>CM061545.1:229642723-230960223 GCA_030864215.1 Capsicum pubescens
ATAAATTCCCCATTCTAAACAAGCTAACCCTATTCTCACACCTAGAAAAATCCACCCACTTTACCAAATTTGACCTCAAATCCGATTCTGGCAGCTCGGCATACACCCAAAAGACAGAGCAAAAATAGCTTCTGCATACCTGATCACCACTAGTAATAGAAGGTTATACCATTTAGGCTCAAACCTTCCCCTTCACTTTTCCAAAAAGCCATGATAAAAATATTCCAACCCATCCTACATACATCATTGGTCTACATCGAGGAACATCTGGACCTCCTCCGTCAGTTCCATGACTTGGTGAAAAAGCATGGAGTTATGCTCTTCGAAAAGAAGATGTCCCTAGTAAAAGCTGAAATTTATTTCTTGGGGATGCACTTTGCCCATAGGTCTTACACTCCAGGACCGCACATATACCAAGAACTGCTTAAGTTTTACGACACCAACTTTTCAGTGAAGCATCTTCAGCAATTTCTTGGTGTAATTAATTATGTGAGGGACTTCATCCCTGACGTCTCCACATACATCTCCCCGCTCATAAATATTCTCAAAAAGAATTCTCCAACCTAGGGAAAAGAGCAAGATAATGCAGTACAAAAAATAAATGGAATATCCAGCAAGTTCAGGATACTCCATAACCCATCAGACGACCATATGATATTATAGACCGGCGCTAGCAATGACTATTAGAGTGCAGTTCACCTAGAAGAAAAAGAAGGCCAGCGAAAGATATGTGGACATGCAAGTGAAAGGTTCAAAGAGGTAGAACAATATTATCATTCCACCTTCAAGGAAATTCTTGATGTGAAGAACGGAATCAAAAAGTTTAACTTCTTCCTTATTCACACTAAATTTCAGATCGAGATGGATATGCAGGCTTTTCCAAAAATGGTCCAGTTGATTCCAAAGATCATTTCAAATCCATAAATTCTTCAATGGTCTCAATTGTTTTCTCCCTACAAGTTCAAAGTCAAACATATCAAGGGAAAGGAGAACATCCTAGTGGATTTCCTATCAAGGCCGGTGGAATTTTCTTCCAAGTACTATTTTAGAAAAGAGAAAAAGGAAGCAATGTCGGCCATCAACCTTAAGCACCCACTCATAAAACACAACGTAGATTTGTAGATGGAAGAAGGATACGCGACCTCACCTCCAACTTCATCCAACACCAACACCTGATATATGACGTCAGATGATATGTGCCAGAAATTATCCTCTCCAGTGGGTTACCTTTTCCAGTGGGTTACCCTATCAAGTGGGATACATTTTCCAGTGGGTTACCCTCATCTCCAAGGAAACCCTCCTCAGTGGGTTACCCTTTTAGATGGGTTTATTTAAGTTGTTGACTTATGTGTGAGCAGATGCTAAAATATTTGAGGCTTTTAACTGAGAATAATTGTAAAGTCTTAAGCAACTTTTATCATTTTTGATTTTTTTAATCTTTGATTTTACAGTGAAAGTCAAGAGGCAAGAGAACCAACAATGATGGAAGTAAAAGAGTTGAAATCTGAAGAAAATAGAAGAGAAGTTTGGTTGATGACATTCCTGATAACTTGTCAGCACTCTAATAGGTTATCAGCTTCATCATCAACCTTAAATAGAGAATGGGATTCAGTTGGAAGAAGTAACGATGATATCTGATAAGCCGTCAGAGTCATCGTCAGCCTTAGACAGAACATGGGAGATGAGGTGGAGAAGTGATAACATTGTTTGATATGTCGTCATAGTTTTGATAAGCCATCACATTCACCATCATCCTTAAGAAGAAATTGTCAAAATTGAAGAGGAGCTGACGACATCTGTGATAAGTCGTCAGCCTCCTGATAAGGCGTCACGCATGTCATCACCTAATCTATGAAGAACACTGAACTCTGTTATTTTGTTTCCATAATTAGGCTGAAGTATTTAAAGCATATTTTAGGGTTTTGTAATGAGGATTCTGAACCTATTTTGGAATGCACATATTTTGTTATTTTCTCTCTAGTTTCTTAGATTGAACAAAACAATAAACTTTGAAGAGATTATCATCAATATTTTGGGATTTCTACTTTGATATAATATGAGAAACACTCATTTCTTTTCATCTTGCTGTAAGTTCCTCGTTCAAATTATGAATTCAACTTGTTGTATCGATTATTACATTATGAGTGGCTAAATCCCTTTTACCCAAATTATGGGATCTATGGGTTAGGTCTTGGTAAGTTGCTAAGTGTTCAAAATTCTCAAGGTAATATGACTCCTTGATAATTCTGAGGTTTTAATTATTGTCTATTGGTTCTAAATAATAGATAGCACCTTCTTTGATTTGCTTGATATAATAAATCAACTATAGTAGGAAGTGAATTATTGATAGGGACTTGGAGGCTACCAACCTTCCATTTAATAATTGACATTGTAACAAGGCTAATTAATATTAGGTGAAGTTTGGTCAGTGAATATAAATTCCCTAAGTCCAAGAGGATTAGGTAATTAAATGCTTAAGTAGGTCGAGAGATATTTAGGCATAACTTCGATAAAGACAATCTGTTGTTCCTACCTATTGTGAGAATCTTGAATCAGTATTAGCATTTGTCAAGTACCAAAACCCATAGTGAACATAATTCTAGTTTTCCATAAACTTTTGATTATAAACACTGAAACTAAAGTGACCAATAATTATTTGTTAAATTCTCATAACCCCCAATTTACCAAAAACTTCTAACTATCAGTTGATTAATTCGCATACAACTCAGATTCACACCATATTCTTTGTGGGATTCGACCCCAACCTAGTTCGGTTATATATTGACGACGATCGCTTACATTCTCACATGAGAGGTGTAGTTTGAGCGTTATCAAATATGGCGCCGTTGTCGGGGATCGATTTGGCGTATTGAGTTGGTTTAGAATTTTAGTTTACTTGCTTGAATTCAAACTTGTAAATATTCGTTTAGTTTATTTTTTTATTTTCTTTTATTTTTTCTTCTCACACTTTTCTTGAAATGTCGGCCTGGATAGAAGGTTTTTTGAGTGATGACGATTCTTGTTATTATTGTGGGGGACCATATTTTGAGGCTTGTTGTCTAGATTTACCTGGAAGTGCATAGATGGGACCTTCATAATATGATGTGGATACTGTCCTACTTACTGTAACTTGGTATATGGCTTGTGGTCAAAGTGATCATACTGAAGATATGTGTGTTGTCACAATTCAAGCAAACAAATTGATGGAACGAATCTTAGAGAATCAAGAACAATTGTGGGTAGAGCTAAAAGAGTTACCACTCACACCATGTTTATAGTGGCTAAACAAAGAAGAATATGAGGGGGACATTAGCCAATTTGAGTAGAAAACTCAAGAATCGCAACCACTCGATTGTCATCTTGATCTTGAGACTGGTATTAAGAAGGTGAATAAAAGTGAGTGAGTAGTAGATAGTGTAAATTTTGAAGTAGAATTAGTTGGGCCTCACTCGAAAAAAAATTCCACATTATGATTAGATGATATCTTGTCTATGAAATCATCTAAATTAGTGAAAGAGTGTGAAGATGAGGAACAAAAATCCTATATTCTTTATTTTACACTTGATAAGCAACATAAAAACACACCTCACTTTAAGGCTGAGTGGTTTACCATGCTCAATCCATTACTCGACTTCTTAATTTTTGTACCACCCCCTATGATCGAGGCAAGAAGATGGACTCTAAGTTGGGGGTGGAATTCATATACTCAAGGTGGAGGGAAAAACTGAGTTGGGTCATGCCGCGATACTATATTAGGCGTTTCTTGGGAGGAAACCCAAGGTACTTTTTGGTTTGTATTCACATTATATGATTGACATCATATCTTCACACCCATGGTGCCACAGGTATGTTTCTGACTCTCTTTCTTTGGTTTGACATATTGGGGACATTGCATGATTTTAAGTTGAGGGTGGGGCTACTTGTGGATGTTGATATCCTCCTGAGGTTTTTGTTTTCGTGCCTATTTTTTCTGGAGTTTTGTTCCTAGTAGAGCCGGCATGTTTAGGCTTATTGTGATTTGTTGTAAAATATTTTAGTTGACTAGGAGAAATACAAGTACCTTAGGTAGTTAACATATTTTTGTTAATTTTTTAACACCTCTCCAATGGTTTATTTTATAACTGTGTGATATGCATTTATGTGTGACCACTGTGCATCTTGTTATGGCATTAGTACTAGTGAGATGATAACCATTGCTAAACAATTGCATGAATCGAATGGGTAGTAGCTTGTGATGTACCTTTGTGCCATGTGTGTGTGAGATACTACCTAGTTCCCATTGTGTGTTAAACCCAGAACTTTCCCAGTTGGTCTTGCCTTGGTTGTAGGATAGCAGTTAGGAAAGGATCATAGGCCGTTGTAGATATTAATCCACTTTTAGCCTAAATGACCTTCCATCTATGCATAATATCCCTTGATCCCTATTTTGAGCCTGAATAGCCTATTTCTTTTTATGACACCTATCATCGTCCTATTTTTATATCATAATAAACTTGTTTTGGCCCTGGTCCTTTTAGACACTGTGCACCTTGACTTTCGCAAATGGCCTAAGTTGAGGGTGGATATCATAGGGGTGCATGATGTAAAATGAGTATGAATAAAGGTAGAGTAAAATAAAAGAATAAAATTTGGGTGCGATGGAAAAGAGCAAGAAAACAAAAGTTGTGAAAAAAAAGAAGTGATTGTAGAAAAGAACTGTACCCATCCTGAATAAGTGTGATCAAGAAAAGAGAACAGTAGAAAAGGGTAAATGAGTGAGACCCCAAAAGCTAGAGTAGTTTCAAGGAAGCTTAGTCACTTTAAATATCATAGAGTATCATACCATCCCTTGCCTACATTACAAGCCAAAGAGAAGACCTATAGTGATCCTAGCTGACCTATCTGAAGATCTTGGTAATGAAAATAAGGGCAAGCCTATGGTATTCAGCATACATTGATTGAAACTTCATTCTGAGAGTGAGTGTTTTGTGACTGTCCCCATGGTTACATATGTGATGTCGTATATAAGTGCAATCGGACTTCTTTGTAGTGAGGGAACACTGGTTACGTTGCTAGTTGCTAACTTGTTTGGATAGTGTAAGCTTGATACATGCATGGTTTTTGTCGCTGATTTGATGCCATATCTTAATTCCTGTGTGTCATATTGTTGCTCTTCAATAACATACACAGTTGTTTGTAAATTGATTGACTTTGGAGATTGTGAAGATGTTTTGAGATAATATGAATGCTTGACTGATGAATGTACTTTGTAATCTCTTAGTTGTGCTTTAGTTGCTTGAGGATAAGAAATTATTTTATGTTGAGGGTATTGATGTGTGAGCAGATGCTAACATATTTAAGGTTTTTAACTGAGAATAATTGCAAAGTGTTAAGCAACTTTTGTTGTTTTTGATTTCTTATCTTTGATTTTACAGTGGAAGTAAAGAGGCAAGAGAACCAACAATGATGGAAGTAAAAGAGTTGAAATCTGAAACAAATAGAAGTGATGTTTGGCTGACTACCGTCCTGATAAGTCATCATCACTATGATAGGTTATCAGCTTCATCGTCAGCCTTAAACAGAGAATGGTATTTAGTTGGAAGAAGTGATGACGCAATGTGATAAGTCGTCAGCCTTGTGATAAGCCATCAGAGTCGCCGTCAGCCTTAGAAAGAACATAGCAGTTGAGGTGGATAAGTGATGACATTGTCTAATATGTCGTCACAGTTATGATAAGCTGTTAGGATTCACCGTCAGCCTTAAACAAAAATTTTCAAAATTAAAGAGGAGCTGATGACATCTGAGATAAGTCGTCAGCTTCCTGATAAGGCGTCACGCATGTCGTCACCTAATCCGAGAAGAACACTGAACTCTGTGATTTTTTTTCCATAATTAGGCTGATGTATATAAAGCATAGTTTAGGTTTTTCTAATGAGGATTCTGAACCATTTTTGGAATGCACATATTTTGTTATTTTCTCTCTAGTTTTTTGTTTTGAACAAAACAATTAACTTTGAAGAGATTATCATCAATATTTTGGGATTTCTACTTTAATATAATCTGAGAAACACTCGTTGCTATTTATCTTGTTGTAAGTTCATGTTTCAAATTATGAATTCAACTTGTTGTATCGATTATTACATTATGAGTGGAAAAATCCCTTTAACCCGAATTATGGGATCTATGGGTTAGGCCTTAGTAAGTTGCTAAGTGTTCAAGATTCTAAAGGTAATAGGACTCCTTGGTAATTCTGAGGTTTTAATTATTGTCTATTGGTTACAAATGATAGATAGCACCTACTTTGATTTTCTTGAGATAAGAAATCAACTATAGTAGGAAGTGAATAATTGACAGGGACTTGGAAGCTACCAACCTTTCGTTTAATAATTAATGTTGTAACAAGGTTAATTAACCTAAGGTGAAGTCTGGTCAATGAATATAAATTCACTAAGTCCGAGAGGATTAGGTAATTAAATACTTAAGTAGGTCGAGAGACATTTAGGCATAACTTCGATAAAGACAATCTGTTGTTCCTACCTATCGTGAGAATCTTGAATCACTATTAGCATCTGTCAAGTACCAAAACCCATAGTGAACATAATTCTGGTCTTCCATAAACTCTTCATTACAAACACTGAAACTAAAGTGACCAACCATTGTTTGATAAATTCTCATAACACCCAATTTATCGAAAACTAATAACTATCAGTTGATTAACTCGCATACAACTCAGATTCACACCATATTCCCTGTGGTATTCGACCCCAATCTAGTTGGGTTATATATTGACAACTATCATTTACATTCTCACATGAGAGGTGTAGTTTGAGCGTTATCACTGACTCAGCTACTTCAAATACAAGTAGCTTATCCACCTGCTTGCAAGATGCCTGTGAAGTTGCTGATGCACCTGCTTGCAAGCTACTGACTCACCTACATGCACAAGCTGTCAAGTGCCAATAACATAGTGTGTTTTTTTTATTTGGCCCCCCACATATTATTATGTCCCAATTTGAATAAATATAAGGCCTATTCAGTCATAAAAGATAATGCTTATCCCTTTTAAAAGGATAAGACTTATCCTTATTAATGGATAATTCCTATCTCTTAGCTGTTAGGAAAGGAATTGTAATATTTTATTTCAAGTTTATCCATAGGTTAGCCTATCTAGTAATCTTCCTTCATCTATAAAAAGAAGTCTACGCCTTTAGGTTAGAGGGATCATTTTCTCCACCTATCATTGGCTCTACCTAGAAACCTCTTGTATAGTTTCTCTCTGCTATCAATAAAAATGTTTGTGGGCTAAACTCTCTTGTTCTTGCTTTCTGTCTTCCAAAGGTATGGGTACTTTGATCCTTTAGGTCGGATTAGTGGGTAAGGAAATACTACGGCGAAGTGCTAGCTTGTTGCGATGGCAATAATGGCACCCCGAAGTGACTTTCCATGTTTATGAAATGAAATTGGCTTTGTCCACACAATGTAGATGCCTAAATACTTTCCATGAATAATGAAGTTGGATTTTTCCACACGACGTAGATGTCTAAGTCCTTTCCATGTATAAGAAACGAAATTGGCTTAGTCTATGCCATATCTTTCCGAAAAGATTTAATATCTAAGAAAGAACACGCAGATTTGGGGTCTGCCTTAGTACACATATTGTTCTGCGTCTATTTTGAGGGAAATAGGATAGGGAGAGATACCATAAGACCCGTTTTAGGAAAATACAAAAAAATCATGTACTAAGGAGATAAGGGATCTCATGGGTTCTAAGACTGGCAAAGTCAAGCCATCCCTCTTCTAGGTTATGAAGGCTTTGTTACCGAGGAAAAATGTCCTTTATGTGTAGCTTTTAGTTCTGAAGCCATGCCATCTCGTTAAGGGTTGTGAAGGCTCTTTAGCTAAAAGCTAACCATCTATACGAATGCGTAGCTCAGTCGTAATAAGGTTGTGTTGTATAGATTCAAAACTTTGATTTCGTATGGCATGCCGCCTATATGGTCATGATTCACCTATCATGTTTGAAAGGTTATTCTCTATAACTATGGTGTCAAAAAAATATTTGACTTGTTAAGGTATACCGCCTCTATGGTGATGAAACCCATTGGAAAGATAGGATTTGTGTCTGTGGTGTTTGATGAAAGATTTGATTTCGTATGGCATGCCGCCTACATGGTCGTGAAACCGCCTTTCATGTTGGAAAGTTTGGGGTCTGTTGCCTAGACTCTAGCCTCTCTCACCGGCAGCCTTCCATGCACCCTGCCTTTTCGTCTATTTGGTATCAGAGCCATCCCCACTCCCGGAGGGAGGGAGAAAGCAGGAGTTTGTAATCACCTCTGTTGATTTCAACCACATAAGCCAGCATTACATTTTTATTCTTAGTTTTTAGTTTTACTCATCCAAACTACTAATCTTAGATCCGTCCTTAGTCTTTTCTTCAAAAGTTTACAACTTAAGTCTTGTTCATATTAGTTTCATTGTTTTACTATCATTATTAGAGTCAGTGTTTAAAAATTACTAAAGTCTGCGTCTTGTACATAATCGAGTCATAGTTAATTTCTTTGATTTTAGAACAAATATTTTGTTTGTCTAGCTATTAGATACTTACAACAAATATAGAGTCAGTCCATAAAAACATAAAAATATTTTCATTGAGTCTTTCCCTTAGAACTTTAGAACAAATACGATGAATCTTTATAGTCCAGAAAATACAAAAAGATGTCATCCTCTTTTAGTAGGTCTAGTTCCTGTAGATATATAGCTCCAGTAAATATTTCCCCTACCAAAGCTCTATCATCTAAGTTTGATTATCTATACGAAGTAGAAGTGCTACCACCGGAACAGAAAATATCCTTGACACATCTACCTCTCTTAAACCCATACTCTGCCGTTGCAAAGAAGTCATGTAACCCATGGCTGCAAATCCGTTCTCTGGTGCAATAAAGACCGAGAGGAGTTAAGGAATATGTTTTTGCCTCCAAGCTGGACCAGTATCCTATTCTTGCAACTCAGGAGGAATAGTTCATCACTCTACAGATGCCGAGAGATTTTCTAAGACAGTGGAGGAACCAAGGCTTCACCCATATCCACTTTGGTGCTGCGAGGGTTGCGTTGTCATATCACAGAAAAAGGCCAGTCCATAGTGGTGTGTCACTCCTTGATATCAGGTACGACGAATAACAATATGCCAACTTGGGAACCTCAGAAATCACATTGAACTCTAGGACATTCTTCGTTACTATATTCCCTAACTTCAACATGTCCCTCTCCGATCCGTATCTGACGGAGGCGCTAAAGATCCAAATCCAGATTCTCAGAGCTCCACAAGCCAGAGATGTCATCCAGGAAATTCTCCACTACCAGTTAGCTTGGAGAGTTCAAAATTATGCTATGGATCTATCCCTTCCAGGTGGTGATGATGCTTTGTTCCTAAACATAGATGCCACTAATGGAACCACTCAGTATGTACAAATCTCGAGGCAGATCTCCAGATATGAACTTGTGAAGGTACTCCAGATTCATGGGTCATAAACTATGAGAAGTTGAAAGATCATCCTCAACCTCTCCAGTCCACGAAGCCGACCTTTTCCGGAAGGAGTGACAACCCCGTCACAATTAGCTTCAACTACTCACATCTAAAACAGTCTCCCAAAACCACCTTCTTAATCCACATGTATCAACCTTCCGATGACATCCCAATACTAGAAGGCCAAAGGTTGATAGATGACCCAGAATTCATGCGCTAGCTCATAGACAGTTATATGGAAGAGCATGATTGGATACACCACTTCAATCATGACGGCCATTACATCATGTGGAACAAATGTCCTTTCTCCGGAAACTATCCATGGAAGTTGAATTGTAGATGCCACCTATGTCAATAATCTACCTCACCCACTCCACCATAAATTAAACCAACCAAAGAAAAATAGCCTGCAACCAAACTATTCATAATGTCTCACTCTGGAACCAGTAACTCTGAGGATTTCAAACCAAACAAACTGTTCAAAAAGGATAACATGAGCCATGCTCCAAAGATACCATCCAAAACTGTTATCTTTCCATCCAGAGAAAAGATGCCCCCCAGCTACACAAAAGCAACACTCAACTGGCGATCCGAAATTGCCATGTGCCAAAATAGGATGCTATCCAGTATCAACCAAGCTGTGAAGAATGTTGCACACTGTCTGAATAAGTTGGCAAGCAAAGTTTAAGGAATGAACAGAAGAGCAGAATAAGACTCCACTCAGCATTACTGACTTACCCGCCAGTTGGAGCTCAGGCTCCAATCTATGTAGTATGAAATATGTCTGTCAGGCACTTTGATATTTCATTTCTTCGACCAGCAACATACAAAAATGGCTTCTCTGAAAGAACAAATCCAACAACTGAGACACAGTGGTTTTCATCCCCAGATAACCCATAGCTCACTACCAAAGCCAACCTTGTTCCTCGTGTCACAACCTACATACTCTCTGCTAAAGATGAGCCACATCTTTCCCACTCCTACTTCAAGATCCCACATGTCAATATCCTCAAGTTCTAAAGAAAAAAAGGAATTTGACATTGCTAACCATGTATAGGCCAGGAAAGATGCCATCACTTCCAAAAGAAAAGACACTGAAACTCAGAAGTAGTCCAAGAGGAAGATGGAATCCAACACAGAACAAGTGACCATGATGATCTCGGACCACGACATCTCATTCCCAGATGACAATCTGATAATCCACAAACCAGAAATACCATACAAAGATAAAGAATGGAACATCTTGCTGAAAGATGGCTTTCTCAATCACAAGTGGTTGTACTCCTATTGAGATCCAAATTTTGATCCAGACCAACTTATCCCAAATATATATGGCTTAAACATCGATGATGATGCCATTCTGAATCCACAAGCCTCAACAGTCCTTGATCCAGTTGAAGAATCTGTAAGGTGCAATGAACAGATCTAGGATGCTGATTCCATTGATCTTGCTTCAAATAAATGGGATTCCTCTGATGCAGAAGCATACTCATACACCGGTGATAACTTTATAGCCAGTGGGTTGTGGAGGACAGCGATAAGTCTGTTGATTCACGTAAATATGTTGAGGATACTCCTAAATCCTCAATTGAATCTCCAGAAGAAGACTATCCATCGATATATATAAACCATTCCAAGGAAAAAGAGGTCTCCGAGGTTGCAACGACCAAGGCAGGATGACAGATGATACAGTCCCAAAAAGAAGGCCAGATCTAGGTACACCAGAAAGAAAAACTATGAGAAACGGGTTTCACACCTTCACTCTTTTCAAAATCAAGATTTTAGCCTGGCCCCAATAGATCCAGGACTTCTATAATTGGATGGTGATGAAAAAATCAGGCTGAGCGGGAGAAATACATGATACTCTCTGAATTCACATCCAGATTCTCAGACATACTTAGGGATTGGTGGAATGCTCTTGGGATTTCTGACAAAAACACCTATCTGACATCCCAGGACTTTGTCTTCAACATCAGAATCCTGCATGAGGTATTTTATGGAGACGCAGGCCAATGACAGGAGAAGCTCCGGCTACAGCTCTTCGAGATGAAATGCCTTTTATTCGACAGAAATGTCATTGATATCCACTTCCATAAGATGGAAAATATCTACTTGGAGTTGGGTGGAGAACCTAGCCTAAAGCAGGCCTTTGTATCATTATTGCCAGAGATGTTAGAAAACCACACAGCGACAATTATGGAGGAGAAGTTCAAATCCATAACTGTCCCACATATAGGATACATCTGACATGCCATCTTCCAGGCACTAGATATCATGTGCATCAAGAGGACCATGCTGAAGTAGATCGCCAATTACAATCCATCCTTCGATCGAGCTAGAAGCAAAGATGACTTCGTCACCAAGTCAAATTGCTCCTTCCCTCACTGCAAGATAGCATCAAAAAGGCGCATGTTGTTTAGGAGGTTCAAATTACTAAGGACTCCCAACGACAGAAGAAGGTTCACCTGGCGAACTAGGTACTTCAGACGGAGGAGCCCAACCTGCTCTAAGAAGAAAGATGATAGTTGCTTTATCTGTAGAATATCGAACCATTTTTCCAGAAATTATCCTCAGGACAAAAAGTCGAAAGACTCGATCCACCTCTTTGAAGAGATAGTTGATCATGCGAGAATCTATCTCAACACGAAGGACGATCTTGAATCGGTCTTTTTGTTGGAAATGGAATCGACGAAGGACACCCTATTCTCCATAGACATGTATGAAGGTTTAGTTTACATCTATGCTGAAATGGAAAAGGCAACTAGCACCAGGCCAGTCAAATCCTCGTGCTCAATACGATAGGAATACTATCTTCCAGGCTAGCAGACTACACTCCAGACCTGTTCAACCAGTATATGGATCCCTTCAATCCATCCATCCTCCACGAAAGAAAAACCTTCTATGAGCTTTAAGTGTTCAGAAAGTATCGTGGAACCATCCTAAAACTATTTGGAGTACAGTAAGAGTATCCTTTCTATCATGTGTTCATTGCACTGGCCAACGAATTCCCACAAGAACTCATATGGTTTTTCTAGTACCTGTGCCACTAGCACTACATCCTCATGGAGTTCAAGTGTGATGCCTTCAAGCATTTTGATCGAATCCAACCAGCTCTGAATAGATTTATGATGTGGTTCAAGCCACAAGAATACTGGATTCTATGCTTAAAAGATTCCTATGATGCACTGGTCTTTATGTTGCATCATCTTGTTGGAATATCAGGCCATAATGTCCAAGCTCAACCGAATATTTCACTCTTCTAGAAATTTCCTGTATCCATACTCTCCCTGGAAAATGAATACTATGAATCTCAGCGCTTTATTTTTCAGCAGAACAGATGCATTCTAAAAGAAATATAGCGGAAGGAATAGGGAAAATTAAACTACACAGATGACGGTCATCCCCATAAGGATGATGTCCGGCGAGCAACAAAAGAATACTAGCCACGATATGAAATCACAAGGAATGAAGTCACTGGCTCCCTCACAAGAATCTGGCTGAGCAGGAATGCAAATATTTATCGTTTAGAAGGAATTACTTTTCCAGATCAATGAAGAGAAGCTTGGAAGCCCAAAAACGCCTTAGGAAGAAGCACAAAGTAGATTGGTGGATGGAAGAAGGATGCACAACTATGCCACCACCGGCTCCATCCAATACTGATGCCTGAGAGATGATGTCAGATGATATGCATAAGAAATCACCCTCTCCGGTGGGTTACCCTTTCCAGTGGGTTACCCTCTCTAGTGGGTTACCCTTTCTAGTGGGTTACCCTCTTTAGTGGGTTACCCTTTTCAGTGGGTTACCCTCGTCTCTAAGGAAACCCTCCTCAGTGGGTTACCCTTTCATATCGGTTTCTTCATGCTGCTGACTCAGCTACTTCGAAGACAAATAGCTTATCCAACTGCTTGCAAGATGCCTGTGAAGATGCTGATGCACCTGCTTACAAGTTACTGACTCACCTGCTTGCACATGCTGTCACATATCACGTGCCAGTCATAAAAGATAATGCTTATCCCTTCTAAAAGGATAAGACTTATCCTTATTAATGTATAATGCCTATCCCTTAGCTGTTAGGATAGAAATTATAATATTTTATTTCAAGTTTATCCCTAGCTTAGCTTAGCTAGTAAGCTTCCTTCCTCTAAAAAAGGAAGCCTAGTCCTTTAGGTTAGAGGTATTATTTTCTCCACCTATCATTCGCTCTACCTAGAAACCTCTTGTATAGTTTCTCTCTGCTATCAATAAAAATATTTTTTGGCTAAACTCTCTTGCTCTTACTTTCTCTCTTCTAAAAGGATGGGTACTTTGATCCTCTAAGTCGGAGTAGGGGGTAAGGAAATACTACGGCAAAGTAATAGCTTATTACAAAGGCAATAATTGCACCCCAAAGTTACTTTACATGTTTATGAAATGAAATTGGCTTTGTCTACACGACGTAGATTCCTAAGTACTTTCCATGAATAATAAATTTGGATTTTTCCACTCGACGTAGATGTATAAGTCCTTTACATGTATATGAAATGAAATTGGCTTAGTCCATGCCTTAACTTTCGGAAAAGATTCAATGTCTGTGAAAGAACACGCAGATCTGGGGTCTGCCTTAGTACACATATTGTTCTGCATTCGTTTTGAGGGTAACATGCTAGGGAGAGTCTCCATAAGACCCATTTTAGGAAAATACATAACAATCCTATACTAAGGAGACAAGGGATCTCATGTGTTCTAAGACTGGCAAAGTCAAGCCATCCCTCTTTTCAGTTGTGAAGGCTTTATTGCCGAGGAAAACCATCCTTGATGTGTAGCTTGCAGTTTCAAAGCCATTCCATCTCGTTAAGGGTTGTGAAGGCTTTTTAGCTAAAATCAAACCTTCTATACGAATGCGTAGCTCAGTCAAAAGAAAGTTTTGGTGTGTAGATTAAAATCTTTGATTTTATATGGCATGCCACCTATATGGTCGTGATTCACCTATCATGTTGGAAAGGTTAGTATCTGTGTCTGTGGTGTCATCAAAAGCTTTGAATTGTTAAGGTATACCACTTCTATGGTGTTGAAACCCATTGGAAAGTTAGGCTCTATATATGTGGTGTTTGACGAAACCTTCAATTTCGTATGACGTGCTGCCTACATGGTTATGAAACTGCCTTTCATGTTGGAAAGGGTAACCCATTGATGAAGGTAACCCATCTGACATGGTTTCCTTAGAGATAATGGTAACCCACTGGAAAGGGTATCTTTCTTGCACATGTCAACTGACGCCATATCTTAGGTGTCATTGTTGGATGGAGACACTAGCGGGATGGTTGCATATCCATCTTCCATCCACCAATATACTCCATGCTTCTTCCTAAGGAATTTTTGTCCTTCCAAGCTTCTCTTCATCGATCTGGTGAAGTAACTCCTTCAGAATGATGAATGTTCGCATTCGTATTGGGGAACTTTCAGCTGGATACTTGTGATGGAGCCAGTGAATTTATCCCTTGTGATTTCATATTGTGGCTGGTATTCTTTTGTTGCTCACCGAACATCATCCCAGTGTGGATGACCGTCGTCTGCGTAGTTTCATTTTCCCCATTCCTTCAGCCATATTTCTTTAGGAATACATCTGTTCTGCTGGAAAATGAAGCGCTGAGCTTCATAGTATTCATCTTCCAGGGAGAGTATGGATACAGGAAATTTCTAGAGGAGTGAAATCTCCAATTAAGCATGGACATTGTGTCCTGATATTCTGACAGGATGATGCATCATGAAGACTAGTGCATCATAGGAGTCTTTGAATCATCGAACCCAGTATTCTTGTGGCTTGAACCACAACATGAATCTTTTTAGAATTGGCTGCATTCGATTGAAATACCTGAATGCATCGCACTTGAACTCCAAGAGGATGTAGTGTTAGTTGAACAGGTACCAAAATACCCATAGGAGTTCTTGTAGGAATTCGTTGGCCAGTATAATGAATACATGGCATAAGGGATACTCCAGGTGTACTCCAAACAACTTCAAGATGGATCCTCCATACTTTCTGAACACTTGAAGTTCATAGAAGGTTCTTCTTTCCCAGAGGATGGATTGATCAAATGGATCCACATACTGGTTGAAAAGGTCTGGAGGTTAGTCTGCTAGCCCGGAAGATAGTATTCCTGTTGTGTTGAGCGTGAGGATTTGACTGGACTGGTGTTGGTTTCCTTCTCCACTGTTGGATATCAGGTAGAGATCATCAGCATAGATGTCGCCTGAATCTTCATACACATCTATGGAGAAGAGGGTGTCCTCTGTCGGTTCTTCTTCAAGCAAGAAGACCGATTTAAGATCGTCCTCCATGCTGAGGTAGATTCCTGCATGATCAGCTATCTCTTCAATGACATGATGGAGTCTTTCGACTTCTTAGCCTGAGGGCAATTTCTGGCGAAGTGGCCCGGTTTTTGCAAATGAAGCAGCCATCAACTTTCTTCTTATAGTTGGTTGGGCTCCTCCATCTGAAGTACCTAGTTCATCGGGTGATCCAACTTCTATCATCCGGAGGCCTTGGTAGTTTGAACCTCCTACCCTAAGATTGGTGGGCACGGAAGGCGTCTGGTGAGGTTGGACTGAGGCTAGGCAACATACCCTAATATTTTCAACATGAAAGGAAGTTTCACGACCATGTAGGCGGCACGCCATAAAAAATTGAAACTTTCATCAAACACCACAAACACAGAGCCTAACTTTTCAGTGGGTTTCAACACTATGTAGGCGACATACCTTAACAAGTCAAAGCTTTCATTGACACCACAGACACAGAGACTAACTATTCCAACATGATAAGCGAATCACGACTATATAGGTGGCATGCCATACGAAATCAAAGATGTTAATTTATACACAATAGATTTCTTAGGACCAAGCTACGCATCCATATAGACGATTTGATTTTAGGTAAAAAAATCCTTCACAACCTTTAACGGGATGGCGTGGATTCAAAATAGAAAGATACATATCAAGGACGGTTTGCCTCGGTAACAAAGCCTTCACAACCCAAAAGAGGGATGACTTGACTTTGCCAGTCTTAGAACATATAAGATCCCTTGTCTCCATAGTACAGGATTGTTCCGTATTTTCCTAAAATGGGTCTTACGGCGGCTCTCCCTGGTTTATTGCCCTAAAAATAGATGCAAAACAATATGTGTACTAAGGCAGACCCCAGAGTTGCGTGTTCTTTCAAATATATTGAATCTTTTCAGAAAGTTATGGCATGGCCTAAGTCAATTTTGTTTCATATATATAAAGGACTTAGACATCTACATCGTGTGGACAAAGCCAACTTTTCTATTCATGGAAAGTACTTAGGCATCTAAGTTGCGTGGACAAAGCCAATTTCATTTCATAAACATGGAAAGTAACTTTGGGGTGCCATTGTTTCCATCGCAATAAGCTAGCACTACATTGTAGTATTTCCTTACCCCCTACTCCAACCTAGAGGATCAAAGTACCCATCCCTTTGGAAGAGAGAAAGCAAGAATAAGAGATTTTAGCCAATAAACATTTTTATTAATAACAGAGATAAACTATATAAGAGTTTTCTAGGTATAGAAAATGATAGGTGGTTCCATTGATCTAGTCTTCCTTTTATATAGAAAGGAATCTTACTAGTTAATATAAGCTATGGATAAACTTGAAATAAAATATTATAATTCCTATCTTAATAACTAAGGGATTGGCATTATTCGTTAGTAAGGATAAGTCTTATCCTTTTAGATAGGATAAGAATTATATTTTATGACTGGATAGGCCTTATCTTTATTCACACTGGGACCTACTAATATGTAGGGGGAGAAATAAAAATAAACCACACTATGTTGTTGGCACGTGCCAGCATGTGCACGCAGGTGAGTCTCCAGCTTAAGCAGGTGCACTAGCAGCTTCACAAGCATCTTGCAAATAGGTGGATAGGCTCCTTGTATTTGAAGTAGATGAGTCACCAGCTTTAAGAAACCCCTCTGAAAAGGTAACCCACTGATAAGGGGTTTCCTTGGAGATGAGGGTTACCTACTAGATAGGGTAACCTACTGATGAGGGTAACCTATCTGACAGGTTTTCATTGGACAGAAGGGTAACCCACTGGAAAGAGTAACCCACTGGAGAGGGTAACCCAGTAGAAAGGGTAACTCGATGGAGAGGGTAACTTTCTTTCATATGTCATCTGACATCATCTCTCAGGTATCGGTGTTGTATGGATCTGGTGGTGGTGAGGTCGTGTATCCTTCTTCCATCCACCAATCTACTTCACGCTTCTACCTGAGGTGTTCTTGGATTTTTAAGCTTCTCTTCATCGATCTGGTAATGTAACTCTTTCTGTTGGATAAATCATTGCATTCTTGACACTGGCTCCTCATTCGTATGCTTCTGGTTTCATCAATTTTGAACTCATATGGTGGCTGATATTTTGTTGGTATTTGTTGGACTGCACTATCGGTGTAGTATCTTCTGATTAGAATACATTTGCTTTGCTGGAGAGTGAATCATTGTTCTTCACAATATTCATCTTTAAAATAGAGCATTACATTGGAAAATTTCCAGAGTGGTGAAATTTCTGACTTGGCTTGGACTTCATGGCCTGTGATTCCTACCAGGTGATACAACATGAAGACTGTTGCATCGCAGGAATCTTTGCAGCATCGAATCCAGTATTGCATGAATCTCTTTGGAGTTGGTTGGATTTGATCATGATTCCTGAAGGCATAACACTTGAATTCCACGATAGTATAGTACTGGTGGCATGTGAACCATAACAACCTTAGGAGTCCTTGCTGGGAATCATTGGCTAATGTGATGAATACATAACAGAATACATATCTTAGATGTTCTCCGAACATCTTTAAGAAGGATTTGCTGGGCCTGTTGAATACTTGAAGCTTGTTGAAAGTATGTCTTTCTCGGAGGATAGATGGATCTTAAGGATCTATATATCTATTAAACAGATCTAGAGAGAAATTTGTTAGCCCAAAATATAATATTCCTGATGTTTTGAGCATGATAGACTGAGTGGACAATGTCTGGGGGTCTTCTCCAATGATGGATATCAGGTAGAGATTACTAGCATAGATATCTCCTGAATAAACATCTACAAGGAAGATGTTGTCCTTTGTCGATTCTTCTTTCAGCGAGAAGACCAATTCAAGGTCATCCTCTTTATGGAGATAGATTTCAACATGATCAGCTATATCTTCAATGAGGTGGACAATGTATTTTGACTTCTTGATTTGAGGACAATCTTTCGCTAAGTGACCAGGACTTTTGCAGATGAAGCAACCATTATTCTTCTTTTGGTAATCTACTGGGCTACTTCGCCTGAAATACCGGGTTTGCCATACTACCTTAGGCTTGTTGTCTGGTGGCCTGGGTATCTTGAATCTCCTAAATAGTATCTTACGCGGGGATCCTATCTGGTGACTTGAACAGGGGCAATCGGACTTCATAATAAGATTTTTCCTACCGCAATAAGAGTTAAGAACTGGGAAGTTCTCAATAATCTGCTTTAGTGTAGATGTCTTCTTGTATTGACCATGCAAGGCCTAGAGGATTGCCTTCCTGGCATAGTTTGCATCTGTGCAGAAGGTATTCAGTAGGATTCTGGATGTGCAATCTGACCGTATCATGTGTTAATCTCCTTCAGCCAGATTCTCCATTGTTTTGAAGTCTTGAGGCAGGGATAGAGTTGTACCAATGGTTTCCTCCACATCTGTTGTTGGTTCTTGCCTCTTATCTGGGACTAGATCACTCGTCAGCTGAAATTGCTCACAGACTGGTTGAGAGACCGCTAGTTTGTTGGAGCATTTTTATGACATAGATTGACATTCCTCCTTAGGAAATTGCATTGTTTGCTGCAAAGCATCTTCATCATTTTAGATATGTTCAACAACATAGAAGTCACATATAGGACTAGATGACTGTTTACTAATGAAAGATGGTGATTGGACACTTATAAAGTTGTCCTCAGATATTTCCTTCTCTGCATTGAATGCAAATCTGGGAACTTCTTCTGTAGCCAGATGAGGATCATAATGATCTTCATGACAATCCATGGAATTCATTGAGGCTGAAACTTCTCTCTTCACCTTTCTAGACTTGGTACATTCTTTTGCAACGTGTCCTTCGTCATGGCAGATGAAGCATTCATGTTTGCTCGGATTTGTCTTCTTAGAGGATTTGTCACCTTTATTGGTCAACAACTCTTTGTTTGGTGGTTTCTTATTTCTGACCCGTCTGAACTGCATGTATCTCATGTGCCTTGCCTGATGCCTTGATAACTGAGGATACCCTTCTAGTTTTAGAGTTGGATCCATATACATATCATCAGAGTAGAGAGATTGGGAACATTCATCCGACATGAGGTTGCCGAATAAAGTTTCCTTGTGCTTCTCGGAAGGATGGTAGCTTGTATAGTGTGATGACTCTTGTTGTATAAGCCCATCATACTTTGGAACAATAACAATAACATCAACTAGATTAAGGTAGTTTAATTCAGTAGTTTTGTCGTTTCTTTTGAGAAGACACTTCTTCCGAGGGATCTGTTCACCGTTATGGGTTCCTCATCAGGGATCTACAAGAGATCATCTGGAATGGTGTACTTGTGATCATTATGTGTGCTGGATCAACATCATTGTCATTGTCATCCTGCAGTCGTTCTTTCAGATCATAGTTTGTTGATACTCTCTGGATAGAAGGAACCTCTGATGGATCATACTGCATATCTATTCTATGGATCTCAAGATTATCATCTAAGACTGTAGCAGCTAGACCATGGCCGACAGGATCATGTGTGGATACCATCTTATCAGTATTATACGCAACCAGGCAAAAATACTTTATCTTCTCAACCCATGGTGTCATGGCATCTCTCCTCGTATGTTCATCTTCTAATGTAGTAGTGAATCTCATGGATGAATAAAGCTAAGATGTTTTGCCTAATTCTAGTGTATAATGGTCATGTGGGAATACAGTACCAACTTTGGCTTTTTGTTGTATGTTACGTTCATATTTCCTCTAAGCTGCCATGGCATCCTTCCTCTCTCATACAAACTTAGCGATGTCAAACTTCTTCTGTTTATCTTTGGACGCTGGAGAAAACAACATTGGTATGGATGGATGAGGTGGGATGGTGGAAAAGTGTTGGACTGGTCCTTGTGAAGGATATGTTTTGGGAAATACAATTGTTTCTTGGGCGTTTTGGAGTTTGGCATGATCGTATTTCAGGAGATGGATCTATTCTTCTAACGAGGCCATTTCCTTCCATTATTGGTCAATAAAATATAGTATTAAGGAACCTATTGGGAATTTCTTAGACTATATAGCTTGCATATACTTTTTAGTACTCTGATAAGGATGGCGTGTTGAGGGGAAGCAGAAGCATTCTCTGATCGAATAACATATGGAGATATTAGAACTTTGATCTAGTTATCCTCTTCAGATTGATGGTGTGATAGTTAAGCATCTGTGTGACTGGATGTAAAGAGAGGCATCATAAGTATCTCAGGTTGAGTAGCCGAACAACCTTTGTTCGGTAGATTCGATAGTCGCAATCAGTCTTCCATGGGTGATATCCTGAGAAAGGGCATTTACACCACATAAGACTACGACCTTCATGATTGAAGTTCTTTATCCAATCATGTTGTCTCATATAGCCAGTAAGGAATTTGAGGATGGTATCCAGGTCCTTTACATCCAAAAAATCATCATTTGGGTTGTACATGGGGATGTAGAAGGTGGTTTTAGGTGGCCTTCTGAGATAGTGATGGTCGGAATCATCAGTGGGGATGAGAGGTTGAGGATGGGCTCTCAACTTCTCATATTTAGTGACCCGTGAGGCTGGGATAATGCTGACTAGTTCATCTCTAGATATGTTTCTCGAGATTTTGGTACACTTTGTGGTTTGATCAGTTGCATCAATGGTAAAGAATAGAGAGTTCTTTCCACTTGAATGAAGTAGGTTCATGTAATGGTTCTGAACTTGCTAGGCTATTTGACAGTGGATTGTTTCCTGGACGGCATCTCTGTCCTGCTGAGCATCAAGAATCAGGACCTAAATTTTCAATACCTTCATTAGTTGTGGATCAGCTAATGGTATATTGAAGTGAGGGAACATGGTGATAAAGACCGTATCATCACCGTCCAAAATCATCTCCGATGTACTCATGTTAACATGTTGGTACTTATTGTATCTAGTATGAAGAAGAGAACTATGTGCCACAACTGACAGGCCTTTTCTCCCATGATATGTCAACCCAATTCGCACAACACAAATATGGAAATGAGTAAATCCAAGACTTTCCCTTTGCTTCGGAAAGTCGTCTGGTATCTGTAGTGATATGAATTGTACTTCTCGAGTTACCAAAATAGGGTGATGAACAAGTGGTGTTGTAGAAACATATTCCTTTACTCCTTGCATCTTTTGTTGGACCATGGAATGAATCATTATCCTAGGATTGCATACCTTCTTCGCAACAGCTGAATAGGGATTTTGTAAAGGTGTGGTACACATCTGTTTTTGTGATGGTAACACCTCTACTTCAAATATATAGTCAAGTTTACATGACAACGTATCATTAGAAGTGGTAGCCATATTTATATTGACTGAAGGATTATATGAACTGGATAGGGACTCTGGAGTAGACATAATTTTGTATTTTTCTGGACTATAAAGACTCTATGTATTTGTTCTATAAAATTCTAGGGAAGAGACTCAATAAAATGAAAATCTTTTTGTGGTTTTTTGGACTGACTCTATATTTGTGCTAAGGATCTAAGAACAAAACAAAACAAATATTTGTTCTAAAATCTAAGAAAAGAAACTATGACTTGATTATGTACAAGACACAGACTTGTAGTTTGTAAACACTGACTCTAATTTGCAAATGAAAACTATGACTTAAGTAAAAGGGAAAAAGTAAAAACAAAAGAAAATAAAAATGTAAAGCTGGCTCATGTGTTTACAATTAGCAGGGGTGGATGCAAAGTTCTGCTTCCTCGCGCCCTCTGGGAGTGGGGATGGCTCTAATACCAAATAAATGGGGAGGCAGGGGGCACGAAAGGCTTCCTGTAAGATCGGCCAGAGACTAGGCAACAGACCCCGAACTTCCCAACGTGAAAGGCAATTTAACGACCATATAGGCTGCACGCCATATGAAATCAAAGCTTTTGTCAATAACCATAGACACAGAACCTAACTTTCCAATGGGTTTCAACACCATGGACTTAACAAGTTAAATCTTTCGTCGACACCGCAGAAACAGAGACTAACCTTTCCAACATGACAGGCGAATCACGACCATATAGGCGGTATGCCATACGAAATCAAAGCTTTTAATCTACATACCATAGCTTTCTTATGACTGAGCTACACATCCGTATAGACGGTTTTATTTTAGATAAAAAGCCTTCACAACCCTTAACAGGATGGCATGGCTTCAAAACTACAAGATACACATCAAGGACGGTTTGTCTAGGCAACAAAGCCTTCATAACCCAAAAAGGGGATGGCTCGACTTTGCAAGTCTTAGAACACATGAGATCCCTTGTCTCTATAGTATAGGATTGTTCCATATATTTCTAAAACGGGTCTTACGGTGGCTCTCCCTGGACTGTTTCCCTCAAAATAGATGCAGAACAATATGTGTACTAAGGCATACTCCATATCTCTGTGTTCTTTCATAGATATTGAATCTTTTCAAAAAGCTATGGCATGGACTAATCCAATTTCGTTTCATATACATGGAAAGGACTTAGACATCTATGTCGTGTGGACAATGCCAACTTCTTTATTCATGGAAAATACTTAGGTATCTACGTCGCATGGACAAAGACAATTTCATTTCATAAACATGGAAAGTAACTTAAGGGTGCCATTGTTGCCTTCACAACAAGCTAGCACTTCACCGTAGTATTTCCTTACCCCCTACTCCAACCTAGAGGATTGAAGTACCCATCCTTTTGGAAGAGAGAAAGCAAGAGTAAAAGAGTTTAGTCAACAAATAAATTTATTGATAACAGAGAGAAACTATACAAGAGGTTTCTAGGTAGAGAAAATAATAGCTGGAGCAAATGATCTATGCTTCCATTTATAGAGGAAGGAAGATTACTATCTAAGCTAAGCTATCCTACAGATAAACATGAAATAAAATATTCCAATCCTATCCTAATAGCTAAGGGATAGGCATTATCTGTTAATAAGGATAAGTCTTATCCTTTTGGAAGCGATATGCATTATCTTTTATTACTGGATAGGCCTTATCTTTAATCATATCAGACCCTACTAACATCGGGGGGAGGGGGGGCTAAATAAAAAGAAAACAAACTATGTTGTTGGCATATAACAGTATGTGCAAGCAGGTGCATCAGCATCTTGATAGGCATCTTGTAAGCAGGTGGATAATCTCCTTATCTTTGAAGTAGCTGAGTCAGCAGCTTTAAGAAACCTATCTAAAAGGGTAACAAACTGAGGAGGGTTTCCTTGGAGATAAGGGTAACCTATTGGAAATGGTAACCCACTAACGAGGGTAACCCATATGATAGGGTTTCCTTGGAGAGGAGGGAAACCCATTAAAAAGGATAACCCACTAGAGAAGGTAACCCACTGGAAAGGGTAACCTGCTGGAGAGGGTAACTTTCTTTCTTATGTCATCTGACGTCATCTCTCAGGCGTCGGTGTTGGATGAAACCATTGGCAGCGAGGTTGTGTATCCTTCTTCCATCCACCAATATACTCTGTGCTTCTACCTGAAGCATTTTTGGCCTTCAAGCTTTGGTTCATCGATCTGGTGAATTAACTCTTTCTTTTTTATAGATCTCTTCATTTTTATGTTGGATCCTTCATCTGTATGCTTATGGCTTCATCAGTTTTGAATTCATACAGTGGATGATATACTTTGGTTGTTCGTCGAACTTCATCCAAGTATGGATGATCCTCGGTGATATCCCTTGGAATGCATCTGGTTTACTGGAGAGTGAAATATTGTTCTTTATAACATTCATCTTCAAGATAGATCATTACATCGGAAAATTTCCAAAGTGATGAAATTTTCGACTTGGCTTGGACTTCATGGCCTATGATTCCTACCAGGTGATACAACATGAAAACCGTTGCATCGCAGGAATCTTTGGAGCATCGAATCTAGTATAGCATGAATCTTTTTGGAGTTGGTTGGATTCAATCATGATGCCTGAAGGCATAACACTTGAAATCCATGGTAGTATAGTACTGGCAGCGTGTGTGCCAAAATAACCTTAGGATTCATTACTGGGAATCATCAGCTAGTGTTATTAACACATAACAAAAACGATATCTCGGATGTTCTCTGAACAGCTTAAAGACAGATTTTCTGTGCCTGTTAAATACTTGAAGCTTATTAAAAGTCTGGATTTATCGAAGGATAAATGGATCTGAAGGATCCATATATCTATTAAACATATCTAGAGAGTAATTTGTTAACCCCAAAGATAATATTCCTGATGTATTGAGCATGATAGACTGAGTGACCGATGTCAAGGTGTCTTCTCTAATGATGGATATCAGATAAAATAACCAGCATAGATATCTCCTGAATAAATATCTACGGGGAAGATGTTGTCCTTCGTTAATTCTTCTTTTAGAGAGAAGACCAATTCAAGGTCATCCTCTTTATGGAGATAGATTTAAACATGTTCTGCTATCTCTTCAAAGAGATGTACAAAATCTTTCAACTTCTTGAGTTGAGGACATTCTTTCGTAAAGTGACCTGGCCTTTTGCAGATGAAGCAACCATTTTTCTTCTTCTAGTAATCTACTGGGGTTCTTCGGCAGAAATACCTAGTTTTCCGTACTACCTTAGGCTTTTCGTCTGGTGTCCTGGGTAGTTTGAATCTCCTAAACAGTAGCTTTCGATGAGATCCCATCCGGCGACTTAAAGAGGGGTAATCATACTTCATAACAATATTTTTCCTGCCTCAATAAGAATCAAGAACTGGGAAGTTCTCAAGAATCTACTCTAATGCAGATGTCTTCTCGTATTGACCTTGCAAGTCCTGGAGGATTGCCTGCCTGGCATAGCTTGCAAACTTTTTAGAAGGCATTCAGCAGGATTCTGGATGTGCAATCTGACTGTATCATGTGTTGATCTCCTTTATCCAGATTATTCAGTATTCATAATTCCTAGGCAAGGATAGAGTTGCAGCAATGGTTTTTTCCGCCTGTGTTGTTGAATCTTGCCTTTTTTTGGGGACTGGATCACTCATCAGCTGAAATTGCTCATAGACTAGTTGAGAGACCATTGGTTTACTGTAGCATTTCTCTGACATAGATGGACATTTTTCCTCAGGTAATTGGATTGATTGCTGCAAAGAATATTCTTCCTTTTTATACGTTCATCAGCATAAAAGTGACAAGTAGGACTAGATGACTATTTACTAATGGAAGATGGATATTGGCCATTGATGAAAATATCCTCAGATATTTCCTTCTCTACATTGCACGCAGATCTGGGACTTTCTTCTACAGCTGGATAAGGATCATCAAGATCTTCATGATAATCTATGGCATTCATCGAGGCTAGAACTTCTCTCCTCACCTTTCTAGACTTGGGACATTCTTTTGTAAGGTGTCCTTTATCATGGAAGATGAATCATTCGTGTTTTCCCGTATTTGTCTTCTAAGAGGATTTGTCACCTTTGTCGGTCAGCAACTCTTTGTCCGGCGGTTTCTTATTTCTGGCTCATCGGAACTGCATGCATCCTCTGTGACTTGCCTGATACCTTGATAGCTAAGAAGACCCTTCTAGATTTTGAGTTGGATCCATATACATATCATCAGAGTGTAGAGATTGGGAACATTCATCCGACAAGAGTTTGCCGAATAAAGTTTCCTTGTGCTACTCGGAAAGATAGGAGTTTGTATGGTGTGATGACTCTTGTTGTATAAGCCCATCATCCTTCGGAACAACAACAATAGCATCGAATGGATTGAGATGGATTAATTCAGTAGTTTTGACATTGCTTTTGAGAAGACACTTCTTCAGAGAGACCTATTCGTCGTTATGGGATTCCTTATCAGGGATATGCAAGAGATCATTTGGAATGGTGGAATCTCGTACACAGCTTGTGATTATCATGTGTGTTGGATCAACATTAGTGTCGTTGTCATCCTGCAGTCGTTCTTTCAGATCACAGTTTGTTGATGCTCTCTAGATAGAAGGAACCTCTGATGGATCATAGTGCATATATAATCTCTGGATCTCAAGATCATCATCTAAGACTACAACAACTAGACCATGGCTGACAGAAGCATGCGTGGATACCACCTTATTAGTATCATATGGAACCCGACAAAAATACTTTATCTTCTTGACCCTTGGTGTCATGGCATCTATCCTCGTCTGTTCATATTCTAATGTAGTAGTGAATCTCATGGATGAACAAAGCGGAGATGATTGGCCTAATTCCAGTGTAAATTGGCCATGCGGGAATACAGTACCAACTTTGTCTTTTTGTTGTATGGTACATTTATATTTTTCTAAGCTGCCATGGTATCCTGCCTCTCCCATACAAACTAAGTGATATTGAACTCCTCCTATTCATCTTTGAAATCTAGAGAAAATAACATTGGTATGGATGGATGAGGTGGGATAGTGAAAAAGGGTTGGACTGGTCCTCGTGAAGGATGTGTTTTGGGAAATACGATTGTTTCTTGGGCGTTTTGGAGTTTGGCATGATCGTATTTCAGGAGATGGATCTATTCTTCCAACAAGGCTACTTTCTTCCATTGTTGGTCAAGAAAATATAGTATTGAGGAGCCTATTAGGAATTTCTCAAATTGTATAGCTTGTAGCCTGCTTTCCAGTACTTTGATAGGGATAGTGTGTTGAGGGGCAGCTGAAGCATTCTCTGATCGAATAACATATGGCGATATTGGAGCTTGGATCTGGTTATCCTTTTCTGATTGATGGTTTAATAGGTAAGCATCTGTGTGTCTGGATGTAGAAAGGGGCGTCACAAGCATCTCAGGTTGAGTAGCCACAGCAGTTTTTCTTCTGCAGATTTGACAGTCACAATCAGTCTTCCATGGGTAATGTCCTGAGAAATGGCATTTACACCACATCAGACTATGAACTTCATTATTGAAGTTCTTTATCCAATTATGCTATGTCATATAGCCAGTAAGGAACTTGAGGATGGTATCAGGGTCCTTTTCATCTAAAAGATCATTATTTAGGTTGTACATGGGATATAGAAGGTGGTTTTAGGTAGCCTTTCGAGATAGTGGTAGTCGGAATCATCAGTGGGGATGAGAGGTTGAGGATAGGCTCAAAAATTCTCATATTTAGTGACCCATGAGGCTAGGATAATGCTGACAAATTTATTCCTACAATGATCTAAGTGACCAGGCCTTTTGTAGATGAAGCAACCATTATTCTTCTTCTTGTAATCTACTGGACTTTTTTGCCAGAAATACCTTGTTTTCCGTACACCTTATGTTTGTCGTATGGTGTCCTAGGTAGTTTGAATCTCCTGAATAGTATCTTTGACTGGGATTCTTTCCAACGACTTGAATAGGGGCAATCGTACTTCATAACAAGATTTTTCCTGCCGCAATAAGAATTAAAAACTCAAAGGTTCTCAATAATCTTCTTTAATGCAAATGTCTTCTCGTATTAACTGTGCAAGTCTTGGAGGATTACCTTCCTAACATATCTTGCATCTTTGCATAATGCATTCAGCAGGATTCTAGATGTGCAATCCGACCGTATCATATGTTAATCTCTTTCAGCCAGATTCTTCATTATTCTTAATTCCTGAGGTAGGGATAGAGTTGGAGAAATAGTTTCCTCTACCTCTGTTGTTGGTTCTTGCTTTTTCTCTGGGACTGGATCACTCGTCAGCTGAAATTGCTCAAAGACTAGTTGAGAGATTGCTGGCTTGCCGGAGCATTTCTCTGACATAGATGGACATTCCTCCTCAGGCAATTGGATTGATTGTTGTAAATCATCTTCATCATTTTTTATACGCTCATCAGCAGAGAAGTCACCAGTAGGACTAGATGACTGTTTACTAATAAAAGATGGCGATTGGACACTGATGAAGATATCCTTAGATATTTCCTTCTCTGCATTGAATCAACAGTTTTGTCATTGCTTTTGACAAGACACTTCTTCAGAGAGACCTGTTTGCTGTTATAAGATTCCTCATCAGGGATCTGCAAGAGATCATATGGAGTGGTGGAAGCTCGTACACAGCTTGTGATCACCATTTGTGATGGATCAACATCATTGTTGTTGTCGTCCTGCAGTCGTTCTTTCAGATCACAGTTTGGTGATGCTCTCTGGAAAGAAGGAACCTCTGATGGATCATACTGCATATTTGTTCTCTGGATCTCAATATCATCAGCTAAAACTGCAGCAACTGGACCATGGCCGATAGGAGCATGTGTGGATACCATCTTATCAGTATCATATGGAACCTGACCAAAATACTTTATCTTCTCGACCCTTGGTGTCATGACATCGCTCCTCGTCTTTTCATCTTCTAATGTAGTAGTGAATCTCATGGATGAACAAAAATGGATGGTTGAACTAATTCCAGTGTAGAATGGCTATGTGGGAATACAGTACCAACTATATCTTTTTGTTGTATGGTACATTCATATTTCCTCTGAGTTGCCATGGCATCATTCATCTCCCATACAAACTTAGCGATGTCGAACTCCTCCTGTTAATCTTTGGAAGCTAGAGAAAATAACGTTGGTATAGATGGACGAGGTGGGATGGTAGAAAAGGGCTGGGTTGGTCCTCGTAAAGGATATGTTTTGGGAAATATGATTGTTTCTTGGGCATTTTTGAGTTTGGCATGATCGTATTTTTGGAGATTGATTTGTTCTTCCAACGAGGCCATTTCCTTTCGTTGTTGGTCAAGAAAATATAGTATTGAGGACCCTATTGGGAATTTCTCAGACTGTATAGCTTGCAGCCTACTTTCCAGTACTCTGATAAGGATGGCATGTTGAGGGGTAGCCAAAGCATTCCCTAATCAGATAATATATGGCGATATTAGAGCTTGGATCTGGTTATCCTTTTCAGATTGATGGTTTGATAGGTAAGAACCTTTGTGACTGGATGTAGAGAGGGGCATTATAAGCATCTCAGATTGAGTAGTCGCAGCAACCTTTCTTCTACAAATTCAACAGTCACAATCAGTCTTCCATGGGTAATGTCCTGAGAAATTGCATTTACACCATATCAGACTATGACCTTTAAGATTGAAGTTCTTTATCCAATCATCCTGTCTTATATAGCCAGTAAGGAACTTGAGGAATATATCCGGGTCTTTTACCTCTGAAAAATCATCGTTTGGGTTGTACATGGGGATGTAGAATGTGGTTTTAGGTGGCCCTTTGAGATAGTAGTGGTCGGAATCATCAGTGGGGATGAGAGGTTGAGGATGGGCTCTCAACTTCTCATATTTAGTGACCCATAAGGCTGGGATAATGCTGACCAGTTCATCCCTAGATATGTTTCTCGGGATTTTGGTACACTGTGGTTTGATCAGTTGCACCAATGGTCAAGAAAAGTGAATTCTTTCCACTTGAAGAAAGTAGGTTTATGCCAGGTTATACGACAGTGGAGAGTTGCCTAACCGGCATCTCGGTCCTGCTAAGCATCGAGAATCTGGACCTGCATCTTCAATGCCTTCATTAATTGTGGATCAGCTAACGGTGTGTTAAAGAAAGGGAACATGATGATAAAGGCTGTATCATCACCATCCAGAATCATCTCCGATGTACTAAAGTTTGTAAGTTGGTACTTATAGAATCTAGTACCAAGAAGAGAAAGATGCACTACAAGTGGCCGGCCTTTTCTCCTTTCATATGTCATCCCAATTCGCACAGCACCAATACTGATATGAGTAAATTTAATACTTTCCCATTGCTACGGCAAGTCCTCTGGACACTGTAGTGATATGAACTGTACTTCTTGAGTTACCAGAATAGGATTCTGAACAAGTGGTGTTGCAGCAACATATTTCTTTAATCCTTGCATCTTTTGTTGGACCATGGAGTGAATCATCATCCTGGGATTGCATACCATCTTTGCAATAGCTGAATTTGGATTTTGTAAAGGTATGGTACACATTTGTTATTATGATGGTAACACCTCTACTTCACATATATAGTAAATTTTACATGACAGCGTATCACTAGAAGTTGTAGCCATGTTTACCTTTACAAAAGGATTACATGAACTGGACAGGGACTCCGTGGTAGACATATTTTTGTATTTTTCTGGACTATAAAGAATCGATGTATTTGTTCTAAAGTTCTATGGAAGAGACGCAATAAAATGAAAATCTTTTTGTGATTTTTTGGACTTACTTTATATTTGTGCTAAGGATCTAATAAAAAACAAAACAAATATTTGTTCAAAAATCTAAGGAAAGAAACTATGACTCAATTATGTACAAGATACAGGCATTGGTAATTTGTAAACACTAACTCTGATATGCAAATAAAACTATGACTCAACAAGGGAAAAGTAAAATCAAAAGAAAATAAAAATGTAACGTTGGCTCACCTAGCTGCAATCACGTGGGGATGGATCTGATACCAAATAGACGGGGAGGCAGGGGACACAAAAGGCCGCTAGTGAGACCGACCAAAGGCTAGGCAACAGATAGGGGGGCACGGAAGACGGGCGGAGAGACAGGCCAGAGTCTAGGAAACAGACCCTAAAATTTACAAAATGAAAGGCGGTTTCACGACCAAGTATGCGGTAAGCCATACAAAATCAAAGCTTTCGTCAAACACCACATACACAGACCTAATTTTCCAATATGTTTCAATACTATGGAGGTGGTATACCTTAACAATTCAAAGCTTTAATCGACACCACAGACATAGATACTAACCTTTCAAACATGACAGGAGATTCATGACCATATAGGTGGCATGCCATAAGAAATCAAAGCTTTAAATCTACACACCACAACTTTTTTACAACTAGGCTACACATCTGTACAAACAGTTTGCTTTTAGCTTAAAAGACTTCACAATCCTTAACAGGATGGCATGGATTCAAAACTGCAACCTACACATCAAGGACGGTTTGCTTTGGCAAAAAAGCCTTCACAACCCAAAAGAGAGATGTCTTGACTTTGCTAGTCTTAGAACACATGAGACCCCTTGTCTCCTTAGTACAAGATTGTTTCATATTTTCCTAAAACAGGTCTTGTGGCGGCTCTACCTGTCCTGTTTCCCTCAAACAGATGTAGAAAAATATGTGTACTAAGGCAGACCCCAAATTTGTGTGTTCTTTCACAGGTATTGAATCTTTTCGGAAAGCTATGGCATGTACTAAGCCAATTTAATTTCATATACATGTAAAGGACTTAGATATCTACTTCGTGTGGACAAAGCAAACTTCGTTATTCATAGAAAGTATTTAGGCATCTACGTTGCATGGACAAAGCCAACTTCATTTCATAAACATTAAAAGTAACTTTGGGGTGCCATTGTTGCCATCGCAACAAGCTAGCACTTCGTCGTAGTAATTCCTTACCCCCTATTCTGACCTAAAGAATCGAAGTACCCATCCCTTTGGAAGAGAGAATTAAAGAGCAAGAGAGTTTAGCCAACAAATATTTTTATTGATAGTAGAGAGAAACTATACAAGAGATTTCTAGGTAGAGAAAATGATAGGTGGAGAAAATGATACCTCAAACCTAAAGGCCTAGTCTTTCTTTTATAGAGGAAGGAAGCTTACTAGATAAGCTAAGCTATGGATAAACTTTATATAAAATATTACAATTCCTATCCTAACAGCTAAGGGATAGGCATTATCCGTTAATAAGGACAAGCCTTATCCTTTTAGAAGGGATAAGCATTATCTCTTATGACTGGATAGGCCTTATGTTTATTCACACTAGACCCTACTAATATGTGGGGGACAAATAAAAACAAAACACACTATGTTGTTGGCACGTCACAGTATGTGCAAGTAAGTGAGTCAGCAGCTTATAAGCAAGTGCATTAGCAACTTCACAGGCATCCTCCAAGCAGGTGGATAAGCTCCTTGTCTTCGAAGTAGCTGAGTCAGCAGCTTGAAGAAACCCATCTGAAAGGGTAACCCACTGAGGAGGGTTTCCTTGGAGATAGGGTAACCTACTGGAAAGAGTAACCCACTGGAGAGGGTACTTTATTGCACATGTCATCTAACGTCATCTCTCAGGTGTCAGTGTTGACATATCTAAACTTTCCACTTGCATGTCCACATATCTTTCGTTGGCCGTCTTTTTTTCTCAGAGAACTGCACTACAATAATCATTGCTGGTATCGGTCTGTAATATCATATGGTTGTCTGACGGGATATAAAGTGTCCTGACCTTGCTGGATATTCCTTTTATTTTTCATACTGCATCATCTTGATCTTTTACCCAAGTTGGAGAATTCTTCTTCAGCATCTTCGTGAGCAGGGAGATGTATGTGGCGACGTCAGGGATGAAGTCCCTCACATAATTAATTACACCAAGAAATTGCTAAAGCTGCTTCACTGAAAAGTTGGTGTCTGTAAACTTAAGCTTTTCTTGAAATATGTGCGGTCCTGGAGTGTAAGACCCATGGGCAAAGTGCATCCCCAAGAAATCAATTTCAGCTTTTACTAGGGACATCTTCTTTCCCGAGAGCATAACTCCATGCTTTTTCACCAGGTCATGGAACTGACAGAGGAGGTCCAGGTGTTCCTCCAAGGTGTTATTGAAGATCAGTATGTCATCGATGTAGACCAATGATGTATGTAGTATGGGTTGGAATATTTTTATCATGGCCTTTTGGAAGAGTGAAGGGGCAGGTTTGAGCCCAAACGGCATAAGCTTCTATTGATAGTGGTGAACAGGTATGTAGAAGGCCATTTTTGCTTTGTCTTCTGGGTGTATGCCTAGCTTCCAGAATTCAAATTTAAGGTCTGGAAAAGTTGGTGGCTTTTGTTAGGTGTGAGAACAGGGTCAGCTTGTTTGGAATTGGGAATTTATTGTCGATAGAAAAGTGGTTTAGGGGTTGGTAATTTATGACTAGACGGAGTTTTCCCCTTGTCTTCTCAGCACGCTTGTTGACATGGAATGCTTCACTAGCCCACTGGGAATCTGATGGCTTAATGAGCCCAAACTCTAAAAGTTCAGCACATTCCTTATTTGCAAGCTGTAGATGTTCGGTATTCATACCAGAATGACTTGACTTTGTGGGGTTGATATTTTCATTCTTCTTGAATGGGAGTCTGATGAACAATTCCTGATTGAGACACAGGGGGTGTTTAGTCTTCTCGAGGAACTCTTTATGGGATTCAAAATAGGATTTTTCTATCAGCTGCTTCTCTATCTTCTTTACTGGATCTTCGTCAATAATCTGGAACAACCTCGGTACGATTGAATATCACCTGAATTGTCCCATAAAGGTTATACCTTCCATCATAATGATAAGGCGGTTCTTCATCTTCTTGGAGGCATCAAAACCAATAATCAGATCCTTTCCCGATATGTTGAAACTAAGGAGCTTTGTCCTGTAGAGTACGCCCGGGAAGAATTCGATCATGACTGGCTGTTTTGTGATCAGCTTGGTTGTGAGGACTCCTCCTTTTGATGTTGTGACAAATATTTTGAAGTAAGGAACCCAGTGATATCGGGGATGATATCGGGATTAAGTATTGAGGCAACTTCACCGGTGTCCATGAAGGCGATTACTTGAAGGGGCTTGTCCCATCCTGGTGGATATATCTTGAGCTCGACATAGGGTGTTTCAATCTTAGATATCATGTTGATTTCTTCTATGAGCATGTTGATCTCTTCCATCAGTTTTGCTAACTGATTGAATTACCCTTCACTAATGGTCGACGATACCTTCTCCAAGTAGTCATTGAAAATAAGGGGTTTAGGTTGGCCTTCAATGAAGATGGATGGACAGTCCTCGAACATTCCTACTTTCGTGTTACCAGCGGATTTAGGAATGCTTTTTGGATCATGACGAGCTTTATCTTTGATTGGGGAATTGCCAGCTTCTATTTTTCCTTGTAAGGATCGAGCCTCCTTTTTTGCCTTCTTGGACTTAGGACATGTATTTTCAAAGTGTCCTTTGCTATGAAAGATAAAGAACTTAGTCTTGCCTGGATCTTTCTTTCTGGGGGATGTGGTTTTGCTGCTGGATATCTGCTCTTTATTCGGTGGTTTCTTCTTTCTGAACTGCCTATAATGCATGTACCTTTTGTGTCTTGCCTGATGTCTTGAGAGTTTGGGTAATTCATCTGGCTCGACATGATTGGTAGTAATCACACCTGCAGCCTGATCGGCCTCCGTGGAAAGAATCGCCTCCGGATCAAAGTTTGAGATCATCATGTTTGTCGAATCCATTGACTGAGGATGTTGATGATTTTCTTCTTTCTCTGGGATTACATTCTCAAGGATATTAGGGGAATTTAAATATTCCTCACCAGGATCTTCATGGGATTGCTGAGGAGTGTCACACCTTTTTTTAACCGAAAAGATTGATTTTAAAGTTTGAAAGAGTTTTTATTATTAAAGTGACAAAAGATTAAAAAATTATTTTGAAAAAGAATTATTTAATGATTTGATTTGACTCTTTAAACTGATCCACAAACAGAGATTCCTTCTAAGGAATTCTGTTGACTGAGGGGAAGGTGTTACGCACTCCTCGATCCTGTGGTTCGACCACGGTCTCTTGGTGGAGCATATCGGATAAGAAGGTATAAACCACAAAAAACACTTAAAACAATCAATCAAACAAACAAAACAACAATCCAGAACTAAAATAATAATGCCCAGTCCAATTATACAGTCCAAAATAGAAAACTTACAAAAAATATAAATCCTATTCTATACTAGTCCTAGATTAAGCTCCAACCAACGCCTCGGGCCTTCATCATGAACGTCCTATGGGTACAAGATACTTTGGGGAATTTCCCGGATAAATCAATACAAATCCCTCGAGGCATCCCCCAGGCAAAGGAATACATTTTTAGTGCGAGAAAATCAAATTATTCAACAAAATTTCAAACATTCCACAAAATTTCAAACATTCAACCCAAAGCCAGAAATTCTAAACTTTGCCTACCCAACCTATGTTTGCCTAAACCAATTAACGTATAATGATACTACCAAGTTCAATTAACATTCATTTCAAGTCAAACAACCAATGAATCAAACTAACCAAAATTCACCAATTATATCAAGTTTTCAATTCTCACCCCCAAATTAATTCTAAAAATTCCAACAATTCACAATCACCACTTTAACAATCCACAATCATTGTCAACGAAACCAAACAAACAAATAAATATCACCCAAGTATTTATATCATGCTTTACACAAACCAATCATTTGTATATAATGAAATCAAAATAAGAACGAGATAGAATTGGACCTCAAGTCAAGCTTTATTGTACAAATTATGCAATTGGGTGATGAAACCGGACCCGAAAACTTTGATCGACTAACCCAACTAAAATTGAACCTCAAACAACAAACCGAATCCATGGGAACATCTAAAAATTCAATCCGAACAAAACTCCACCAAGAGCAAACGAATTGGTGGCCGGAATTAACATTTTCCGGTCAGATTTAAACTGAAAATGAGAAATAAAGTGGCTGTTCGACATGAGATTAGCTGAAATGGGGATGGTTTTTGGTTCCCTCTTGGTCGGATCTCCGGCGAGCTCGGCAATGATACAACTCAAAAAGGGACTGATAGAGATAACTTTTTCGGTGAAAAAGAGGAGTGTGTTCTCAGGTGTTTGCGTATTTTTCCTTTTTGTATGTGTAAGTGTGTATGGATGGAGTGCAAAATAAGAAGTTCTGAGGTCCAGTGTTTATTCTCCTTTTCGGAATTGTATGGGTGCCTATATGAAATTGGAAAAAGATAAAGAGAAGGAATCTTTTTGGTCCCCCCCCTATCCCTCTAATGGAAAATTGTAAGTATATCTTCTCATTGTGGGTGAATTCTGTTAGTGGTGTGGAAGAATAATGTGATGTGAGGTGGGGTCACGTGAGGTAGGGGTGAGCGGGTATAGATGTATGTTTGGTGATGTGTCCTCTTTTAATTGGAGAGGTTGTTGGGTTGTTTAAAAGAAGATAAAATTTTATAGAATTTGTTAAATGCGATAAAGATAAGAATAGATAAATAAATAAATAAAATGATGAGGTGGTTATTTATTTTGTTTTTTTTTCTCTTGCAAAAATTACCACGCAGGTAGGATACGTGGTAAGACGGAGTAAACAGTAAAAATGCTTTCGGGGAAGGACAAAATTACGTGTCTACATCATGCCCCTCTTTGCATGTAAACGCAAAGTGTTTTCATACAAAGAAGTAGACAACGAGACAGAATTTTGACTGGGCCATTATTCCAATAAAGAAACAAAAGAAAGAAGGACAACCGAGTTGGAGAGTCGAATGAGGTCCCGTCGAGGTTCTGGTCCGCGGCTCTGTCATTACATCAAAAATGAAAATTATAAGTTAAAAACATAAATAAAATTACAAAAACTCTATCTATGCAACTTTCCTTGACTCCTGACTCGCTACTTCATCACCCTATTCTTCAGGGGGCCTCCTAACTTGCAATTTCTTCAACTTATTGCTTGTCTTTCAATTTCTTCACCCTGTTCTTCAGGAGGGTTATTGACTTGCCATTTTTCAACTGTTGACTTTCAATTTTATTCATCTTATTGCTTTCTTTTAAAATGCTTCACCTTGTTGCTTGACTTTCAACTTCTTCATCTTATTGTTTGACTTTGATTACTCTCCCTGTTCTTTAGACGGTCTCCTGAAATCACATCAAAACTAGAAAAGAAAATTATCCCAAACAAAGAATATTATAAAGAGATTTCATTGGCCAAAAAAGTGAAGTTCCAAGCACAAGAATTAAATTTTTCCCTAGTTTATCATTAAAGGACTTTTGTGAATGTCACATCATTATATGAATCAAGGGGAATGACTCGACTAAAAGTTATGTCTTATAGGAATCAAGAGGAATGAATCAACTAAAAGGTACGTCTTATAGGAATCAAAGAAATGACTCGACTAAAAGGTACGTCTAATAGGAATCAAGGGGGATGACTCGACTAAAAGGTACGTCTTATAGGAATCAAGGGGAATAACTCGACTAAAAGATACGTCTTATAGGAATCAAAGGGATTAACTCGACTAAAAGGTACATCTTATAGGAATCAAGGGAGATGACTCGACTACAAGGTACGTTTTATAGGAATCAGGTGAATGACTTGAATAAAAGGTACGTCTTGTAGGAATCAAGGGGAAGGACTCGACTAAAAGATACGTCTTATAGGAATCAAGGGGAAAGACTCGACTAAAAGGTATGTCTTCTAGGAATCAAAGGAATGACTCGAATAAAAGGTACGTCTTCTAGGGGTCAAAGAAAATGACTCGACTAAAAGGAACGTCATATAGGAATCAAAGGGGATGACTCGACTAAAAGGTACGTCTTATAGGAATCAAGGGAGATGACTCAACTAAAAGGTACGTATTATAGGAATCAAAAGGGATAACTCGACTAAAAGTTACGTCTTATAGGAATCAAGGGGAATGACTCGACTAAAAGGTACGTCTTATAGAAATTAAAGGGAATGACTCGACTAAAAGGTACGTATTATAGGAATCAAGGGAGATGACTCGACTAAAAGGTACATTTTATAAGAATCAGGTGAATGACTTGACTAAAAGGTACATCTTGTAGGAATCAAGGGGAATGACTCGACTAAAAGGTACGTCTTATAGGAATCAAGGGGAATGACTCGACTAAAAGGTACGTCTTCTTGGAATCAGGGGCATGACTCGACTAAAAGGTATGTCTTCTAGGGGTCAAGGGAAATGACTTGACTAAAAGGCAAGTCTTATAAGAATCAAGGGGAATGACTCAAATAAAAAGTATGTCTTATAGGAATCAAGTGGATGACTCGACTAAAAGGTACGTCTTATAGGAATCAAAAGGGATGACTCGACTAAAAGGTACGTCTTATAGGAATCAAAGGAGATGACTTGCGTAAAAGGTACATTTTATAGGAATCAGGTGAATGACTCGACTAAAAGGTACATCAAATAGGAATCAAGGGGAATGAATCGACTAAAAGGTACCTCTTATAGGAATTAAAGGGGATGACTCGACTAAAAGGAACGTCTTATAGGAATCAAAGGGATTACTCGACTAAAAGGTACGTCTTATAGAAATCAAAGGGGATGACTTAACTAAAAGGTACGTCTTATAGGAATCAAGGGGAATGACTCGACTAAAAGGTATGTCTTATAGGAATCAAAAGGGATGACTCGACTAAAAGGTACGTCTTATTGGAATCTAAGGAAATAACTTGACTAAAAGGTACGTCTTATAGGAATCAAAGAAGATGACTCAATTACCAGGTACGTCTTATAGGAATCAAAGGGATGACTCGACTAAAAGGTACGTCTTATAGGAATCAAAGGGGATGACTCGACTAAAAGGTACGTCTTATAGGAATCAAAGGGGATGACTCGACTAAAAGGTATGTCTTATAGGAATCAAAGGGGATGACTCAACTAATAGGTACGTCTTATAGGAATCAAAGGGAATGACTTGACTAAAAGGTACGTCTTATAGGAATCAAAGGGGATGACTCCACTAATAGGTACATCTTATAGAAATCAAAGGGATAACTCGACTAAAAGGTACGTCTTATAGGAATCAAAGGGGATGACTCGACTAAAAGGTATGTCGTATAGGAGTCAAAGGGGATGACTCGATTAAAAGGAATGTATTATAGAAATCAAAGGGATGAATCAACTAAATGGTACGTCTTATAGGAATCAAGGGGAATGACTCGACTAAAAGGTATATATTCTAAGAGTCAAGGGGAATGACTCGACTAGAAGGTACGTCTCCTAGGAGTGAAGGTTTAATTTAAGAAGTGTATCACCTAGAAAATGAAAAATAAAATCCCTGGACAAGTGTGCCTCCGAGGGATATAGTATGATGAATTTTTACCATGATTTTATTATCAAACCTGTGCAGCAACATTGCTTCCTACATTTATAAAAGTGAGTCATTACAGCCCTTGATGTTTATGTTCTGAAGTCCTTACTTTGAAGGTAACATGTTTTCTTTTTCATCAAGAAAAACTTGTGAGTTTAAAACCATGTGGCTGGTTTGTGGCTTTAGATTTTTTGGTGATCGCTCTTGACCTCGCCACATTTAACCTTGCATCTAACTATTAGCATATATATTATTGACTTGCTGAATTATTGACCCAAACTCAGATTATAAAGAGTGACTGAAATAAACACAATATCTCTGCTTTGCCATGTTTCTCAGATAGACCCCTTGAACCTCGATATTTCCATGAGCTCCCCGACTTGTCTGTTGATAAAACTTTCTGCATGCCCTTTTTTTCGGCTCACAATCATGTCTTTTTCATGTGCTAGCTTTTGTCTTACTTTGTGCAATTAAAGAAACTGGTAGTCATTTTTGAAATCTTTTCTAACTTGTTTTAACAGGGACTTGACTCAAAGATAAGAAAAGGAAAAAAAAAGAATGACAATTTTTATTTGGATAACTGACTCAAGAAAGATAAAACAAAAAAGAAAGAAAAGACAATGAATGTCCCCATTTGAAGCAAAGAAACGAAAAATTCATCTAAAAATGATAGTCAACTCTAATGATTATGCCATGCATATCGGATTAAACTGCCTGATCTTTCCATCCAAAACTCTCACAAATTGTTGTTGAGTTAATGACCCTAAAACTGAGTTGCTTCCTTAGGTTAACTGCATTCGGAGACCTCATTCGGTTAGTGACGCCTTGAAGGATTTTATCCAATAAGCCTCTCTTATTTCTTTTTATCAGTTCACCATTGTCTTATAGTGTCTATAAGGGTTTTTCACCATTGAGACTCTCTTATTTTCATTTCTCTCAACTCACAGTCATCTTATGGTGCCCGTGAGGGTTTTTACTGATAAAACTCTCTCATTTTTATCTCTCTCAACTTACCATCACCTTATGGTGCCCATGAGGATTTTCACCAATAAGACTCTCTCATTTTTATTTCTCTCTTAATTCCCTATGCTTAGGAAGACGAGCAGTTCCCAAAATGCATCATCATATGCACTGCATGCTTAGCCTTAACATTCTCAAAGATTAATCTTAAGGTCTTTCTTTGGTTGTAGCTTGGATATTGGATAAGGTTAGAAAGAAAGGATAACATGAGGACCAAGTGACACTTGAAGTGGGGTAGGATTTACAACTTTTAAAATCGACTCAAACAATGAGGATTAACTCATGCCCCAGTTTCATTTAGCTGGGTGACTCTAAATTATTTATTTGGTTGGACCGAGCCCAGAGGAGGGCAGCCTACGTATCTCACCCCCGAAAGAGGAGAATTAGGTCACGCGTAGTTCTGGCAGCTTTTTTTTCTTGATTCTGATTTCTTTTTCTTTTTTTTCTTGATTCTGATTTCTTTTTCTTTTTTTTCTTTTATTGACTCTTGTTTTTGTACTTTTCTAACTTTATTCTCTTGATAGATACTTTTCTCTTGATCTTTGTTGGATTTATCTTTGTTCCAAAAGAGGGGTATGAAAGAAAATAACACTAAGGCTCAAACGGGGTAAACAAAGGATGACACAATGTTTAGGTAACAGAATAAAATACCTTTATCATATCAATCATTAAAAATACTAGTACATAGCATGCAATGTGAAAATGCACGATCAACATCACTTATGACATATTTTACAACACTAACTTTTCCTGAGCATATGTGTCACCTCTTCTTCTACACTTGTCGAACATACAACTCCACCTATGTTGTACATCCTTCACATTGAATCACTCATGCTTTCTTGGAGTTTGTTTTTGTTCTGTTCCTCAGGAGCACACATCCGCTATTTGACCTAATTGAGCTAGGTTTTTCAATTGATGACCAAGTTATTCTTGCGATTCTCAAAATAATTTCCTTAATTTTTGAAGATGGTTTCAACTTGTCACCAAATGTCTCAGCCCTCCACCTATTTTCTCAGATGCTTTTCCTAACTTTAGCCCTCAGATTCAATGTTTCATGGTTAAGTTGGATTTTAAGATCTGGCTGAAAATTCCACTAGTATGTCATATCACTAAGATTAACATTAAATGTACTGTATAAAGAAAACAAATAGACGACACATATTTAAACACAAAGGGAAAGGGAAAATTCATTTAGTTGAAATAAAAGATAGAAGGGTTTGAACATAAAAGACAAAGGGACAAAAGAAAATAGATCCCGAACTACAACCCTAAAATAATTCAGAAAATAGAAAAGAAGACAAAACAAACTACCACACCTCTTCCTAGTAGGGAGGGGGGTGACTTCTCAATTTCTCAGCCTGACGACTTAGCCACTGGTTTGCATATCAGCATGACTAGAACTTCCCTCACTGTCAATGTTCTGCATCATAATTGATCCATCTTGAATCATCTTTTCTATTTCTCTTTTCAAATCTCAACAATCTTCAATGCAATGACCCTGAGCATCAGAATGATATGCATATCGTATATTAGGATCAAAATTTCTTGAACACCGATTAAGAGTGCACCCAAGAAGAGGAGTGATCATTCCCCATTGTACCAATATATGAAATAATCTGGCATACAACTATCCAATTAGTGTGAAGCTATCTCTCGACTTTTGCCTCATTTCATTATTTGACTTGGATCGAAAATCAGGCTTAGAAGGGTTTTGGTATGTTTGTGTAGTTAGAGGATAACTCTGAGGAGTTGGTATGATCCAGTATGGGTAAAATGGGGGTTGAATATGAGGTTGCGCATTATATACTGGATATAGAGGTGAAGAAGCAGAGTATAATGGATTTTGGGAGTGATTATGTGGAGCTTGGGCATGTACTTGGGTTTTTCCCTGAGAGTGATGACGACGGGGTATTCATGACCATTCCCATTGTCCAACTACAATAGCAGATACATCTTCCTCATTCTTTGTCTCCCCAATACTTCCTGTATCCTTTTGAATTGCTTGAGTAGTCACTTTCAATATTGCAATGCGACCAGTTTTAATTCCCCCTTCTATCATCTCCCCCATTTTAAGTACATCAATAAATAACTTTCCTAATGCAGGTAACAAGTGTTGATAATATGTTTCATCCTATGCTTGAATAAACACCTCCACTATTTTGCTTTCTTTTATTAGCAGCTTGTTCGCACCATCTGATTGCATACTCCCTGAAACTCTCAGTATTCTTCTTTTTTATACTAGTTAGGGATTTATCGTCAGGGATCAACTCCACATTGTATTGAAATTGTTGCACAAATTCAATAGCTAGGTCATCCCAACTAATCCACTTGTCAATGCCTTTGTCAACAAACCATTCTGAAGCCAGGCCTAAAAGACTCTCCCCGAAATAAGTCATGAGTAGTTCTTCCTTCCCTCCAGCACCTCTTAATTGGTTACAATAGCGCCTCAAATGTGCCACTAGGTCTCCTGTCCTTCATATTTCTCAAACTTTGGCATTTTAAAGCCAGGAGGAAGGTTGACACCTGGAAACATGCATATGTCCTTATATGAGACACTTTTGTAACCACCAAGTCCTTGCAAGTTCTTCATATCCAGTTCCAAACTTCTTAATTTTCTGGTCATTTCCTTTTGCTCTTCTTTCATAGTAGGCTTCTCAGTGTTAGAAGGAAATTCAGGCGGGTGAGTTTCACCATAAAGACCAGTCAAGTTCAATATAGGCTCGGAAGTGTAACGCTGATCACCAGTAATATTCAATGCAGGATATCTTGTAGATTAGGGAGGCACAACTTGTGGATGAACAACAAAAGTAGGAGCTTCAGGTGAGGGTGGCGCCACAGAAGCATAAATAGCAGGTGGAGCCGAGTATGTGGTAGTCTTGGATTGGGGAGTAAGGAAATGAACAATGGAAGTGGTTGGATATTGTTTCCCCAGAGTCGATCCTGATGCTTGTTATGGCATATCAACAAAAATGGGAAATTGTGCATGTGACATGGGAGGCAAGCTAGAAAGATATTCATTATCAGTGAGAACTGGAGGAGGTGGCAACCCATTAGCCCAAGCTCGATGCATTTCTATCATTTGTTGCCTTAATTTCCGAATCTCTTCATTATCTCCTAAGTTCTTATTTCCCAAACTCCTATCTGATTAGTGACAACAAACTCGGTATCCTTGTTGGCCATAACCTTCTCTGTGACTTGGTGCAATATAGAGGACTAGCCAAAATAGCACAAACCAACCACCCCAAACTAACTGAACAAGAGATAGGAAATGCGTTAGAATTCAACACTTTCTCAAAATCTCTCCTTTTTTTTGCTTTTTGAAAAGTTCACCGAACCCAAGAAGGGTGCCTACGTATCTCACCCCCGAGAGAGGAGAATCAGGTGTGTGTAGTTCATGAAGTCTTGCCAAAATGGCCAAATAAACTAGACACTTTTTCTTTTTCTTTTTCTTTTTCTTGAAATTTTAAGAAAAAAAGAAAAATGACAAATTGTCAAAAGAATAGATGAAAATCTTTTTGAATTTTTCAGCTTTAATATCCTATACAAAATGAAACCTACGATTACCAAAGAAACACTTTTTGGGTTTTTAATTTTGCATTTCATACGAAAATGAAACTTGAACCTATTAAAGGAAAATCATTTGTAGTTTTCTTTTAAAGATGTATATGAAACACCTACTCTAAATGAAGAGTGAAGAAAATCTTTTTGAATTTTTGTTTTAATAATATCCCCGAACCTGGAAAGGCTGCCTACATATCTCACTCTCGAGAGAGAAGAATCAGGGGTGCGTAGTTTGTCCAGATTGGACAATTAAAGATTAAATAACAAACTAAAACTTAACTTGAGCGACACGATTACAGACAGACGATGAAAGTAAAATCTTTTTGGGTTTTTAATTTGACACTTCATACAAAAATGACACCAACAACTATGAAAGAAAAATCTTTTCTGATATTTTTGATATGAAATATATAAAACATCTACCATATTTTTTTGAATTTTCCTTTTATAAAAAGCTTCTATTTAAAAATAAATCTTTTTGGATTTTCCCAATTGTGAGTGCTTACTAAAGAAACAAAAGAAAAATCTTTTTGATTTTTTCGTTTTTGACAAATGAGTACAAAAACTAAACAAAATCTTTTTGAATTTTTGGGTTGTGAAGAACAAAAGCGATAAAGAACACTAAAAATAAACTACGAAACTCTTTTTTTGATTCACTTTTTTTCTCTTCTTCTCTTTTTTTTTTCAATTTTTCATTGCCTACACACTTTACTTCTAACACATGTTTTTCCCCAAATCATTCCGTCAAATGACATGTTCTCTTCAGAGATGCCACATTTAGCACGTAGGGATGGTTTAGAGGTGACTCTCCTACAAAGGACCAAGTGGGCCCCTCTAGGTCAATATGATGCACATAAGCATGACCTAAAGGTTGACCTACGTTGGGGTTCATTAACAAGGCTGTTTGGGGGAGCGTATGGTCGATAGTGGCTGTGACAGCTTTCCACCCACTCCATACGTCCGACAGCTCCTCCTCCTAAAATAAGGGTGACTCAACTAGAGTTCGTGTACACGACGTTCACTCCGGGACTTGTTGCAGAAAGAATTGACTTGGATTATGCACATGATGCCAGATATAAAGCGGTAACACATAAGATAAAAACTATAAACAAAGAGCACGTAGTCACTCAACTATGATAAAACAATAACACAAAACAACACAAACAAAATGTATATACATCGATAGTGCCAAACTAAGCCGATACAACTCAAAAATAAGCTCAAATTCTAAAACATCCCCAGCAGAGTCGCCAGAGCTGTCACACCTTTTTTTTAACCGAAAAGATTGATTTTAAAGATTGAAAGGGTTTTCATTATTAAAGTGACAAAAGATTAAAAATTTATTTTTAAAAAGGATTATTTATATTTTTTTATTCAGAGTCACCACTTGACATAATCGGGTGTGTCAAGTCACCTTTGAAAGATCCTTTTCAAAATAATTTGACTCTTTAAACTGATCCTCAAATAGAGATTCCGTCTAAGGAATTCTGTTGACCGAGGGGAAGGTGTTTGGCACTCCTCGATCCGGTGGTTCAACCACGGTCTCTTGGTGGAGCATATCGGCTAATTTAACGCTACGAATGTATAAACCACATAAAACACATAAAACAGTCAATCAAACAAACAAAACAACAATCCAGAACCAAAATAATAATGCCCAATATAATTATATAGTCCAAAATAGAAAACTTACGAAAAATATAAATCCTATTATATCCTAGTCCTAGAGTAAGCTCCACCCAATGCCTCAGTTCTTCATCACAAACTTTCTCCGGGTACAAGATACTTCAGGGCATTCCCTGAATAAATCAATACAAATCTCTTGAGGCATTCCCCAGGAAAATGAATACATTTTTAGTGCGAGAAAATCAAACTATTAAACAAAATTTCAAACATTCCACAAAATTTCCAACATTCAACCCAAAGCCACAAACTCTAAACTTTGCCTACCTAACCTATGTTTTCCTAAACCAATCAACGTATCATGATACTACCAAGTTCAATTAACATTCATTTCAAGTCAAATAACCAATGAATCAAACTAACCAAAATTCACCAATTATATCATGTTTTCAATTCTCACCCCAAATTAATTCACAAAATTCCACTAATTCACAATCACCACTTTAACAATCCACAATCATTGTCAACGAAACCAAACAAACAAATCATTATCACCCAAGTATTTATATCATTATTTACACAAACCAATCATGCGTATATAATGAAATCAAAATGAGAACGAGATTGAATTGGACCTCAAGTCGAGCTTTATAGTGCAAATTATGCAATTGGGTGATGGAACCAGACTTGAAAACATTGATCGACTAATCCGCCTCAACTCAAACCTCGAATGACGAACAAAATCCATGGGAATATCTCAAAATTCAATCTGAATAAAACTCCACCAAGAACAAATGAATTGGTAGCCGGAATTAACATTTTCCGGCTAGATTTAAACTCAAAACGAGCAACGAAGTGGCTGTTCAACGTGAGATTGGATGAAATGGTGCTGGTTTTCCGTTCCCTCTTTCCAGAGATCCGACGAGCTCGGCAGTGACGCAACTCAAAAAGGGACTGATAGAGATAACTTTTCTGGTGAGAAAGAGGAGTGTGTTCTCTGGTGTTTGCATATTTTTCCTTTTTCTATGTGTATGTGTGTATGGATAGAGTGTAGAAGAAGAAGCTGTGAGGTCCAGTGTCTATTCTCCTTTTTGGAATTGTGTGGGTGCCTATATGAAATTGGTAAAAGATAAAGAGAAACAATCTTTTTTGGTTCCCCCCACAGCCCTCTAATGGAAAATTATGTGTATATCTTCTCATTGTGGGTGAATTTTGTTAGTGATGTGGAAGAATAATGTGTTGTGAGATGGGGACACGTGAGGTAGGGGTATGAGGGTTTGGGTGTATGTGTGGTGATGTGTCCTCTTTTAATTGGAGAGGTTGTTGGGTTGTTTAAAAGAAGATAAAATTTGTTAGGAATTGTTAAACGGGATAAAGATAAGAATAGATAAATAAATAAATAAAATGATGAGGTGGTTATTTATTTTGTTTTTTTTCTCTTGGAAAAATTACCTCGTGAGTAGGATACGTGGTAAGATGGGGTAAACGGTAAAAATTCTTTTGGGGAGGGACAAAATTACGTGTCTACAAGGAGTATAATTCTTGGCATCTGGTGTATCAAACTCTAAGGTGGCCTATTCTGGGAAGTAAGGATCTTCTGTCCAAAAGAACTCTGGATATGTGTAGTCGCCATGATGGACTCTATTCTCAATGGAATCCCAATCTATATCCTGTGACAGTTCATGTAAGATCTGTGGGTGACCATTTGGGACTATAGAATCCAGTTCAACAAATATATCATCTTGGGTTAGAGCGATAGCCGTTGAGTTTATCAAATCAGCATCATGCGGGGCCTTTTTCCTTTTAGCTTGTACTTTGGCTTGCTGGCAGTCTAACTTGGCCTCCTTCTTTTTTCATGATCTAATGGGAATATCAGTTTTATGCTCGCCACCTTGAGTTGGACTGAGGAGCTCCGAGGTGGATGAGCTTGATGGAGATGCGGAAAAGGGATGATGTGTTCTTTGTGGTGATTTGGGAAGTACATCATATATTGGAATGTTTTATGGATTGGTGGTGCCGTACCACAATAGGGTAAGTTGTTCTTCGAGTGATGCCACTTATTCTCTTTGGTGGTGATCAATAAAGGGTAGCACGGAGGTGGCATGGCCTGAATCATCGTATTCATCATCATCACCGTCTGGCCAGGTTATGTCGCAATCTACATAGCTACAATTGCTGACCCATAGGCAATGTCCCATGAAAGGACATTTAAACCAGTGTACGTTGCATCCCTGGTGATTAAATTTCTGGACCCAATCATTATCTCTCATGATTCCTTCAAGTGAGTAACAGATATATACCGGATCTGAACTTTCCTCTACTAGATATATATTAATGGGGATGACCATGCGAATAGGCAAAGATGTCTGGTGAGGGGTCACATCAGATAAGGTTCGGAGACATTGAGAATAAAATCTCAACTTCTTATAACAGTTGACACATGCATCTGGAGTTACTTTGAGAAGTTCTTCCCTAGAAACTTGATTTGATATTTGTACACCAAGAATGGTTCGTTGGGCAGTATTTATTGCTAAGGACAAAGATGTCTGCTCACCTAGCATAGGAAGAGTGTCCTCAAGGTTATGCATTTGCCAAGCTACTTGGTGATATATGGTTGGATATAATCTAGCCTCTGGTAATTCAAAGATTTGGACTTAAATCTTTAACTCCTCGGTTAAGTTTGGATCAGAGAGGGACATGATAAGATTTAGAAATAGGGTTACAATAAGTGTCCAAGCATCCAAGGTGACATATAGAGTACCCAAATTAGCATCTTGGTATTTGCAGAATCTCGTATCAAGGAGAGAAAGTGATTCCCTTAAGGTCTATCCTTTTTTCCCATGATGCGTCAACGCAACACCGATAGCACCAAAATGAATATGGGTGTAACCATGGTTTCTCCATGCTTGTGGAAGTTTTTTGGCATCTGTAGAGTGATGAAATAGTCATCTAGCATCGTAAGAATATGTTGGTTAAAAGTTGTGGCAGCAAAGTATTCCTTAACTCCATCTGACCTATTCTGACGCAGGGAATCAATCTGCATCCATGGATTATACGCTTTCTTAACAAAGAAAGAATAAGGGTTTGGTACAGGTATATATGTGGTGTATATATCTTGTTCGAGCTGTAGTACCTCTACTTCAAATAGATTGTCATATTTACATGACAAAGTCTTGTGAGGGGTTGGAAAAATGGCTAGCTGCGGAAGGAACCTGTATGGATCGAACAAAGTAGAAACTGGAGAGAATAACATATTTTTGTATTTTTTGGACTATATAGACGCGATGTATTTGTTCTAAAGTTCTAAAGAAAAGACTTAATATAATGAAAATCTTTTTGTGTTTTTATGTACTGACTCTATATTTGTTCTAAGGATCTAAGAAAGTAACTATGAGTCGATTATGTACAAAAAACGGAACACAATCACTAGAAAACTTTGCCTCTGATAATAATAGTAAAACTATGAAACTAATCTGTACAAGACTTGAGAGGTAAAATTTGGAAGAAAATACTAAGGACAGATCTAAGAGTAGTAGTTTGGACAAGTAAAACTAAAGACTAAGAATAAAAACGTAAAGTTGGCTCACGTGTTTGCAATCAGCAGAGGTGGATGCAAACTCCTTCTTCCTCCCGCCCTCCGAGAGTAGAGATGCCATGACACCAAGGGTCGAGAAGATAAAGTATTTTGGCCGGGTTTCGTATGATACTGATAAGATGGTATCCATCCATGATCCAATCGGCCATGGTCCAGTCTTTGCAGTCTCAGCTGATGATCTTGAGATCGAGAGAACAGATATGCAGGATGATCCATCAAAGGTTACTTCTACCTAGAGAGTATCAACAAACTGTTATCTGAAAGAATAACTGCAGGACAACAACGACAATGATGTTGATCCAGCACACATGATAATCACAAGCTGTGTACGAGATTCTACCACTCCAGATGATCTCTTCTAGATCCCTAATGACGAATCCCATAACGGCGAACAGGTCTCTCTGAAAAAGTGTCTTCTCAAAAGCAATGACAAAACTGCTGAATTGATCCACCTTAATCTAGTCGATGCAATTGTTGTTGTTCCTAAGTATGATGGGATTATACAACAAGAGTCATCATATCTTACAAGCTCCCATCCTTCCGAGAAGCACAAGGAAACTTTATTCTACAACCTCATGTCTGATGAATGTTCCCAATCTCTCTACTCTGATAATATGTATATAGATCCAGCTCTAAAGCTAGAAGGGTCTCCTTAAATATCAAGGCATCAGGCAAGGTACAGGAGATACATGTTGTTTAGACGGGCCAAAAATAAGAAACCACCGAACAAAGAGTTGCTGACCGACAAAGTTGACAAATCCTCTAAGAAGACAAAATTTGGGCAAACACGAATGCTTCATCTGCCATGACAAAGGACACCTTGCAAAAGAATGTCCCAAGTCTAGAAAGGTGAAGAGAGAAGTTCTAGCCTCGGTGAATGCCATGGATTGTCATGAAGATCTTGATGATCCTCATCCAGCTGCAGAAGAAATTCCCAGATCTGCATTCAACGCAGAGAAGGAAATATCTGAGGACATCTTCATCAGTTTCCAATCACCATATTTCATTACTAAATAGTCATCTAGTTCTACTGGTGACTTCTATGTTTATGAACATATCAAAAATGATGAAGATGCTTTGCAGCAATTAATCCAATTGCCTGAGGAGGAATTTCCATCTATGTCAGAGAAATTCTCCAGCAAACCAGTGGTCTCTCAACCAATCTTTGAGCAATTTCAACTGACAAGTGATCTAATCCCAGAAAAGAGGCAAGAACAAACAACAGAGGTGGAGAAAACCATTACTACAACTCTATCTGTGCCTCAGGACTTTAGAACAATGAAGAATCTGGCTGAAGGAGATCAACACATGATACAGTCATATTTCACATCCAGAATCCTACTGAATGCCTTCTATAAAGACGCAAGCTATGCATGGAAGGTAATCCTCTAGGACTTGTACGGTCAATACGAGAAGACCTCTGCAATAAAGCAGATTATTGAGAACTTCTCAGTTCTTGATTCTTATTGAGGCAGGAAACATCTTGTTATGAAGTTTGATTTCCCCTATTCAAGTCACCGGATAGGATCCCAGCAAAAGATACTATTTAGGAGATTCAAATAACCCAGGCCACTAGACAACAAGCCTAAGGTAGTACAGCAAACCAGGTATTTCAGGAGAAGAAGCCCAGTAGATTACCAGAAGAACAATAATTGTTGTTACATCTGCAAAAGACCTGGTCACTTTATGAAAGACTGTCCTCAACTCAAGTAGTCAAAAGATGTTGTCCACCTCTTTAAAGAGATAGCTGATCATGTTGAAATCTATCTCCACAAAAAGGACGACCTTTAATTGGTCTTCTCACTGAAAGAAGACTCAACTAAGGACAACATCTTCCTTATAGATGTTTATTCAGGAGATATCTATGCTGGTTATTTCTACCCGATATCCATTATCGGAGAAGACACCCAGTCATCAGTCATTCAGTCTATCATGCTCAACACATCAGGAATATTATATTTTGGGCAAATAGATTGCTCTCTAGATCTGTTCAATGGATATATTGATCCTTTAGAACCATCTATCCTATGAGAAAGCCAGACTTTCAACAAGCTTCAATTATTCAACAGGCACAGTAAATCCATCTTGAAGTTGTTCGGAGAAAATCCGAGATATCTTTTCTGTTATGTGTTCATCACACTAGGCGATGATTCCCAGCAAGGATTCCTAAGGTTGTTCTAGTACACACGCCGCTAGTACTATACTACCGTGGAGTTCAAGTGTTATACCTTTAGTCATCATGATCGAATCCAACCAACTCCAAAAAGATTCATTCTATACTGGGTTTGATGCTCCAAAGATTCCTGTGATACAACGGTCTTTATGTTGTATTACCTGGTAGGAATTACAGGCCATGCAGTCTAATCCTAGTCAGAAATTTCATGACTTTGGGAGTTTTCCGATGTAATGATCTATCTTGAAGATGAATGTTGTGAAGAACAATGCTTCACTCTCCAACAAACTAGATGCATTCCAAGGGTTTACACCGAGGATCATCCGCACTAAGATGAAGTCTGACAGAAAACCAAAGGATATCAGCCACCGTATGAATTCAAAAACTGATGAAGCCATAATCATACAGATGAAGGATCCAACACAGGAATGCAGAGATCCATCCAAAAGAAAGAGTTACTTTACCAGATCGATGAAGAGATTCTTGGAAGGACAAGAATGCCTCAGGCAGAAGAACGGAGTAGATTAGTGGATGGAAGAAGGATATGTGACCTCACCACCACTGTCTCAATCCAACATCGATTCCTGAGAGATGATGTCAGATGACGTTAGATGACATGTGCAAGAAAGTACCCTCTCCAGCAGGTTACCCTTTCTAGTGGGTTACCCTCTCCAGTGGGTTACCCTTTCCAGTGGGCTTTCCAGTAGGTTACCCTCATCTATAGGAAACCCTTCTCAGTGGGTTACCCTTTTAAATAGGTTTATTAAAGCTTCTGACTCAGCTACTTTAAAGATAAGGAGCTTATCCACCTACTTGCAAGATGCCTATGAAGCTGTTGATACACCTGCTTGCACATACTGTCACATGCCAACAACATAGTTTGTTTTGTATTTATTTGTCCCCCATATGTTAGTAGGGCCCGGTATGAATAAATATAAGGCCTATCCAGTTGTAAAAGATAATGATTATCCCTTCCAAAAGGATAAGACTTATCCTTATTAATGGATAATACCTATCCCTTAGCTGTTAGGATAGGATTGTAATATTTTATTTCATGTTTATCCATAGTATATCTTAGCTAATCTAATAAGCTTCCTTCCTCTATAAAGGTAAGCATAGATCATTTTCTCCACCTATCATTATCTCTACCTAAAAACCTCGTGTATAGTTTCTCTCTATCAATAAAATATTTATTGGCTAAACTCTCTTGCTCTTGATTTCTCTCTTCCAAAGGGATGAGTACTTTGATCGTTTAGGTTGGAGTAGGGGTAAGGAAATACTACAGCGAAGTGCTAGCTTGTTGTGACGGAAATAATGGCACCCCAAATTTACTTTCCATGTTTATGAAATGAAATTGGCTTTGTCCATGCGACGTAGATGCCTAAGTACTTTCCATGAATAACGAAGTTGTCTTTGTCTACACGACGTAGATTACTAAGTCCTTTCCATGTATATGAAACGAAATTGGTTTAGTCCAAGCCATATCTTTCCAAAAAGATTCAATATTTGTGAAAGAACATGCAGATCTGGGGTTTGCCTTAGTACACATATTGTTTTGCATCTGTTTTGAGAACAACTGGCTAGGGAGAGCCTTCATAAGACCCGTTTTAGCAAAATACGGAACAATCTTGTACTAAGGAGACAAGGGATTTCATGTGTTCTAAGACTGGCAAAGTCAAGCCATCCCTCTTCTGGGTTGTGAAGGATTTGTTGCCGAGGCAAACCGTCCTTGATGTGTAGCTAGCATTTCTAAAGCCATTCTATCCCGTTAAGGGTTGTGAAGGCTTTTTAAATAAAAGCAAAGCATTTATACAGATGCGTAGATCAGTCGTAAGAAAGTTATGGCGTGTATATTAAAAGCTTTCATTTCATATGGTATGCCAACTATATGGACGTGAATCACCTGTCATGTTGGAAAGGTTACTCTCTGTGTCTGTGGTGTCAATGAAATCCTTGACTTGTTAATGTATACCACCTCCATGGTGTTGAAACCAGTTAGAGAATTAGGCTCTGTGTCTATTGTGTTTAACGAAAGCGTCGATTTTATATGGCATGCCGCCTACAGGTCGTGAAACAACCTTTCATTTTGGAAAGTTTGGGGTATGTTGCCTAGCCTCTGGCCTGTATCGATGGCCGCCTTCCATGCCCCCTGCCTCCTTATCTATTTCGACTTTTCATATACTACGTCCTGTATATAATCGAGTTGTAGTTAATTTCTTAGATTTTAGAAAAAATATTTCATTTGTCTTGATCCTTACAACAAATATAGAGTCAATCCAGAAAATACAAAAAGATCTTTTCCTCTTTGAGTTGGTCTAGTTCCTGTAGATATCTAGATCCAGTAAATATGTTCCCTACCAAAGCTCTGTCATCTAAGTTTGATTATTTATACGAAGTAGATTTGCTACCACCAGAACAGAAGATATCCTTGACACATCTACCTCTCTTAAACCCTTACTCTGCCTTTGCAAAGAAGGCATGTAATCCATGGCTGAAAATCCATGGTGCAACAAAGACCGATAGGAGTGAAGGAATATGTTGCTTCCTCCAAGCTGGACCAACATTCTATTCTTGCAACTTAGAAGAAACAGTTCATCACTCTATAGATGCCGAGAGATTTTCCAAGACAGTAGAGGAACCAAGGATTCACCCATATCCACTTTGGTACTGTTAGAGTTGCGTTGTCATATCGTGGAAGAAAAGGCCATCCCGTAGTGGCGTAGCTTTCACTCCTTGATACCAGGTACAACGAATACCAACATGCCAACTTTGGGAACCTCAAAAATCAAACTGAATGCCAGGGCATTATTCGTTACTATATTCCCCAACTTCAATATGCCCCTCTCCAATCCGTATCTGATGAAGGAACTAAAGATCCAAATCCAGATTCTTAGACATCCACAAGCCAGAGATGCCATCCAAGAAACTCTCCACTACCAGTTAGCTTGACGAGTTCAGAACCATGCTATGGATCTATCCCTTCGTGGTGGCGATGATGCTTTGTTCCTAAACATAGATTCCACTAATGGAACTACTCAGTATGTACAAATCCTGAGGGAAATCTCCAAAGATGAACTTGTGAAGGTACTACTAGATTCATAGGCACAAACTATGAGAAGTTGAGAGATCATACTCAACCTCTCCAGTCAGAAGGAGTGAAAACACCATCATGATTAGCTTCAACCACTCACATCTAAAACAGCCTCCTAAAACCACATTCTCAATCCACATGTATCAACCTTCCGATGACATCCTAATACTAGATGACCAAAGGTTGACAGATGACCTAGAATTCATGCGTTGGCTCAAAGACAGCTTTATGGAAGAGCATGATTGGATACACCACTTCGATCATGACGGCCACTACATCATGTAGAGCAAATGTCCTTTCTCCAAACACTATCCATGAAAGTCGAATTGCAGATGCCACCTATGTCAAAAAGCTACCTCACCCACTCCACAACAAATTAAACTTACCAAAGAAAAACCGCATGTAACCAAACTATTCATGATGTCTCACTCTGGCATAGGTAACTCTGAGGATTTCCCACCAAACAAATTGTTCGAAAAGGATAACATGAGCCACGCTCCAAAGATACTAGCCAAAACTATTATCCTTCTATCCAGAGAAAAGATGCCCCTCAGTGACACAGAAGTAACACTAAACTGGCAATCCGAAAATGCCATGTGCCAAAACAAGATGCTATCTAGTATCAACCAAGCCGTGAAGAATGTTGCTCACTCTCAGAATAAGTTGTCAAGAAAAGTTAAAGGAATGAACAAGAGAGCAAAATAAACCTCCACTAAGCATGACGGACTTATCCGCCAGTTGGATCTCAGGCTCCAATCTATGCAGTATGATATATGTCCGTCGGGAACTTCGATGTTTCATTTCTTCGACCAGCAACAGAAAGAAATGGATTCTCTAAAAGAATAAATCCAGCAGCTGAGACACAGTGGTTTTCAGCCCCAGAGAACCCATAGCTCACTACCAAATCCAACCTTGTTCCCAATGTCACCACCCATATACGATCCGCGAAAGATGAGCCACATCTTTCCCACTCCTAGTTCAATCTCCCACATGTCAATGTCCTCATATTCCAAAGAAGAAAAGGAATTGGACATTGCTAAACATGCATGGTCCTGGAAAGATGTCATCACTACCAAAAGAAAAGCCAATGAAACATAGAAGCAGTCCAAGAAAAAGATGGAATCCGACATAGAAAAAGGGACCATGATGATCTCGGACCACGACATCTCATTCCCAGACTACAATCTGATAATCCACAAACCAGAAGTGCCATACAAAGATAAAGAATGAAACATCTTTCTTAAAGAAAGCCTTCTCAATCACAAGTAGTTGCCATCCAATAGAGATCCAGATGTTGATCCAGACCAGCTTGTCCCAAATCTGTATGTCTAAAATGTCGATGATGATGCCATTCCGGATCCACAAGCCACAGTAGTCCTTGATCCAGTTGAAGAGTCTCTAAGGTGCAATGAACAGATCCAGGATGCTAAATCCATTGATCCTGCTTCATGTGAAGGGGATTCCTCTGATGCAGAAGCATACTCCGACACCAGTAATAACTTTCCAGTCGATGGGTACATGGAGGACAGTGAAGAGTCTGTTGATTCACGTGAATATGCTGAGGATACTCTTGAATTCTCAATTAAATCTCCAGAAAAAGGCTATCCACCAATATATATGAACCATTTCAAGGAACTAGAGGTCTCCGAGGTTGTCGATGACCAAGACGGTATGACGGACGATCCAATCCCAGAAAAAAGGCCAGATCTAGGTACACTAGCAAGAAAAATTATGGGAACCAGGTTTCACACCTTCACTATCGATGACATCAAGATTTAATCCTGACCCCAGTGAATCCAGGACTTCTATACTTGGATGGTCACGAAGAATCTGGATGAGTGGGAGAAATACATGATACTATGCAAATTCACATCCAGATTCTCTGGCATACTTAGGAATTGGTGGAATGCTCCTGGGATTTATGAAAAAACACCTATCTAACATTTCAAGACTTTGCCTTTAATATCAGAATCCTGCACGAGGTATTTTGCGGAGACGCAGGCCACAGACAGGAGAATCTCCAATGATATCTCTTCGAGATGAAGTGCCTATCGTTCGACAGAAATGTCATCAATATCCACTTTCAGAAGATGCCAAAGATCTACTTGGAGTTGGGCGGAGAACCCAGCCTAAAGTAGGCCTTCGTATCATCACAGCCAGAGATGCTAGCAAACCACATGACGACAATTATGGAGGAGAAGTTCAAATCCATAACCGTCCCACAGAGAGGATACATCCGGTAAGCCATTTTTAGGCACTAGATAGCATGTGTACCAAGAGGACTATGCTGAAGTAGATCACAGAGCACAATGATCGATCTTGCAGCAAAGATAACTTCGTCACCAAGTCAAATTGTTCCTTCCCTCGCCGCAAGATAGCATAAAAAAAGTGACTGGTGTTTAGGAGGTACAAACTACCAATGCCTCCCGACGATAGAAGAAGGGTCACCCGGCTAACCAAGTACTTCCAACGGAAGAGCCCAACCAGCTATAAGAAGAAAGATGATGGCTGCTTCATCTGCAAAATGCCGGACCATTTTGCCAGAAACTATCCTTAGGCCAAGAGTCGAAAGACTCCATCCACTTCTTTGAAGAGATAGCTGATCATGTGGGAATCTATCTCAGCACGAAGGACGATCTTGAATCGGTCTTCTCACTGGGAGAAAAACTATTAGAGGACACCCTCTTCTCCATAAATGTGTATAAAGATTCAGACGACATCTATGCTGATGATCTCTACCTGATATCCAGTAGTGAAGAAGGAAACCAGCACCAGGCCAGTCAAATCCTCATGCTCAATACGGTAGGAATACTATCTTTCAAGCTAGAAGACTACCCTCCAGACCTGTTCAACCAGTATATGGATACCTTCAATCCATCCATCCTCCGAGAAAAAAGAACCTTCTACGATCTTAAAGTGTAGAAATTATGGCGGATCCATCCTAAAGCTGTTTTGAGTACACCCGGAGTATCCCTTCTACCATATGTTTATTGCACTGGCCAACGACTTCCCGTAAGAACTCCTATGGCTATTTTGGTACCTGTGCCACCAGCACTACATCCTCATGGAGTTTAAGTGTAATGCCTTCAGGAATTTTGATCGAATCCAGCTAGCTTTAAAGAGATTCATGTTGTGGTTTAAGCCACAAGAATACTAGGTTCGATGCTTCAAAGATTTCTAAGATGCACTGGTCTTCATGCTGCATCGTTCTATTGGAATCTCACGCCACAACGTCCAAGCTCAATCGGAGATTTCACTACTCTTGAAATTTCCTATATCCATACTTTCCCTGGAAAATGAATACTATGAATCTTAGCACTTCATTTTCAAGCAGAACAGATGCATTACAAAAAGAAATCTGGTCGAAGTAATGGGGAAAATAGAACTACGCACATGACAGTCATCCCCACTGGGATAATGTTTGGCGAGCAACAAAAGAATACCATCCACAATATATAATCACAAGGGATGAAGTCACTGGATCCATCACAAGTATTCGGCTGAAAGTTCCCCAGCAGGAATGCGAACATTCATCGTTCAGAAGGAGTTACTTCACTAGATTGATAAAGAGAAGCTTGGAAGGCCAAAAATGCCTCAGGAAGAAGCATGGAGTAGATTGTTGGATTGAAGAAGGATATGCGACCATGCCGCCACCAGCTCCATCCAACACAGACGCCTGAGAGATGACGTCGGATAATGCTCAAATTACACTATTGAATGGATGTAAGCGATCGTTGTCGATATAAAACTCAACTAGGTTGGGTTCAATTCCCATAGGGAACAATGTGAGTGGCGACTAAACTAGTTTGAAACTAAATCTACAAGTTAAATTCAAACAAATGATATAAAAAAGATAAAATGGGGGTTTTGGGGATTAGCAAATAATTTTTTGTCACTTTAATTTCAGTGTTTGCCAATCAAAAGTTTATGAGATAACCAGGATTATGTTCACTAGGGCTTACGGTACATCACAAATGCTAAAGTTGACTCAATATTCTCACGGTGGTTAGGATGACAAGTTATCTTTATCGATGATATGCTCGAATGTCTCTCGACCTATCCAAGCGTCTAATTTCCTAATCCTCTCAGACTTAGGGAATCGCTACACACTGTATGGATTTTACCTCATGTTAATCAACCTTATTACAGCGCTTATTATTAAACAAAGTCTTTAAGAGTCCCTGTTCATAATTCACTTCCTACTATTTATGACTTCCTTCTCAAGCAAATCAAAGTAGGTACGCCTACTATTTGCAACCAGCAGACTTTAATTATAATCTCAGAATTACCAAGAAATCCTAACACCTCTTAAATCTTAAGCATTTAACACCTTATCATGACCTAACCCTAGATCCCATGATCCAGGTTACAGGTGTTTAGCCACTCATAATGCAAGAAACAAGTATGCAAATTAAATTCATAACTGAAAGGATTAACTTACAATGATGAAGAAAATCAAAAGTATACTTTGAATTGATTCACAGGGCAAAACTCCAAAATATTGGTTTTTGAGAGAGAGAAAAATATCATATATTGTATCTTGTAGGATATGTCCAATCCTTAATGATCAAATAAAAAAAACAAGGCTTTAAATAGTTAACCCTAAATAAGGAAATAAAATTAAATTTCAAATTTTCTTCGGAATAGATGACGGAGCTCATGACGGCCTATTAGGAGTTTGACGGCCTATCACGGACGTCATCAGCTTCTCTGCAAGTTTAGCTTCTGCTGCCTAAGGTTAACGACGACGATAACGCCTTATCATTATCTTGACGGCGTGTCATGAATGTCGTCACAAAACTTCCTGTAACTTTCATCTTTTGTTTAAGGTTGACGGCATCCTTGACAGCCTATCGCCAGGCTGACGACGTGTCATGGGTGTCTTCATCAACACTTTGTTCTTTATTTGCTTCTGATTTCATGCTTTTTTCTTCCTTTATTTGTGGTTCCCCTTCTTCTCTACTTATACTACAAAATCAAAGTAAACTAATCAAAAACGACTAAAGTTGCTCAAGACTTTGCAATTATTTAGAGTTAAAAGTTGTAAATGTGTTAGCATGGACTCATACATTAATGTTAGATTACATGTTCAAGAAATATAACCTCTCTAGTGGGTTACCCTTATCTCCAAGGAAACCCTGTCAGATAGGTTACCCTCATTAGTGGGTTACCCTTTTTAGTGGGTTACCCTTATCTCCAAGGAAACCCTCCTAAGTGAGTTACCCTTTCATATGGGTTTATTCAAGCTACTGACTCAGCTACTTCGAATACATGGAGCTTATCCACCTGCTTGCAAGATGCCTGTGAAGCTGCTGATGTACCTTCTTGCAAGCTGCTGACTCACCTACTTGCACATATTGTTACGTTCCAACAACATAGTGTGTTTTATTTTTATTTGGCCCCCCACATGTTAGTAGGGCCCAGTGTATATAAATATAAGGCCTATCCAGTCATAAAAGATAATGCTTATCCCTTCTAAAAGGATAAGACTTATCCTTATTAACGGATAATGCCTATCCCTTAGCTATTAGGATAGGAATTATAATATTTTATTTCAAGTTTATCCGTAGCTTATCTTAGCTAGTAAGATTCCTTCCTCTATAAAAGAAAGACTATGACTTTAGGTTAGAGGCATCATTTTCTTCACCTATCATTTGCTCTACCTAGAATCCTCCTGTATAGTTTTTCTCTGTTATCAATAAAAATGTTTGTTGGCTAAACTCTTTTGCTCTTCCTTTCTCTCTTCCAAAGGGATGGGTACTTCGATACTCTAGGTCAGAGTAGGTGGGTAAGGAAATACTAAGGCAAAGTCCTAGCTTGTTGTGATGGCAATAATGTAACCCCAAAGTTACTTTCCATGTTTATAAAATGAAATTGTCTTTTTCCACGAAACGTAGATGCCTGAGTACTTTCCATGAATAACAAAGTTGGATTTGTCCACATGACGTAGATGTCTAATTCCTTTCCATGTATATGAAACTAAATTGGATTAATACATGCCACAGCTTTCAAAAAAGATTCAATATCTCTGAAAGAACACACAGATATGGGGTCTGCCTTAGTACACATATTGATTTGCGTCTGTTTTGATGGCAATAGGCCAGGGAGAACCGCTGTAAGACCCGTTTTAGGAAAATATGGAACAATACTATACTAAGAATATAAGGGATCTCATGTGTTCTAATACTGGCAAAGTCAAGCCATCCCTCTTTTGGGTTATAAAGGCTCTGTTATCGAGGCAAACCATCCATGATGTGTAGCTTGCAGTTTTGAAGCCATACCATCCCTTTAAGGGTTATGTAGTCTTTTTAGCTAAAAGCAAACCATATATACGTATGCGTATCTCAATCGTAAGAAATATATGGTTTGTAGATTAAAAGCTTTGATTTCGTATGCCATGACGCCTTTATGGTCGTAATTTACCTGTCATGTTGGAAAGGTTAGTCTTTGTGTTTGTGGTGTCGACGAAAGCTTTGACTTGTTAAGGTATACCGCCTCCATGGTGTTGAAACCCATTGAAAAGTTAGGCTCTGTGTCTGTGGTGTTTGACGAAAGCTTCGATTTTGTATGGCGTGCGGCCTACATGGTCGTAAAACCACCTTTCATATTAGAAAGTTCGGGGTCTGTTGTCTAGCCTCTGGCTTATCTTGCCGGCCGCCTTCCATGCCCCCTGCCTCTCTTTCTATTTGGTATCAGAGCCATCCCCACTCCCGGAGGGTGGGAGGAAGTAGGAGTTTCCATCCACCTCTGCTGATTTCAACCATGTGAGCAAGATTTATGTTTTTATTCTTAGTTTTTAGTTTTACTTTTCCAAACTACTACTCTTAGATCCGTCCTAGTCTTTGCATTGAAAGTTTACAACTCAAGTCTTGTACATATTAGTTTCATAGTTTTACTATCATTATCAGAGTTAGTGTTTACAAATTACTAAAGTCCGCGTCTTGTACATAATCGAGTCGTGGTTTCTTTCCTTAGATTTTAGAACAAATATTTGTTTTTCATTGTCCTTAAAGCCTTAGCACAAATATAGAGTCAGTCCAAAAAACTAAAAAAAGATTTTCATTTTATTGAGTCTCTTCCATAGAATTTTAGAACAAATACATCGAGTCTCTATAGTCCAAAAAATACAAAAATATGTCAGTATAGGAGTCTTCACCGTCTACGTCTTTTGTGACTAGTTTATGCAAATCCTTGGAAACATTACACTTTTCTCCAACTATTAACAGAACTATGTCATGTAAGAGAGACTATCTTTATGAAGTAGATGTGTTAGCAGAAGAACAAGATCTATCTTCCATATATCTACCCATACAAAATCCATACTCTTCTTTTGCCAGAAAGACGTGTAATCCAGAACTGCAGATTGATTCCTTATATCAACTGAAACCAGAAGGAGTTAAGGAATACTTTGATGGAACAAAACTTGACCAGTATGTCCTCATGACTCCATCTGAACAATTAATGACTCTGCAGACGATGATGAACTTTCCATAGCAGTGGAAAAGGTACAGCTTTACCCATGTCCATTTTGGTGCAATTCGAATTGCCTTGACTCATAAAGGGAGAAAAGGACAGTCGTAAAAGGCACGCCTTTCCCTTTTTTATACTAGGTTCAAAGAGTACCAACGTGCGAATTAGGGCACTCTTGACATCACATTGGACTCAGGGGAAATCGTTGCTACGATGTTCTCCAACTTCACTATGTCCCGCTCAGATCCATATCTCACAAAGGCACGGAGGTTTCAATTCCAAATCCTTAGAGCCCCACCAGACTATATCCCTACATAAGCAACATTAACTACCAGATAGTTTGGCAAGTCCAGAACCACAGAAGAAACCTATCCCTACCTGGTGGCCACCACTCATTGTTCATAACCATAGATTCCACCAAAGTTACGACACAATGTATCCTAGTCTGGAAAGATATCCCAAAGGAAGAAATCCTCATGATTCTTCCAAAATCATGGATCAAAATTTATGAGATGATGAGATTTCATCCTCAACATCTTCGGTCACCGAAACCCATATTCGCCAGAAAACCTTACAGAACATCTCTCTGTCCATATGCATACCCTGGTTGATACTTTTGTGGATATAGAGAATTCAGATCCAGCGAATATGTCAAGCTACCTCAAAATCACTATGAACGATCAAGATTGGATTATACACTTTGTTCATGATGGGCATACGGTGCACTATTTTAAAGACCCGTTCATAGGACACTGCCTATGGGATATCAATTGTGATTGCCAGAAATACCAGGAGGACTGGTGGAATAATTCTGATAAGGAGGAAGAAGAATTGGAATGGGATGAGTATTGGGGATTCCAAAAATCCCAATATCAAAGGCCTTCAGATGATGGAAAGAACAACCACCCATTCAAAGTGTCCTACCAACCAGAAGAATGGCCACCATTGCCTCCTACATCCCAAAGTACACCCTCCGACTCCAGATCAGATCCTAATCCTAAACCCCAAATGTTCATGATATATGAAACCAGTTCCAATTGTGCATTCCTGCCAAACTACCCACTTATAAGGAATAACCAAAGCTACGCTAAAAAATCACCACATGTTATTCCATCTATTGGACAAGAGGAGCAGGAGCATCAACTCAACATGCCATACTTATCAGAACACTAGAGAGAAGGCTACAGAGTATACAGTGTGAACGACGCCTGCTAGGATCCTCAACACTATATTTTCTTGACCAACAAAGAAATTAAAAAGCCTCATTGGAGCAATAAATCCATCTTCTAAAATACGGAAACATCGTATTTCCTAGAACATACCTTTTACAAGGATCAAGCCAACCCTTTTCCACCTTTCTACCTCATTCAACGTTATTCACTCTATCCCCAACAGAGGAACAGGAAAAGTTTGATATTACCAAGTTCGTATGGAAGAGGAAGGATGCCATGGAATCTCAAAAGGAATCCAAGATGGCCCAAAATGAGGTCAAAAGAATGAAGTGTTGCAGAGAAGCTCCACGGCACACTGATAAGTCAATTAGAAGACACACTGCTCCTACACTGAAACTCATTATCTCGGACAATGACTCAGAGGTCCAAATTACAGATTCACAATTCACAGAGAAATCAGATAAAGTATAGACATCCACCTTAAAATGTCTTCTCGATAAAACTGGTCTTATGAAGGACAACTCCATCATCCTAAGTCACGTTATCTCTTAATCGATGATACAAACTCTGGGAATGCCATTACTCAATAAGTTTTGAAGAATAGCCCAGAAAAAAGAATTTTTTAAACCCATCAATGATCTCTTTGTGTTTGAAACTGAGGGATAGCAAGAACACTCATCCAACAGTCACACCGTGGATGTATGTTCTAAAATTAGTGATGGAACATCAACTGAAGACACAGAAAAAAGAGAAGGTTTTATTTGTTTATGCTTCAACAATGATGATAAATTCTGATGCTACTGCTAATGATCCAGCATATGCTGATAAACCTAACATAATCGATGCTGAATCTATAGTAGAAGAAGACTATCCACCAATATATATGAACCAGTCCAGGGAACCAGAGGTCTCCGAGGTCATCGACGACCAAGACGGAATGACAGACGATCCAATCCCAGAAAAAAATCTAGATCTAGGTACACTGGTGAGAAAAATCATGGGAACCGTATTTCACATCTTCACTCTCGACAACATCAAGATTTTATCCTGGACCCAGCGGATCTAGGACTCCTATACTTGGATGGTGATGAACAATCTGGCTGAGTAGGAGAAATACATGATACTCTCTGAATTCATATCCAGATTCTCTGTCATACTTAGGGATTGGTGGAGTGCTCTTGGGATTTTTGACAAAAACACCTATCTGACATCCCAAGACTTTGCCTTCAATATCAGGATCCTGCACGAGGTATTTTGTAGAGATGCAAGCCACAGATAGGAGAAGCTCCAGCGATAACTTTTCAAGAGGAAGTGCCTATCGTTCGACAGAAATATCATCGATATCCACTTCTAGAATATGGCAAAGATATACTTTGAGTTAGGCGAAGAACCCAGCCTAAGAAGGCCTTCGTATCATCACTGCCAGAGATGCTAGCAAATCACACAACGACGATTGTGGAGGAGAAGTTCAAATACATAACCGTCCCACAAATAGTATACATCCGGCAGGCCATATTCTAGGCACTAGACAGCATGTGCACCAAGAGGACCATGCTAAAGCAGATCACAAAGAACAATACATCCCTCGATTGAGCTTACAGCAAAGACGACTTCGTGACCAAGTCAAATTTCTCCTGTCCTCGCCATAAGATAGCATTAAAAAGGCAATTTCTATTTAGGAAGTTCAAACTACCATGGCCTCCCGACGAAAGACGCAGGGTCACCCAGCGAACCAGGTACTTCAGATGGAGGAGCCTAACTAGTTATAAAAAGAAAGATAATGGATGATTCATCTGTAGAAAGCCGTGCTACTTCACCATAAACTGTCCTCAGGACAACAAGTCAAAAGAATTGGTCCACCTCTTTGAAGAGATAGTTGATCATGCAGGAGTCTATCTCAACACGGAGAACGATCTTGAATCAATCTTCTTGCTGGAAGAAGAACTGATAGAGGACACCCTTTTCTCCATAGACGTTTATAAATATTCAAATGATATCTATAATAATGATCTCTACCTGATATCCAGCAATGGATAAGGAAACTAGCACCAGGCCAGTCAAATTCTCATGCTCAACACGACAGGAATACTATCTCCCGGGCTAGCAGACTACCCTCCAGATATTTTTAACCAGTATGTGGATCCCTTTGATCCATCCGTCCTCCAAGAAAGAAGAAATTCTACGATCTTCAAATGTCTAGAAAGTATGGCGGATCCATCCTGAAGCCGTTCGGAGTACACCTAGAGTATCCTTTCTGCCATGTGTTCATTGCGTTGTCCAATGACTTCCCACAAGAACTCCTATGGCTGTTCTGGTATCTGTACCACCCGCAATACATCCTCACAGAGTTCAAGAGTGATGTCTTCAAGAATTTTGATCGAATCCAACCAGCTATAAAGAGTTCCATATTGTGGTTCAAGCCACAAGAATACTGGGTTCAATGCTTCAAAGATTCTTACAATGCACTGGTCTTCATGTTGTATCGTCTTGTCGGAATCTCATGCCATGACATCCAAGATCAACTGTAGATTTCACTCCTCTAGAAATTTCATATATCCATACTCTCCCTGGAAGATGAATACTATAAAGCTCAATGCTTCATTTTCCAATAGAACAGATGTATTCCAAAAAAAATCTGGCTAAAGAAATGGGGAAAATGAAACTACGTAGATGATGGTCATCCCCACTAGATGATGTCTGACGAGAAACAAAAGAATAAAAGCCACAATATGAAATCACAAGGGATGAATTCACTGGCTCCATCATAAATATCCGGCTGAAAGTTCCAAAGCAAGAATGCAAACATTCATCGTTAAGAAGGATTTACTTCACCAGATCAATAAAGAGAAGCTAGGAAGGCCAAGAACGCCTCAAGAAGAAGTACGGAGTTGATTAGTGGATGGAAGAAGGATATACGACCTCTCCACCGCTGCCTCCATCCAACACCGATGCCTAAGAGATGATGTCAGATGACATGTGCAAGAAAGTTACCCTCTCCAGTGGGTTACCCTTTCAAGTGGGTTACCCTATCCAGTGGGTTACCCTTTTCCAGTGGGTTACCCTCATCTCCAAGAAAACCCTATCAGATGGGTTACCTTTGTCAGTGGGTTACCCTCATCTCCAAGGAAATCCTCCTCAGTGGATTTCCCTTTCATATGGGTTTCTTAAAGATGCTGACTTAGCTACTTCAAAGAAAAGGAGCTTATCGACCTGCTTACAATATGTCTATGAAGTTGCTGATGTACCTGCTTATAAGTTGCTGACTCACCTACTTGCACATGTTGTCACCTGCCAATAACATAGTGTGCTTTATTTTTATTTAGCCCCCCACATGTTAGTAGGGCCCAATGTGAATAAAATATAAGGCCTATCCGGTCATGAAACATAGTGCTTATCCCTTCCAAAAGGATAAGACTTATCCTTGTTAATGGATAATGCCTATCCCTTAGCTGTTAGGATTCGAATTATATTATTTTATTTTATGTTTATCCGTAGCATATCTTAGCTTGTAAGCTTCCTTCCTCTATAAAAGAAAGCCTAGACCTTTAGGTTGGAGGCATCATTGGCTCCACCTATCCTTTGCTCTACCTAAAAACCTCTTGTAGAGTTTCTCTCTATCAATAAAATGTTTATTGGCTAAACTCTCTTGCTCTTGCTTTTTCTCTTCCAATAGGATGGGTACTTCGATCCTTTAGGTAGGAGTAGGGGGAAAGGAAATACTACGGAAAAGTTCTAGCTTATTGCGAAGGCAAAAATGGCACCCTGAAGTTACTTTCCATGTTTATGAAATGAAATTGGCTTTGTCCACGTGACGTAGATGCCTAAGTACTTTCCATGAATAACGAAGTTGGCTTTGTCCACACGATGTAGTATCTAAGTCCTTTCGATGTATATGAAACGAAATTGGCTTAGTCCATGCCATAGTTTTCTGAAAAGATTCAATATCTGGGAAAGAACACACAGATCTGGGGTCTGCCTTAGTACACATATTGTTCTACGTCCGTTTTGAGGGCAACAGGTCATGAAAAGCCGTTGTAAGACCTTTTTTAGGAAAATACAGAATAATTTTGTACTAAGGAGACAATGGATCTCAAGTGTTCTAAGACTTTCAAAGTCAATCCATCCCTCTTCTGGGTTGTGAAGGCTTTGTTGCCGAGGCAAATCGTCCTTGATGTGTAGCTTGCAGTTCTCGAGGTGATAGCCAATACGCCGCGTCAAGTCCGTATCATCTCACTAGAATTTACACTGGGAGATGGGAAAATACTCATCGATGCGATAGGCGATGCGGCGCATCGAGATCTCATCGATCCACTTGCTTGGACTTCCAAATATGCCTCAAACAAAGTCTGAAAAATCTAAAACTTGTCCGAGGACACCTACTGACATTCCTAATCATGAATTACCCTAAAAATTGATATTTAAAGGTCATAAGGGTCGTGAAAAAGGATTGCCAACTTTCGAAGGCCAAAATAGCTCTAAGTATGAACACTTAGCTGAAGTTTTCTAAGTCCGGGACCCCTTACAAGCTTTTACAAGACTAATTCAAGCTTAGGATTTTGCGGGGTCTTATAATATCTCCCGCTTGGGAACATTCATCCTCGAATGAGACTGACTAAGATGGGAATACTGATAGACTGAATTTAGATACTGGATATGCACAACTGCAACATGATTTCATAACTAACACTGCTGATATATTGAAATTTCATACTGAACATGCATATCTGATGCATGAGTATATAGTTGAACATGATTCATGAATGCAAGAATGGGATTGCTAATAAGCTGAGTCTCTTTTACTGAACATGCATATCTGATGCATGAATATTTTTCTGAATGTACTAATAAATGTATGACTAGATATGCAATGGTAACTGATACCAAGTTTATAAAGAAAATCTGAGCATGAAGCTGAGTAAGTTTAAAGAGACTCGTTAACTTGGGCTGAGTTTGAGTTTGCAGAGAAGAGGTGAGAATACTTGGTTCGCATATCTACTTTTTCTTCCCAAGTAGCTCCCGCAATGGACTGGTTCTGCTAAAGAACTTTGACTAGAGGGACTTCTTTGTTCCTCAGTTTGCGAATCTGATAATCAAAGATTTTGACTGGAATCTCCTCATAAGAGTGGTTGTTCTGAACATCTATACTCCCTACAGGGACTACAACTATTGGGTCACCTATGCATTTCTTTAGAAAGGAGACATGGAACATTAGATGGACTGAAGCTAAGTCTGAAGGCAACTTAATCTTGTAAGCAACCTTTTCAAAACGGCTGAGAATTTGGTAAGGACCGATATATCGAGGACTAAGCTTCCCTTTATTACCAAACCTTTTCACTCCTTTTATAGGAGATATTTTCAAATACACATAATCACTAATCTCAAACTTAATATCCTTTCTTCACACATTTGCGTAAGATTTCTGTCATCTTTGAGTTGTCTTAAGACTTTTCCTGATCAACTGAACCTTCTTTGAGGTGTCAAACACCAAGTCAGGCCCTACTACTTCAGCCTCTCCAACTTCAAACCAACCAATGGAAGACCTACATCTCCTCTCATAGAGTACCTCAAACAGAGCCATCTGAATGTTGGAATGATAGTTGTTGTTATATGCGAACTCAATCAAAGGCAAGTGGTCATCCCAACAACCTCTAAAGTCTATCGTACATGCTCGTAGCATATACTCTAAAGTATAAATGGTACTTTCTGCTTTACCATCTTTCTAAGGATGGAAAGTTGTACTAAGGTGGACTTGGGTACCAAGACCTTTTTGGAACGCCTTCCAAAAATGATAAGTGAACGGTATATCAATGTCTGAGATAATGGTTAACGAAACTTTGTATAATCTGACCAACTCTCTAACATAGAGCTTGGCATAGTCCTCGGCTAAATAAGAGGTATGGACTGGTAGGAAATGAGCTAATTTTGTCATCCTGTCTACAATGACCCAAACTGAATCATGCTGACGACAAGTACGAGGTAAACCCGTTACAAAATCTATGTTCATTTCTTCCCACTTCCAAGTAGGAATACTAAACTCCTGCATAGGCCCACTGGGGTTTTGATGCTCAATGTTAACTTGCTGATATGTAGTGAACTTAGCTAAAAACTCTGCAATATCTATTTTCATCCTACTCCACCAATAGGTCTCCTGCAAATCACAATACATCTTAGTGGACCCTAGATGAATATAGTAACGTGCACCATGCGCTTCTGCAAGAATTCTCTGTCTCAAGTCATCTACACCCGGCACATATAGCTGACCCTGACAACGTAATACACCATCTCCCCCTTGGGAGAAAACCTCTATCTTCTAATCTTTGACTGATTCTTTCAACCTAACAAGGAAGGGATCCCTATCTTGCTTTTACTTCACCTCGAAAACTAGAGATGATTCTAAACTACTCTGCACCCATACACTACCTTCTGCTGAATCGACTAAGTGAATACCTAGTCAGGCAAGCTGATGAACTTCCTGAGCTAACTTCTTCTTAACATTTTCTACATGAGCAACACTACCTATAGACATCATATTAAGAGCATCATCCACTACATTGGCTTTACATGGATGATATAGGATGCTCATGTCATATTCTTACAATAACTCCAACCACCTTCTCTGACAGAGGTTTAGGTCTTTCTAAGAGAACACATATTGTAGGCTCTTATGTTTTGTGAACACATCAACGTGCACACTATACAAATAGTGCCTCCAAATTTTTAAGGAAAATACTACTACTGCTAACTCAATATCATGAGTAGGATAGTTCTTTTCATGGGGCTTAAGTGGTCTAGAGGCATAGGCTATGACCTTACCTTTTTTGCTTCAAAACACACCCCAAACCAACCCTTGAAGCATCACGATATACCATAAATCCATTTGAACCATCAGGTAGAGTCAAAACTGGGGTTGTAGTAAGTCAAGTCTTCAACTCTTGAAAACTCTTCTCACAAGAATCTGGCCACTGAAATTTGACCTTCTTCTAAGTCAATCTGTACATAGGGGATGCAATAGATAAAAATCCCTCAACAAACCGACGGTAATAGCCAGCCAAGCCTAAGAAACTCTGGATATCTGATGGAGAGATGGGTTTGGGGTAGTTTCTCACTACTTTGGTCTTTTGGGGATCAACTTTAATTCTATCACCAGAAATGATATGGCCAAGGAAAGCTACTGACCATAGCCAAAATTCGTACTTACTAAATTTGGCAAATAGCTGATGGTTTCTGAGAGTCTGCAATACTATTCTGAGATGGCTTGCATGATCATGTTCACTACAGGAGTAGACAAGGATGTTATCTATGAAGACTATGATGAACATATCCAAGTACTGCTTGAACACATGGTTCATCAAGTCCATGAAAGATACTGGGGCATAGGTAAGACCAAGTGGAATAACTAAGAATTCAAAGTGACCATACCGAGTTCTAAAAGTTGTTTTCAAAATGTCACATTCTCTAACTCTGAGCCGATGAAAACGTGATCTGAGTTCTATCATATAAAAGTAACTGGCACCCTAAAGTTGGTCAAATAAGTCATCAATTCTGGGAAGTGGATACTTGTTCTTGATCGTGACTTTATTTAGTTGATGGTAGTCTATACACATTCTGAGAGAACCATCATTCTTATGTACGAATAGAATTGGTGCACCCCATAGGGACACAATGGGCCTGATGAATCCCTTGTCTAAGAGATCCTTTAAATGTTCTTTTAGTTCTTTAAGTTCTGCTGGAGCCATTCAGTATGGCGTAATAGATATGGGCTGAGTATCTGTAAGAAGGTCTATTCAGAAGTCAATTTCCCTTTCGGGAGAAACTCTGGGTAGATCCTCGAGAAACATGTCTGGGAATTCACATGCTACTGATACTGACTCAAGAGTAGGGGTTTCTAATCTAGAGTCCTGGACTCAAATAAGATAGTAGACACATCCCTTAGATATTAGTTTCCTTGACCTAAGGTAGGAAATAAGTTTACTCCTAAGTGCCGAAGTGCTACCCCTCCACTCTAGGACAGACACATTCAGAAACTGAAACTAGACAATTTTGTTTCTGCAGTCGACTGAGGCATAGCAGGAATAAAGTCAATCCATGCTGAGAATGACATCAAAATTGGTCATCTCTAATTTGACTAAGTATGATGAAGTGACTTTTTGAGACACCATAACTGGATAGTTCCTATATACCCATCGGGCTATGATAGATTTACCCACTAGGGTAGAGACCGAGAAAGGCTCTGCTAGGATTACAAGACTGACTCCAAAGTCGACAGCTATATATGGAGTTACAAAGGATAAAGAATCTCCTGGATCTAAAAAATCATAAACATACAAATAATAAACTTGTAACATACCAGTGACCACATCAGGGGAACTTTCCTAATCCTGTCTGGACTGAAGTGCATAGAGTCTATTTGGGCATTGCCCACTGTGGCACCTTGCTAATTTGGGCAACCGGACTGAGCTGAGGGACGGTTATGCTAACTCTACAAACCCACCTGAGAATACTATCTGAATCTATGGCCTGGCTTGCCATATTCGAAAAAAATGTCACTGCCAGCTCTCCAAACACCCTAATAGTTTCTGCCATACTTCTGGCAAAGAGGATTTGCTTAGGCACTTCTAACACTAACCTAAGCTTTAGGGCTTGACTCCCTGTCTATATTGCCATCTCTGAATTTTGGCATGGGAGCACTAGCTGAGGAAGGAGCTAGAACTGAAGATTTTGGGCAAAAATGAGAATGATAACCACCCTCTGACTTAGGCTGGGTGGAGTTGAAGCTACCTGTTTTAGCTCTCTTATTCTCCCTCTTCTTCTTTTTATTCTTAGCCTCATCTATCTATTGAGCGTGGACCATGAACCTAGATATGACCATCTTCTTAATCAACATTGCGGTCCTACACTCCTTAAAAACACTATTAGACACTCCAGACACCAACTTACTCATTTTAGATCTACTATCTGCTACCACATGAGGTGTGTATCTGGCTCATTAAGTAACCTTGAGAGATACTCTTGTACCTTCATGTTACCCTGCTTCAAATTTATATACTCCAAAACCTTTGCTTCTCTCAACTCAAGAGGGAAGAACTTATCTAGAAAAGCAATAACAAACTCCTCCCATTCTATAGGCCCTACATCTACGGCCCTCTCCGTTTTCCACTATTTGAACCATAAGTGAGTCACTTCTGGAAACTGATATGAGGCCAACTCAACACTTTCAATAGCAGTCACCCCTATAATATTAGTAACCTTCTGCACCTGATCAAAAAATTCCTGTGGGTCTTTATCTGAATTTGACCCGGTAAAAGATGGAGGGTTTATTAGGATGAAGTCCCAAATCCTGTCTGCAGTAGTATTGGACACTGGATTGGCCGGAACATTATCTGGACGTTCATTCTGGGCTACCACATAATGAGATAGGGTGGTGAAAGCTGCTCTAAATTCAGTGTGGGAGATATGTTCGTCTAGGGGATCTAGCTAGATGGGTTGAGGTGCTACCTGATTTCCGGTTCTCCTTTCATTAGACTTTTTAGGAGGCATGTTTTGTAAATGAAAAATAGAGAATGGATTCAACTAAGAGTTTAACTTGAGTTCATGCTCACTCTCACGACATGAATACTAAAAGAAGGGAAACTTTTCCTAAAACATATCGTATCCTCCTGTCCATAAGTGTGGCGCGCTACACACCCATATACAAGACTTTACTAGATGCGGCTTTTAGACTTCCTAGGACTTTGCTGAACCTTAGGCTCTGATACCAAGTTTATAATGCTCCGATTTTGTACCCCAGATGCTACATGGTGCTTATAACCCGAGGGATCACAAGCTAACCCATGACTGGTACCTGCTGCAATAACTGAATAATAATTTTGTGATTATGCAGAAATTAGGTAAAAACTTGCCATAAATCTCAAACTGAAAGTAAATACTGAATATTGAAATCTGAATATTTATACATCTGTCTGAAATACTCCAGTCTGATAAGCCTCTACTGTCTGAATAAGGGATTGATGGGACAAGCCCCTAATTAACCCCGATTACTGAAAACTGATAAACTGACTACTGAAGTAATAATCATGTACTCTAACTATGAGGACTCACTACTAGCCTGTTGCTGATGGATCGGGATGCTAAGTATGATCGGGAGCCCGTGCGTCTGAACCTATGATATAAGGCATCATAGCGCAAAAGAAAGGTATGCATCAGTACTTTAAATGTATTGGTATGCTAAGTGAGGTAGGCTTAGAAGTATGGGTTCATATGCATGAATAATACTGACTGAATGATAAGAGTATAACTGAATGAGAGTACATCCATGAATACATAAACTATAATTGAGATCATGATAACACTGGATACTGAGTTCTGAATTACCGATTCACTGATATCTGAGTTTACTGATACTATGTATCTGATAAATGAGTGATTGTATCTGACATTCCTGATTCTGAAGAACTGGTTTGGGTTCTATACTAAGATGAGTGACCGTATCTGACAGTCCTGATTCTATAGAACTGAACTAAGTTCTATACTAAGACTAAATCTGAAACTGAGACTATGGGAGGTAATCATCTAACTAACATGCCCTTTTTTGAATAGATTAGGGTCCAACCTATATCCCTAGTTAGAAGGGTGTTAGTACCGTGCCATGGGTAAAGACAACTGGGTGTTAACCCTCTCTGACAGGAATTTCTTTCGTCAACCTTCACTGGCAGGAAAACTCGTATGAGATGTATCAACCCTAGTCTAGCATGAAGATATATCAACCTACGCTGTCTACATAGTTCTGTAACACAGGGATTTCTACTAAGTCTCAAACCCTCTGCTAGCTCGAATGCCCCCATCCCTGGGTTCACTCAGTGCTGATTCCTACTCCCAACTTAATAGACACTGAACCGAATCCTATTCATACTAGACTTAACTGAACTGTTACTGATTATACTATCTAACTAGACTAAACTAAGTTCACTGAGTTTTGAACTAAATACTGAACTAAGACGAGGACTGATTACTGAGTATTACTATTTGTAATGCTACTGAGACTGTTCTGTAACAAATAAGAGTACTGTTGATCATGATATGACTGAGATTATTCTGTAACTGACACTGAATGTAGGTATATAGCTAAATTATCAGGTATTAAATACCCCCAGTACTCGATAGCATGAAAAGTAAAGCATCATATGACCTTGCATAGCATAGAAATACACGCATGTTCATAATACATCTATAGAGGCATTTTATCAAACACTTGAATGTCATGAACTAGTATACATGCTAACATGATATAACTTCACTATTTAATTCACATGAACAACTCATCAAACACTTGGGAGGCATGTATATGCACATAGTACTAATGAACACATGAGAATTAAAATTTCAAGGCTTAAACATGAATTCACATTCTACTACATACATAATAATTATTTGTACATAAATATTGTACTTAATCATGGAATAGAAATCCAATAAAGATTACAATCATGAATACACTTGAATCCAAAACATGGAAATTATAAAATCAATTTACTTAAAGTTTAAAATAGTTTCTTGGACTCCAAGGGTAGAAGGGACCCTTGGATGAACACTTGACATACCTTGGTATTCAAATTTGTGAAGAATGATGGAGTGTTCTTGAAGGCTGAATCTTGACTTAAAGATCCTAGAGTTTGCTTCTTGAGAATTTTGGAGAAAGATGAATGGATTTTGCCTCTAAAGGGGTTTAATTTCGTATTTTTAGGGCCGACATAAGGTAGAAAAAGACCCAATTACACCTAAGGAAGCGGCCTCTTTAATGACTGAAAACTGATTTAGCAACGCGCAGATTGACGCACCGCATCATTAGCATCGATGCAATAGCCAATACACAGCGTCGAGTCCGCGTCGGCTCACTATAATTTTCACTGGGAACTAGGGAAAAATACTCATCGACACGATAGGTGATGCGGCACATCGAGATCGCGTTGATCCACTGATTTAGACTTCAAAACATGCCTCAAATAAAGTTTGAAAAATCCAAAACTTGTTCGAGGACACCTACTGACATTCTTGATCATGAATTAACCTAAAAATCAATATTTAAAGGTAATAAGGGTTGTGAAAAAGGATCTCCAACTTACGAAGGCCAAAATAACTCTATGTATGAACACTTAGCTGAATTTTTCTAAGTCTGGGACCCCTTACTAACTTTTATAGGACTGAATCAAGCTTAGAATTTTATGGGGTCTTACAGAAACCCAATAACTTCCAAGACAAAACACCAAATTCACACTTTGCGGGATTTAGTTGCAGACTATATTGCCTCAACAAGCCAAAACCTTCTTTAAATCTGTCAAGTGATCTGAGCTCTATTGTGACATGATAATTGCATCATATTTATAGTCTTCAATCTCTGTATGGATCATCTCATGAAAATAAGATATCATGTACCTCATATAATTTTTCCCTTTATTCTTAAGTCCTAAAGGTATTACCCAATAAAATACACTACCCAAGGTGTAGCAAATATTGTTTTCTCGATATTTTTTCCCTCATCAAAATCTGGTGTCCCACACAGTAATCAAAAAATGATTGTAACTTATTCTTTATTCAATTGTTAATGAGTATGTGAATATTTGGGAGAGGAAATCATCTTTTGGGATAGCCTTATTGTAATTAGTACTTCCCCAACACCAACTCCTATAATATTTGCAACCCCATCAAAGAACATGCTCCAATCCAGATATTCTTCTAAAATCTTCTCCAGTAAACAAAACTTCTTCATCTGAGAAATTAGTTTTAAGAGGAATGTATTTTTCATCCATAGTGGTTTTGACAAGATGGTCGGTTAATGCTTGTCCTTTGAAAACCTTTTGAGTAACATAAACAATGTTAAATTCACTTAGCAAAATTTGCTACTTTGCTAGCTTCTGATAGGCTTAGTCTTTAGAAATACATGCTTGATAAGATCAATCCTGTAGATGAGAAAAGTGGTGTACGCATACATGTAATTCCTTAAGATTTGTGCAACCCAAGTCAAGGCACAATAGGTATGGTCCAATAATATATATCATGCTTCATAAGGCATGAACTTCTTGCTAAAGTAATAAATAACTTGTTCCTTATTCTAGTTCAATTATGTTGTCCTAAAACTCAACCAAATGCATTGTCCAACACAAAAAAATATAGTATAAATGGCCTTCCAGATTCTGGAGGCACCAAAATAGGTGGATTAGACAAATACTCCTTGATTTTGTCAAACGATTGTTGGAAATATTTTGTCTATTAGGTAGCAACATCCTTTCTCAATAACTTGAATATTGTCTTAAAAATCACCATACACTGTGCAATAAATCGAGTGATGTAATTTAGTAAACCAAGGAAACTCATCACGTCTTTTTGACTTTTTGGAGGAGGTAGTCTTGGATAGAATTTATTTTTGAAAGATCCAATTCAATGTACTTTCTACTCATAATGAAACTCAACAACTTCCTAGCCAGAAAACCAAATGCATATTTTGCGGGATTTAGTTTCAGATTGTTCCTCCTCAACTAGTCAAAAAACTTCCTCAAATCTGTCAAGTGATTTGAGCTCTTTTGTGACTTGATAATTACATCATCTACATATACTTCAATCTCCTTATGGAGCATGTAATGAAAAATAATAGTCACAGCCCTTATATAAGTTGCTATGTGTTCTTGATTCCCAAAGGAATTACCCGATAATATACATTCCCCAACGTGTAATAAATGTTATTTTCTTGGTTTCTTCTTCATTCATCAAAGTCTGGTGGCAGACTGCAAAGCAATCAACAAATGACTATGACTCATGCTTTGTATAATTATTAATGAGTATGTCAATATTTGGGAGAGGAAATAATGTTCTGGGCTAGGGTTCTTGAAATATCGATAATCTACACGTATTGTAATCTTTCCGTCTTTATTTGGCACAAATACTATGTTGGTTAACCAAGTGGGATACTTTGTGCTCGGACGACGTTGGCATCAAATTGCTTGGAGACTTCTTCCTAAATATTCAAACTTCAATCAGGCTTCAGATTTTTTTTTATTTCCCTTATAGTAGGACAAAATGGATCAATTTACAACCTATCTGAAATTATATTCGTGCTTAGACCTGTCATATCATCATAATACCATGCAATCGCATCCATGCATAACTTTAAAAATCAATCAGCTTTTGTCTTTGGGATGGAATCAAATGGACGATAATCCTTGTTTCCATTATGAGTTTTGGACTTCCCAAGTTTATTGTCCCGATTTCATCCAAATTTAGTTTTGTTTTATTTTTGAAATGTTCAAATTCTTTAGTCAACTCTTCAGCCTACAAATCCTATTTATATTCAACAAAGTCTTATTCACTTTGTGGAATTGTCTCACTTGTTTCATTACATGTCACATTCAACGTATTAATAGATTTATTAGTTTGCTTGGTGAAAAAGTAAGAAAAAGAGATTAATTAATGAAGATAATTTGAAATTAAAATTTAAAAATATTATTTGTATTTGGATTAAATCTTTCAAAATTGGAGGCAAAACACTTAAATTCATAAACACAATCAGGCCTTAATTTTGAATCATGTTGTTGATGATAGGCGGATTTACACGCCTATATCAATATATTTTGCCCATATTTTATCCTAGTTTTGAGAACAAATTATATATTTCATGCACTTTTAGTCCTTTTTCCTGTAAGAGAGCTAACAAACATGATTAGTAAAGTTTCAGGTATAAATGATGCAAAAATCAGCATTTTATGGATTACTTGACGCAAAAGAAAGCTCACAAAGGAAGGGAAGAAAGTTTACACGCCTAAGGACCAAAACTGCTGCATGGAAAATCTGTCCCGGGCTAAAATAGCATTTCTGAAGACTTTGGGGACTTACAGACACAAAGCTGGATTTTGACAATGATACATTAACCTAGTACAATTAGGTTATCTTTTTCATTATTTTATGTGGATTATGATAATGTTACCTTAACCTAGTACATTTGGGTTAAGGATTCCATTAGTCTAGTAGGATTTGGTTGTTTATTTCATTAGCTTAGTAGGATTAGGATATGGGTATTATAAATACCCTATCATGCTAGAGATTTTAGGACATCTTCTTAACTTCTCATCTTACAATTCAATTCTATTACTCTACAACTCTTCTAATCTTTCCATTAATTCTATTTTTCTTCTTCTACTTTTCTATTCTTAAATTCCACAACAAGAGAATCGTTACTTTGCCTAGGAATTCACGTCTCACGCCTACCACCTAAGCTACACGAAATTACTCAATCTTGTGGTATAACAACAATGTCAATCGTGATCTCCTTCGCATTCATGGGTAACTAAACTTCTCTGTCGGGGATATGGAAGCCGTATGAGATACTATCTATTGCTGTGAGTTTGTGAGTTCAAGGCACGTATATTGCTTATATCATTATTCTCTTCATCTTAATCTACATTCTTTGCGGTTGCAAACGCAAGAATACGCCAGTCTAACATTTAACTTGTTCGAGAGAAAAGTTATTTGTCTGGAAAAGAGATAATGTCAAGGTAGTAGGACACCCTTTCCAATTAAAAAGCTAGTGCCGTAACTGGACTAACCTCTTGGAGAATTCATACCGTTAGACACGCTTTAAGCTCGAGAGAGTTAAAGTGAAATAGTCCTTGTTTAGGTCGAAAGACGCTTGGATTTACCATCGACTACAATCCTCTATAAGCAATTGCATGTCAGAATTCTACACACTCATAGCCAATAGAGACGTATACCTCAGAAGGTGGACATAACCCCAACGCTTCAATTCTCATTGTTTACAACCAACGTAATAATCTCTCTCTTTTTACTTTATTATTTTCAGCTTTTGTTTACATTACTTGCAAAACAAGAATCCCCCCTTCTTACGAGACTTGCACCAAAAGTTTAGTAATTTTACTTACTTGTTGGCCAAGCTATTCCCTGTGGGATCGACACCTAACCCAGGTTGGGTTCTATATTTGCTAACGACCGTTTTACACTCAAACGAGAGCTGTAGATTGAGCGTTATCAAAAATTGGCGTCGTTGCCGGGGAATACAAGTGTCAATTAAGTTCGTGAAAATTACTAGACCCTTTGGTCAAAGATTCTCGTACTTTTACTTTTAGTTTTTGTTTTTGTCTACTACAGGTTTTTATTTTAGTGCATTCCCCATACTCGAAGTTCTGGTCAACCGTTATTACCAATCAATCCTGAACCACAACTCATTGGTAGAATGGAAGCACAAGCTGAAATCGCAAGGATGGCTGCTCAACAAGAACAAGCAAGATTGGCTGCCCTTGCCGCAGCCCAGGTTCAACAGCAGAACATTGATAACCCTGCACGAGCACCAAATCCTGACGATGAGGATTTAGGTGATGACGAGTTACTAAACCCTAGGCGTGATGCTGAAATCATAACACCTACCAACAGAAGAGGTCGACAAGCTCGGTATAGACATGATCACCAACCTATGCAGCCAGCCTTCGACGATGATGATGATGATCTTGATGGTGCCGGAGCCACTGGAGCTATAATTCCACCACCATTAGCGCCCGGAGCCAAGTTCAACATCACAAGCACCATGATTCAGTTATTGCAACTCAAGGGATTGTTTGGTGGACTAGCAGGCGATGATTCGAATATGCATCTCATCAACTTTATTTCTACATGCAAGTCTTTTTACAATCCTGGTGTTGGTCAGAATGCAATTCGATTACGTCTATTTCCATTGTCTCAATCTGGGGAGGCAACACTATGGTTGAATGGGCTGACTCCTGATTCTATTACAAATTGGAGGCAATTGAGAGATGCTTTCCTCGAAAGATTCTTTCCGCCATCCAAAAGAGCACAATTGAGAGATGAAATCAGCAACTTTCGTCAGCTTCCCACTGAAGCTCTTCATAAAACATGGGAGAGGTTCAAGACAAAGCTAGCGAGATGCCCAAACCATCACATGACTAATGTTCACCTCATGGAGATATTGTATAGAGCCTTGAATTCAATAACTAAGCCAGTGGTGGATAACGCAGCTGGAGGATCTTTTATGGACCTCACCTTTGGTCAAGCAAGCAATATGCTAGATCGCATGACGAAACAAAGTAGAGCTTGGCATACCAGGGATTTCGAGGTAGCAAGCTCCACTTTATCTATAGGCATGACTGCAGACCAAAGAAGAAGACAAGAAGAACGTGATCAAGATTTAGCGCACATGAAAACGCAAGTGGATCTTCTGACAAAGCATTTATTATCAGGGAAGACCGAAAAAGTGAAAGTTGTGGTGCTAAAAGGAAGAGACGAATCTGATTCGGAAGAGGAGGCCAACTACTTGAACAATCAGGGGGGTTTCCGTGGGAATACCCAAGGAAACCAAGGTCGGAACTATTACGATAAATCTGGAAGCAAAGACCAAGGTAGTTGGAATAAAAACAATGAAAAGAGTGGTTTGTACGTTCCCCCTGGTAGACGTGATACCACCACATCTAATTCTGGAAGTATGGAAGACATGATGGCTAAATTATTGAAAGGAGTGGAAGCAACAAGCGCGGGAGTTACTGAGGTAATTAATGATTTGTCCTCCATGAAACAACTAGTTGATTCTCATTCCACTTCAATCAAGCAAATAGAGCAGCAATTGAGCCAACTGTCAGCAGCACTCAATCAAAGAAAGGCTGGTACTTTACCTAGCGATACTGTGCAAAACCCAAGGAATGATGGGTCATGCATGGCCATCACTACCAGAAGTGGTAAGGTGCTGGAACCTTCAGCAAAAGGCAAGCAAGTGGTTGGCGAAGTTGCGGACATGGATGATAACGCAAAAGGAGAAGATTCCGCAACAACCAGTCCTGACGTCAAGGATGTCACTCCCAGTGACGTGCAGCCTGAAAAAATGGAAAAACGGAAGCAAGAGGAGAATAAAGCCATGGAGAGAACACTTCTATACCCACCACCACCTTTTCCCCAAAGATTGAAGAAGGTGGCGGATGACACTAAGTTCAGCAAATTTATGACTATGTTGAAGCAGCTGACCATTAATGTTCCATTGGTAGAGGCACTTGAACAAATGCCTGGGTATGCGAAGTTTATGAAAGATCTTTTGACTAAGAAGAGGGCAGCAAGTTATGAGCTGAAGGATGATGTGCATCATTGTAGTGCAATTGCTACCCGATTGATAGTTCAGAAGAAGGCTGACCCCGGAGCTTTCACTATTCCTTGCACCGTTGGACCTTTGGATTTTGCCAAAGCATTATGTGATTTAGGAGCCAGCATCAATTTGATGCCATTATATATCTATAAAAAGTTGGAGTTGGGTGATCCTACTCCAACCAACATGAGGCTCGTCATGGAAGATAGGTCGGTAAAACGACCTGTTGGTATCCTATGTGATGTCTTGGTAAAGGTTTCTTCATTCATCTTTCCAGCAGACTTTGTCATTTTGGATTGTGAAGCAGATTCAGAGGTTCCCATAATCTTGGGACGCCCTTTCCTTGCTACAGGAAGTGTGCTCATTGATTTGAGAGCTAACGAGCTTTCATTCCGAATAAATGATGAAGTGGTTCGCTTTGATGTTTGCAAATCAATGAAGCAACCCAAAGATCCAAGTGTATTTTCGGTGGCTGATGTTTTCTTTGATGATCCGAAAGAAGTACTTAAAGAAGAGCAAATTATTGCTGACCCTTTGGCGGTTGTGCTCATGAATGGAGAGAGTAAGGATGCTGAAAATTGCAAAGAAGCTATTGGTGCTCTATCAGGATTAGGGACATATCGCCATGCTCCCAAGAAGCTGGACCTTGATCTCCAAAATCGACCCACACCACCAGCGAAGACTTCCCTTGAAGAGCCTCCAATGCTAGAATTGAAAGAGCTCCCCGATTATCTAAGGTATGTGTTCTTGGAAAGTATAAAGATATTTATGGTGAGTGCGGATGATTTAAGTAAACAGCACGTAGACGCTCTCATCTCTGCTCTGAAGAGATACATGAGAGCTATGGGTTGGACTATTGATGATATAATTGGTATCCCTACTACAAGTAAGCCTCATTGTCGTCTGAATCCATTCAGAAAATGATCCACCATCTATCTCGACGAAGTCTGAGTACTCGAGGTAACTATGTCGTGCCGCGACAATAAATCAAGCGCTAGATGGGAGGCAACCCACCGTTTATCGTTTATCGTTTTTCATTTTTCATTTCGTTCTAGTATGTGTTTTGCTTTTGATAAATAAAAAATCAAAAATAAGAGTCATGCCACGACCAAAACTAAGGCTCTTGATGGGAGGCAACCCATCATTCTAATCATTTTTAGTTTTTTTGAGCAAATGTAGGTGCAAGAGGTATTCAACAAGGAGATTGATTTCAATTGACGATTTGGACGCATTGTATGGTAAAGTTGGTAAGTTAGGAAGGGTGATGCATAAGGCTATGTATTGAGCCTTTCTCACGCCAAAATAGGCTTCGAGGAAGGCTAGGCCTTGGTAAAACTAGGCCACGAACGATGCACAACCTATCCTATAGCCTAAGGTCTCGGAATCTAGTGTGCTATACACTATGCGCCGCCTATTCCTAGGTATGCTTTTGACTATGCGCCGCCTATGCTATGGCATTTGGTCTCATTATCTCATATGCCATAGACTATGCGGTGCATATGTCTACAAATTCCATAGACTATGCGGCGCATATGTTCCATTATGCCATAGACAATGCACCGCATATGTCATTGATATGCCGAGTATTATGCGCCGCATATGTAGGATTTTTGTCTCCAAAACCGATTGTAAATGGGTCATAACCCGACCCATACTCTTCCTATATAAAGGGGACTTAGTTTTATAACACAACCACAATAGAAAATACCCTAAAGGCGCCACATACTCTTCCAAATCTTCTCAAAATTTTCTTCTTTTGCTCTTCCAATTCACAAAACCATCTCCACAAGTTTCAAGCAAGTAAGTACTCTCTTATTCTTCATTTATTTCTCGTAAGTACTACGTTTCTATGGCTATTATGAATTGCTAAATTATATAAGATTGTTGGTGATGTTCATGTGTTTGGATTGTTGTTGCAAAATCATGTGAGTGAACATATACGTAGGAAAATCTTGACTTGTTTCCGACTTGAATTTGGTTTCAATAGCATTGTTATGATATTTTCGGAATTGCTATGTCTATGAATATTTCTTAAGATTGTTGTTTGGATACTTACATGTTAGACTATCCCGGTCATCGGGATAAGACTTATAGTGCCTACCGACTTAGGAGGTCGTGATTGTTGTAAGAATAACGATTCAATGTGGTAACCCCTATGTAGTAGTGTTGCTATATATACCATGAAAGTAGTCCAATGTCTGAAAGTAAGTGATGCATTGCTGATTTTCTTGTCGGAATACAATCCTAAAACGCATGTCGATGAAGTCTAAGTAATCGACCACTTTCACTTCACTAATTTGTAGCAACAAACTAAGTGTGGGGTGGTACCCCTACTTCTTGTGTATAGATTGTATCCATTGGGATTGTGCTACCATTAACACTATTTCAAGTCTCAGGTACAATGGCACCCAAAGCAAGACAAGGCAAAGAAAAGGCTACCACTTCCCAAAAGAGCAAGAAAAGAGGCCGCAAGGAGCAAGGAGAACCCTCCTAGCTGCAAATACCTCGACTCACGCTTGGAATTAAGTGGGATACTTATGAGGAACTTTTAAGGATGACGACTCTGATGATGATTCCAATGCAAGGGGTATGACCCCAGACATAGAGGATGAGTCTGACTAACCAGGTTCTTCTTATTTATTTTCCACTGAGGACAGTGTACCGACTAAGTGTGGGGTGGTGGTATTGCATGCTATACTTCTCTACTCGCATCTATGTTTGTTTGCTTTTGTTTTATTTTTGTTTCATTTTTTTAGTTAAGATTTTTTTAGTAGTTAATATTTTTTTTAACTTAGCTTCGCATGAAACTATTTTGATAGGCAGCATGAGATTATAACAAGAGGATGTGCTACAATTGTGACTATTGAGACGTTTAGGCTCTAGTTGTGACTCATTATGTGATATTGTGATTCAATTCCTTCACTTGTTGGGTCGAGAGTCTATACTACTCCCAATCAAGTCGACCATGTGCCTTGTGTGTGTGAGATAATCGTATAATCTATGTGTGTGGCTGATGCTAGAACTTGCCTGGTATGTATGCAAAGCGAAAATAAGGAGTGTAAGTTTAGGATATGATTTAGGCATTTCCTTGGCAACCCATATTTGTTTACCTTCAGTTTTACCTACCCATGGACATCATCCTAGTTAAACCCTTTTGAGCCTTTAGCCTATTTTCTTTGACAACCTTGTATGTAAGCCTAATCCATTTTTTTCAAGACCGTAATTTGATCCAAACTCCTAAGTTCTTTAAAGTGAAAAAGTCATGTGACAACATAACAGGAAATTAGGTGAGTATGATGCTATAAATTGTAATGGTTCTTGAATGTGTTATGAAAAAGAAAGTGCTATCATAAGAGGTATGTTGTGAAAAGAAAAAGGGAAAGAAAGCTGAAAAGCGAGTTGTGCTTAAAATTGAAAAACAAAAGAGGAGAACAAGGGTGGTAGAATAAAAGAAAGAAAGGTTGAAAGAAAAAAAAAGTGTCAATGATACAAAGTGATGTATTAAAGCGCTTAGGAACTTAGTCACTATTCCTGGCCAAAATAGTCCTACCCGTCCCTTAGCCTACATTACAACCATCAAAAGACCTACTTGATCCTAATCTTAAAATTCCTACATTTAGTAGAGTATTACATTAAGGGCAAGCCTATGGTCATCAGCAGCTACATATGAACTCTTTGTGAGAGTGAGAGCAAGGACATTTTGATACCCATGTTTGAAAAATATACTATATTTGTGAGTGATTATGGGTACTATATGGTGAGACACACATGGTTGATGAGTTTTGGATAGTTGTATATGATTCTATGCACTTTAACGTTTGCATGCGAGTTGATCACCATCACGAGTCTATAATTGAGGTTAAATTATTTCTACTTATAATCGGAAAGCTACTCTTGGTTGATAATCGTTGTGCTTGTCTTAATAAATGTTTTGTGTTGTTACTGTAAAAACCTTAAGTTGATGCTTAGAAGCACATGATATGTTGTTCGAGGACGAACAAAGCTCTAAGTGTGGGGTGTTGATGATAGGCGGATTTACACGCCTATATCAATATATTTTGCCCATATTTTAGCCTAGTTTTGAGAACAAATTATATATTTCATGCACTTTTAGTCCTTTTTCCTGTAAGAGAGCTAACGAACATGATTAGTAAAGTTTCAGGTATAAATGATGCAAAAAACAGCATTTTATGGCTTACTTGACGCAAAAGAAAGCTCACAAAGGAAGGGAAGAAAGTTTACACGCCTAAGGACCAAAACTGCTGCATGGAAAATCTGTCCCGGGCTAAAACAGCATTTCTGAAGACTTTGGGGACTTACAGACACAAAGCTGGATTTTGACAATGATACATTAACCTAGTACAATTAGGTTATGTATTTCATTATTTTATGTGGATTATGATAATGTTACCTTAACCTAGTACATTTGGGTTAAGGATTCCATTAGTCTAGTAGGATTTGGTTGTTTATTTCATTAGCTTAGTAGGAGTAGGATATGGGTATTATAAATACCCTATCATGCTAGAGATTTTAGGACATCTTCTTAACTTCTCATCTTACAATTCAATTCTATTACTCTACAACTCTTCTAATCTTTCCATTAATTCTATTTTTCTTCTTCTACTCTTCTATTTTTAAATTCCACAACAAGAGAATCGTTACATTTCCTAGGAATTCACGCCTCACGCCTACCACCTAAGCTACACGAAATTACCCAATCTTGTGGTATAACAACAATGTCAATCGTGATCTCCTTCGCATTCATGGGTAACTAAACTTCTCTGTCGGGGTTATGGAAGCCGTATGAGATACTATCTATTGCTGTGAGTTTGTGAGTTCGAGGCACGTATATTGCTTATATCATTATTCTCTTCATCTTAATCTACATTCTTTGCGGTTGCAAACGCAAGAATACGCCAGTCTAACATTTAACTTGTTCGAGAGAAAAGTTATTTGTCTGGAAAAGAGATAATGTCAAGGTAGTAGGACACCCTTTCCTATTAAAAAGCTAGTGCCGTAACTGGACTAACCTCTTGGAGAATTCGTACCGTTAGACACGCTTTAAGATCGAGAGAGTTAAAGTGAAATAGTCCTTGTTTAGGTCGAGAGACGCTTGGATTTACCATAGACTACAATCCTCTATAAGCAATTGCATGTCAGAATTCTACACACTCATAGCAAATAGAGACGTATACCTCAGAAGGTGGACATAACCCCAACGCTTCAATTCTCATTGTTTACAACCAACGTAACAATCTCTCTCTTTTTACTTTATTATTTTCAGCTTTTGTTTACATTACTTGCAAAACAAGAATCCCCCCTTCTTACGAGACTTGCACCAAAAGTTTAGTAATTTTACTTACTTGTTGGCCAAGCTATTCCCTGTGGGATCGACACCCAACCCAGGTTGGGTTCTATATTTGCTAATGACCGCTTTACACTCAAACGAGAGCTGTAGATTGAGCGTTATCAGTTGTTTAATTAATACTAGTACAATTATCTACCAAGACTCCCAAATAATTGGAGATAGGGTACTAGTTGTATTTTTCAAAGCAACTCCAGGATCAGGATCTCATATGGTCAGGGTCCCGATACAATCCTCTAAAATCATATTGCATTTAACTTTTTCTTTAGTAATAAACAAGTCCTTGAGTCCTTGGGCAACAAACTCTTTGGAAAATGAATGATCTAGGAGTGGGACAGGTTTTGGCAAGAGATGGTTACTTTTCCTTTTGAGATTAGCCAATGAGACTTCTTCAAGGATACGTTCATATCCAAGACCAAAAGTGTTCTTCTGTCCATCAAAGTTCAGACCAAGACCTTGACTAGGAATAAGCCATTATTTAATTTTTACAAGGTCACAATCATAAGCACACATGGTAACTTTTCCCTTTCTACTTGAATAGTACACACGATCTTCCTAATATGAAAGATGGGTCCATCTAGATTTTCCATACGTTTAATAAAAGGGGGTGAGGTTTTATGGTTGATCAAATTTTTTTTCTCTCCGTGATTTATGATTTTATGATAATCCCAAATAAATTTCAAATTTTGTTGCAAGGTACAAGGCACCATGCCAACACTGTGAATCCATGGTCTTCCAAGTAATAATGTGTATCTAGAAGATATGTCCAACACTTAGAATTCCATTGTAAACTCTACAGATTCAATTTGCAGTACCAAATTGATTTTTTCAAAGACTCTCTTTTGAGTCCCATAAAAACCTTTAACCCTCACAGTACTTTCACGAACTTTTCAAATATCAATTCCCAAAGACCAAAAAGTAGTAAAAAACAAATATTAACAAATGAACCATTGTTAATAAGAACTTTGGAAACAAGTTTGTCCCTCCACCTGACAATGATGTCCAATGCTCTATTATGCCTCAGGGATTTTGAAGGAAACTCATCTTTATGAAAAGAGACTGTATTAGCCTCCAAGACTTACCCTACTATAGTAGAAAAATTCTCGCTAGTTGTCTTAGCTGGCACATAAGCTTTATTAAACACCTTCGCTAAAGTGCTCCTATGTGTTGCGAAATTCTTCCACAATGACAATTATGAGATTTGGGAAGGAGTTTTCTTTAGTTATTGCATAATAAAATCTCTTTAGTCGGCATATTCTTCTAGAAATCTTCTACCTCTCACAACCCTTTTTTTGACTATTCTCCTTGTCTGGTGCTCCTTGCCTAATTTCTTCAAGGGCACAACTAGATCTTGTCATTCTTGTCGCAGTAACTTCTACAACCATTTTTCCATTTTCTCTATCCCTTACATCATTCAAATAATTCTAAGGAACTATTTTGGTATCCAAATAAGGTGTTTGAACAACTAATGTTGTTAACGTTGGATTGAGAATAAGAACTGCTAATTCAATTAATGCTCAAATCTAGACTGTGATTATAGGCATAATGAAGGTTGAAGTTACAACTTTTTCCTTATTATTGACCGATCTATAGCTTTTTCCAAATTGCATTCTTTATTAATGTTGTTCATATTCATATTAACATCGCCATGATTTGGCAAAAGGTTGTTGTTCACATTGGGGAAGCCTCTTTGAGTTGAATAACTCTTTCTTTGATTAGTGCCATAATCTTGTTCTTGAGAGCAAGACAATTCTCAGGTCATGCCCAGCAAATCTAGAGTGATAAGAATAATTCTTTATTCTATCATACCATATAGGTAGGACATTGGGAATTCTACATTGGATTTGCTGGAGTACTCCTGCAATTCTTAATCTTTCATATAGTTGGGATAAGGATTCGGCTAGTGGTATATATACTTTGGATGGACTTTAATCATAGTTTGGGCAGGGTCTAGGTACATTTAGACGATGATTTTTCGGTTCGTAATGAATGTGAGGCGTATAAGTAGGTTGGTATTGTGGTGAATATTGATAGGCAGGTGCTCGAGATGGACAATTTGTTAGCTGGGTAGCATAAACTTGATATATGGTAGGAAAAGGTTGATAATAGGTTTAGGAGCTTGGGTGTATTTGTTATAGAAAGAAGGCTATACTGGTGGATTTTGGTATATTAATGTCATGACCCAAACCAATGCCTAGACGTGATGGGCATATCAAGTCCGTTGAGGATCGGAGACCACCCCCATTTCCTAGTCAATAGAACACAACACACTCTAATATGGAAAGAAGTCCAAACATATAACAAGATAGAGTAAAATAAGTCCAAAGATTCTAAGTTATATCAATAACCACCAACACATACCGATAACCACTACCAACACAGCACCCAAGTCCACAGTACCCACAAAGCCTCTAACAAAATCAAATACTAAAAAAGTGTCGGTACATGCCCCTAACCACAGCCAAAAACAAATCCAAATCGAACTCAAAGACATAAGAAACCAAAACACGAAATGAATTCTTATGAAGAATGGAAGCTCACCACTTCAAGTCAACTCACGAACTATCCATGAACACCTGATCACTGCTTAGAAAAGGTAGAAGAATTTTCGGTCCCTGCATCGCATAGGGAAACAACGTCCAGAAATGGTTAGCAGTTAGAGCACTAGCATATAACTCAGGGATAAGGGATAAGATAATGCCATGCGTAATAATTCAAAACTAGTCAAATCCAATGCACATCATAAAATGAAAATACATACATACATATATATATATCACATGTCGGGGTAAGGAACTCGGCTTAGCATGAACTTTTAAAATATTAACCTAGATTGTGTAGCATAAATATTATAATGAAGGCACCCATAAGATATATGGTCCCAGCTCTCCCCTAGATAGAATGAACCCAGCGCATGTAGCCGCACGAACTAGAGGATAATCATATGTCATATGCCTGATTAGGGACTCGAGCCTGCCGGCATAAATTAAAGGTGACTTAAGCACCAATTTATATAACATGGGGGACTCGAACCTCCAAATCATATATTAATAATAAGGGGGACTCAAACCTCCCGGTCATTTAGACACCCGCGTCGGCTAGTGCAGTTTCCGATGTTGGTCCCTTGGGACCTTTATTCTCACAGACCGGCTACACAACCCGCTTTTTAAGCCCAATTAAAATTTTAGCACACATTCCCAATTTATTGAACCAATTATGCGTTCATGAATCCCATTGGTATTGTCATACAAACCTCACTTGCAAGTACATTATCATGCCCCAATCCATTAACCATCACACGGGGGAAATTCATGACCCCCTAGGTTCAATTAACATTCACACGGGGAATTCATATACCCCAAAGTTCAATAGAATCATAGCATGGTTCATTAAACTTTTATGACAATGCATCAGTTCAAGTGAGCAAGTCAAAACATATGACAAAGCCATGTATCATTATCAATTTCTCATTTAAGATGGTGGAACTCAATTTCCAAAGCCATATGTGAAAGCAAAATTTATCACAATTGGGGAAACATAACCCCTTTGATTATTCACCAATCCCATTCACCCCACAAGTTCAAAATCATTAACAAAGTATGAATAATGCATTATAAACCAAGAGAAATCAATTTAAGAACTATTCATGTCAAAGCCCTCAACCATATCAAAACCCTTATTTTAAACTTACTTAATTAACCATGTAAATTCATACATTAGATAAAACTAGTTTAAGGGTAGAGTCACATGCCTAAAATACCCAATATTATGGAGAGAATTCAACCATTGAATATCAACGGATCAACTTCTTCGAAACCCTAAGTATTAATACTTGATAGGATTTGAGAGAGAAGAGAGTGTATTTGATATGTATTACGGATGAAAATAGGGTCCCAAGTATATTTATAGGTCGTGGGTTATTATTGGAATAAATGGAAAATATCTAAAATACCCTTATTAAAAAGTTGGAAAATAATTCTCTAACGTTACAAGTGACCGTACGACTTGTAGAGTCACACTATGACTCGTTTCCTTTCAGTTGTAGTCTGGACAGTGTCCTGGATCACCAATATTGGTTTGGTTATGAAAAGGACCTTATGAATCATAATGGGTCCATAAAACTCGTTACATCCTAGTCATACTCAGGATAGATGACTTTGGGAATCAAGCTGGTTTCCTTACGGAAAGGACTGTACGAGTCATTTAGAGTCCTTACGACTCGTAACATAGTAGCTGAAGTCAAAATAATGACATAGAAAAATCCCACTAGGCACATTATGACTAGGTCCTCTGACCCATAATGACTCCTACGACTCGCAAGGAGAGTCATAGCCAAGGCAGTAAGCTCAGAACTTAGAATTTTTTGAGGACCAACACCTGGGGTATTTTATTCTCCCTCTTAGGATCATTCGTCCCTAAATAATGGGTCAATTCATTCTTTGGATCGATGTAACACAGAAACACACCTACACTTAACATTAACAAAGACAAAAACCAAAAATGTTGAGATTAACACATACCTTAAGTACGATTATCCGATACGGGGAACAAGAATGGGTATTTGGACTTCATGTCCTCCTCGGCTTCACAAGTAGCTTCCTCAAAATTTTGGTTCCTCCAAAGAACCTTTACTAAATCCATTTCCTTCATCCACAATCGACGGATTTACGGATTCAAGATCTCCACCAGAACTTCCTCATAAGACAAGGAATCTAAAATGCACACACCTTATAAAGGAACAACAAACGAAGGATCACCCACGCACTTTCTCAACATCAAGACATGAAAGATTAGATGAATAGATCCAAAGCTAGAAGGAAAATCCAATTCATATACAATATTACCAACCCTCCTCAAAAACAAATACGAACCAACATAACGGGGACTAAGCTTTCTCTTCTTACCAAACTGCATCACTCCCCTCATGGGAGACACCTTTATGAACACTCAGTCGCCAATATTAAAATCAACCTCCCTCCGTCTCATATTCGGGAATGACTTTTGGAGACTTTGGGTGGTCTTAAGCCTATCCCAAATCACCTTCAACTTATCCATGGCTTGGTAAACCACCAAATAACTCAGCCTTACCAACTTTGAGCCACCCGATAAGAGGATGACACCTTCTACTATACAGATCCTCAAATGGAGCCTACTAATTCTAGAGTGGTAGTTTTTATTGTAGGAAAATTCAATGATGGTTAAGTGATCGACCCAAATACCACAATAGTCGATCACACTAGATTTGAGCATATCCTCCAATGTCTGAATCGTTCTCTCCACTTGCCCATCCATTTGCAGGTAGAAAGCGGTACTAAGGCTTACCCTAGTCCCCAAACCTCTCTAAAATGAGCTCTAGAATTGTGATGAGAAATAAGTATCTCAATTAGAGATAATAGAAATAGGCATATTATGCAACTTCACGGTCTCTTGAATAAACTACTTTGCATAGTCCTCGACAGAGTAATTAGTTCTCACCGGCAAGAAGTAAGCAGACTTAGTCATCCTGTTCATGATGACCCAAATAGAATTAAACTGATTTCGAGACCACGAAAGATCAATAACAAAATTTATATTAATTTTTTTCTTATTTCCACACCGGCATCTTAATTTATTAAAATAATTCATCAGGCCTCTAGTACTCTACCTTCACTTGATAACACTCCATTAACTTAGGCATAAAAGTATCTGTATCCCTCTTTATGTTATTCCACCAATATATCTTCTTAAGATCATTACATGTTTTTATTGAACTAGCATGAATCATATAACACAAATTATGAGCTTCGACCAAAATTCTTTCTCGCAACCCATCAACGTCAGAAACACACAGCCTCCCTTGGTACCTCAAGATACCATCACCACCAATCTCGAAAGCCATCACTTTCTTCCTACCCTTGGTACCTCATTGATGAATACATAAATTTCATAGTCAAGTCCATCACATCCCTTGTGTTGTTGGATGTTTCTAATGCTTTCTTTAATCAACGAGTCTCATTTTCTTCACTCTCATCTGATTTTGACCTTACTTTTTTATATTTTCTCATAAGGATCAACTTTTTGCATGGTTAGAATTTTGATAGTGAAAGGTTGAACTCCCTTTAAATATACTTGTGGCACATATTATATGTTAGGAATTGCAATATATGCTAATGGTATATGTGGGTCATTTAGTGGTTTTGGATGACTGGAGTGGTTTGGGTAAGTGGGGTAGTCTGGGTATGTGGATTTTAGGTAAGTGGATCTTGAGTAACATATGGGGTAGTGAAGGGTAATGGATTTGATCGTTGCAAATTGAATTGTTGCAAGTTATTTCCTTATGGGTTAGTAGGAGTTTTGGTAGCATTTGGGTAGGTTTGGTAATGTGAATTATGTGGTGTAAAGTGTTGGGAGACAAGATAGTAAGTAGGTGGAAAAGATGATGGGATAGTGGTATTGGTTCCATGTTCAAGAAGTAGAGTGTCAGGTTAATGGATAGTTTGGTGACGTTTCAAGGTTGATGAATTTCACTTTGCATGTCATCTATTTGATGTATCATATGGGCAATGTGTCCACCATGAAAGGTTACATTCTTCTACCTCGAAGGCTCAGGCTCACCTCTTTGGATGGTGAAAAGCTCCAAGCCATCAGATGTACCTAAATCTATCATGATGGCTTTTTCTTATGATTTTTACCTCGTAAAGAATAGGTGATTATCTAGTTCATAGTCAACGAAAATCAAACTTTGGGGAAATAAATTAAAAGAAAAGAAATGTATCAATATAGGTGAATAATTATTACTTCAATAAAATGATTACAATTAGGCAAAAAATTGTTTGAAAAAAGAATGGAAATACACATCACGTATCAAGCAACACAATGAAAATTTCTATAATCAAAATGTATCCTATTATGCACGGTAACCTTTTGTGCAAAGAGGTGGGCCTAAGCATCAAATGATAGAAATTATGATAAATTGATCCAAGATTTAATTAATGATATTTCTCGAATTTGGAGTTAGAAAATTAGAAACAAACCACATAATTGAAATTTAATGATTAAATCATTTCATTGAGTTCAAAAATGTAAAGAGAGTACCAGATAATTAAAGGGAAATACTAGCCACTAATTTAAGTGTTCATGCTCCAAAGTGCGCCAAGGATTTGGGCATGAATTGTTCCAACATTTTAGGTGGGATGACAAAGTGGTTTATCAGAATATCATGTGCCCACTTTGGTTCTTTTAAAATCCTCAAACTCAACGGCTTGTCCTTAACGGCTAAAGCCCACATCTTCCATGTCCACTAAAAACCACACATAATATTCTATAGTACAGTATGATTACTTTTTAAGAACATTTATTTTTATCAGATTTTCCCATTCTCAAAGAAACTTCATTGCTTCAGAATCCGATAGATTCGCCCAAAATCAATCTTGAATCTACTTCTACCTAACAAAGTGAAATGACTTAATGATATCCAAAGTAAGAAGCACTCGTGAGGGAGAATATGGTTGAAAACCCTTCAAACCAATAAGCTTAATATAGTATAGAGGATGTCCCCTAATGACGGCAACTTGGCATGACAACCATGGATACCTTCATTAGATTTGATTGCCGGTGAGTACTCTCATGTATACATACCAATCATCCGTACCAACAAGAGCTACAGATTCAACCATCCTTTGTAGAAAATAGTCAATCTTGTTTGGTTCACTAAAGATCATATCAAGCATGGAGGGACGTCCGTAGAAATACTTTGTAGCTCAAATATGGAGGAGGAGGTTGCAATCTTCGAGGAACCTAGCACATTTGGATAGTGCTCTCAACATCTCCACTATAATAATCAAAATAAGTATGACATCAAAATTTTCAACCCCATAAAAAATTGAATGAACTAAAGAGCTAAGGTAAGTATCAATCTTTCCATGCTCCAAAGGAAAGATTAGAGTGACTAATAAATCATTGGCAAATGTGATAGGACATTTCTTTCTCCAACTCTCAGCAGACCAAGAGAATTGACTATTCAAAACTTCATGAGCATCCTTGCGAACCAAATCTTTCATACAAGAAGTCAAGAAAAAACCATTTGTTATCTAATTATGCAAGTTTGAGGTTGTTTCTCATCCCAAAAAGATGCAAGAATTTCCTTCCCGATTGTTTTTGAGGTAAAATCATACCCCTACTTTAATACTTTAAATCGATAAACCCACCAATATCTTCAATTCTGGGAGTCAACTCAAAATCCTTGAACTTCAACATAACCCCTAGCAGGATCACAGAACTTGAGTAATGCCTTGACCACATGTCTATCTGGAGGTATGTAAATCAATGACGTCAAAATACCCAAGCATCTCCTAATCTCAAACCCATGATCCATCTCGATATTCTTCGACCCCTTGTTAGCTTGAGTGGCACACTTAAAACCATTTGAGTTTTATGCAAAATTAAACATGTAATCCATTCTAGAAACCTATAGAAAGATAACATAAAATGCACTTCCTAAATTGATTTTGTCAAATTTTAACTAGGATAAATTTATCAATATCTCGTGCACATAATATGAGGGTCGTCATTGGGTCATGAAATCCAATTGACATAAGGGTGATCTATATTTTTGTGGAATGACACCATGGGTCAAGTCACCTAAGGTTTATGCATGCATAACTTAAATCAAGAGTGGTAATGCTCTATCTTAAATTTTTTAAGATTTGGGTAGATATGAATTTAGATTTTTCTTTATGAGGAGGCACATGATCCCACAACAGTAAAACTCTCGCTCAACCCATGTATGCACCGACTCTCTAAAATAAGGTGATTTGAAAGAATTTTTGGAAAAGTACAATGTACAATCCGCATGTACGATGTCTGTGAGTGTCGGTTTTCATGAGTGGAGGAAATAAGTACGGAATGTCAAGTTATATAAACTGATAATAATTAAGCAGTTTATACAAAATAATATCAAATAAATAATTTATGTCAAATAAACATGAAAAAGGAAAACAACTAAGGTGAAACAACAGAAATTAAAAAAAAATATAATTATTAACCTAAATTTGTTATGTTTAGAACCTAAATGCCCCAATAAAGTTGACAAGCTATTATACCTGGGGGAAGTTAAATTTGAAAAAAAATAATTACAGGGGAATTTTTTGGTGAAACCGAGTAGGAAGCAAATAGGATTAACTTTAAAAAAAGGTTATTTTAACCAAATATAGTAGGCAAAAAATGTATGCTTTACAAGTAGGGAAAAAAACATATAAAAAAAAAAGGGAAAAGCTAAATTTGGAAAAAATTAATTACAAGGGAATTTAGGGTGTTTTTTGGTTTAAAGAAACCAGGTACAAACCAAATTAAATTTGGGAAGAATTTAATTATATGAAAAATTTAGTATATTTATTTTGAAGAATTTAATTGTAGGGAAAGGGTAAAAACGGTTTTGTCTGAAGCGGACTCTTTCAATGAAGGGCAAAAAGTTCAATTCACTTTTCTAAAGGTCTTCACATCTTTAATATATTATAGATATTTTAACATGAGTCAATTTAAGATATAACATATTGAAAACTTCTACATAAAATTGAGGAAGTCGCCACCTAATTAGTTCTGCGGTGAACTAGGCCACCTATTATAAACTAGTGGATTAAAACTAATAAAGACTTCATTTTAAGGTCTAGTTTACTCAAATGATTCTATGTAACAGTTCTAATTATCCTAAAGGGAAGGGATTAACCCTAAATGATCCACTAACTACGGTCAACGGACCAAACTTGTATTAGAGAAGAAAATCAAAATTATATTAAAATAGATAAAAAGTAAGATATGAAAAATATATATCTTATTAAAGGTAACATATGCTAATTGTTTACAAGAAAAGGTTACAAAAACCTTAAGAGATCCTCGTCGTAAATTTAAAGATTCAATAACTTATTGAAAATCATGAAAGATAACTCTTATATGTCCTCGTAAGAAATGAAGCAATCCTATTATTTTCAAATCGTTTCTTTCAAAAGATATACAAGCTTCTAATTAGTAATTTAAACAAAAGCCTATATTAAAAAAAGGGTTTGTTATTCTATATCAACAAAATCATGTCTTTTTTAGTTCTTAAAAAATGACTCTTACTTTTTTTTGTAAATCAAACTTATATAATATAGACGTAAATAAAATGGTTAATTAACCTACACTAAGTGAAATCACTGAAACACCATTAAAAAAAAAAATAGTTGCTTGAGTCTCATAAGACTTGAGAATTTATAATTAGTGAGCGAAAGCTCAAGTTTTCTTTTTAAAAAATATATTTTGGCCCGTCACTTGAAATCCTAAAAATACCTTTAGAAATCAAATAGGCAAAGCTTCCATATTTGTTTGAAATTGATGAAAAACATATTATATTTACCATATTTAAAATAATGAAAGCCGATTTCTGAGTCAAACGATGATGATCACGTCTACCACAAAATTTATATCTTGACTAATCCAAAATTACTAATTAGTGAGAAACTAACTTTGATTCTAAAGATAAGTCACTATTTCATATCAAAGAAGCGTTGAAAGTCTCCTAATTTTAACCTCTTAACGATGTAAATTATGTGCTAAACCTAGTGACTATGCTAAATTCGATATCCAAAGGGGGTGAGGAGAAAAACAAATAATGTTACTATCATATTTAAGGATTTACATAACTCAAAGTAGGTAAAGTAACAAATTACAAATAATAATGTCTGAAATGTTACATGAAAATAATAACAAGGGCTAACGAAGAAGAACAAAACTTGAAAAAGAGAAAGAGACACTAGACTATTAGATGAAAACATACAATACAATCATTATTAGCTTCTTTGATTTTGGGAACAATAGGAGTCAAGCCATGAGACTCCAAGCATGCTCCCTAGCGTATAGGTAAAATAAGGAAAGGAAAAGGTGTCACAACCTGACCCTCATGTCATGATGGTGCCTACCTTATCCTATTAGTAGACAAGCGAATCTATAGCCCGAAACGATAAGTAACGGGCTAACGGTCGAAACCAAGGAAAGACAAGAATAAATCAACACCAACAATAAAGGAATAAAAAAATAGAAGGAACATATATACAATGTACCGTATGAGGAAAAGGACAAGGACAAAACATACAAGATGATCCTTTCCAAGATCTGGGCATTAGTCAACCCAAAATACAACACTAGGAACTCATAATGACCGTAAAGAGTCTCGAAGATTGTATAGGAATGTCACAACCCTAACTCTCAATTGATGGTAACCAGACCTCAAATCAATCTTAGAAAATACTGTTGCATCCTGAAATTAGTCAAATAAATCATCGGATCAAGTCATGAGATACTTATTCTTCATTGTGACCATGTTCAACGGCTTGTAGTTGATACATATATGCCTAGAGCCATCTTTCCTCATTAAAAATAGGACTGTATCATCCCAAGGTGATGCACTCGATCTAATAAAACCCTTACCCAAAAGATCCTAAAGTTGACTATTCAACTCCTTCAGCTTAGCAGAAGCCATATGATAAAGATACATATAAATAGGTCGAGTGCCTAGCTCAAGGACAATAATAAACTATAATCACGCTCAGGAGGAAGACCAGGTAGGTCAGTAAGAAAAACATTAGAAAAATCACGGACAACAAAAATAGAGTCAAACGGTGGATTCTCAGTATTAACATTCTGAGCATAAGTATGAAATGACTCATAGCCCCTCGATATCTTTCTCCTATCCTGAATGTAAGAAATAATCCCCATTTGTGCGTGGCTAAAAGAACCCTTCCACACAAACAGGGTGTAATGCCCCGAGTCTGTACCCCAGATGCTACATTGTGCTCATAGTCCCGAAGGATCAAAAGCTAAACCATCACTTACCTGTTGCAATAATTGAGTAATAATACTGTAAATATACGAAAATTAGGTGGAAACTCACCATAAGGTTCAATACTAAAATAAAATTGAATACGATATAACAATACCAAAACTAAAATAACTGTCTGAAAATACTCTAGTCTGAAAAGCCTCTACTGTCTAAATTATGGAGCTGATGGGACAAGCCCCCAACTAACTCCAACTACTGAAACTGTACTGCTAAACTGAAATACTGAAGAAAATAATTATGTTCTCGAACTATGAGGCCTCACCACTAAATTTAACTGCTGAAAATCCGAACTGCTAAGGGTGCTTGAGAGCCCATGAGTCTGAACCTATGATATAAGACATCATAGGGAAAAATAAAAGTATGTGTCAGTACTTTGAATGTACTGGTATGTTAAGTGAGGTAGGCTGAAATGAATAGGTTCATATGCATGAATAATACTGGATGAATGGCATGAGTATAACTAAATAAGAGAACATGCATGAATAAGTAAACTGTAACTGGGATCGTGATAACACTGAATTCTAAGTCAGAATACTGATTAACTGATATCCGAGTATGCTGATACTGAATTACTAATAACTGAATGACTGTATCTGACAGTCCTGAATCTTTGGAACTATACTGAGTTCCATACTGATCTGAGTGACTATGTCTGACAATCCTGAATTTGTAGAACTAAACTGAGTTATGTACTAAGACTAAATCTGAAACTAAGACTGTGGGAGGTAATCATCTAACAAACATGCCCCTTTCTAAATAGATTGGGGTCCAACCTGTAACCACAGTTGGAAGGGTATCAGTACCGTGCCATGGGTAAAGACAGTAATGAGTTAACCCTCTCTAATAGGAATCTCTTTTTCCAACCATCGCTGGCAGGAAAAGTCAAATGAGATTATTAACCCTCATAATATATGGCACGAAGATATCTCAACCTTCGCTGGATACGTAGTTCTATAACGCAGGGATTGCTACTAAGGGACAGATCCTCTGCTGACTGGAATGCCCCCATCCCTTGGTTAACTCGATGTTGAATCCTACTCCCATCTGAATAGACACTGACTAATTTCCTAGTTCATACTAGGCTTGACTGAACTGTTACTGATTATACTATCTAACTAAACTGAACTGAGTTCACTGAGTTTCGCTGACTGATGAAATATTACTGAATTCTATTAAATGACTAAATTTATCAAGGTCTGAACTGAATACTGAATTAGACTGGACTAATACTGAGTCTACTGAGTTTTCCTGAGTCCTGTAACTGACTAAGAGTACTACTGATCGTGAAATAACTGAGATTATTCTGTAAATAACACTGGCTCTAGGTAAATAGCTAAGTTGTTGGGTATTAAATACCCCCAGGACTCGATATCATGAAGAGTAAACCATCACATGATCTTGTATATTATAAAAATGCATAATTGTTCATAATGTATCTATAGAGACATTTTATCAAACACTGGCATGGTATAACTTCCACATAATCTAGCATGACATGATTTCTTTCCCTTATTAGTTCACGTGAATAATTCATCAAGCACTTGGTGAGCATGATATATGCACTTAATAAGTGAGCATAATGATTCACTTCCAATTCCACAATTTCAAGGGGATTAACATGGATTCATATGAATATACACACACAATAATCAATTCCACATGAAACGTATAATAAATCACGAAATAGAAATCTAATTCAAATAATAATCATGAATACACTTTAATTCCAATCATGGAAATCATAAATTCCAACTACTTAAAGTTTAAAAGAGTTTCTTAGACTCCAAGAGTGGAAGGAACCCTTGGATGAACACTTCGCATACCTAAATTGGCAAATTCCTAAAGAATAATGGTGGAAACCTTGAGTCTTGGATCTTGAATGTGATGAACTAGGGTTTGTTCCTGATAAATTCTAAAGAGAATGAGTATATTTTTCCTCTTGGATGGCTTAATGATATGTTTTAGGGGCTGAAGGACATGGGAAAAAGACCCAATTACCCCCAAAGATGCAGCTTTTTAATGACTAAAAATTGAACCATCGATGCGCAGATTGATGCACCCCGTCGTTTGCATCGATGCGATAGCCAATGCGCCGTGTAAAGTCTATGTTGATTCACTAGAAATTGCTACTGGGAGCCAAGGAAAATATTGATTGATGCGATAGCCAACGTACCACGCTGAGATTGCATCGATACACTATTTTGGATTCTCAAACGTGGTTCAAACTAGGTCCGAAAAATACCAAACTCTTCCGGGAACACCTACTAACATTCCTGACCATGAATTAACTTAAAGATTGATATTATAAGGTCATAGAGATTGTGAAATAGAGTTGTAAACTTTCGAAGGCTAAAATGATACCAAGTCTAATTATTTTGCTACAATTTTCTAAGTCTTGGACCCCTTAACATGCCTTAAAGGACTGAGTTAAGCTTAGGATTTTGCAGGGTCCTACAATATCTGCCCCTTGGAAACATTCATCCTCGAATGATGTTGTTTAAACTAAGAATACTGGTAGACTAGATTTAGACACTGGATATGCACAACTGAAGAATGATTTCATGGATGAAATTACTGATTTACTGAATTATCATACTGAACATGCATATCACATACATGAGTACATAGATGAACATGATTCATGAGTGCATGACTAGGATTACTGATAAGATGTGTTTATATGCTGGACATGCATATCTGATGCATGAGTACATGACTGAACTAATTCGTGAATGCATAACTGAGTATGCAATGTTAATTGATACCAAGTCGGTAGCTATTTCTGAACATGAGACTGAGTAAATTTAAAGGAAAATTGTTACCTTCGTTTGAGTCTGAGTTTGTAGAGATTAGGTGAGGATACTTGGTTCATATGTCTGCTTCTACTTTCTAAGTAGCTCCCTCAATGAACTGATTCTGCCAAAGAACTTTAATTAGAGGGACTTCGTTGTTTCTCAGTCTGTGAATCTAATAATCAAGAATTTCGACTGGAATCTTTTCATAAGAGAGTTTGTTCTGAATATCTATTCCCTCTATAGGTACTACAACTTTTGGGTCACCTATGCATTTCTTAAGCAAGGAGACATGGAACACTGGATGGACTGGAGCTAAGTCCGAAGGCAACTCAAGATCATAAGCTACCTTTCTGAAATATCTAAGAATTTGGTAAGGACCGACATATCGGGGACTGATTTTTCCCTTCTTGCCAAACCTCTTCACTACTTTCATAGGATAGATTTTCAAGAATACAAAATCATCGATCTCTAACTCGAGATCATTTACTAAATATGCATGAATAGGAACATGAGAACGTAACTGATCCTGAAACTTGATACAGGAACTGAATATCATGAACGAAATTGAGCCCCTGAATACATGGCTTACGACTGAGATTGGAACTTGAGGGTCCACCTATGCTTACCCACTACTCCAAACTGAATTCGTTACGTGAAGAGAAGATGGAAGGTTTAGGTCATGAAAGCTCAGGGATTATAGTACATCTACCCCTTGGGACATTATGTCCCTTGAAAAATGCTAACTTGGCTAAGATATTGAGGAAAAACTGAGATGATGCATAGGGAACCTACGAATGGAATCGTGACTGCATATCGGGGTTTTGAAACTGAGGCATGACACCTTAACTGAGCTGAATTCGCAACCATATGGTTGATCGATCTTGGAATAGTTACATTCATGAGACTTCGGATAGTGCAACTAGATGGAAGGATGGGAAACCCAACCATATGAATATTGTCTGCCTAACTTCTAAATTGAATTGATGGTTTTGTGGACTAACTTATGCTGAAAATTTATATTTGACTAGAGCCTTTCTTTGAAACTCTCTCTATAGAGTTCTAGTGGCTTTAGGGATCAAGGATTCTTGGCATGGATAAATAAAATAGTTGAATAAGAAAATCACATCCTGGCTAAAATTTTATAATATGAGTCGGGGCTTATGAAACGTCATCTTAGATGAAGTGACTAAGCCTTATGCACTGCGACTACAAATTTTCAAGCTTAGACTTATCCCTTGAATACTCTCTAAACTATACTCTCCACCTTAGTACAGCACATCACCTGAGACTATTGAAAATATTCACATGGGTGTTGAGCACGAGGGCATAATCTTACTAACAAATCCAATTATTTGAATGGCTAATAGCTGAATACTTGGTCATATAATATTGAACTGTACTTAGTCTGAATAAGTGTACTAGAACTGTAAAGTATCATGCATACGAGGTAAGGACTGATTGGGTAACATGAGATTACTAACCATGAATTTGTGAAAACTATATTATTGAGAAGGCAAGACCAAGCATATAAAATGACTCTGAAATAGTCTATAAACTGAGGTACTGAAATACTGATAATTGAATAACTGATAACTGTTCGCTATGGTCAAGCAAATCTGAAACTGAACTTAGTTACTGATCTGATTACTGGACTGGTACTGTGACTGAAACTATAACTAAGACTGCAACTAAGACTGTACTAGAACTGAATATTGGGTTCTGATAACTCTACCTACTGTGGTCTGATCTGGACTGAATTCTCCCACTATGTTCAAGCCGACTCAAATCTCCGAAATGCATTTATCCATTTACACATCAACATAAAATTCAAGACAATATTCATAACTATAGCCTCGTGTAAAACTAGCATGCAATAATCTTTTCTTAGCACAAAACATTTACTCTCTCCCTTCTAAGCAACTGCTCATCACTATATCATTTTGTAAGGAGAGTCCACTGAAGGGTTAAAACACGAAGAACTGATTTATGCATGAATACTATACCAAACTCGACACTTAACTGAGGTTTGAGGAATAGAATATCAACACCATAGATTTATCAAAAGATCTAAACTGAAGATATACATGATGAAATCTGAATTTAGCCGATTGCTAGAGGTATAGCATGGTTCATGGGAACTGAGCACCCTATATAGAATGACATGGGTACCTGAGTCATGAGTTGTATGACCTGATTCTGGAGTTTTTGTATTCACAGAACATGATTCGTAACACTGAGTGAACTGGAAATCATTGTACTAGGAACTTTAAGTATGCATGATTGCTAACGTGCACGAGTATGGGCTATGATCATAGAGCTGACATGTAAGACATGAATAGATATCATGATAACTGATGTGTTTCGAAGTATGGAATACGATTCTGAGATGATCTGTGTGATCATTCTCACTACGAGAATAGACAAGAATGTTATCTATGAAGACTATGACAAACATGTCCAAGTACTACTTGAACACACGGTTCATCAAGTCCATGAATGCTTTTGGGGAATTAGTAAGACCAAATGACATGACTAAGAATATAAAGTGACCATACCGAGTTCTAAAAGTTATTTTCAGAATGTCCCATTACCTGACTCTAACCTAATGATAGCCTGATCTGAGGTCTATCTTAGAGAAGTAATTGGCACCCTGAAGTTGTTCAAACAAGTCGTCAATTCTTGAAAGTGGATAATTGTTTCTTGAATGTGACTTTATTTAGCTAACGGTAATCTATACACATTCTGAGAGAACTATCTTTTTTACGCCTAAATAGAACTGGTGCACTCCATGGGGACACACTGGGTCTGATGAATCCCTTATCCAGGAGATCCTTTAACTATTCTTTTAATTCTTTGAGTTCTTCTTGAGACATTCTATATGGTGGAATAGATATGGGCTGAGTATCTGGAAGAAGGTTTATTCCGAAGTCGATTTCTCTTTCGCGAGGAACTCCGGAAAGATCTTCAGGAAACACGTCTGAGAATTCACATGCTACTGATAATGACTCAAGAGAAGGGGTTTCTGATCTAGAGTCCTAGAATCGAACGAGATGGTTGACACATGTAACACCCCAAAAATTGTTCCAAGACATCATACGGTGCTTAGAACCACAAGTGATCCCAAGCTAACCCTTCTACTGGCATAACTCACAAGAAACTAAATAAAATACATAAATCTGAATAAAATAAGTGAAAGATAACTCTTTTCTAAATCTGATCAATACAAAACTAAATTAAAATAATTATAACTCTGCTTTTACAAATGAAACTAAAATCAAATACCTTAACTCTACTAACTGTCTATGAAGCCTCTACTAGTATTGACTATAAGTAGCCAGTACATGACCCCCATCTATCCCAAATCAATACAACTGAATAAAGAAAAAATAAGATACTAGTCAAACAATATGACTGACTCGATCCGTTGAATCAAGAGGACTCATCACCTGCTGACTGGACGCTGCAATCTATCTGAATATGGTATGTGTGCTACAACTGAACTGATACTTACCTTATGAGACAATGTAGCACATAGACATATATGTGGATCAGTACTTTGAGGATGTACTGAGTATATGGGGGTGAAATGGATGAGTAAAACATTATCTCATCATCATAATTTGTAAAATAATGCATACTAAATGTAAATGACTCACATAAGCTGGAATATCTGAAATACTGAAATATGAGGCAATAAGAAGAAAAACATACTTTATGAATCTTGTGAGACATAAAATTTAGTTCTAAAAGTTGTACTTGTATTCTCCCTTTAAATCATATTGTCTACCTGTAGAAAGGACTAACTCTTAATTTGTAAGATGATAGGTGAAAGCTAAAAACTGAAGCTAATATCTTTCTATAAAGCATAATCTGAATAAAACGTGTGAGCCTTAACACTTAGTTTTCTAAAAGATTTTCTGTTACTCTTTTTGTTCTAGAATCTGTAGTCTGGAAGCTTTAAGACTTTAGGAAAAAACACTTTATCTGAAGAGAGATACTTTAAAACTATTCTGAAAATCATTAATTTAAAACTGTAGGGAATTCTTTCAAAACTTTAGGACATAGAAACTTTAGGAGTGTTAGAAATTTTGGAACTTTGGGACTTAGGGGCTTTGGACTTGGGAGTTTATTCTAACCAACATAAACCATGTGAGATGACATAGAGTCTAACATTTTGCCTTCCTAAGGAATGGATCCTCACATTGAGGAGAGGATTCATACTCTTGTTAGGGAGTATAACCTTATCTTAAGTGATCACTGGATTAGCTCACTATGGGAGCTTAAAACCTACGGTGGCTCGTAGTTCTGGGGCATGAGACGTTGGAATCATACCCAACTCGGTTCTAAATACTATTTCCATACTTATTGCTCAGAACTTTTATGAAATCCACCTTAAAACAGCACAAGGGTTTATAATGAAAACTAATTATGCTTTGCTTTGCTTTAAATCATAAACTGTATGAATCATGTGGATTCCTATCTTAACTTAGGATCAAAGTATCATTCTTTGATTTTGAAAGCACTAATCAAAACTTGTAAATAGGACTTGAGATCATAATCTCCTTATAAAATCATCAATAGTACTTAGAACTCAAAGTATAAAGCTTTAATGCAGCAATAATTACATTAATAATCATATTTAAACTTCATGCTCAATAATCATCTTAAAGGTTTTCAATAATCTCAGTCAAGATAATGGTACATAACTCATAATATGAATCTTGTAAGTTCAAACATGAACATATATAAATTTCTTGAAATTGGAGCCTTAAATATCATAGTGATTTCATAAACTAAAATAATGAGGATTTGGGTATAAACCCAAACTTAAATTTCATGGGAAATCATAGAATATTCAGTAAAATTGAAACTATAATTATGTTTTGGGAACAAGGATGAAAGTTTTATCCTTGTTCAAAACCCCACACACCTTGGATGATGAACTAGATGAACAAGCTTGCTTTTGAGATCCTATTTGTTCTCTTGAATGATAATTCTTGGTATTCTTGAATTGGGAACTACGAATCTTAAACTGATTTGGAAAAAGAATGGTGGAATCTTGGGGATTCTTCAAGTGAATGATGAAGCTTAGGGTTTTGGTTGAGAAAAATTTTGATGAATATAAGCATGGAAGGTTTGTAATATGGTTAAATCGTGTGTTTGGACGGATTTGGGGGCTTGGGAATTGACCAAAACACACCCTTGAGATTTTAAATGATACTAGAAAAGTAACAAAAAGCCCAATTTGGCTGGACACCGCACGGCACCATAATCGTGGTGGCTCACTGTAAAAGGACAAGAGGGAACTGGGCTTTCTCCGCGACGCAGAGCTATCATTATGCCCTATAGGTTTGCCATTTTGGCCACTGGCGCGAAGCGCCACTATCGCGTAGGCTAGCTATAAATTGACAAATGTGAAATGGAACTCCTCCGCAATGCGGTGGAATTGTGGGGTCTCACTGAAATTCGACAATTGCCAATTTTCTTAGCTCCGCGACGCGCTGAGAGTCCAGGTGACACACTGTCAACTTAAAAATGCCATAACTCCTTCACTGAGTGTTGGATTTAGGCGAATTTGGTATCGATGGAAAGCTTATTCAATTTCCCACATAATGAAAAGTCTAAATCTTAAAAATTCCAGATGGAATAAATATTATTCATTTTGGAATCTATCCCTTAACATTCTAGGAACAAATTTAAGCTAGGAAAAATACAAGGTATTACAATATCTCCCCCATGGGAATATTCATCCTCGAATGTAGCTAATTAGGCTGAAATTTTTGAGGAATCTGAGGCTATAAGCTATCATGCACAACTGAAATAAATTGTATGACTGAATCCCAACGTAGTGGGCTACGGAACTGATCTATGAGTGCATGAGCTTTCATGAAAGTAGTTATATGGCTTATATAAAAATGAGAGCGTAAACTTATGACTAACCATTAGTTTAGGCTAGATCTAATTTCATGAGAAAAGAATGAGAGATTTATGACATAAAAACTTCATGAAACTCGGGGCATTACAATATCTCCCCCTTGGGATCTTTCTGCCCCGAATGACACTGATTTGGTTGGAATACTAGGAAAAGACTGGGATGATACGCAGAATACTTATGAACTGAATCATGACTTAATATTTGAATCTGAAACTGATGCATGATGCATATACTGAAATGGCCATACTCACGAAAATTTTGGTAGTAAGACTAGTCTAAATAGGAAGATGGAAAAACTATAGAGATTCGTCTGTCTGACTGTTAGACTGGATTTCTGGCTACACTGACTGAATCATATTGGATGCTCATACCCAGATGGAGTACTTCTTTAATAATTTTCTAAGAAACTCTAACGATATTAAGGAGTAAAGGACTCCGGGCATGATCTAAAGAAGACCTCTGAATAAGAGATTACAACATTGCTACCTCTTTATAGCATGGAACATAGACCCATAAACCATACACTAGGATAGTATTGAATTGCTAGGCCTTAAGCAAGGCAACTTCTTATTTTCAATCTTAGCAACACTTGTCAAACACTCCCTCAACTATACTATTCCCTTCAAATACCATACTCGCTTGATTCAGCTTATAATTCTCACATGGAATTGATAAAACCTTCTACTAAATTCTAAACTGAACAAAATCCTCTCATCAAGGTCAGGCCTGACTCGGAAACACAAGGTACTGCACATAACCTCATAATACTAGCCAGAACCGTGAACTCAATACCCCAAGCATTGTCACCCAACTACCTACACTAGGATGACTCTTCTTATTACTTTAATAACTAAATTCAACCTTTTACTAGAAATCCATTAATGCACCACATGTCTATCCTCTTATACACCAACATGACGTTTAAGCCTATTTTCATATCCACACATGCACTTCTCAACAAATACCCATAAGAGCATCTCTCTGATATTCTCTAATACCTGTATCAATAACAACCTCTATGCACCATTCAATTCTTAGGATGATACACATAAAAGATTCTTAACTAACCGAGTCATACACAAGAAAATAAACTTCACCTCAAAATTTCTTTCAAACTTAGACTTACATAAAACCATCTTACAAAATCTTCCCAAACATAACACATTTACTATCTCCCATCCACACAATTGCTCATCATCACTATCTTGACCAGGGGAAGGTCACTGAAAAGTTAGAATACCAGGGCCCAAAACATCAAGGACTACTAAGCATAACTTGATACTTTACTGAGGCCTGAGGAATAGAGTATTGACGACATGGGTTTATTAAGGAGTTCTAATCTAAGGATGTACATGATATAAATCTGAATTTCTCTGATCATTAAGAGTGTTGCATGAGTACTGGAACTGAATATACTCTAAGGTCTGAATTTAGAGTTCATAACTTATGGAATCTGATTCCAACTACTGGATGAATTGGAACTCCTCTTACTAGGAACTGGGAGAGTACATGACTCTCTATTATACGCATGAACATAAGCTACGGTCAAGGAACTGACACGTGAGGTATGAGTAAATATCAGAATAGCTGAAGTACGAAACTTTACATTGAGAAAAGAATGGGTCGATCATCATCCTCTCCTACTGACTTTCTGTACTACACTTGGCATCACTTACTAGAATCTAGAAATATGACTTGGTTACTCATTCTATCATCTCCCCTTTTGGATTTAAGCCATCAATATAAGTCTGTGAACCACTAAATAAACTTCAATCTAAACTGCAATCACTTTACTCTTGAGTCTGGAACACAATGATACACACAAGTAATAAACTTACTCTGGAAGACTACACCTGGAAGTGTAAAACCCACTTTTAATACTTCCTTTCGAGAAACAACTCTATCTTTCTATAGTCTGACTTGTCAACACATAATATCTTGAACACTTACTAACTTAGAATCTTCATAAGTATAACTATATCCTAAGTTCACACCATCTAGAGCTTCAACTCTCATTTCTATTTACTTAATCTTCAAGGAGTCAAACTTAGATTCTAACACTTAACACGGATATCATCAACCTCTAATAAACCAAACTACTCTTGTCATAGCTTACTAACATCACATCTCTAAACTTGTATTTCTAAACCATGAGAACCAAGATCATACCAAAAAGACTTCAACATCATCTACCCATAACTCCTTAACTTAGCTTTTAAGAACATTATATATGTATATAACTAGTCTTCTTCTTCTTAGAAACTCAACGATACTACTAATAACACACAACATGTAATAACCTTGGAAAAAATTAATGTAGCCCCATATCGCCTTGGGCGTACTTCTTCATCATACCTACCACATCATACTTAATTACACATAACTGAACTCAAACTTATTGTATATACTATTCAAGCCTACTTGATCACTTCCATATAACTAGTATCACTAACCAAGAAATCATTACATCTACATTGATGACCATCAACTGCTCAAACTTAATGTCAAGTGATAACATAATTCAACAACCCAACCTCACGTATAATTCTCGCTTGAAAGCTATGTGTAATACCCCACAAATTTTCTTAGTCGTTAGAGCTCTTTAAAGCATGCTAAGAGAAGCTTCACACTTAGAAAATTTGACCAAGTGTTGGAACTTTTTCATTTCATAAGCCTTCAAACTTTGATGATTTATTTTGTAACCTTCCCGACTGAAGTTTGCCATTTTTTAAGTTGATTCACGATGGGGCAAGTCAATAGTACATCTCGAGTGAGTTTTGAAATTTTTTAGATAGTGTAAGGGCATGTTTGGTATCCCAAAATAGAAGCTCGGGGTGATTAGCCCACGCTGCCCTGGCTAGTCCCCCAGGATAAGAAGGGCACCACCCAGGATAATCCCCCGGGCTAGGCAGGGCACCGCCCTGGATATTCCCCTGGCCCAAAAATTCCAGTATTTCACCTCCGTGCTTTCATGGGAAAAGCAGTCAATTTTCTACCCCTATATTAACCCATAAACACGAGATTCAGCCTTATTACACCCAAAACATAGTGGTTTATCACAATTTCTCTCAAGAACAAGTAAGGGTTTTCAATTAAGGATCCAAATTCAAGAAAATTTCTCCGTCAATCTTTGCAAACTCAAGAACTAAGGTGTGTTAGGTGTTGATTCTTGGGTCCCTTCCACCCAAGAAGTTCAAGAATACTTTTCTAAATTCAAAGATTATATATTTGATTTTTCCATGATTCATTGAATTAAAATTAAAGTTCTTGTTGTTGTTGAGTTTTAATTCATGTTGTGATTACAAAGTCCCAAGCTTTGATCCTAGTATGTGATATTTATGTGATACTCATGATAAAATCCCTTCAAGTTGCATGTTGATTGATGTATACATGATAATTAGGTGTAGAATTTGTTTTATAACCAAAGCATACTCCCTATATGTTCGATAAAATGCTTATGTAAAGAAAATAGAGTCATTATAGCATGTTAGTACGAAATCCCCAATTATGTATAAGTTAATGCATGCCTAGTATTTCTTGTAAAGGACTTAGTAAATGAATTGTGCTATGTTGCATGTATTCCTATTCATGTGCATTCCTTATTGGATGAATTATGAGATATTAGTATGCATTCCTATGGATGTACAAGTTTATGATTTTCAAGTGCTTGAAGAGATGCCCTATTGATGGTATGGTGAATGATAGACTATTGTATGCTATTCAAGAATTGTCATGTCTTATTATTTACATGCTATCGAGTCCTGGGGGTACTTGTACCCAATATTTAGCTGTGTTCCTAGAGCCGAGTGAGTTTTCAAGATAATCTCAGTCGTTCCATGATCAGTAGGACTCAGTCAATTACAGAACTTAGAAAGACTCAGTAATCTCAGTATAAGTCTATTCATGTTCAGTATGCGGTTAAGACCTCAATAGCATTTAAGTATTGGGTTCAGAACTCAGTAGTATTCAGTCAGATGATAGAATTTAATTGTATTCTATCAGTCAACGGAACTCAGTAACCTCAGTCTAGTTTAGTCAACCAGTACGATCAATAACAGTTTAGTCTAAGAATTAGTTCAGTGTCTTTCAGGTAGGAGTAGGATTCAGCACCGAGCGAGCCTAGGGATGGGGGCTCACCCGCTAGATAGGACTGAGATCCCTAGGAGCAATCCCTAAGCTACAGAACTACATAGCCAGCATAGGTATGAGATGTCACCCATTAGATAGGACTGACATACTCAGGGATCATACATTAGTGCAGGACTGATCTCAGGAGTCACCCACTAGATTAGGGCTAACTCCATAGCAGTTGTGCTTACCCGTGGCACGGTACTGATACCCTTCCAGCTGGGGTTACAGGTTGGACCCCACTAGTTCATATTTGGGACATGTAGGTTAGATAACTACTTCCCACAGTCTCAGTTTTAGATTTAGTCTTAGTGATAGAACTTAGTTAAGTTATACAGATTCAGGACTATCAGATACAGTCACTCAGCATAGTAAGAAACTTAGATAGTTCTGTAGAATTCAGAGATCACCCGCTAGATAGGACTGATCTCCAACACAGTAAATTATTATCAATATCAGTAGATTCATAGATCACCCGCTAGATAGGACTGATCTCAGATGCAGTCAATCAGTATCAGAAAACTCAGATATCAATATCAGTAGACTCAGTTATTCAGTATTCTAGTGTTAGTAAAATTAGATGTCAGTGAATCAGTATTCAGAATTCAGTATCAGTAAATTCAGATAGCAGTCATCAGTAAACCAATTATCAGTAATCCAGTTGTTTGAACTCAGTGTTACTATGATTTTAGCTATAGTTTGTATGTTTATGCATGTCTTCGTCATTATGTATACTCATGTTATTCAGTCAACTTCAGTTCATGCATATGATCCCTTGCATTTAGCATTACCTCATCTAGAATACCAGTATATTCTCACATACTAACGAATACTTTTCTTGTATGCTATGGGGTTTTATACCATAGGTTCAGAGACACGAGCTCCCGAGAATCCTTAGCAGTTCAGATTCAGTCAGAAGCAGTAGACTTAGCAGTGATCCCTCATCATTTGAACATATTCTCTTATTTTAGTATTGCATTAGATTCAGTATTTCAGTAGACGAAGTTAGTTGGGGGATTATCCCATCAACTTCACAGTTCAGACAGTTTAGAGGCTTTTCAGACTAGAGGTTCAAAAAGTTACTTTAGTATTTTTGATACTCTATTCATTATATTTTAGTTTTTGAACCCTATGGCAAGTTTTCGCCAGTTGTTTTCCATATTTTTATAGTATATTATGCAATTCTCAGTTACAAGTACCATAAAAGGGTTAGCTTGTGGTTCTTCGGGGTCATTGGCACCGTGTAACATCCGGAGTTCAGAATCCAAAGCGTTATAAACTTGGTATCAGTGCCTAAGGTTCAATAGTGTCCTAGAAAGTCTGAAAGTTGCATCTAGTAGAGTCTTATGCATGGGTGTGTTGTGCGCCACATTTATGTACAGGAGGATATGAGATATTTTGGGAACAGTTTCCCTTCTTTTAGTATTCATATCGTGCGAGTGAGCAAGAGCTTAGGTTAAACTCTCAATCTAATCTATTTATTCCTTTCAATTACAGAATATACCTCCTCGCGAGCTCATGCCCGTAGAAATAATCACCAGCCACCTCAGCCCATAGATCCCTTGAATGATAATATGTCACATGCAGAGTTTCGGGCAACTTTTCAGGCGCTAGCCCATGCTGCGACAACTAATATTCAGGGTAACCATCGGGATGCATCCCCACCTCAATAATGTGGGGATTCATCTACAACTAGGATCAAAAATTTTATGAGAATGAACCCACCAAAATTATTTGGGTCAATAGTAGGTGAGAACCCATAGCTTTATCTTAATGAGGTGAAGAAGATCACCCAAGTTATGCATGTGTCAGAAGAGGAAAGTGTAGAATTGGCATCCTATAGGTTGAAGGATTTTTCTCATGATTGGGTAGTGATATTGAAGAAGAGTAGGGGGTAGGATGCAGCTCTTATGACTTTGAAGATATTTTAGGATGTATTCTTAGATAAGTTTCTCCCAGTTGACATGAGGGAAGCTAAGGTAGAAGAGCCCATAAACCTAAGACAAGGCTCCATGATCGTGAAGGAGTACTACCATAAGTTCAACCAGTTGTCTAAGTATGTCCCTGAGCAGATGGCTGGCCCTAGATCTAGCATGAGAAAGTTTGTAACCGGTGTGTCTGGGTTGGTGGTTAAAGAGTGTAGGACTGCTATGATCAATATAGAAATGGTTATTTCTAGGTTGATGATGCACGCTCAGCAGATTTAGGCAGTGAAAGCTAAGGAAAGAGAGAGAGTGAGTAAGAAATCTAGAACAGGTAGTTTTAGTTTTTCTCAGCCAGGGTCACAGGGTGGTAACCGTTCTCAGCATAGTCAGAAATTTTTAGTCCTAGCTCCATCCTCAGCTAGTTCACTAGTACCAAAGTTTGGGAATGACAGTCAAGATGGGGTGCCAAGATCCAAAACCTAGGGTAGTATGAGGAATGATCGTACCTATCCACTTTGTGAAGAGTGTGGTAAGAATCACCTAGTTTCATGCAGAGAAGGTAGTGAGGTATGTTTTGGATCTGGTAAGCCAAGCCACAGGTTGCGGGAGTGTAGAGTAATGGATTATAGGGGTAGATATTTACATTGCACCACTTCCAATACCAATAGTGGTCAGCGTCAGACTAGATTTTATGCACTCCAGACTTGCCATGATCAGAAAAGTTTCCCTAACATAGATTCGGGTACGTTTTAAGACCTTCATTTTCATGATATGCATTATTAGATCCTTTTCTCTCATTTGAGCTTAAGTTATCACCATGAGTTAGTTAGTAAAGCCAGTAAGTCAGTTTAGCAATCAGAAAGTCAAATTTGTATGTTTTCTTATCTTTCCATCTAGTCATGCTATCAGAAATATAACTATTCAAAGATAGAAAGTTTCAGTAGTTGCAAGATCAACTCAGTTCATGAGTCATGCATTAGTTTCAGGTCCCAGATGTTTAGTTATGATTCAATTTGTAGGTGCCTTATGCATCGCCTCAGTTTTTCCAGTATCTCAATAAGTAAGCATTCTTAGAGAGACCTAGTGTCCCAAGAGGGAGATACTCTATAATTCTCGGATGCTTTCATGTCCTTAAACCCATTCAGTTTTATGCTCAAATTTTTTTTACAAACTTAACATCAGTTAGCATTGCATATTCATCCATGCATTCAAGAGTCAGTTCAGTCAAATATTCATGCATTAGATATGCATATTCAGTAGGAGAAACTCAGTTTATCTGTAATTCCAGTCATGCACTCATGAGAACAACTCAGTCAGATATCCATGCATTAGATATGCATGTTCAGTATGAAATTTTAGTATATCATTAGTTCCAATTATGTAGTCATATTTCAGATGTTCACATCCCCTAAGTAAGTTCAGTCTATCAGTAATCTCAGCTTAGTCAGTCTCATTCGAGGACGAATGTTCCCAAGGGGAAGATATTATAATACCCCGCAAATTTTCTTAGTCGTTAGAGCTCTTTAAAGCATGATAAGAGAAGCTTCACACTTAAAAAATTTGACTAAATGTTGGAACTTTTTCATTTCATAAGCCTTCGAACTTTGATGATTTATTTCGTGACCTTCCCGACCTCTGTTTGCCAATTTTTAAGTTGATTCACGATGGGGTAGGTCAATAGTACATCTTGGGTGAGTTTCAGAATTTTTGGATAGTGTAAAGGCATGTTTGATTTCCCAAGACAGTAGCTCGAGGTGATTAGCCTGCACCGCCCTGGCTAGTCTACCGGGATAGGCAGGGCGCCGCCCAAGATAATCCCCTGGGCTAGGAAGGGTGCCGCCCTGGGTACTCCTCTGGCCCAAAAATTTTAGCATTCCACCTCCATGCTTTCAAGGGTAAAACGGTTAATTTTTTACCCCTATATAAACCCATAAACATGAGATTCAGCCTTATTACACCTAAAACATAGTGGTTTATCACAATTTCTCTCAAGAACAAGTTAGTGTTTTCAATTGAGGATCCAAATTCAAGAAAATTCCTCAGTGATAGAACTCAGTTCAGTTAGACTGATTCAAGACTATCAGATACAGTCACTCAGCATAGTAAGAAACTTATATAGTTCCATAGAATTCAGAGATAACCCGCTAAATAGGACTAATCTCCAACACAGTAAATCATTATCAATATCAGTAGATTCAGAGATCACCCGCTAGATAGAAATGATCTCAGATACAGTCAATCAGTAACAAAAAACTCAGATATCAATATCAACAGACTCAGTTATTCACTATTCTAGTGTTAGTAAAATTAGATATCAGTAAATCAGTATTCAGAATTTAGTATCAGTAAATTCAGATAGCAGTCATCAGTAAACCCAGTTATCAGTAATACAATTGTTTGAACTTTATATTCTATGTTACTATGATTTTAGCTATAGTTTATGCATTCATGCATGTCTTCATCATACTTGTTCTGGTTAGGGTACGAGTGGTGGGTACTGGTCGTACCCCATGGGTATGACTCGTATTAACGAGTTGTATCTTACACTGTGCATGTCATTTGTTCACTAATAATCTTACGACTCCTCCTAACCAGTAGTATCGTTAAGGTATGACTGATTACCAACAATTGTAAATAGATTAGAAACATTTATTCTAACTTTAAGCCTCCTAGGTGGATACGACTAAGAATGTATGAGTTGTATGGTCTAGGTACGACTCATATGGTTGAGTCATATCTATTCCAGATCTTAAAAAATGTTAGATTTCCATGTTGTTAGTGGATACGATTCCCATTATTACTCTCGTACTCATGGGTATGAGTTGTAAGAGGTCCCGTATCCACTGCAACAAAGAAGTCCAACTTTAAAGTTTGACAACAAAGCAATTTCCCAAAATATCCACTATATTTTTTAGCAATACCAATCATTTTAGGCTACCCAACACACAAAATTCATTTCCCAAAACCTAGTTCTACCCCCAATTCCTATTTTTCCATAAGAACACCTAAATTAGGGTACCAACAACTCAACATTTGTGTAGATCCTACTCAAACCAAATTTATAGTATCAAACATTACTCATTTCAACTTGAAAAGTAAAGAGATGAGGTTCACAACTTACTTGGTGTTCGAAGATATCAAATTCTTGCTTTCAAGTTCTATTTGATCCCAAATTTGAATTCAAGTCGAAAAAAATGAAAAATTTGAAGTTGATGGTAGTATAATCAAGTTGATTACAAATGTTTTATGGATTAAATCTTGAGTTTTGGGCGAAATTTGAAATGGGTATGAGTTTGGTCTATCGAGTGCCTTTTTTTCCTTTTTAATTTAAGATCTAGGCTGGGTTAACCCACAATCTGACCTGGTAATCATGGGTACAAGTTGTGTATAAACCTCGTACCAAGGCTTATGGGTCATTTCCTTGACTAGTATAGACCTAGAACCTTACCTGGGTTCTGAAGTGGGTACGACACAGGGTGATTAGTCGTACCTTAAGGGTATGACTCATTCTTAGAATCGTATCCATTCCATAAACTTTTACCTGATTTTGATTTTTCTCCCAGGTCAATACGACTCCTACTCACGAGTCGTACCATCTAGATACGACTCGTAAGGAGTCTGTATGACCAAAAATGCTTTGACTTCTCTGGATATTTTCTGCATTTATTATTCCTTCACACTGAACAAATATATTACCCTATAAATGAATAAGTACAAAAACATGGGTTTTCTCCCACACAGTGCTTGATTTAACGTCGTGGCACGTCGGGGCTATGTTGGATACTCAGGTTTCACAAACCAGCCTCATGGGTTGCTCCTATGTAGTTCTTGAGTTAACGTCGCGGCAAGACGTAATTTCCTTGGCTACTCAGTCTTCACCAAGGGTAATTTCAAAAATCTCATTCACTTCTTCAATATTTCCCATGTAGTGCTTCACTCATTACCCGTTTACCTTGAACGTGGGCTCACCATCCCTATTTAATTCTAAAGCACCATAGTGATAAACTCTTGTAACTGTGAATGGACCATACCATCTTGACCTTAGTTTACCTAGTAAGAAATGAAGCTTGGACTTATAGAGCAACACCTGGTCACCCTTTTTGAATACTCTTTTCTCAATCTAGCGACCGTGATGCAGCTTCATCTTTTCTTTATAAAGTGCTGAACTTTCATATGCCCAGATCCGAAATTCATCCAACTCATTGATCTTATTCAACCTTGACTTGGCTGTATCTTGCCATTGTAGATTCGGCTTCTTTAATGCCTATAGTGCTTTATGTTCAAGCTCAATTGAAAAGTGGCAATCCTTTCCATATACTAGCTGATAAGGTGAAGCACCAATCGGGTTTTTGTAAGCTGTGTGGTAGGCCCATAATGCATCATCTAACTTTCTTGCCCAATCTGTCCTATTGGCATTCACAGTCTTTTCCAATATGGAATTAATTTCTCTATTGGACACCTCAACTCCACCCTGTGTGTCACTCCATATTTTTCAAGCAGACTCTTGAATAGATAATTGCAAAAATGTGAACCTCCGTCACTAATAATAGCTTGTGGCATACCAAATTGTGAAAAGATATTCTTTCTCAAGAATACAGTGACACTACGTGCTTCATTGTTAGGAAGCGCAATTGCTTCTACTAACTTCGACACATAGTCTATAGCCACAAGTTTATATTTCATGCCAAACAAAATCATGAAAGGTGCCATGATATCTATGCCCCATACATCAAACAATTCCAATTCTAAAATAGGAGTCATGGGTAGTTTATGTCTTCTAGAAATAGTACCTTGTCATTGACATTGGTCATAAGTAATAGAATAATCATGAGCATATTTCTAGATTGTTGGCCAATAATAGCCATATTATAGTATTTTATGTATTGTGTGGTCCCCTTCATGATAACCCCCAACTGGTGATGAATGATAAGCCTCAAGTATGCTCATAATCTCCACCTCAGGTATACACCTATCAATAATTCCATCTGCATAAATTTTGAATAAATAAGGTTTATTCCATAAAAATTTACTTACCTCATGCATGAACTTCTTTCTTTGTGAATATGAAAGATCTTCTAGGACTAGATCATTGGCACAGTAATTTGCATAATTTGCAAACCATAGAATTAGTTCTTGGGAAGTTGCCAATATCTATTCATCTACAAAACTATCATCAATCTCCAACCCATGAGCAACCTTTTGCATAGCTTCCTCCTCTAGTCTAGACAAGTGATTTGTAACTTGATTTTCTGTGCCTTTTGTGTCCTTCACCACAAAGTAAAATTCTTCCAATAACAACACCCACCAAATAAGCCTAGGCTTTGCATATTTTTTAGCCATCAGGTACCTCAATGTTGTGTGATCAATGTGCACAATTATCTTTGTCCCAATCAAGTAAGATCTAAGCTTTTCAAAGGCAAAAACCACTGCTAATAACTCTTGCTCCATCCCGGTATAGTTCTTTTGCACAGGATTTAATTCCTTACTAGCATAGTAGATGGTATGAAGGATCTTTTTGTTCCGTTGGCCTAGTACATTCCCTAAGGCCAATCCACTAGCGTCACATATAATCTCGAAAGATAAGGACCAATCAAGAGACACAATGATTGGAGCAGTCACCAACCTCTCCTTAAAGAATTCAAACACATTTTTACATGCATCATCGAAATTAATTTTTACCTCTTTCTGAAGAAATTTGCAAAAAAGATTAGCAATCTTCGAGAAGTCCTTGATAAAATGCCTGTAAAAGCCTACATGCCCTAAGAAAAATCAAATTCCTTTCACAAAAATAGGGTAGGGTAATTTTTTGAATCACCTTAATCTTTGCTAGATCAACCTCTATTCCTCTCTTTAAAATCTTATGCCCAAGCATAATTCCTTCTACGACCATAAAATGGAACTTCTCCCAATTAAGTACCAAGTTGGATTCTTCACATTGTTAGAGAGCATTTGCCAAGTGCTTTAGGCAGTCTTCAAAAGAATCACCAACAACCAAAAAATCATCCATGAACACTTCGATGGTGTCTTCTACCATATCAAAAAAAATTGGCATCATACATCTCTGAAATATAGCTGGAGCATTGCATAGCCCAAAGGGAATACTCTTGAATACAAAAGTCCCATAAGGACATATAAAATTTTCTTCTCTTGGTCCTCAAGTGCAATAGTGATCTGATTGTATCCTGAATACCCATTAAGAAAGCAGTACAATCCTATGCCTGCTAACCTGTCTAACATTCGATCCATGAAAGGCATGGGATAATGGTCCTTCTAAGTCCACGTATTTAATTTTCTATAATCCATGCACACTCTCCATCCAGTGAATGGATCCATAGGAACTATCTCATTCTTCTCATTAGGAACAACAGTAATTCTGCTTTACTTTAGAATACATTGTACTGGACTAACCCACTTGCTATCAACAATGGGATATACTACACCAGCATCCAACCACTTGATTATTTCCTTATTCACCATCTCCTATATAGGAGGATTTAGTTGACGTTAATATTTAATAGATGGAACACGATCCAGTTAAAGTTGTATTTTGTGGGTACACAAACCAGCCGAAATACCCATAATATCTGTAATGGACCATCTAATGGCCCTTTTAAATATCTACAATACTGACAAAAATACTTTTACTTTTGACTGTCTCATATCAGCTGCAATAATAACCGTCAAGGTGTTATTGTCCCGCAAAAATACATACTGCAAGTGAGATGGGAGGGCCTTCAACTCTAACACCCTTGGCTTTTCAATGGACGGACGAGTAGGTGGAGTAGTTCTATTCTTTAAATTTAAATCAAGCTTCTTCGGTGCATAATTATAAGAATCATTTTCATGTAGTGAGCACACTATCTCATCGTACTCCTTAATACCGTCACTATCAAAATTCATGATCACGACTGCAAGAGCCTCAACACCTAACCTTTCTTCAATAGGAACAACCGCATCAAAACCATCATCCCAAAGAGTAACTGCATCAACATTATGAAATTAATTTATATCCTCAACATACACATCAATCACAGATATCACTCTAAACTCGTCAGGCTACTTCATAGATTTGCAAACATTGAATATCATTTGTTCATTATTTAATTTCAGCATCAGATGTCCTTTCTCCAGATCAATCAATGTCCTACCTGTAGCCAAAAATGGTCTTCCCAAAATAATTGGGACTTAAAAGTCCACTTCACAATCTATAATAACAAAATCAATAGGGAATATAAAATAAGACACGTTTACCAACACGTCATAAAGGATACCAACAGGCTTCTTTACTATTTTATCAGTCATCACTAGTCTCATGTTAGGTTTTTCGGGAGCTCCCATCCCCAACTATTTGAATATAGCAAAGGGAATAACGTTGATGCTAGCCCCCAAATAACATAATACTTGATTAAAGTTCAAAGACACAATAGTGCATAGTATTGTGAAAGTGTCAGGATCCTTCTTCTTATCTACCAAAGATCTAGTAATTATAGCACTACAATGATGAATATTGTTGACTGGATCATAACGGACTGACATTTTTTTTATGATCAAATCCTTCATGAATTTTGCGTATCCTGGCATTTGCTCCAATGACTCTACAAGCACTATGTTGACAGTAAACTCATTAACATAGATAAAAAAATTTGATACTTACCTTTATCTTGTTTCTTTTTCAATGTTTGAGGAAAGGGAGTAAGGGTCCTTAGAATAGGTTTCAACATAGGCTCTAAAACCTTTTTTTCTCCTATGTCCTGCTTTCTACTGCTCTCAACATCTACAGGCTCATTATCATTCTTTTGCTCATCAACAATGGGTACAGGTGGGTCTACAGTGACTTTACCACTCTGAGTGGTAATGGCATGACAGTGACTATCATTTTGGGATTTACTACTATATTGCTAAGAAGAATGTCAGGTTGTCTTTGATTTACTACGGCTGACATCTGGCCAAATTGTTGCTCCAACTGCTTGATTGTTGTAGCATGTGACTCAATATTCTTGTTCAAACCTGACAAATATGCCTTTATATTCTTTCCCTTTGACCATCTTAGACAAAAGTGTTTCCATTCTGGACTATGTATCAGGACTACCTAGTGGAATATACTTGTCACTCTTCTCCTTATAGTCATCCTTAAACCACCAATCACCATCTATTTATCTACTCCTATCTCTGTATCTGTTATTTTAATAGTTCTATCTTTGATTCTCTTTCTCTTGGGCTTAGAAATTCATCAATATACGGTCAAGATACTTTGCCTCTTCTTTAGATTCGATCTCAAATTATTTGGAAGTATACCCTCTTCTTAGGTACCTACCTAAAAACCTATGACCTATGAATTATAAGCCACTATGGCTCCCACTTTAGTTGCTCTATGACCTATGAATTATAAGCCACTATGGCTCCCACTTTAGTTGCTCTGGTAATGAGGGAACTTATCACTGCCCCTTTGGGCCTCATTATTCATCTTCTCTATAGAATATCCATGCTCTAATATATCACAAAAGGATTTTCCTTAAGTCACAAAACTCTATGTAGCCCTGTGAAGTATCAATCTTAGACCCCTAATAACACATCAAATCTACTCATACTCACCAGGAAAGATCATAGTCGCGTGTATGGATAACTTGTAGAATCTCACCTTATGCTCATCCACCAATATTGAACTTTTTCTCAACCTAGAAAAATCATCTCAAATATGCTCGTGCATGCTATGGTACATATACTTCCCCAAGAGAACCTCAAAAAATTTAGCCAAGGAACAGGTAGAGATCCAGCTGGCCTAGAGTCAAGATAACCTCTCCACTATCTCTTACGGCTATTTCAACCTGATAAGCAACAAAATCTACTCAGCATTACCCGGCTAACACTAAATTCCTCAGTTTCTCATCATAACTGGATAGAAACTTATAAGCATTCTCTTTTTGAGTCCCCAAAAACATAAGTGGATTCAATCTCAGAAAATGACTCGGTATTTTTTGTTCCTCCGGATACATAACTGGCTAGGTTACCACCGATTTCGAGACTATTGGTGATGGTTGAACCTCTATCGTACACATTGTTACTGCAAGATGTTCCCCTAAATTAATAACTCTATGTGTTGTTGGTTGAGATCCCTCGATTGACGGACTGCCAACTAACCCCAATAAATGTACCAATGCATCCCAAAGGACTGGAGAAGATATAAACCAGAGCATTGGCTTTCCCCTTACCTACCTGTTGATATAGTGGCAGAATACCTAGAGATGACTCAATCTTAATAGCTATGATAAGATCAGGTGATAGATCCCTAATTTGATCTCATACTGGGGATGTTGCTTTATTCTTCCCCCGACCTCTAGGTTTACCTCGGCCTCTAATCAGGACTCTAACCATTGGTTAGGGGTCTTGATCCCCGACTCTCATACTTTGTGTTCTAGCCATCTGCAAAAAAAGTGAATTAATATGGATTAAAAACCAACTCAGACCAAATACACAAAAACGGATCAAGAAAATGAGACTTTTCACTAAAATTCTCTGTAACTTAGTAACGCCCAAGCTATCAATCTAAAGATTATGCAGTCGCTATCAAATATAGTAACCTACCAAATATTGGGGTCGGATCCTAGGGAAATACGTGGAATCGTGGCTCTCACCTGTTGTAATCAACGGGCAAAATTGGAAAAGTAAATGGGGGATTTGAGTATCAATGTTGAACTAGAAGCGTATATCAAATTCGGATGTAATCAATCATCGGTGAACACTAGGATTGTGTTCCCCTGGTTTCTTTACTCTGTAGGTTTATCGTGCTTTGTTTAACCAAAGTGACACCTTGCGTGTAAAATCTGGTAAGTTATGTACCATTAATTATCTTTTGGAGTAGCTAACAAATTTTATCTTTTACCTTTTGAGTCTCAGAATATCGCCTTACTAACCCTTATCCTAGATCCTAGTTAACTATTACCTTTTGAGTCTCTAGTTATTAGATGACAGCTAACCATCTTACTTAGATAATACCTAGTAGCATGAATCAACAGTTAAACTTCAAATTATTATTGTAGTTAAATTTTCCTTGTCACTACTCCCTTTTGGAGTAAGTAGCAATAATTTAGGTGGGATCCTAACATTTGCAATTGTGAAGATAACTATTAAAGTGAATATAATACAATGCATGCATGGGGATTGGTTTGAAACAACAATTGCACTTTCCCTACTTCGTCAATCCACCAAGGTTTCCACAACCCTAGCTAAGGGTTTTTAGCCTCTCATGCTTGTGAAAGAATCAACAACAATCATGATTGAAAGCATAAGATGAATCACAATAATCACAACTAGAAAACCCAAAACCTTAACTGAATTAATCAACTGAATTAATACAAGAGAATTTCAAGACGAAAATTGAATCTCGAAGTTAAAATATGTTTGTAAGTATAAAAAGTGTGTAACTTCTTCTAAAAAAACACAAAAGGGGTATTTATAGTACATGAGAAAGCCCTAAAATCAATGCCTGGATGAAAAAAAAAACAAAAAAGGGGTTGGTGGCCACTTATCTGTGTGCACATACGGCCTGGCCTTGGGCAAATAAGCCACATGCGGTCTGAGGTTGGGCGCATGTAGACACCTACAAGTTCCAAAAAAATTTCCTTCACCTTCTGCTCTCGGGATTTGTACTTCTAGCATTTAGCTTACCCACATGTGATATGTGCGGTACGCATGTTGACATAGGTAAGTGCCTGAAGTTTGTTTTTAGCTTTTTCACCCTCTGGATCTTCACTTCTGGTACTTACCTTAGTATGACCACATGTGCTACATGTGGTCCATATGTAGACATAGGTAAGTGTCAGGCCTTCCAATACATGCACCCAAGCTTCAAATCTTCAACTTTTGTCACATGCCTTGGTCATGTACTCCGGGAAAGTGTCACAAATACCAAAAATTGATCTCGAGTAGCCAAAAACTCCATTTTTCATATTTTTCATGAACTTAGCATCCAAAACCTGATTTCCTACAAAATATACCCAAAACGCATCATATCTAACAAACCAACCTAAGAAACTTGCATATTTTCCTTGGTTTAAGCATTGAAAGTACTATATTTCTATAGAACATCAACACCCTCAACTTAGAATGTTTGCATGTCCTCAGGCAACACAACACAACACAACAAAACAAAACAAAATGAAACATGGCGCTTAACTACGAGAATTCTAAGATATACAAGGTAGTCAATCAACACTTTAAGCATAAATCATAACATCCCCTCCTATCTCAACTTTTCAAAACTAACTGTGTATAAATATAAAGCACAATAATGTGACACAATGGGATCAAGGTATAACATTACATTAGCAACAGACAACCATGCATATATAGACAAGTTACACTATCCAAAACAAGTAAGCAACTAGAAATATAACTCAAGTGCCCTCACAAAAAAGAAGTCTCACTCACTTATATGAAATAATGAATGTCAATGTAGGGAGAGACAAGAGGCACTCACACTTAGGAGAAAAGCTCCAATCAATATGCATCAAATACCATAGATTTTCCCTTATTTTCTTTACTTAGTTTTCAGATAGTCAAGTTAGGATCACTATAGGACTTTTCTCGGCTTGTAATGTAGGCTTGGGGTCCTGGTATGGTACATATGGGTATCAAGTAACTAAGCCTTCTTGGCACTACACTAACTGTGGGGTCCACTTATTTACCATCTTTTTTTATTCCACTCTTATTTCTCTCTTTTTATTCTTTATTGCACATTCAGGTTGGGTGTGGTCTTTTATTCTTTCGTTTTCACTATTTTCAAAGTTTTTTCTTCTCTTTCTATTTTCTTTTTTCTTTTTTTCTTTTTCTTTTTCTTTTTCTTTTTCTTTTTCTTTCTCTTTCTCTTTCTCTTTCTCTTTCTTTTTCTCTTTCTCTTTCTCTTTCTCTTTTTCTTTTTCTTTTTCTTTTTCTTTTTCTTTTTCTTTTTCTTTTTCTTTTTCTTTTTCTTTTTCTTTTTCTTTTTCTTTTTATATTTATATTTATTTTTAGTTTTAGTTTTCTCTATCTTTTTCTCTTTCTTCTTCTTTTTCTTTTGCTACCAAACCCATCCCTACTAACTTTTTTCTCTCATTTCTTCCTTCTATATACCCACTTTGCATTACACACCCCCTATGATAGCCACCCACAACTTAGGCAATTTACCTAAGTTGAGGTGCACAATGTCCAAGGAGGAATGGGCTAGAATAGGTTACTGCGATACAAATAGGAAAGTGAAAGGTAAAACAAGAAAAATAGGCTATAAGACTCAAAACAGGGATCAAGGGATACTAATTCACATTGGGCAGGTCATTTAGGCTAAAAGTGAACTAAAATCAAAACAATCTATGATCCTTTCCTAACTAACTATCCTACAACCTAGGCAAGACTAACCGTGCAAGTTCTGAATTCAACAAACAAAGGGAACTAAGTAGCATCTCACACACACCTAACATAAAGTTAATATTACAAGATATAATTATTCGGTTCATACAATTGTTGGCAAGTGATTATCATGTCCTTAATCCTAATGCCATAACAAGATCCATAATGTTCACACATATATACATTTACACAGTTCTAACATTTTAGAGGGGTATTATTTTTCTCAAAAATCAATCAAAAACTTGACAACTGCCCTAAATATTTAAAAATGTCCTAATTACACAAAAACACAACACAATACGACATAAATTTTACCCTAGACATGCCGATTCTACGATCATACGGCGACCGATAAGAAAAGAAGTACGACAACAAAAATCCATGGTGGCTATGGTATACCCCACCCCCAACTAAAAACTCCCCAATGCTCTAAAATAATATAAAATAAAGGGAATGAGGACTCACCTGGGATACACTACATGTCTGTGTCATGATCTTCCCCAGATGGGGGTATATCCACTGACGGAGGCCATGATGGTGGCGGTACACTATAGGAAGATACATCCGCAGCTAGCTCGACATGCTTATGCCTATCAACAACCTCAGTCTCAATCGAATCATAGGTTTTCTTTTTCAGGGCTTGCTTATATGGTATGATTAGATTTTCCAGGTCCCACTCTTGGCCTCTCTTGGTCCCCAACTATGGGGACTGCCATATCATTCTTCAAGAATAAATAAAAGTATGAGGGACCACGTAGAGGTAATAGCTGAATAACTGGGGGTACAACTGGTGGGTTGGATGACATGTGACTTTAGTAAGAGAGCATACATTTTCTCTAATTAGGTCCACCTCCTCCCTAATGTCTCTTAGATTCAGTATCTCAATCTAGCTGAATTGGGTTGATACTTAACCCTTAAAAAAATCTATGTATGATTGCAACTTAGCTCGTAGCTTTGACATTACATCTCGATGCGCAGACTGCATTCTAGCCTCAATTATCTCTAGTGTAGTTTGGACCCTTGGTTGGATTTACTTATATAATATCTCCACTACAGTCTTAATAATTGGTAGTCGAGTGGCCATCACCTCTATTCTTTCCTCAACACCTGGTATATCTGGCACACTGGCCTCTATAATAACATTCTCATCAATAGTCTACATCACATACACCACTTGCATATCGTCTAGCTGCAGCACTGTCAAATACACATCAAAAGCTACCTGCTCATTATTTAGTTTGATGGTGATATCTTCTAAGTCCATATCAATCACAACCTACTAGTGTATAGGATGGGTCTACCCAATATAATAGGGACATACAAATCCACCTCATGATTAAGAGCTATGAAATCAGGGTGGAAAATAAAAGATCCGACCCTTACTTCTACGTCAAACAAAATACCCACTATTTTATTTACAAATGAATCAGCCATCAATAGCTTTATGGATGTAGGTTTAGTTCCCCCATCCTAAAAAACTTGTACACAACCTGTGGCATCATATTTACTCCTAATCCCAAGTCATATAAAGCCTGTTTGATATTAAATGGCCCAATAAAATACAGAATGGTGACGGCTCTGGGGTCCTTCTTCTTTTCTGTTAATGGCAAGGAAGGGGTCACACTATAAGGGTGCATATGATAATTGGGATCTATGACCTAATTCTCACCACTATCACACTCAAAATCATCATCACCCATGTTGACTTCTCAGACTTTACCTCTGGTATCTTATCAGTCTCAGCGCTATCAATTTTTAACACTTTAATAATAGATATAGGGGGATCATCAGTAATAAAACCATAATTAATGGTGATATCTAGACAATGACTGATGATCGAAGAATTCTACACCATGTTACTGGGAGGGTACCCGATTTCCTTTGATGTAAAGTTGAAGACATCTGCCCAAACTGATGCTCTAACTTCTTGATACCCATTACGTGAGACTCAACTTCTTAGGTCAAACCTAAAATATCAGCCTTGATCTCTTTAAGGCTATCCTTCTCACTTTCTTACCTCTTCACCAGTTTGGTCAATATTTCTTCTATTTTTTATTCCATAGCTCGTCTTCCAAGCGGAATATACCTGTCTCCCTTCTACTTGTAATCATTTCTCTATCTCCAATCACTATTTTTGTCCCCACTGTAGTCTCTATATCTATCATCATAGTAGTTCTGACCTTGATTTTCTTGCCCTTGGGATTGGAAACCCACCAACTGATGATCCAGATACCTAGCCCCCTCTTCTAATTAAGACTACACCCTGTGCTCCTACTGCGTTCACTTTCTTAAAAAAATTTATCGTAAACTGCTTAGCCAGCAACCCAAGATCAAGCCTCAGTAACAAAATCTCTTGTCTCACTGAAAGCTACTCTATTGTCACTGGAGGCACCAATAGCATAAGTACCAGAACCCCTCTTATCCTCCTGAGTTTTCCACCCTCGATTAGTGAGAGAAATCTAGTCTAAGATATTCGAAGCTACCTCCCAAATTAGTCTCATAAAAGCTTCTCCAGAGATAGTATATGCCATGGCTCTAGAACTAATAGTCAAGGCTCTGTAGAATACCTCAAGTATGCTTATCCCTAAAATCTGATGGTTGGGCACCATACTAAGCTTCTTCTTGAACCTAAACCAATTCTCGTACATGGACTCAGATTGCAGATGCCTAAAATTATAAATCTCATCCTTAAACTGCAAGATCTTGGCTGGTTGAAAAAAACAACTCAAGAATTGCATGTGCAACTCATTCTATATAGTGATGGATCCTCTTGGAAGTTCCCTCAACTGTAAAGATGTTTCTCCTAAAAGCGATAAAAGGAACAACTGCAATCTAAGTGCTTCCTAAGTCTCCCCTGGATTTGTATAAGAAGTGCAGAGCCCAGTAAAATTTGCCAAATGCATGTTTGTTTCTCTATAGGTACGCCCGCAAACACACCCTTCAAGTATAAAAGATGGATCATAGAACTAGAGATACTAAACTTGACATCGGGGGGCAAGATAGAAGTAACAATGGCTCTAGTCTCTGTCGGCTCAATGTACCCCATATTTTCTTCATCATCCTCGTATGGCTACCAATATTGGTATGCTAGGATCACTTGAGCATAGCTACCTCTAACTCTGTTCTGATTTCCATCGAGTGCTTCCGGTGGTCTGGTTCTTATCGATGTTTATCTAGCTCTGCCTCCCTAGCTATCTACTGAGCTTCTTCTACTCCCCTCCTATCATTAGCGGTTGGTGCTAAAAGCACCCCAGTCTGCTGATCAACAATGTCCTGAACTCCTTCAGGAGAAGGGGGGCACATTAAAACCTTCAGGAATGTTATCTCTTTTTTGTTCCGTCAACCTACTAAGTTTTTGTATGATCCTCTCTGGATTCAGATTAATTGAGAGTAAGGGATTGCCTCAATTTTGTGTGTTAGGAATACACTAGCGTATACCCTACTAAGAACAAAAACAAAAGGACCCATAAACTGTAACAACCCCAATTCACAAATCAACACCATATTCTTTGGCAACGGCGCTAAATTTTTGTAACGCCCAAGCTACACTTTCCATCTATAGATTATGTGATCGTTGTCAAAGATAGTAACCCAACAAAGGTTGGGGTCAAATCCCAAGGGAATTTGTGGAATCGTGTCTCTCATCTATTGTAATCAATGGGCAAAATTGGAAAAGTAAACGAGGATTTAAGTATCAATATCGAACTAGTAGCTAATATCAACTTAGAATGTAATCAGTCGTCGGTGAACACTAGCATTGTGTTCCCCCTCACTTCTCAACTTCGTAGGCTTATCGTGCTTTGCTGAACCAACCTTATACCTTGCATGCATAATGTGATAAGTTATGTATTGTTAACTGTCTTTTTGACTAGCTAACAGATTTCACCCTTTACCTTTTGGGTCTCAGGATGTCGCCTTACTAACCCTTATCCTAGATCCTAATTAACTATTACCTTTTGAGTCTCTAGTTATTAGATGACAGTTAACCATATAACTTAGATAATACCTAGTAGCGTGGATCATCAATTAAACTTTAAATTATTGTTGTAGTTATCTTTTCCTAGTCATTACTCCTCTTTGGAGTAAGTATCAATAATATAGGCGGGATCCTAACATTTGTAACTACTATGATAACTATTAAAGTGAATATAATACAATGCATGCATAGGTATCGGTTCAAAACAACAATCGCACTTTCCCTACTTCTTCAATCCGCCACGGTTTCCACAACACTAGCTAAGGATTTTTAGCCGCTCATGTTTGTGAAATAATCAACAACATTCATGATTGGAAGTATCAGATGAATCACAATAATCATAACTAGAAAACCCAAAACTTTAACTAAATTAATCAACCAAAATCAATACAAGAGAATTCCAAGACTAAAATCGAATCTCAAGATCAAAATATGTTTGTAAGTATCAAGAGTGTGTAACTTCTACAAAAAATCACATAAGCGGTATTTATAGTACATGAGGAAACCCTAAAATCAAAGACCGAACTAAAAAGGATAAAAAAGGGTCGGTGGCCACTTATCTCTGTCCACATGCGGCCTGGATTTGGGCCCATGTACCACATGCTGCCTCAGACTGGACGCATGTAGATGCCTACAAGTGCCAAAAAATTTCATGCACCTTCTACTATTGGGAATTTGGATTTTTGGCATTTACCTTTCCCACATGCGGTCCACATGTGCTACATGCAGTCCACATGTTGACATAGGTAAGTGCCAGAAGTTCGTTTTTAGCTTTTTCACCCTCTGTATCTTCATTTTTGGTACTTACCTTAGTCTCAGAAAGACCACATGTGCTACATGTGGTCCACATGTATACATAGGTAAGTGCCAGGCCTTTCAATACTTACACCCAAGCTTCATACTTTAACTTTCATCACATGCCTTGGTCACGTACATCCGAAAAGTGTCACGAATACCCAAAATTGATCATGTAAGTAGCCAAAATTCCATTTTTCATATTTTTCACGAACTTAGCATCAAAAATCTAATTTCCTACAAAACATATGCAAAATACATCATATCTAACAGAATAACCTAAGAAACTTGCCTATTTTCCTCATTTTAAGCGTCGAAAGTGCTAATTTCTATAGCACGTCATAGCCTTCCAAAGATAGGATATAGATATCTATGTTCCAATCCGCGGGACTCTACTAAACATCATCTCCAGTAACAACAATACCGATGAAACCTATGCTCTGATACCAAATTGTGATAACCCGATTCCTCAAGTCACGATTGCGTCTACCTTATCCCGCCAGTAGGCAAATCTAGCCACAACCTGAAATGACAAGTAACGGGTTAATGATCGAAAACCAATAAAAAACAACAATAAATCAACACCAACAATAAAAATATAAGAAAAAGTGAAGAAACATATATACAATGTGTCGTACAGGGAAAAGGACAAAGAGAAAACATACAAGATGATCACTCAAAAGACCTGGTAAGACAGGTACTAGTGCCACTACTAACAAAATAAGAATACTAGACCATACCCCAAAATATACATCACATATATGCGCAATAGTCTCAAAGGAAAAAACTACAATAGATTAAATGGAGGAGGACCAGACTAGAACCACAACAAGCTACCCTACTCCAAATCAATACTGGAGTAAAAAAATCATGTCAGTGTCGGCTGCTAGTACTCAGATATGCATTATGAAAAAAATGCAAAAGTGTGGTATGGGTACCAAAGCAATGGGCACTCAGTAGACATGACCGACTGAAATAGCAAAAATACAAAAAAAGTATAACAAAAATGCGAAGGTATAATCTACGTCGACAGTAAATAGGGATAGAAAAGTAAACAAGCTTTTGAGCTATGCAATGTTGTAAAGGAATAAGTAAAAGAAATTCAAAAAGATAAATAATGAAGTAATATGAAGGCAAACCAAACATAACATAACTGGGCCCCCATTAGCCTGCTAGGCACACTGAAGAAGAGAATTAACAAATCGTGCCCCCATAAGCCGGTGGGACACACACAAAGTAATTAAAGAAAAAAATGTAAAATAATTTATAGCTAAACTAGTAGCAAGAAACCATAGTAGCAATCCATACGTGCACCGGGCTTGAACTAAAACTAATGGGTAGTAACGAGAGGCCAGACACTGGGCTTAAACTGAAAATAGTGGGCAATAACGAGAGGCCACATATGTGGTGTACAATAGAACACATAATCGAATGTCGGACTCAAATCGAAACTCAGAGGTACCATAACTCCCAAAACAACAATAATCAATACCAGAACTCCCAAATCATATCATAATCAGATGCAGGACTCGACTCGAAACTTACAGTAACCATACTCAATTGTAAAATTAAAACCCAACCATTCCATAATCGATGTCAAAGTGGTGCCAAAAGTCACAATAAATGACAGAAATAAAGTATAGGCGGGCTTTGAATCGTAGCTGTAATACATTTAAGAGAAAATACATCAAATTACCCCTAAACTTGTCAGCAAAACTTACTTTAGACCCTAAACTAACCGGACAATTATATACCTCCTTAATGACTTTCAAGTAAATTTTTTACCACCCTAAAAATATTGTACCTCTCACTCCGAAGAGTGCAGTACACATGTTCATTGCCACGTGAGAAATTATAATTTTTTTTTAAAAAGTAATCCAACACATTATTTTTTATATTTTTTAAAAAAAAAGTAAAAAATATATATGTATTATTTTTATATAGAGAAAAGTATCAATTACCCCTCTGAACTTGTCACGTTTTATTCATGATACACCTGAACTTTGACTAGTCCTAAGTACTCCCCCCCCCCCCCCGAACTTGTTCTTCTAGTATGTTGCGCCACCCTTTTCGGCCCACTGTCTACTGCATGTAATACACGCGCGGACACGTGGATAAAATGTTGATATGGCTGTCCTTATGAATAATACCATTCACTTCCCTTATATTTATCTTATATTAAAAAATAACTCATTTCTACCCTTAATTATTTAATTTCTCTCTAAAAAAATATATTTTTCAAATTTTCTCTACTCCAAAATAGTGAAAGGTATAATTTTCGTCGATCATGTAAGCTATTATTAAAAATTTACATTTTTTTTGTGTGTTAAAAATATGAAATTATTTTTTCCGATTAGTGTTTCATAATATAAAATTATTTTTTTTGGTTAGTGTTTCATAGTAGTTTTAGATTAGTGTTTCGATTAGGATTTTGAGGAGACTCACATGCACAAATACGTTTTTTATTATATTTAATGGATTAAGAAATTATAATTTAAGTTAGGAGTGTACAAAAATCGAACCGATAAAAATTTTATTGATTTATCGTTATTGGGTTAACGATTTTTTAATGATTTTGTAAGAAAAATTACTGGGTTATTTATTCGATTTTGATTTTTTTATTAAGTTATTGGGTAAACCGATAACCCAATAAGATTATATTAAATTATTATTATATATATATAAGTAGGATTTTTGTTGCAACTAAGATTCGGTTTTTTTACGTTAGTTACTACCTTTTTTATTTTATGAGTATTTTCTTATCGGTTAAATCAAAAATCAAATCGTTAGGGATTGAAAACCAATAACTAATATAACTACTTTTATTATAAGTATGTGTCTTAGTTTCTTTAGTATTTGTTTTGTTAATATTGTTTAAAATATCTTCTTCGATATTTAGTACATTTTATTAGTTACAATAACTCATATGATATATATAATTAAGATTACAAAATTGAAGGAGTTTATAGGAATGGAAACTGAAGTTTTAGATTGAATTAATAAACGGATGATTTTTTTTTAGATTAATAAACAGAATTTTTACAAAATTAATAAACGGATGAAATTTTTATTTCATAAACTAATTAATAAACTGGAGTTTTACAAAGTTAATAAATGGATGAAATTTTTTTTTAGATAAGAAGTAATGGAGGAAGAGGGATAATAAATAGGGAAAGGGATAATTGAATTTTTTGAAAAAATTAAAGGAAAATGGATTTTCTTTTGTTTTTTTATCATTAAAAATGTTGATTTGGCATAAAAATACCTCCATCACGCCCGTGATGGAGGTTGAACTTAAATATTTTGCCACATCAGCGTAAAAGGGTCACGCGACATACTAAAAGAACAAGTTCGAGGGGTACTTAGGACTAGTCAAAGTTCAGGTGTACCGTGAATAAAACATGACAAGTTCAGGGGGTAATCGATACTTCTCTCTTTTATATATATATAGCATATATATTTTTTAATATATATATATATATATAATAGACCCCCCCCATCCCGGCATCCCCCCACCATACCACCCTGATTCATTCTTCTTCTTCAACAACGCCCCCTCCACCCCATCCCGATTCCTTCTTCTTCAACAGTCAAATCCCCCATTAACATCATTATTTCAACCTTCAATTTTAACTTGTTTCACGTTTTTAATAGTCAAATCCACCAACTCATTCACCCAATTATATAAAATTAAATTTATCAAATTTAAAAAGTAGTAGCCTAAACTGGTTTTACTTTGTTTTCCTTAGCAATGTAGTTTGATATTGAGTTTTGAAACCATTTGCAACAATCATAAAGGTGATTAACCTATTTCATGTTGCCTGTGTTAAATTCTATTTTCTTGGTTCTTTTTCCTTATCTGAAATCAAAATTTTCACAACATATATAGGGATTGTGCATTGGTTTATGGAATTTCTTTTTCTCCGATACAATACCAAAAAGTTTAAAAAGGGCATTAGTTCTAGTACTTTAGCTTCTCCCCATTGTTTTCTGATGTTCAAAACCCATCCTATAGAGAGAGATTCAGGGGGTGCTATGTAACAAATGAATGGAAGAGTGGATCATGAGTTGTAGATCAATTTAAAGTGTATGGTAAATTAGAGAAGACAAAATTTCAAACAGAGTCATTCTCAATCCAAAATTTCAATACACAAAAATCATGAGTTGATCACAAAAATATACCAATACACAAAATTTCAAATCCAAATTCCTTCACATTAATCAAAATCCAAAATCTCAAAACTCTCAATCTTTTACTCAAAAATGTCTACAGAAATGGCACAAACAATCCCAAATTCAGAAATGGCATTGATGATATTCGCGTGACATGAAATTCTTGGCCAGGAATCAAACTCGTTCATTAATCTTGAACCCTTTTTGGTAGTCGAAAGATGAAGTTTTAGATCAACTAGGACTTGGTAGGAAGGGTTACGAAGAAGACGAAGAAACGGGGTGGGGGTATAAAGAAGACGAAGAAATAGGGTGTTGGGGGTGGGGAAGGTGAGTGTTACGAAGAAGAAGATGAAAGTTGGATTCTTGATTTTTTTTAATTATATATATATATATATATATATATATATATATATATATATATATAATTAATAAAGTGGACCCTTTTTAAAAAAAAAAATCATGCGTTTTTTTTTGCCACGTCAGCTGTAGGGGGTGAATTTAATTCACTTGAAAGATGTTAAAGGGGGTATATAATTGGCCGATTAGTTTAGGGTCTAAAGAATGTTTTGGCAACAAGTTGAAGGGGGATTTGATGTCTTTTCTCTACGGTTAAATAAACATTCGCATATCTTTATTGAAAAGAGATATATCCAAAGTTTCATAAATTAATTCTACATCCTAAAGTGGTAGGTGCTATATCACATTAAAAGATATCGAAATCAAAATTTAGTAGAGCCAGGTCTTAATCGGATAAATAAGGCATGAGATATTTCAAATGATATCCAAACTATAACTACCTGTCCAAAACTAGTATAATAGCACACAATTATCATAAATAAGCTCAATCTAAAGATATGATAAGTCTAGCCTACCTAGACACTAAAGCTAAAAGCCTCTCCGAGAAGCCTCCAAATAGTGCTCTACTAGAACCCAAACTTAAATAATTTAATGTGAATAATTAATTCTCTTCCATAGATCTAATAAAGCATCCAAAATATTTCCAACCAAATCTCCTCTAACATGCTTAGTAAAAGAAAAGTGAGCAGTACCAAATTGCTATGCAGGTGTATGTAAATATGCAAATGCGAAAGAAAGATTTGAATTTTGTAAGAAAATTGACTGAAAATAATTGATTTATAATGTACATAAGATGTACATCTGTTTTGTCACTATAATTGATTTATTGATTTTTTACATCCACTTACCCAATTCTACAAACATTTTATTAATTAGTCATTTAGCACCTTTTGCCAATGTCCCACATTGGTGTTGTGGTGTCAAAACCACATCCTCCCCATTTGGTGATGAAATTTTTTTCCTTTTTTTCAAAAAAAAAAATCGGAGTTGGAAATTGTGGTGTTTGGTCATAAAAATTCAGAAAATAATTCCGAAATTTTTTTTTGAAAAGAGAAAACAGGTTTTTGTTGTTTTCACAATTTTTCAACTCTAATTTCAACTTTTATTATTATTACATATAACCCCAATCTTTTAAATTTTTACATAAAACTCTCCTTATAACATTACTTTTTCAATATTACGTATATAGCAGTTTTAAGGAATAAGATAATTATAATTTCAAACTTAATGTTATCCTAATTAATATATATCTCTTTTTCTCTCTCATCATTATTTTTATCTCTTATTTAAGACATTATTTTACTGTTAATTTATATTTATACCCATAAATATATAAAGTATTATATTTATACCCATAAATATATAAAGTATTATATTTATAATAGAAATATACAAAGTATGTTATATATAAAGTTTATACCATGTATATATCATATACACACATATATAAATATACAAAGTATTAAGAAACATACTAAGCATATTTATAATTTAAATATACAAAGTATGTTATATATGAAGTTTATACCATGTATATACTATATACACACATATATAAAAATACAAAGTATAAAAAAACATACTAAGCATATTTATATATTTATGATATATGATATAATATACCATAAATCTGTAAAGCATGTTTTACATAGAAATAATTTATTCACACACAGTAAAATCTTTCATATATAAGAAAATTAAAGAAATAAATTAACGGCACCCTAAAATTTAATAACAACTCATCATTTTCTATTTTTTAGGAACGAAAAATGAAGGAAATAAATTAAATAAATTCCTAAAAAAAAAAAATTGTTTGAAAGATAATATTTGTTACCTAAAAAACAGGAAGCAATGATCTATTAATATAACATCCATATTTAAAATTTTCAAATATGAGAAAACGTCTATTAATATAAATATTATATATATCATAATTGAAATTCACTAAATATGGCCATATATATGTAATTATTTTTATAATAGTGGTTAATTGTGTTCTTTTTTCATTAGTAGGTAAATTTTAGTTGAGTGATTTTGATTGTTTGTAAAAGTTAGGGCATAAAATCATATTTAAAAAAAAAATTCAAAAGTCAAAAAAAAAAATTAAAAAAGACATGGTCAAACACAACTCCAACTCCGAAAAATTTTAGTTTTCATGGCCAAACGGCTACTTAATCCTTTTTCATTAGATTGGTTTATGACACACACGTTCTTGGCATTGTATAGGTTCATGATAAAATAAATATAATATTTTAAATATATTATAATTAATAAAAAATTATTTTTAATAAAATTTATATTATATAATAATAATATGTTAACATATCTAAATTTATTATTTCCGCTTAAAATATTATTTCTTTTGTCTCATTTTATGTGTAGCCATTTTCTTTTTGATCCGTCTCAAAAAGAATGTCATCTTTTCTTAGTTGGTAACTATTTAATGGCATAATCCCTATTTTATCAAGTCTCACTTTATAAAAAAAGACAATTAAAAAGTAAACTTTAAGAGAGATAATTTTGTAAACTTTACAAAGTCATTATTTATTTCTTAAACTCTGTGTCCGGTCAAATGGTGACACATAAAATGGAACGGGGGGAGTAATACGATATAGAACTTTTATAAAATAATATAAATATATCATAACTAAAGAATTTTATAAATCTCAAAAATATTTAGAAAAGATTAACTATATCTTTTTACCAAATTCTAAGTTAATTTAAATATTTTACAACACACTCGGTATTGTAAAATTTCTCAAAAAAATTGTTCGAAAACTGATCAATCAATCCCATAAAATCATAAATAACTTGGGATAGTTATAAAAAAGCTCTAAACATAGTGAATATTGGAAAATGAGGAAAATGACTGGAAGGATCATTATAAAAGGATTAGATTAAATTTAATATTTGATGATATCGAAGAAAACAAATGAATATAAAGTCAAGTAAAGTCAAGACAATGAATTCACTATCCCAAACATGAAATATGCAAATGCCGAATAAGATAACCATCTTACAATAGACGACTCTGTGCCAATCTTAAAATAACAATCATTATAGGTGTCTTTTAAACACAATCGTAATCATAACGATCACTAGATTTAAACTACATTAAAAGCATTATGATGAGTATATATGATAGAAATGGATGCAAAGACCCTTAGAAATGTGCTCAATGGTCCATACTTTAATAACAAAGCATATGCAAGAACCCTTAAAAAGAAATGTATGCGTATGAGCATAAAATAGAGCTACATGCAACAAGTGCTGGTGGAAATAGCAAGTGCTGGTGGAAATAGCAAAAGCACCATATATTTATAAGCTAAGGAAATTCAAACATTTATAAGCTACATGCAATGATCAACATATATTTATAAGCTAAGCAAAAGCAAACATTGTTCTTTTTCTAATGGAGGAAAATGAAAAATTATGCCAGATGTTCACTACACAAAGACACCAAATAAGCTGGAAATGGAAAACCTATTTGAGGCAAGAATATAATTCTAAAGCGAAACCCTTAATACTCAAATTCAATATAAAGGGAACACAGTTTCGAATTGTACAGACCTAGGAACTAGATCGAGATATATTTTAATATCATTATGTCAGCGTAAGAGTTTAATAAAAATTGTATATACTTCTAGAAAAGTGGTTTCTATAGGACGAAATAAATCTAGAATCATGCATTCAATCTATTGTACGCAATTATAAATTAAAATTCCTGGCACATAAAGTGAAACTTTTGCTTAGAGCTTGAGGCTGCAACATACCAAAAAAAAATTTAAATAAATGCCAAGTGACATAGATAGGAACATATTTTTATGAGTTTTAATAGGAAATTGATTTGAACTAAGTGGCATATTAATGCAAACTCCAAATCATGAATAAATGGTAACGGAAAAATAAGAAAAAATATCGACTTTGTGTGGAGCAGTGAACTGGAGGACTTTTAGATCACAAATCCACACTCAAAACTTAATGATTTTGAACATGAATCAACCAAAGAAACCTGAAACTCAAACATGGATGAAAGGACTGAATATTTGTAAAAAGAGAACCTTTTTTTTGCTCTATTATGACCGCAAACTTGAGGCTTCAAAAACAAAATGACTCCTATAGCTTGAAAACTTGTGGCTTAAAGCTGATCCAATAGCCTTTCAATCCCTTGGTATTTATAGGCAAATGTTGGGGTTAGGGTTTTACATTTAAGTGGGATCTTGAGCGCCATTTTGAACTTTTGAATCTTTAAGAGATGGAAGCAAATCTACACGATTTTGCTTTCTGATTTTTGCTGCCTTGATTAAAATTTTTCTTGTTTTGCAAAGGCTATAATCAAGTTTTTCTCCGGATAGTGTGTCTCATCCTGATACAAGGCGATTCAAAAAGATTTCAACCACAAAATAGAAAGTTATTCGTATCAACGCTAAGAAAAGGGTAGAGAGAGAGTTTTTTACTCAAAACAAAGCACACAATTCTCCGATAATGAAGATTTGGAGTTCAAACTTTGGCCCAAAATGGAAGAAGATGACAAAATCTCCTCTGCCATAGTAGGAGGAAGATAGAGATGAGAAAGAGCAAGCATAAGGTGCGACTGATCAAATCTTTTACAACATTTTAGGGTTTTAAAGTTATTTTAGGTATTTTGAGAAATTAAAGTGAGGGTATTTAGGGTAGCTTAAGGTAAAATGAGATCCTAGGGTTTTAAAATGGATTTGACTAGCCGATTCAGACATAATATGTGGTGGGGAAAGTACCAGACGTGTAAGGTTAGGGAGAAGTGTGAGGTGCGTGTGTTTGGGGTATGCCATGACAGTTTGGCGCCTTATGTGGTACAAATATGACATCCACGTGGTGTGGAAGAGGAGGGAGCATAGAATGGACTTTGTAAATCAGGCTTGGATTTGGGCCAAAATTGTATGAATATTATAAAGGATAAATTACATAAATCTCAAACTTAAGACACCATATTATCAAACATTCCTTGCCCTTTTAAAAATTACATAAAATTTCTTTTTGCAACTTTAGTGTTGATACATATGCTGTAAATCTTATGCCCGATTTTCTCTTCTCCGTTAATGCGATTTTCTCTCATCCTTTAACGCATACAATTCTTTTCCCACAAATTCCTCCCCTAAAATCTCTCCCATATCAGCAGATTTTGAGTTAACTTCCTTCTCCACTACTTCAACTGATTTGAACTGTAATCTTTCATCATTAAATTTCAAAATTTGTCAACTACTTCAAAGAGGTTAGTTGTTTGTTTATGTGGATTTTAAGTTAGTTTTTAACAAGACAAGTCAATATCCATATATGCTTTAACTTCTTTTGTGTTAATTTGTTTGATCTTCAATGTCTAATGAAGATTCACCCTCATTCAGCTTGGAGATTTCCCAAATTGAAACACAAAAAGGTGTTTCTGCTAGTAATCAAGTTCTGAGTTTTACTCCGGGCAACTTTGATTACACCGAGGTAGGTTTTAGTGAAAATAGGTCAAAGCAGGACAATGACCCTTAAAAATTGAAGATTTTAAGATAATTTTTTACTGCTAAAAATTAAGATTTCGACATGCAAATGAAAGATCAAGGGGGAATAGAACATATCCCTAAATCCCCGTTGAATCGGGTATTGATATCGCAAGTGATACATATAGATGGAAAACATAAAAAATTTGATTGATACATATATAAAAGTATTTAGTTATTCATATATGTTTATAATTTAATGGTGATTCTTATGGATGATATATGTGTTATCATTATATGGATATTATGGTTATTCATATGATTTATACCATTTGTATGTTTTTAATGGGAGATACATATTAGATTAATGAGTGATACATATGGTGTTCTCGTGATTCATATGGTTGTTATATTTATTATTTCAATTATTATATGACTCATATGCTATTAAGAGTTGATACATTTTGTTCACACTAAATATTTGATACATATTCTAATATTTAATTGGTGATACATATTTTTTTACAGTGTAAGAGTTATTCTCTATGGGTCAAATTATTGGTGATACATATGTGATAATACTTTCTATACTCAGTTTATTGTTGTTATAATTTATAAATATGTGATACATTTGACATATGAATCATCTTCTAATTTGTGTTATTATCAAAATTTGTTGTTGGCAGAATGTTAATTTGGTTGTGAAAAAATGACTTGCCCACAACTTAAGGATTGGAAGTGCACACAATATCAATGTAGTAGATAGGCTTAAAGAAGTTTTGAAGAATGAAGGAATCAGAATTTTTAGAAGCACTTGTTTTAGGTCATTTCTAGACCTCCCTAATTGTAACTTTCAAGGATCGATAGCAAGGTGTTTGATAACCTTAGAGGTCCAACACCCATATCAGTATCAACTATGGGTATTGGTCAACAATACAATTCTTTGATTTTTATTGTATGGGTTTGCTATCGTTGCCAGGTTGAAATACATCAGCAACGAAGATGTTTTCAATTATTCAGACCTTCTACCATGTCGACTACAAAAGAAATATTTTTTGCATTCTACAACAAATATGAAAAAAAGTGACTTGATCAAGCTTTTCTTGAATAAAAAATGGGGAAAAATCTGGAAGATAGGGTAAAGATTGGGATATTGTACTTTATACAAACATTTGTGTTCTCTCAGTTAGATAATGTCAATATCCTTGTCCGAGACTTTCACAAGGTATACGACAGAAGTTATAGTCATTTTTTATGGGGTAAATTGGTATTTGCAAAACTGGTGGCTTCAATTAGTCGATCCATGAATGAGGTGCAACAGTATTATCGTCTAAATGGCATGTCATAGGCTCTTAAGATTTGGTGGTATGGATGTTGTTCCAAAGTTGATTAATCAATAGTCGTTCGTGAGAATAATTTAATCCCAAAGATGGTGAATTGGAAAGTGGTTAAAGCAAAGCCTAGATATGAGGATTTGATGGAGGATATGTTTAGTAAGGTACAGTTTTTTTATAGTGATACTTTTGTATGTCTTTTGTTAATTTTTAAGGCACTGTTAATTTTTGGTCTTCTGTGTTTTTTGTTGCAGCTTGTATATAGGAATTTATCCCCATCACAATAGGAATTAAATCAACTTGATTTACCTAACCCTCTGATATTTGGTCTAACAGATCATGGTTCAAATGTAGCATAGGCTATATCTGTATAGCAACAATCTGAAAGGACTACTCCGACTGAATTTATTTATGAATTTGATGATTTTAGTACTCCTCCAAATGCAAACCTTCTTAAAAAGATGAGGCTTGATACTGGTACATCTTCACACCCTCTTGCGAAGAAACAAAAAAATAGTTGAGGAGTCAGAAAAAGTGAGTTCACGTGTAGCAAAGACACAAAAACAGTCAGAGAAATTGTCCAAACAGAAATATTTGGTAGGTTCATCAAAAGCTCGTTCAGAGCCTCATGTTTCCTTGGATAACGACAAAGTTGTGAATAATGTTAAGATAAAGAATGTCGATAATGCACCTGCTGCTGGAGAAAAAAAGGAATCATTATCCAAGTCAGATTTGGGCAGCATAAAGTCTTATATTAAGACTTATGTAAGTATAACATTTTGTTGGTTTGTTATGTTAATGTTAAAACAGATTATGGGTTGATATGAAATTCAAAATGTTATTCACAATGTAGGTTGACATGAAATTCAATGATCTGCAAAAGTTAATGGTGGACCATTATACAGGCTTTTTGGAAGTTGTGAAAGAAAGTCTTTCTTCATATGACAAGGTATTCATAATTTATCATTAATATCAATATGTTATCGTATTACTATAATCTGTCATATTACAGGTTGCTCATTATCCAGTGCATGAAAGTGAAAAAGATATCTCGGATAGAAAAGGGTATCCTCCTCAATCTCTTAATGAGCACCACACAGATGCTAAAAGTGACAATATTGTAGAGGATGTTGGACAATCATCTAAAGTAGGTGGCAATGAAGGAAAAGTTGACGAGTGTTTAAAGATAATTAAATTGACTTAATTATATGATCAATTTATTACTACTTGCTCAAAATATTAGTTTTCAAATAGTTTATATATCATTTTTGAAAGTGTTGAAATTGTTAATATAATGGTCTATATGTAATGATTAAGTTACTCATATGTATCACTTTGATACATCTGACATCATATGCATCATTTTGATACATACAGAAAGTTTAATCAAGATTCCAGTAACAAATATTTGATATATGTTTCTTATGTTTTCCACATGTATCATTTTGATATATATGTTTCCACATGTATCAATTTTTGATACATACAAATAATTTAATCAATTCATATCAGAAATTAAATCTCACACAAAAGTACAATATGACATAAGTCAAATAGGAGGCTGAGAGTGTATACACAGACAAGGCGAAAGAAGAATATAGGCATAATATAGCTGATGAAATAGATGAAGGAATATGAGACGAGCGCCTAAAGGTAATATCGATTTACTTATAACGGAGATTATTTTTAATTGCTCACAAATATTATTTTTTATTATTTGTAAGTTGAAATTGTTCATTATAATGGTCACAAATGTATTTTAAATTTTTCTATGTTATAATAACTTTTTAGTAGCAATGTTTTAATCTTATCAAAAGATGATCAAAGTTTCAAGTAACAAAAGTTGGATATCTATTATGTAAGTTTTTCAGATTTATCATAATGATACATATTTGTCCATAAGTATCATTATAATACATATATATAGTTTAGGCACTTTCAATCTAAGCTTCATACTAAGTTCACTTTTTACGTACTTCACACAGGAATCTGAAGAAGACCTTCATAATAAAGATGAAGATTTATCTAACCATATATGTACCACCATTGCCTGCTGCCTATCAAGCAGGGATCACTGATAGTGCTATTATAGCTATTGGCACATGCAATCTGCAAGGCAACACTGATAGTCAGTCTTATATTAGTGATAGTGCTATTGTAGCTATTTCTCAGGTCCCTCTCTGCAAGACTAATCTTTCAAATGTCATCAAGAAACCTGTCCAACGAAATAGAAAGCCCTCAAAATGATATCTGTCACCATATGCCAATGTTTATGATTCTGGGTTAAAAAATAAAGAAGTCATCCTGTCGTGTAAAAAGTTAATCTATCCATTTGAATGTCACATAATTTATGGACCATATGCCGAAGAGCTCTTCACTAAGTTCTCTGTTTGGATGTCAGTTGGACTGAATAAAATACAAGCTAGTAGATAAGATTGATGAATTATCTTTCAAAATATCATATTTATGTGTTACTCTCAATACTGATTAGAATCATAATTTATTTTTAGGAAAGGAAATGATTAGCACTACACGGTCAAATACACTGACCTAAAACCGAAGCTTGATTTTGTAGTTGCACAATCGATGAAAAAAAGTTGGTTTTATACCATGGCCCAATAAAGTACATGTTGGAATGATAAGGTATGCCTCAAAGAAATATACATAGCACGTAACTATTTTGATGATTTTTATAATTTAAGCACAAACTGATTTTTATAACTTGGCTCGATCAAATTAATTTTTCCAGTCTATTTTAGCTTTTCGGGCAACAAATGTATCAAAGTGATACATCTAGAAATCATATGTATCATTGTGATACATATGTAAAAATATACAACCACTGAAATTAATCTGTAATATTTATGATTCATATACTATGTTAACTAACGTAAATCTATATTTTTAAGTATTTTCTAGTCAAAGTTTTTATAAATTCATAAGTATCAACTTTTTTACACTTTGTTTTATATATGGATTATATGAATCACATATTCTTATACATTTTAATCTTCTATTATAGCACATCGATATGGTATTCTACTATATTTGAAAGAAAGAAAAACTGGACACCACCAGTGATTATAGATATACCACTGTGAATTACATGTTCAAGAACTACATCCATGACACATACACTCATTATCACTGAAGTCAATATAAGATTGATCTTAGCTCGCAGGATGAAAATGTTCGTTCAATGAAAGTGGCTTCAATAGAAAGATCAATTTGTTAGATTATTCATGGACTATGCATTTCAGCAAGTATTCCATGGCATTTGGTTGACGAGATGTACGTGCCAATAAATTATAAGGGATCATTTAATGGGTGTTGGCAGTCATAGTTCTCAAGGAAAGATGTATTCATGTGTATGGCTCGTTGAAAGGTCATAGAGGTCATGTTGTTGAGATAAAAGAATTTGTTGAAATGTTTATAACTTATTTGATAATATCTGACTTTTAAAAAAAAAGCGCATAGATTGGTCACTACTAGAAGCATACAAGGAAAAGATGGACCAATATACATTTGATGTTCAGATTGTTGATGGGATTGTGCAAAAATCAAGCGGTATGTTGTACGTATCATTTATTCTTTTAAATATATTCTTTTACATAAGAGCTCACAGCAACCCATAAACTACCTACTGTTTTATTTTCTAGGGATTGTGGCTTGTTTGTTGTGGCATATACTGAGCATTTAAGTGATGGGCATCAAATACCTTCTTCAGATTTTGATAAAAAAATATATTATACCAGATACGCATCATTATTATGGGACTATGGTGTTAACAAGGAATCCAATGGATATGTTAGTGACAATCAGAATCCATTTGGGCCTAAACGCACCTTTATTCCATATGAGGATACAGAGATGATTGATGTTGAGTCGTAATTGTCTAGTATTTATTGTTTGACAAAAGAATTGTGATTTCTTATGTTTGTGGAATTTTGGATATTTCGTTTCTTATGTTTGGGGATTTATGGATATTTCAAGATAACTTGTTTTATGAATTATGGTTTCAGTATTTTTGTTGTTAATGTCATGACATTTTAGCTTATGAAATGATTCGTTCCCATGTTGTTCAACCATATTATTTTATTTGTTATGTTATGACTGTGTTTTTCATCATTTAGTATGTGTTTGGTACGTATGTTTGATTCATATAAAATGGAAAGAACTATTAATGAAACCTTTCTGAAATACATATATAGCTGATTTGTTAAGTAGTTTAACTGAAATACCATTTATGTTGAAATGACTTAACAACAAATCACGCATTACTAATATGAATCACATATCTTTATTGAACGCTTAATATGAATCATATAACAATAACAAATATTTTAATATGTATCACTAGGAAATAATTTGTTGCAGATGTATCACCAACAGTCCAGTTGTGTTAAATAGCCTTAACAATAAATCACGCATTACTAATATGAATCACATAACTTTTATGAATGGTTAATATGATTCATATAACATTCATAAAAATTTTAATATGTATCACTTGCAAACAATATGTTGAAAATCTATCACCAATTATTCAGTTGAGTTTAATTGTCTTAACACTGAATTAGGGATTACTAATATGAATCACATAAATTTCATGAACGCTTGATATTAATCATATAACATTCATAAAATTTTTAATATGTATCACTTTGCAATAATATGTTGGAAATGTATCACTATCATTCCTCATCTGGTGAAATCTCTTAACAATGTAACAGGGATTGGTGGTATGAATCACATAACTATCATGAACTCTAACATATCTGCATCTGAGAATAGTACTAATGAATTGTAGACATTGATCTTAAAAAATATTTTTGATTCCATTGTAAACAAAATATCTCAAGAAATAAATTTTTGAGTATTTAACTCAAATTATTGAATTGAAAACATTGAACTAAGTAAACAAGTCTGAGTCCAATTCAAAGAATAAAGTCACATCTCTATTGTAAAGTAGTTGCAAGTGTGTCTGTTATGGTCTTCATACCCACACTTGTCACAACAATTTGAGGTTGATGAAAACTTTTTGCTACTTTTCTTTTGGCTCCCTTTCTTAGATCTTCCTGGTGGGTGTTTATATTTTGGAGACAAAACAACATCTTTCAACACCTTCGGTGGTACATGCCAATCTCATTTATTGGGCATTGGACACAGCGGTATTTCATAAGTCTTAACTAGTGTCTCCTTCTTGTAGTAATCAGAACAGTATGGCTTCATTTCCTTTACATGTTTGCTTTTCAAAATAGGAATAACGTGTGTATCTCGTCAAGCTAAAATCTACCACAGTTACATGTTCTATTATCGAATCAAACTATATATATTTTTTCTTCATACACACCGTATATGTAGTTAGTTGATTTCCTAACCTGAAAAATATTTTTTCATATAGAGTTATGTTAGTCAACATAATATATAAATCATAAATATTACAGATTAATTAAATATAAAGAAATGAGATTTCAGTGGTGGCATATTCTTACAAATGTATCAAAATGATACATATGACTTTGAGATGTATCACTTTGATACATCCGTTATCAGAAAAGCTAAAATAGACTGCAAAGTAACTTAGTTATAGTATAATAAAAATTAAATAACATACCATCATATGCGATGACTTTGCCTCGTTCAATTGAAAAATCTATTGAAACTTACCTCCCAATGAGTTTTTAGCAAGAAAGCTAGACCAATCTCTATTTTTGCGATTCCATGTACCAAATAAGATCCTGGCCTATTCAAGAAAATTTAAAATTGACAGTTCACACGCCTCAACAAGACGAGAGTTGATACATTTTGCAATATTAGAAGTCATCATCCTCCCATTATTTATTGGAGCATGAAATCGTGACCACTTTTCATATCCAGTATTTTCCAGATATACCTTTACTCTATTGTCAATCTTTCCCACTTTACACATAATCTTATCAAAATCATCCAACTTGTACTCTTTAACCATGGAAAAAAACTCCCTAGTCAGCTTGTCCTTACTCTTTCTATAATTCGTGCAGACATTATTCCAAAGATGCCAAACACATGCAAAATATGGTATACATGGATAGACCACACTAAGTGCCTTGATTATGCTTTCATGACTATTATAGACAACACACCTATTATCACGCTCACCGAAAGCATAGTTAAATTGCTGAAAAAACTATGTCCGGAAAGAATCATTCTCAAAATCTACAACCTCATACGCAAACGGCAATATATGACCTGATACATAACATCAACCAATTATTAAGTCTAATTTATATAACAATTAGCATCGTTTGGTAGAAAAAATATAAAAGAATCACTACGTGCAATACCTGCTCCACTGATACATAACATCAACCAATTATTAAGTCTAATTTATATAACAAATAACATCGTTTGTTAGCTAAAATGAATGTTTTCTTATATGGTCCACTCATGTGACTACCATATACTACCACAACAGGCCTACAATATCAAAATTCCCTGATAAATGGATGTAGTGCTATGAATAGATACAGGAACTGATTATCCGGAGACTTATGCATCCTTATGTATGAATTAGGATAAAGAGAATTCAACATGTATATATACGTAGACATATTCTTATAGCCGTCTGACGATCTCCCTCTCAATATCTTTAAAGCATGTTCTTTAGCACGCCACGCCTTTATGTAATCTATGTCCAAACCAAGTTCCCTTTTTATATCTTCAATAATGTCACTTAGTGTGATTCTTCTCTTATGGCTCACCAACTTTGGAGTTGTTATTCCAGCTACAAAAGTAATTGTTGCATGCTGCTGATCAAACGCTCTGTCCATTAACGGACAGGTGTGTTCATCATTTAAAGTACATACTATAAATGTATCAGTACCAAGCTTACATGACGCCTTGAATAACCAACTACATTCCGGAGATATGCACATCAAGACATAACTAAAATAAACCCTAATAAAATGTATCACAATTATGAATTTTCGTTAATCTATTATTAAATGTGTCACATAAGTTATATATGTATCTCACAAATTTTACACTATGTCACACTATTTAAATATTAATCAAAAATTTCGAAAGTAAACATATTTTTGGTTGTATGCTAAAGATTCCATATATATTCAACATTTTGATATAAAAACGAAATACAACCTAATGTTTGATAGAGGATTTACATGTATAAAAAACTCTAACTAAATGTATCGCCATTTTTCTGACATAAAAACACCAACTACAATATGAATCACATTTAACAAATATAATTACAACATATGTATCATTCATATGAATCACCTTTTCTCTATAAAAACACAAACATTATTATGTATTATCAAACTTTAACTAAATGTATCACCATTTTTTTGACATAAAAATACCAACTACCATATGAATCACCATTTATGTCATGACCCAAGTTGGGACCCTAGCCGTGACGAGCATTCCAAACCATATAGGTCTGGACGCTCCTTTCTATCTGGTATATCATGAACACCATTCATCACTAAAAAGGAAAGATGTGGAACATAAATCAAATGGAATCATGGTCATATTTTGAGTTAAGTATATCAATACAAAATAAGATCCATCAACTTCTAAACAACATTTGTTTCTGTCTACAAAATCTCTATTATATAAGAAATTAACAAACTATCTGAAACTGGGAAAAGGCCCCCAGTGGAACAAAATCAAGTAAATAGTCAGTATCTGGAAAAAAAATAGGTCTTCTAGAATAAAGAAGGCTCACCAACTACACACTTCACTTCTGTCTGAAAAACTCTACGTCTTAGGAGGACCTCTAGACTGAGCCTCAAACCCTGAAATATAGGGGTTAATACAATTGTACTGGTACGCAGAACAACCCAAAAACAAAATATACATTTTTATAACAACTTAGGTAAGAGCATTTCATAGATCACACATATCATCTTGAAATAGTTGAAAATACATGGGCATAATCTGAAACTTTCAAAACACATTCCGCAAGTCATGACTCTACTCTTTACCTTACTTCTGAACTAGATGGTACACCCTACAACTCTGCTATTCCACGGGCTATATGAAATCCTCCCTTGACTCGGAGGCCAAGCCCCCAACCCAAGTTTGCCATAAGGGTTGGAGTCTTTGCTTCTCTACTACGCCACAGAGTCGTTGCCAACGTCCAATTTCCCTTTCGGGTATTATAAATCCATGTCGACAAATCAAGATTTCGGTCAATGATTCGTTGCACTCGTGCCTTCTTACGATAACCATCTAACTCTCTTAAGCCCAATTTTAGATTCTTTAAACCATATCTTCTTTAAAAGTTCTTTCTTTCTTAGCATCATTCGGGCATATAAAAAAAAGGGTATCATCATACCCAGACTTGAAAGTCATGTCACAACACCTCTAATACCCTTATCTTAAGTCAAAAGAATTCAAAAAATATTTATTGACCACCCAACAGCTCTACTATTTGAACGAAAGTTTATATTTCAAAACAGTTGAAAAACCACAACCGTTTTCAATACTTATTTTACGGTGGTCACCCTTTTCAATCACTTCAAAACCATTCTATATAAAAATTATGATCATCATAAAACAAGTAAAGTCACTTTCCATTATCTCAGGAAAATAATTTAATGTATACATATCAGGCTCAAACATTTAACAATTTGCGTAATTTGTTCTCAATATGTGAAATCAATATAATTTTATAGTAAAAAGGGGAATTACATATCCCATGCTCTCTTTCAAATTCACAATTCTAATATCACAAAATCACACAAAAAATAAATTTTAATTTAGGGCTTCGTACCATAATTTTCACGACACTTCATCATGATGCAATAATTCCAGCACAAGTTTATCAATGATCTTGAAACTATTTCGTAGATACATATATATATATTCTTTAAAACAAATTTGAAAACCAAAAATCCATGCCCATGAGGTTTAGGGTAGTCCCGCTTACCTTAGATTACTTGGGAGGGAGAGTGCAATCCGAATCTTGTTTACGTTCTTGAAATTCTTGACTTCAAAGATGAACTCTTGATCTATGGGGGAGGGACTAGGGTTTTTTTATATAATAAGAGTAGTTCTTGATGATATTTTCCCTAAACACTCTTTAATTTCATGTTATGGTGGAGTTATGATGAGGGAAAAGGACTGAATTGCCCTCCCCAAGGCCGGTTATTTAAAAGAATTCGCGAACTGGGCATCAATGCATTACTTGATATGGCACATCGAGATCACGTCGGTCCACTATTTCATCGATGTGACGCGTCGACTTCACATTGGTTCACTGCTTCACCAACACGATAATCGATGTGTCACGCCGATTTCACATTGGGCCACTGTTTCCAACATCCAAACACAACCCTAACGTTGTTTGAAAAATCTAAAACTTTATCGAGACATCCCTCTTACTCCCCCAAACATGAATCAACTTAAAATATCCATATCTCAAGGTTGGAAAATCAATTTAGAGGTCACACAAGTTTAGGAGCTCAAAATATGACTAAGTCCTTTTGACCCTTAGGAAATTTTCAATTGATTAACCCCTTAAGCATGCTACAACGTGAGGTATTAAATCAAAGATACCACGGGGCATTACATTATCCCCCCTTCGGATCATTCATCCTCGAATGATGGCTCGGAACACAAACAAGCACGATTTTAAGCATACTAGGGAAAAGATAAAAAGAGCAGGTTATAACTCATACCATTTAGGTCGTCATCAATAGTCTCAATGAGAGTTGGGTATCTGATCCTCATATCATCTTCTGATTCCCAAGTAGCTTCTTAAACTATTTGATTCCTCCATAGCACCTTAACTGAAGCTATTTTCCTATTCCTTAACTTCCAAACTTGGCAGTCCAAGATAGAAATAGGTTCATCTTCATATGATAAGGAGTCAGTCACTTTGATCTCCTCAATAGGAAACACTAGGGAATGATCTCCAATTCACTTTTTCAATATAGACACCTAGAATACTAAGTGAACGAAAGCCAGACTTGCAGGAAATTCTAACTCATAAGCAACCTCACCTATACTTCTCACAATCTGATATGGTCCTATAAAGCGAGGACTCAGCTTCTCTTTCTTCCCAAATCGCATGAATCCCTTCATAGGGGAGACTTTTAAAAATACCAAATCTCCAACCTCAAATTCCAGCTCCCTTTTCCTAACATCGGCGTAGGATTTCTGGCGACTCTGAGCTGTCTTAAGTCGTTCTCTAATGATTTTCACCTTCCCCATTGCCTAGTGAACAAGATCAGGCCCAAAAAATTGCATCTCACCTACTTTATACCATCCAATCAGTGATCTACACCTTCTCCCATAAAGTGTTTCAAAAGGAGCCATCTTAATGCTGTCATGGTAACTATTATTGTAGGCGAACTCTATCAATGGAAAATGATCTACCAAACTACCCTTGAAATCAACTATGCAGGCCTTTAATATATCCTCTAGGGTCTGAATAGTGCATTCAGTCTGAGGGTAGAAATCAATACTCAGGTTCACTTAAGTACCTAAACCCCTCTGAAAGGATCACCAAAATTGTGAAGAGAATTGTGTACCTCTATTGGATATAATGGATATTGGTTCCTCATGCAAGTGAACTATTTCCTCAATGTACAGCTTAGCATAATTATCTCCCGAATAGTTAGTCCTCACAGGCAGAAAATGAGTTGACTTGGTCATCCGGTCCACAATTACCCAAATGGAATCATATTAGTTTCGAGACCTCAAAAGTCCCGTAATGAAGTACATATTGATCATCTACCACTTTCACATAGGCAAATCTATATCTTGGGAAATACCACCTGGTCTCAAATGTTCCATCTTAACTTGTTGGCAATTCAAACACTTGGAAACAAAATCAGCAACATCACATTTCATATTATTCCACCAATATATTGCTTTAAGATCATGGTATATTTTAGTAGAGCTTGGGTGAACAATATCTTTCACAGCCTGCATTGCTTTAAGATCATGATATATTTTAGTAGAGCCTCAGTGAGCCTCATTGAGGATCCTCTCTCGCAAACCATCCATATTTGGTACACACAGCCTACATTTGTACCTTAAAATACCATCATCGCCAGTTTCGAATACCATCACCTTTTATTGACCCATATCTTTCTTAATCTGCATCAAGATGGGATCCTCAGCCTATTTCTCCTTAACTTCCACGCATAAGAAAGATTTAGCTATTTCATGCACAACTACTCCTCCATCTTCAAAATCTAAAATTCATACCTCTAGAATTGCAAATCAATGAATATCTTTCACCATCTCCCTCTTCCCTTCCTCAACATGAGAAAGACTGCCCATAGATAATCTGCTGAGGGCATCAGCCACCATATTCGCCTTACCAGGATGATAGTACAGGCTCATGTTATAATCTTTCAATAGTTCCAACCACCTCTTTTGCCTAAGATTCAACTCTTTCTGCGAGAAAACATACTACAAACGTGTGTGGTCAGTAAATATGTCAACATGTACCCCATAAAGATAATGATGCCATACTTTAAGTGCAAATATCATAGCTGCTAACTCCAAGTCATGAGTGGGATAATCCGTTCGTTCACCTTCAACTGCCTAGATGCATATGCTACACCTTGCCATGCTATATAAGTACACACCCAAGTCCTATCGGGACGCATCACAGTACCCAAAAAAACCCTCTATTCCCTCTGGAAGAGTCAAAATAGGTGTGATAGCCAACTTATCTTTCAACTTCTCAAAACTATTCTCACAAGATTCAGACCACACAAATTTTACCTTTTTCTATGTCAACTTGGTAAGTGGAGCAGCTATGGAAGAAAAACTCTCTACGAATCTTCTGTAATACCTTTCCAAACCCAAGAAGCTCCGAATATCAATTGGAGTTGTGGGTCTGGACCATTTCCTCACTGCCTCAATCTTTTGGGGATAAAATTTAATTCCCTCACTAGACACAATATTTTGCATCAATCAATGTGTATTGAGGGTACGAAGAATAATTTGAAGGTGATTGGCATGATCCTCCTCACTTTTAGAATAATTGAAAATATCATCAATGAAAACAATGACAAACAAATCTAGAAACTGATGGAACACTCTATTCATTAGATCCATGAAAGCTCCAGGGGAGTTAGTCAGTCCGAAGGACATGACTAAGAATTCATAATGGCCATATCAGGTTCAGAAAGTTATTTTAGGGATATCAGCCTCCATAACCTTCAACTGATGATACCACAAACAATGGTCTATCTTTGAAAAATACCTAGAACCCTGAAGTTGGTCAAAGAGATCATCAATTCTAGGAAGAGGCTATTTGTTCTTAACAGTGACCTTGTTCGAATGATGGTAGTCTATACACATACGGAGGGAACCATCTTTCTTACGCACGAAGAGTACAAGTGCACCCCAGGGAGAAATACTAGGACGGATAAAGCCTTTGTCAAGCAAATCTTTTAACTGCTCTTTCAACTCTACCAGAGCCATCCTGTAAGGCAAAATAAAAATAGGACGAGTTTCCGGCATCAAGCCAATGCCAAAATCTATCTCCCTATCAGGTGGTATTCCTAGGAGGTCATCGAGAAAGACTTTCAGGAATTCATTTACTATAGGGACAGACTGGAGAGGAAGACTCTCAGCAGTGGAATCCTTGACCCAAATAAGATGATACAAATAGCCCTTAGATATAAGTTTGCGGGCTCCAAGATAAGAGATGAATTTCCCTTTTGGTACTAAGGAATACCCCTCCTATTTTATCACAGGTTCATTTAGAAAAGTGAAAGTAACCTGTACAGTCTAGGATAACATAGTACGGGTGGAGCCAATCCATTCGCAAGATGACATCAAAATCAATCATGTCAAGCTCTATAAGATCTATCACAGTATCATGTTCACAAAAAGCCACTACACAATTTTTATACACCTTCCTAGCTACCACAGAGTCACCAACAGGAGTAGATACGGAAAAAGGTTCCAAAATAACTTCAGGCTCAAACCTAAAACTAGCTGCCATATATGGGGTCACATAAGACAAGGTATACCCTGGGTCAAGCAACACATTTGCATTACGGGAAAAGATTTGTAACATACTCGTGACTACATCTGAGGAAGACTCTGCATCCTGATGGTCGGACAAGTCATACAACCGGTTGCAACCAATTTCAGTAGCTAAAGTAGCGCCCTTAGAAGGAGGAGAAGAGGTGGAATTCGCGTGAGACCTGGCGCCTCCAAGGTTTTCTTTCACCACAAGACAATCCATTTTTATATGGATTGGTTGGCCACAAGCATAGAAAGCAAGAGTAACGAACTGACACGATCCAGGATTATCATTCCCATATTTTCCACAGTATGGGTAAGGCCGAGGAGTATGAGCTACACTCTCCTGAGACTGAGTTTCTTGCATTCTCGATCTATGGTTAGTCTGAAAATTCTGAAACCATGATCAACTAGAGGTGTGGGCGCTGGAGCGCTGGCTGGTGAATGGGTATGACTCCAAAAAGTTTTCTTCGGCCACCTGTTACCCCAATTACCATCTTGGTGCTTACTATAGTTCTGGTCTACTGGTCTGGCCCTCTTGTCCTATCTATCTTTCTTCCTTGCTTCAGCAACCCTCTTTTTCTGATCTTCAACCTTCTACATGTGAATGGACAATCTGGAGGAGTCCATATCTCTATTCAACATCACCCTTTTGCACTCAAACGCCAAGTCATCTGAAAGACTAGATGCAAACTTCCTCAGACGGGCCCTCATGTTTCTTGCCAATTTCGAAGCATAACAAGCTAGTTGATTAAATTTTAGGGTGTACTCTTTGACGCTCATCTTCCCCTACTTCAAATTCATGAACTCTTCAGCCTTGGACTCCCTCAACTCCTAGGGAAAGAATAGGTCCTGGAAAGCTTCCACAATTTCACCCCACACAGAAGGCTCAGCATTTTCACCTCTCGAATCTTCTACTTATTGTACCACTAATTTGCTACCTCCTTAAGTTGATAAGCTTCTAGTTCAACCCCTTTCCACTTCATCTACATGCATCACTCGAAAAATTTTCTCCATCTCGTCTACAAACTCATGTTGATCCTCCTTCACCTTTGTACCAGTAAACTTAGGTGGGTTCAACCTCATAAACTGACCTACCCGTGTAGTCTCAGATGCACCAGAAACAGACCTTACATCTTCTGATCGTTGGGTCTGTAAAGCCACCAACTCTATAATTATATGCATTGAGTGTCTAAACTCAGCATTTGATATCTCTCTCTGGGGTGGTTGGGTGTGATTAGTCCTAGATTGGGGAGCCCTAAGTACACAAGGAAGACTGATATGAATGGGAGGGACTCTCAGAGCAACAACAAATTCATGAGTGTGAGCCTTATTACGTGTCCTCATCCCATGGGTAGGACAAACATCTTCAGTTTGGGCATTCTGATCATTGGAGCAACGTGAAGGCATGATAGTTTTTTTGAAATACAAGAGACCATTGATTAGGGGATATTTCAGACTCTACAACACTAACTAAATCACAACGAAGGGAGATATTCCTAAACGTCTAGTAGCATCCTATTTATAAGTGTGGCGTGCTACACACCCATAAATAAAACTCAACTCGGCGTAATTTTGCAGACACCCTGGGACTATGAACAGTGCTCTGATACCAAGTTTGTCACGACCTGAGTTGGGACCATAGTCGTGATGAGCATCCTAAACCATATAGGACCGGGTGCTCCTTTCTATCTGGTACATCATGAACACCATTCACAACCATAAAGCAAAGATGCAGAACATAAAAAAAATGGAATCATAGTCATATTTTGAGTTAAGTATATCAATACTAAAGAAGAACCATCAACTTCTAAACAACATCTATTTTTGTCTGCAAAAAATTTATTACATACGAAATTATCAAACTATCTGAAACTGGGACAAGGCCTCCAGTGGACTAAAACCAAGCAAATATCCAGTATCTGAAAAGAAATAGGCCTTTCAGAATAGAGAAGGCTAATCAACTGCACACTTCACTTCTGTCTAAAAAAATCAATGGCTTAGTAGGACCTCTAGACTGAGCCTCAGACCCTGAAATATAAGGGGTCATATAATTGTACCGGTACGCAGAATAACCTAAATAAAAAATATACATTTTTATAACAACATAGGTAAGAGCATTTCATAGATCACACATATCATCTTGAAATAGTTGAAAACACATGGGCATAATCTAAAACTTTTAAAACACATTCTGTAAGACATGACTCTACTCTTTAACTTACTTCTGAACTAGATGGTACACCCTACAACTCTGCTATTCCATGGGCTATATGGAATCCGCCCTTAACTCGACGGCCAAGCCCTCAACCCAAGTTTTCTGCAAGGTTTGGAGTCTCTGTTTCTCTACTATGCCATAAGGTCATTGCCAGCATACAATTAAACCCGTGTCGGCAAATCACGATTTCAGGCAAAGAGTCGTTTGACCCATGCCTTCTTCGAGTAACCATCTAACTCTCTTAAGCCCAATTTTAGATTCTTTAAACCATATCTTCTTTGAAAAGTTCCTTCTTTCTTAGCATCATTCGAGAACATCAAAAATAGGGTATCGTCATACCCAGACTTGCAAGTCATGTCACAACACCTCTACTGCCCTTATCTTAAGTCAAAAGAATTCAAAAGATGTTTATTTACCACCCAACAGCTCTACTATTTGAACAAAAGTTCATATTTCAAAATAGTTGAAAAACCCAAACCATTTTCAATACTTATTCTACGGTGGTCACCTTTTTCAATCACTTCAAAACCATTCTATATAAGAATTATGATCATCATAAAATAAGTAAAGTCACTTTTCCATTATCTCAGGAAAATAATTCAATGTATACATAACAAGCTTAAACATTTAACAATTTACTTAGTCCGTTCTCAATATATGAAATCAATACAATTTTATAGTAAAAGAGGGAATTACACATCCCGTGCACTCTTTCAAATTCACAATTCTAATATCACAAAATCACATAAAAACAAATTTGAATTGAGGGCTTTGTACCATAATTTTCCCGATGCTTCATCATGATGCAATGATTCCATTACAAGTTTATCAATGATCTTGAAACAATTTCGTAGATGCATATATATATTCTTTAAAACAAATTTGAAAATCAAAAATCCATTCCCATGAAGTTTAGGGTAGTCCCATGTACCTTAGATTACTTGGGAGGGAGAGTGGAACCAGAATCTTGTTTACGTTCTTGAAATTCTTGACTTTAAAAATGAACTCTTGATTTATGGGGGAGGGACTAGGGTTTTATTTTGAGATAATAAGAGTAGTTCTTGATGATACTTTCTTTAAACACACTTTAATTTAGTGTTATGGAGGAGTTATGATTAGGGAAAAAGACTGAATTGCCCTCCCCAAGGTCGGTTATTTAAAAAAATTCGCAAACTAGGAACCGACGCATTACCTGATGCGACACTTTGAGATCGTGTCGGTCCTCTGTTTCATCGATTCTATCATCGATGCGGCGCATCGACATTGCATTGGTCCACTGCTTCACCAATGCGATAATCGATGTGGTGTGCCGACTTTGCGTTCGGCCACTATTTCCAACATCCAAACACAACCCTAACGTTGTCCGAAAAATCAAACACTTTACTGAGACATCCCCCTTACTCCCCCGAACACGAATCAACTTAAAGAAATCCATATCTCAAGGGTGGAAAAATTGATTTAGAGGTCACACAAGTTCAGAAGCTCAAAATATTACTAAGTCCTTTTGACCCTTAGGAAATTTTTAGGTGATTAATCTCTTAATCATACTACGACGTGAGATATTCAATCAAGGATACCACGGGGTGTTACAATTTAACAAATATAATTATAACATATGTATTGTTTATATGAATCTCCTATACTCTGTAAAAACACAAACATTGTTATGCCTTATCAAAGTTTAACAAAATGTATTACCATTTTTGTGACAGAAAAACACCAACTACCATATGAATCACCAATTTACAAATATAATGATAAGATATGCATCATTCATATGAATCACCTTTACTCTATAAAAACTCCAAAATGGTTATGTTTTATCAAAATAACACAATGCATAGTAAGTAAGTAATTATATGAATCACATACTATAACAAACAATATATATATCCACTTTTATAAAGAAAGTTTAATAAAACTTAACTTGCAAACAAACAAAATCAACAACTCTTTGTAATTTAGGAAAAGGTATCACTAAATTTCTAAATGTATCAATTAGCAATTAAATCAGAAATTGAAGATAAAAAACTTAAATCAAACCTCTGTTTGTCAGATCTCCCAGCTCTAAAATTGAACTAATGCTTGATTGCATAGTTACGCATTATCGATACAAGAGTAGCTTTATTTTTATACTTTTGTTTAACCTTTACAACACCGTTATAGCAATCACTTATTAGTTCTTCACCACCCGTATCAACAACTGGTTGATATTCAACGTTACCAACTACAACTACTGCAAGTTCAGACGACTCGACAATATCATGAAACTCAATTGCCATATCATCTGAATCAAAATTATCACTGTCAATTACATATCACTCGTTGTAATACATAGTGGATACTTTTCGAATACAGGTTCATATTTCAAAATCCGAAGAAAAAATTTCACAACCATATTATTATGAATCTCCAACGCTGATGAATTTCCTTGAACAACGTATTTGCCATGATTTTTTCAGAGATGCATCAATTTTTAATTAAATTGATATAGCGTCCATTAAATCGCGGTATAAAGTTTTTTTATGAATTACAATAACGTCAATCCGATAGTTATCGTACCTACTTTCTGAAACTCAGACCCTGGAAAGACGCAACAATACGGTTATGAGTTTCGTTGAAGTTAATCAGAAAATTAAGAAGGAAGAAAGAAGTTTTTGGGGAAAATTCAAAACGATTGGGCTTGTAATATGGTTCACTTCAAAAATTTTGGTTTGCTTTAAATTTGAAATCTGGTCAAATGAAATTGGAGATTTTACGCTTGTAACAATTTTGGGGTGATTTGCGTCGCAGAATTAAACAAAATCTGTTACTTCCAAAAATAAAGATCTAGTCTGTTTCAAATGTATCACTTTTTTATATGTATCACTGTATAATATATGTATCGCTATTTCAAAAAATCAGGATAAAATATAATTAATAAAATAGTCGAGATTTTATGTAATATTACTTAAAGGTTCAGGAATTTATGTAAGTTACCCTATTATAAAATGGGCTTACTTAAAATGTATTATTTCTTATTCTCTTTGGGGTTCTAAAATAATAGAGAGAATACACTTGATAAAATATATTAGAATATATCCAAACGACTAAAATTTATTTGATATTATAATATAAATACTAAAACAATGTTGCATGATAAGTGTTGAAATTTAAATGTATAAAATAAAACACTTGATTTAATGCAGTAAAAATAAATATAATGTCTTTTTGCAAAATTTAAAAAGGAACATGATGATAAATAAAAATATCACAAAAGTTGTAAAACACATGACCTCTTGCCTCCTACATTGATAGTACAGAGAGGTACCAATCAGTCCATGGTCGGGAGGTTAGAATAAAACTCCCGAACAACCTCAATGTTGTGTTGGGGGACTGACTAAGTCAACATCTCCCACCCAAAATCTTTCAATCGAGCGTAAAACCCCAAAAACTCCTCCTTTATATTCGTCATCCCCATTCCCTGCTCGCAAAGAAAACCTCTAGAATGCAGCCCTTTCTTATAACCATCTCAACATTCGATGTTAGGAAATTTGTGGTACGTAGGTTGTTGGGTGATAATAATCCTGTAAAACTAATTAAAACTAGTTTAAAACCATATTGGAAATGCTAAAGGGAAAAGGGAAAACTGAAACTCAGAAAATGCAAAACTGGGAGGGAGGGTAGCGGTGAAAATTTACCTTTGCAACGATACCACTGCAATGAAAAAATTACCGCTGCAACTAAATCACCAACCTCCCCTCCCATGTTAGATTGTTAACTTTTCTTCTTAATTCAAAAATTTAGTATATATCGGGCTTGGATCAATGTGGGTGAATCGTTTTACACTAAAACAGGGGTATAAAAGACCTTAAATTCAACCTAAATCAAAGAAAATCATTGGAGAAAATGGCCCTTCATCTTTCACTCATCCATTTCTAAAATCTATTATGAACTATATTAATTTGACATCCCGAATGTTGTAGAAGTGTTGAAAATGTAAGAGAACTTTGCATGCCGACTTCTATATAAAAAATATTGCCAAATTTAAGTTTAGTAAGTTACACTCAAAAACAACCGAATTCCCTCTATTCTAATGTAATTCTATGATTCCATAATGAGAAATACACTGAGTAAGTAAAAGAGGTGAGGAAAATATCTTGAATTTATCATCGAGAAGGGATTTCACAAAGAGGGTTGAGAGAGTTTTGAGAGAGAGAGAGAGAGAGTAGAGTAAAATAAGGGAAAATGAAATTTTTCCCCCAATATGACTACCCCAAACCGCTGCAATAGTAACTACCCGCTGTAGAGATAAAATTCTTCCAAACCAATTTAGTCTCGACTTATCATGCATTGTGGTGTCATACCATATTGAAAATTCTACTATTTTTAAGCTAAGCTAAGATGAGAATAACTCACTCCTCACCGTAATAGTATATTTTGCCTAAGAATTAAGGTAAGATTTATATTGTAGCAACTAGACTTGGGGATAAATGCATTTAATTTAATGGTAAAGTCGAAAATATCATGCATTAGTCCTTCAGGCATGGAGTTGGACGGATGGACACATTTGAAATCCAGTTAGGTTTGAATATAATTGTATAACTATGTATAATGTTGATATATTAGACCTGATGAGGGACGTATAGAATGACAGAATGAATATATATAGATTAATACCTTTATGGGCTTGAATACAATGAATAAGTTGAATATGCTAACATAAAATGGTAAAAAATAAAGAGTTAACTGAACTTGATTAATTCTAATGTCTTAACAAATCAGATCTCATCAAAGAGGATCAACTAAGAGATAAAGTACTGTAAGTGAGTGGGTGGGGTGAGGGTTAGAAATTAGTATAATAAACCCCGAGATTAATGAGTGAGCATAAAAGAGAAATAATTTAAACTAAGGAATAGAATTCCCATTATAAGAAATCATAGAAGAATAGATAATAATAAGGGAAATGTCAGGCTGAGATGTGGGCAGAGAGAAAGTGTATGTTAGCATGAACTTAAGCTAATACAATCGTAAGGATGTATTTCACATGATGATTGAGGGAGTATGTGTGTGTGTGTGTGTGTTTGTCTATGTATATATATATGTATAGATTAAGGCTATTAGTCCAACGAGTCAGAAGATTGTTGTAGCACTTAGACTTTTTTGGCTTGTGCTTGATTATGGATTTGACATTTGTGATTGCCCGGTAGCATGACTTTTGATTTAATGATTGGTTACAAATGTACTTTAGGACTCTTGAGAGGACTGACTTAAGGGAGAGATCCTACAATCCTTGAGAAGACTGAGCATGGTAAAATATGACTCGCGAACTTATGATAATAATGAAATATGGTACTATGATGTCTTGTGATTATAGGTACTGAGTGGACTTGGACGGATATAACTTAAAGAATTGTGGTAGCATAAGAATGGGTCGGTGCAAAGAAAGAAATGTATAGTTTGGACTAGGTAGTCAATGAACAAAGATATACAAAATGTTAAGTCAAAGAAAAAAAATATATTAAAATATTAAATGATAGGTAGATCACAGAGATGCTAAGTTGATAGGTTGTGGATGCTCAATTGGGGGTTTAAAATAAAACTTTACTTGATGTTATGGTTCTCCCATATTTATTATTGATGTTATTTGTTAACCTTGGTCGATCGATGATGCTTACCAGTACGTATGGTTGTACTGATGCTACACTTAACATACTTCTATTTGGGGGTGTAGTCATGGTACATGTGAATTGGAGTTTCTATAGCAGCGACATCAAATACTCAACAATAGCTCCTACTATTTTTAACCTATGTGGATGTAGCACCATTGATATTTTTACTTCTTATCTAGTGCTCTTATATTGATTTAGGCTAGGTTCTAGGGAGTCACTTGTAGTTGTTTTACGCATTTAATTTTTATATCTTGTGTATTAAAAAAAGCTATGGAATGAATTGATTTAATAATCAGTTGAACAGTTGAATTGTTATTAAAAGGATAGATAACATTGGTTAAGTGAACTTTGTAACAACTTTTACATTGATTATGTGAGATTCAAGATTCTCCTATGTAGAGTAGGTATAGGTAGCTGCCTAACATGATCTTGTGGGTTGGATCATGACAGTTATGCACTTTGGAGGTAAGTGGGATTAACAATTAGTCTTAGTGGAGTTTGCTTATAATACTTTCTACCATTCGAGTATTGTGATGGCACTTTATGAGTCACTGATTGGTTTTAGACTTTTGATATTAGGCCCCGTGGTACCGACTTGCTTCAAGAGTCTTTGAATAGTGTTTGAGTGATTCAGGATAGGCTTTGGGCAACCCAAAGTAGGCAAAAATTTTATGTGGACCACATGTTTTATGCATAAAAGTATGGGATTGATGATTGGATTTTCCTTAGAGTATCACATATGAAGGGCGTGAAGAAGTTCGAGTGAAGGGAAAAACTTATCCTGAGGTACATCGAACCTTTTGAGATATTTCAAACGTTGGGAAGGTCGTTTTTAAGTTGGCCTTACCTCCAGACTTTTCAATTGTTCATCCAGTTTTTCAAGTATCTATACTATAACACTTTATTCATGACGAGTCCCATGTGCTTCATTGGGACTCAGTTCAGTAGGATGAGAGGTTGAATCGAAGACAATGTCCATTTTAACTGGAGATATTAGACGATTGCGTTTAAGAGATAGTCCTACGGTTAAGGTTCAGCGAAGACACTTTTTTATTGAGGAGGCTACTTAGGAGGTTGAGTCCAACTTATATATTATTTACCCCAGCTTTTTACCGACTTAAGTATTCTTTGCCTTTTAGTTTGAGAACGAGTTAGAGTTTTAGTAGTGGATACTATAATGACCTGATTTGTGAAATTTTACTTTTTCTAGGATTTGACCATTTTGCCCTTTCCTGTAGTTGCTACATATTAATTTTGGGATGTGTGGATGGTTGAAATGTTTCAAATGCCTTCGAAATGATGTTGGGAGAGTTTGGGTTTTGCAGGTTTTGAAAGTCCAATAGTTAACCTTGGTCAATAATTTATGGCCTGAGTGCCAGATGACGATTTGGACAATTTCACTAGATCCCAAATGTCAAATTTGAATTAGTAGCCAGGTTGGTTTGAGCATAAAACCTTAGTTTGCATTTTAATCCTCCGTTGTCTCGGGGGCTAATTTGTTGACAATGATCCTTTTTTCAAAATCTAAATAAAGCTTGAACATGAAAATAGTCTATTAGAATGTATGGTTTGTTTCAGTAGGGTTCCACACGAATCTCGAGGTTCTGTTCAAAAATAATTCTTCACTTGAAAAATCTATTGGTGTAGCATTTTCTACTGCATCAGGTCCTTCATCACGATCGAGTGGTCATGTGTTGCGATTGTGGGCCCTAATGAAAAAATTCATTAGAATTGCATGGTGGCGGTACTGTGATCGTGATGGGTGAATCGGTGGATCGGGTCGGGTTAACTCATCGCGATTGCAAATTCAGATATGAAACTACGATGACTAGTCTAACTGTCAATTAACATTGACCCTCATGATCGCGAGGTAGGGGTCTGCGATCACGAGGCATTGTTCATAGAACAATATAATACATACTTCAATTTGTCTTTTTAAATCTATATTTGGACCTCCAAGCTTCGGGAAAGACGATTTTGCTAGGGTTTATTCATCATTTTAATGTGGGTAACCTCTAAACTCATCTTTCCATTATTCATATTAATTATACCTTCGAAAACACCTTTTAGTCTAAAGTTTGAAATGAACTTTGTGAGGTTTTTACAGGTAAAGCTTAAAAATAATTTTTCTTCAATTTAGACCTTATTTTTGCGTGGATTTTTAACTGTAGACTCCTAAAACCTCGGCAAATGTGTTTCTAAGATAAAATTATAATTTTACCCTTTTTATTTTCGAACTCATTTTTTAATCCCAACTAAAATATGGCTAATACGAGTATCATTAGCTTTATTTTAATGTGTAGATATCATATTTGTATCATTTAAGTTGATTTCAAGATCGTTTGAAAAGAGAAGACTCCATATTAAAGGACGTTAGGCTTGGATTTCAACACCTTGAGGTAGATTATGACTTAGGTTTCAAACAATAAGTTATGCCCCATTGGCAAGAGTTGACACTACGATATTATGTTTTGATTTATATAATGTTTTATGGCCCCTGCCTTAGAGGCAAGACTTAGCCGAAGGACTTTCAATCAACAAGTTACGCTCTATGGGAAAGAATTAACACTACTAAATTGAGTCTTTATTTATGAGATATTTTATAAGTCTTGTGTTAGAGGCAAGACTTATCCCAAGAACTTTCAAACAACAAGTTATGCCCGATGGACAAGAGTTGACACTACCACATTGTGTCTTGATTTATAAGATGGTCTATAACTCTTGCCTTTGAGGCTCAACTTAGACCAAAGACTTTCAAACAAAAAGTTACTTCTCATGGGCTAGAATTGACATGACCATACCATGTTTCAATTTGTGAGATGTTCTATGACTCTTGCTTGAGAGGCAAGACTTAGCCCAAGGACTTTCAAATAACCAGTTTCGTCTGAGATAGTCTATACCTCTTGCCTTAGAGGCAATATTTAGACCAATGACTTTCAAATAACTAGTTACACCCCATGGGTAAGAATCAACATTATAATATTGTGCCTTGATTTATGAGATGCTCTATAAATTCTTCTTTAGAAGCAAGACTTAGACCCAAGAATTTTCAAACCGCAAGTTACACCCCAAGGACAAAAGTTACAGGATAAGAGTTGACACTACCACATTGTGCATTGATTTATGAGATGCCCTATAACTCTTGTCTTAGAGGAAAGTCTTATCCCAAAGTACTTTCGAACAACAAGTCACACCCTTAAGTTTACTTCGATGTCAAAGAAAGAAGATTCTCTTCGTGGATTATCCAACATTTTGTTCATTAGAAAAAAATAATAGAAGTTGAGAATAAAGAGAAGAAAAAACAAATAAAGATTGTGAAAAAAAGAAAAACAACAAAAGAAGGAAAAAAAAAACAAAAAATAAGATTGAGAAAAAATGAGAGGAAAAATTTTAAAAATAAAATTTGATAAATTTGAAAAAAAGGAGTAAAAAAAATGTAAAAGAAAAATAAGGTTGAGTCAAATGATTTAAAAATAGAAAAAAAGAGAAATGAAAAATAAATAATGTTTGAGGGAAAAAATGAGAAGAAAAAAAATAATGGTTGAAAAAATGAATTAAAACAATTAAAAAGAAAAAACAAAAAGAGAAAAAATAGACGGAAAAAATAGAAATTTAGAAACAAATGAGCATGTAAAAGTAAAAATATTTGAGGTTTTGAGAGGCAAAAAAGTATTTATTTTATACATAAATAAAAAGGAAGGAACTATTCCTTTCGCTTCAAAATAGTTGATTTTTATTGATTTTGCACTTTTCTTAAGAAAATATTTACAGGGAGTTTATTTTACTAAATTATTAATTGTGCTTTGAAAATATAAATTTGACTATATACATAATCATTATAAGTAGTATTGAAAGAAGATAATAAAAGTCTCTTGATTTCATAAATGAAACAACTAACTTAACATAAATATTTTATCAATAAGCCATTTGAAATGAGGAAATGACACAAATAGCAGTTCAATTGAAACTATTGATATGAAAATGACCATTGAATTTTAATTCTATTTTCTAGCCATTTGTTAGCAGCCTTATACAATACTATATAAATTCAATAGATATCTTATACAGATATATATTCTATGAAATAAAGCTACAATTCCTATATGCATCTTATACATATACATATTTTATACAACAATGATACAAATTCTATGCACATCACATTCTATGTAACAAAGATACAATTTCTATCCATAAATTTGTTGCTCTACTTTTTTCATGAATTGTATCAGTATGGCATATAGATTGTATCAATATGTTGTATGAACTGCATTTGAACTATCTAGCCAAAATAACCCAAATTAGGAAAAGACCATTTAATGGAATTAAAATGGTCACTCCATGTCCAGTGACCCTAGATCAATTATTTTGATATAGGCCAGCCTGTGTCGTTTTTCCTTTTGAAATAATATTTAAGAACTTTATAGGGATAAAATAGTAAAATCATCTTCATTCGCATGTAATTTTCTATCCACATTATCTCCCTTAAAACCCGGGCGTATTTTTACTTATTGAACCATGACAGCTATTTCATCTACAAAAGTTTTAGCAAAGAAAAATCTAGATAAAAGGTTTCATTAAACCAAATACACTTCTAGATAAAAGGTTTCACTAAGACAAATACAAAAGCTAAAAAAAGAACTAAGAAACAACAGTATGAAGTTAAGTACATTCATCATATTTAGCCTTCTTCCAAATAGCTATGCCTCCCTCGGCTGTCTGCGCTTTGCAACCATGTATCTAAAGTTTCTCAAAATTTTGTGAACATCAGCCCTTTTAGTTTCATATTCATTTTTTGTGGTGTAAACTTTTGTGAGAGTTTCCTGGGAAGAATTGGGATTGTGCCCACTTTTTAAATTTATTTTACCAAATACCCACTAAGTTTCTTTTTCATTTAATTTTTAGGGTTAGAATTCAAAAAGTAGAAAAAGTAGGATCCACACATGGTCAAGGCCTTTTTATCATTTTTAAAACTTTAAGAATTTAATAAACTACACCTAATAACCTCCACTTCTTTCAATATTAAAAAAAACTCATTCTCTCTCTCTCCTCCTCACTCTTCCTCTTGCTTCTACTCCCAAGAAAAAACTTTCAAACTCCATTTTTGTTTCATCTTCTTCTCCAACGACAAAGGCCTCTATTTTTTATTCTAAGATAAGTTAGAATTAGATTTCGATTATTTCTAGATCCATTTTACTGTATTTTATTTAATGAGTTTTAGTATAGAATATATTTTTTTCAAAAAAACTGGGAAAAATGAAAAAGAATTAATGAAAACAGATGAAGAAGAAACATAACCTAAGAAAAAGATGAAGAACAGAAATAATAAAAAGAAAAAACAGTCAAAGAAGAGGCAGAATAAGAGAAGAAAAGGGAGAAAGAAGAAAAGAAAAACGAGAAAGAAAAAGATGATGTTCATGATGTGGTGATGGATATCGTTGATTTCATCAACGATAATATTTGTATTGATGAGAAAAAAGACATTTGAATGGTAATGAAGTGAAAGTTTAAGACTTTTTTTTTATTTGGGCAACAAATAAGTTGAATGGTCGTTGGATGATATCATAAATAATTTTTTATTTTATGAAAGTTCTTTGAATTCTGTTGTGAATCTGTTTTTATCAAACTATGTTATCGCAAAAAAATTGAATATGCATTGTGTTATCACAGATGATACAGTATATGGTAAACATCATAGAATACATTTTAAATTTTTTGTATATTGCTAGCATACCACGCTAGTCGATTTTAAGTTGATATGTAGTTTGATCGACTATGAATAGTAGTATTAACATTCTAGTAAAATTAAAATATTTTTATTTATTCAATTCCACTACATTCATGTTACACTTTTTAAAACAACGAATATTATCATTATACCACATACCATCATTTTTAGGCTATTCTCTCTTTCTTCGGTCAAACTTAATTTTTATTTTAGTTGATCCCTCTCTATTTGTGTAATACCCCGATCGTTTCTTAAGCCTAAATTCGTCTTTTGAGTGGATATGTATGACTTTTAAAGTGATTGATATTTAAACCATGTTGTATTTCTCTAATTTCTAATTTTTTTCATGTAGAGCATTGAATAAGTTTTTCATCGATACCAATTTCATTGAAATCCGACATCGGACGAGGGAGTTATGGCCGTTTTACTAAACGGTATCGGATCGCCCAGGTTTGACGGTCGACCTGGCGTACCGTCAGGTCCCTGGTGGACCGTCAAGTGCCCCGTCAAGCCAAGGCAATGACTCTTATTTTAGTCCATCGTGCGACGGTCAATTGGTGGACCGTCAAAAGTTGACGGACTGTCAAGGGGTCCGTCAGGTCGAGACATAATATCTCATTTCTGGCCCTCGAGTGACGGACGACTTGGTGGTCCATCAGTTTCCTGATAGACCGTCACTTCGACCGTCACGTCGAGGTAGAATGACCTAGATTTGGCACTCAAGTGACGGACGACTTGGTGGTCCGTTAGTTTTCTGACAGACCGTCACTTCGACCATCACGTAGAGGCAGAACGTTCCAGTTTTGGCACTCGAGTGACGGACGATTTGGTGGACCGTCAGGAGACTTGATGGACCGTCAGATCGACCGTCACAGGCCCCGATCAGCGAATTTCAGCTTTTTTAAAAAGGTATTTTGGTCATTTCCGCCCCATAGGGTCTTATATATATATCGTAGTAGAGAATAGCCATTCATTTTTCTCCTTTCCTCTTCCAAGAAACATCTAGAAATTAGGTTTCTTCCAAAATCCAAAAATTCAATCTTCTTCCAAGAAATTTAAGGATCTTCCATGGATTTCTCCAAGTTGTTCGAGAATTAAGTTTTCCAAGTCAAGGGCATCAAGAATCTTGGTCTAAAAGTGTGAGAAAGAAGTTCCAAACAAGTTTCTACATGTCCAAAATTATAATCCAAGGTATGTGGGGCTTGAACAAGAGCACTCCTTTCGTTCCTGTGCCTAAAAATTTACTTTCTATTATTGATTTACATGATTTTGCAAATGGGTTTACACCCAAATTTCTTTATTTATGATTTATGAGATTTGAGTTGAATAAGTTTGATATTTATGATTATTTCACCATCATGTTTCTTAAATTGAGAATTTATTCCATGAGTTGTATATTGTCATTATGTATTGATGATTTCTAAGCGATTTAAGACAAGTGTCATGAGTTATGCCTTTTCCATGAGAAATTTAACTATTGAACATATACAACAATATTTGAGATTGAAAGTCAAGATTGAGTCCCATGATATTTTCTTGAAGCTTTTGATATTTGAAAATGATTCGAAAAGCAAATGTACTTGATGTTGAGAAAGATTGTGTTGAGTTGATTCGGGTTAGGAATCCACAAGATGTTTATGATTTACAGATGAGATATATATATTTATGTTTTGGTATTTATAATAGACCCATGAATTGATATTGATTAAGGTGGATTTCCTAACGTGTTCTGAGCTGAGTCTGGGAGAAGTATTTAGCACCGAGCGAAAAATGTGGTATTTCTCCAAAACTATGTACCACCGTAGGATTGATATTGATAATTGTGGGACAGAGGACGAGTATGGAATTGTGATAACGAGATTGAGGTTGTACTCCCTGGCAAGAGTACAACACCCCCGCCAATGTGGGGTTCTCTCCTAAGGAGGAAAAAATGTTGAACTCCATGCGGCTCACATGGTGTAGTTATGTCGGTTATAAGAAACTCCCACGTCCATAATGATCTAAGTACCATGAATTACCGAGTCACTCTAAGTTATGAGTCAAAGAGTTTGAGTTGAGTTAAATGATTTTTGAGATTTATGAAGCATATGTTATTACTGATGACTTACGGAAATGATGTTGTAGATAATTCAAGCGAAGAGAGTTATTATTGCCAGCATGCATGATTTTCTTATAAATTTATGATATTATTTAAAATGTTGCATCCACCCCCACATACTCAGTACATTCTCAAGTATTGACTCTCATACTCTTTCGTATTCTATATTTCCTCATGATATAGGTCCAGGTGCTCAGTCTCAGCAGAGACAGTGATCTTTGAGTACCTTCATCTACATTTCTGCAGTTGGTGAGTCCTCATGGTTCGAGGACCTGTGTCTCTGATTTTGCCTTGTTAATAGATGGTTGTTTACTTTCAGTTCAATACGAGTCAGTTGGGGATCTGTCCCAATGGCTCCTCAGTCCTATGTAGTAGAGGCTTTGTCAGATTAGTGTACCAGCGTGTACAGAGATTTCAGTATTTTATTTGTACAGGGCAGTATTACTTCGTATTTCAATATGTTCATGACATGGTTATTCCTCTTTATCTTAGCATTATTTGCGCTATAATGAGTTCTGAAAGTAATGACAGGCTTAGAGGGTTATCTTAAGGCCACGCGTGGCCTTGAGCACCATGTGACGTCTCGGGATAGGTTCTTGGGGCGTTATAATTTGATTGTCTTGTACCAATACTTTCAAGTAATTCCTCTGCTCTTCGGCTTCTTTGAACAATGTCATGAGGAAATCTCTATTTTCTTCGTATTCTCAGAGAATTTTTAGTAGATTAAACTTTATAACACCATAAAAATTTAATATCTCGAACTCAACGTTGATGGACTGCTTGGGGGTGATACCTCATCAAGCCATTTAAAATACGAGCATATGCCGTTATCCTAGAAAAATTAATAATTAAATAATAATTTACTTAATTTTAAAAAAATCATACATGATTCACCTTCATAACTGCACAGTTATAAAATTTGCGATCTGAATTTGAGTTTGTACGTGACGTCCTCGAGACAGTTGCATTTTTGTAATGACAAATTATAGTCTTTTTTTAATTAGATGTTTGATATGCTTGAGACATTGTAGAATTTTAAAATAAAATAAAATGGAGGAATTAATGAGGGATGAAGGACTTTATGTATGGAGTAAAAAAAGTGTTATCATTTAAGAAGTACAAAATTAGCCATTTGTTATCGTTGAAACAGTAATTATATTTTTATACTATTCAAGACACTTAATATATTGTCATCGATTTTGGCCTATGTCAATCCTCGATCAGACATATAAGTCTACTATAGACTCGATGAATTGATGGACCCTCAGTAGCATGTTGTTTAAAAAAAATAATTAAATAAAAAATAACTATTAAAATTTACACATATAGAGGAGTTTAAACAAGTCACGTGATCATATTAGAGTCCACACAAATTGACGGTGGTGATCGAAATGGTGTGTGGATGGATAGTGATTGAACAAACAACATTTTTAAAACATACTTGTACTTTGAGGGTCCATCGATTCATACGATATACCGTAAACGTGTAAGTTTAATCGATTATCGGTAATTGTATAGATTAATGGTGAACCCCATTGTTCTATCTACATGGTTATAGATCCTCACGAGCAATTCTTTTAAAGAAAATAGTTTTAAAAAAAATAATATTATATTGTGAAATTTTACACTTGTGAAGGAGTACAAACAAGTCATATGATCATGTAATAGTCCACACATATTGGGGGTGGTGATCGAAGAGGTTGGGTAGTGGTTGAACAAACAACATCCTCACAGTAATGTTTGTCAAAGAACAAGTATGTTGTCAGGATATTGATTATTCAAACACTACCCATCCACATACCTCTTTGATCACCACCCCAAATTTGTGTGGACTATTACATGATCATGTGTCTTGTTTAAAATCCTTCATAAGTGTAAATCCCACAATGTAATTAGCTTTTATTTAATTATTCTCTTTTAAAAAATATGCTAGTGAGGGTCTACCGATTCATTTGGTCTACGATAGACGTATATGTTTGTCGAGTATTGACAGTTGTCAATATCGATGATAGACCCAATAGTTCAATGTGAATGGTCAAAGACTCTCACTATCATGTTGTTTAAAAGAAAATAATTAAGTAAAACATAAATAAACTGTGAAAAATTACACATATGGGGGCGTTTAAAAAAGTTACATGATCATGTTAGAGTCTACACAAATTGGAGGTGGTGATCGAAGGGGTATGTGGATGGATAGTTGAACAATCAACATCCTCAAAACATACTTGTTCTTTGACAAACATTACTCTAAGGATGTTGTTTGCTCAACCACTACTCATTCATATACCTATTTAATCACCATCCCCAATTTGTGTGGACTATTATATGATCATATGACTTGATTAAACTCCTTCATATGTGTACAATTTCATAATTTATTTATTTTTTATTTAATTATTTTCTTTTAAACAACATGCTAGTGAGGAGTTTAAAATCATGTACATAAAATTGCGGGGTATATCATCGATCTTGATAACTATCAATAATCGATCAAACTTATACATCTATGATAGACTGTATGAATTGATGGACCCACAAAGCACAAGTATGTTTTGAGAATGTTGTTTGTTCAACCACTATCCACTGATATACCTTTCGATCACCCCCTTCCCAATTGTTGATCAATTTCCATAATTTAATTTATTTATTTAATTATTTTCTTTTAAACTACATGATACTGATGGTCCATCAATTTATCTGATCTACGATAGACCTAGATGTATGATCGAGAATTAACAGAGGCCAATTTTGATGACAAGTCTTATAATAGTAACTGGTCACTCGCAGACCGAAAGTGTTATCTACGATAGACTATATGTGTGATCTACATGTATTATTAAACAGTTAACTTTTCGTATATTTTATCAAGGCAGTATATTATATTTATTAATTGGGCAATATGAATTTAAAAGTTGGCAGTGCAAAAAAAATAATCATAAAGTTAAAGTTAACCAATGTAAAAACAAAAATCACAAAGAAGAAGACAAAGATAATTAACATACATAAATCATTATATTGATATTATTCATTGCAAATACATATATTTTATCAATACTACACCAGCAAAAAGAGCAAAAAAAAGAACCTTGATCTTCTAACAACAATCCTAACTAAGAAAGTTTCTTCTGTAATTGCAAAAACTAAAACTAAAACTACTAAGCTAAGGGGATGATGGGGGGTGATGTAGTCGTTGACTTCCATACCAAGCCTATCCAGAATTATCAGTATAAAATGATCGATCCGATATAGTTCATATTCAAGATAAATATGGTACTGACCCAGATCGTAGAACAGGCAATCGATGTCATTGCAGAGGAGAAGAAAGTCGTAGTGGCGATGGGTACTCATTCTCCTGAGTAAAATAGATGAACTGCAATGGACAATATCACCTTAGTAAAAATTTTCAATTCCTATGTTTGGGAGTCTCCTCTCATTCTCCTATGAAATCATCAAAAACAAAAACAACCTCTGCAATAGACGTCCTAAAAGTACACTAGAGTCGATCCTTGATTCTTCTAGTGATATATGACTATTCTATAAATGGTCGATGGCTGGTCGATGACTGGGCAGATATTCGTACAAAATAGTGAAAGTGAAAAAATCATTTCTAGTCAGCCATTGTTGGATTTATGGAATAGAGAAACAAAGTTGGAGTCACCTGATGTAACGCCCTGAGACTACACCCTGGGCGTTACATGGTGCTTACGACCCCTAAGGACCACAAGCTAACCCATGACTAGTACCTGTTGTGAGCACTGAATAATAATCATAAAGCATATACTGAAGAAAAACTAATAAATACCATAAGGTTCATAAAAATAAATCAAAATTGAGTACATCCGTAGAATAATTGTTAACTGATAGTGTCTGAAAAGCCTCTAAACATCTGAAATAAAAGATTTGATGGGACAGGCCCCAATTATCGCACAACTGTTGTCTGAAATAACTGGACTACTAAAATAATGCAATAAATAAATAAATATCGTGTCCTCAACAGATGAGGACTCACTACTGTAACTGTGGCTGATCGACTGATCTGGCTAGGTATGGTCAGGAACTCGAGCACCTGAACCTATGATTTGAGACATCATATCGCAAAGAGAAAGTATGCGTCAGTACTTTGAATATACTGGTATGCTAGGTGAGGTCAAGCTAATATGCATGGGCTCATGTGCATGAATAACAATCATAACTAAATATCATGAAGTGACTGGATGAGAGTATATGCAAGAGTGAAACCACTGAGGATACTGAACATGTAATGCCACTCATATATCTTCTGTCTGAATTAGACTGAAGCTGAAGTACTGAGTTTCTGATAACTAATCACTGATAACTGAAAGTTATGATTGTGTAGAACTGAACTAAGTTCTGTACTGAATGTTGATTACTGAATATTGAAACTGAGACTATGGGAGTTATATTCTAACCGACATACCTCAATTATAGGCTGATTTGGGGTCCAACCTATAATCCTAGTTGGAAGGGTGTTAGCACCATGCCATGGGTTACTAAAATGGATTGGGTCAACCCTAATCTGGCAGGAAGACTCATGAGATGTATATGATTACGTCAACCCTAGTTTGACAGGAAGACGATTTACCCTATGCTGGCTATGTAGTTCTGTAACCCAGGGAATGCTACTAAGGGTCAAACCCCACACTGACAGAAATTCCCCCATTCCTGGGTTCGCTCGGTGCTGAATCCTACTCACAACTGAACTGACACTGATCACTAGACTGTACTAATCTTGACTGAACCCACGCTGATTCTGTTAACTGACTGAATCCTACTATTCGGGATACTATGGAATCATTCTATTACAACTGGAATTAAGTAAGCAGCTAATTTCGGGTATACAATACCCCCAGGACTTGATAGCATGATTAATGGAACCATATCACAAGTTTAAAGCATTACAATTAGGATGTCATGCACAAATCACTCACATAGGCATTTTGCCAAACACTTGGGGAGCATAGTTCTTGAACATGAGGAAAAATAATATGGGATTATCATGATTACAACATTCAATTCACAATTCATGGGTTATGACATGAGGAGTACATAAATCAACACACATACTAGTTTATTTACTTGAAATTCATAATCTCCTTGGTTTAAAACGCATAAAATCAAGACATGCATGAACACAATTCAATTTAAGAATATAAATCATAATTTAAGTTCTTGAAAAGGGTTTTTGAACTCCTAGGGTGGAAGGAAACCTATGGATGAACACCAAACATACCTTGATTGATGAAATTGTGAGAATTGTTTGTGGATTCTTGAGATTTAATCTTGAATTTTGAAGAGTTGGGGCTTGTTCTTGAAAGAGAGCTACTTTAATTTTGAGATATTGTGAAATAATGAGCAATTAGTGCTCTTTTGGGGCTTAAATTCCATGTTTGTACTGACTGGGGTGAGGGAAAAAAACTTAAATGCCCTTCAAATTAAAAACTCAAAACTGATTGGAAATTTGATTTTGACACTCGGTGTGATGCGATGTAATCGCGTTGGGCCACTGAAAAAGTGACCATCCTGAACTGAAACCTTGGCGCAACGCGGAGCCATCGCGGTTCCCCATTGAACGCGAATCTGGCCTTGGCGCGATGTGGCGTTATCGCGGAGCTCCACTGTAAAAAGGGCGAACGCGAAATAGCACATCAGCGCGACGCGGTGCTTATTGTGATGGTTCACTGGAAAATAGCGAACGTGATTTTTCCCATCACTGCGACGCGGCCTTATCGCGTTGGGCTACTGATTTTGCACTAAAAGTGCCATAACTTCTCATCCGAGTATCGAATTTGGGAAAAATTAGTATCGTTGATAAGCTAATTCAATTTCCTATAATTTGGTGGGTCTTGAGTTGGAAAATTTTGAGTAGAGCAAAAGTTATGCTCATTTGAAGTTAACTAAAGCAACATTCATATCGAATACTCAATCCGTAAGGGATATTTTGATTCATCCAATAGTTGGGAATTATTTGAGACCTTAACATACATCAAACTAACTCATAACACTATCAAAACTCCATAATGTACTACATATGAGCTTGAAACATGACTCTATCATTGGTTTGGATTATCGGGGAATTACACCTGAGCAATTGTAATGTACATTCTAAAGAGATTTTGCATGATATGAGCGATTTGGAAGCTATATAACAATGGTGGAAAGTGTGTTTGAGAAGATAACAAAAAAGGGATAACAATGAACAAAATTATGATGTTTGTGGACTGATTTTGAGTTGATCGTCGAAAAAATTGTCAGAATCGTGCCAGAAACGGAGAATTTTGGAGGAAAATGAGAGCTTCTATTTTAAACTTTTAATTTTTTTTTAAATTATTTTTGGAAAGATATTTTTAATATAATTATGGATGAAGGAGGAGGGCTAAAGTGTATTATTAGAAATTTGTGTGCTAAATTTGTTAACTTGAAAAGAAGAGATAATGACATCATATTTAGTGGGTATTTGATAAATTTTTATAGACTTTTGTCCGAATGACAAATAAAGTTTTCAAAAGGGGTATTTGACAATTAAGCCCGAGTTTCCTGCTTCTACTCCTCCTATTGTGTACTCTTTGTATTTATTATTCTTTCCTCCCTCTGTATTTTTATAAGTAAGGAGTCAAATTGGTCGTGAAGTATAAGGTATAATTGTTCTGGGATAGGATTCAGGTTTATTTTATTTTGTATTTGATTGAAGGTTTTAGCTAGTCTCGTGATTATCTATCCTATCATTTTATATCATAATAATAAAATAATTTATGCTATATACATGATAAAATAATTAATTCTGAAATAATTAATAAATAATTAATTTCATGATTAATTATTTTGATATAATTAATTATTTCAAGATAACTTATTTGCAATGAGACGATCCTTAAAATATATATGCGTGAAAGGAAAAAAAGAATAGGGCAGAAACTATGGTTAAAATCATTTAATTAAAGAAATTAATCTGGTCCCTTAAATTATTGAAAGGACACGCGTAAGCAATAGAAGGTCAAGCTGGAGGAAATGGAGAGAGACATTACTGGAGGGGAGCCGCCTCCGTCAAGGAATTAAGCAGTAGCGTATGTAGACGAAATTGAAGAGAGTCAATAATGTCGGGAAGAGGAGAAAAAATAGTAGTTGGACACATGATAATATGGACCACGAGGCATGCTATTGGTTCAATTGGAATTACAACTTATAACTTCAACGGTTGAACATGAACATAACTCCTACCAATTTAATATCTCATATGTCGTTTTCTCAAAAGTTAAATTACATAGGTTTGGATTGACATTTTAAGATATATAGTATTAAATTAAAATTATATTAAATTTATTAAAATATTTTTTAATTTTATAATGTCAAATATATATATATATATGATGTGTGTGGAAAGTTGAAATTAAAATATTACTAAAAAAAATTAATTCTTTTGAAACAAAATAAAAAAAAAGGCGGGCCGTTATTTTTGAAATGGAGAAAACATTTTTTAAATCATATGACTATAATTAGAACCGATATTTATAGAATTTTGTGTATAATTTTGAATATTTAAATTTAACTTTTTAAATTATTAAATATATTACTCTAATTTAATTTATCTTTGAAATTAATTAAATTGATTTTTGAAGTGGAGTCTAACAAGTAAAAATAAATGCAGAAAGTAAAAAACAGTGATGTTTAGGATTATAAAACAATGAAGGGTATTTCTTAGGTGGAATTACATCAAAATCAATTTGCTCTTCTTTATAGTGTAGTGATGATTAATAATGCTAGTAGTATGTGGTAATTAATCGAAATAATTATTTTCTTCATTTATCTTTACTTGTTTATTTTTCTATTGACATAAGAATTAAGAAGTGGTAAATAATAGGAATAATTTTATCATATTTCACTTTGAATATATAATATACTTAATGCTTTGGGAAATGTATTAGGTGATAAGTCGTATTTAATGTTAAGGATAAAATGGATAGAAATAGATAAATTATCTATTGATTTTATAAATTAGACAAGTGTTATTGAACGTTACAAAATAAAAAATAAATAAGTAAAGATGGACGAAGAAAATATTAGTCTATTAGATACTATAAAATTTATAGCAATTGTAACAATAACAACGTAAAAATAACAACAAAAATGACAATGTAAAAGTCCACTGAAATCTATGAATTCTAATGAGGGTAATTAAGTTATAACTTTGACATAAATATGATTTGTCTTGTATATCCTAAACTGTTTTTATTCCCTCCTCTCGATTTAAAGCTTACTTGGTAACACAGAATATATAATTAAAAGAATTTATTTTTTCCTAAAAATACTTATTTTTTCTTTTCAATAAGTGTTTGTTTTTTAAAAAATGAAGTTTGACCAAGGTTTTGAAGAAAAATAAGTGCTTTTAGGAAACAGAAAAAACTATTTTTATAAGCTAAAAGAAAAATAGTTTCTCCCCAAAACAGAAGCAGAAGCAGAAACATTTTAGTGTTTGCTATCACATAAATTCCTTCAGTAAAATTATTTATGTACCAAAATAACCCTAACATAATATACCATATACCAGAAAATTTGTTCCGCCACAAACTTTCTGGACGTCATATCTCCTTCAGCAGCCAATACGTATTTCTTTAGGTAAGATGTTTAATATGAGTGATTTTTCCGGAATTTTTTTTAATAATCATCGAGTAACATTTGATACAATATTTTTTAATGTTGAATGAATCAAGTAAGTTTCAATTTTACTTTAATGTTTTACTTGAATAAAATGAAAACTTAATTATTTATTACCTAACAATTAGTATTGATGAATAAGTAAATTTGTTTATGTCCTTATTCGCAATTTGACTTTTAAAAAACACTTTTTGAAAAGGTTGGCCAAATAAGAATTGCAGCAAAAAAAAAGTGTTTTTTTTTCAAATTGACTGGTCAAACACAAATTGATTCTCACCCAAAAAAAATATTTTTAAAAATAAGTTAATTTTAGAAGTTTGACCAAACAAGTTACTAGTCTCAAATTGAGTAACACGAAATGTCAAATTTTATACATAACAACTGGAATGAGCTTATAAAATTCAAGGATCGACCATTACATTTTCCAAAAGAAGAAAAAAGAAGTTATTCTGAGCTGGATACTAAAATGTTAACCGTGATCGATCAAAACAAAAAGTCATTCAACAAATCTTAACGTAGTCTAAGGAAGAATTATATGACATCTAGGTCCCCAACAATCTGTATAAATATGAAACAACAACTTCAGACTCAATTCATTCTTCAATAAAAAGGTTGTTTGATATATCTATATCTATAATATATTAAAAGCGCGAAGACCTTAGAAAAGTGATTTGAACTTTTTATCCTTTATTAAAACACTCTTCTTTAGATAAAACTGTCTTTTCACTATTTTTTCAATTTATTATTTAATTATTTTTTATTATATTAACTAGACTTCCTAAAATATATGAGAATTCTAAAATATATGGTAGGAGAATTAATTAATATTTTCCTTTCTACTAGACTTCCTAAAAAATATGGGACTCCTAAAATATATGATAGTAGAATTAACTAATATTTTTCTCAATTAGAAAAATACTTCTATAAATATTGAGATGTACATTAAACTAGAAAACAAACTAGTTTGCCTATTAGGAGAATATTATTAGTGCTCATCTAACTTGATTCGATTGCATATCTAGATTGGTGGATGCTTGATTTTCTAACCCTCAACTTCTTCACTGTTTTTGTCAGAATAATAGAATTCAACATGTGTGTATATATATATATTTTCTTTGTTTTCATTCAAAATCATTCTTTAGGGTCAAAATTTTTGCTCAGACAAGAATTAGTTGGATCAAAATCGAAGCTTTGTGATCACTATTATATATTTTTTTTTATAGTTTACAAGTCGTAGATGAATGTCGGTTGGCTTTGAAGAATTTCTTGTGTAAAGGTTAGGTTTAATTATATTGTTTTGATATCTTCATTATCTTATTGTTTTATTTTAATTTACAGATGCTAGATGAATGTGGGTCGGCTTTGAATTTTTTTTAGGTAAAGGCTAGGTTTAATTGTATTATCATAATATCTGTGTTAGTCTGTTATTTTGTGGTAGCTTACAGTTCGCAGATGAATCTCGATCGACTTTGAAAAAAAATTGTGCGTAAAATTTAAGTTTAATTGTATTATTTTGTTATCACTTTTATCATATTATTTTGTTGCAGTTTATAGGTAATAGATAAATGTTGGTCGGCTTTGAGGAATTTTTTTTATGTAAAGGTTAAGTTTAGTTGTATTATTTTGATATCTCTATTATCGTATTATTTTGTTATTGTTTACGGGTGGTAGATGAGTGTCGGACGAAAAATTTGTGTGTAAAGATTAGATTTAATTGTATTATTTGATGTCTCTATCATTGTATTATTTTGTTGCAATTTACAAATAGTAGATGAATATCGATCGACTTTTAAAAATATTTTTGGTAAGGATTAAGTTTAATAAATAAATTTTCCATCTTTACATACTCAAAAGGTATTAAATTTAATTATTATATTCATCTATATTATTTAAACAAATATCCTATTTAATGTAATTTTTGAACTCATTAAAGTAGGGTACACGCATAAAACGCGTACACCTAAACTAGTACATATATATATCATTAGCACAAGTTCGCATAAAGTTCTCTAGCTTGCTTACGAATGGAAGGTCTTACCATAAACAAGGTTAATTCACATTATCTTTTAATTTTCTAGGTTTAAGGTAGGGGTGTCAAGTGGGCCGGGCCGGGTCAACCCGGAATCGACCCCTGAGATTTAGCCGGGTTGTGGGTCAGTCCGGATTCGGGCCTAGCTAAATGGATCGGTTCGGTTCTGGGCCCAACAGTAAAAATTTTAAAAACAACCCTGAACCGGCCCACTTAATCCAACCCGATCCAACCCACCTAAACCCAGTCAAAATCGGTCAAAAATAAATTTAAAAAAATTCTCCAATATACACTATATATACCCACCTATATACATTTTAAATACGTTAAACAATATATATACACTATATATATAGTATATACTACATTAGAATTTAAAAAATATATACACATAATACATATACACAATTACACATGTAATCGTGTATACGACTATACGTTAGTTAAATATATATACTACTCTAAATAAAACATATACTACAAGATATATACTATAATATAATGATATATATAATAATTTATAAAACATATACACATGTATACGTTAAATATATACGTCTATAGAAGATATATACACATATATACGTACCATTCAATATATGTACTACTTTAAATAAAACATATACTACAATATATATACACTACAATAGTATAATATATACACACACTAAATATATAGTTAATAAAACATATACACATGTATACGTTAAATATATACGCCTATAGAATATATATACACATATATACGTACCATTCAATATATGTACTACTTTAAATAAAACATATACTGCAATATATATATATACTACAATATACACACACTAAATATATAGTTATATACTAATTTCTAAAACATATACACATGTATACGTTAAATATATACTACTTTAGAAAATATACACACATATATATGTACCATTCAATATATACGTACATATATAAAATATATGTACTTCTTTAAATAAAACATATGCTATTTAATATAAAAAATTAATAATACTTTATAGTAAATTAGTAATATATTAAAACTAAGTATTTAATTTAAATTAAAAATTCAATTTAAATCATTAAATGAAAAAAAATTACAAAGTAAGGACTAGGAAGTGAATGAATGTTGAATTTTATTGATTGCAAAATGATCCAAAATTTATAATTTACATGGATGAAAAATCTACAAATTTTGCATCATTTTTTTCAACTCATTCATATTAATATTAACGGGAACTTGCAAAGGATAGTCAAAGTCAACGGGGGCAAAACCATGCATAGGACTTGATTCTGCTGAGTTCTCTCGTGAAGTCATAATTTCTTCAAGTCTCATCTCGTCCTTCGGCTCCGCTTTCATTCCTTGATTTCTTCGTTCAGCTTTAATTCAATATCTAAGACAAACTAGAACATTTATTGCATTGCTTCTCAATGAATGCCGGTTGTCTCTAAGCTGCTGTCGTCCCTGACTAAAAGCGCTCTCCGATGCAATGGTTGACATTGGAACATTCAGGTTATCTCTAACTAATCTTGAAAGCACAGGATATTGTGCTTCATTATTCCTCCACCAATCCAATGTGTTGATCTGTCGTTTACGATCCTCTAGCGGCGATTGGAGATAATACTTCAGCTCTTCCCTATAAGTTATTGTGTAAGCTCCCTCCTCTACACTGTTCCAACACGATAAATCATACAAGTGATTAGGAAAACCACTATGTGCCGTCCTTTTAGAAGATGATGGCTCCTCGGGAGGAAGAGGAGTGACAGTTGGAGTGATATTTGTCGTCACAGCTAAATCAACTAAATCAGCATAATGGTTATATAATTTATCTATGTAAGCATTCACATCGGCCATAGCCGTACACAAATCAGGTTGTTCTTGTTCTTCATCATCAGAATCATTGTTAGTATTTATCTCTAAGTTAGCATAAATAAGAGTACTAAAGTGACACATAATAGTATATTTCATGCACGGATTTAGCATAGCACCAACCAAGTAAATAGGGGGAATCGAAAAAAAATATTTTTGAAATTTAGCAAACACGGCACCAACAGCTTCTTTGTAACCTTCTTTATTTTTATACTCTTTGAGCAAACCAGAAATATCGGCTATATATGCCAAAATATTACAAACATTAGGATAATAAACACCGAAAAATTAAACCATAACTATATAGTTTTTTTTCAAAAACTTAACAAGATCATTAATTACAGTCCAGTCAGAATCATGTAGCATGCAGTGGGCAGAATCAACAAACGAACCACAATGTTGGTTAAAAGATAGTGTAATATGAACTCTATATTTATAACAATTTTTTAAAAAATCATACGTAGCATTTCATCTAGTATCACATTCTTCAGGCATCAATATCGGTGCAAGTCCATTTTGTTCACATTTAAGTTTAAAGTCTTTAATTCTTCTTCTACGATTATTTCCTTGAATAAAACCAACAGCAAGCCTAATTTTTTCAATATAAAGTTCAAAAAACTCAAGACCATCTCGTACAATTAAATTATATATACAACAAGGACATTTAACATGAAAATTTTCAGGTAACGGCGGAGATAGCTTAGATTTTAACTTTGTTATAGCAGTCTTGTTGTTAGAAGAATTATCAAAAGCAATACTAAAGATTTTATTTTCAATACCGTAAAATTCTGTAACTTTAGCAATTGAATCAGCAATAAAATCTCCAGTATGTTTACGATCTTCATCATATAAAAAAGCAAGAATATGTTTTTGCATAACAAAATTACTATCTATCCAGTGACAAGTAATAGTTAAATAATCATATTTATTTACAGCACGACCAAGATTAGAAGTTAGGGACATTCTACATTGAATATTTTTTAACAATGTTGATAACTAAAAATAATATTGTGAATGAAGTCTAAAAATATCGGCCCTACAAGTAGTTCTAAGAATACCATTAAACATAGGATTATAAATTGCTTGAATATAATGAATAAAAGCATTAGAAGAAGGAAAACTAAAAGGCAAACAACCCACAACTATCATTTTAGCTATTTCTTCCCGGTCCCTTAATTAATTATACTTCTTCATTACCTGATCGGTTGCTGGGTCCATTCTAGTTTGCGTTAGTCCACCAACATCCGCACCACCTCATGCAATATTTAACTCTCTTTCGTGATTATCACTTATATGTCTCATTAACGTACCCGTACCCATTTGCTTGCCTCCTGTTTTATGCTTATATATTTGTTGACAAATAGTATTGCATTGCACCTCAATATCTGATATACGGTCAAAAAAATTCCATTTAATACTAGCTGGTTTACGAGCTCTTGGGGCACGGGGAGGACGGGGAGGGAGATTAACCAATTCAAATCTAACGTTAGCATTTTCTACTCCGGGGTCTCACCAATATTTTCATCATCTTCGTCTTAATTAACCGCATCTACTTCATTTTCTTCTTCTATACCGTAATTTTTTTGAGCTTCTACATAATTCATATCGTGGGCACCTACACCTATTTTTTCCTAAAAAGGTTGACTAAGCGGTACCGTAGGCAGAGGCACACGGGTATATCTACTACTTGAAGTACCTCTACTGCTAGTAATTCGCTTTTTACTACCACTACCACTGTCGGGACAAAAATTTTAAACACCTTTACTGGCGAGGTTTCTTAATTTATCCATAATATAAATTAAACTAAAAAAATTCAAAATACACAAATATAATAAAATTAAATATTCAACAATTAATACACAAATTAAAAATTAAATGTAAGAGATGGAACGACAATACAAAATTTTGAAAGTATTCGAAGGTTGTGACTTTAGAAACTTCCACTCGTACTTTGTAATCGCAAAATTTAAAAATTAAAGTGAACACTTTAGGAAATTAAATATATAGAATATTTGAGAATTGAGATTTGGGAGAGAATGAGATTTGAGAGAAAGAAAAATTGTGTGGAAAATGATTTGAAAGTATAGGTATTTATAGGAATTTTTTTAGGGTTAAAAAATAACTTTAAATGATTTTTTTTTAATTAAAACGGCCAAAGTAGCCTTTTGGACCCAAAAATGGCTATATAGCTGTAACGATCCGAGATCCCATCCCAGGACGTCACACGGTGATTATGACCCCGAAGGACCACAAACTAACCCTTTACTGATATCTGTACCTGTACACTACATAAAATTTGAAATAAATGCAGAAACTAGCCATAAGGTTCAACACATCTATACATACTCAAAACTGAAAACTAAATTCCAATACATCCATTTGAAAAGCCTCTAACTGTCTGAACTGTGGAGTTGATGGGACAGGTCCCCAACTAACTCCGTCAACTGAAATAAATATAACAGAATCCGATGAAATAATAATCAACTGAGATTTTATCCTCGAAAGAAGAGAACTCACTGCTACTGCTACTGACTGGGTTGAACTGCTAAGGATACTCTGGATCCTGTGCCTCTGAACCTATGGTGCCAAATAAAACACCATAGCGCAAATGCGTCAGTACAAGAATGTACTGAGTATGTAGACGATGTAAGGCTAAATGCAAAGGCTCATGCGTACACAATATCTAAACTGAATAATCATGAAAATGTCGCATGATAACACATACATGAATGCACAGACCATAAACACAATTATCACAACTAGGTACTGAAACTCGGATACCACTTTACTGCAGACTGAACTCACTACTGACACAGAGATACTGAATCACTGACTCATCTGATACTGATAACTGAGAATCTGGATGCACTTACATCAAGGACTGAATTCTGAGCTTACTGCTTTCGACTGACAGGATTAGAGATCAACCTTTTTAACCGATGATATTCAAAAACTATTATCAATGATAAGAAATATGATTATATCAGAATCTGACAACAAGAATACCCAACAGAATCTGAACTATGAATCAAGCCTATCTGTCGGCTTATCTCTGAATATGATATAAAATAACTGTATATGTGACCAAGCCTATCTATCGGGGATGGTCCCTGAATCAATAGAACTATCTGAGTTCCTTATAATGATAGATGACTGTATCTGACAGTCCTGATTTCTGAAGATTAATACTGAAACTGAAACTGTGGGAAGTAATTACTTAACCAACATGCCCCGACCTACCACAGGTGGGGTCCAACCTATGACTCCAGCTGGAAGGGCGTCAATACCGTGCCACGGGTAAAGACTCACTCTCTGGTCAAGCCTCTCTGACGGGATGACCCTCACAGGAAGTCGACCTGAGGAAATATAATAGTCAATCTCTCTGACGGTGACAGCCTTTACTGACGGGGACTCCTGTATGCTGCGCTGGCTACGCAGTTTCGGAGTTCACGGATTGCTACTAATGACTCCGGCCTCTCTCTCTCTGACGGAAGGAATCGTCATCCCTTCCCTCGCTCGGTGCTAGTTTCTACTCCCAACTAAAGGACTCTGAACTGAACTTTCAGCTGAACATAAACTAGGCTGAATCTGACACTGATCATATTTCTCAAATGATTTGACTGAGTTAAGCTGAATTCACATGGTTCCGTATCTGACGAAATACTACTGAATCACGGTATCTGACTGATGATACAAAATTTAAATAGATTACTCGGTCATTACCGAGGCCAGAACTGAACGCTGGAATGCTACAAGATCTGAGTTAAGTACAACACTAAGACTAGATTACTAGCGATACAGAGAATACCGAGATAACATATATTTCTAAGATTACTCAAGTTCTGTAACTGTTTGAGGATATAGAGTTTCTGTTGGTCATTGAGTTCTGAGAATCAGGGCTCGACTGAAATTATCGTGAAACTGACATGGGCTCTAGACAACAACTCTATTGTCGGGTATAAATACCCCCAGGGCTCGATAACATAAAAGTAAAACATAATCATTCATTCATCATTTCAAGCATTCATTCATTATTACAATAATTCATGTATCATCACAATCACCAAAAGGTCACTTCAAACATTCAAGGATCATCAACATCGGTTCACCATAATGTACTAGCCTAGGGTAGACATGCTATTAGATTATACCTTATTCAACAAGGACTTATATCAAGTACTTCATACCTATATCAATCTTGCTGTATATTCGGATATCACGTAATTTGGGGAAACTTCACACTATCATGTCATAACTTACTTTCTAACCACTTGGCATATATGGGAAGCTTGTCATATATCAAAGAGTACTTACTTGGGGAAATTTACCACTATCTTGTCTCAACTTACTCACTGCGGTCTTTCAACAACCACAAGACATGTACGGTTTTACACCTACTTTGGGATTTCTTACTATTGTGGAGTAATTTGTTCACTTGGTCATTTCACGATACACATAGTTCTCAAAGTCTTATCCATGAAAGGGAGTGTATATAACAATATGCCATCCATCCATCCATCCATCCATCTAGTCTCACTATTTAACTACAATACTTGATTTCTAGTCTCTTAGACATTTCATCAGACACCTTACATTCACAACTTAGGCATAGGTGTATTCATCGACATACTCACCCTAATCAACCAATTTTACATGTTTAATTTCCAACTCACATAATCTCATAGATTCATACAAACCATGTAAATATTCCATCTTGAAAATTCAATATCAACAACAAGAACACAATCTATTTACCACATAAATACCACCTACTAGAGCCAAGGCTTGATAATCTTGTAAACAAACATGAATCACAACTCAACCATAGCAAAAACATCAATTTCAACTCACAAGAATCATTAAAATTCATAAACATAAATTCTTTAAGATTTAGAAAAGGGTACTTGAGCTTCTTGGATGAAAAGGACCCAAGAATTAACATCTACATACCTTGTGGAAACTCTTTTCTTGAAAGCCTTCGAAAGACTTCTTGGTTTCGCTTGAGTCTCTCTTGATCTCTCTTAATTTGTGGAAGAAGGAGAGAGAATTTTGAAATTTGGAAACCCTAGTTTTTGGGTGGAGGAAGAGAAAATGAGGGCTGAAAGCCCTTAACCGGGTATATATAGAGGGTGGGGATAAGGTGAAAATACCAAAAAGCCCTTGGAAATTTTAAACTGGAAAATCCCGATTTTTGGCCCTGGCGCGACGCGCCGGGATCGCGGTCCTTCACTAGATTTGGACAATTGGGAAATTTCTCAGTGGCGCGACGCGGAGGAATTGCGGAGGTCCACTGGAATTTGACGACTGCCATTTTGGCTAGCTCCGTGACGCGCCAGAATGCTAGATGACACACTGTCTTACGAAAATGGGTCTAACTCTTCACCCGAGTGTCCGATTTGGGTGAATTTGGTATCGATGGAAAGCTTATTCAATGCTCTACATGAAAAAAATAGAAATTAGGGAAATTCCACACGATTCAAAGTATTTCATACTTGGGAAGATATTCCTGAAATATTTTGACTCGAATTTTCGCTTTACCAAATACGCTCTAAGGCTCAGACTGGAAGAGAATTTTCCAGGGTATTACAATAGTCGTTGGGCCAACGGCTACTTTGGGCCCAACGGTCCATTTGTTAATTTTTTTTAAAAAAAATTAAATCGGGCCTATTCCGGCGGGCCTAGACCGGGCTTGGTTCGGGCCGGTTTAACCGGGCCCAAAACCAAAAATAACCCGTTCCGGTACCCTACAGCCCATGGGCTGACCGAGCCGGGTCAAACTGGGCCGGGCTGACTAGGTGTGACGGATCGGGCCGGGCTGACACCCTTAGTTTAAGGGTTTCATATTTTACTTTATGTTATAATTCTGATATATTATATTGTACAAGTAGTTAATCCATAATTTACGACTTCACTTTACAATTCTTAGCATGCACTAACCTATAAACTTTTGAAATATGCATTATATTGTTATAACTTTTGAAATATGCATTATATTGTTATTGTTGTTGTAACGTACATTTATTTTATATATTTTAATATGAAATCTCATTCTTGCATGTCTTCAACGTAACGAATCAATATTTCTGGGGCATGCATGCAATGCAGGTGAATATTCTATCAAACGATTGCCATGGCCAAATATTAGAAGACGACAATGTGACTAGCAATGGTACTCAACTACTCATGATTCACAAGTAGTAGTTAACAACATTATTAATAATGGCCATGCTTTAGGGGAGCTCAAATTGGATTCAACTACACATCTACTTCAGGCTTATATGAAGATTCTTGATGAAAAAGCCACCATGCTTCTAGGTATATACAACTATTACCAACATAATTAATCTTAATTTTCTTATATACTTTAATTTGGTCAATCAGAAACAACTTCTCTGCCTTCACAAAGCTAAGTTAAGGCTTAGGGGCAAAATCAAGTTGGGTCAAGGAGTTCATTTGAATTTCCTTTTGGCAGAAAAATTGCATGTTTATTGTTTATACATGACTACGATTATATTTTATGTATATTTAATACATGTTGAATCCCCTTTGGCTTCTTCATGTGTTACTTTTCATATTTTGAATTCCCTTAGTAAAAATTCTGGTTCTGCCACGACTAAGACTGTCTAACGGGCCGGGCCGGTTCAACCCGGAACCGGCCCTCTCATTCTTACCGGGTTCCGGGCCGGTTACGGTCCGGGTTTGGCCTTAACCGGTCCGGGCCGGGCCGGGCTGCACAGTAAAAATATTAAAACCCACCCGGAACCGGCCCACTTAACCCAATCCGGTCAAACCCACTAAAACCCGGTCAAACCCGGTTAAAAACCGGTCAAATATACACTATATACGCTATATACATAATATATACATTAAATATACACTTTTATAGAAGATATATAGACGTGTATACATTAAATATACACTTGTATAGAAGATATTAAAATTATAAATCGTTAAATAAAAAAAAATAAAAAACAACGACTATACGTTAAATATACACGTCTATAGAAGATCTATTAACATTCATACACTCTATTCTATGTATATGTAATACTTTAAATGAGATATACTACAATATATATACATTACAATATATATTTGTATAGTTATATACTAATTTATAAAACATATACACATGTATACGTTAAATATACATGTCTATAGAAGATCTATTCACATATATACACTCTATTCTATGTATAGGTAATACTTTAAATGAGATATACTACAATATATATACATTACAATATATATTTGTATAGTTATATTCTAATTTATAAAATATATACACATATATACGTTAAATATACACGTCTATAGAAGATCTATTAACATTCATACACTCTATTCTATGTATATGTAATACTTTAAATGAGATATACTACAATATATATACATTACAATATATATTTGTATAGTTATATACTAATTTATAAAACATATACACATGTATACGTTAAATATACATGTCTATAGAAGATCTATTCACATATATACATTCTATTCTATGTATAGGTAATACTTTAAATGAGATATACTACAATATATATACATTACAATATATATTTGTATAGTTATATTCTAATTTATAAAATATATACACATATATACGTTAAATATACACGTCTATAGAAGATCTATTAACATTCATACACTCTATTCTATGTATATGTAATACTTTAAATGAGATATACTACAATATATATACATTACAATATATATTTGTATAGTTATATACTAATTTATAAAACATATACACATGTATATGTTAAATATACACGTCTATAGAAGATCTATTCACATATATACACTCTATTCTATGTATATGTAATACGTTACATGAGATATACTACAATATATATACATTACAACATATATTTGTATAGTTATATACTAATTTATAAAATATATACACATGTATACGTTAAATATACACATCTTTAGAAGATCTATTCACATATATACACTCTATTCTATGTATATGTAATACTTTAAATCCACTAAAACCCGGTCAAACCCGGTCAAACCCACTAAAACCCGGTCAAACCCGGTCAAACCCGGTTAAAAACCGGTCAAATATACACTATATACGCTATATACACAATGTATACATTAAATATACACTTCTATAGAAGATATATACACGTGTATACATTAAATATACACTTCTATATAAGATATATAAACATATACACATGTATACATTAAATATACACTTGTATAGAAGATATTAAAATTATAAATCGTTAAATAAAAAAAATAAAAAACAACGACTAAGGAGTGAATGAATTTGTGGAATTTTATTGATTGCAAAATGATCCAAAATTTATAATTTACATGAATGAAAAATCTATAAATTATGCATCATTTTTTCCAACTCATTCATGTTAATATTAATTGGAACTTGCATAGGGTAGTCGAAGTCAACGGGGGAAAAACCATGCATTGGACTTGATTCTGCTGAGTTCTCCCGTGAAGTCATAATTTCTTCAAGTTTGAGGTCGTCGTTGGGCTCTGGTTCCATTCCTTGGTTTCTTCTTTCTGCTCTAATCCAATCTCTGAGGCAAACTAAAACATTCATTGCGTTGCTTCCCAATGAGTGTCGGTTGTCTCCAAGCTGCTGTCGTCCCTGACTGAAGGCGCTCTCTGATGCAACGGTTGACATAGGAACATTCAAGATATCTCTGGCTAATCTTGAAAGTACAGGATATTGTGATTCATTATTCCTCCACCAATCCAGCGTGTTGATCCGTCGTCTGCGATCCTCTGGTGTCGTCCGCAGATAATATTTCAGCTCTTCCCGATAAGTTGATGTGTAAGCTCTCTCATCCACACTGTTCCAACAAGTTAAATCATAAAACGAATCAGGAAAACCACTATGTGCCGGCCTTTTAGAAGCTGATGGCTCCTCGGGAGGATGAGGAGCGACAGTTGGAGTGATATTTGTAGGTACGGCTGAATCAAATAAATCAGCATAGTGATTATATAATTTTTCTATATAATCCTTTGCATCAGCCATAGCCGTCCACAAATCAGGTTGTACTTGTTCAGAATCATGGTTAGTATTTATTTCTAAGTTAGTATAAATAAGAGTACTAAAGTGACACATATGATTATATTTCATGCACGGATTTAACATAGCAGCAACCAAGTAAATAGGGGGAATCGGGAAGAAATATTTTTTAAATTTCGTAAACATAGCGCCAACAGCTTCTTTATAACCTTCTTTATCTTTATATTGTCGGAGCAAACCAGAAATATCGGCTATATATGCCAAAATATTACAAACAGTAGGATAGTATGCACCGGAAAATTCAACCGTAGCTACATAAAATTTTTCTAAGAACTTAACAAGATCATTAATTATAACCCAATCAGAATTATGTAGCATACAATCAGCAGAATCAGCAAATGAACCACAATGTTGGTTAAAAGCTAGTGTAATAGGAATTCTATATTTATAACAAGTTTTTAAAAATTCATACGTAGAATTTCATCTAATATCAATTTCCTCAGGCATCAAAATCGGTGCAAGTCCATTTTCTTGACATTTAACTTTAAATTCTTTAATTCTAGATCTACGATTATTTCCTTGAATAAAACCAACAGCAAGACGAATTTTTTCAATATAAACCTCAAAAAAGTCAAGACCATCTTTTACAATTAAATTATATATATGACATGCACACTTAACATGAAAAATTTCAGGAAAGGGCGGAGATAGCGTAGATTTTATTTTTGTTATAGCAGTCTTGTTGTTAGAAGCATTATCAAAAGCAATACATAAAATTTTATTTTCTATACCATAATATCCGGCAATTTTAATAATAGAATCAGCAATAAATTGTCCAGTATGTTTCCGATCTTCATCATATAAAAAAGCAAGAATACGTTTTTGCATTATGAAATTACTATCCATCCAATGACAAGTAACGGTTAAATAATCATTTTTATTTACAGCACGACCAAGATCGGAAGTTAGGGACAATCTACATTGAATATTTTTTAAGAATGTTGATAAATAAAAACAATATTGTGAATGGAGTCTAAAAATATCAGACCGACAAGTAGTTCTAGGAATACCATTAAACATAGGATTATAAATTGCTTGTATATAACGAATAAAGGCATCAGAAGAAGGAAAACTAAAAGGCAAACAACCCACAGCTACCATTTTAGCTATTTCTTCTCTGTCCCTCAATTTATTATACTTTTTCGCTACTTGACCGGTTGTTGGGTCCATTCTAGTTTGCGTTGACCCACCAACATCCCCACCACCTTTTGCAATATTGAACTCTCTAGTGTGATCTTCAGCTATATGTCTCATTAACGTACCCGTACCCCCTTGCTTACCGCCACTTCTATGCTTATATTTTTGTTGACAAATATTGCACTGCACCTCAATATCTGATATACGTTCAAAAAATTGCCATGCAATACTAGTTCTTTTACGGGGTTTTGGGGCACTGGGAGGACGGGAAGGGAGATTAACTGATTCAGATCTAACGTTAGCATGTCCTACTGCGGGTGTTTCAGCAATATTTTCATCATCTTCGTCTACATTAACTGCATCTACTTCATTTTCTTCTTCTATACCGTAATTTTCCTGAAATTCTACATAATCCATATCGTGAGCACCTACACCTATTTCTTCCTCAAAAGGTGTACCAAGCGGTACCGGAGGCCAAGTCACACGGGTATATCTATTACTTGAACTACCTCTACCGCTAGTAATTCGCTTTTTACTACCACTACCGCTTCCGGGACAAAAAATTTTAACACCTTTAGCAGCGAGGTTTTTTAATTTATCCATAATATAAATTAAATTAAACTAAAAATATTCAAAATACACAAATATAATAAAATTAAATATTAAATAATTAATACAATAAATAAAAATTAAACGTAAGAGATGGAACGACAATACCAAATTTTGGAAGTATCCGAAGATTGCGACTTTAGAAACTTCCGCTCGTACTTTGTAAACGAAAAATTAAAAATTTAAATTGAACACTTTAAGAAATTAAATATATTGAATATTTGAGAATTGAGAATTGAGATTTGAGAGAGTGAAAAATTGTGTGAGAAATGATTTGAAGTTGTAGGGTATTTATAGATTTATTTTGGGGATTAAAAAATTTTTTTTTTTTTTTTTTTTTTTTAAGTTAATGGGCCCAAACTAGCCGTTTGGACCCAAAAACGGTAATATAGCCGTTGGGCCAACGGCTAGTTTGGCCCAATAATTAATTTTTTTTTTTTTTTTTAATGTCGGGCCGGGCCGGGCCGGTTAACCGGCGGGCCTGGACCGGGTTGGTCCGGGCCGGGTTAACCGGGCCCAGTTTAAAAAAAAAACCGGACCGGAACCCGGAACCCTAAAGCCCTAGGGCTTACCGGGCCGGGTCAAACCGGTCCGGTTTGATATGTAGGGCCGGTTCGGGCCGGGCCAGCCCGGCCCGTTTGACAGGTTTAGCCACGACTAATACACATTGTCTTTCCTAAGCCCCACTTATGAGATTAGACTGGTTATATTAATGTTGTTGCATTGCATGCATGCAGGTTATCCACATAACATCTATTGTGATGACTATGTTGCAATGGCTCCTCTTCCGTCTATATATAGCATTTTCAAATGTTTAAAGTACTACTTTTCTTTCCTTCAATAGATAATAAATAATGGAGTACTAGTTAGGAGTGGGCATAGTTTGGGGCTTTGGGCCAATCTGAAATCTAAATTATAATCCAAACTTTTTGGATATTTGGATTATAGATTGAACTTTTACGGATTTTAATTTTAAAGTTTATGGATTTCGGATTGGAAATTGGATTTATAGCAGTACAAATTTTCGAATATACGAAATTTCATACCTTAAATTCATCTCAGCCCATATAATATGTGGCCAATATTAATAAATACAATTTTCAAAGGTCCAGTAACCTACGCCCCTAGCCATTATAGCATTAATTAAGTCCAATATGAAATTACACGATATCGATGTCAGAGTGACTTCAATCCTTGTTAACCATAGAAAATTGCACATTAATTCTAAGGAGCAAACAATTTGGTGAACTAAGGCTGTCGATTATTATGATATGCCTTAAGGCTCAAAGTCAAAACTAAAAATCCAAATCCAAACAGATTAATCCAAAATCTAGCTTAAAAAATCCAGTTCAATCCGAGCTCATTTAAATTGAATTTGGATTGTAATTTTTTCAATTCAAAAATCAAAACTCCAATTCAAATGACCCGAACATCCGCCGTAGTACTACTTATATATCATACTAAGTAGTGGAATATTCCTAATTGTCTCTGCTCAATGTTTTTAATGGTACTTCCTCTATATACCACAAATTATATGTTCTACTACCTGTTTTATGCATCAATGTTTTATTTTTTCTTACTGGCTATAACATGTGTGACTTAGGAACCACATTCAAAGGAGGAATAGCTGACCTTGATATTGTTATTGAGACACTTAAAGACTCTGGTTACTCTCAAGATAAGTTCTACATCCATTGCGATGCAGCATTATGTGGACTTACACTACTAAAAACTTGGCTATTAGCTACCAAGGTTAGTGAGGGACAAATTATATGTCGGAATTGTGAGGGACTTTGCAACATTGTCCCTCATATAAATTAAATATTTTTATTTTTATTTTTTTTATAATAGCGGAGAGGGACATCCCTCACTAAAATATGTTGATAATAAAAGACTTGTATTAAATTTGTTATAGCAAGGGATTTCCCTCGCTAAATAATAACAAATAAATTCATATTTCAAAGAAAATTTAAATATAATTTTTAATATTATAATTTTCATTTTTTTTTAAAGGCGAAGAGGGACATCTCTCACTAAAATATAATGATAATAAAAAACTACTATTAAATCTGTTATAGCGGGGGATTTTCCTCGCTAAATAATAACAAATAAATTAATATTTCAAAGAAAATTTAAATATAATTTTAATATCCATTTTTTTAAAAGACGAAGAGGGACATCCCTCACAAAAATATGATGATAATAAAAAAAAATCAATATTAAATTTGCTATAGCGAGGAATTTCCTTCTCTAAATAATAAAAAATAAATTCATATTTCAAAAAAAAGTTAAATATAATTTTTAATATTTTAATCTCTATTTTTTTAAAAGACGGAGAGGGACATCCCTCACTAAAATATGATGATAATAAAAAATTAATATTAAACTTGTTATAGCGAGGGATTTTCTTTACTAAATAATAGCAAATAAATTCATATTTCAAAGAAAATTTAAATATAATTTGTAATTTTTTTAGCCGGTACTAAAGCATTAGTAAAAAATAAATGAAAATGAAATATAAGCTATTCAGGGAGAACTCAATATGATACATATAATTAGATAGTGATAATTAGAATAAGTAAAAATATTTGAGTGGTATTCTTAATAAATGTTGATGAATTGTATTAGCTTATAATTAATTTGATAATGAAAAAAAAGAGGTATAGTAATTTTATAAGTAATACAATAAGTAGTTGATTAGCTTATAGTTGATATTGTAGTAAATAAAAGTAAATTAATGTAGTGGTATTGACGGATCGTCTTATAATTTGATAACTACAAATATTATTGATTGATTAATCTATATATCAATAATTACAGAAAAATAAAAGAGTATCTTCAATATCTTTATTAAAATAATATTAATTGATTAATTTATACGATAGTTAAATTAAATAAAGTTTATTAGTGCTTTTTTTAGAAATATTATTGTCTGCTAAATTATACATTGACAATTATACTAACCGTAAATATTAGTGACATCATTAAGTAATATTAGTGAATGATATATTAATATATATTTTGACAACTATACTACGTATAAGTGTATTAATAATATTTATAGAAATTATTATTGATTTATTAACATATCTCTCTATTTATCTATACTATTATAAAAATATGAATATAAATATTGATTGACTAAAATATCCTTCAAATATTGAAGGACTTTTACCCTTAAATATTTAAATTCAATTAAGATAAAATTATCAAAGAACACCGCAAAATAGTATTATCCTGATTTACTTTGGTTAGGAAGTGTTGACACCTAATTTTTTCCTCCACAACCAAGTTTAATCTCGAGTTTCTTTGATTTTTAATAAAATTACAATATTTATTTTATCTGAATAAAAGCTTTTCAAAATATTTATTTGGGTGAATTTGTCATTTTAAGTAGCGATTATATATTATCGTATTCAATTATACGAAATTATATAGTTTTGTTACTTAAATACCTATTTTCTATAAAATATCAGATTTTAATCAAGGCTTGTCTTGAAAATAAATTTAAATGATTAAAATCTTGATTTAAATATTATTTGCTCTCAAAAATAATGTATTTGGATAAATGTTTGTGTAATTTTATCAAATCAAGAAGCTCAAGATTAAACAAGGTATTAATTCGTATCGATTCTCAATTAAATTTAGTCAATTTATTAAATTTGACCATAATTGAAATCGAGTTGATCACAATTGCAATGCAACTGATCAAATTGATATCCAATTTGGTTAACATTTAAGTAAAATTGGCTAAAAAATAATTTCATTTGGCCATTTTTTAAAATTATCAAATTTCTACCCCTGTTTATTTTGAAATTGGGTCACACTTTCGCCTAAGCCCAAATCTTAATTCCCAACAGCCATGACCCAATTACAAAACCACCCGCCCCAGGCCCATTTGGGTTTCTTCTCCTCATTAACAAAAACCAGCTTCAGCCCAATATAAACCCCACACGCTCCAGCGGCCCAAATTTACCATGACCCGACCCAACTCACCTACATCTTCTCAACAAGAACAACGACAACAACCCTCAAAATACCAAAACAACGACAACAATACACCAACACCTAAAATGGCAAAACCACCAACGTCCAAATCCAAAACCCGTCCCCTCTCCATGCGCGAAAAAACCAAAAAGCTTCCAGAATAGGTTCAGGTGTCCCCTCAACGGCTCAATTTCGTGAATCTCGGGCATGGGGGGTACGATTTCGTACATGTATGTCACAATTTCATTGGCTCTTGGTGAAAAATTATTTTCCCTAAATCTTATTGGTCCACCAATTTCAAAATTGGTACATTTGTTGATGAAACCCCAAGCTGAAGGAGGGAATTCAAAGTTCAAATTCCAAAATATCTTATTTTTCAAGTCCCGAAAATACCTCCAATTCGTCTTCTATATAAGAAACGAGTAGGTCACTGTTTTGGGGAGAGGGGTGAAAAAAGAGATTTTGGGTCCGAAAAGAGGGGGTTTTGAAAAAATTGAGGGAGAAAAATTTTGGAGAGAGAAAAAAGGGCACTCAAGAAAACACTCTTCACACCAAAAAAATAAATATACATATTCTGAGATAGTGCATCTGAATTGTCGAAGCAGCTGTGAGGTTTTCTGGTGGTCAGAATCCTGTCGTCAATTCGTTGTCCTATTTTGCTGCTCCGAAACAGGTAATACTTCATTTTCTCCCTTCGTCTCGATATTTTCTTTTCATCGATATGTTAGCGTCTTAGCTTCATAATTCCATCGCTAGTAGTTGTTAGTTGCTGAGATGTGCTGGGAATTGTTTACTGGTAGATGGCTTCGATAGCGTAGGTTTTGTTCATGATGACTATCACTATGTTGATATTTGTGTCAATGTGTTTGATGCCGCTGCTTAGTATTGTTAAATACATGTTCTTCATTAAAAGTGCCCTGAATTCACTATTTTTATCTATGAATGGTTCTTTATTTTAATTCATAGCATGTTGTGTGGTTGAAACAACGTTGTGGATTGAGTTTTGATCTAATACTCCCACTCTGTATGCTGGTAAAGTTGAATAAGCTATTTTTTGTAGTAAAGTCGCATGCTTTGGTTTTGTTTCGGACTGCTAGTATCATGCTAAGGCTGGTTTCGTCATTAAAATTTCATACTTTGATTTTTGAATAGTAGTTTTGGGCTGCTGGTATCTTGTTATACTTGGTTTCATGATTAAAGTTTCGTGCTTCGATTTTTTTTAATAGTTTTGGGTGGATGGTGCCCCGTTGTAGCTGATGTTTTGTTAAAGTTTTATGTTTGGTTAGTTTCGGACTGATGGTATCTAGTTATGGACAATTTCATGGCTTCTAATTTTGGATTGATGGTGTCTTGTTCATTGTTCGTAGTTGACGTCGTCTTGTTAGTCGTCATTAGTCTGATGTGAGGTTAAGTATATTTGCAGTATATTGTCTTCCATATCACTAAAGTTGTTTTTCTTTTGGGAGTAGAGTAAGGATATAGCTTAGGATAAATCGGCTAAATCTTTCTTTTACTGTTTATAAGAAAAGCATGTGATGTTTGGATTATGTGTTGTTTTCTTGTTCCATAATCTTGGTGCAATTAAATCCGTGTTAGCTTAATGAGATTTCTTTTGTCAAATTTTGGTCCGCTTTGTCTTAATTTGCTCTTTGTTGTTGGTTTCATAGCATTGTTACTATACAGATGAATACCAAATGCGTTTTAATGTTCTACCAAGCATTACATCTAGATGGTTTCCTGCATGTTGAATGAAATTGCTACTATGTTGATATGGATTGAACTATTGGTTGCCATGTTGTAATGTTCATGTATCGATTAAGATTTCTTTCTAAATTATTTCTAGTCGAATTATTTCCTAATCTTTATCTTCCTTCACCTTTTCTTTGCATGAACCTGCCTTTGAGTCCAAACAGACTTTATTCCCATTGTTGCATTATCAATGTGGGACATTGAGGTCCATCCCTCATGAGTCGATTTTGAAGGTCCTAAGGAGGCAATCTCATAGTGCGTGGATAACAAAGTCGAAAGAAGAAAAATGGATTAAAGTCCCATCGTTGGAGCAGGCGACGAGACTAGAGAGTCTCATTCTTTTATTTATCTATTGTTGTACTATTTATTCATTTATTGTTGCTTTAGTTATTTATTTCTTCGATTATCTATTTTAGGTCTCGAAGCTAAAAGTTGTAAACTAATACAGGTGGAGCGAGACCCGAGCTAAACGCTCGAAAATATACACTTAGGATAGGTGATGATGGGTCGAAAGCCTAACTAGATTAGGACAGGTGAAAATGGGTCGAAAGCCCAATTAGATTAGGACAGGTTTTATCGATTTGGGCCCAATGGCCTAAGTCTCTTACTTCCTCCTCCCTTTCCCCCTTTTACGTGCTTACTTGCTTATTAGCTTGTTTGGACTTTGTTAAAATTCCTACTAAGTCGTCCAAATTTGTTTTACACAAATCATTTTCTAAAATCAATCACTTTTCAATAAATCAATTTTTTTTTGAAGTTAATTAAAAGACGTTTTTAAACAGTCCGGATAACCGCAAGTTAGAGGACGTTTTAGGTGCCTAACACCTTCCTAGAACGTTAATAGGAACCGCTTACTCAGAATCTTCAAAACTTAAATGATTTTTCTCTTTGGATCGTTTAAAGTATTTTTATTCTTAATTCCTTTTCAAAATTAAGTGGCGACTCTTTAAAAATCCAAAATTTCTCTGCAAAACAGGAAGTATTCTAATTCAAAACTTTTTTCAAGAACTCATATTCTCAGGAAAAAAATATGAGGTCAAAGGATTAAAACAAAGCATTATCCAAAAGATAAAAAAGATTTAAAAATATCCCTCATAATTCATACTATCCTAATATACTTTGGCTGGAGTATCATAATCCACAAATGTTTTCAGGAAATCAATATTTTAGCGGTAAAATAAATTACAAAATTCGCCTTTTCAGTAATTTTAACTCAACAATGTGATTTTTTTTACATGAATTTACTTAATCATTAATTTGTAACTCACATATAAGGGTGTTCATGAGTCTTATATCTCAACTCTCTATTGTTATATTTATTTAGCAAAATTTTTAGTAACAATGACTGATTTACAATCAAAAAATAAAAATAAATAAAGTACCGACAAATGAAGTACCACTTGTGGTCGGTTTTTAATTAATTTCTCTTTTAAAAAATAATTTTAAAAAAGCGACCACAACTGGTCAATTTTTTTAAATAAATTAAAAATATCATGTAAAAAGCGATCACTTGTGATCGATTTTTCAAAAAATTATTACTTGTGATTGATTTTCAATTAAAAAAATTAAAAAGAAAATAATTTGAAAAAGCGACCACAAATGGTTGTTTTTTTTTATTAAAAAACTAAATTTAAAATATTATACAAAAAGCGATCACTTTTGGTCGGTTTACGATTAAAAAAAATTAAAAAAGCAAAGTTGATTTTCAATTAAAAAAATATTTCATAAAAAATGACCACAAATGGTCGGTTTTCATTAAAATAAATATATTATGCAAAAAGGGAGCGACCACATGTGGTCTCTAACAATTAAAAGAATTAAAAAAGAAAAGCATTTGAAAAAGCGACCACATGAGGTAATATACTCGTGCATGTGATGTATATAGTACGTTTCAAAAGTTGATATGTATATATATATGTACATATATATTATGCAGTGATCAATGTACGGGGTAGTGAAAAACTAACTGAATGTATTTAAACATATTGAATAGTATGTTACTATCAAATGAACACGCTACAATTATAATAAATTAATATTTATTATTAAAAATAGTTGTATACCACTATTTTATTAAATGTGAAGTTAACAAATATAGATCTTGTTAGTTTAAGAGAAGAAGAAGAAGAAGAAGAAGAAGAAGAAGAAGAAGAAGAAGAAGTTAACAAATACTATATTTATTTAATTCTTTTGATATTTATTATTATTATTATTATTATTATTATTATTATTATTATTATTATCATTATTAGAATTAGATGAATAAAACCCCAAAATTAAAAATCAGCTCTCTCAAAATCGACTAATTAAAACTCATCGCACATAACCAATCTCCGCATCATCGGAGCAACACCACTGCTACTCTTCCTCTCTGTCGTACCACTACCACAGGCGGCGACTCTCAAACTCGGCTACGACGGCGGCTGAACATAGTTTTGAGCCGGTTTATGGTAATTGATTTCTCTTTTTTTTTTTATGCATTTTTCGTGTGAAATTACATTACGTGGTTCTCTTTTTCTTGTTTGGTTGTCCTGCATTTTACCTTTTGGGGTATTGGGGTTTTCTGTTCTTAGGGGTATTGGGGTTTAATGTGCTTCTTGTTTCTCTGAAATTAGCCAATTATTCTTCATTGTTGCTAGTCCCTTTGTAACAGTAGAGAAACTTAATTCGATTTGATTCTCGATATTTTTAATCTTTTTAATGGTTTCAGATACATTTATTGAGATGCCGACCTTTTCATTTATCATTCCAGCATCTCCACCCCCTTAAGAATAACACTTGCCTCAGCAAAATTATTACTACAAGTGCTAGAGTATGAAGCATACACCATGGTCACGAGCCCTTCATTGTTTCTAAGCATACACCATGCCTTTGTTGCAACCATCAGTATTTAATTTGTAATTAGAGTGTCCAGGTTTGCTTTAAGTAACACACTTGATGTTCCTCCTATCATTCTTAAAGAAATATCTCCTTTTGTACATCATAATTCTTCAAGTTCTGAATGTGTGAAGCCAAGTGTGGTGGGAATTTGTTATGTAGTTTTATGATAGTCCATGTTCCATTTTTCATGATTTTTTAAACCTTGGTGATTTTGAGTTGCTATGCCAATGAAGAAAATAAGTTGCTTGTAATGTCCGATTACAATTAAAGAAAATCACATGAAAGAGTTAAATGCAGTATCAAATGGGGATATATGACTAGCAAAATGCCTTTGTCCAATAGAGCACATGACTCTGTTTCCTATTATATGATCTCTTATTGACTATGGTCCATTTCGTGGCTGATTAAGCCCCGTTTGGCCATGAAAATTATAATTTTTTTGGAGTTAGAGTTGGAGTTGGAGTTGGACATGAACATAAATTAAAGTTGTTTTTAAAATTTTGTGAGAGAAGTATGAGTGAAAAAAGTAAAAACAAGTAAAACTTGTTTTCAATTTTCCAAATACAATTTCGAAATTGTATTCGAAATTTTCATGGCCAAACACTTACAATTTTTACTTTTTTCATTAAAGTGAAATAATTTTTTGAAAAAAAGTAAAAAATTTTCATGGCCAAACGGCTATAAGTGTGACTGCATAATTTTAAATTGTCTAAGTCATTTATTAATGATACTATTTTGATTCAGAAAAATAGGAGAGAAATAACTTTTATAAATTGTTTTATCTCAATGAACACATATAGAGTCCTTGAACCTTTTGTTTGTGTTTGACTTTGATTCTCTTTGTACATCAATATTTCTTTAACAGTTTACAACCTAAATCTTTGAGTTGTTTGTATTTGTGTCATTGTATTGCGAACTGGTGCATATTATACAATCTGGTACATGAAGCAGGCCATGTCATGTGAATAATTTTCTTACTAAATATATTTTGTTAATACTATAGATTAATATTTTATGCATAAATCAATATATAAAAAGGAATGGCATCATTTAATGATGATCTTTTCTTGCATATTGGTTAAGTACCTTAGACTAAACATATTGTTGGCAACTATAACCTATGTTTCTTAAAATTGTGGTTAATTAGTATAAATTCCTAGACCTCTTTTTGCCTAAGACCCAACTAAAACAATAGGTCAAGACTATCTCTTATCTACAAATGTGATCCAATTAATATTTTTCTTTCTTTTTAATACATATTGATATTGACATATATTTGGCAACTTCACATTCCCATTTTATCAAGTTATGTAATGCTGTTAGCATGCTAATATATTTTGTTTGCAGGAAAAGAAGCTTGGGAGGCCGATAATGCATGTTGAGTTTTTCAGGACTACACACACAAGGAAGCAGGGGAAGATCCTGATATTGGGTTGAGCCACGAGCTCAACTGTCCTGTGTAAGCGTATATTTCTAGTACTAATTATTTTATTTCCTAAATTTATATTATAATGTTATTATCATTAAATTCAGAATCGATATCTGCTACATAGAGAATTTTCGCCGGACTCTATCAGATGATAGTCAAGATAAGAACTTGTGTTTTGAATTTAGTTAAATATGGTCACTTGAGAAGTGAATTAGTGACTTCAAAATGTTCAAGTGTAGTTACTTAAAATGTGAACTTGTGTTTAGAATTTAGTTAAGTGTGGCCACTTGTGAAGTGAATTAGTGACTTCAAAATATATAGGTGTAGTTACCTGAATTATAAATTAGTGACTTGTGTTTTAAATTTAGGTACTTGAAAGGTGAACTTGTGTTTTGAATTTAGTTAAGTGTGGTCACTTGAGAAGTGAATTAGTGACTTGAAATTTTTTAGGTGTAGTCACTTGAAATGTGAACTTGTGTTTTGAATTTAGTTAAGTGTGGTCACCTGAAAAGTGAATTAGTAACTTTAAAATGTTTAAGTGTAATTACTCGAAAGGTGCACTTGTGTTTTGAATTTGGTAAGTGTGGTCACTTGAGAAGTGAATTAGTGACTTCAAAATGGTTATGTGTAGGCATTTGAAACGTGAACTATTTTTTGAATTTAGTTAAGTGTGGTCACTTGAGAAGTAAATTAGCGACTTGTGTTTTGAACTTAGTTACTTGAAAGGTGAACTTGTGTTTTGAATTTAGTTAAGTGTGGTCATTTAAGAAGTGGATTAGTAACTTGAAAATGTGTAAGTGTAGTTACTTGAAATGTGAACTTGCGTTTTGAATTTAGTTAAGTGTGATCACTTGAGAAGTGAATTAGCGAATTGAAAATGTTCAAGTGTAGTCGCTTGAAATGTGAATTTATGACTTGAAAATGGTTAAGTACTGTTGTCACTTGAGAAGTGAATTAGTGACTTGAAAATGTTTAAGTGTATGAACTTGAATTATGAATTAGTGACTTGTGTTTTGGATTTAGTTACTTGAAAGGTGAACTTGTATTTTTATTTTAGTTAAATGTGGTCACTTGAGAAATGACTTAGTGACTTGAAAATATTTAAGCGTAGTCGGTTGAAATGTGAATTCATGACTTGAAAATGGTTAAGTGTTGTAACTTGAGAAGTGAATTAGTAATTTGAAAATATTTAAGTGTATGGACTTGAATTATGAATTAGTGACGTGTTTTGAATTTAGTTACTTGAAAGGTGAACTTGTGTTTTGATTTTAGTTAAATGTGGTCACTTGAAAAATGAATTAGTGACTTCAAAATGTTTAAGTATAGGTACTTGAAATGTGAACTTGTGTTTTGAATTTAGTTAAGTGTGGTCACTTGAGAAGTGAATTAGATACTTGAAAATGGTTAAGTGTAGGTACTTGAAACGTGAACTTGTGTTTTGAATTTAGTTAAGTATGGTCACTTGAGAAGATGAGCTTGTTTTGCAATCAACATCTCATGCATCATTCATCTCATCTGGAATTAAAACATCCAGGGACTCAATGTCACTCTTTTTGGGTTATTATTTTAGACCTTTTGGATGAAGATACTGGTAATTATTTATACACATAGATGATAGTAAAATATTTATGTAATTGTGGTTCACTATGTTTATTTTATTTGAAGGAAACATTTCTTAATAGTCCAACCACTCGTGAAGAGGTAGGGAAGAAGGCCCATATGAAAATTAGAGATGGAAAAGAATTCTGGGTCGAAACACGGGCAGAAGATACTTACATAAGTTCATATCTTACTTAGAATTTATTTTATATCATTTATTATATATTAATTTTACTTTTAATGTAGAATCGATATGTTCAAGCAATTGAAGAGATCAAAATGAGTCGATCGACAGATGACCAAGGCAATTCAATCATGCCACCAGAGGAAGAAACTCTCTCCTGCTGGTTAGACATACTTAGGGGCGTTTATAAGGAAAGGGCATACGACCTTTGCTCTGATAAGAACTTTCACCGTCTTTCGTGTGGATTGCAAGGTATAGGGAGTTCTGCTACTATGTCAGATTAGTAGTTTGAGGAGATGCGACAGAAAGTTCGAGAGCTTGCTAGGAAGTACGAGGAGGCACAAAAAAAGGATGGAGGAGGAGCGGCGTAGGATGACACTTGAGTCAGACGTCAAAGAACTCAAGGCTCAAGTAAATACCTTAATCAAGCTTCCTCGTTCTTCGCCCCTTAGCTCTGATGATGATGGTGGAGAGGATGAGGAGGATGGAATGGAGTATTAGGTGGCATTGCTTTAGGTTTGAATTTTGTTAGTTTGGAGTGTTTGAAAGAATTTGTTTGGTGATTGTTTGCATATTGTTTAAGTTGGATGCATATGTATGAAGTTTGATTGATTAATTTTAATGTTTAAATTATTTTGGAGGTGTTTTTCTTATTGTTTTGCTGGTTAATATTGGTTGTACTTTAATTTTCTATTTAAATATTGAGTTGTAGTGCAGTAAAAAACTAATAATAACACCAGATTGGCAAGGGACTTCTATAGCTATTTCCCTCCAAATATTCTAATATCAAATTAAATTTTTATTTGACTTAGCGAGGGATATCCCTCAATATATTTAAATTTATAATTTGTATTAATTTTCATGTACCAAGGATTGTCCCTTGCTAAATAATAAATTAATATTCTATATATTTTTAATATAGCAAGGGACGTCCTTCACTAAATAATAAATTAATATTATATATATATTTAATATAGCAAGGGTCGTCCCTCACTAAATAATAACTTAATATTATATGTATTTTTAACATAGCAAGAGTCGTCCCTCACTAAATAATAACTTAATATTTTATATATTTTTAATATAGCAAGGGACATCCCTCACTACATTATATTTTTCTATAAAATTATAAGATCAAAATAGCGATGACTGAGTGACGGAGTCCGTCATTACTTTGTGAGGGTCTCTCTTACTAATAATTAGCAAGGCTTAAATTAACAAGACACCTTATAGCAATGGCCGCCCTTACTAAATCTTAATTAGTGAGGGACGTCCCTCACTAAACCGCATGGCTAAAACAAGACTTTTTAGTAGTGTTATACTACCATTTCTAAAAAATGTAAGACATTCACCTCGCCTCTTGTCATCTTTATTGGTTCATCAAGTACCATTTCCTTTAGTAGAAAAAGGAAATTTTCAAAAATATATTATTCAATATTATCCTATATCATAAGGCGTGATGAAGCAGCTGAAGCAGGCTGCTCATGGTCAACATGCTTGCTTCAGCTGCTTCAATCGTGATTATGACTAACTTAGAATTTAACAACCAAATAAATGAACGTTTTAATTAAGTAATAAAATTATACATAAAATTGAATTTTTAAGAATCAACATTGGGCTAAGGCGTGATGAAACAGCTGAAGCAGGCTGCTCATGGTCAACATGTCTGCTTCAGCTGCTTCAATCGTGATTTTACTATATTACCCTTATGTAATTATTCTAAGTTATTCACGAATTAAAAATTAAAAATACTTAATTAAAAAATTAAAATATATATTTATGACATAACTGCTTCAGTTGTTTCAATCGTGTTATTTAAATATTAAAAAATTCATAATATTTAATAAAAAAAATAGAGATAAAATGAGATTTTTTTTTTGATGTTTTAAATTAACTTGACGTCTTATATGGGACAACTTAAAAAAAAATTTACAAGTATTTTTTATAATAATTTTACTATGTCACTTTTAATTAGTAGAATAGAGGAAAAAACATTAAAAATCACAATAATTAAAAATTTAAATAATTTAAAAAATATAATTAACTATCCATCTCACAAAAGTTTGAACAACTTAAAATATTGTTATACAAATTTCATTAATCTAATAAATATAGTAATATATGTCTAACTTAGAATTTAACAACCAAACAAATGAACGTTTTAATTAAGTAATAGAATTATACATAAAATTGAATTTTTAAGAATCAACATTGGGCCATGCGTAGCACGGCGCAAGCCGCCTAGTTTAATATACGCCACATAGTCAAATATACAAAGTTATATATGAAACATTATACCTGAGGAAAAACATAATAAATAACGCACCAACCTTGTATAAAAGCATTTAATAGTATTTTATATCGGGCTATATTGCGCATGTATTTTCTCCAAATAGACATAAACACAATTTTATAATAATAATCAAAAGTTTTTCTTAAAAATATTTACACAATCATCAGATCACTTGTCTAATGAGTACAAGCTAAATGAATTTCTCATGATATTTTCTCCAAATAGACATAAAACACAATTTGATATTAAAAAACAAAAGTTTTCCTTAAAAATCTTTACACAATCATCGGATCACCTATACAATAACTACAAGCCAAATGAATTTCTCATGATCAATAAATATAAGCAGTAGTAATTAATAATGTAACCAGATAAAAATGACAGCTATCATGCTATCACATATTAAACTATATGACGATTTTGTACAAGATTTATACATTATTTTAGTATATATAACTTAACTTCTACTTTAAATTGCCACAGAACTAAGTTTCTTTTTCATTTTTCTTCTGTTTAAAAATACTAAAAATAAATGTTGAGTATGCATAGGCACCTAAAATTACCTTCAAGAAGCCCATTGGCAATGTAAGTGTCTCCGGCCACAAATTTTTGGGATGTCCAATGCCTTGTGGCATACAAATAGCAAGAAAAAAGCACGTCGACATACTCTCAAGGAGTATTGAGTATATTGCTTCAATAGATGCCACAATTTTAGGCAGTCGAGGTGGCCATGCCCCAGTTTTCTTATGGTACAGTTTGAGCAAAAAGTGTCACACCACTATTCAAGGTGATGCTAAAAGATGCATGAAAAAATGCTCGATATTTGAAAGATAGCCTTCGAAAATCAGGGATAAGCGCAATGCTCAATCAACATAGCATCACGGTTGTTTTCGAAAGATCTATGGAACAAGAGTTTATTCATAAATGGCAACTCTCATGTGAAAGGGACATGGCACATGTGGTCGTTATGCCTGGTGTTACAGTTGAAATGCTTGACAACTTCGTAACTGAATTTTCCAAGAAAAGGTTAATTTGGTACCAAAATGGAAATAAGGTTCAACCACCTTGTCCTGCAAATGACATAGGTACACATAATTGTGCTTGTCCTCATCACAAAAATTGATGAGTTGTTTTAATTTATTGCAAAATTCCTGTTACATTCTGTTGAAGTAACTTAATTTGTTAGTTGGGATCATCCCAATATTTCATGTCGTTTGAATAAATGTAATTTTGAATTACATGAATAAAGTTCAATAGTAGCTTCATTCATCAATGTTATACCCTTAATATGAAGTTTTTTTGGGAGACTTATTATTAAGTTATTAAGTAGTCCAAATGTACGATAAAAAACAGCAAATCTATATCAAGAAGTGTTTTACTCGCTTGTTAGACAAGGTATCAGGTCTAGACGTTGAATCAAGCTCAATCAAAGTTTGTTACATTACCAAATTGAACCAAGTTTGAATCAAGGTCAATCAAGCTTACTACAATACTCATTTCGATCGAATTTTCATGAGTCCCGAAACTACAATGACAGAATATCGTGGCTCAACGGGAGGCTAATTAATGAAGATTTTGCTTCAGGCCATAAAAATTTGATGTCCAAACTTTTTAATTAATTGTTAATTTAATGAATTAATTTTCACTTAGATAATATTGTAAGTTATAGAAAAGTAAGAAGTAAGCAAAATATTTTTTTTAGAAATGAATACTGTAGTAGAAAGATTTTAGAATTTTGAATTAAACTACCACATATTATATTAGTAAATAAATTTTATGCAATATACATCAAACAGATTGTATTAAAAATAGGTGGTTAATATCTTGTTAACTACTATTACTAATAACAATATTATTTATGTGAACCGAAAGAGTTAATATTTTTTTTGAAAGAATATTACGTTAATAGTTGAGAAAAGCTGTGGGATCATAACCTTATCAGTTTTCAATAACTGGAAAGTGATTACAAAATAGAGAGTTGTGGTATAAGAAAATATAGTTGTAGAGGGTAGCTGGACAGTTGAAAATGTCATGGTCGGAGAAACGAAGATAGTTGTAGAGGGTAGCTGGTGTTGGGTTCTATGTGTCTATGTGTGTGTTTGAATGGAAAATGGAGGGAATTAAGTGGAAGAGAAAATTGAGTTTACACCAAAATGGAAAGTGTGCTCAAAATAGGAAAGCTTACTAAAATTCTCCCACAAATGAAAAAAGCTTTAAAGTGTTTATATTGTGAAACACATCTCCACATGCTAAGTGAGGCAAGAAATAAGAGATGCCTCGCGCCGTTGTCGTCGTCGCTCGGATTCGAAAAACGATCGATCGATGAGATTTATCTTTTCACAACAACAGTTCTGTATTTTTAATCCTCCATTTATATGCATGCAGGTTTCCGAAACAGTGTTTCCTGAACTGATGCAATTGTTCAACGAAATGATACACTGTTTCGTGAACTGGTATGTCTGTTCGGAGAAGGACACGTTCTTTGGATAAACAGACATGAATTTCCAAAAAAGATACACCATTTAAGTGAACCAATGCCACCTTTTCGAAAGAGGCATATCAGGCTATATAAACCTGCTTTCATTCACAGGTTTTGATATATAGAAAATTTCAGAATAAAAACTCTTTTTCTCTTAAAAATATTCTGTGTGATCACTCAAATCGTTGAGTACGTTTGTGGAATACCGCTATAATTGGATTGAAGACCATTTTATCCTGGGAGGAAAATTCCGCAACCTCGGGTACAGTGAGGGGAATTATTTCCTTAAGGACACTCCGTGAATTCGGAGGACTTGGCCATTTCTGTTTCATCTTTATTTTTGAAAATAAAATACACCTCTTGTAAAGATCACTTTGATCTTGGATTGAGGGTATTTTCTGTACTTCATTGTGTTCTTGTTTTTTTTAAACATTGAACTAAAGTTGAAGTTGTTGCACATATACAGATTCTATATACCCGGACACATTATGAAGTAACAACCTTAAGGAAATAACTCAAAATCTGTATAACTTGATTTTGGAGATTAAAGCTTTAAGCTTTCTACTCCGTTTGAATTTAACTAGTGATTAGAAGACATAAAATCTTCATCACAAGTTTAAAATTCACTCGGTTGACAATTGGAAGTCATAAAAACTTCATTGTTAACTAGAAACAAGAAGAAGAATTTAAAGTTTCTTAACTTTACAAGTAGTATTCTGAAAATACTAAATATTTTTGTCTTGTGGTGACAGGAAAAATGACTAATGATAGTCTAATGCAAAATGCGGCTACGACTGTGGGGGAAAACAATATTGCTTCAACAAGTCGAGCAAATGCTCCGCAACCAATGGCACCTGCGGAGAAGCCCAGAAAATTTGCGGGCATTGACTTTAAGCGATGGCAACAAAAGATGTTCTTTTACCTCACCACTTTGTGTCTGCAACGGTTCACTAGCCAAGACGCTCCTGAGGTGCCCGAGGGAACCTCAAACAAAGAGCATTTCGTAATTGTAGAGGCTTGGAAGCATTCAGACTTCCTTTGCAGGAATTATATTCTGAGTGGTCTACAAGACGACCTTTATAATATTTATAGTGGAACTAAGACATCAAAGGAATTGTGGGGGGAACTTGAACGAAAATATAAGATAGAGGATGCGGGAATTAATAAATTCCTTGTTGCAAGGTTCCTGAACTTTAAAATGATAGATAGCAAATCAGTTGTCTCTCAAACGCAGGAATTACAAGTAATCATTCACGATCTCCTAAAAGAAGGTATGTCTTTAAAAAATATCTTAGTTGAACAAATTGAAAATGTTCTTAGAACTCACATAAACTGTTTTGTAGGTTTGATTGTGAATGATGCATTTCAAGTAGCAGCGATCATTGAGAAGCTACCACCTATGTGGAAAGACTTCAAAAACTACTTGAAGCACAAACGCAAGGAAATAACTGTCGAAGATCTTATTGTCCGACTACGTATTGAAGAGGATAATAAGGCTGCCAAGAGAAGGTCAAAAGGAAATTCTACAATTAATGGAGCACATATTGTAGAAGATGACCAAAATAATTCTAAGAAAAGGAAGAAAGCTAAACAAGGAAGCCATCAACCCAAGAAGAAATTCAAGGGAAAATTCTTCAATTGTGGCAAGATTGGTCACAAGTCCATGGATTGTCGTGCCCCAAAGAAAGGCAAGAAAAAGGATCAAGCAAATATGATTGGATCCAACAAAGAATGCGATGATTTGTGTGCTATGTTCTCAGAATGCAACTTGGTGGGGAATCCTCGTGAATGGTGGATGGATTCTGGAGCCATCCTCCATGTATGTGCCAACAAAGAGTTATTTTCATAATTCGCTCCGGCTCAAGTAAAAGAAATGATCTACATGGTTAACTCTGCTACTGCTAAGGTAGAAGGAACAGGAAAAATATGCTTGAAAATAACTTCAGGTAAGGTCTTGACACTTAACAATGTCTTGTATATTCCGGAGTTACATAGGAATTTAATTTCTGTTTCACTTCTAGACAAGAACGGATTCAAATGTGTAACCGTTTCTGAAAAAATTGTAATTAGCAAAGGAGAAATGTTTGTAGGAAAAGGCTATCTCACAGAGGGCCTTTATAAGATGAATGTAATGAATATTGAAATAAATAAAAGTTAAAATTCTTCTTATTTGCTTGAGTCTTATGATTTATGTCATGAACGTTTAGTCCATGTTAATTACAAAACGTTACGAAAACTGATTAACTTGGAAGTTTTGCCAAACTTTGAGTGCAATAAATCAAAGTGTCAAACGTGTGTGGAATCAAAGTATGCAAAGCATCCTTATAAGTCCGTTGAAAGGAATTTCAATCCTTTAGACTTAATACACACTGATATTTATGATATGAAGTCAACACCATCACGTGGTGGGAAAAAGTATTTCATAACTTTTATTGACGATTGCACTAGATATTGTTATGTCTATTTGCTAAATAGCAAGGATGAATCAATAGATGCCTTTAGGCAATATAAAACTGAAGTTGAAAATCAGTTAGATAAAAAGATAAAAATGATAAGAAGTGATAGGGGTGGAGAATATGAATCTCCCTTTTCCAAAATATGTATAGAGAATGGAATTGTCCATTAAATTACGACCCCATATTCACCTCAATCTAATGGAATTATGGAAATGAAAAATCAAACTTTGAAGGAAATGATGAATGCCTTGCTTATAAGTTCCGGTTTACCGCAAAACTTATGGGGGGAGTCTATCCTTACAACCAATCGTATACTTAACAGAGTTCCCCATAGTAAGACACAATCAATTTCTTATGAAAAATGGAAAGGAAGAAAACCCAACTTGAAATATTTCAAAGTGTGGGGGTGTCTAGCAAAGGTCCGAATTCCTATGCCTAAAAGGGTTAAGATAGGACCTAAGACGGTGGACTACGTGTTCATAGGATATGCTAAAAGTAGTAAAGCATGTTGATTTTTTGTTCATAAATCCGAACATCCGGATATTAATGAAAATATGGTAATTGAATCAGACAATGCTGAATTCTTTGAAAACATTTATCCATACAAAACTAGACATGAATAGTCTAGTGGGGGGTCTAAACGAGCTCGAGATGAACCAAGTGAGAATGTACATAATGAATAAAATCCAAGACGTAGTACACGTCAAATAACGTCTACTTCATTTGGATCAAATTTTGTAATATTTCTCTTAGAAAATTAGCCTCAAACATTTAAGGAAGCGATGACATCTTTGGACTCATTCTTTTGGAAAGAGGCAGTTAATAGTGAGATTGATTCAATCTTAAGCAACCATACATGAGAATTGGTTGATCTTCCTCCCAAAAATAAACCTTTAGGTTCTAAATGGATCTTCAAAAGGAAGATAAAAACGGATGTCACTATTGACAAATACAAGGCAAGACTTGTAGTAAAAGGCTTCAAATAAAAAGAATGCCTTGATTACTTCGATACATACTCGTCAGTAACAAGGATAACATCGATTCGAATATTAATTGCCTTGGTTACGGTATATGATCTTCAAATCCATCAAATAGATGTGAAAACCGCATTCCTAAATGGAGAATTGGAGGAAGAAATTTACATGGAACAACCCGAGGGTTTAGTGGTTCCATAAAAAGAGAATAAGGTGTGTAAATTTATAAAGTCGCTGTATGGACTAAAGCAAGCACCTAAATAATGGCATACAAAGTTTGACCAAACTATGTTGGCAAACGGGTTCAAGATAAATGAATGTGATAAATGTGTTTATGTTAAAGACACTCCAAATCACCAAGTCATTGTTTATTTATATGTGGATGATATGTTGATCATCAGTAGAGACATTTCTGACATAAATGCTACAAAATGAATTCTTGAGAGCAAGTTCGATATGAAAGACCTTGAAGTTGCGGATGTGATCTTAGGTATAAGAATCCATAGAACTCCACAAGGGTTGGAATTGTCACAGTCTCATTATATCGAAAATGTACTTGACAAATTCAAGTATATGGAATTCAGTATTGCCAAGACTCCTTTGGATGTGAGCTATGGACTCCAAAAGAACGAAGGTGAAAGTGACTCACAATTGGAATACGCAAGAGTATTGGGATGTTTAATGTATATAATGAACTGTACACGACCAGACATAGCATGCACTATTAGTAAATTGAGTCGGTATACGAGTAATCCCAACAAAACTCATTGGATGGCAATGAAAAAAGTTTTGGGCCATCTTAAATACACTCAAAATTATGCCTTGTATTATAATAAATATCCTGCGGTACTTGAAGGATATAGTGATGCAAATTAGATCACCGGATCGAATGAAGTAAAATACACAAGTGGATATGTATTTACTATCGGTGGAGGAGAAGTCTCTTGGAAATCATCCAAACAGAAATGTATTGCTCGCTCTACAATGGAATCTGAATTTATCGCATTGGATAAAGCCAGTGAAGAAGCAGAATGGATCTGAAATTTCTTGGAAGATATTCCTTATTTCCCCAAGAAAGTGGCACCAGTATGTATACACTGTGATAGCCAAGAGGTAATAGGTAGGGTAGGGAGCATGATGTACAATGGTAAATCTCGTCACATACGACAGAGACATAATACTGTTAGAAAACTTCTCTCTAGTGGAATTATCACTATTGACTATGTAAAGTCAAAGGATTATGTGTCGGATCCACTTACAAAAGGCCTATCTAGAGAAGGAGTGGAAAGGACATCCAAGGGAATGGGTTTAAGTCCTATGACAAGTCAGCATGGCGGAAACTCCACCTAGCAGACTGGAAATCCCAAGAGCTAGGTTCAAGGAGATCAAACAAAGTTGTGTCTGACAGGTTCAACATTGTCAATTACCCAACTCATTCTCATGATGTAGACAATGGATCATAAACTAAGATAAGACTTAAGGTGAAAAGTCTTTTAATGATTATCTAAATTTGACAGATTTGACCAAATAGTTTAATCTATAGGATTGGACATTTAGAAATCACCTATGTGAGGGAGAAGTGAAAGCCGCTTCAAGGAGAATGTTAGTAAAGTCCTATTCTCTAAGCTCTCATAAAACCGGGACGTGTTCATGGCTGAAAAGAACAAAACCGTGAGAACCATAAACGGTAAAAGGCTGGTTATGTGACATATGTTTTCTAGGTGTATATTAAAGTTCGACGGTTCAAAGATATCAAATCTACTGATCAACCGAGTGCATCCGATGCATGTTCACTATGGAAAGTTCAAAGGAAAACCCACTTATCCAGATGCAATCAGTCTTTACTTGATGATCACATACTTGTCCGTAAAGTTTTTCAAAAAAAATAGCCATTCCACATTCATGTGGGGGATTGTTGGGTTCTATGTGTCTATATGTGTGTTTGAATGGAAAATGGAGGAAATTAAGCGGATGAGAAAATTGAGTTTTGCACCAAAATGGAAAGTGTGCTCAAAATAGGAAAACTTACTAAAATTCTCCCACATTGGTGAGAGAAAGAAGCTTTAAAGTGTTTATATTGTGAAACACATATCCACATGCTAAGTGAGGCAAGAAATAAGAGATTCCTCATGCCATCGTCGTCCTCGCTCGCTCGGCTCGGCTTCAAATTTGGATTTGGATTTGGATTTGTCAAATGATCGATCGATGAGATCTATCTCTTTGGACAAAGTTTATTTGATAGAAATTTAATCCAAATGTCAAAGGAAAAAATGCAACAACAGTTCTGTGTTTTTAATCCTCCATTTATATGCATGCATGCAGGTTTTCGAAACAGCATTTCCTGAACTGATGCACTGCTTCGAACTGATGCAATTGTTCAACAAAATGATACACTGTTTCGTGAACTGGTATTTCTGTTCGGAGAAGGACACGTTCTTTGGATAAACAGATAAATTTCCAGAAAAGACACACCATTTAAGTGAACCAATGCCACATTTTGGAAGAGGCATCTGATAGGCTATATAAACCTGCTTTCATTCATAGATTTTGATATATAGAAAATTTCAGAGTAAAAACTCTTTTTCTCTTAAAAATATTCTGTGTGATCATTCAAATCGTTGAGTGCATTCATGGAATCCAACTATTTGAGGTATCACTAAAATTGGATTGAAGGCCATTTTATCCCGGGAGAAAAATTCCGCAACCTCGGGTACAGTGAAGGGAATTATTTCCTTAAGGACACTGTGAATTCGGAGGACTTGGCCATTTCTGTTTCAGCTTCATTTCTGAAAATAAAATACACCTTTTGTAAAGATCAATTTGATCGTAGGTTAAGGGTATTTTCTATACTTCATTGTGTTCTTGTTTTTTTAAACATTGAACTAAAGTTGAAGTTGTTGTTGCACATACACAGATTCTGTGTACCCGAATACATTACGAAGTAACAGCTGGATGGTGGAAAATGACATGGTCAGAGAAATAATAATAGTAGAGAGAAACTAGACACAGGCAGTGAAAAGTGATGGATAATAGAGACGTGAAATTTAAGTAGAGAAAATGTTAGTCTCTTGTCACACTTCTTTTTTTACCTAAAAAATAGATTTAAGTTCGCAAGGGTTTGAATTATTGAAAGCGACTAAAAGAAACTTCTTCAAAAAAAGAATTTACATTTAAAACTCAAAGTCACCATTTGAAATTTACATTTAAAACTCAAAGTCACCATTTGGCATTGATTTGGTGTAAAAAATAATGATCGACGAATAAAGATCCTAATTAAGAAATTCTATTGAATGAGGGAAAGGTATTAGACACAATCCCATAGTTTGAGAGTGATCACTTCATTAAATCGTATCGACTACTTGACATGAATAAACTCACAAACACAAAAAGGCAAACAGACAAAAGTTCAAAATAAAAATAAAGTCTAGTACATTTAATACAGTCCAAAAATAAATAAAAATGCAAAAATAAACATAGACTAACATAACTTAGCCTAAAGTTATGTATAATGATCTTCGAATACATAGTACTTCGAAGCGTTCCCGGCAAATGAATACATTTGATCACAATTTCATCACACATGTAATTAATTATAATCCAATATCGAATCTTAAGTTTGCCTATCCAACTTAATGGCCTAACATGAGTTAACAACACTAATTACTTAAACAAAAGAGAACATATTAAATTATGATCTTATCAATTTTCACCCCTTCCTGGCTCATTGCTTTTATCCAATATTACAAAAATTCAATTGTTTGTGAAACAACCCTAATCAACTGTCAATAGTAACATTCACCATGATCCAATTCATAACAAAATTAGAGAAAGCAAGTATGATTCACCATGGATTCATTCATCAACAATACCCAAAATAAAATAATCCAACAGAATTCCAAAATCCAAAATTACAACCATTTAAAATTCATCCAGATAAGGATGAGAGAATTGACCGCTTGAAGCGTGCTTTACACCACAAAAAATGTTAATTACAGAGGTGTGCGTGGAACCTAGAACCGAGCCTTAACAACAAACCCCGAACAAATATTAAACCTAAAAGAATCTGATGCTCAAAGAAATATGATATTGAGCGTATTTATACGTTCAAGTGCTAGTTATTGTCCATACTTTTATCTATTTTGTGTGTGTGTATATATATATATATATATATATATTCATTTTATTGAGATTAATTTGTGTACATGAATTAATGGAGATGATTATTATTTCAGGTCTAGATTGCTGCAAGATGAGCCTGATTTGGATGTTAATACCGAGCTTCTGAATGATTGAAGGTGATAGGAGCAATATTAGGAAACAAAACCATCTTAAAAAGAGTTGGAAAGGCACCTACACTGCATTGAACACGAAGCAAAGTGAAGAAACTATACTATAGTGAAAAATTAGTGTTTAAAATATACGAGCATGCCATGCCCACTGAGCCACACATGATAAGGGCATATAGAGTTGGTTAAAAACTGGATGGCACAAAACAATATGGGTGTGCAATTAGAGCGTGGCACACTAGCTAGGCCACGCGATTAGAGCGTGGTATGCTAGCTTGACCACACGATAAGAGAGTGCTTGGGTTTTTTGGGCCAAACTTATACTACACTATAAATAGGACACTTAACTTCTATTCTAATATTGAGAACAACTTGGGTGAGAAAATACACGAGGGAGGCTCCAAATAGAGTTTTTCTTCTTTACTTTAGTTCTCTTGTAGTTTTTACGTATGAATTTAAATTTTGTGATTCATTATATGACTATGAGTGACTAAACACCCTCTTTCTAGAGTTGAGGATACGAACATGATTACTTAGCATTAAATTAAGTTGGTTTAACGTCGATTATCATATTTGGTTGTTCATATGTTCTTGTATTACTATTTTATTAACTCGTGACCTTTAGAATACACCTACATTTCTACTGTGAGTCCAGAAGGAGAAACATTAACTTAGAGTGGAACATATGGAGTGGGTTCTTTTCTTGTAGATGAATTAAAGATACGAATGATGGTTAGGATAGAAATATAGCTAATTCGCCCCATTTGGTTCAATTACGTGATGATATATAAATGCGTTTGAAATAGTTCTCACATCTCTGCTCAGCGATGTAGTTGTGGGGCTAATTTAAATAGATGATTAGAGTATTGAAAGACCATAATCATGTTATCAACTTCGTGAATTAACAACCAAGATAGTTGACTTAACCGACGAGATTAAATAGCTTTGTAGGCTTGTTTAAATTGCCTTGAACCTGGATTTCTCCAAATTATTGTTACAATTTTTTTTATTCTCGTTATTGTTTATTGTTACTTTCAAAATTTTAAAACCCAGACTCTCTTTTGATTACAACTCACACTTATTTAATATCATTAGTAACTCTAGAATTGGACAGCTTGCTAAACACCAAGTCCCTGCGGAGTTGATATTCGGCTAAAAAAGGCCACTTTATTGCACGACCACGTACACTTGCATGTGAGTTAGGACGCAAAAAAATGAATCCCACTCTATTTTTCTCTTGAATAATGAAACCTTTTCTTCTTGTGTTTTTGAGATAGTGGTGGTAGTTTGTGGTTGGATAGAGGTAGCAGCGGTGGTTTGAACGGAGTTGATTTTCTGATTTTAGTGGTTGCTTTATCGATGAGACAGTCGATTTTAATGGAGATTGAGGTAATGAATGAAATAAGTGGTCATTTGGTCACTCTGGTGGTGTTTTTCATTTTTGATGGTGGTGTTGTGTCCTTGGTATTGTTACTTCTCATCTAATGCATGAAGAAAATCGATTCTCTATTAATAGGTGTTCATGGTTGCTAGGAATTGAAAAAAATAGAGCTAGGGGTCATTGTTCGTGGTGTAAATGGAGGTTCATTGTGGAGTCAATTAGTGTAGGTGAACACTATTAATAGAGAAGGGATTTGTTGCTGCTCATTATTAATGGTGTATCATATATGGATGGTGGTGAATTGGGTGTCATTCTCTCTGTGTATATTGTTGTTCTCTCTGTGCGTATCTCTTATTTTGTTGTGGGTTGTTCCTGAAATTGGGGAGGTGAAGGGAAATAAAAACATGAAGGGAGAGGGTGTGGGGATAGGGACACCTGTCAGGTGATGGTTGGCTGAGCATGTTTCCAAGAATATGAGAGAGGAAAATTATTTATTCGGTGTGGATAGATCCATGTTAGTGTACTGAGGTAGAGCATAAGATTGGTTTATTTATTTTTTTGTCTTACGAAAAGAATAATGCGATGGAAGTACAATTTAATAAAAGTGTGCGGGAGGGTACTATAGCCTAGCAAATTTTGGTGGGCAAGAAAGAATAAAAAATATATCAAAATTTAAGAATATTTTTTGGACTTGTGAGATCGTGCTAAGTGGATTAATTTAATTTGTCACTATTTTTTGATTGTTGAATTTTCATATAAAGAGAAAACTAAATAAAATCAATGCAATAATGAAGTATGAGGTTCAGGATGGTAAAAAATTATGTGTCCATATCATGCTCCTCTTTGACTATAACACAAAGTGTTTCTAGATAATGAAGTAGACAACGGGGCAAGTTTTGACCCGATCATTATTCAAAAGGTGAAAAAAAAGATATAGTGTGATCGAGCCCTGATTTTGGACACTTACGTATTTTGAGTTATAAGGAAATTAAGTCACGTGTAGTTCAAGGAGTAAGAAAAGAGAGAGACTATACCTAGATTGAGAGTCGAGTATGGTGCTGTCGAGTTTTTGATTCGTGGCCCCTATCACTATATTAAAATAAAAACTATAAGTTAAGGAGAAAAATAATATTACAAAATCCTATCTATGTAACTTCACTAAATGTTGACTTACATCTTCATGCTTTCTCAAATGAAGAAACATCCTCTTTCATCTTGCGTTGAATTTGAAAATAAACTGTCTCTCCATGTAGACTTTTGGTGTTAGATATGAACTTGAAAATTGATCATGTTCTTCAGGCGGATTCCTGAACTTGAAATAAAAGTGATCCCTGTTGTTGATAACACTCAACTTACACCTCAATTTAGTGCAAGGCGATCGTCGTCAATATATTTACCTAACTTTGGAGTCGGGGTCGAATCCACAGGGAACAATGTGAGTGGAGATTAAATCAATTTGAAACTATAGCTACAAGTTGAATTCAAACGAATAAAGTGGGTTTTTTTAATGATTAGCCAATAATTGTTGGTCACTCTAGTTTCAGTGTTTGTAAATCAAGAGTTTATGAAATAACCAGAATTATGTTCACTAGGGCTTCCAGTACATGACAGATGCTAAAAGTGGTTCAAGATTATCACGATGGGTAGGATAACAAGCTATCTTTATCAATGTTATGCTTAAATGTCTCTCGACCTACTTAAGCATTTAATTCCCTAATCCTCTTGGACTTAGGGAATTTCTATTTACTTCCCAGATTTTACCTCAGGTTAACCAACCTTGTTACAATGCTGATTATTAAACTAAGTATTTTTGAGTCCCTGTTGATAATTCACTTCCTACTATATTTGATTTCTTTCTCAAGCAAATTAAAGCAGGTGTGTCTACTGTTTGCAACCAACAGACGTTAGTTAAAACTTCAGAATTATCAAGAAATCCTACCACCTTTTGAATCTTGAATACTTAGCACCTCATCAAGACCTAACCCTAGAACCCATAACTCAGGTTAATGGAGTTTAGCCACTTATGATGTAATGAAGGAAACATGTAATTGAATTCATGATTGGAAAGATAAACTTACAGAGATGAATAATAACTAGTGAATCGCAGATTAGATCACGAAAGAAAAATTCCACAATACTGATAATAATCTCTCCAAAATAGTTGTGTTGTTCAAGTCAAGAAGTTCGAGAGAGAAAATATCAAAGTACGTCTCTTAAAACTCAAGTGCCAACCACCTAGAAAAACCCTAAGCAATGCTTTTTATAGTTAATCCTAAATAAGGAAATAAAATCACAATGTTCAGAAAATCCTTCGGGATAGGTGGCGGTATTTGTGACGGCGTGTCAGGGTCCTGATGACTTATCAAGAATGTCATCAGGCCCTCCAGCATTCTTGGCATTTTTTGCTTTAACTGATGACAAAGCTTGATGACTTATCAGCTACGTGACGACATATCACAAATGTCGTTACTTCTTTATTCAAAATTTGATTCTCTGCCTACACTCGACGGCAACTCTGACGCCTTATCACAGTTGTGACGACATGTCAGAAATGTCATCACAGTTTCACTTTAATCCTCCTAACACTGCAACACCTGACGTGATTTTTGATAACTTATCACAGGGCTGACGACTTATCAGGAATGTTGTAGCCACACTTCCAGTTCTTTTGCATCAGTTTTCAGCTCTTTTTCTTCCATTTCCTGAAATTTCCCTTGCATCATGACTTTTTCTGCAATATCAAAGTAAAATAATCAAAAACGACAAAAGTTGCTTAAGACTTCACAATTATTCTCAGTTAAAAGTCTTAAATGTGTTAGCGTTGCTCACACATCAACACCCTCAACTTAAACAATTGCTTGTCCTCAAGTAACCAAAACATAACTAAGAGAATACAAAGTACAATTTGGCAGTCAATTTTCGATATCATCCCAACACAACTTCACCTTTTCCCAGGCCAATCAATTCAAACTCAATAGTGTATACTATTGAAAAACAACAATGCAACACACAGGAATCGAGATATGTCATAAATTCAGCAATAGAAACCATGCATGTACCAAGATCACACTATCTGAACAAGTTAGCAACTAGCAACATAACCTGTGTGCCCTCACAACAAAGAAATCCCTTTTTCACTCATATCAGAATTCACATATATAGACTTAGGGATAGTCACAAGACTCACACTCAGAATGAAGTTTCACTCAATGAGCATCAAATGCCATAGGCTTTCCCTTATAGTCAGTACCACGGTTTTCAGACAGGTCAGCTAGGATCACTATAGGTCTTTTTCTTAGCTTGTAATGTAGGCTAGGGGCTGGTATGATATTCAAGGGTATTTAAAGTGACCACTCCTCCTTGACACTACGCTAACCTCTTGGGGTTTCACTTCTTAACCTTTTTATCTTCCTCCTTTTTATTGATCACACATGCTCAAGGTGGGTGCTATCTTGTCAAAAACCAAATTATCTTTTTCTAATCTTTTATACAACTTTTTCTTTTCTTATTCTTTTTGCACCACACCTGGCTTTTTATTTTTTTCTCCTATTCTACCTCTCTTCATACTCATTTTGCATCACGCACCCCTATGATAGCCACCCTCTACTTATGCTATTTGCCTAAGTCAAGGTGCATAGTGTCCAAGGAGGACCGAGGCCAAAACAGGTTCATTGTGAAACAAATGGGAAGGTGATAGGTGTCATGAAAGAAATAGGCTATTCAGGCTCAAAATAGGGATCAAGGGGTATTATGTATACAGGGAAGGTCATTTAGGCTAAAAATGGGCTAATATCAAAATGGCCTATGATCCTCTCCTAACCCCTATCCTACAACCAAGGAAAGACTAACCGGGCAAGTTCTGGATTCACCCACAAAGGGAACTGAGTAAGACCTCACACACACATGGCACACAAATATATCGCACATCACTACTTATCCGGTTCATGTAATTGTTTAGCATTGATTATCAAGTTGCCAGAACTAATGCCACCAAAAGATGCACTGTGGTCACAATTAGATGCAGTTCACACAGTATTACAAATAGACACTTGGAGAGGTGCTCAAAAATCACAAAACATATTACCTGCCTCATTACTTGTATTTCTCCTAGTTAACCACAACACATCACAAAACAAAACACAATACACCTAAACATGCTGGCTCTACTAGAAACAAGACTCCGGGGAAAAGAGGCACGACAACAAAAACCTACGAAGGACATCAACACCCACAAGTAGCCCCACCCTTAACTTAAAATCATGCAATGTCCTCAATGCATCAAACCAAAACAAGAGAGTTATAAACATACCTGTGGCACCACGGGTGCGAATATCTGATTTCAATCATATAATATGAATACAAACAATAAAATACCTTGGGTTGCCTCCCAAGAAACACCTAATTTAGTATCGCGGCACGACTTAGTTATCTTGACTACTCAGACTTCATCAAGATACCTTGTTGATAATTATTTATGTCTCCACTAGGAGGATTTGAAATGTCGACCCAACTTTTGATCAATACATCTTCTAGGCGCATTGGGAAAATATGAGGGCATGATAAGGAATGTTCTATCACGCCACTTCGAAGACTTGAACCGCTTGCCTAATTTTGCATCGAACTTTCGTGTGGGCTCATTTTGCAATGGTGAGAATCTTAAATAGCTACTAAATGGACATCGATCTGTAAGCTTCTTGGCCTTCAAGATTGTGGTTGTAGTATACCCTTTTGGAAGGACAAACTCCAAAATGTAAAAATCTTCCTCCTCATTTTCAAAATTCACCATTTGCTTAGGTGATTCGACTTTCATCATATCCACCAAGCATAATGTTGAAAAGTGGTTCAAATGAGGACTAACTCTCAATTTTGGAGTAGCATCCCTATTAGTATTTCCCCCCCTAAATGGACTAGAGTCTTCACAAGGATTGTGCTTGATTTCTTCTTTTGACTCTAGTACCATTTCCTCGTCTTTGGCATCTTCATTCATAAATGGTTCGGTTGGTTGGGAAATCACCGAGGGTTGCTCAACATCAAGCTCATCATCAACATCAGATTCTTGCTCCTCATCTTCACACTCGTCCATTATGTTAAATGATTCCACAGACAAGATATCATTTAAACATAATGTGGAAAAGTGCTTTGAATGCTTGGCCTTTATATCCATATCCTCTATCATTCTTCTTTCCTTGTTATTTACCCTTATGTCTTGATGTATATCATGTATGATATCATTCATTGTGTTCACACACTCCAACATTAGTTAAAGCATAGCTTCAATGCCACTCTTCCCGGTGCTTCATTCTTTCTGTTGTTGACCTTAAGACCTATCAAAATAATAGGAAGAACTAGAATTTGGGTTAGCATACCGGGGGGAGGGGGCATTTTGGCAATCACTCCAATGTCCATCTTGACCACCACATAAAAAATAATCATACTCCCAGGAGGATGGAGATGGTGCACATATCTCTCTCCAGGGAGCATATCTACAATCTTGCCAAAAGTGAGGTCCATCACAATATGGACATGGATCATCAAGATATGATTTCCAACCACCAAGCTCATGTTCATTCCAAGATGCCATAGTAATAAGTAAACTACAATAAAAATCTACCTAACACCAGAAATAAAAGAAAACTAAAAACAAATATTTACAAGTTTAAATTCAAGCAAGTAATCTAAAATTCCAAACCAACTCAATACGCCAAATTATTCCCCGACAACAATGCCATTTTTGATAACGCTCAATTGACACCTTAGTTTAGTGCAAGGCGGACGTCGTCAATATATTTACCCAACTTTGGAGTCGAGGTCGAATCCACAGGGAATAATGTGGGTGACGATTAAATCAATTTGAAACTATAGATACAAGTTGAATTCAAACGAATGATGTGAAAAGATAAAGTAGGGGATTTTTAATGATTAGCCAATAATTGTTGGTCACTCTAGTTTCAGTGTTTGTAAATCAAGAGTTTATGAAATAACCAGAATTATGTTCACTAGGGCTTCTAGTACATGACAGATGCTAAAAGTGGTTCAAGATTATCACGATGGGTAGGATAACAAGCTATCTTTATCAATGTTATGCTTAAATGTCTCTCGACCTACTTAAGCATTTAATTCCCTAATCCTCTTGGACTTAGGGAATTTCTATTTACTTCCCAGATTTTACCTCAGGTTAACCAACCTTGTTACAATGCTGATTATTAAACTAAGTATTTTTGAGTCCCTGTTGATAATTCACTTCCTACTATATTTGATTTCTTTCTCAAGCAAATTAAAGCAGGTGTGTCTACTGTTTGCAACCAACAGACGTTAGTTAAAACTTCAGAATTATCAAGAAATCCTACCACCTTTTGAATCTTGAATACTTAGCACCTCATTAAGACCTAACCCTAGAACCCATAACTCAGGTTAATGGAGTTTAGCCACTCATGATGTAATGAAGGAAACACGTAATTGAATTCATGATTGGAAAGATAAACTTACAGAGATGAATAATAACTAGTGAATCGCAGATTAGATCACGAAGGAAAAATTCCACAATACTGATAATCATCTCTCCAAAATAGTTATGTTGTTCAAGTCAAGAAGTTCGAGAGAGAAAATATCAAAGTACGTCTCTTAAAACTCAAGTGACAACCACCTAGAAAAACCCTAAGCAATGCTTTTTATAGTTAATCCTAAATAAGGTAATAAAATCACAATGTTCAGAAAATCCTTCGGGATAGGTGGCGGTATTTATGACGGCGTGTCAGGGTCCTGATGACTTATCAAGAATGTCATCAGGCCCTCCAGCATTCTTGGCATTTTTTTGCTTTAACTGATGACAAAGCTTGATGACTTATCAGCTACGTGACGACATATCACAAATGTCGTTACTTCTTTATTCAAAATTTGATTCTCTGCCTACACTCGACGGCAACTCTGACGCCTTATCACAGTTGTGACGACATGTCAGAAATGTCATCACAGTTTCACTTTAATCCTCCTAACACTGCAACACCTGACGTGATTTTTGATAACTTATCACAGGGCTGACGACTTCTCAGGAATGTTGTAGCCACACTTCCAGTTCTTTTGCATCAGTTTTCAGCTCTTTTGCTTCCATTTTCTGAAATTTCCCTTGCATCATGACTTTTTCTGCAATATCAAAGTAAAATAATCAAAAACGACAAAAGTTGCTTAAGACTTCGCAATTATTCTCAGTTAAAAGTCTTAAATGTGTTAGCGTTGCTCACACATCAACACCCTCAACTTAAACAATTGCTTGTCCTAAACAACGCTTTTTATAGTTAGTCCTAAATAAGAAAATAAAATCACAATGTTCAAAAAATCCTTCGAAATAGGTGACGACATTTCTGATGGCGTGTCAAGGTCCTGATGACTTATCAGGAATGTCGTCAGGACCTCCAACATTCTTGGAATCTTCTACTTTAACTGACAATAAATCTTGACGACTTATCAGATACGTGATGACATAGCACAAATGTCGTCACTTCTTCATTCAAAATTTGATTCTCTGCCTACACTTGACGGCAACTCTGATGCCTTATCACAGTTGTGACGACATGTCAAAAATGTCATCATAGTTTCACTTTTATCCTCCTAACACTACAATAATTGACGTGATTTCTGATAACTTATCACAGGGTTGATGATAACACTTAAATTACACTCTTGAATGGGTGTAAGCGATCTTTGTCAATATAAAACCCAACTAGGTTGGGGTCGAATCCCACAGGGAATAGGGTGTGAACGTCAATTTATTTATGAAATACTTTACTGGTAGTTTATCATTTTCGAAAGTTGGGGGTTCAAAGTTCACAATGTATCAATCTTCACTTTCTGAAATTGTAGAGTTGTTATCAATATAAATGGGAAACCAGGGTTATAATCACCAAAGATTTTGGGTATTGACAGATACCAGGTAATGCTAGAGATCTTCGAAATGAGTAGAACAATAGAATATCCCTGACTATGATACTATCTAACTTATCTCTCGAACTCACCAGACAATTTATTATTTAATTCTCTCAAACTTAGATAATTTATCTATATCCAATCGGATGTTATCTCAGGTAGATTAATCCAGTTACGACATTAATCATTAAACAGGAGGTTGGTAGCTTCTGAGTCCCTGTTGATAATTCTCGTCCCCTAGTCTATTTCTCCGTTAGAAGCAAATAAAACCTAAGCCATAATCTAATGTTTGCAACCACTAGATTTTAATTAAAACCAAAGAATTTCAAGATGTTCTACTACTCTTTGAATCCGTAAAACACCTAGCATCATATCAAACCCTAATCCTTGGATCCCATAACCCCGACTAATGAAATTAGCCACTCATGATTTGACGAAGGAAATCACAAGTTGAATTCATGATGATAATGATAAACTTACGTATAGATGGAAAACAACAAATAATTTCTTCAATTATATCCCAAGTTAGAAACCCAAGAATAGTTGATAAGAAAGAAACTAAAAATAATTGGCAAAAGAGAACAATGCACGTGTTTCTCCTTCCAAAATTCTTTGTTCTAACTAATGAAAAACTTTTTCCTTAAAAACCCTAAAAACTGATATTTATACTAAAGCCTAATTAAGGAAATAAAATAACAAAATCACAGCTGGGCTCGGATTTAGGTGACGCCATATTGGTGTTGGTCATCAGGCTTCTGACAGCGTCTCAGATATGTCGTCAGAAGTCATGCCATCTTGACCTGTTCTGCCTCACTCTGACGATGTCCTATGACAGCTTACCACACTTGTGACGGTGTGTAGAAAATATCATCAGACCTTCATCTATTTCACCATTTTCTGCCTCACTCTAACGGTATATTCTGATGGCTTACCACATCTCTGACGGCTTGCAAGAAATGCCGTTAGACTCATATCATCTCACTTGTACCAGATTTTACTTATTTTGTTCACCTTTTCTATGTTTTCCTCCCATCCTTGCTACAACTGCAATATCACAAGAAAATGATAAAAAATAACCAAAAGTTGCTTAAGACTTCACAATTATTTAGAGTTAAAAGCCTCAAATGTGTTAGCATCTTCTCACACATCAACACCCTCAACTTAAAACAATTGCTTGTCCTCAAGAAACCAAAACACAACTAAGAGAATACAATGAACATTCTACAGTCAACAACCAATTCTTAGCTCAAAACTCAGTTTACCACCTCCAAGGTCAACCGACTCAAACTACTGTGCAATTTATTGAAAAGCAATAATGTAACAAAAAGGCTTCTACCCATGGAATCACTAAGTGACAACAATCATGCATGTAATGTACACTACCCAAACAAGTAAGTAACTTAGCAAGATACTAGTGTGCCCTCACAACAAAGAAATTTCCCTTTTTCTCTCATTATCAGCAATCAAGGTATAATCATGGGGATAATCACAAAGACTCTCGCACTCAGAATGAAGTTCAACCAGTGTATGCAAAATACCATATTCTTGCCCTTATCATCATTACCGAAGTGTTTAGACAGGTAAGCAAGGATCACTATAGGACTTTCTCAGGCTTGTAATGTAGGCTAGGGGATGGTATGGCATTAAACGACATTTAGAGTGACTAACCTCCTTGCACTACCTTATCTTATGGGGTCCACTTATTAACCTCTTTTTCTTTCTTTTTCTTTTCTTGATCACACTTTCAGGATGGGTGCACTTCTTTTTATTCCCACAGATTTTCTTTACTTGCTATTTTTCACCAACACCCAACCTTTTATTTTTTTTCTTTAATTCTTTCTCTTCTATTCTAACCTTATTCATACCCAACTTATATCACACACCCCTATGATATCCACCCTCAACTTAGGCTATTTGCCTACGTTGAGGTGCACAATGTCCAAAGAGGACCAGGGCCAAAACAGGTTCATTATGATTTTAAAAGGGAAGGCGATGGGTTTCATAGAAAGAAAATGGTCAATTTAGGCTCAAACGGGGATCAAGGGATATAATGCAGTACATGGAAGGTCATTTAGGCTAAAAGTGACTTAAATTCAAAAACGGCCTATGATCCTTTCCTAACCCCTATCTCTCAACCAAGGCAAAATGAACTGGGCAAGTTCTAGATTCAGCAATACCATAGGGAACACAATAAGATCTCACACACACTTGGCACACAAGCATTTAACTAACTACTACTTATCTGGTTCATGCAGTTATTCAGCTGTGATTGTTAAGCAAAAAACTAATGCCCTAATCAGATGCTCAATAGTCACAATTTGAGGCAATTCACATAGTCATGCAAAAAAAACCTTCGGAGAGGTGTTCAAAATAAAAATAAAAATTAGTTGACTACCTATATAACTTGCACTACTCCTAGTTATTTATAGAATATGCTACAACAACATGCTACCCTACACCCTCAACTTAAAATCAAAACATAATGAAACTAAGGGTTAGGATATACCTGGTAGAGATCAAGTACAAGGATCATGGGGTTTTATCCCCACATCAGTAGCTCCAGTTGGGACACTTATATCTGGAGCCTGCTGCTGTGCTGGCTCAGCTACCATTGCATCTGCAGTAGGTGCACTAGATGAGGCTCCTACGGCTCTATCTCGGAGCGCCTCCTCCTTTATCAAGTGGTCCTCTAGGGACACTTGTATTGCCCATTTTAGGTTTGCTTTGTCAGTGGATGCTACCTCATCACTTGCTTGTGTCATCTCTTCTTCTCCTATTTTTTAGCCTTCTTCTTCTTTGCCTTTTTCTCAGCTTTCCCCCCATTCTCATCATCTCCTTGTCTCTTTCTCTTTCCTTTTATCTTTTCATATTTTTTTCTTTGTTTTCTTCTTCTGCACAGGCTCCTCAGTAAGATCAAGCAACTCTAATTCACCTTCGGGCTCCTCAGCCACATCTTCTATTACTGTAATGTACTGGAGCTGTCTAATCACTCCAAACTCCATCTTCATCTTCTTAAACTCAGATATGAACTGTTTAAGCTCTGTACTTGACATTTCTCTTTCTCACACATCAAACTGATTCTCCAAGTCAGAAAACCTAGCAAGCAAGGACTCATAAGGCTCAAGTGCAACCCTGATTCTCTTATCTACTGCAGTTGCAAACTTCTTGACAAACTGCTTCAGCTGAGCCTAGAACCATTGAGTTTGACTAGCAATTTTTCTGAAGTTTAGCAAGTTGAAAACAAGTCCTGCTGGTGCTGCAGAAGCTGATAAAGCTGACTCAGTTGCAGGCACTGAACCTGCCTGTGCTGAAGGTGGTGGTGGTACTGCTGCTGCCTCAGGAGCTTGTGCCTCCACAGTAGGCACTGAACTAGAATCTGGAATAGGAGGCTCAACTACTACCTCTGCTCCCCTCTCAAGCCTCAATGCAGGTAGATTTTCCTCACTTCTTATCAGTTGTGAGTGTTTCTAGCAGCGACATCCTTATCCACACCTGTAATCTTGGGCACATTTGCTGCTCCACATAGCTTAGTGATCAGACACGGGAATGGATATGCAGTGTTAGGCCTAGACACCCAAATCTTTATCTCCTCAACAATAATTTCACCAAAATCCAGGGACATCCCAGTCACTAGACTAGCAACTAGTACGGCCCTGTCATCTCCCAGTAGATTATCATTTTCTATAGAGATCAAGTGTGTGTGCAATACGCCCCACCAAAACTTTGCCTCAGGTGTCAGAGAAGGTTTGTAGATCCTTTCATTTGGGTTGGTCAACCAAATAGGCTCTCCTCCCGCTATGTGAGTAGCCAACTATCTGCACTGATTCGCCTTATCTTTCAAATGGGCATAGAATATGGGTGAAGTATCCTAAGCATTAAAGTTCAGCCCATGAAGAAACCGGTTGATTGTTATGTACGAGATACTTACCATCACTCTCCTCACTGCAATTTTCTCTAGTAATGGCATGTTAGATATTCTCTCACCTTCCTTACATCTGTTTTCTAGGTCCACTTGGTAGTTTGCATAAAACTCCCGTACTATTGTTGGACTGTAGAAATCTCCTATTCTGGTAGTCCACTCTAGGCCATAATCTTGGATCTTTTTCATCACCTTCGGGTAGTTGATCAACCCTTTGGTAATGATTTGTTTTTCTTCAAAGATAGGTCTCCAAACAGGTCTCCGCTGAGTTCGACGTAGACCATAAAAATATACCTTCTCAGCTCCCTGAATGATCCATCTAACATTATCTTTAAATTCTGGGTTTTTGCATCTCACTACAGCTCTCTGAATTAGAGAATCATCATCACTTTGCTTTTCTGAGGATGGTGGTCCCGATTCTGTCTCCTCAGTCCCCAACTCTTCAGATTTAGCCTTCTCAGAATCAAGTTGTTCAGACTCGGTTTGCTTGGAACCCTCTTTCTCAGAGGACTCACTCTCAGGTGGGGTAGTAGTTTCAGTATCATCACTATCCTCCACCTGAATGAGTTTAGGTGGAGGAGATGCCTTTCGACTTAGTTTCTTTCTCTTCCACCTGAGAAATGGTTCTTCATATTCATAGTCGAAGTCCTCATTAATAAGCTTCCTAACCACTATTAACTTCGCCACTACCTTTGGAGTGTTAGGACTCTTTCTCTTGGGTGCCATTTTTATTCCTGCAGCAAGCTAGAGTCAATTTTCAGTGTTCTAAATCATATAAATAAACAAGATGCATCAGTGGTTGCTTAGAATCCCTGAAAAGGGTTCAATTCAGTTTTAGTTCAGAGGCTTGACGGCATCTCTGGTAAGTCGTCGTATTTCTAATGGCTTACCATAGACGTTGCCAGCCTCAAGCAGTGAGTACTGAAATTTCTCAAATTTTGACGACATTGTCTGGTAAGACGTCACACCTGTGATGACGTATCAGATATGTCGTCAGACCTTAATAGAACCTCATCTTTTTCCTTTAACTTATGATGACATTTGTGGTAAGCCGTCACAGATGTGATGTCCTACCATAAATGTCGTCAGCTCAGAACACAATCCTTCAACTCTCTTTTTAATTGATTTTTGACTTCAATTTTGACTTGATTTTAACTTAAGTTGAGTTCTTGAGCTGCTCTTTAGATCTTTTTCCGTTAGAACCCAGTGAAACCCTAGATTCAAAGTATCTTGTAGTTCTTTAATCCGCTTAAGCTCCTTTGAATCAAAGTTAAACTTCTCCTGTTATACATACCCAAAAGAAAGAAGAGTTTTAAGCATTGAGTATACTTGATTGTTGACTTGCACACTTTCTTAACAATGGAGCTTAGTTCATATGAAGTGTGTGCTTAAGGTGAGAGAATGTGGATGAGAGAAGAAAGTTGGTCACTTTGAAAGGTTTTCTTTCTTAGTTGTGATCAAGTTGGACAAGGAAGGAAGATATTATATATTCTAGCTAAGGAAGGAAATAACTAAACATGGAAACCAAATAAACTACCGGGAAGGTGAAGTGTTTAAGCCTGGGCCGGTTCGGATCCAACTTAACATCTGGGCCCATAATACCTGATGACATAGAAAAATGCCGTCAGAGTTGTGGTAACTCATTAGGAAATATTGTCAGGGTTAGGTAGACACTTCTTCATACTAGACCTCTCTGACGTCATGTTCTGGTAAGCCGTCACATGTGTGACGTCTTACCATAATGGTTGTCAGGGTCCTTTTTAGCAGATAATCTTGATTTCACCTTCCAGTTATTAAAAACCTAACTATAAGAATAAAAACTAACCTAAAAATGAATGAAAATAAAATTTTGGGTTGCCTCCTAATAGCGCCTGATTTAATGTCGCGGCACAACTCAATTATCTTGGCTACTCAGACTTCACCAAGACATCATACCGATACCGTTTGTCATCCACATAGAATACATCCATGACTGCGAATACACTCATCTCTTCTTGATTTACTGTGGATGAGCACATTTTAAACTTTGCTTCATTTTTACCAACTCGAAACTTGAGCTCATTGAGCTCCAAATCAACTAGCACTCTCCCTGTGGCCAATAATGGTCTTCCCAGAATAATAGGTACCTCAAAATCAACATCACAGTCTAGAACCACAAAATCCGCAGGGAGAATAAAGTCAGCCACTTTCACCAGCACATCATGTAGAATACCCACAGGTCTTTTGATTGACATATCTTCCATCACGAGTTGCATGTTTGTAGGAGTAGGTGCCCCTACATCAAGCCTATTATAAATGGCTAGTGACATCAAATTAATACTTGCGCCAAGGTCACACACAACTTTCTCAAATTTCACGGGTCCTACTGTGCATGAAATAGTGAAAGCACCAGGATCAGGCTTTTTCTGTACTAAGGACTGTGACAAAATAGCGCTACAATGGTGGGGATTATACACCGTCTCACAGATTGCTTTCTTCTTCTTCATCAGCATATCCTTCATAAATTTAGCATAGCTCGGTATTTGCTCAAGTTCCTCCATCAATGGCACCGTCACTGTCAGTTGTTTCATTACTGCCATGAACTTGCTAAATTTTTCATTATCTTCTTTCTTCTTTAACCTACGTAGAAATAGAGGTGGTGATCTTGACATTTGTTTTCATACCACTTCATCTTTCTTGTCGTCTTCTTTCTCTAACAAGTCAACAAAGCCATCCACCTTCTTAGAATCTACTGGATTTCTTCTTTCTGATTCATCAACACTTACCTCCTTCTCCACGGCTTTGCCCATAGAAGGGCCAGATAAAATCTTACCACTCCAAGTGGTAATCGCTAAACAAGAGCTATCAGTCTGCGGGTTTTGAACCATATCACTAGGTAAAGTCCCCGCATTTCTATGGTTCAGAGTAGCCAAAAGTTGGTTCATCTATTGCTCCAACTGCTTAATAGAAGCAGAGTGTGAGCTAACTAACCGACTGAGGGTAGAAAACTCCCTTTTCATATTAGTTACCCCCAAGTTAGTAGCTTCAACTCCCTTTCATAGCTTTTCCATCATGTTCTCCATGGACATCTTGCCAGAACTAGTAGATGCAGTATCCCGACTTCCAGGAGGAACATACAAACCACTCCTATCATTGTTGTTTCTCCAATGTCCCTGATCCCTATCTTTATAATCAAGCTTGTCATAGAAAGTCCGACCTTGGTTCCCTTGGCTATTTCCTCGAAAACCCCCCTGATTACACATATAGTTGGCCTCAGCATCAGCACCTGCAGATACGGTACCTTGAGCATCCACAACCTTAATCATTTCAGTCTTTCCAGATAGCAAGTACTTAGCCAGCAAGTCCATATGCGTCTTCAAGTAGGCCATATCCTGATCTCACTCCTCATCCCTTCTACGCTATTCTGTAGTAATACCACTAACTATCTTAGGGCTAGCCACTATAGAATCCCTAGTGTGCCAAGATCGACTTTGCTTGGTCATTCTATTTAGCATGTCAGAAGCATCCAGAAAAAAGAGGTCAATGAACGAACCACCTACAGCGTTGTCGACTATTGGATTTGTCACAGAGTTGAAAGCTCTGTACAAGGTCTCCATTAAATGCAAGTCCATCATATTGTGGTTCGGATATTGTGCAAGTTTTTTCTTAAACCTTTCCCAAGTCTCGTGCAGTACTTCAGTCGGAAGCTGTCTGAAGTTGCTAATCTCGTCCCTCAACTGTACCCTTCTGGAGGGTGGAAAAAACCATTTTAGGAATGCATCTTTCAACTGTCTCCAGTTGGTTATAGAATCAGGCTCTAACTCATTCAACCACATTGTTGCCTCTCCAGACAGAGACAATGGAAACAACATCAATATGATTGTATTCTGACTCACTCCCGGATTGTCAAAGGATATGCAGATGGTGATAAAGTTCACCAAATGCATGTTAGGATCATCACCAGGCAAGCCTCCAAATAACCCCTTCAGATTCAGGAGTTGGATCATGGTACTTGTTATGATTAACTTTGCACCTGGTTCCAATGGTGGTTGGATGATAGCACCCGTTGCACCAGCTCCGTCCATTCCTTCATCATCATCATTAGCCTCATAGTGCATAGGCTGTTGACCATATCTACCTCGAGCTGGACGATTTCTATTGATGTTTCGCTGCACTGGTACAACAACTTTCTCCGCTCTTCTTGGGTTTTAAGGATTAAGAAATTCCTCATCACCCAAGTCCTCATCATCAGGGTTTTGGTGATGTGCTTGTTGACCCAAATTTTGCACATTCACCTGAGCCCTGGCTAAAGCAGCTAATCTTTCTGCTTCCTGTTGTTCTGCCATTCTTCCAATTAGTTGAGGTTCCGGGTTGATTGGTAATTGTGGTGCGCCGGAACTTCTCATTTTTGAAATAAACAACACAGTACCTACAATAAACAAAAACAACAAATAAACGTAAATAAAGGAAACTTAACTATCAACAAATTTTCGTGCACAAACGTTTCAGTCAACAACCGTATTCCCCGTCAACGGCGTCATTTTTGATAATGCTTAAATTACACTTTTGAATGCATGTAAGCGATCGTTGTTAATATAAAACTCAACTAGGTTGGGGTCGAATTCCACAGGGAATAGGGTGTGAACGTCAATTTGTTTACAAAATACTTTACTGGTAGTTTATCGTTTCCGAAAGTTGGGGGTTTAAAGTTCACAATGTATCAATCTTCACTTTCTGAATTTGTAGAGTTGTTATTAATATAAATGGGAAACCAGGGTTATGATCACCAAAGGTTTCAGGTATTGACAGATACCAGGTAATTCTAGAGATCCTCGGAATGAGTAGAATAACAGAATATCCCTGACTATGATACTATCTGACTTATCTCTCGACCTCACCAGACAATTTATTATCTAATTCTATCGAACTTAGATAATTTATCTATATAAAATCGGATGTTATCTTAGGTAGATTAATCCAGCTACGACATTAATCATTAAACATTAGGTTGGTAGATTCCGAGTCCCTATTGATAATTCCCGTTCTCTAGTCTATTTCTCCGTTAGAAGCAAATAAAACCTAAGGCATAATCTAATGTTTGCAACCACGAGATTTCAGTCAAAACCACAGAGTTTCAAGATGTTCTACTACTCTTTGAATCCATTAAATACCTAGCATCATATCAAACCCTAATCCTTGGATCCCATAACCCCGGCTAATGAAATTAGCCACTCATGATTTGACGAAGGAAATCACAAGTTGAATTCATGATGATAATGATAAACTTACGTATAGATGAAAAACAACAAATAATTTCTTCAATTATATCCCAAGTTAGAAAACCAAGAATAGTTGATAAGAAAGAAACTAAATATAATTGGCAAAAGACAACAATGTTCGTGTTTCTCCCTCCAAAATTCTTTGTTCTGAATAATGAAAAACTTTTTCCTTAAAAACCCTAAAAAATTCTATTTATACTAAAGCCTAATTAAGGAAATAAAATAACAAAATCATAGCTGGGCTTGAATTTAGGTGACTCCATATTGGTGTTGGTCGTCAAGCTTCTGACACCGTCTCAGATATGTCGTCAGAAGTCATGCCATCTTGACCTGTTCTGCCTCACTCTGACTATGTCCTATGACAGATTACAACACTTGTGATGACGTGTAGGAAATGTCATCTGACGGCATATTCTGACGGCTTACCACATCTCTGACGTCTTGCAAGAAATGCCGTCAGACTCATAGCATCTCACTTGTACCAAATTTTACTTATTTTGTTCATCTTTCCTATGTTTTCCTCCCATCTTTGCTATAACTGCAACATCACAAGAAAACGATCAAATACAACCAAAAGTTGCTTAAGACTTTGCAATTATTTAGAGTTAAAAGCCTCAAATATGTTAGCATCTTCTCACACATCAGCTGACGACTTATCAGGAATGTCGTCAGCCATACTTCCAGTTCTTTTGCATTAGTTTTTATCTCTTTTGCTTCCATTTTCTTAAATCCCTTGCATCATGACTTTTACTGCAATATCAAAGTAAAATAATCAAAAATGACAAAAGTTGCTTAAGACTTCGCAATTATTCTTAGTTAAAAGCCTTAAATGTGTTAGCATTTGCTCACACATCAGTTGTCCAGGCGACCTTCTGAGCATTGAAATGAAAGTGATCCCTGTTCTTCAGGTGGACTCCTAAACGTAAAATTAAAAGTCTTTACCCTATTCTCCAGGCGAGCTTCTGAACATGAAATCGAAAGGCTTCATGCTATTCTCCAGGAGGGTTTATGAACTTGAAATTGAAAAACTTTATTGTATTCTCTAGGAGGGTTCCTGAAATCATAATCAACAGTGAGCTAGAACAGAAGTTTTCTCAAAAGGGTTATGATAAAGAAAGATCCCATTTTGCAGGAGGGTCCTGAACAGAACATAAAGTCCCATTTGGCAAGAGGTTCCTACTAATCCTATTTTTCAGGAAGGTCCCGTTAAATGAAGTTCTAATTTTGTAGGAAGGTCCTGCTAATCTTATTTTTTTAGGAAGTTTCTATTAAACGAAATCCCATTTTTAGAGGCGTCCTACTAATCTTATTTTTTTGGAAGGTTTTATTAAACAATTACCCTTTTTTTAAGAGGGTCCTATTAATCCTATTTTTTAGGAAGGTCCTGTTTAACGATATCCGATTCTTTCAGGAGGGTCCTGTTAATCCTATTTTTCAGGTAGGTCTTGTGAAACGAAGTTCCATTTTTATAGAGGGTCCTACTAAAACTATTTTTGCAGGAAGGTCTTGTTTAACAATGTTTCATTTTTTCAGAAGGGTCCTACTAATACTATTTTTTCAGAAAGGTCCTTTTAAAAGATGTCCCATTTTTTCAAGAGGTAATCCTATTTTTTAAGAAGGTCTTGTTTAACGAAGTGATATTTTTTTAAGAGGGTCCTGCTAATCCTATTTTTTCAAGGTCATGTTGAAAGATGTCCCATTTTTTCAAAAGGGTCCTGTTAATCCAATTTTTTTAGGATGGTCCTATTAAACAATGTCCCATTAGAATCCTATTTTTTCAGAAAGGTCCTATTAAACGAAGTTACATTTTTTCAAGAGGGTCTTGCTAATCCGATACTTTTAGGAAGGTCTTGTTGATTGGAGTCCTATTTTTTCATGAAGGTCCTTCTAATCCTATTTTATCAGGAAGATCCTATTAAACAAAGTCTCATTTTCTTAGGAGGGTTCAACTAATCCTATTTTCTAGGAAAGGCTTGTTAAACAAAGTCCTATTTTTTCAGAAGGGTCCTGTTGATCCTATTTTTTTGGAAGGTCCAGTTAAATGAAGTCCTATTTTTTAAGAAGGGTCCTGCTAATCCTAATTTTTTCAAGAAGGGTTTGCTAAATGGCGTCCCATTTTTTCTGGAGGGTCCTGTTAATCCCATTTATAGGTGGATCCCGATAGAAAATTAAAGTCTCATTATTCAGGGGGTCCTGAACATAAAGTAAAGTGCTATTTTCTAGGATGGTCTTAAACAGAAAGTAAGGTCCCAAATAACGTAATTATAATTTTTTGCCCAATTTATCATTTGAAGAATTTTGTGAGTGTCAACCAAATCATAACTATTTGCATAATGTACCATGGACAATGCAAATGTGAATCAAGACTCTAATATTGTGTCTTTTGATAGTAAAGCTCAATGATCAAGACTAAGAAATGTGTCTCCTAAGAGTTAAAGTGGGGTATTATGACGAAAAAATGCATCTTCTAGGATTAAAATTTCAAATTAGGAAGTGCATCTCCTGTCCATGAAATGTGAAAGGCCCAAATTAGGAAGTGTGTCTCTTAGAGGTTGCAAGACTCAGACTAGAAGATGAATTTTATAGGAGTAGAAGTTTAAACTAGGAAACATGTCACCTATGAATGAAACGTGAAATATTCAGACAAGGAAGTGTGTCTCCCATAGATATAGAATGATGAGTTTTTACCATGATTTTGATTACCAAATTTGTGTAGCAATATCGCCTCTTTCTTTTATAGAAGTGAGTTATTTCATCTTTTGATATTTAGGCTTTGAAGACCTTTATTTGAAGGTAGCATGTGTTCCTATTTCATATAAAGCAAAACTTGTTAGTTTTAAAACATAGTGGTTGGTTTGTGGCTTAGGTTTTGATGCAATTGCTCTTTCACTTGTCACATTTAACTTGCTTTAAGCTATTGTCACGTGTCATTGACTTTATTCACCATTAACCAAACTTAGGCTATTAATAAGAACTCCAACACAAACCCTATATCTCTGTTTCACGGTGTTTGTAAAACAAACTCTATTGTACCTTTGTATTTTCATGAGTTCAGAACTTGTAAGTTGACAAGAATTTCTTGGATACTTTATCTTCACTTTGGAATTTGGATCATGTAGCCTTCATATGTTGGCACTTTGTTTTTCTTTATTCAATTGAAGTGGTTGGCAACATGTTTTAAGTCCTTTATCACATGCTTGGACAAACAGTTGACACAAAGACACAAAAAATGATGATGATTTTCTACTTTAATAACAGACACTATAAAACAAAGATGGAACTATGAAAAAGAAAAAAGACAATGAATGTCCCTATTTTTAGAAATGAGAAAAGAAAACTTATCTGAGTATGACAACCGGCTCTAATGATTATGACATGAATTTTGGATTGAACAACCCGATCCTTCCGTCCCAACTATTCATCAACTCTTTCCAACTCATTAAACTTGAGACTATATTTATTTTCTCAGATCCATTCTATCTAGATCATAGACCTAATTCAGCTAGTGATGCATTAAAGGATTTTTGCCAATGAGCCTCTCTCATTTTTATTTCTCTCAATTGTCATCGTCTTATGGTCCCTATGAAGGTTTGCGCCAATAAGACCTCTCATTTTTATCTCAACTCACAATCATCTTACAGTGTCTATGAGAAATTCAACCAATAAGACTCTCTCATTTATATTCTCTCATATTTTATTATTATGATGAAGAAAAGAAGTGCCCAAAATGTAATGTCCCATATCCATCACATGCTTAACCTTAACATTCTCAAGGATTGATTTGAAGGTTTTTCTTTGATTTCAAAAAGGTTTTTGGGTTGGGTTAGAAAGAAAGGATGAAATGAGGTTCTAAAGGCACTTAAAGTGGGGTGAGACCTACAACTTTGGAATCTACTCATTCAACTAAAAATAATTCCCGCCTTAGCTTTTTCAGAACTAGTTAATTTGATTTTTTCACTTAGTTGGACTGAATTTTGCTCACATATCTTTTCATAGCAAGAATTACGTCAAACGTAGTTTCTATTAGTTTGTTCTTTTTCATGGTTTTGGTTTCTTTTATTTTTATTTCTTTTTCTTCTTCTTTCTTCTTTTTTTGTACCTCTAAATTTGCCTTTTTTTTTTTCTTTGACTTTTTTCTTTTTTCTTTTTTTTGAGTTTTCAGATTCTAGTTTGATTTCAAAAAAAAGGTATGGAATACAGTAGAAGTAAAGCTCAAGAGGGATAAACAAAAGATGACACAACATTTGAATAGCTGAATGAAATACCTTCATCATATCAATACTTAACATGTAAGTACATAACATGCAATATGAGAGTGAAATGAAGATCATACACATTATCTTTTCAAACATTAACCTTGACTAAACCTGTATACTTGTGTCACTTTTTCATGCTTGTTAAACATACTAATCCACTTGTCATGACCTAAACTAGGGCTTGGACGTGACGGACATCCCGAACCAAGAAGGCCCGAACGTCCTACTCTATTTAGTAATCTTGCACAACATTCACATAATAAAAGAAGATGGGAAATTTAACCTGATACGGAAACATGGTGATACTCTGGATTAAGTTTAACAATAAGGAATGAAATCCAAAAATCACTAACAACATCTGGAACAATCTGCGAAATCTCTACTATATGATCTAAAGATAACTGTCTGAAAAGCTGGGACAAGGCCCCCAGTAGACCAAAACCAAAACTGATAATAAATGTCTGAAAATAACTAGGACTTCTAAAATATAGAAGGCTCATCGACTAGACCCTGAACTTCTGTCTGAAGAAATCTACTGCTTATCATGACTCCTAGAATGTTCCTTAGAACCAGAAGGTAAGGGGGAGGGGGGGTCAATACAGATGTACTGGTATGCAGAGCAATCCAAAATAAATCTTTTAATATAAATAAAATAGTTGAGATTTAGTCATAAAACATCACAGACGATATAAATTCCAAAACACATGGACATTTTGATAATCATAAAAACCTTTCTGTCAGTGCATTTCTAATCTTCATATTACTTTTGAGTTAGGTGGTACACCTCTATAAGTCTAAAACCCCACGGGCTATATGGAGTCCACCATTGACTCAGTGGGGAAGCCCCCAACCCAAGTGTGCCGCAAGGGTTGGAGTGTCTGAGTCTAATACTCCACAGGGCACTAAGGCAGCATAATATAATATACGCAAAACGACAAATCACGATTTTGGGCAATGAGTTGTCTGAACTCGTGCCTTCTTCAGGGGACCACCTAACATCTCTTTATGCCCAATTTTATCCATTTTTAAACATGTATCATTCTGAAATCTGAAGTCATAAAAATCTGGTTTCTATGTTTGTCTGGGTCTGTTATGGCATTGTCTATTTTGGTAGCGTCATACCAAGACTTTGAAAGTCATATTTTTTGAGCCATAATGCAATAAGCATGATCTTTTCATTAAAAAATAGTTCAGGCCACCCAATCATGCAATTTGCATAAGAGATTTCATTTTCCGAATACATAAGTCAAAGCTATGCAAAAGTTCTCATACTTTCAATAAACAAGTGGTGGTTATGTAATATTTAACAAATCATGCAACTCTTTTCATTATATGATTATTTTCAAAATTCATCAACAAAAACAACCCCCTCTCTTTTGGAATCAAAATCGTAATCCAAATGTAACATTATTCAAGACATTTCATAACATGCTTTTCAAGATGCATTCAAACGATTTCATAGTATATCATAAGTAAATGAAAATCATCACAAGAGAGGGATTTTTTTCATGGATCATGCTCTCAATTCAATCATCAACCTTAAAACACATGCTTAAATATATATAAAATTTCAAATCAATTTGGGGGAAGGCCTAAAGGCCAAAACAACAACATCAATGCTTCTAAAACATGAATATATTCATAAATCCGAAACACTTTTCTTAAAAACATGATTTCTATGCCCATGAGATTTTAGGAAAACCCGCATACCTCAATATTGGAAAATAATAGATAATTCGTGAAGCCTACAGTGTGGGGATTCCAGCTCTCTAATTATATTCTAAAACCCACAGTTAAATCTTGAGCTATTTGGGATTCTTGTTTGAAACCCTAGAGAGTGTTCTTGTGAATTTCTGAAGAAGATATGAATAATGTGGGAATTTGAGAGTATAATCCCGTGTTTAAGATGATAAGTGTGTGTGTGGGGGGGAGAAGGGAATACATAATATGCCCTTAATGAGATGGAATAGAATATAAATGGGATCCCAATTGTATGGGCCACCGCGACGCGTCACAATCGCGGTGGCTCACTGAAAATTGACGAACGGGATTCTTAGGGTCACCGCGATACGCACCTATCGCATTGTCCCACTGGTTGGGACCTGGAGTTTCACCACGATGTGCCACAATATCTCTAGGCTACTGGGATTTGACAATTACTAAATATACCCACTCCGCGATGTGCCAAGCACTAAAATGATGGTGTTTTACATTTAGGTCTTAAATTAGCCATAACTTCTTGCCCGAGTATCGGGTTTGGACAAATCGTATATCGATGGAAATCTCATTCAATTTCCCACATGATAAAAAGTCAAAATTAGAAAAATTATATATGGTTTAAACTTTACTCATTTTGGAAGCCAAAAAAAGAGACTAAGTCTCTTTGACACTATTCTAGTCATTTAACTCTAAGAGGATATTACCACGAGCTAACGCATGGATGATTTTTTTTGCAGGGTGTTACATTATCCCCTCCTTGGGATTATTCGTCCCCGAATGATGACGCAGAACACAAACAAGTATGATTTAAAGTATACTAAGGCCATAAAAGAATAAGACTAGGATTGTACCTTCCATTTCGCCATTCATCGGATCAAATAAGTCTGGGTATCTATGTTTGATACCAAGTTACTTTCTCAACTTTTTGATTTTTCCACAACACTTTGACCGAGGCTATTTATTTGCTCCTCATTTTCCTAACTTGGTGATCCAAGACTACCCGGGCTCTTCTTCATAGGATAAAGAGTCTTTCACTTTGACCTCCTCTACAGGTAACACTAATGAATGGTCTCCAATATATTTCTTCAACATGGATATATGAAATACCGGATGAATAGAACCCAAACTTGTCGGTAACTTTTACTCATACGCAACCCCACCTATCCTTCTCAGAATCTGGTATGGCCCTATATAGCGAGGACTCAACTTACCTTTCTTCCCAAATCGCATAACTCCCTTCATAGGGGAGACTTTATGAAAAACCCAATCACCAACCTCAAACTCTAAGTCTCTTCTCCTAACATCGACATAGGATTTTTGTCTACTCAGGGCTATTTTAAGTCATTCTCTAATCATTTTCACATCCGCCATCGCCTGATGAACAAGATCTAGCCCAAATAACTGAGTCTCGCCCACTTCATACCACCCTATCGGTGATCTACATCTTCTCCCATACAAAGCTTCAAATGGAGCCATCTTAATACTAGCATGGTAGTTTTTATTATAAGAGAACTCTATTAACGGCAAGTGATCTACCCAACTACCTTTGAAGTCAATTACACAAGCCCTCAATATATCCTCAAAGGTCTGAATGGTGCGCTCAGCTTGCCCATCAGTCTGAGGGTGGAAAGCAGTACTTAGGTTTACTTGGGTACCTAAACCCCTCTGAAAAGAGCTCTAAAACTGTGAAAAGAATTGTATACCTTTGTCAGATATGATGGATACAGGTTCCCCATGCAAACAGACTATCTCCTCAATGTATAGCTTGGCATAATCATCCCCCGAAAAGTTGGTCCTCACAGGAAAAAAGTGAGTTGACTTGGTCAGCCGATCAAAAATTACCCAAATAGAATCATACTATTTTCAGGACCTCAAAAGTCCTGTAATGAAATCCATATTGATCATTTCCCATTTCCATAAAGGAAAAGAAATCTTGTAGAAAGTACCACCAGGCCTTATATGCTCTACCTTAACTTGTTGACAGTTCAAACACTTGGCAACATAGTTAGCCACACCGCGCTTCATATTATTCCACCAATAAATGGTTTTCAGATCATGATACATCTTGGTAGAGCCTGGGTGAACAACATACCTTGAAGTGTAAGCTTCGTCAAGGATTCTCTTCCACAGACCGTCTACATCTGTCATACACAATCTACTCAAAATACTATCATCACCAATTTCAAAGGACATCACCTTCTGTTGACCCACATCTTTCTTGATCTGCATCAAGATGGGATCTTCGATCTGATTCTGTTTAACTTTTGTACAAAGGAATAATTTAGCTATCTCATGAACAACTACCCCTCTATATTCAGAATCTAAGAGTCACACTCCAAGATTTGCAAGTCAGTGAAAATACTTCACCACCTCTTTTTTCCCTTCTTCAACATGAGAAAGGCTTCCTATCGACAACCTACTAAAGGCGTCGGCTACCACATTTTCCTTGCCCGGATGATAGTGCAGGATCATGTCATAATCCCTTAGCAATTCTATCCAGCGCCTTTGCCTGAGGTTCAATTCTTTCTGCGAGAAAACATACTGTAAACTCTTATGGTAAGTGAAAATATCAACATGAGCCCTATAAAGATAGTGCAGCTAGATTTTAAGCACAAACACCACAATCGCTAACTCCAAGTCATGGGTGGGGTAATTTCACTCATGCACCTTCAACTGCCTTGATGCATAATCCACCACCTTACCATGCTGCATAAGTACACACCCAAGTCCCACATGGGATGCATCACAGTACACAACAAACCTCTCTGTGCCTTCCGGAAGAGTCAGAACAGGTGCTGTAGTCAATTTGTCTTTCAACTTCTCAAAACTACTCTCACAGGAGTCAGACCACACAAACTTTACCTTTTTCTGGGTTAACTTAGTAAGTGGAGCTGCTATGGAAGAAAAGCTTTCTACGAATATTCTATAATACCCTGCCAAACCTAAGAAGCTCCAAATGTCGATTGGAGTCGTTGGTCTGGGTCATTTTCTCACTACCTCAACCTTTTGGGGATCCACCCTAATCCTTTCACTAGACATAATATGCCCCAAGAAAGCAATAGATCTTAGCCAGAATTCACATTTGGAAAATTTTGCATACAACTTATGATCTTTGAGAGTCTGAAGGATGATTCATAGGTGATTGGCATGGTCCTCCTCACTCTTTGAATAAATTAGAATATCATCAATGAAAACTATAACAAACAGATCTAGAAACTGATGGAACACCCTGTTCATAAGATACATAAAGGCTACAGGTGCGTTAGTAAACCCAAAGGATATGACTAGGAATTCATAATGACCGTATCTGGTTCAGAAGGCTGTTTTGGGAATGTTTGACTCTCTAACTTTCAACTGATGGTATCCCAAACGAAGGTCTATCTTTGAAAAATATTTAGCACCCTGAAGTTGGTCAAAAAGATCATCAATCCCAGGAAGAGGATATTTATTTTTAACAGTGACCTAATTTAGCTGGCGGTAATCTATGCATATACGCAGGAAACCATTTTTCTTTCGCACAAAGAGTACAGGTGCACCCCAGGAAGAAACACTAGGATGTATAAAACCTTTGTCTAGAAGGTCTGCTTGCTGTTCTTTCAAATTTTTTAGTTCTGAGATAAGATATAAAGTTCCCTCTAGGTGCTAAAGAATGCCCCTCCTATTCTATCACTGGTTCATTCGGAAAAGAAAAAGTGACTCTTTAGGTTCTACAATTTAGTGTGGCATAGCTTAAATGAAGCCAGTCCATCCCTAGGATAGCATCAAAATCAATCATATCTAAGTATATAAGGTCTGCCACAATATCCCGACCATAAAAATCACCACACAATTTCTATACATTCTCTTAGCCACAACAGAATCACCCACTGGAGTGGAAACAGAGAAAGGTTCTAAAATTTCATCGGGCTCAAACCCAAAACTGACAGCCACATAAGGGGTCACATAGGATAAGGTAGACCTGGGATCAAGTAATACATAAACATCATAGGAAAATATTTGTAATGTACCGGTAACTATGTCTGGTGAGGCTTCTACCTCCTGGCGGTTGGACAAAGCATATTGTCGATTGCGACCACTCCAGTCAACTGAGGTGGCGCCCTTTTGGGGTGGTGGTGGTGTGGAAGAATTTTCTTGTGACTTAGCTCTACTAAAATTTCTCCTAGAGGAGGGATAATCTCTCTGAAAGTGATCCGACTGACCACATGAATGACACACCAGCGTGCCCAACTGACACCTCCCTGGATTTTTCTTTCCGCAAGTCTCACACCATGGAAAAGAATGATACTGCTGAGCCATACTGCCCTGTGGCTGAGTATCCTGAGCTCTGGGTCTATGACTTGTCTGAAAATTCTGAGATCGTTTATCAACTAGGGGTATGGGTGCTGGGGTGCTAGCTGCAGACTGCGCATTACTCCAAAAATTTTTCTTTTGCCATCTATTTCCCTAATTACCGCTCTGTGGTTGACTGTAGTTCTGATCTGCTGTTCTGGCTCTCTTTGCCTGTCTGTCCTTCTACCTAGACTCAATGATTCTCTTTTTCTACTCCTCTACCTGCTGCATATGCACTAACAGCCTAGAGAAGTCCATGTCCCTGTTCAGCATATCCCCCTTACATTTAAGCACTAAGTCATCCAAAAGGCCGGATGCAAATTTTCTCATTCGGGCTCTCATATTACCAGCCATCTCCGAAGCATAATGAGATAGTTGATTGAACTTCAGAGTGTACTCCTTGACACTTATTTTTCCTTGTTTAAGGTTCATAAACTCCTCGACTTTGGCCTCTCTCAACTCAAGGAGAAAGAACCGATCAAGGAAGGCTTCCACGAACTCGCCCCATACCGTGGGCTCAGCACTCTCACCTTTAGAATCCTCCAACTCATTATACCACTGGTTCACAACTTTTTTAAGTTGGTAATATGCCAATTCCACCCCTTCTACCTCTTCTACATGCATCACCTTGAAGATCTTCTCCATCTCATCCACAAAATCCTGTGGATCCTCCTCTACTTTGGTGCCCGAAAACTTGGGCGGGTTTATTCTCATGAACTGACCCACCCTAGTAGCCTCAGATATGACCGATGCAGATCCGACATCTTCCGATCGTTGAGTCGGTGTGGTTACCAACTGAGCAAGCATGTGAATGGACTGTTTGAATTCTGCATTCGATATGTCCCTCTGAGAGGACTGGGGATGACTAACATATGTTCTTGGAACTCGAGGAGAACTGGTTGGGACTGGAGGTACTCCCAGAGTAGGAACAGGTTCTGGAGTGTGCGCTTTATTACGGGTCCGCATCCCATGGGTGGGGCGGACTTCATCATCCTGAATATTCTGATTATTGGAGCGATGAGGAGGCATGACTATTTTTTGAAATACAATAGATCACTGATTAGGGGATAATTCTAATTCAGATTCTAACGATTGAACTAAATCACAAAGAGGGAAAACACTTTTCTAAATGCCTAGTACCCTCCTGCTTATAAGTGTGGCGTTCTACACACCCATAAAAAAGACTCTACCCGATGTGATTTCACAGAAACCTTGGGACGATGAACCATGCTCTGATACCAAGTTTGTCACGACGCGAACAAGAGCCTAGCCGTGACGGACATCTCGAACCAAAAAGGCCCGGGCGTCCTACTCTATCTGGTAATCATGCACAACATTCACATAATAAAAGAAGATGCGGAAATATAATCTGATATGGAAACATGGTCATAATCTGGATTCAGTTTAACAATAAGGAATGAAATTCGAAAATTACTAACATCTGGAACAGTCTGTGAAATCTCTACTACATGATCTAAAGATAACTGTCTGAAAAGCTGGGACAAGGCCCCCAGTAGACCAAAACCATTACTGATAATAAATGTCTAAAAATAACTAGGCCTTTTGAAATATAGAAGGCTCACCGACTTGACCCTACACTTCTGTCTAAAGAAGGTAAGGGAAGGGGGGAGTCAATACAGATGTACTGGTACACAGAGCAATCCAAAATAAAGCTTTTAATATAAATAAAATAGTTGAGAGCTAGTCATAAAATATCACATACGATATAAATTCCAAAACACATGGGCATTTTGATAATCATAAAAATCTTTCTGTCAGTGCAATTTCGGATCTTCGTATTACTTCTGAGTTAGGTGGTACACCCCTACAAGTATAAAATCCCACGGGCTATATGGAGTCCGTCATTGACTCGGCAGGGAAGCCCCCAACCCAAGTGTGCCGCAAGGGTTAGAGTGTCTAAGTCTAATACGCCACAGGGCACTAAGCCAGCGTAATATAATATACCTAGATCAGCAAATCACGGTTTTAGGCAATGAGTTGTATGAACTCGTGCCTTCTTCGGGGGACTACCTAACATCTCTTTACACCCAATTTTATCCATTTCTAAACATGTATCATTCTGAAATCTTATGTCATGAAAATCTAGTTTCTATGTTTGTTTGGGTCTGTTATGGCATTTTCTATTTTAGTATCGTCATCTAAGACTTTGCAAGTCATGTTTTTTGAGCCATAATACAATAAGCATGATCTTTTCATTAAAACATAGTTCAGACCACCCAAACATGCAATTTGCATAAGAGATTTTATGTTCAGAAAATATAAGTCAAAGCTATGAAAAAGTTCTCATCTTTTCAATAAACAAGTGGTGGTCATGTAATCTTTAACAAACCATGCAACTCCTTTCATTATATGATTATGTTCAACATTCATCAACATAAACAACCCTCTCTCTTTTGGAATCAAAATCATAATCCTAATATAACATTATTCAAGATATTTCATACCATGCTTTTCAAGATGCATTCAAATGATTTCATTATATATCATAAGTAAATGAAAATCATCATAAGAGAGGGATTTTTTTCATTGATCATGCTCTCAATTCAATCATCAACCTTAAAACACATGCTTACAAATATATAAAATTTCAAATCAATTTGGGGGAAGGCCTAAAGGCCAAAACAACATCGTCAACGCTTTTATAATATGAATATATTTATAAATCCAAAACCTTTTTCATAAAAACATGATTTCTACGCCCATGAGATTTTAGGAAAACCCCGCATACCTTAATCATGGAAAATAATAGATGATTCGTGAAGCCTACGACGTGGGGATTCCAACTCTCTAATTATCTTCTAAAATCCACGGTTGAATCTTGAGTTATTTGGGATTCTTATTTGAAACCCTAGAGAGTGTTTTTGTGAATTTCTGAAGAAAATATGAATAATGTGGGCACTTGGGAGTATAATCCCGTGTTTAAGATGATAAGGGGGTGGAAAAATACCTAATATGCCCTTAATGAGACGGAATAAAATATAAATGAGAGCCCAATTTTATGGGCCACCGTGATGCGCCACAATCGTGATGGCTCACTGGAAATTGACTAATAGGATTCTTAGGGTCACCACGATGCGGAGTCATCGCGTTGTCCCACTGGTTAGGACCTGGAGCTTCAGCGCGACGCACCACAATTGCGCTAGGCTATTTGGATTTGAAAATTGCTAAATAGACCCACTCCGCGATGCACCAAGCACCAAAATGATGGTGTTTTATAATTAGGACTTAAATTAGCCATAACTTCTTGCCCGAGTATTGGATTTTGGCGAATCTTATATCGACGAAAAGCTCATTTAATTTCCCACATGATAAAAAGTCGAAATTAGGAAAATTATAAATGGTTTAAAATTTACTCATTTTGGAAGCCAAAAAATGAGACTAAGTCTCTTTGACACTATTCTAGTCATTTAACTCTAAGAGCATATTACCACAATCTAACATATAGACGATTTTTTTTTTGTGGGCTGTTACACCACTTGTGTTTTACATTCCTCATAATGGATTACTCATGCCTTTTGGAGCTAATTTTTTATTTGTTTCTTTTGATAGAAGATATTATCTATCCTCTATTCGATCCAATTCAAAATATTTGAGATGCACTTTCTTATTGATGACCAAGTCATTTTTGTGATTCTCAAAGTGATTTCCTAAATACATTCTAGTAAGTCTTCAATTTGGTCACCATATGTCTCACACTTTATCTATTACCTCATAATATTTTTTTTTTCAATTTTTCTTCCTAATTCAATATTTCGTGATTAGATTGAATTTTAAGATTTGGATGAAAATTTTGCAAACATGTCATATCATTAGAACTAGCATCGAATGGATTGTGTAAATAAAAAAACAACCAACATACATTAAAATAAAACGCAAAAGGACACTACATTTTATTGAAAGAAAAGATAGAAGTGTTTGAGCATAAACAAGAAAGAAACATAATAAGATAGATTCTGAATTACAACCCTAAAATAATTTGGATAACAAAAAGAAAAATAAAACAAACTACCAAAAGTCTTTCCTAGTGGGGAGATGAGTGACTTTCCAATTGCTGATCTTGACATCTTAGCTACTAGTTTGCACATCAGCACGACTGGAACTTTTACCGCTATGAAATATATTTCCCTCATCTGATACATTCTGGGTCCCCATATTTAACTCATTACTTCCCATGTATTATGAATTATCGTGTGATGACAAAGGATATTGTGCGAATCTCACAGTGTTAATGACATGCTCCACAATCAAGTTTTCTTGAATCATCTTTTTTATTTCTTTTTTCAAATAGCAAAAATCTTCAATATTATGGCATTGAACATTAGAATGATATACACTATATACACAAGAATCAAAGCTTCTTGAATGTACGCCGGGAGTATACCTAAGTATAGGATTGACCATTCCCCACTGTCTTAATTTTTTGAACAAACTGGTATAAGATTTTCTAATTGGTGTGAAAAAATCCCTTGGCTTTTTCTTCTTTATGTATCCCGTCTTGGGTTGAAAATTGGATTTGAGGGTACATTGGTAAATATGTGGGGGCGGATGAGGACTTTGAGGGATTAGGCATACCATTATGGATAAAATGATGGATGGGCATATGGTTGTGGATACTGAGGAAAAGAAATAAAATATTTTAAATTTTGCAGAGAAAACCTTGTTGTAGGTGAGTAAGTGGATCTATTTCATTGGCTCAGCATTTAGGATGATGGTATTGCTGAGTTGGACCTCTTGAGTTCTATTGTGGCCCTATTACAATAATGGTTAAATCTTTCTTCTTCTTCTTTCCTCTAGTTACCTTCAATTGATTGTCATATCATCCCAAGTGTGTCACAGACTCCTCATGCCCATCATACTCCTCAAATTCTTACATCTTAATGCTAGGAGGGAGGTGAACACCTAGAAACATGCTCTGTTTGTTATATAAAATACCTTCATAAACCATATGTACTAGAGATTTTTCATAGCCTGCTCTAAGTTTTTCATTTTTCTAGCCATTTCCTCTTGCTCTTATTTCATGCTAGACTTCTTGGTATCAAAAATAAATTTGATGGTTTAGTTAACTAAAATGTAGGCTCAGGATTATAGCGTGATCATCAAGAGTATTAAATATAGACTCACTAAAAAACTGAAAAAGCACAACCGTTGGGTGGATAGCCAAGATGGAAGCCTCAGTAGGGGTTGAGCAATAAAAGCATGGAGAATATGTGGTGCTAGAAATATGGTAGATTTATACTGAGGAGCTAGAAAATGAGTAGTGAAAGTGTTGGGATGTTGTTACAATAATTATTTATTTTTGTATTTTTAATAGGGAAATGTTCAAAAATAAACTCCAACATAAATAAAACATACTTTAAATTTTCAACGTAAAAAAATATGAAGACACTAAAAAAAAATCTTTTTGTATTTTCTCTATATCAAAATGTACAAAAATTCTTACCGAATATGAAAAATTCTTTTGAATTTTCTTGTATAAATGCATGTTAAGGGAGACAAAAAAGGATTTCCATTTGATTTTAATTTTAAGGAATGAATGCAAAAAAGGAGAAAACCTCTTTGAGTTTTTTTATTTATGAAAACAAAGGCTATAAAACTCCCATAAAATAAGTAAATTAATTTTTTTTGGGTTTTTTGAAAACAAAAGCCTCAAAGAACTCATAAAATAAGAAAAAAGCATTTCAATTTATTTTTTATTTTTTGTTGCCAACCTCCTGTCTAACATTTTAAAAAATTCGCTTCAAATCAGTTCGTTAAATCACCTTCTTACCCTCAAAATTAACAAGTAGCACATAGGGATGCTTTGAGATGAGTATACTACAATAAACCAGTCAAGTCCTACTAGGTCTGCATGATGTACATATTTGTATCCTAAAGGTTGAGCTAAGTTGGGCCAGGTCATAACCTAATATACGAGTTATGATGGTACTTACTTTATCCCACCAGTTATTAAGCTAAACCACAGCCCAAAACTATAATAAATTGGCTAATTTGGAAGAAAATGGCATAAATACCAAAAAAAATTGCAAGTGAAAAGATCGCAGCAATAAATCAATAATGGCATAAATACAAAAAAAATTGCAAGTGAACGGATCGCAGCAATAAAACAATAATAATAATAGTAAGATGGAGGATAAAGTAAGAGAAAATAATAATCCCATTACCTAGTAACGTCGGTACAGATCCTCTAATCCAAAAGAATACGATTCACAAAATATGAAAAGACTAAACATAAACCAAAGAATGAGAAAAAGGCAACTCCGGCTCTAAGATCTCACCCTATCTTGAACACAAATCAGCACGATCATAACATCAACGATGGACACTTGTACTCAGATCTGCACCAACAAGATACAAAAGTGTAGTATGAGTACCAAAGCCACAAGAACTCAGTAGGCATCATCGAACGACTGAGTAAATAATAAAATAAGTATAACTAAGATGCAAGATAAATAATCTAAGTCAAGGTGAACGAGAAAACCCTGAATAATTATCCAAATACTGTAAATAAATAACTAAAACAAATATAATATTAAAGAAAGCATAAATAATACTACAAAATTGGATCCCATAAGTCAGTAAGTGCAGAAAAATAAATAATCCAACGCGGGCCCCTTAAGGTCGGAGGGTGCATTCAAGAGAAGAAATAATAAAAAATCACACTAAGTAATCGTATCTCGAAATCAAATCACAAATCCTTCCATACCGTAAACAAATCATAAATAAACTTTTAATTCCAGACTCAAATCAGAACTCATATCATCATCATTTGACAGACTTAAATTGAAGCTCATATCATCAATCACCAGACTTGAATCGAAACTCAATATCATAAATCACCTGAAACTGAACTAGAACTTAATATCAACTCCCAAATAGCATAAAAATAATGTATTGAACCTCCTCAAGCTCCTAATGATACAATTTTAAGGGTATAACACACCTATAAGGTCTACAAGGAGCTAATGATAGTCATGGACTAAGGGGCCGGATAGTCCCACTTCTAATCTCTAAAAATTTGGTCCAAGGAAATTTCTACCCCAAACTAGACTAAGGTATCTAATTTTTACATCTAGTCATTAAATAAGCCACTTTTAGTCCTAAGATATCAATTCTACCTAAAGCATGAGTAACTAAGTCAATTACGCCTAATTTATGATTTCTTAGTAGGCTAAATAATCCAACAACAACAACAGGCCCAGTGTATTCCCACAAAGTGAGGTCTAGGGAGGGTAAAATGTACGCAGTTAATACTACTACCTCCGAAGAGGTAAACAGAGAGGTAAACCTAACTTAAGAGGTAGCCCAAAAACTAACCTCCAAAGAAGTATGCTACGGTCGATGTCAAATATAGTAACCCAAACAAGGTTGGGGTTGATCCCACAGGGAGTATGTGGAACGGTCTCTCAAACTTGACAAAATCCACGAGCAGTGCGGAAAAGTAAATAGAGGGATTTTAAAGTGAACAGTATAAAGTAGTTGAACTTGAATGCTTGCATTTGTAGACAATATAAGATGAACATTAGGACTATATTCCCCCTAGCTTTTCAGCTCCGTAAGTTTCTCATGTTTGATCCACCTAACCCACTGCTCTGCGTGCAAAGTTGACAAGATATGTATTATCAACCGTCTTGTGAACATATTGATAAATCTTATCCTTCACATTGTGAGTCTCAACGTGTCGCCTTGCTATCCCTTGTCTATAACCTCAGCACAACTCTCACCTTTTGAGTCTCGAGTTGATTAGTTGAGGGTTGATAGACTCCAATCACTATTGTAACCTTCTTTTCCCAATCTCAAACTCCTTTGTGAGGCTGTTCTCGAATACTGGAAATTTCCAAACTTCTGCAGTAGCTTAGGGTATGATTAATATAAAGAAGATTTCAATACACGTAGCTACAATAGAATAGATGAATCTTCCACTTTCCTTACGTAGTTAATCCACTAGGGTTCCTAAAAACCTAGTCAGGGTAGTTAGCTGCTCATGCTTATGAAACTATCCATGAAAATCAATGAAGAAGATTGTAATTAATTACACAATAATGGAAGAGTAAAATCCAAAATCTCCAACTGAATACTAGCCAAACACTCAAGAACAATTGTATCAATGATCAAAGCATGTGAAAGTATGAAGAAAAATATTAAAAGTGCATAAAATAATAAAGGAATAACCCTATGGTACTTATAGTGTCTCAAAATAACAAAGAAAACCTAGCCAAATCAATTTAGGAAATCTATGTTGGCAATGGTTATGCCTTTGGCAATTAATGGTTATGTCTGGCTATGACTCGTTGCCTTCTATCGCATCAGTCTTCAGGACTTAGTGGTTATGACTTGTAATGTCACCATACGAGTCATATGATGCTAATCATAGTCACTCCAGTGAACTTTTATCTTCAAGGCTTCAGATTTTATTATCCTTACGACTCCTTACCACAAGTCGTAGTCAGTCCTTATGACTTGTGGCCTTTACTCTTTACCACTGGAGCATTAGCCTTTAGGACTTCTCACACTGTCCTCAGTACGGTCTTACACTATGAGTCACTATCTGACCTTACGACTCATGTCCTTCTGTGACTTAAATTCTGAAAATTTGTTTTACCTACTGTTCTCCTAACGAGTCTAGGTATGAGTCGTAAGGAGACTTAACGACTCATAGCTTGACAAGTACTTTAAATTTGCACATTATTTTCTCTTTTTGGTTCAAAACCACTACCGACCTAGTTTCCCTGCAACACACATAAAACACACATCATATCCTACAAAACAACCTAAGTCAATGCATATTTTAACCATTTTAAGCATCAAATATGCCATATTTCCACGACATATAAACACCCTCAACTTAGAAATTTTGCATTTCCTCAGGAAAAACACAAAACAAATACAAACATGATGCTTAAACAGGAAGATCCTAAAATACCTTTGGCAGTGAATTTTCAAATATAGTTCACAAAATATTACCCTATCCTATTTTGTACTTTCAAAACCCAACTGTGTACATAGATGGAGTATAAGATATAACACAAAGAAATCAAGTATTGGCATTACATTAATACCAAACAACTAGGCATATACAAAAATTACACTACCCGAACAGATAAGTATTCTAACAATACCCTTATAATTAAAGAATTCCCATTCACTCACATGGATAGAACTTGATGATACCGAGATGTTTGAGAGACGATCTCGCTCATAAAAGAGTTCTATAGTGTACACAGAATGCCGTAGGCTTTCCCTTATTTTCTTTGCTCCAGTTTTTGGACAGTCAGGTTAGGATCACTATAGGACTTTATTTGTCTTGTAACGTAGGCTTGGGGATGGAATGGTATCATCGAAAAATTTTTAGTGACTAATCCTCCTTGACACTACAGTTACATTGTGGTCCACATATTTTCCCACTTTTCTTTCAATTCACCCTTTTTCTCCCCTTTTATTTTTTTTCTAAATGTTCATACTTGGTGCAGTCTCTTATTCTTTTCTTTTTCTCATTTTTTCATAATGTTTCTTTTTCTTTCTCATTTTTCTATATATTTTTTCTACCGCACCCAACCCTAATTTTTTTTCTTTTCACATTCCTTCTTCATACCCACTTATTTTTGTACACCCCAATGATAGCTACCCCCAACTTAGGCAATTTGTCGTAGTTGAGGTGGACAGTGTCCAAGGAGGACCAGGACCAAAATAGGTTCATTATAATTAAATGGGAAGGTGAATTAGTGTAAATAAAAAAAATAGGTCTATTAAGGCTCAAACTGAGATCAAAGGATTCTATTCACATTCAATTGGTTATTTTAGGCGAAAGTGGATAGATTTTTTAAAATAGCCTATGATCCTTTCCTAACTGACAACCCTACGACCTAGGCAATACTAACCAGGAAAGTTCTGGATTTCATACACACAGAGAACTAGGCAATGCCTCACACATACATTGTACAGGTTTATATTGCTATTTACTTCTTATTCAGTTTATGCACTTATTTGCCGCAGTTATTATGTTCCTAACTCTAATGCTATTACAAGATTCACAAGGGTCATATGCGTACACACATCACATAATTATCAAAATTTTTAGGATACCAGTTTTTCAAATAGCTTTCAACAAAATCAGCACAAAAACATGTCTATTGCCTTTGGTACAAATTTCTTCCTAATTGAGCATCACACATCACAAAACACAAAAACACAACAAAACATTTCAGTTTAACATTCAAACCACAATCAATGGGAAAATAATTACGATAGAAACAACCCACGACGGCTATATGGTACACCTTTACCCCCAACTAAATACCTATGCACTATCCCAAGTGCATCAAAAAATATAAAACAAGGGGAAAGACATACCTGGGTGACCTAGGTAAGAAATCAAGTTGTATCAACATGTGAGGCCTTAGGACAGGCCATACTCTCAACATCAGTGGCCTTAGTGGTGACCGGGGTGCTCAAATTAGCAGTAGTACCGGTGGAGATTGGTTTTCTTAATGGTGGCTCAGGCGGTAGGGTTGTCCTACTAATTAACTCAACAACATAAGTGGGTCTCGAACTACCTGCCCTGGCTGCCATCTCTTGGACCCTAGCCTGCCGGTCCAACTCATCCTGCACACTAACTATGTTTGCCACCTCGATATTTTCTTCCTCGGTTCTTTGTCTCCTTCTCTTATTATTTTTCTTTATTTCCTTCACACCAGCTGCGGGGGTCGGGTCTCCAATACCTCTAATATTTTTGACCTTTTCTTTCTCATGGATCTTCTCAATAACGGGCATTGAGAGGATTGTCCTGTCATGTAACTCATCAATTGACTTTTGCAGTACCACTAGCTCGTCCTGTACACCTACCAAATTAGGGGACTTAATACCTTTAAGATATCGAATGATGTACTTCTCAAACCCATCAAATCTCATCTGTATCACTCTCATCTCATCCTTAATCCTTTCTTCGGCCCATTGTTCCACTCCTCCCTCCATCAGTCTTACTTTTATTTCCACCATACTCAGCCTTTTCTATACCTTCGATAAAAATAATTGTAGCACTAATACATAGCCATCCAAAATTGACCTATGTGTGGATGGTCGCAGTGCTACAGATGATGATAGAGGTTGAGTCTGGGATGTACCTATAGAATTAGAGATCTGGGGCTCAAACTGGCCGATCTCAGTATGGGTGTCACTGATATTAGTGAACTCTGTGGTGTCATGTCCTTGCCCACCGGCCTCAAACATCTTTTGGATCATAGTGGACCCCAACTTATCTTTCTTAGAGATCGAGTTCATAATATCTTTGATTAAACCAAAATCTATCATGGTTTTTAGCCTTAAGAATTGATCAATACTTGGGAACTCTGGTACTCTCGTACCTATTCATATCTGCATCAAGAGACAAAGAAAGGCCATCATTGTATCAGTACTCATCGCCCTGTCTTTAATCTCTGAGGATATCTACTTGGCTATATCAGTATCGTAGCCTGATATTATACCTGCTATCAGTGCTGCTTTTTTCAGACCCACCATATTGTTTGATAAGTTAGGACTCAGTCTGTATCTAACCAGGGTTCACCAAGCTTAGCTTAGAAGTTCAATATTCTTTCCTTGATTGATGATGATCCTCCAACACCACCAACTAACCATGGGGCCTCTTCCCAATCCATAGCAATGAACTTGCCATTAACTAAAAATGAACAAGCTTGTCTTCTGAGTCCCTTTGTTTAACCTTTACTTTCTTCATATCCTTGACTCAAAATTCTATCTCAACAATGTTAGCCTATAGTACAAACTCTAGTCCATGAAATATTTGGGAGATGGTCTGAGCGAAGATGTTTACCTTAACACCTAGAATTAGCAAATCTGATATCGAGCCTGCACCCCTCTACAAATTTCCCTGTGGGTTTTTCTTTTCAACTCCATATGATACGCAACATAAACTCAAGTACCAATGCTTCGCTGTACTATCCTGGTGTTCTATTCATCTATTCAAACTTATATTACTTGAACTGAGTGTCAAATGCAGGCATCTTAGACATACCTGTTGTGGTTAACCTTCTCTCAAGATAAAGACTTCAAAGGGGCTTTTGATTTCTAGAATTTATGGCACTGTGTGTTTCTAACTGGGCTGCCACTCTCCTTGCTATTATCTTATCCAGATGTAGACCCGTTATCATACTCATTCTCTTACTTGAGACCTAATTCTTTCTCATCAGTATCCTCACTATTTTCTTCTTCATCATTGTCATTATCATCTTATTTATCGGGGGATAATGGTGAATGGGGTCATGCGGTGCTAGGTTTCTTCATCCTTGGTGTGGTTCTAGGGGGTGTTTACTCCTTCATAAAAGTTTCTTTTGTACCCCTGGGTCACTTTTCCCATGGATCCAATTTCCCCATTACTTGGTATTCTTCGAGGTCACCACTTGACTCATCAGTATCCTTTTTTCTGAGGTGAAGAGTGGACTTTGGGGCAGGCTTCTTTTTGGTGTTCTTCTTTGGTGTCATCTTCTTTGATGAATCACTTTTAGGTGCCATTGGTACCTATTGAAACAACTCCATTAGTGATAACTAAGAAAAAGAAAGAAAAATGAGAAAATTAGGAGTTAGTGCAGTAAGTACTGGACTCATTACAACTCAAGGTTGTGAGTCGTAACAATTGGGTACGACTCATTTAGACAAATCAGATAAAATATAGATGCCCAAGAAATACTCACTAGTTAGGACGAGTCCTCTTAATGAGTGGTAATGCTAGACTAAGACTTGTTACCAACACTTGTTAACTGACCAAAAATACTCACATGATACATAATCCTTTTCAGTCATTACGAATCCTTTCTATGAGTTATAAAGATTTACTACGACTCAATTTAGATGAGTCGTAAAGTTACCAAAATCCATACTCCTCTAAAATATATGGTACTAGTGATTACGAGTCACGTAACGACCCATTAGGTGTCCCTACGAGTGTAACGAGTCTCATAGCCACTGTAACATGTGTGTTTAGAATAGTTGGTTCCAATAACCAATCCCAATACAACATAAAATGTTTAAGCACTTAACAACACTTGAAGAACTCATCCCTAATCATTATTTTAGAACACAAAGTCAATGTTCATTCCCATCTCGCAATACTTTACAAAATTCTCAAGAAAAGGGCTTGACTAATGTTGTACATATATATGTAAATTAAGAACCCAAGTAACTCATTCACATTTAAGAACCAATTTAGTATATAGAACTTTTAAGAACAAAACACTTACTTGTTCACTTGAGACTTGGATTTCTTAACTTCAATGAATTTGTGCCCTAACTCTTGAGATCCTCGACTTTTGGGAGATTTGACTTAGTTGATTCTGGTTCTAGGGATGAATATGAAGTTTTGTTGTATTGTGGTGGCTGATTGAAGGAAAGAAGGGAGTCTCTTTGTTAAAATTCAAGAATTTCAATCATTTGGATTGAATTCCCATGTTTTAAATGATTAAATAAGATTGGGTCGACCTGCTAGGCCTGTGATGTCTAACTTGGTTATGAGTTATTGTAACGACTTGTAACTAGTGACTATGGTTCTTGGACTCCCTCCATAAGGACTTGAACTTTACCTGGGCCTCTAGTCATTACGACTCAGGATGACAAGTCATAATCACTGACTACGACTCATTCTGAGAGTCGTAATGACTCCAGAAATCAATTACCTGATGGTGGCTGATGAGCGATGAATTTATCACTTATTTGCACTCAACATTCATGCACACTACCATGATTTGAATGTATAAATAAGACATATTTGTGATTAAATTCACTAATTTCCACATGTTGCAGGTATAGAAGTTATGAGATGGAAAGACATAGATTTGAGCTAAAAAGGATCAAAAAGGAGAAAAAAGTGCATCTAGAAAACCTAAATCAGAAATAAGCCTCAGTTACCGCAATCTCTTTCCATGATCCGCAATCGCGGCCAGTTAAGCCAGGTTAAGAATCGTGATTGCGGTGATAATACCACAGTTGCAGTAGCCACGATCGTGACCAAGCTTCAACGATTGCGACAATATAGGATTTTGTCTAGGGACAGTCTTGTAATTTCACATAGCTGTTCCCAATTCTCTTAAAAGGCTTAAACCCTTAAACATTAAGGAATATCCCCAAAATTTTTGGGAACTCTTTTTAACTTTCTATTTTCTAATTTGAAGGAACCATTATTGTACTAATTTTTAGGTGATGAGTACATTAGAGTAACTTCTAAGTGGAAGATTAACAAATTCCATTGAAGTTTTGTTGAAAATTAAAGTTTGGATTTGCTTCTTTTTTATCTTTCATAAATCAAATTGATGGAGATTTTGGGTATATCTTGCTTAGTAATCTTATGAGTTGTTAGTTCTTCCTCTTGGGGTTATGTTAGAATAGGGTACAAATGTGTGTGTGTTGTGATTGTTAGCTTTAATTATTAGTTCATATTTTTGGGTTTTAAAAATGCTTTATTGTAAAAGGGAATTTGTTGGTGAAAACCACAAATTCCTTAAATCCCCACATCATCCTTGAAAGAGGGATGCGGGTAGTCCAGATCCTACATTGTCCTTGAAAGAGGGTTGTAGGTGACATGAGCATTTGTGAACAATAAGATAGATAATAGTTGTTTCTTTTTTATTATCTTAGAAATAAGAATAAATTGTGAAACCGCGATATCATGGGCATTATCCTAGAAATTAGGATGCCCAAATTGAGGTTTTGTGATAACTGGTTAACCACACCTACAAGGTATTCGAAAGAATCTTTGGGTGATAGTTTGGTACTTTGTTGAAAGGAAAGTACCAAATTCCCTAACCAAGCCTACCCACGCATGCTTTAACTAAGATTTAAAGTCGATTTTCATGTACCCACATACTAGTTTCCCTTGGTAAATCATAACCCCAAGATCTGTCCTTAATTGATTACACTCTAATTATTCGAAGTATTTAGTTAGTCCTTTTGAAGTCAAAAAGTAGTTATGTTTTTGAAAAGATTAAAATTCCCCAATTATTTGTATCTTAGGTTTAAATATAGCTAGTGACTTTCATTTTAAATTTAATCGATCGCCACTCATATTGTTTCTCGTGGATTCCACCCCGACTCAAAGTTGGGTAATTTTATTGACAATGACCACCTTGCACTTAAATTGACATATGAGTTGAGCGTTATCAAAAGTAGCACCATTGCTGGGGAGCGAACTCGGGTCACCCGCATGATAGAAGGGAATACTCATCTGGTAAGTGGATCAAAACCATGCTTTAAATGTTTAAAATAGGCCATAGAATGCATGTTGTTGGGAAGGCCTAATATTAGGATCCTCATGCTTAAATACTTGGTTAATTATAGTTATGATGTGACTAGCTACTAGAAATGGAGCGCACTCATGTAGGGAAGTCTTGAGCACCCAATTTAGATGTGAAATTGAGAAAAATGAAGGGTGCACACCAAGTGATCGATCAAATGCCCAAATGAGTCTTCACTAGTGACTTTTACACTCTAACGGAATAATTGAGTACCTAGTAACCTTGTTTAGTGAGTTTAGTGTGAATTCTTGTTGTAGAACATATTTTTTTCTTAAAATGTGAATTTTTGGACGTTGAAAAATTTGGCATGAAACCGGTCTCAGGTACCGCGATCGCAATTCTATGGCCCGCAATCACAGTAACTGAGGTTAATTTTCATCCTTGGCCAAAAATGCTGCACTTCAAATTTCTATCCAAACACTACCAAGTAGCCATCATCTGATATTTTGTGAACAACATGGCTTAATTTGTGCATGTATATGTCAATGATTAATGTGGTTGCATTGTTCTCTTTCTTTTTAGGATCATATCATGGAAGAATATAACCAAGTCCGATTCATGGCACCTGAGTCCCACACTCTTTACTATGGGGATCTTTTGAGGACAAAGCTGCTCCCGGAAAGAGAAACTTACATTGAGAAAGTTTTAGAAAAGCTTTCGGCATTTCATGAAAGTCTTGTGGTCATGGGGTGGTGGTGTTTCTCCCCTAATCCTTGCAAAGAAAATGAGCAACGGGTCCGCGAGTTCTATGCTAACCTTAGAGTAGTGTCTTTTTTAGCCCCGGTCAACATGATTATTAGGATTTAGGGTAAGGAGGTAGAATTTGGGGTGGAGAAAATCAATTATATCTATGGGCTCCCTAATACAAACATGAGTGAGTTTGAAGTAAAGGGGTGTGGGTTGGAAAGCTGGTTGGCAGAAAGACTATGTACTAGAAAAAAAGTCTCGTAGGCGGTGACCAAGAGAATCATATCCATAAATGGCTTCACTACCGAGGCTCGGATTTGGTTGAACATTATATGTGGTTGAGTCTCCCATTGCACCCATATAACAACAGTTCCAGATTTATGGGCTCGAATGGTTTCTTGCATTATAGACGGCATTCTTTTGAATGTTGGTTAGCTCGTGATTTCTGACATGAAATTCTTCAAGAACTAGGGTGGTACACATCTTTCCTTTCCTTCTTTGATTACTGAGCTTTCCAGGAGAGTCAGGGTTGAGAAGTACCATGGAAATACTTGGGTGTGCCCTGACACCCCATCTATCCTCTAAAAATTCAAAGTGAAGGTGCACCAGGCAAAAATAAGAAGAGAAAGATCGACTTGGAAAAGTCGACATGTAAGGATCCTGAGTCTTATAGGACATCCACCATCGGACCTCTTGAGGATATTAGTGTTGTCATTCTAGATGTGAGGGATCTCGGGTCGGATTTTCCCCAGGTTCCGAGAGAGACCTCCACCCCCGCTACTCATATGTGTCCCAATCAAATTATGAGACGTATCAGAAGGACCAGAAGAAGTAGGGAGCTACCATTTCTAGGCTTGAGAGCCTACTCATCCTTTGCTGTGTCATATCGAGATCTTTGGGTTTCACATAAGAAGATGGTAAAAAGGGATAAGAAGAGAGGTAAGTTTTTAGCAAGATGTGGAAGGTGGTAAAAGGCCCGTGGAAGTTCCTAAAACCCCGTGATAGACTTCCTTCCTCCCGAGTGGAGAGTGACAACAAGGCCCCAACCAAGTGGTTCGAACCTAAGGATACTGATGATGATGTAGATACCAAGAGTGATAGCAACTCTTGATGTGGTTTCAGGGAGCACCCTTATCTCTTTTAATGCTTGATTATTTATGCAGTGAGGACACAACTAGTTTTTAATTGGGGGTGCCTGTCTCTATGTTTATTTTATTTTGGACTGTATTATTGATATTCCTGGATATTTTTATGTTCTTTTGAATGATTTTTATTTTTATTCGGGTTGTAATATTCGGGCACTCTGATAGTACCCCACATTTGCATGGATTAGTTATTTTTGTTTTTATATGTTTACTTTATCTTTATTTTCCATATGGAGATATTGGATGAGCTTTTCCCTATGACTAATGACATTCTTATGTTAAAAAGCATTGTGGTTGCGTTTTGAGCCATGGATACAGAGAAAGTCTAAGTACCCATGGCATCGAGGTCACAAATGCAAGAGAAGTCTAAGTACCTGTGACATTTTGGATTTCGGATCGTATTTATACCAATGACGAAGTTTAAGTAGCCATATGGTTTTGCCCGTATGAAAGCCGAAATATGAGACAAAGGCTTGGGTTGGTGCCATAATTAGCAAATTGTGCGTGGTGAAAATGCAAAGCAAACACCCCCTCCATCAAAATTTTTTCAAAAATCAAGGGCATGGACGTGAGAGACCTTGTAAAAATTCTTTTTCCTCTTTTTGTGACTCCAAATTTTTTATTTGTGAAAATTGGCAGATACTTCATTCTTTTCTCTAGCGGGAGGGGCAAGTAAGCCTCCTTGGTGAATTTTCATACCATGTGGGGTGAGCTTATTTATCTAAATATCACGTGTACTTGTACTATCTAAAGTTTGCCCCATTAGAATTTCAAGGCAAAGGTTGATTGTACTTGGTTAGTGAGATGATCCTAGGCCATCTTTGTGACATTAGAAGTCCACTTTATCATAAAAAGCCTACCCTTGCTTGGATGTTATCCCTAGTTACCCACTTTTATCCTTGGTACTTTTCTTTGGCAAACACATTACAAGTCGTGAGCCTTTCAATTCTAATTCCTCTTTTGAACCCTATCCTTCTTAAACTTAAAAATGTAACTTGAGGCTAAAAGCCTATCTTGGGGGTGGTGAAGATTGAAAGAGGTAACTTTGGGCCACGAAGTTTTAAGTGGGTGCCTAAGAGTTTAAGCATTGATAAAAAATGAATAAGAAAGAATAAAGAATCCAACAAAGGAAAGAAAAGCACGAAGTGTGCAAGAAAAAGAAATGAAAAAAAATGGGTGAACCAAAGAAATAAAAGTAGGCACATGTGTAAAGAGTGAAAACAAAAAAAGTAGCCCATGATCAAAAGTTGGATAGAATAGTGTGATGTAGATGTTCAAGGAGGGTATTTCCATATTGTTTCTAAATAATATACCACCCTACCCCAAATCTATGTTACAAGCTCAAGAAGCCCTTCGATATTGCCAACCAAGTACATTGATCATAGTGGCGATTGAAAAATAGAGGCAAGCCTATGAAATGTTACTTGTTAGAATCGAGAATCCTTATGAGAGAGAGAGATTTGAACTTAAATCCCTTGTTTCATATTTAATAAATGGTGTGTGAAATTTTCCTTCTTATGTGGAGGCATGTAAATAAGTTGAGGTTGGTGATTTTGTCATCTTTCGAAAAAATAAGGCACATTGAGTATAATGTAGGTGAGTTCAAAGGTGAGTTACTTTTAGAGTATTAGTGATTGTTGCATGATTTCTCTTTGAAGTCTTTTGCATTTTTGAAAATCATATTTTATGTTGAGGGGTGTCGTGATATTAGTTTTGACCATGTTTGAAAAGCTATTTATGGAAGTAATCAAATTGAAGTCATTGTGATCATTAGGTCATATAATTTGTCATACATGAGCATTGTCTCATGGAAAAAAGTAGTGTTTCTTGAGGAAAAGCAAAGTTTTAAGTTAGGGGTATTGATGAGTGGTGAATTTACCACTCAAGTGCACTTAACAATCATGCACACCACTATAATTTGAAGGTATAAGTGAGACAAATTGGTGATTTAATGCACTAATTTCCTTATTTTGCAGTCATACAGGTTAGGAGAATGAACTATGTGGATTTAAGCTTAAAAGGACTATAAAGGATAAAAAAGTACAGCTGAAGACCTGAAGTAGAAACAAGCCTCAGTTACCACGATTGCAGTCTGGTAGCCGTGATCGCAGCCAGTCAGTCAGGTCAAAGTGCTGCGATCACGATTTCCTTACCGCAATCGTGGACAAGCTTCAACGATCACAACTAAGTGGGAAATGTACCTAGGGGAAGTTTTATAAATTCATGTAACCGAACCCAAGTCCTTTTAAAGGCTAAAACCCTTTCTCTTTTGGGCATTCTAGACTCTTGAAACATTTTGAATTCGAAGTTTAAAACCCTAATTTGGGTAACATTTTGTATTTTTGATTTAGAGATTTTGAATTTAGCATAATTGAAGAATAGATGTTTTGAACAATACTCATGGTATATTTTTCTCTCTTTTCTTCACGAGTAGCTAAACTTTCATTGTCTTGGGATTATGTTGAGCTAAGGTGCAATTATGTGTGGGTTGTGATGTATTTGTATATATGCTAGTTTATTGATGATGGGTTTTGCTATTTCTTGATTAAACTAGTTGGTATTTGTGGGTGAAAGACGTGGATGAAAATGCCAAACTCTTTAATGCTCAAACCATCCTTGAAAGAGGGGTTTAGGTAACGTTTTGGAACCCATATCATCCTTGAAAGAGGGATGTGGGTGACAAGGCGGTAGTAGAAAATTAATGGAAGTAGTTTACTAGTTTTCACTATATTAGATATAAGGGTGATTAAGAAGTTGACTATATCTTGAGAATCTTCCTAGAAATAGGGATCCCCAATTGAGGTAATAGGTGGTTGAAATTGACACACTTGTTAGGTACTCGAAAGGGTCATCGAGTGAAATTATTGTGGTTTTGTTGAGAAACTAGCCTCAAGGATACTAGACCTAGCCTACCATATTATTGATAACTAACATGTACCCTAAATCCTCATGCACCCACGAATAACTTTCCTTTAGGTAGGCATAATCCCAAGATTCTTCTTATATTGAATTTAATTCACAATTGTTGATTGCTTTGTTGATTTGAGTTGCTATTGACAAACACCTGCCAAACCTACCCCCCCCCCCCCCATTTTTATTTATGCATTTTGTTTTATTCACATTGAGGGTAGCTTATTAGTAGCATTTAACACCCATAGGGCTAGAACTCCAATTTTTCTCCTCATGGATTCAACCTCAACATAAGTTGAGCTATTGACAATGACCGTCCTCTACTAATTTCGATGGTATAGGTGAGCGTTATCAAAATGAATTTTGATAATGCTCACCTATACCTTATAAATTGGTAGAGGATGATCATTGTCAATAGCTCAAATTATGTTGAGATCAAATCCACAAGGAGTGAGATTAGTCATCAAGACTTGAGGGTGTCAATGGTATCTAAAAATATACTCGAAGTGAAAGCAAAAAAAATACATGATTTAAATGAGGGGGGGGGGGTTGTTTGTTTGAACCAAGATTTTGTCAATGTTTACTCGTGTCAACACACTAAAACAAAACTTGTGATTTGAAATTTAAGATTGAGAGGATCTTGGGATTATGTCTCCCTAAGGGAAAAGTATGCATGAGAACATGATGCTTTGGTGAAAATTTTAGTCATTGAGGATAAGGTAGGCTAGGTTGAAAATCCTTGAGGTTAGTTTATCAACAAATCCTCAAGGCTATCACTCATTAACCCTTTTGAGTACCTAACGAGTGTGTCAATTAATGCCACCCAATACCTCAATTGGGCATCCCTATTTCTAGGAAGATGCCCAAGATATAGCCAACTCTCTATTTACCCTTACTTCTAAGATGGAAAAAAGATAGAAATTTACATCTTCTATTGTCCACTATTGTTTTGTTCCCCATATCCTTCTTTTAAGGATGCCATGGGTTCCAAAAGTTCACCGACATCTCTTTTTCAAGGATGATGTGAGCTTTCAAGAGTTTGGGGATTTCACCCACAAACCCATTTTGGGCATTTGGGTTTTAATACACAAATCCCAACTAATTAAAACAAGCAATAGTGAAACCCATCATCAACAAACTAGGATCTACACAAAACATCACAACCCACACACAATTGCACCTCAGTTCAACATAATCCCAAGACAAAGAGATTTGGCTACTCATGAAGTAAAAGAGAATAGATATACTAAAAGTTCATTCGTATCATCCATGGTAATAGGAAATAAGAATAATCTTCACTTTACACTTTAGTTTTACCAAATTCAAATTGAAATTCAAATACAAAAGTTTCCCCCAATTTCTAGGGTTCACCAAGTCTCAAATTTTCCATTTCAAGATTCAATAAAGTCCAAAGGGGAAAAAGGATTTGTGCCTTATGTAGGAGTTGGAATCATCTCCGTCATTTTATTGAATTGCCCTTGATCATTAAACTTGTGACACGACCTGAATCAAGTCCTTGTCGTAATGGGCAATCTCAAGTCCAACCCAGATCAAAGGTCAACCCAACCAATATACAACCAATCACCATGTTAAAACCATAAACCAAAACCAAACAGTAACCCAATGTATATGTATAAATATATCATGACCATTTCCATACCCAAGTCCACAGTTGTCTATACAAATCCTCTACACCAAACCAAAGAGTCTTGGTCGGGATATGCCCCCGACCATAGCCAAAAAACAAAGTCTAAGAAAAGAAAATAATATGTAAAATAATTCATAACATGAAATAGATGCCTTCTAAACTCTGGAAGATCACCACTTTAATCCAACACCGACTGTTCCCGAATCCGATCAATGAGTAGGAGAAGTAGTATGGTCCGTTCCTGCATTGCGTGGTGATACCGCCACCCGAATATGGGTTTGTAAATGAAAGATAGTATCCACTAAGGATAAGGATAAAATAATGTAAACCTTTAAAACCATGTAAACCAACCATATGTACACAAACCACACACATATATATAACCATGCTGGGAAAAGGAAACCAGGTTTAGCATGCCTTTAAAGCCATCAACCTGGGTATGTGTATCTTAACCGTCCTAGAACCAATCACGAGCTATATGGGTCTAGTGTAACCCCCTAAATAGCCCCCGATGCGTGTAGCCATACGAACCGAAGATACCATAAGAGTAGGGGATTCCCAAGTACCCTTCACTCTCCATGATACATATGTACAGTGTACTTAGAGAATTCCCATGTACCTCATATTATTATATATGGTCGCTATGACCAACCCTCATGTTGGGAAACATGAGTTTGAAGTGTTCATCCATTAGACTCCCACCTTCACAGTTATCCATTACACCCTACCATTATCGCCCAATTGAAACTATTACCATCCAATCAAACCATTATTCCTTTCTTATCAATCAAGGCTATTACAAGTGGTATCGTTATACCGACTATAGTTTACAAAAAATGCCCTTAAATAACCTTAAGGGATTCCCATGTACCCCATAGGTTACATTATGAAGTTTACTTGGGGGATTTCCATGTACCCCACAAGTACATCATTATTAAGCTTACTTGGGGGATTCCCGTTTACCCGACAAGTACTTCATTATTAAGATTTTCTTGGGGGATTCCCTTGTACCCTACAAGACATTCAAAATTCAAACCAATTCCATTATTTTATTCACTTGGGGGATTCCCATGTACCCCATAAGTTTTTTCATTCGAAATCAATTTCATAGCCATTAAGGCTTTACCGTTTCACCATTCCAACCATTCACACCATTTATACCATTTTACATTTGAAATATTTATACAATTCAAAACCATTTAAACTAATGCAAAACCATCCAAATACATTTAGGCTTCCATTACCAAACCATACCATGCGATAGTTCCAATGAAAGTTCAATAATAGAGTAAAAACATTCTCTTAGGCATTTATCAAACATGTTGATGGATAACTTTACCAAGACCAAAACCCAAGGATAAACTATCAAGTTTAGGGTTACTCATGAACCATTTGTTAAAAAATAACCAATAATCACCCACATGTGCAAACCATCACCAAAAATATGTGAAAACACAATATAAACCAACAATCAACATGTATCAAAACCCTCAACATATGTTTCCAAAACCACCATTTTTGATTCATAAATAAATGTTTAAAACATATTAAATTATTTCTTTAGATAGAACTATCAATGTGGGAAGAGTACATGCCTTATACAAGAAGATTTCGGAAAAAAACTTGACTCTTGAGCCCTTTGAAGAACACTTGTAGAAATCCTAGGCTCCAATCTTCAAGAGTGAGTTTGAGAGAAATTTTTTGATCCTTTAACAAGTGTTATGAGAGGCCACAAAGGATTATATAACGTAGGGACACAAGATTTTTGGGGTGGGAAATGTCGGGACTACCCTCACTTAAAAGATGAAAATCAACTCCCAAGAGGGTACGACCCAACCCCTAACCCATACATTAATGTATGAGTGGTACTCTTGCTCGTACCTAACCCTTCTCTATGGTCCCTTATACTGACCAACATATATGAAAACAAGATGAAATCATACCTTAGGGTATGAATGGTATGCTAAACCGTACCCTAAATCGTATTTTGGACAGTTTCCACAAGACCAACCAACAAGCATCATACGACTTGGCATCATATACCTCAAATCCAATCATATGACTAGTATGATGTTGAGTCTTATCTTGGATGGTAAAAAAGCCAAAACTACTGCCCAACATATGAGTAATCCATCCCCAAACTGTATCCAAGGGTACAATTGGTACCCTTGAGTCGTACCTTACCTAGAAAGATCAAAACCCAAGAAATTTTATGAGGGTCAACATTTAGGGTATTTTAACCCATTAGGCCGCAATCGCATAAATATTCCCAAGACTGTGGTGACTAGTATTTCCCTCAAATGATCGCGATCACGTTCATTTAACTAAGCTACACTAACCACGATCGCCGCAGTCCGCGATCGCTATTTCTGAAACTAGTTTTCTGTGCAGGGTTTTCTATCTTTTGCTCCTCTACTTCTTTTGTTGATCTTTTTCAACTCGAATCCATATATTTCATTATTATCGACCGTATACCTGGAAGATGCAGGGATTAGAACATTAAATCAATTTTTTTTCTCATTTATATGTTCAAATCATAGTAGTGTACATGAATGTTTAATGCAAATGAGTGGTAAATTCACCACTCATAAACAACCCCAACTTACAGCTTTTCTTATCCTCAAGAAACACTACCTCTAACCATGAGAAAATGCATATGTATGCCTAAATTACATTTCTCAATGATCACAATGACTTCAAGATAAGTTACTACCACAAATAGCTCTTTCAACATGGGCAATGCTATTCTCACGACACTCCTCAACATAAAATACAATTTTTAAGAATGCAAAAGATTCAAAGAGAAACCATGGAACAATCACTAATACTCTAAAAGTGAATCACCTTTGACCTCTACTACATTATACACCTTGTGCCTCATTTTTCCGGGAGATGAAAAAATCACCCACCTCAACTTGTTTACATGCCTCCTCACAAGAACAAAAATTTTACACATCAAGTTATCAAATATGCAACAATGGAGTTAAGTGAAAATCTATCTTTCTCACAAGGATTATTGATGCTACCAAGTACCCTACTGTAAGACCCCACAAAATCCCAGTCATTTCAGTCATGTATAGCATGAAAGAGGTCCCAGACTTAGAAAAATTTCAGCTAAATATTAACACTTAGTCTTATTTTTTCCCTCAATATTTCCATGAATTTATTTTCTATCCTTATGACCTTAAAATATCGATTCATGATGAAGGATGTCAATATGTGTTCTCGAACGAGTTTTGGATTTTTTGAACGTCGTTTGAGGCATGTTTGGATGCCTACAACAGTGGATCAACGCGATCTCGATTAGTCACATCACCCATCACGTCAATAGTGTCATCACTAGCTTAGGCATGCAAATTATAGTAAGCCAACGCGATCTTAACGCGTCACATCAGCCATCACGTCGACCCCATTGATGAGATGCATTAGTCTACGCGTCGCTGGGTATATTTTTCTGTACTTAAATTTGCATTCCGAGGGGTATTTAGGTCAATTTCCCCACCTTTATTCTGCCCTAAAACATGAAATTAAACTATCTTAAGGGCAAAATCACTTACTTTCTCTCAAATTATCTCAAGAAAAAAATCCTAGGTCATTCAATTTCAAGTCCTTGTCTAAATAAATCACCAACAACTTTCAGAGAATTAACAATCAAGGTATGTTTGGTGTTTATTCTTGGGTTTTCTTCCACCCTTGGAGTTCAAGAAGCCTTTTTTAAACTATAAGTTTATGATTTCATGATTTACATGTTGGAATTTGACTGTGTTTATGTATGTATTGATGTTTAGGGTTTCAATCCATGATTAATTGCAAGTTTCATGAAAATGAAGATAGTATGAGTGTTGAATTATGTGATCCTTATGTTAAACCTTCTTATTGCAAGTTGAGTATTGTATTCATGATGCTTCTGTGTTGACCATTATCATGTGCATTAGTTATGCTCCCAAGCTTTTGATAGAATGCTTATGTGAATTGAATAGTGATATCATGACAAGTTAACATGTGTCCCTATCTTGAAAAGTTATCATATGTTCCCATTCATGTCTCTCAAGTGTTTGACAAAATATCTAAGTGAATGTATTGTTAACAAGCAATTATTGTTATGCTTTCAAGATCATGCCATGATTTACTATTTATGCTATCGAGCCTTGGGGGTATTCAATACCCAAAAATCTAGTTGTTTACCTAGAATTACAGTAGCTATAAAATAGTCTCAGTAATATCATGAACAATAGTACTCAGTCCGTTACAAAATTAAGTGAACTCAGTCCAGTTCAGTCAGTCAACCCGATCAGTAACAGTTCAGTCAAGCCTAGTATAGTCTAGTGATCAATTCAGTGTCTATTTAGTTGGGAGTAGGATTCAGCATAGAGCGAACCTAGGGATGAGGGCTCACCTGCCAGTTGAGGGTGTGACCTTTAGTAGTAGTCCCTTAGTTTCAAAACTATTTAACCAGCATAGGTTGAATATATTTACCTGTTAGTTAAGGGTTGATAAAGTATTCACATGCAGTTGAGGGTAACACGTATCTCACCTGCCAGATGAGGGTGATTCTTTAGTGGATCCACATAGCCATTGTTAGTACCCATGGCACGGTGCTAACACCCTTCTAACTAGGGTCACAAGTTGGACCCCAACTCAATTTATAATCGGGGCATATCGGTTAGATGAATACTCCCACGGTTTCAGTTTTAGTTTCAGACTCAGTATAAAACTCAGTTCAGTTATAAAGAATAAGGATTGTCAGTAACAGCCACCCAATTATCAGTAATACAGTTATCAAAAATCTCAGATATTAGTCACTCAGTTATCAAAATTTAATATTCAAATCCAATATGATCTTAGTTACAACATATATATATATTTACAGTCTTGCATAATCAGTAATTACAGTAGTTTCTGCTACCTATGTATTCTTATTCAGATATATACATATTATTAAATCAATAATTGTTCATGCATACGAACCCATGTATATTAACCTACCTCACTTAGAATACCAGTACATTCAAAGTAATGAAGCATATTTTTTCTCTTACGCTATGATGTCTAATATGATAGGTTTGAATGCTCAGGTTCCTGACCGTGCTTAGCCAGATTCAGTTAGCAGAAGAAGATTTAGTAGTGAGTTCTCATCCATTGAGGATATTATTTTTTTTAGTATTATAGTAGATTCAGTATTTTATTAGTCAGAGTTAGTTGGGGGCTTGTCCCATCAACTTCACTTTCAGAAAGTTCAGTAGAGGCTTTTCAGACTAGACTAGTTCAGACAATATTTAGTTTTCAAATGTTATTAGCAGTTGCTATATTTATCAGTGTTTTGATTATGAATCTTATGACATTACAATTATGTTTTCACATATGTTAGCAGTATTATTATTCAGTGCTCATAACAGGTACCAGTCATGGGTTAGCTTGTTGTCCTTCAAGATTGTAAGCACCGTGTGATATCTAGGGTGTAGACTCGGGGCGTTACACATACCATAGTCTTGCCCCTATTTTTCAATCGCCACAACAATGAATACACTTGGTTGGAGATCTCAAAGGGCTTCTTGAGCTTGTAATGTAGGTTTGGGGTAGGTTAGGATATCATTTAGTAACAACATGGCTATACCCTCCTTTATCATCTGCATCATACTATTCTATCCAACTTTTGATCATGGGCCACTTCATTTGGTTTTTCTCTTTACACATATGCCTACTTTTATTTCCTTGGTTCATCCATTTTCTTTTTCTTACACACTTTATGCTTTTCTTTCCTTTATTGGTTCCTTTCATTTTTTTCTTATTCATTTGTTCTCAGTGCTTAGGGTCTTAGGCACTCACTTACAACTTCATGGTCCAAAGTTACCTCTTCCAATCTACACCACCTCCAACTTAGGATTTCAGCCTCAAGTTGCATTGTTAAGTTCAAGGAGTATAGGGTTCAAAAGAGGGATAAAAATTGAAAGGCTCACGGCTTGCAATGTTTTTGCCAAAGAAAAGTCCAAGGGCTCAAAGTGGGTGACTAGGGATAACATCCAAGCAAGGGTAGGATTTTTAGGCTAAAATGGACTTCCAATGTCACAAATATGGCCTAGGATTATCTCACCAACCAAGTACAATCAACCTTAGCTTTGAGAGACTAACGAGGCCAATTCTAGATGGTACAAGTATACATGAGATTTGGAAAATTAAACTCATCACACATGGCATGCAAATTCGCCAAGGAGGCTCAATCCTCCCTCTAGAGAAAAAAAATAGAGTATCTACCAATTTTTACAAGAAAACAATTTGGAGTCACAAAAAGAGAAAAAGAATTGTTACAAGGTCACTCATGTCCATGCCCTTGATCTTCAAAAATTTTGGACGGAGGGGGGGTGTTTTCTTTGCATTTGCACCATGTACAATTTGCTAATTATGGAACCAACCCAAGCATTTGTCTCACATTTTGTCTTTCATACGGGCAAACCATTTGGCTACTCAGATTTCTCCATCGGTACAAGTGCGATCCCAAATCCAATATGCCACAGATAGTCATACTTTCCTTGCATTTAAAGCCCCGATGCCATATGTACTCAGACTTCCCCTATATTCACGGCTCAAACCTAATCACTACAATTTTCCCATAAGAATGTAGCCACTAAATCCATCATAGGGAAAGGATCGTCCAATGTTAAGCACAAGAATCACACAAAAACAAGGGTAGCCTCACATACCCCTAACTTAGAAACTTGAAGTGACCTCACTGCAACATATTAAAAAGTACAGGGGTTAGAAAAGACTCCCTTAAGCAGCTAATGAATGACCCTCAGGTTCAACAATCATGGTAGTGTGTTTTATGATCGTAGTCCACAGACCTTAATCATGGTAACTGAGGTCGAATTCCCCTGGTTTTGCTTTATCTTATTTTTCTGCACAGCTTCCATCTTCCAGCTTTGTTTTTCCCTTTTTTTTTGGACAGTAAACTTTTGTTAAATTACCTATAAAACATAAAAAAAAAAGAGAAATGAGTCAAGGATGGGTTTCCTCCCATCAAGAGCCTAATTTAACGTCGCGGCACAACCCAACTTCTTCACTGCGTACCATCTTTTAAACAAACAAACTCCACCTTGGCCACCTCGGGACCTTTCACATTGTAGTGCTTCACCCTTTGGCCATTTACTACAAACTTCTTTCTTTCATGATCTTCTAATTAGATGGAATAACTAGGGTAATCATTAGAAATCACAAATGGCCTCGACCATTTAGAACGAAGCTTTCCCGCAAAGTGTTTCAAACGAGAATTGTAAAGGACTACACTCCCGCCGGCATGAAATTCTCATCTTAATATTTTACCATCATGACATTTTTTTATTTTCTCCTTATACAATAAGGGACTCTCATAATCTTTAATTCAGAAATCTTCCAACCCATGGAGTTTTATGACCCTTGCCTCAGAGACTTCTTTCTAATTCATGTTGAAACTCTTCAAAGCCCACAAGAATTTTTACTCAAGCTCGATGGGTAAGTGACTTGCCTTTCCAAACACCAATTCTTATGGAGACATACCAATCGGGGTTTTGTAAGCCGTTCTATAAGCCCAAAGTGCCTCGTCAAGCTGCTTTGCCCAATTTGTTCGGCCTATATTCATCATCTTCTTAAGTATGGATTTGATTTCTCGATTTGAAACATCAACTTGGCCACTCATTTGGGGGTGATATGGGGTAGAAATTTCGTGTTTAACCTCACACTTGTCAAGAAGGGCCCCAAATACACAATTACAAAAATGAGAGTCTCCGGTGCTAATGATGGCATGCGATGTTTCTAATCTTGTAAAGATGTACTTTTTCAAAATAAAGGTAACACTTTTTCTCTCATTATTTGGAAGTGCCACGACTTCTACTCATTTAGAAACATAATCAACTGCCACCAATATATATTTCTTTTCAAATGAGCTCACAAACGGGCCCATAAAATCAAACCCCACACATCAAAGAGTTTAACTTTAAGGTTTTGTTTGAGGGGAATTTTATGTTTTCTTGATATACCACCTTGTATTTGATATTGGTGACATGTTTTTACCTATTCAATGGCATATTTATGAATGGTGGGCCAATAATACCCACATTGAAGAATTTTGGCGGCAAATCAGATTCCCCCATGGTGGCTGCCGCAAGGCGAGGATTGACATATTTCAAGGATATCCTTCATTTCAACCTCTATTACACAGCGCCTAATTACACCATTCTCGTACTCCCAAAAAAAAGGGTTCATCCCAAAAATATCTCTTAGCATCTAACATGAACCGCTTCTTTTGATGATAATTAAACCTGTCACGACCCGAGACTACCCCTAGTCGTAATACGATGCTTGAAACCACAAGTGATACCTAGCTAACCCATGAATTGGCATACTACTTAAGCAACTAATTTAGAATATATAAAATAGCTATGTTTGCTGTGTGGAAATATAATCATGGCATAATCTAGAAATTTATTATACTGATAAAGTTTATATCCAGATAAAACTGAAGAAAGAACTAAAATTTACATTTCATGACTCTAACTAACTATCTATGAAGCCTCTACTATACTGACTCTAAATATCCAGGACATGCCTCTAACTACCATAAATAAATACATATGAATAATCAAAGAAAAGTAAATGAACTACTACTAACTGGAGTCCCGAAAGAAGAGAACTCATCACCTACTGGCTGGGAGCTGCAAACTATCTGATTATGATGCGTAGGCTATAATTGATACCTACATTATGAGACAATGTAGCACATAGACATATATGTTGATCATTACTTTGGAATGTACTAAGTAAGTGGGGGTTAATGTAATGAGTAAAACTGATTTTATATATAACCTTAAAACATGCATGCTAAGTGTAAGTAAACTCACCAAGAGACTAAAATAAACTAAAAGCTGAAGTATCTTAAAGCATGAGTAACAAAAATAATCTGATAAGTTGGTGAATCACTATATTTAATTACTTAAATCTTTACTTTTGTAGAATAAGTAGAACTGAAACTGGGAAGCGGTAAAGTATGAATACTGTATGTAAATCTCATGTAAAGTTGAACCTTCTGTAAAACTAAACTGAAGATCATGTATGGATATTGAGCATGAAAAACATAAATATGTAAAAGTGAGAATGCAAGACCAAACATAAACATGTTTCTTAGATAATCTAGAATTTGAAAGACTGAATTCTGTATAACTGAATAACTAAAAATCTGTATTCTTTGGTCAAGCAAACCTTAGCTGAGACATACTTAATACTGACAGAAACTGTGGGAGCTATTATGTAATCGACATAAATCATGTGAGCTCTCATGGAGTCCAACATCCGATCCACATTGAGGAGGGCTATTCTATCCTTGCCATCAGAGTAGAACCTAAACTAAATTGGAGTGATCACTAAACTGATGTGCCAAAGGATGAGGGAGTCATTCCTAACTGACGGGGGACCTCTCAAAATCTATTATGGCTCTATAGGTCTAGAACCTAGCGACTGCTACTAACGCCCCATGCCTAACTAACGGGGGAGACGCCATCCCTACGTTCACTCGATGCTAAATTCTACTCCCAACTAAAAGACACTGAAATACTAACTGGTGCATGCACTAGTAGCTAAAAACTGATAAGCTTAGGTCATGGTATTCTAAAAATAACAGTGCAAATGGAATTTGAGGTAATCATAAATATATAAACTGATAATTCTCAACCTGATCATGGTGTTCTGAATATGACATTAAAACCATGGTTTGACTGACTTGCTACTCTAAAAATATGAAAATTATGTAAAACACATAGGTATAGAGTGTTCATAACCCGCCAACACTGAATGACCATAAAATACGATAATAAAGCTTTAAAATTATAGTATGGAATCATGGTTCAAAGACCCAAAACATAGATATTTTATCAAACATGTGAGAATCATAAACTTGAACATGGGAATGTGTTAAACATGAGAAATCAACATGATTACATGAATAAATTCACAAATTAGGGGTTTAACATTAAATTCACTTGAACATGAGTGGGAATTGTAATTCAAAACATGAAGTAGCTAAATTCACATGGAATTGAGACATGACTTGTACTTGAGTTAATGAGGAGTTCATGGATTTATTCATGAGTTTCATGAAGGATTTCATAAAATAGAATAAGATTTATGATTAGATAAAAATAGGGGTTTTTGGGCTCAATGGGTGAAAGGAACCCATTAATGAATACCCATGAAGAACTATGACCAAATCAAGTTCATGCCTCTCGAGTTCCATAACCATGACCAAATCACGAGTTTAATAGTTGTCCTCATGTTTTTCAGGTTTACATCATGAAGAACTATGACCAAATCCAGTTCATGACTCCCGAGTGCCAAAACCAGTGCTACAATGATCTTTCAAGGACAAAGGTGCTCCCAGAAAGGGGCATACGCTTTATAAAAGTGTTGGAAAAGCTTATGGCATTTCATGATAGGCTCACTGCCACAGGGTGGATATATTTTCTCCATATATTTTCTGGGAAAATGAGCAGTAGGTGCGAGAGTTCTATGAAAATCTCAATGAGTATCTTTCACAAACCCAGTCATCAGGATCCAGGGGACCAATGTATATTTTGGAGTGGAGTAGATCAATAACTTATATGGGATCCCGAATCCATAATTGGCTGATTTTAAGGCTAAGGGGTATGAGCCGGGCAGTTGGACGACAGAGAAGTTGTGCCCAGGTAAGAAAGTCTCGTGGGCGGCAACCAAGAGGGGAATCTAGATGAATGACTTCACTGTCGAGGCCAAGATATGGCTGAACATCATTTGCAGATGAATCTCTCCTTGCACTCATCTTACTGCATTTACAAATATGCGTACCCATATGGTTTCCTGCATCCAAGAAAATATTCCTTTCAATGTTGGCCATCTTGTGATCTTTGATATGAAGCTCTTCAACAATTACAGGGGTACACATATCTTATTCCCTTATCTTATTACATAGTTTTGCAGGAGAGTCGGGGCTGTGGAATACCTGGATTACACTTGGGTGTGCCGTATAACCCTATTTATCCTCTTAAAATCCAGGGTGAGGGTACACTTAATAAGAGTAAAAAGAGAAAGATCGACTTGGGAAAGTCGACTGTTGATGAGCTAGAGTCATGTAGACCATCCACTGTTGGTCCTCTAGAAGATATTGGTGCTTATATTAGGGTCATCAATGAGCTTGTGTTAGGATTTCTTAAGGATTCAAGAGATCCCTTCACTAGATGTCACTCTTATGTGACCCATTCAGATTACAAAAAGTATCGGGAGGAGCAGCAGATGCAGGTAGACATTGTTTCTAGGCTCGATAGGGCATACTTAGTATTGGTGGAGTCTCACAGGGAGCTTCGAGACTCTCATACGAAGATGAAGAAAAGGGTGAAGAACAAAGACAAGATTTTTAGAAAGATGTAAAAGGGATAAAGAGCCTGTGGAAAGTCCTGAATCCCTGTGACAGACTACCTTTTCCTAGAGTAGAAAGTGATGATGAGGTCCTTACTGAGTGATCTAGTGATGAAGATGGTAGAGATGATATAGAGTCTACAGAGGAGAGCAACTCTTGATGTAGTTTCAGGGAGAATCCTTTTCTATTACTTTATTATTTATGGCGAGCACACTGCTTACTTTTCAGTTATGGTGCCTGTCCTTAGATTCTTATTATTTAGATATTTTATGAATGTTTTGATGAAATTTTGGATGATTTTTATATTTGTATTTGGGTTGCATTATTGGGGCACTCTGATGGTGCCCACATTTTATGGATTAATTGTTTGGTGTTTTTTTTTACATTTTTACTTTATATTTATTTTTGTTATGGTGATATTGGATAAGATTTTTCCTATAATAGATTGAGTGATGACATTCTTAAGGGAAATAAGGGTCTTGATTGGGTTTTGAGCCATAAATGCAGGGGAAGTCGAAGTACCCGTGGCATCGAGGTCACAAATGTAAGAAAAGTCTGAGTACTTGTGGTATTTTGGATTTGGGATTGTATTTATCCCTATGACGAAGTGTGAGTAGACATATGGTTGGTTTAACTGTATGAAAACCAAAATGTGAGACAAAGGCTTGGGTTGGTGACAGAATTAGCAAATTGTGCGTGGTGCAAATGCAAAGCAAACACCCTCCTCCGTCCAAACCTTTTTCAAAAATCAAGGGCACGAACGTGAGCGGCCTTGTAATAATACTTTTTCTCCTTTTGTGACTCCAAAATTTTGTCTTGTGAAAATTGGGAGATACTCCATGTTTGTCTCTAGTGGGAGGGGAAATTGAGCCTCTTTGGCGAATTTGCATGCCATGTGTGGTGAGCTTATTTGTATAAATCTCATATATACTTGTACCATATAGAACTTTCCCCATTAGTCTCTCAAGAATTATTTTGATTATACTTGGTTGGTGAGATGATCCTAGGCCATCTTTGTGACATTGGAAGTACACTTTAGCCTAAAACGTCTACCCTTACGTAGATGTTATCCTTAGTCACCCACTTTGGGACTTTGTACCCTTCTTTGTAACACACATTGTAAGTCGTGAGCCCTTTAGTTTTTATCCCTCTTCTGAACCATACCCTCCTTGAATTTAAAAATTCAACTTAAGGCTAAAAGCCTAAGTTCAGGGTGGTGAAGATTGGAAGAGGTAACTTTGGGCCACAAAGTTGTATGTGAATGCTTAAGGGCTTAATCATTGAGAACAAATGAATAAGAAAAAAGAAAGGATCCAACAAAGGAAAGAAAATCACGAAGGGTGCAAGAAAAAAGAAATAAAACAAAAATGGGTGAACCAAGGAAATAAAAGTAGGCATATTTGTAAAGAGAGAAAACAAAAAAAGTGGCCCATGATCAAAAGTTGGATAGAATAGTGTGATGTAGATGTTCAGGGAGGGTATAGCCATGTTTCTCCTAAATGATATACTACCCTACCTTACCTATGTTACAAGCTTACAAAGCCCTTCGAGATCTCTAACCAAGTGTATTCATTATAGTGGCAATTGAAAATAGGGGCAAGCCAATGACATGGTACTTATTAGTATCGAGAGTCCTTGGGAAAGAGAGAGTTTTGTACTTAAATCTCTTGTTGCATATTTGATAACTTGGTGTATGGAATTTTTCTTCTTGTAAGGAGGCACGTAAATAAGTTAAGGTTCGTGATTTTGTCATCTCCCAAAAAATGAGACAAAAGGAGTATATTGTATTTGAGGTCAAAGGTGAGTCACTTCTAGAGTATTAGTGATTGTTGCATGGTTTCTCTTTGAAGTCTTTTGCACCTTTGAACATTGCATTTCAAGTTAAGAGAGGTGTTGAGAATAACTTTGCCCATGTTTGCAGAGCTACTTGTTGTAGTAACTAAGCTAGAAGTCATTGTGATCACGGGGTCATGAAATTTAGGCATACATGTGCATTGTCTCATGGTAAGAGGTAGTGTTGCTTGAAGACAATCAAACTTTTAAGTTGGGGTGTTGATGAGTGGTGAATTTACCACTTATTTTCACTCAACATTCGTGCACACTACTATGATTTGAATGTATAAATGAGACATATTTGTTATTAAATGCACTAATTTCCACATTTTGCAGGCATACAAGTTATGAGATGGAAAGCCGTGGATTTGAGCTAAAAAAGATTAAAAAGGAGAAAAGAATTGCAGCTAGAAGACCTGAAGCAGAAACAAGCCTCAGTTACCGCGATCACAATCTGTGGACTGCGATCTCGGTTAGTCAAGCTAGGTCAAAAAACCACGATCGCAGTGATCGTACCACGGTCGCGGTAGCAGTGATTGCGGACAAACTTCAGTGATCACGACAATGCGAGTTTTTTCCCAGGGGTGGTCTTGTAATTTCATAAATCTATTCCTAAGTCCCTTAAGAAGATTAAACTCTCAACCATTGAGGAAGATCCCCAAAATTTTTGTGAAATTTTTTTCACCATCTAGTTCCTAATTTTAAGGAATCTTTATTGTAATAATTTTTGGGTGAAGAATACATTAGAGAAACTTCTAAGTGGAAGATTAGCAAATTCCATTGAAGATCTGTTGAAACTTAAATTTTGTATTTTCTTCTTCTTTATCTTTGATAAATCAAATTGATGGAGATTTTAGGTATATCTTGCTTAGTAATCTTATGAGTTGCTAGTTCTTTATCTTGAGGTTATGTTAGAATAGGGTACAAGTGTGTGTGGGTTGTGATTGTTATCTTCAATTATTAGTTCATATTTTTGGGTTTTACAAATTCTTGATTGTAAAAGGGAATTTGTTGGTGAAAACCTCAAATTCCCTAAATCCCATATCATCCTTGAAAGAGGGATGTGGGTAGTCTAGGTCCTACATTGTCCTTAAAAGAGGGTTGTAGGTGAAATGAACAATAAAATAGATAATAATTGTTTATTTTTTATTATCTTAGAAATAAGAATAAATTATGGAACTGCTATATCTTGGGCATCATCCTAGAAATAGGGATGCCCAAATTGAGGCTTTGTGATGACTGGTTAACCATACCCACGAGGTATGCGAAAAAATCCGTGGGTAATAATTTGGTACTTTGTTGAAAGGATAGTACCGAAGTCCCTAACCAAGCCTACCCACACATGCTTTAACTAAGATTTGAAGTCGATTTTCATGTGCCCATATACTAGTTTCCCCTAGTATAACATAACCCCAAGATCCATCCCTAATTAATTACACTCTAATTATTCGAAGCCTCGAGTTAGTCCTTTAGAAGTAAAAAGTAGTTATATTTTTGAAAAGTTCAAAATCCCCCAATTATTTGTATCTTAGTTTTAAATCTAGCAAGAGACTTTCATTTGGAATTTACTTAATCTCCACTCACATTGTGCCTCGTGGATTCGATCCCGACTCAAAGTTGGGTAATTTAATTGGCAATGACCACCTTACACTTAAATTGATGTGTGAGTTGAGCGTCATCAATGGCCTAAGTCCCTGGTCCTTACGACTTTTGGTAATAAGTCGCAAGGTCTGATTATGACTCGTAAATTTCCTCGTATGTCCTGGCACCAAAAAAATTTCTAGTTAAATCCTGTAATCTCCAGCCCTACACATTGAACACCCAAGTTACCCTATAATCAAATAAGTACAAAATATGGGTTGCCACCCACACAATGCTTGATTTTACATCGCGGCATGACGTGGATAGGTTGGATACTCATATTTCACCAACCATTCCCATGTGTTGCCTCCCATGCAACACCTGATTTAACGTTATGGCAAAACTCAGTTGCCTTGGTTGCTCAGACTTCACAAAGGCTCAAATTATCCATCACCTTGACTTTCTCAGTGTTACCCATATAGTGCTCGACCCTTTGCCCATTCACTTTGAACAGGGATTTACCATCCTTCTTTAATTTTATACCACCATATGGGAACACCCTTATCACGGTGAAAGACCCTTACCACCTAGACTTCAACTTGCTTGGAAACAAGCAAAGTCTCGAATTATACAACAACACATGATCACCTGGCTCAAATATTCTTTTCTCAAATTTTTGATCATGATACAACTACATCTTCTCCTTGTATAGTGTAGAACTCTTATAAGCCAGAGTCGAAAATCATCCAACTCATCCACTTTGCTCATCCTCATTTTTGGTGTATCATGCCACTAAAAATTCTTCTTCTTTAATGCCCATAGTTCGTTGTGCTCAAGTTCAACAGGCAAGTATCATGCCTTGCCAAATACATATTGATATGGAGAGGCACCTATGTGGATTTTATAAGTTGTCCGGTAGGACCACAATGCATCATCTAGTTTTCTTGACCAATCAGTCCTGTTGGTATTCACAGTTTTTTCCAAAATGGACTTGATCTCTCTATTAGAGACCTCAACTAGTCTGCTTATCTACGGGTGATAAGGTGTTGCCACCTTATGGTTTACCCCACATTTCTCAAGCAAACTCTTGAATAAGTGATTGATGAAATGTGACCTATCGTCACTAATTATTGCACGTGAAATGCCAAATCGAGAAAAGATATGCTTTTTCAAGAATGCAGTGATGCTTCTACCTTTATTATTGTGGAGCACTACCACTTCCATCCATTTGGAACCATAATAAACCACAACCAAAATATACCTCATTCTATAGGAGATCATAAACGACCCTATGAAATCCACACCCGACACATCAAACAACTCCAACTCTAAAATAGAGGTCATAGGGAGTTCATGGCACCTTGAAATATTGCCTTGATACTCGTATTGGTCATAGGATGTAGTGAAATCATGATCATCTTTGAATATTATCATCCAATAGTATCCACATTGTAAGATATTATGGCCCGGGTGGGTTCCTCCAGGGTGACCCCCAACAGGTGAAGTATGACAAGCTTTTAGAATACTCATCATCTCCACCTCTGGGATGCATCTATGAATCATACCATCCTTACAAATTCTGAATAGATAAGGTTCATCCCATAAGAATTTCCTTACCTCATGCATAAATCTCTTCTGCTGCTGAAGGGACAAGTCTTCTAGGACAAGATCACTCACCAAGTAATCGGCAAAATCAGCAAATCGGGAAATTAGGTCTTGTGATGCTGCCAAAATCTACTTGTTTGGAAAAGTATCATAGGTTTCAAACCCATTACCTATTTTCTACATTGCTTCTTCCTCAAGTCTGGACAAGTGTTCTGGAACCTAATTTTCTATGCCTTTTCGGTCCTTCACTTTAAAATCATTCTTGTAGAAAGAGAACCCACCGAATCAATCTTGGCTTTGCATATTTCTTTTCCAGTAGGTATCTCAATACTGCATAGTCTTTATGAACAATATCCTTAGTTCCAATCAGATAGGATCGAAACTCTTTGAAGGCAAAAACCACTGCTAGTAACTCTTGCTCGATCATAGTGTAATTCCTTTGAGTTGGGTTTAATGCATTGCTAGCATAGTACACAGGGTAAAGTACATTTTCTCACCTTTGACCTAGGACAACACCTAAGACCATACCGCTTGTATCACACATGATCTCACATAGAAGAGACCAGTCAGAGGACGCTATAATAGGGGTTGACACCAACCGCTTCTTCAAGCACTAAAAAGCCTTCAGACAAGCCTCATCCAAATCAAACTTCACCTCTTTCTCAATAAGCTTGCAAAGAGGCTTTGAAATCTTTAAGAAATCCTTGATGAATCACCTGTAAAATCCAGCATGGCCTAAAAAACTTTGAATACCTATTACCGAGAATGGTGGTGGTGACTTCTCACTTACTTCAATTTTTGGTTTGTCCACTTCTATTCCCCGCTGCGAGATCTTGTGCCTAAGCACTTCAACACAATTCCTTCTTTCAGCATGAAATGACACTTTTCTCACTTCATCACCAAATTGTATTCCTCATATCGATAAAGAGCATTGGCCAAGTGGACCAAACAGTTATAAAAAAAATTACCAACCATAAAAAAATCATCCATAAACACCTCAATAGTGTCCTCCACCATATCAGAGAATATCGACATCATGCATCTCTAGAAGGTGGTGAGAATGTACAGATAAAAAAGTTCCATAAGGGCATATAATGGTTTTATTCACTAGATCTACAAGAGTAATAATAATTTGATTATAATTTGAATAACCAATAAGAAAGCAATACCAATCCCTTGAAGCAAGTCTATCCAATATCTGGTCCATGAAGGGCATTCAGAAGTGGTCTTTTTGGGTCCATGTGTTTAGCTTCCTATAGTACATGCACACTCTCCAACCTGTGACCGGTCTCATCGGCACTAGCTCATTCTTCTTATTCGGCACTGCAGTAATTCCACCTTACTTTGGGATGCATTGAACAAGATTAACCCACTTGCTATCTCCAATAAGGTAAACTACACCAGCATCCATCAACTTGATGATTTCTTTCTTTATGACCTCTTACATAGGAGGATTTAGTTGGTGTTGATGCTTAATACTAAGGACACAGTCATGTTTAAGCTAGATTTTGTGAGTGCAAATGCCTGGCAGAATACCCACCGCTCTTTTAAACCTCTGCAACAATGATAACAATGTCTCTACCTATGTTTCAACCAGATCAGCTGTAATAATCACTGGCAAGGTGTTGTCGGCTCCCAAAAAATGCATAGCACAAGTAAGAAGGGGGAGCCTGTGGCTCCAAGACTGGTGGCTCCTTAATTGATGGATGATCGGGAAGAGTGGTTGTATTTTTCAAATCCAGATCAAGCTTCTTTGAAGCATAACTGTAAGAACCTCTCCCATACAGAGAACCTACCATCTCTTCATATTCCTCAATTCCATTACTATGATAATTCATAATCACCATTGCTAATACTTCAACACCCAACCTTTCATTTATTAGAACATTCAAAGCATCAAACTCGTCATCAATGATGTCTCTCACCTACACAACTTTCATATCATCCGACTGCTGCATTGACTACATACATGAAGATTATTGTTCATCATTGAGTCTAAAACTCATTTGTCCCAACTCTATATCAACCAATGCCCTATCCATAGCAAGGAAGGGTCTTCCTAATATGATAGGGTCTTGGAAGTCCATCCCACAATCAAGTATTACAAAATCGTCTAGAAAGATGAAGAATTCTACCTTTACAAATACATCAAAAAGAATACAGACCAACTTTTTCATGATCTGGTAAGCCATCAGCAATCTCATCAATATTGGTTTGGGTTCCCCTAACCCCAATTGCTTAAACACAACCAATGACATAAATTACTATTGGATCCTAGATCACATAAAGCCTGAGTGAAGTTGAAGGACCCAATGGTACGTGAAATGGTGAAGGCTCTAGGTCCTCTTTCTTCTCTACCAATAATTTAGAGACAACAAAACTGCAATGATGCACATTGTCCATAGGCTCATAGCTCACTATTTTCTTTCTAGTGACCAGATCTCTCATGAATTTTTCATATCCAGGTATTTGCTCCAATGTCTCTACAAGTGGTATATTTACAGACAACTCCTTCAACATTGACAGAAACTTCTGATATTTACCTTCTTTCTACTTCTTCTTTAGTCTCTGAGGAAAATGAGAGGAGGTCTTAGAATAGTCTTAAGAATAGGTTCATCAACCTTACCCTTTCATTTATACTTTGTAGCACTACGCTCAACATATGATGATTTTTAAGCTTCAACTTCAGGTGCTTCCTCAATATCAACATTAACATTATCTTTATTTGATCCAACCATAGTGGGTATAGAAGGATCCATGGTGGTCTTACCACTCGGAGTGGTAACGACATGAAGATGACTATCCTTCTTCAAATTGTGAATTTTATTACTAGGAAGAGTGCCAGGCTGCTCTGATTCATGTGTCCAATATTTGCCCAAACACTTCTCCAGTTGTTTGATCGTGGTGGCATGCGAGTCAACTTTCTAATTCAGCCCTGATATTTCCACCTTAATCTCCTTAAGGCAACTTTCCTAACTTTCTTAAACTTTTACTAACTTCAAAAACATTTCTTCCATTTTTGTCTCTGTATCTCAGTTGCCTGATGGAACATATCTGCCACTCTTCTGTTTATAATCATCTTTGCACCTTCAATCACCATCTCACTCGCTACTCTTGTCTTAATACCTGTCATCGTAATAGTTTTGACCTTGTTTCCTTGATTTTTGTCTTGGAAACCCACCACTTCTCGATTTAGGAACTTTGCTTCCTCATTTGTATCAAAATCATAAGCTTTGGAACTAGATTCTTGTGCCACTACTGCATTCACCTTTTTTGCAGTCATTGCGGCAAATTATTTTGTAAACAACCCAATATCTATTTTGAGATATAATACTTCTTGTACTATCGAATCATCACCAACTTTGTACCTACTAGCGACTCCAATGGCATATGTAACAATACCTCTATCAGTATCTCGAGCGTTCCATCCTCGATTAGTCATAAAGATCTTATCTAGCATTTTCTGCACCATATCCCAACATAGACGCATAAATATGCCTCCAAATATAGTGTCTACCGTCTACCTAAAGCTGATATTTAGGGATTTGTAATATATCTCTAGCAAATTTGATACTGGAATTCGGTGATTCGATACCATGCTCAACTTTTTTTTGAAACAAAACCATGCCTTATACATGGACTCTGCAGGCAACTGTCAGAAGTTATAAATTTCATCTTTTAGCTATAGCATCCTAGCAGTAGGGAAGAATAGATTCAATAAATATCTATGCAACTCATTCCAAGTTGTGATTGATCCTCTAGGAAGTTCCCCCAACCAGAATGATACTACTCCTGTCAGTGAAAATGGGAACAACCTCAATCCAATGCTTTTTGACCCACCCAAGGAATGGTATACGAAGTGTTGATCCCAGTAAAATTGGCAAGATGCATGTTTCCATAATCTTTTGACAATCCCAAAAATATACCTTTTAAATTTATCAGCTGGATCATTGCACTAGTAATATCAAGCTTCATATTAGGGCACAGAGTCAGAGGAACAATGGCTTCTATCTCAGCAAGCTCAACATAACCTATGTCATCATCTTTATCATATGGCAATAAATACTGATAGGATGGGATCACTTGAGCTCTGCCACTATGCGCTCTTTGACGATCACCATCGAGTGTTGCTCAATGATCAGCTACTGGTCTTGGCCTAGCTATCTCTGACTGCTGATCCAACTGGTCATCCTCAACCGCTATTCTCTATTGTTTTGTTGCCTATGCTAACATCAAGTCCATCTTCTATTAGTAATATTTTATGGATCACTTGGAGCATTAGGAGGTATATAAAAAGGGTCATCCTAAACCCTTTTTAGAACAACATCACGAGCATGTTTCTTTATTTTTCTTGATGTTTGTAGAATTCTTTACGGATCTGGATTGATAGGGTGTAAGGGATTTCCTTGACTTCATATGCTGGGCATACACTGTCATATACCCAACAAAACACAGAAAAGAAAAAACCATGAACTTCACTAACTTTAGTCAATAATTCACACCATAATCCCGACAACACCACCAAAATTTGATGTCGCCCAAAAACTAACCTCTAAGGAAGTATACTGTGGTTGATGTCAAATATTGTAACCTAAACAAGGTTGGGGTCGATCTTACAAGGAGTACGTGGAACAGTCTCTCAAACTTGACAAAATCCACGAGCAATGTGAAAAAGTAAACGGGGAGATTTTAAAGTCAACAATAACAAGTATCCAAACTCGATTGCTTGTGTTTGCAGAAAATAGAAAATGAACACTAGGACTGTGTTACCCCTGGCTTCTCAACTCCGTAAGTTTATCCTGTTTGATCTACCTAACCCACTGCTCTGCGTGAAAAGTTGACAAGTTACGTATTATCAACACTAGTCCTAGTTCGGAGGGTGTGACAAGTGCCATCACGTACTCTATTTCGGGTCATGATAGTTTGATGTTATGCAAATCAAAATATTGTAGTATGAAACTGATGCAGTGTGGGGTGAATGATCTTCGTCTCAATTTCTTAATAGTAAACTTCTCTAGAAAGGCCAATCATTTGTTTTTGTTTTGGTTTGTTTGCATGAGAGACCAAATTGACAAATTCTAACACTTATAATTGATAGCAGCAAAATTACCAACTAAAGAATTCAAAACAAATTTATGTTACGATGAGAAGAAAACAGAAATTTTTTATAGACAAATATTTTCAAACAATCATTAATGGTTAAAATATCATCAAATTTGGAATTTTCCAATGCTTATTTTTTTCTACAAGTAATAACACTTCTGATATTTTCTAATATTCATAAAATAATATTTTTAGAAATAGTTAAACATGGTGAATTTATACGGGATACGTTTACATATGTGGGGCGTATTTGTTTGTCCAAGGGGAAGTGGATTGAAAAAAGAAAATTTTACTACATGAGACAAGGCGAGGCGAGTTGAAATTTTTGCAAATTCTGTGGGTTTTTCCCATAACCGTCCCATCCCATTTGTCATCCCAACACCTGTGAAATGGAAATGGAGATATCATGTGAAGCACAAGTTAATGACCCATCAAAAATGAAGTTGGTTATTTTTATTCAAGTTATACAGGATAATAACACTTATGCACTTTCAACTGTTTACTAGTTTACTTTTAGTTTTTGTAATATTCTACTATGTAAATTTAACTTTCACTTACTTGAATGTGGACCTTTGATATCTTTTACTTAGTGAATATCACATAATTTTAAAAGGATAAATTACATAATTCACCAAATGTTCTTATTGTTAATACTCATTATCCTACATATTTCAAATAATTACCAATAATTCCATAATTTAGGTTTTCTCTCTCTTTAGGACTTGATACATAATAATCCCACTTATAAAACTTTTTCTCCACCAAACTCATCCCTTTTAACGCATATTTATCTTTTAAAAAATCTCTATAATTTATTCTCCTCTGTTCCCCTAACTTGTTTCCATCTTCCTTTTCGGTCTCTTCTCTTATGTTCTACCATCAACACCGTCAATTACTATCATCTTGTGAATTGATATCTCCTTTAAACTGATATCTATCAAATTTTTTTGAAAAATAGTATATTCGATCCCTCCCTCAAAATCGGTTTTGAAAAATTATGATTCGATGATGTAGATTTTACTCTCTCCCCTAAAATTACATATTTTATGAAAAGTTGAGTTTCATGATTAGTATTGACCAAAGTTTTAGAGTTGAAGATTCTGTGAAGGAGGTGGTTAATGGTACCATTATAGGTCAGTTAGTGATTAAGGCAGGCATTGGTATGATCAGAATTAATGAAGGGTGATGTTGTTTGTTCATGATATATATGAAGTATCTCTATGCACATGTATCAAAGTGAAAAAGAATGCATTATTTTGTTCATGATACATATGAATGAACCTGTATGCTAATGTGTCATAGTATAATAATTCATATGGAATATGAAGCTTAATGTTTTTTCATAATACATACGAATGTATCTCTGTGTAAATGTATCATTTAAAAAAGAATGTAATTCTTTTATCATGACACAAATTAATGCATCTGCATTCTTATGTATCAAAATCCATCAAATGTTTTATGTATCTAGTAGGTTAGTGCATGTTCATGATACATATAAATGTATATGTGTACAACTATATTATTCTTGATACATATGAATGTATCTATGCATACATGTATCATAGTTAAAAAGTGTAAAACCCCGGATTTTGTTCCTTGAAAAATCCCTGAGCTTTAAGCTCACTGCCCTGACTACGAGTTGTCCATATGAGTCGTAATGTGTCTATACCAGTTGTATAGTGTAAATTATAGCCTCACTAGTGTGGGTGCCAAATGTTCCTTTATTGATCACGACTAGACTCAACAATCCGTAATGACTCTATACGAATTGAAGGTGCTAAATCGTAGGGTGAACAATGTGATTACCTAACTATTCTGTCTTAAGTACAACTAGGATTCTATGAGTCAAAGGGCTACTAGACGAGTCGTGTGATGTGGGTGTAAGGTCAATAGTGTGGGTGCCCAATGACACTGTCTTGACTATGACTTATGGTGACGAGTCGTAATGTTTCTTAATAAGTCATCATGAGACCCGTAACGACTGGACAACCAAATTTCAGCATTTTAAGTTAGGGAATTCTTGTCAATTCCCTCTTTCCCCATTTAGACCCTACAACCATAAAATACCTTTAGGGCATTATTATCATCATTTAACACATCAAAACACTCTCTTTACTCCCTCAAATCCCTAAGTAAAAGTTCACCTAGGGTTTCTTAAGGTTGATTGTCTCAAACATCCAAAAATAAATTCTCTCCATAATTGTGATACTTTCATGCATGTGACTCTACCTTTAAACTTGTCTTACTTAAATAATGATTTTTGTTTAATTATTATGTGTGTTTGAACATGGGTTGATATGGGTTGAGGATTTTGGAATGAATGTTTCTTAAATTGAATTCCCATGATCTTACATGCATTGTCCATGCTCTATTTATGGTTTTGAACTAGCGGGGTGCATGGGTATGGTAATAAACTAGGGGGTCATGGCTTACCCCAATTTTGTGAATCTTGATAATTGAATTGGTACAGTTTCAACCCAATATTGTGAAATTGGTTATAAATATTAGTAGATACATATTGAAAATACTTTTGAAACTATTGTATGACATAAAAGGCATTTGAAACATGAATTAATTTTATCGAACCTTTGAGATTTTTGGATTCCCCGTATGAATGAGTAATTGAACCTAGAGGGGTCATGAATTCCCCTATGTGACTGGTTAATTGATATGTCATGACAATGTTAGCTTACAAGTGAAGTTGGTATGACGATACCAATGAGGTGACTTAATAAATTAGTTAAATGAATGGGAATATGTGACCGAGTGGGCATAAAGGGGATTGTGCAGCTGGGCTATGAAAGTGGAGGTCCCGAGGGACCAAGACTAGAAACCACATTTGTCGGCCTAGGGGTTTAAATGAACGAGTGGTTTGAAACCCCCTTATTAAATGATTGGGTGGTTTGAGTCCCCCATGTTAAATGACTGTGTTCTTAAGTCACCTTTGATTTATGACCGGGAGGTTTGATTTCCCCATGGTACATATGTACATATGATTATTCTCTAGTTCATCCAGCTACATGCTTTGGGGCTCTTTCAGCGGGGGAGATTTGAGCCCATATAGCCTATGGGTTCCTTTTTATGATACTTGAGCTACATAGTCTAGGCTAATATTTTAAAGCTCATTTGAAGCCTTGTCCCTATCCCGATATGTTATATATATATATATGTATGTATGTATAAAAATATAAATTTGTGCATTGGCATTGAATGATTTTGAACTGTCGATCATGGCATTATTTTATTCCCTTATCCTCAAGTTACATGCTAGCGCTCAATCCGCTAACTGTCTCTAGACGTTGTATGCCCATGCAATGCAGGGAATGGAGACAATTCTACTTTTTCTGCACAATGATAAATGGTTCTTGAATCTTTTGCGAGTCAATTTATAATAGTGAGCCTCTTTCCTCCGGATGTCCCATTACTTCATGGACCAATTTTTGTAATAGATTATTTCTTTGGTTACTTTTTTTGCTATTGTCTAGGCATGTCCCGACTTAGATTGGTTTGGTCTTTCTAGTGGCTTTGTGGATTACTGTGGATTAGGAGTTAGTATTATGGATTTTTGGCACTTTATTATTGTTGCCTATTCCATCTTGCTATGTGTTCAGAATTCATCCACTGCTAGCTTTATTTTTTTGTGTGACTAGGCAATGAGGGTGGTCTCCGATCAACAACGAACTTGGGATACCCATCATGGATAGGCCCTGGTTCGGGTTGTTACAAGTTGGTATCAAAGCCTAGGTTCATGGTTAATTGGGTGTCCACAAAACCATATCAAGTAGAGTCTCTTTCATGGGTATGTAGCATGCCATACTTTTAAGGAAGAGGCTTCAAGACATGTAGGAATATTTCCCTTTCTTGTGATTTATTTATGAGCTACAAAATCTAAGGTCTTGAAAACTCCTCTAATTTTTTTTTTTTTGCTTTTAAGATCATGACTTCTTGAATATATGATGCTTGTGGAACCTCTTCTGTCCTACCTGAGGACAAGTAGATGAAACTCATTTCACTTATAGAGTATATACCCGACCTAGGGTCCCAACACCCAATTGTACTGCCCCTCATGGAGTTCCATCAGTCCCTACCAGTATTTTTCAGGCTTCTTGTACTGATGATGATCATGCCCCACCGCTTTAAGGAGACAATTCCAATGATGAGTTCCATTTATTTATTTAGCTACAGACTTAGTTGGTAATTTCTTAGTCTCTTCATCTTGATCATGTTAGTTCTATTACTCCATCTTCTTAAGCCACTATGGTTAGCCAGTTCACAAGGCTAATTCCCCTAACCTTTACTGGTTTAAAGGTTTAGGAGGATCCTCAAGGATCTATTGATGAGATAGAGAAGATATTTAGGGTGATGCATGCTTCTGAATCAAAGGGTTTAGTGTTTGCTGCATATCAGTTGAAGGATATGGCATATAAGTGGTATGAGCAGTAGAAACAACTGAGAGAAGATGATGCTGAAACAACTATGTGGGATAACTTCTCTGGCGCTTTACTAGATCACTTCTTTTCTCAAGAGTTAAGGGAGGTGAAAGCTGAAGAGTTTCTAAATCTAAAATAGGGCAAGATAAGTATGAAAGAGTACGCGTTAAAATTTCATCAGTTGTCTTTGTATGCTCCTGAGCTAGTGTCTAACATGAGGGCTAGGATGAGGAAGTTTTCTTTGGGCTTGTCTCGGGACTTAGTGTTGGAGTGCTAGGTTGCAATGCTAAATAATGACAAAGATATCTCTAAGATGGTGGTGTACATGTAACAAGTAGAGGATGATACGAAGAAGCAAGCTGATAAAAAGGAAAGGTAGAGTAAGAAATTTAGGTATTCTGAGCAGGGTGGAGGCCAGCATAATAGTGGTAGAGATGGAAACACTGGTCTAAAAATAAGTGGGAAAACTCTGGTTCTTATTCTATGGCTAGTGTTCCATATCTAAAGCCATCTGGTGATCGTTTCTTTCAGAATGATAATAGGTTTAAGGCACAACGTGCCCAATCTTAGGCTAGTGGAACTCGGTTTACTCTATTATATCCTTCTTGTAAATTTTATAGGCAGGTGTATCGTGATGTGTGTAATGAGGGGAGGAATCATTTTTTAAGGTTTGGCCATCTTGGTCGTATATAGTGGGATTATCCTCTAAAGGTTGCTTCTGGAGCTAATAAGGTTTCAGTTGCTACTTCTTCAGCTCATGCGCCAAAGGGTGCTACTTATAGTACTGGCACTGGCTAAAATCATCTTTATGCTCTTACCACCCATCAAGAATCTAAGGCATCTCCAGATGTACTTACTGGTATGTTACATATCTTCTCTCTTGACGTGTATTGCATACTTGACCTGGGGTCTACTCTTTCTTGCATAACCCCTTATGTGGCTATTCATTTTGGTTTTGGTCCTGAATGTATTCCTGATCCCTTTTCTGTGTCTACCCCAGTGGGTGACTCTATTATGGTTAGAAAAGTCTATAGGGGTTGTGTGTTATATATCTGTGGTAGGTAGATGTTGATGGATATGATAAAGCTTTATATGTTAGACTTTGATGTTATTTTAAGAATGGATTGGCTCTAGACATGCTATGTATCTCTTGATTATAGGACCCAGAAGGTCAGTTTCTAATTCCTGAATGAACTAGTGATTGAGTGGGAAGGTAGTTCCCTATTACCTAAGGGGAGGTTTATTTCGTATCTTACCACTTAGAAATTAATTTCCAAGGGATTTCTATATCATCTAGTTTGGGTTAAGGATTCAAATTCTGAGGGTCCTTCTTTGTAATCTGTCCCTGTGGTCAATGAGTTTCCCAAAGTGTTTCTTTATGATATTCCTGGTATCCCTACCAATAGGGAGATAGACTTTGGATTGATCTTCTATCGGATACTCTTCCTATCTCTACCCCTCCTTATATAATGGTTATAGATGAGTTGAAAAACTTAAGGAGCAGTTTAAAGATCTTCTTAATAAGGGTTTTAGTCATTCTAGTATCTCTCTATGGGGTGCTCCTATTCTATTCGTGCATAAGAATGATGGTGGCCTTTGGATGTGTATAGACTATTGATAGTTGAATAATGTGATGATGAAGAATAAGTATCCTATTCCTAGAGTTGATGACCTGTTTGACCAACTTCAAGGTGCTAAGTACTTTTCTAAGATTGATCTTTGGTTGGGGTATCATCAGTTGAAGATTAGGGAGGTAGATATCCCTAAGACTTCTTTCTTTACCTAGTATGGATACTATAAGTTCTTGGTTTATGCCTTTTATATTGACTAATTCCCCGACAATATTTATGGATCTTATGAATCAAGTATACCATCAGTTTCTAGACTTATTTATCCTTGTATTTATTTATGACATTTTGGTATACTCCAGGGGTGAGGAGTATCATTCCAATCACCTCCGTATATTATTGTAGATTCTTAAGGATCTTCATTTGTATGCTAGGTTCTCGGAGTGTGAGTTTTAGTTGAATGTTGTTAATTTCTTGGGTCATTTTATTTCCAGTGAGGGGATCATTGTAGATCTACAAAATGTTGAGGGCATTCTCGTTAATTTCCTCTTTCCCCACTTATACCCCCACGACCATAAAATACCTCTGGGGCATTATTTTCATCATTTAGCAAATAAAAACACTCTCTTTACTCTCTCAAATCCCTAAGTCAAAGAACACCTAGGGTTTCTCAAGGTTGATTTTCTAAAGCTTCCAAGGGAAAAGTTTCTCCATAATTATGACACTTTCAAGGATGTGACTCTACACTTAAACTTGTCTTACTTAAAGCATGAAAATTATCTGATTGTTTATTTGGATTTGAACATGCGTTAATATGGGTTGAGGTCTTAGGAATGCTTGTTTCTTAAATCGAATTCTCATCATATTATATGCATTGTTCATGCTTTATTTATGGTTTTGAACTCGTGGGTTGCATGGGTATGGTGAATAAACTAAGGGGTCATGGTTTCCCTAATTTTGTGAATCTTAAAAATTGAATTGGTATAGCCTCAACCCAATATTGTGAAATTGGCTTTGAATATGAGTATATACACATTAAAAATACTTTTAGAACTATTGTATGGCATAAAAGGCATTTAAAACATGACTTGATTTTATTGAACCTTGGGGATTTATGGATTCCTCATATGAATGAGTAAGTGAACCTAGAGGGGTAATGAATTCCCCCATGTGAATGGTTAATTGATATGGCATGATAGTGTTCGCTTGCAAGAGAAGTTGGTATGATGATACCAATGGGGTACCTTAATAAATTAGTGCAATAAATGGGAATGTATGAGCGATATTTTAATTGGGCATACAAGGGATTGTGTAGCTAGGTCATGAAAGTGGAGGTCCCGATGGACCAATATTTACCATCACGGGGGTCAAAATGGCTGGGTGGTTTAAGCCCCCCTCATTAAATGACTGTATGGTTCGAGTCCCCTATGTTAAATGACTGGGTGCTTAAGTCACCCTTGATTTATGACCGGGAGATTCGAATCCCCCATGGTACATATGTACATATGATTTTTATTAGGTTCGTGCGGCTAGATGCACTGGAGCCCTTTTAGCGGGGGAAAGCTGAGCCCATATAGCCCGTGGATGCCTTTTTATGACGGTTAAGCTACATAGTCCAGGCTACTATTTTAAAGTTCATGCTAAGACTTGTTCCCTATCCCGACATGTTATATATATGTATAAGAATATGACTGTGTTTATTGGTATTGAATGATTTTGAACTGTCGATCATGAAACTATTTTATTCTTTTATCCCAGAGTTACATCCTAGCGCTCAACCCTCTAACCATCTCTAGATGTTGTATCCCTACGTGATGTAGGGAACAGAGACAATTGTACTTTTTCTGTGCAGTGATAGGTGGTTCTTGGATTGTTCTTGAGTCATCTTGAAGTGGTAAGCCTCTTTTTTTCCAGATGGCTCGTTACTTTATGGTCTAATTTTTGTCATAGACTATTTCTTTGGTTATCTTTTGGATATAATCGGGGGAATATCCCAACTTAGATTGGTTTTGGTCTTTCTAAAGGCTTTGTGACTTATTGTGGATTGGGAATTGGTATTATGGATTTTTAGTACATTTTTATTGTTGCTTATTATATCTTGTTATATGTTTGGAATTCATCCACTGCTAGCTGTATTGCATTTTGTGTGACTAGGCAAAGGGGGTGGTCTACGGTCCACGGCGGACTTAGGATACACATCACGGCCAGGCCCTGGTTCGGGTCGTGACAATAATTCTATATGTATCTAAGAGTTTCGTATGTATTTATGATACATTCGATTTTTTGTATCCATCTTGTATCAAAATCCATCAATTTTCTTTTATGTATCTACAAGGTAAATATACGTTCTTGATACGTATGAATACATGTGTACGCAACTGTGTACACACGTATGCATGAAAGTCTTAGTTTGTTGGATAAATTAAATTGATAATAGATGCATCAAATTAATGAATTTATTATTTTAAAGAGTAATAAAATGAAATTAATTATATTAAATAACCAAGATATATATGTTTTTGTATTATACTAATGAACGTGAATTTATTATTTTTAAATAATGATAAAATGAAATTAACCCAAACAAGATGTATTCATTTACTTTTGCCTTAGGAGATCAATTCCCTAATTTTTACCTTACATTAAGGGTTTAATTCTCCAGTTTAGTTGTATTACAAAATTGGTGTATATACCCTTTTCATATGTATCGCCGCACCATATTTTATATGATTTTATGTAATATGTATAATTTTGGGAGAAAAGGTAATTGTCTAAAACTTGTGGGACTTGTGTAAATTTCCATTTTAAAATTATACACTATTTAATTACTCAGGTATTATATTAAGCTTGAACTATTATTTTATAATTGAGGATAATATAATTCTAAAAATAGCCAATATAATGTGTTCCCTACCTAAAGAAATAAAAAATACACACATGAATTAATTGAAAGTTAAATACGTTAAATCCTATACCACAATAACCAAAATCAGAGTTTACTAATAACTAATGACCCAGAAAACTATTATCCCAAAAATTAATCAACATCTACTTTTAGAACAAAATTTCTTGAATTTATGTTTAAAAAAACTACGGGATGAATAAGTAAATCATGCTATGCGATGAGGAAAAACATGGAATGTAAACTTTGAGTTATTATCTAGTGCGTGACGCCAGTGTGAGGGCCTATTTTTACCTTTTGTTAGTTTATGGTATTATATGCTATGTGTTGTCCATATGGGGGCTTTACGTCATTGGAAATATTGTGCATTTTGAATGCCTTATATCTTAATGTGATGCCTATGCGGGGGGGGGGGGGGGGGAGAGGGGGAGGGGGGTGCTTAAATAGATATTATAGATATTGAGCCCTATTTGCCTTATTCGTGATAGAAAGGCCTGAGTTATGAATTAATATGCTATTAATGATGTATTACATGCATGTTTATTACAATGGTGCCCAACTATAACTGATATCATGAATTATTGACTTATTGAGTTCATTTTTGACATAATTGTATACATTTTTAATGGATTAGAGATCTTCATACTGTTTGATTGTGATATATCCTTATTGCATACATACACATTTATGAGTTATCGATACCACTAAGGAACATTGATTTTAAAAACAAAATGTCACGACCCGAGACTACCCCCTAGTCATAACACGGTGCTTAAGGACAAAAGTGACCCTAAGATAACCCATGATCTGGTATTTGATGTGAGCACTGAAGGAAGCAATAATAAAAAATCATATGTGAAAACTAAACTGATGAAAATCTTATACAATCTAATACTGAAACAATACCCAACATGTTTGGACTGTTGATAAAAATTGAAAACAAATCTGACTATATGAAAGCCTCTAAAACACGAGGAGTTGATGGGAAAAACCCACAACTAACTCCGACTGACTAAAATAAAAAAAGTACTGAAAAGAATTGTAAATAAAATTTATATCGAAGAATGAGGACTCACCACAACTATTGTTGAGTGGAACCTGAACTGACTACGGATGATCAGGAAATTGAGCGTCCGAACCTATGTTATAAGACAACAAAGAGCAAAAAAGAGTATGCGATTAGTACTTTGAATGCACTGGTACGTGAGATAGGGACAACTGAAATACATATAAGTGTTGAGCTTGAATGCATGAACATTTAAGATGAATGCAAGACCAAGTAAAACATGTGCTAAAATAATTCATATGACTGAATAAATGATTAACGATAAACTGGGCACTTGGTCATGCAAATCTGAGCATATATGGTCTAAATCCTAAACTGAGACTATGGGAGTTAACAATTAACCAACATGTCCCAATCTGAGCTTTTCGGGATCCAACCTGTAACCCTAGTTGGAAGGGTGTCAATACCTTGCCACAGGTACTGACACTAGCTATGTGGATCCACTAAATAGGTATCCCCAAAGAATAGGGTGTCTCCCTCGACTGAGAGGTGCCTCTAAAGAGTATTAACCATCTACTGGCAGGAAAACCTCTCATACCTATGCTGGATATCTAGTTTTAGAACTCAGAGATTTCTACTAAAGGTCTCACCATCGACTGACAGGAAAGCCTTCATCCCTCAATTCGCTCGATGCTAAGTTCTACTCCTAACTGAATGAACACGGAAGCATAAACTACATGGATTGATAGTTTATTAGCTCAAATAGGGTAGGATGAAAATAATAGAGCATTTATAATCTTAATATGATGATAAAATCATGATCTGACTGACATGTCGCTTGAAATTAGGAACATACATAAACATATAGGTATCGGGTGTTATAACCCACCAGTACTTAAGAATACATTAAATACAGTAACATCATTACAATACTGTAAGGAAATTCATGATTCGTAGACCAAAAACTTAGTATATTTTACTAAACTGATGAAATCCATGGTTATGAGTATTGGAAAATGTTAAACATATGACGACAACATGTTCACATAGATTAATTCCTAAATTAATAATTAGCATAGTGTCAACTAAACATGATATGGGTGACTAAGAATATAAAGCATGCAAGATTATAATTCGTATGGGGTAACATATTGTCATGGTTTTTATTCAAAACTATTAAGAGAAAGTTGAGTAAATTCATACTTGACATTGAGATTTCATAAAAAGAGAGAAAAGGATTTATACTTGTAAAATAAGGAATTCTTAGGACTCAATAGGTGGAAGGAACCCAATGATGTATATCCCACATACTTGAGTTTGCTTGAATTCTTGAAGAAAAGTTGAAATTGAGACCTTAGATAGGTGAATTCTTTGAAGAAGCTTTTGATTCTTTGTGTTCTTGAGAATGGGAGGAGATTAAGTGTCGTTAACTGATGATGAATGGGGAAAATAATGCCCCTCTGGGGTTTTAATTTGTGAATTGGTTGTTTAGAGAGAGAAAAAGGACAAAAACACCCTTTAACTTTAAGGAAATTGCCCGACTTTACACAACCTCTATGACACGCTGTCATCAAGAGGATAATATCCGTGACACGCTGCATATCACAAAGACTAACTCCATGACACGCTAAAATCGTAGAGGCTTACTGCCTTCGTGATCCAAAATCACTCCGAACCTCTTTCAAAATTCTGAAACTCTCTCGGATGACCCTTTTAACATTACTAAACATATTTTAACTCATAAATTAATATTTGGAGCTCGGGAAATCCAAAATAAATGTTCAAAATCTTGGGGTGTTAAAATGTCCATGTCACTTGTACTTAGTGTGAACTAATTGCTTTGTGACCTCTAAGCATGTGAAGAATTGTTGTACACTTTTCTAGGATCTTACGGGGTATCTCCCCCTTTTGATCATTCATCCCCAAATGAAACTATCTGAGCTTAGATACTAAGAACACTGAGATCATGCACTGAATACTTATGAGATGAATCATGATTAAATAACTTAATATGAAATATGACGCATAAATTGAATTGAATTTATGAATACATGCTATGACATGAGGATGGTTGGATAGATGAGATAGGAAATGTGAGAATCAATTTAAGGGAAACCATTAAATCAAGTTGAATCTGAATTCGTAGAGAAAAAATGGTGATACTTGGCTCACATATTAGATTCTGTTTCCCAAGTAGCTCCCTCAATAGATTGGTTCCTCCACAAGACCTTTACTAAGACATCTTCTTTATTTATCAACCTATGAATATGAAGGATTTCAACTAGGACTTCTTCATTGGAAAGGCTATCTTTCATGCCCATACTCACTAAAGGAACGACAGAAGTTGAGTCACCAAAGTATTTCTTTAGCAAAGAGACATGAAACATCAGATGCACTAATGCCATTTTTGCGGTCAATTCTAACTCATAAGCTACCTTCCCAATATAGTTCAAAATCTGATATGGTACAACATAGAGGGGAATGAGTTTCCATTTCTTACCAAACCTCTTCACCCCTTTCATGGGTGAAATTTTCAAATAAACTAAGTCGCCACCATCAAACTCAATATCTCTTCTCCTCATATCAGCATAGAATTTCATTCGGCACTGGACTGTCTTCAGCCTTCTTTGAATCAACTAAACTTTATCCATCACCACATATACTGAATTTGGCCCTATTAAAGCAGCCTCACCTACTTCAAACCAACCAATAAGAGATTTACACTTCCTTCCATAGAGAGCCTCAAACGGAGACATCTGAATACTGAAGTGATAGTTATCGTTGTAGGTAAACTCAATCAAAGGTAAGTGACCATCTCCACTACCCTTGAAGTCGATAACACAAACTCTCAACATATCTTCTAAAGTTTGAATGGTTCACTTTGCCTGACCATCTTTCTGAGGATGAAAAGTTGTACTGAGATGGATTTATATACCAAGACCCTTCTGAAAAGCCTTCTAAAAGTGAGAGGTCAACTGAGTACCTCTATCTAAAATAATGGTAATTGGAACCCCATGCAAATTTACCAACTCCATGAGATAAAGTCTAGCATAATCCTCGGCTGAAGACGAAGTATGAACTAGCAAGAAATGGGCTGACTTGGTCATTCTATCTATAATAACCCAAATAAAATCATGCTAATGACACGTACGAAGTAGCCCTATCACAAAATCCATGTTCACCACCTCCCACTTCTAAGTAGGGATGCTAAACTCCTGAAGTGTACCACTAAGCCTTTGGTGCTCAACCTTAACCTACTGACTATTCAAACACTTAGCCACAAATTCCATAATATCTTTCTTCATACCATTCTACCAATAGATTTCTCGCAAATCACGATACATCTTAGTGGTTCCTGGATGAATAAAATATCGCACATCCTTTCAATTATATTCTCTACCTCAAATCATCCACACTTAAAACACATAACCTACCCTGATAGCGAAGCACACCATCTCCTCCTAGGGAGAAAACCTTAAATTTCTGATCCCAAACTGTCTCCTTCAACTTGACCAAAATAGGATCCTTGTCTTGCTTTTCTTTTACTTTAGCAACCAATGAAGATTTCAAACCATTCTAACCCCATAAATACCTTCGGCCGAACCAACTAACAAAATACCTAATCTTGTAAGTTGATGAACCTCACGGGATATCTCCTTCTTATCCTCTTTAACATGTACAACACTTCCCATAGACAATCTACTAAGGGCATCGGCCACTACACTAGACTAACTCAGGTGATACAACATACTCATATCATAGTCTTTGAAGAATTCAAGCCACCTTCTCTGACAAAGATTTAGATCTTTCTGAGTGAATACATACAATAAAATTTAATGATCCATGAACACATCAACATGAACCCCATAAAGGTAATGCCTCTAAATCTTTAAGGCAAAGATAACTGCTGCCAACTCAAGATCATGGGTCAGGAAATTCTTCTCATAGGGTGTAAGCTATCTAGAGGAATAGGATAGGACCTTACCTTACTATATTAATACACAACCAAGACCAACTCTAAAAGCATCACAATAAACTACAAACCCATCTGAACCCTTTAGTAGAGTCAATACTGAGGTGGAAGTGAGTCGAGTCTTCAACTCCTAAAAACTCTTTTTGTAGGAATCCGATCACTGAAATTTGACGTTCTTTTGTGTTAGTCAAGATGTAGGGGAAGAAATAGTAGAAAATCCTTCAACAAACCATCTGTAGTAATCGACTAAACCCAAGAAACTATAGATATCTGATGGAGAGCTGGGCCTAGGATAGTTTCTCATTGCTTCGATCTTTTGAGGATAAAATTAAATGATATCACTGAAAATGATGTGACCAAGGAACGCTACTTATCCTAACTAGAATTCACACGTGATAAACTTATCAAATAACTGGTGATCCTTAAGCGTCTTTAATACAGTCCTTAAATGGCCTGCATAATCATCTTCACTATAAGGATAGACGAGGTTGTATTCTATGAAGACTATGATGAACATATCCAAGTACTGCTTGAACACCCTGTTCATCAAGTCCATAAAAGCTACAGGAGAATTCGTTATCCCAAAAGACATAATTAGAAATTCAAAGAAACCATACCGAGTTCTGAAGGCTGTCTTCGGGATGTAACATTCTCTGACTCTAAGCTGATGATAGTTGGATTTGAGGTCTATCGTAAATAAATATCTTGTATCCTAAAGTAGATCAAACAAGTCATGAATTCTGGGGAAATGATACATATTCCTGATTTTGACTATGTTCAATTGACGCTAGTTGATGCACATTTGGATGGAATCATCTTTCTTGTGCTCGAAGAGAACTGGAGCACCCCACGAAGAAATATTAGGCCTGACAAAAACCTTATACAAAAGGTCTTTTAATTGTTTCTTCAATTATTTAAGCTCATCTGGGGCCATTCTGTAAGGGGGAATTAAGATAGGCTGGGTATCTAAAAGGAGATCTATTCGGAAGTCAATTTTTCTCTCATGAAGAACTCTGAGAAGATCTTCAGGGAACTCTTTTGGAAACTTATTCACTATTAGAATTGACTCAAGACTCAGATTTTCAGAATTTGAGTCCTTGACTCAGACAAGATGGTAAATAGAACCCTTGGATATCATATTTCTTACCTTAAGATAGGAGACAAATCGACCTATAGACGCTGAAGTACTATCCATCTATTCAATAACTAGCTCATTAGGAAACTAGAACTGGACTATTCTGTTTATAAAGTCAACTGAGACATAGCACGAGTAGAGCCAATCCATGCTGAGAATGGCATCAAAATTAGCCATCTCTAACTCTATAAGGTCGACTGAAGTGGCTTTCTTAGACACTGTGATGGGGTAATTTCTGTATACCCGTCTGGCTATAATAGAATTACCCACTGGGGTAGACACTGATAAGGGCTATGCTAACAAGTCGGGACTGATGTGGAATTCTATGGGTATACAGGGGGTCACAAAATATAGTGAAGCTCCGTGGCTAACAATGCATAAACATGAAGATAGAAGACTTGTAACGTACATGTAACTAGATCAAAAGAACTTTCTTGGTCATGTCGAGTCTGGAGAGCATATATTTGATTCCAGCATTTCCCACTAGTGGCACTGGAGGTGGTACCCTACTGGGTTGGGCGACTTACTGAAGCTGAGGAGAAATTTGACTAGCCTAGTTGACAAAAATCTTTACTCTTCTGGCATATCACTGGGCAATCTCTAATCCTGTAGCCTAGCTTGCCACATCTAAAACACACATCACTGCTATTCCTACACTCCCCTGATGGTTCTTACCACACTCTTTGCAAAGTGGGTTGGTGTAACTACTATTCACGCTACCCGGGGATATAGAGCCTGACGCTTTATCCTGATTGTCCTACTTAACTTAGGCACTAGAACACTGGATAAAGATGGGGCTGAAGCTGGAAATTTCTAGTAGAACTAAGAACAATTCCCACCATCTAACCTGTGTTGTGAGAGATTAAATCTACCAATTCTGGCCCTCTTATTCTCCCTTTCCTTCTCTTTGAGTTTTTCCTCCTCAATCAGTTAAGCATGAACCATCTACCTAGAAAGTTCCATCTATTTAATAAACATAGTTATTCTACATTCCTTAACTACACCATCTGACGCACCAGACATAAACTTACTCATTCTTTCCTTAAAATTAGCCACCATAGTTGGAGCATACCTCGCCAACTAGGTAAAATTGAGCGAGTACTCCTTCACACTCATGTTACCCTACTTTAGATTTAAAAACTCCTACACCTTGTCCTCCCTTAACTCGAGCGGGAAAAATATGTCTAAGAAGGCCATAACAAACTCATCCCACTCTATAGGCCCTAGCTTAACACCTTTGTCCTCCTTTCACTGATTGAACCAAGTATGAAACACTTCTTAAAATTGCTAAGTAGATAAATCAGCACTTTTACTTGCAGTAACACCCATGATATCTGTCACTTTATACACACCATTAAGAAGCTCTTGTGGATCCTCCTCAGACTTGGATCCAGAGAACAATGAAGGATTCATTCGAGTAAATTCTTGAATCCTAATTATTGTCTTGCTCACTACTGGATTGGATAGGGCAGTAGCCTATTGGTTATTTTGAGCATCCATAGTCTAGGCCAAATGGTGAAAGCGGTCCTGAATTTGGCATGGAAAACATGTTTGTTCAGAGGGTTTTCCTGAACAGATGATGGTGCAGGTGGATTCTTATTCCTTTTTTCATTATTTCTTCTGGGAGTCATTTTTGTAAATAGATGAAAAATGAGTTTAAAAATTGAATTTAATAGAGCTCACGCTCTTTCACGCGACATGAATACTAAAAGAAGGAAAACTTTCCTAAAATATCTCGTAGCCTCTTTCCCCTAAGTCTGGCGCACTTCACACCCCAACATAAGACTCTACTAAATGCGACTTTCAGATACCCTAGGACGCTTTTATACCTTAGCATCTGATACCAATTTTGTAACAACTTGAGACTACCCCTAGTCGTAACATGGTGCTTAAGGCGACAAGTGACCTTAAGCTAACCCATGATCTGGTTTTTTTTTTAGAACTAAAAGAAGTAATAGTAAAAAATCATAAGCAAAAACTAAAATAATGAAAATCTTTTTCCAATGTAATACAAAAATAATACCCAACATGTCTGAACTATTGCAAATAACATTGTCCTCAAAGAATGGGGGCTTAGAAAAACTTTTGCTGAGTGGCACCTGAACTGACTAAGGATGATCGGGGAACTGAGCATCCGAACCTATGGTATAAGATAACATAGCACAAAATAAAGTATGTGATCAGTGATTTGAATGTACTGTTATGTGAGATAGGGACAACTGAAATACATATAAGTGATGAGCATGAATGCATAAACCTGTAAGATGAATGCAAGACTAAGTAAAACATGTGCTGAAATAATTTGTAAAACCTGAATAACTAATTAACTGATAAATTGGGCACTTGGTCATGCAAATGTGAGTTGGTATGGTCTGAATATTGAACTGAGACTAAGGGAGCTAACATTTAACTGATATGCCCCAATCTGAGCTAGTCAGGTCCAACCTGTAACCCAGTAGGAAGGGTGTCAATACCTTGCCACGGGTATTAACACTAGCTGTATGGATCCACTAAACTAGTATCCCGAAATACTAAGGTGTTACCCTCAATTGGCAGGTACCTCTAAAGAGTATCAACCCTCTACTAGCAGGAAGACTTCTTATACCTACGCTGGCTATGCAGTTTTGGAACTTAGGGATTGCTACTAAAGGTCTCATCCTTGACTGGCAGGAAAGCCTTCATCCCTCAATTCACTCGGTTCTAAGTTCTACTCCCAGCTGAACTAACACAGAAGCATAAAATAGTACATGCACTGATAATTGATTTGCTCAAATAGGATAGGCTGAAAATAATAGTGTATTATAATATGAATATGATGATAAAATCATGATCTGACTGACTTGTCTCTCAAAATTGGGAACATTCATAAACATGTCGGTATCGGGTGTTCATAACCCGCCTACACTAAATAATACATTAAATACATTAACCATCAAAATACTGTAAGAAACTTCATGATTCGTAGACCCAAAACTTAGTTTATTTCACTAAATTGATGAAATCCATGGTTAAGAGTATGGAAAAATTTTAACTTATGAGGATAATATGTTCACATGGTTTAGTTCCTAAATTAATAATTAGCATGGTATCAACTAAACATAATACAGGTGACTAAGATTATAAATCATGTAAGATCATAATTTACATGGGGTAAGAGATTGTCATGGTTTGTATTTAAATATATTAAGAGAAAGTAGAGTAAATTCATACTTGACATTGAGATTTCATTAAAAAAAAGTGAAGGATTTATACTTGTAAAATAAGGGACTCTTAGGACTCAATGGGTGGAAGGAACCCAAAGATGAATATCCTACATACCTGAGTTTGCTTGAATTCTTAAAGAAAAGTTGGTATTGAGACCTTGGATAGGTGAATTATTGGAAGAAGCTTTTGATTCTTTGTATTTTTAAGAATGGAAGGAGATTGAATGTCATTAATTGATGATGAGTGGGGAAAATAATTCCCCTATTGGGTTTTAAGTCATGAATAGGGTATTGAGGGTGAGGAAAAGTGCTAAAATTCCCTTTTAACTCTAAGAAAATTGCCTGACTTTACATAGCCTCTATGACACGCTGCCCATTGCAGAGGATAAGCTTCGTGACACACTGTGTATCATGGAGACTAACCTCTATGACACACTGTATATCGTATAGACTAACCTCCGTGTCACGCTGAAGTCGTGAAGGCTTACTTCCGTAGTCTAAAATCACTCCAACCCTCTTCCAAGAATTCTAAAACTCTTCTAGATAACACTTTTAACATTCCTAAACATATTTCAACTCATAAATCAATATTTGGAACTCGGGAAAGCCAAGAATAAATTGTTTGAAATCTTGGGGGGTTAAAATGGCCATGTCACTTGTACTTGGTGTGAAATAATTGCTTTGTGACCTCTAAACATGTGACGAATAACTGAAAACTTTTATTGGATCTTCGGGGTATTACAGAAAATAACACTTTTGAAAATTGCATAGACCGAGGGATGTGCTGGTCGGGTAGCTTGAGATATGAGACTAAGATTTATTGAAATTTGAGATAGTATACTAGTTTCAAACCTCTCTATGGGTCCTATTTTAGGAGAATTGAGTCTCAATCGGTGTATACAGAAAGTCATGCGATGACATTTAACTATTCACTAAATGATCCATTGTATTGCATTGCATTTGCACATTGATAACGCTTAATCAACAGCTCTCGTAGGAGTGTAAAACGGTCGTTAGCAAATATAGAACCCAACAGGGTTGGGTGTCGATCCCACAGGGAATAGCTTGGCCAATAAGTAAGCAAAATTACTAGACTTTTGGTACAAGTCTCGTAAAAAGGGGGGATTGTAATGTGTCACCAAAAAACTTAAATAAAAGCTGAAAATAGCAATGTAAAAGAGAAATATTGTTACGTAAATTGTAAACAATGAGAATTGAGGCTTTAGGGTTATGTCCACCTTCTGAGGTATACGTCTCTATTGGCTATGAGTGTGTAGAATTCTGACATGCAACTGCTTATAGAGAATTGTATTCGATGGTAAATCTAGGCGTCTTTCAACCTATTCGAGGATTATTTCACTTTAACTCTTTTGAGCTTAAAGCGTGTCTAACGGTAAGAATTCTCCAAGAGTTTAGTCCAGTTACGACACTAGCTTTTTAGTAGGGAATTTTAGGGGGTGACCCTACTACCTTGACATTATCTTTGTCCCAGACAAATAACCTTACTTTCGAACAAGTTAAATGTTATACTGGCGTATTCTTGCGTTTGCAACCACAAAGAATGTAGACTAAGATGAAGAGAATAATGATATAAGCAGTATACGTGTCGCGAACTCACAACCTCACAGCAATAGATAGTATCTCATACGGCTTCCATAACCCCAACAGAGAAGTTTAGTTACCCATGAATGCGAAGGAGATCACGATTGACATTGTTGTTATACCACAAGATTGAGTAATTTCGTGTAGCTTAGGTGGTAGGCGTGAGGCATGAATTCCTAGGCAAAGTAACGATTCTCTTGTTGTGGAATTTAAGAATAGAAGAGTAGAAGAAGAAAAATAGAATTAATGGAAAGATTAGAAGAGTTGTAGAATTGTTTGTAGTGGAAGATGAGAGGGATGGAAGAAAGTATTGTGGTCTCCCTGATTCTTCTTTAAAATCTCTAGCATGATAGGGTACTTATAATACCCATATCCTAATCCTACTAGATAAATAAAATATCTAACCAAATCCTACTAGGCTAATGTAATACTTAACCCAATTGTACTAGGTTAATGTAACATTATCATAATCCAAATAAACTAATGAAATACATAACCCAATTGTACTAGGTTAATGTATCATTGTCCAAATCCAACTAAGTTACTGCAAATCCCCAAAGTCTTCAGAAATGTTGTTTTAACCCGGGACAGATTTTCCATGCAGCAGTTTTGGTCCTTAGGCGTGTAAACTCTCTTCCCTTCCTTCGTGAGCTTTCTTTTGCGTCAAGTAAGCCATAAAATTCTGAATTCTGCATCATTTATACCTGAAACTTTACTAATCATGTTCGTTAGCTCATTTACAGGAAAAAGGACTAAAAGTGCATGAAATATATACTTTGTTCTCACAACTAGGCTAAAATATGGGCAAAATATATTGATATATGCGTGTAAATTCGCCTATCATCAACACCCCACACATGAAGCTTTGTTTGTCCTCGAACGAAATACCATGTCCTTCTAAACATCAACTTAGGGTTTCACAGCAACAACACAAAACATTTGTCAAGACAAGCACAACAATTATCAACAAAGAGTAGCTTTTCGATAATAGGTAGTAACAATTTAACCTCTAGCATAGACTCGTGATGGTGATCAACTCGCATGCAAACGTTAAGGTACAAGGAATCATATATAACTACCCAAAACTCATCAACCATGTGTGTCTCACACTATAGTACCCATAATCACTCACAAGTATAGCATATTTTTCAAACATGGGTATCAAAATGTCCTTGCTCTCACTCTCACAAAGAATTCATATGTAGCAACTGATGACAATAGGCTTGCCCTTAATGTAATACTCTACTAAATGTCAGAATGCTAAGCTTATGATCAAGTAGGTCTTTTGATGGTTGTAATGTAGGCTAAGGGACGGGTAGGACTATTTTGGCCAGGAATAGTGACTAAGTTCCTAAGCGCTTTAATACATCACTTTGTATCATTGACACTTTTTTTTTCTTTCAACCTTTCTTTCTTTTATTCTACCACCCTTGTTCTCCTCTTTTGTTTTTCAATTTTAAGCACAACTCGCTTTTCAGCTTTCTTTTCCTTTTTCTTTTCACAACATACCTCTTATGATAGCACTTTCTTTTTCATAACACATTCAAGCACTATTACAATTTATAGCATCATACTCACCCAATTTCCTCTTATGTTGTCACATGACTTTTTCACTTTAAAGCACTTAGGAGTTTGGATCAAATTACGGTCTTAAAAAAATAGATTAGGCTTACATACAAGGTTGTCAAAGAAAATAGGCTAAAGGCTCAAAAGGGTTTAACTAGGATGATGTCCATGGGTAAGTAAAACTGAAGGTAAACAAATATAGGTTGCCAAAGAAATGCCTAAATCATATCCTAAACTTACACTCCTTATTTTCGCTTTGCATACATACCAGGCAAGTTCTAGCATCAGCCACACATATAGAATATATGATTATCTCACACACACAAGGCACATGGTCGACTTGCTTGGAAATAATATAGACTCTCGACCCAACAAGTGAAGGAATTGAACCACACAATATCACATAATGAGTCACAACTAGAGCCTAAACGTCTCAATAGTCACAATTGTAGCACATACTCTTGTTATAATCTCATGCTGCCTATCAAAATAATTTCATGCGAAGCTAGAAAAAACAACAAAAACAAAAAAAACAACAAAATAAACAAACATAGATGTGATAGAGAAGTATAGAATACGATACCGCCACCCCACACTTAAACGGGACACTGCCCGCAGTGGAAAATAAATACGAGGAACCTAGTTAGTCGGACTCTTCCTCAATGTCGGGGGTCATACCCCCTTCGTCGGAATCATCATAAGAGTCGTCGTCAGAGTTCTCCTCCTCGTCAGAGTCTGGCAAGCGTCGATCATCATTAGTCGGCACATCATCATCTAGAGGTTCCTCAAAGTATATGCCTACTCCACACATCTCCCATGCATGCATGTTCATGGGATAGTTGTGGTACAGCTGTTGGAGCTCTGCAGTAGTTGGAACACGTCCACCACTCATCATAGTAAATCGTGTCATGCCATAAAGATGACGAAAGAAACTCTCATCATGAGCATGTCTTTCCGTAGTAGTAAGGTTGACACCATGAGTTGTTTCAGCATCTTTTACCTTAGTAAGGTCAACCTTCTTTGGGTTATGTGGGAGTTTGTGGTCAGCTGGTTCCTCTTCGATATCTTCCTTACGCAAGAATTCTGTCAACAGATTTCCAAACGTGAAGTGGGACCTTTTGTGGAGTCTGGCCTTCCTCATGGTAGAACGAATGATTGCCCCAAAGTTGATAGGGACATTCGTCATCAAAGCATAGACCAAACTCACTCTATCTATTGATATCTTGGTGTATTGAGTCCCAGGAATAAGGCATGAGTTGACAATATACATCCAGATTCTTGCTTCCCTATTCAGTGAAGCATAGGGGAAGGTGTTGTGTCGTCCTGTGTCTTTATGTCTACCCCACCTTGCCATCGATCTACTTCCACAAAGTATGTGTCTAATTGCTCTATAAGGAGGCCTGCTGTACAGCTCTTTGAATGGTGCTGGGTCGACCGAAGGTAAGCCAAGAAAAGAGTTGATCCAGTCCGCGTTGAGCTGTAACACTTGGTCCCGAATTTTGACTTCGTTGCCTGTTGTTTTCGGCGACCAGTTGGCGTAAAACTCTCTTGTCAAATCAATATTACATTCTCCCATATCGTGGAAGATGAAATCCAACTTCAATGCCATGATTTTCGCCAACATACACGGCTCCTTCTTCGCTAAGGTGTCCTTGTTGATCAGGTCGACGTGAACATATCTTCTTTCATTGTTGTTCTTGTACCATTCTTTGGCTTCCTCCTCAAGAACCCATTTTATTCCAAACATTCTACGGGGTAGTTGTGTTGAGGATGATTCTCCTTGGTCCTTTCTACCTCTCTTCTTGCCCTTTTGGGAAGTGGTAGCCTTCTCCTTGCCTTGCCTCGCTTTAGGTGCCATTGTACCTGAGACTAGAAATAGTGTTAATGGCAGCACAATTTCAGTCGATACAATCTATAAACAAGCAGTAGGGGTACCACCCCACACTTAGTTTTATTGACACAAATCAGTGAAGTGAAAGTGGTCGATTACTCAGATTTCGTCGACATCCGTTTTAGGATTATATTTCGACAAGAAAATCAGTAATGTATTACTACTTGCAGCCATTGCACTACTTTCCTGTTAGATATAACAACACTACTACATAGGGGTTGTAACATGGTATGGATTTTTTCAACAATCGCAACCTCCTAAGTCGGTAGGCAACTATAAGGCTTATCCCGATGAACGGGATAGTCTAGCATGTAAGTATCCAAGTAACAAGATCATAACATGATAGTCAATGTTCGTCACCATAGCAATTCCACAAATCGTATAACAATGCTATTAAAACTAAATTCAAGTCAGAAACAAGTCAAGATTTTCCTACGTATATGTTTACTCACATGATTTTGTATCAACGATCAAAACACATGAACATCACCAATCAATCTTATACGATGTAGCAATTTATAATAGACATAGCAACGTAGTACTTACGAGAAATAAATGAAGAATAAGAGAGTACTTACTTGCTTGAAGCTTTTGAAGATGGTTTTGTGAATTGGAAGAGCAAAAAGAAAAATTTTGGGATGGTTTGGAGAGGGAATGCGGCGCCTTTAGGTTAATTTCTAGTGTGGTTATGTTTCAAGACTAAGTCCCCTTTATATAGGAAGAGAATGGGTTGGGTTTTGACCCATTTACAATCGGTTTTGGAGACAAAAATGCTACATATGCGGCGCATAATGCTCGGCATAGTCATGGTATGTGCGGCGCATAGTCTATGGCATTTAGGGACATATGCACCGCATAGTCTATGGCATATGAGATCCTGAGACCTAATGCTATAGCATAGGCGGCGCATAGTCAAAAGCACACTTAGGAATGAGTGCCGCATAGTGTATAACACACTAGATTCTGAGACCTTAGGCTATAGGATAGGTTGTGCATCGTTCGTGGCCTAGTTTTACCTAGGCCTAGCCTTCCTCGATGCCTAGTTTGGCATGATCAATGCTCAATCCATAGCCTTATGCATCACTATTCCTAACTTACCAACTTTACCATACAATGCGTCCAAATCGTCAATTGAAATCAATCTCCTCGTTGAATACCTCTTGCACCTATTTTTGCTTAAAACCAAATGAAAACGATTAGTACGATGGGTTTCCTCCCACCAAGCACCTTAGTTTTGGTCGTGGCACGACTCTTATTTTTGGATTTTCATTATCAAAAGCAAAACAAGTAAAAAAAGAATGATAAAATGATAAAACGATGGGTTGCCTCCCATCTAGCGTTTTTTTAATTATCGTGTCTCGACATAGTTACCTCGAGTACTTAGACTTCATCGAGATAAGTGATGGCCATAGAATTCATCGAGTCAAGAGGACTGATATAAGGCTTAACACGTTGTCCATTCACCTTGAAGACAACACCATGGTTGTCTTCCAATTCGACTACTCCAGACGAGTAGACTTGGATAACTTTGTATGGACCAGACCACTAAGACTTTAACTTACCTGGGAAGAGCTTCAATCTGGAGTTGAAGAGAAGAACCATATCACCCCTTTGGAAGTTTCGTCGAACAATCCGCTGATCATGATACTTTTTCATTCGCTCCTTGTATAGGTCTGACCTTTCATATGCATGGAGACGGAATTCATCTAGTTCATTCAGCTGCTCCAACCTCAGATTCTTCACATCATCCCAATTCAAATTTAATTGCTTTAATGCCCACAATGCCTTGTGCTCGAGCTTGATGGGTAGATGAAAACCCTTCCCATAGACTAGTTGATAAAGAGACATGCCAATGGGTGTCTTGAATGCAGTCCTATACGCCCATAGTGCCTCATCTAGCTTTCGAGACCAATCCTTCCTATTCGCATTAACCGTCTTTGCAAGGATTTGCTTGATCTCGCGATTGGAAACTTCTACTTGTCCTCTAGTTTGGGGATGATAAGGCGTAGCTACCTTATGTTGCTTGACACCATACTTGGCCAAAACTGATTTGAATAGCTTGTTGCAAAAGTGAGATCCTCCATCACTTATGATAGTACGTGGTACTCCAAAGCGAGAGAAGATATTTTTCTTTAAGAACGCTACAGCACACTTTCCTTCGTTGTCGGCCAATGCTACAGCTTCTAACCATTTTGAAACATAATCCACAGCAACCAAGATGTACTTCATTCCAAATGAATTCACGAATGGACCCATGAAATCAATACCCCACACATCAAAGAGTTCTATCTCAAGAATTTTGGTCATGGGCATTTCATGGTGTTTTGAAATTGCACCTTGACGCTGGCATTGGTCACACCTTCTAACATAGTCATAGGCATCTCTGAATATCAAAGGCCAATAATAACCACTTTGCAATACTTTTCTGGCCGTCCGATTGCCTGCGTGATGTTCTCCAACTTGCGAAGTGTGACATGCTTCCAAGATAGTAGGCACCTCTTCATGGGATATACATCGTCGAATGATACCATCCGCACATCATCGAAACAAATAAGGCTCATCCCAATAGTAGTGTTGTACGTCATGCATAAACTTCTTCCTTTGGTGGTAAGATAAATTGGCAGGTATCACATTACTCACCACAAAATTTGCAAAGTCGGCGTACCATGGTAATTTCTCCATTATTGTCGCTAATATCTTTTCATTCGGGAATGCATCATCAATCTGAATTTCAGGTTGCGCCACATGCTCATTCTCAAGTCGAGATAGGTGATCAGCCACTTGGTTCTCGCAACCTCGTCTATCTTTGACTTCAAAATCAAACTCTTGCAGCAGCAATACCCATCTAATCAACCTTGGTTTTGCATCCTTCTTTGTCATTAGAACCTAAGAGCTGTATGGTCTGTATGAACGATCACCTTAGTACCCAATAGATAGGCACGAAACTTCTCAAATGCATACACAACCGCTAGGAGCTCTTGTTCAGTAACAGTGTAGTTCCTTTGGGCTTCATTTAGGACCTTACTCGCATAGTAGATAGGATGAAATAATTTCTCCTTTCTCTGACCAAGAACAACACCAATGGCTACACCACTAGCATCACACATGACTTCAAACGCGAGAGTCCAATCTGGTGCTACCATAATAGGGGCTTCAATGAGTTTTCCTTTAAGGCATTCGAATGCCTTTAAGCAATCGTCATTGAAGTCAAACTTTGCATCTTTCTCCAATAGTTTGCACAATGGACTCGCAATTTTGGAGAAGTCTTTGATGAACCTACGATAGAAACCAGCATGGCCAAGAAAACTACGAACTCCCTTCACCGAAATTGGAGGCGGTAGCTTCTCAATAACCTCAATTTTTGCTCGATCAACCTCTATTCCTCTTTCAGAGATCTTGTGCCCAAGAACGATTCCTTCTTTTACCATGAAGTGGCACTTCTCCCAATTCAGCACAAGGTTGAACTCTACACATCTTTGTAATGCCATGCTCAAGTTTGCCAGGCATGCTTCAAAAGACTCACCAACAACTGAAAAGTCATCCATAAATACCTCCAAAGTGTCTTCAACCATATCACAGAAAATAGACATCATACAACGTTGATAGGTGGCTGGTGCGTTACATAACCCGAATGGCATACGTTTGAAGGCAAACGTACCATATGGGCATGTAAACGTTGTCTTCTCTTAGTCTTCAGGTGCAATACAAATCTGATTATAGCCTGAATAACTATCCAAGAAGCAAAACCATCCTTTCCCCGCTAATCGATCTAGCATTTGGTCCATAAATGGCATTGGGAAGTGATCCTTGAGTGTCCAAGAATTCAGCTTGCGGTAGTCCATGCATACTCTCCATCCAGTGATGGTCCTGAGTGGAATAAGTTCATTCTTTGCATTCGCGACCACCATCATACCTCCTTTCTTAGGAACACATTGTACAAGGCTTACCCATGTACTATCAGAAATAGGATACACAACTCCTGTGTCTAACCACTTGATGATCTCTTTCTTCACCACTTCTTGCATAGGTGGGTTTAGACGCCTTTGATGCTCAATGGTGGGTGTGCAATTTTCTTGAAGCTGAATTTTATGTGTACAAATCCCAGGTGGAATACCAATAATATCCGCAATGGTCCATCAAATAGCTCTAATATACTTGCGTAGAATAGCAATAAGAGCTGCAACTTGTCGCTCACCCAAATCGGCTGCCATAATGACCGGAAGAGTGTTTCCGCTTCCTAAGAATGCGTACTTCAAATGACTTGGCAGATCCTTCAATTCTAACATGGGTGGCTCTTCAATAGATGGCTTAGCTAGTGGTGTAGGCCGATTCTTGAGATCAAGATCCAGCTTCTTGGGAGTATAGCGATATGTTCCTAATTCCGATAGAGCACAAATGGCTTCTTCAGAATTTTCAGCATCTTCACTCTCTCCATTCATGAGCACAACCTCCAAGGGATCATCAATAATTTGCTCTTCTTCAAGTAGTTCTTTCTCATCATCAAAGAAAACATCAGCCACCGAAAATACACTAAGATCTTTGGGTTGCTTCATTGATTTGCAAATATCAAAATGAACCACTTCGTCATTTATTCGGAATGAAAGTTCATTAGCTCTCAAATCAATGAGCACACTTCCTGTAGCAAGGAAAGGGCGCCCCAAGATTATGGGAACCTCATAATCTGCTTCACAATCCAAGATGACAAAGTCTGCTGGAAAGATAAATGAAGAAACTTTTACCAAGACATCGCATAGAATACCAACAGGTCATTTTACCGACCTATCTGCCATGACGAGCCTCATATTGGTTGGAGTAGGATCTCTTAACCCCAACTTCTTGTAGATCGATAATGGCATCAAATTGATGCTGTCTCCTAAGTCATATAATGCTTTGGCAAAGTTCAAAGATCCGACGGTGCAAGGAATAGTGAAAGCTCCGGGGTCGGCCTTCTTCTGAACTATCGATCGGGTAGCAATTGCACTACAATGATGCACATCGTCTTTCAGCTCATAACTTGCTGCCCTCTTCTTTGTCAAAAGATCCTTCATAAACTTCGCATACCCAGGCATTTGTTCAAGTGCCTCCACCAATGGAACATTAATGGTCAGCTGCTTTAACATAGTCATGAATTTGCTGAACTTAGTGTCATCCGCCACCTTCTTCAGTCTTTGGGGAAAAGGTGGTGGTGGGTATGGAAGTGTTCTCTCCACGGTTTTTTCTCCTCTTTCTTCCGTTTTTCCATTTTTTCAGGCTGCACATCACTGGGCGTGACGTCCTTGACGTCAGGACTGGTTGTTGCGGCATCTTCTCCTTTTGCGTTATCATCCATGTCTGCAACTTCGTCAACCACTTGCTTGCCTTTTGCTGAAGGTTCCAGCACCTTACCACTTCTGGTAGTGATGTCCATGCATGACCCATCATTCCTTGGGTTTTTCACAGTATCGCTAGGTAAAGTGCCAGCCTTTCTTTGATTGAGTGCTGCTGAAAGTTGGCTCAATTGCTGCTCTATTTGCTTGATTGAAGTGGAATGAGAATCAACTAGTTGTTTCATGGAGGACAAATCATTAATTACCTCAGTAACTCCCGCGCTCGTTGCTTCCACTCCTTTCAATAATTTAGCCATCATGTCTTCCATACTTCCAGAATTAGATGTGGTGGTATCACGTCTACCAGGGGGAACGTACAAACCACTCTTTTCATTGTTTTTCTTCCAACTACCTTGGTATTTGCTTCCAGATTTATCATAATAGTTCCAACCTTGGTTTCCTTGGGTATTCCCACGAAAACCCCCCTGATTATTCAAGTAGTTGGCCTCCTCTTCCGAATCAGATTCGTCTCTTCCTTTTAGCGCCACAGCTTTCACTTTTTTGGTCTTCCCTGATAATAAATGCTTTGTCAGAAGATCCATGTGCGCTAAATCTTGATCACGTTCTTCTTGTCTTCTTCTTTGGTCTGCAGCCATGCCTATAGATAAAGTGGGGCTTGCTACCTCGGAATCCCTGGTATGCCAGGCTCTACTTTGTTTCGTCATGCAATCTAGCATATTGCTTGCTTGACCAAAGGTGAGATCCATAAAGGATCCTCCAGCTGTGTTATCCACCACTGGCTTAGTTATTGAATTTAAGGCTCTATACAATATCTCCATGAGGTGAACATTAGTCATGTGATGGTTTGGGCATCTCGCTAGCTTTGTCTTGAACCTCTCCCATGTTTCATGAAGAGCTTCAGTGGGAAGCTGACGAAAGTTGCTGATTTCATCTCTCAATTGTGCCCTTTTGGAAAGCGGAAAGAATCTTTCTAGGAAAGCGTCTCTTAATTGCCTCCAATTTGTAATTAAATCAGGAGTCAGTCCATTCAACCACAGTGTTGCCTCCCCAGACAGAGACAATGGAAATAGACGTAATCGAATTGCATTCTGACCTACACCAGGATTGTCAAAAGACTTGCATGTAGAAATAAAGTTGATGAGATGCATATTCGTATCATCGCCTGCTAGTCCACCAAACAATCCCTTGAGTTGCAATAACTGAATCATGGTGCTTGTGATGTTGAACTTGGCTCCGGGCGCTAATGGTGGTGGAATTATAGCTCCAGTGGCTCCGGCACCTTCAAGATCATCATCATCATCATCGAAAGATGGCTGCATAGGTTGGCGATCATGTCTATACCGAGCTTGTCGACCTCTTCTGTTGGCAGGTGTTGTGATTTCAGCATCATGCCTTGGGTTTAGTTATTCGTCATCACCTAAATCCTCATCGTCAGGATTTGTTGCTCGTGCAAGGTTATCAATGTTCTGCTGTTGAACCTGGGCTGTGGCAAGGGCAGCCAATCTTGCTTGTTCCTGTTGAGCAGCCATCCTTGCGATTTCAGCTTGTGCTTCCATTCTACCAATGCGTTGTGGTTCAGGATTGATTGGTAATAACGGTTGACCAGAACTTCGAGTATGGGGCATGCACTAAAATAAAAACCTGCAGTAGACAAAAACAAAAACTAAACGTAAAAGTACGAGAATATTTGACCAAAGGGTCTAGTAATTATCATGAACTTGATTGACACTTGTATTCCCCGACAGCGGCGCCAATTTTTGATAACGCTCAATCTACATCTCTCGTAGGAGTGTAAAGCGGTCGTTAGCAAATATAGAACCCAACAGGGTTGGGTGTCGATCCCACAGGGAATAGCTTGGCCAAGAAGTAAGCAAAATTACTAAACTTTTGGTGCAAGTCTCGTAAAAAGGGGGGATTGTAATGTGTCACCAAAACAATTAAATAAAAGCTGAAAATAGCAAAGTAAAAGAGAAATATTGTTACGTAAGTTGTAAACAATGAGAATTGAGGCATTGGGGTTATGTCCACCTTCTGAGGTATACGTCTCTATTGGCTATGAGTGTGTAGAATTCTGACATGCAACTGCTTATAGAGAATTGTATTCGATGGTAAATCCAGGCGTCTTTCGACCTATTCGAGGATTATTTCACTTTAACTCTTTCGAGCTTAAAGCGTGTCTAACGGTATGAATTCTCCAAGAGGTTAGTCTAGTTACGGCACTAGCTTTTTAGTAGGGAATTTTAGGGGGTGACCCTACTACCTTGACATTATCTCTTTTCCAGACAAATAACCTTTCTTTCGAACAAGTTAAATGTTATACTGGCATATTCTTGCGTTTGCAACCACAAAGAATGTACACTAAGATGAAGAGAATAATGATATAAGCAGTATACGTGTCGCGAACTCACAACCTCACAGCAATAGATAGTATCTCATACGGCTTCCATAACCCCAACAGAGAAGTTTAGTTACCCATGAATGCGAAGGAGATCACGATTGACATTGTTGTTATACCACAAGATTGAGTAATTTCGTATAGCTTAGGTGGTAGGCATGAGGCGTGAATTCCTAGGCAAAGTAACGATTCTCTTGTTGTGGAATTTAAGAATAGAAGAGTAGAAGAAGAAAAATAGAATTAATAGAAAGATTAGAAGAGTTGTAGAATTGTTTGTAGTGGAAGATGAGAGGGATGGAAGAAAGTATTGTGGTCTCCCTGATTCTTCTTTAAAATCTCTAGCATGATAGGGTATTTATAATACCCATATCCTAATCCTACTAGATAAATAAAATATCTAACCAAATCCTACTAGGCTAATGTAATACTTAACCCAATTGTACTAGGTTAATGTAACATTATCATAATCCAAATAAACTAATGAAATACATAACCCAATTGTACTAGGTTAATGTATCATTGTCCAAATCCAACTAAGTTACTGCAAATCCCCAAAGTCTTCAGAAATGTTGTTTTAGCCCGGGACAGATTTTCCATGCAGCAGTTTTGGTCCTTAGGCGTGTAAACTCCCTTCCCTTCCTTCGTGAGCTTTCTTTTGCGTCAAGTAAGCCATAAAATGCTGAATTCTGCATCATTTATACCTAAAACTTTACTAATCATGTTCGTTAGCTCATTTACAGGAAAAAGGACTAAAAGTGCATGAAATATATACTTTGTTCTCACAACTAGGCTAAAATATGGGCAAAATATATTGATATAGGCGTGTAAATTCGCCTATCATCACACATCATGTGTTGCTTTTACATGATATTTGTTTTTATTTGTCTTCTATCTATACATGTGTATATGTTTATCCTTGTGTTATTTTACGCACACATACACATACATACATACATATATATAATATATATATCTATATATATAAATAAACTATTAGTTGAGATAGTGTGTGCTACCATTTGGGAACTTTTCTGCTTGTAGGTTGTGTGCTCATAGTATTTTCTTTACTTATCTTATTTTTTACTTTGCTCAATTGGCCTTGATACATATTGAGTACATGTGGATCATATTCATTCCTACTGTTACCTTATGATGCATGTCCTAGAATAAGTACATTTCACGGTGACTGAGTTCGTGCGTAAATATTTAGTGATTTTGAGGTACTTTCACTCTCTAGGTTTATTAGTGTTGACTCCGAGACTTATCCTATCTTTTGTTATATCTTTATTTCAGTTTTAGAGATGGACTTTGTATTTTAAGATTCAGTAATGTATAGATGCTCTTATACTTATGTCATTAGGTTTTGGTGTGAATATGTATTTCTTCAAATTCCCATATTTATCTATATCATTGTCTGACTTCATTCTAGAAGTCTCATCTTATTTTGTTTTATTTATTTTTTGGGGGTTCCTTTACTTTTGGGTGATTGGCTTACTTTTCAAGTCTGGGACACTATAAGTACCTTTAAGACATCATTTTTTGTTCAGGAAAATTTGATATCTAAGCCAGGTTCACCGGCCTCATAAGTGTAGGAGCAGGATGTCTTGTACAATCTTGTAGATAGATAAGTCGATGTCTATATCTATCATCGAGAGGTTATAAGATGTCTTTAATAAAAAATTCTCTAATTTGATTTCTTGTGGTACGGGTCGTTCATAACCAACTTTATTGCAATGACCTTCTAGGTAATTTTCTTGATTTGTATGCATTTACGGTGTTTCGAGCCTTCCCACAACGTCTAAAGGTCATTTATGACTTGTTAAAACTGTCAGTTTGATTATCAGTTAGTTCATTGGATTTTAGGCTTATTTCTCTATTTTAGAGTTTTCGCTATTTATGATTTGGTCTCGAGCCAAAACTCTTTGTAGATGACCTCGGATGAGAATTTTGAGATCGCCATCAACTCTAGAATGTTGATTTTAGGCCAGGAGAACCATTGGTTTAGGCTTGGAGTCTTCCAGACTCATTTTGGGCTATTTGGCAAATTGTATGAAAATAGAACTACAAGCATGGGCCCGACACTTAGTTGAAATGAACTCGGATGAAAGTTTCAATAATTCCAATGAGTATGGAATGTCAAATTTGGCATGGTAGCATATTTTGTATCCACACACGGGGTTTAGAATGATTCCTAAGCACCCAATCAAAGTCTATTTTGACTCAAAAACATTTGATGTATCAGGTTGCTTATGCGACCGCTTACGTAATCATAGGATATCTTAAGCAATCATCGCGTATGCGACATTGACAATTTGGTCAATGGCCGCTTAATCCCTGTTGTGTTCACTTAAGCAGACATCGCTTAAGAGTCCTGGGAGTCATTTAAGTGATACCTAACCTTTTGGTTCCAGATCATTTAAGCAATCTTGGAGACGCTTAAGCAACGGTCCCTTAAGAGATAGGGTGACAAGTTAAGCAACACCTAGTGTCCTTAAATCCCCTTTCCCCACCCTATTTATATTTTTTTGTCCACTATTTTTACACTAAATTGCATTCTTAAAGAGAGTAAAAAGGGGAAAATCATCCACATAAAGGTAAGCTAGTCTAAACTACTTGGTCATTTCCCATTAATTTTTCCGTCAATTTCCATCCTAATGCATGGTAAAATCCTTAGTAATTAGGTAATGAATTCCTTAACTTTAAAGGTTGATTTAAGACCCGATTTAAGATCAGTTTGTGCTCAACTTTTGAGCATACATTTTTTGTTCTTAAAAGGACCTCATGACGGGTTCTATTTTGGATTCTATTTCGAAACCGTTCTTAACTCAAATTTTGGCCCAATCCTTAATATAGCAATATAGGTCTCTTTTTACTCCTAGCGGTGTGTAGATTACTATTTTGATAATGTGACTACATTTTGGGGAATTTTTGAGCAAATAAGGATGATTTATGGGTGATTCAAGGATTGCCATTTGACATTAAGGTAGGCTTTTGTAATACCACGTATTTCTCAAGATTAACATAGCTCTTAGTTCATGAGTTATCCAATATGAAATTTTTGAAACTATTATTATTTTTCAGTTTAGATCCTACCATTTCATAGGAAATTGAATTAGCTTTCCAACGATATAAAATTTGCCTAAATCCGATAACCGGGTAAGAAGTTATGGATATTTTAAGTTTCAGCCGTTTAACTCCGTCATTCAGGCCAGTAGCGCATTGCGGAGTATGTTAAAATGGTAATTGTCAGTTTCCAATGAGGTATCGCGATACCGTCGAGTCGCACCATTGGTTATTTTCATAATTTTCCATTTTCAGTGTACCAACGTTATTTCACCGCATCGTGGTGAACTTACAGGTCCCAACCAATGTGGAGACACGATACCACCTCATCATGCTACCATGCATTTTTCCAATTGGAAATTTCCTATGTACAGTCAATTATTATTTATACATATGAACCCTTGCATTCAGCCTTACCTCATCTAGCATACCAGTACATTCCACGTACTGACACATACTCTTTCTTTGTGCTATCATATCTCATATCATAGGTTCGGATGCTCGGGTTCCCGACTGCGCATAGATAGACTCAAATTCAACCATCAGCAGTAGATTAGCAGTGAGTCCTCATTATTTGAGGATATTATTTTATTTCATTATTTCAGTAGACTCAGTATTTCAGTAGATGGAGTTAGTTGGGGGATTATACCATCCACTCTACTTTCAGACAGTTTCAACTAGAGGCTTTTTCAGACTAGTTTTTAGACAGTGTTCAGTTTTACAGATTGTTATTTTAGATGATATAATTTATCAATATTTTAGTTGTTTTGAACCTTATGGAATTTCAGCCTATTATTTTGTATTTATTACAATATCATGTTTCAGTGTTCACAGTAAATATAAGTCTTGGGTTAGATTGTGGTCTTTCGGGGTCGTAAGCACCATGTAGCATCTGGGGTACAAACTCGGGGCATTATAAACTTGGTATCAGAGACTAAGGTTCAACAGTGTCCTAGGGAGTCTTAAAGCCTCACAAATAGAGTCGTGTGTATGGGTGTGTGATACGCCCAAATTACAACTCTCGTTAGAAAGTGTAAGCGGTCGTTGTCAAATATAGAACCCAACTGGGTTGGGTGTCGAATCCCACAGGGAATACTCTGGTCACTAAGTGTTGCAATTATTAGTAGACTGTTGGTCGAAAATTTCAATGAAAAAGGGGGGTTTGGTTTAGGCGTGAACTAATATTATCAAAGTAACAATGGAACGATTTGCGTAGTAAGATTTAATCACAGAGATTGATAAGTTAGGGTTATGTCCACCTTATAAGTTCTACTTCTCTATTAACTATAAGTAACGCGGAATTTAGACATGCATGCACTTATAGAGAATCGTATTCTAATTATAAATCCAAGTGTTTCTCAACCATCAAGGATTTATTTCGCTTTAGCTCTCCCGAGCCTAAAGTGTATAACAAATTGTACAAATTCTCCAAGAAGTTAATCCGGTTAAGGCATTAACGTGTAAATAGGGGTTGGAAACCCTATTTCCTTGTCACACTCTCTTTTCCAATCATGTAACTTTTCTCTCGAACAAGTTAATGCTATAATGGCGTATTCTCTATGTTTGCAACCATAAGAATTCAATCAAAATGAAGGGAGTAATGATATAAGTAGCATAACACATCAAGAATTCACAAACTCATAGTAATAGATAGTATCTTATAAGGTTTCCATAACCCTAACAGATAAGTTTAGCTACTCATGAATACAACGGAAATCAAAGTAGACATCATCATCATACCAAAACTTAGATAAATCTCAGCTATGGAGATGAAACGTGTTTTCTTTCTCCGTTGCTCAAGCGAGCCATTTTCTTCTCTCAAAACTCATCAAAAATCCTCCCAACGTGAATTCTCAATAATGTCGAATGATAATGATAATGATGCTGAAAAATTCAGCAATAAGGTTTTTAATAGCATCCTTGTCTAATAAGTTGCTACTGCATCCTTAAGTATTTAAAAATACTGGGTTTGCCCGGGAAAAAGTTCCCATGCGTCACATTCAGTCCAAAAGTTGTCTTCCCTCTTATGTGAAGTTTTCCTTTGTTGCCCACAGGTCCACAAAGTGCTGAAATCTTCATCATTAGTACCTGAAAACATGCGAATCACATAGGTCAGCTCACTTAAAGGAAAATGGACTAAAAGTGCAAGAATTATATATTTTATCCTCAAAACTTAGCTGAAACATGGGTAAATTATGGTGCTTAGGCGTGTAAATACGCCCAACATCACCACCCCACACTTAAAGCTTTGTTTGTCCTCGAAAAAAATATTACATCCATGCAAACACCTAACTAGAATTTCACAATAGCAACACGAAATTTTCAACAAGACATGCACAACAATCATTAACAAAGAGTAGGTTTCTTGATCACTACTAGAAACAACTCAACCTCCAACATAGACTCATTAGGATGGTTAATTAGTATCCACAAGTTAAGACACAAAGAATCATATAAAACTACCCAACAACCATCAACCATGTGTGCTCACACAAGATATCACCCATAATCACTCATAGTTTTGCATTTTTCGAAACAGGGGTATAAGAGTCTCCTTGATCTCGCTCTCACAAAGAATTCTTATATTGCAACTGATGACCATAGTCTTGCCCTTAGTGTAATTCTCTACTAATATCAGACTGCTAAGTTTAGGATTAAATAGGTCTTTACAGGTTGTAATGTAGGCTAAGGGATAGGTAGGACTATTTTGGCCAGAAATAGTGACTATGTTCCCTAAGAACTTTAATACACTACAATATGCCATTTACACTATCTTTAAACAACCACTCTACCTCTCTTTCATCTACCAACCCCTTTTCACCCATTTTGTTATTCAATCATAAACACAACTATCTTTTTGTTTTTCTAATTTTTTTTTCTTTTTTTTTTAATGTTAAGCAAGCATCCCTATAATAGCCACTCTTTTTTACAACAATTTCAAGTAACAATACACTCTGAGGCATCACTTTCACCATTCTCCTTTTATTTTTCCACATGATTCTACAATTTTAAAGCGCTTAGGAGTTTGGATCAAATTATGGTCTTGAAAAAAAAATGGATTAGGCTACATATGAGGATGCCAAAGAAAATAGCTAAAGGCTCAAAGGGGGTTCACTAGGACAATGTACAAAGGTAGGTAAAAAAAAGTTAAACAATTTCAGGGCTGCCAAAGAAATGCCTAAATCATCTCCTACACTCACAATCTTTATTTCGCTTCACACACACACCAGGAAAGTTCTAGCATTAGTCACAACAAAGAATATACAATATCCTCACACACACAAGGCACATGGTCAACTTCATTGGGAGCATTATAGATTCTTGACCCAACAGATGAATGAATTAAACCAAAGTAATTTATCACACAGTGAGTCACAACTTAGAGCCTAAGCATCTCAATAGTAATGATTTAGCACAAACTCTTGTTATAATATACCATGCCGTCTATCAGAACAATTTCATGCAAAATCTAAAATCTAACTAACTAATTACGACTAACTAACTACGACTAATTCAAACAAACAAGAATAAATGTAGGCAAAGAAATACAATACAACAGACATATACCCGCTGAAATATAACCGCACCCCACACTTAGACGAGACACACTATCCTCAGTGGAAATAAATAAGGAAAACCTAATTAGTCGGACTCATCTTCTATGTCTGGGGTCATACCCCCTGCATCGGAATCATCAATAGAGTCGTCGTCATCAGAGTTGTCCTCCACATCTGAGTCTGGCAGTCGGTGATCATCGTCAGTCGGCACGTCATCATCGAGAGGTTTCTCAAAATGTACCCCTACTACACACATGGTCCGCGCATGCTCATTAAGCGGGTAATCATAGTCCAACTGCTGAAGCTCTGCATCAGTCGGAACACGACCCCCATTTATCAGTGTAAATCTAGTCATGCCATACAGATGGCAGAAAAAGCTTTCATCTCGAGCATACCTCTCTGCAGTGGTGAGGTTGATGCCTTGACCAATTTCTGTCTCTTTAACCTTTGTGAGTTCAACCTTCTTCGGGTTGTGTGGTAGCTTATGATCCGCGGGTTCTTCTTCAATGTGTTCTTTCGTTAAGATCGCAGTCAACAAGTTGCCAAAACTGAAATGGGACCTTTTATGCAGCCTAGCCTTGCACATTGACGATCGTATAACCGCACCAATGTTGATGGGAATATTCTTAATCAAAGCATACAACAAGAAGACTCGATCACGTGTGATCTTAGTATATTGTGTCCCAGGAATCAAGCAAGAGTTGACTATCCTTAACCATATGCGAGCTTCCCTGTTCAAAGAGGCATACGAGTAGGTGTTGTGGCGACCATTATCCTTGTGCCGAATCCACCATGCCATTGACCTTGATCCGCACAGTGTATGTCTGATGGCCCTGTAGGGAGGTCTGTGATAAAGCTCCTTGAGCGGTGATGGATCCACAGATGGAAGGCCCAGAAAAGAGTTGAAGAATTTCGCATTCAGTTGCAAGACTTGGCCCCGAATCTTTACTTCACTTCCAGTAGTCTTTGGGGACCAATTGGCATAAAACTCTTGCGTTAGATCAAGATTTCATTCCCCCATATCTCGGAAAATGAAATCAAGATTTAGTGCCATAATTTTAGCCAAAATGCAGGGCTCTCTCTTTGCTAGACTCTCCTTCTGCATCAAATCCACGTGAACATATTTTTTTACTTTATTGTTCTTGTACCACTCCTTTCCTTCCTCCTCTAGGACCCACTTTATCCCGAAAGTGCGTCGAGGTACTTGCAAAGAGGAGGACTTAGCCTGATCTTTTCTTGCCCTTTTCTGACCTTTTTTGGAGGTGGACACTTTTTCTTTTCCTTGTCGTTCTTTTGGGGCCATTCTACCTGAGATCACAATAAAGTTACGTTAGTTTCATCATGAATGATTTACTATAGTCGAAAAAGAAAATCGTGATGATACCACCCTACATTTAATCCGTTTGAACAATGTTAATATTCATGTAATCTTGACTATCCTTTCCGACTTTATTTCATTGGATTAAGGCAATGTTTGAACAAGACTACCACATAGCAATCTTATCAAGTTTTTGCATCGAAATAACCAAACCATGTTATACTTGTGATCAATCATGATCAATACCTTTGATGAACAAGTCATTCAAACATTCAAGCTTACAACTTTCAAGATTATGCATTAACTTCACAATTTCGACTTCATAAAAATACGACAGTGAATACCAATCAAATACAAGTCGGAGTAAAGTCAAGAACACCCCCACGAATTCTTTCACTCAACTAGATGCATCATAACAAACCAACCATATTCTCATCACCAAACACCACTTCACAATCTAATAAACTATTATAAGCAGAGTAGTGCAACAACTACGGAATATAAAAGAGTAACTTACGTGGTGATGGATTTGGAAGATGAACTTGCAAGATTAGATGAGCAAAAAGAAAAACTTTGAGAGAATTTGGGAGCTTAGGCATCGCCTATTTTGAGCAAACAATGGAATTTTGTTCTAAGGTTGAGGATCTATTTAAAGGTTAAGACATGGGTCGGGTTTGATCCATGTACAATTGGGTTAGGAGGCAAAAAAGGATAAGTAGGCGGCGCCTAATGCTTTGCCTATGATTAGCATAGGCGGCGCCTTTAGCAACGCCTAGATAGGCATAGGCGGCGCCTTGCCTATCGCCTAGATTGGCATAGGTGGTGCCTATGGCATTGCCTATGTGAGGCAGTGAGCATAGGCAATGGCATAGGCAGTGCCTTGTCCATTGCCTAGATTTGCATAGCCATTGCCTTGTTCGTTGCCTAGATTGGCATAGGCATTGCCTTGTTCGTTGCCTAGATTGGCATAGGCAATGCCTAACCTATAGCCTTTGATCCTTCATTCCTCACTTACCACCTTTAGCATGGCTCACTTTCAAATCAAAATTTGGGACTAATCTTCTCATTTGTATATCTTGCACCTACACTTAATCAAAAACAACAGAAATGATTAGCAGAATGGGTTGCCTCCCACCGAGTGCCTTAGTTTTAGTCGTGGCTCGACTCTTCTTTTTGAGCTTTTATTTATCAAAAACAAAATCCTAACGAAACAAAATCCTAATGATGGGTTGCCTCCCATGTAGCGCTTGATTTATTGTCGCGGCATGACATAGTTATCTCGATTACTCAGACTTCATCAAGATATCTGGTGGCTTCACCGGTGGTGAGGGTTGATTCTTAAGGTCAAGGTTCATATTCTTGGGGTCATATGAATACGACCCCATTCCTGTCAAAGCACGGATAGTTTCTTCGTTATCTTCAATATCCTCACGCTCAAAGTTCAAAAGCACAGCAGCCAATGGCTCAACAGTAAGCTGCTTCTCTAAAGATAATTCCTTCATATCCTCATAATGAACATCAGCTATAGATAACACATTCATATCTTTGGGCTGCTTCATTGATTTGCTTATATCAAAACGTACCACTTCATTATTCATCCGAAATAAAAGCTCATTTTCTCGTAAATCAATAAGCACACTTCCTGTTGCGAGGAAAGGGCGTCCCAAGATTATGGGCACCTCCAAATCTACCTCGCAATCCAAAATAACAAAGTCTGCAGGAAAAATGAAGGTAGAAACCTTTACTAATACATCATGTAAGATACCAACAGGTTGTTTTACCGACCTATCTGCCATCACGAGCCGCATATTGGTTGGTGTAGGATCGCCCAACCCCAACTATTTATAAATAGATAGCAGCATCAAATTGATGCTAGCCCCCAAATCGCACAATGCCTTAGCAAAATTCAAAGATCCAACCGTGCAAGGAATAGTGAAAGCACCAGGATTCGCCTTTTTTTGTACTAAAGATCTCGTGGCAATTGCACTGCAATGATGAACATTATTTTCCCGTTCATAACTTGCTTCCCTTTTCTTTGTCAAAAGGTCCTTCATGAATTTGGAGTACCCTAGCATATGCTCCAGTGCCTCCACCAAAGGCACATTAATAGTCAGCTGCTTTAGCATGGTCATGAATTTACTAAACCTGGTGTCATCAACCTTCTTCTTCAGTCTCTGAGGAAAAGGTGGTGGTGGATTTGAAAGAGTCTTTTCCACCACTTCCTTTTGTTTTTTCTTCCGATTATCAATCTTTTCAGGCTGGTGACATCTAGGTGTAGTGTCATGAACATTCTCATTCTGATTTTCAGCTTCTAGAGAATCATCACAATCTGCTTCAATAACATTCTCTTTTGTATTATCAACCACCTGCTTGCCTTTGGATAGATTTTCCAACACCTTACCACTCCTGGTAGTAATATCCATACATGATCCATCATTATGTGGATTTTGCACAGTGTTACTAGGTAAAGTGCCAGCTTTTCTTTGATTGAATATCGCTGATAGTTGACTCATTTGTTGTTCCAGTTGTTTTATTGCAGTGGAATGCGAGTCAACCAATTGATTTATTGAGGACAAATCATTTTTTACCTCAGCTAGTCCCGTGTTGGTTTCCTCCACTCCTTTCAAAAGCTTGGCCATCATGTCCTCCATGGACATCTTCCTAGAACTAGTTGCAACAGTTTCACGATTTCCAGGAGGAATATACAAACCACTCCTGTCATTCTTCCAATTCCCTTGGTCTCGGTCCTTGTATCCAGATTTTTCATAATAGTTCCGACCTTGGTTTCCTTGGGCATTGCCTCGGAAACCCCCCTGATTATTCAAATAATTCACTTCTTCCTCAGAATCGGATTCATCTCTACCCTGTGATACAACAGCCTTGACCTTTTCTGTCTTCCCTGATAATAAATGCTTGGTAAGAAGGTCTATCTGCGTTTTCATGTGAGCCATATCTTGGTCACGTTCCTCTTCTCTTCGCCTCTGTTCTGTTGTCATGCCAGTAGATACAGTAGAGCTTGCTACCTCAGAATCCCTGGTATGCCAAGATCTACTCTGCTTTGTCATACGATCCCGCATATCACCAGCCTCAGTAAAAGTAAGGTCCATGAATGACCCACCTGCAACATTATCAACCACTCGCTTAGTCACTGAGTTCAACGCCCTGTATAATATTTCCATCAAGTGGATGTTGGTCATCTGATGATTTGGGCACCGCATAAGCTTCTTCTTGAACCTCTCCCATGTTTCGTGGAGTGCTTCAGTTGGAAGCTGTTGAAAATTGCTGATCTCATCTCGTAACTGTGCTCTCTTGGATGGCAAAAAGAATCTTTCTAGGAAAGCGTCTTTCAGTTGCCTCCAATTAGTAATAGAGTCAGGAGTCAGCCCGTTCAACCATAGAGTTGCCTCTCCAGATAGAGACAACGGAAATAAACGCAGTCGAATTGCATTCTGTCCAACTCCTGGATTGTCAAACAACTTGCATGTTGAGATAAAATTGATCAGATGCATATTCGGATCATCGCCTGCAAGTCCACCAAATAACCCTTTGAGTTGTAATAGCTGGATCATGGTGCTAGTGATATTGAACTTGGCTCCGGGTACCAAGGGTGAAGGAATAATAGCCCCTGTAGCACTAGCCCCATCCAAGTCGTCATCATTATCATCAAAAGCAATTTGCACAGCTCGGCGTTCAGGTCTCATTCTCACTTGATGATCTTTGTTGACATTCCTGTTCACTGGTGCAGCCACCTCATCTGCACGCCTTGGATTTAATAACTCATCATCACCCAGGTCTTCTTCATTAAGATTTGTTGCCCGACCTGGGTTATCAATATTCTGTTGATGCACTTGAGCAGCTGCCAATGCAGCTAATATTTCCTGTTCCTGTTGAGCATCCATCCGTTCAAGGTTTCGTTGCGCATCCATTCTTCCAATAAGATGTGGTTCAAGATTTATAGGTAATAACGGTTGACCAGAACTTCGTGTATTTGGCATGCACTCCAATAAACCTGAACAAAATAAAAACAACAAACAAAAAGAAAAATTCGAGAATCTTTGACCAAAGGGTCTATTAACTATCACAAACTTAGTTGACAACCGTATTCCCCGGCAACGGCTCCAAAATTTGATACGCCCAAATTACAACTCTCGTTAGAAAGTGTAAGCGGTCGCTGTCAAATATAGAACCCAACTGGGTTGGGTGTCGAATCCAACAGGGAATACTCTGGTCACTAAGTGTTGCAATTATTAGTAGACTGTTGGTCAAAAATTCCAATGAAAAAGGGGGGTTTGGTTTAGGCGTGAACTAATATTATCAAAGTAACAATGGAATGATTTGCGTAGTAAGATTTAATCACAGAGATTGATAAGTTAGGGTTATGTCCACCTTAAAAGTTCTACTTCTCTATTAACTATGAGTAACGCGGAATTTAGACATGCATGCACTTATAGAGAATCATATTCTAATTCTAAATCCAAGTGTTTCTCAACCATCAAGGATTTATTTCGCTTTAGCTCTCCCGAACCTAAAGTGTATAACAAATGGTACAAATTCTCCAAGAAGTTAATCCAGTTAAGGCATTAACGTGTAAATAGGGGTTGGAAACCCTATTTCCTTGTCACACTCTCTTTTCCAAACATATAACTTTTCTCTCGAACAAGTTAATGCTATAATGGTGTATTCTCTATGTTTGCAACCATAAGAATTCAATCAAAATGAAGAGAGTAATGATATAAGTAGCATAACACATCAAGAATTCACAAACTCATAGTAATAGATAGTATCTTATAAGGTTTCCATAACCCTAACAGATAAATTTATCTACTCATGAATACAACGGAAATCAAAGTAGACATCATCATCATACCAAAACTTAGAGAAATCTCGGCTATGGAGATGAAACATATTTTCTTTCTCCGTTGCTCAAGTGAGCCGTTTTCTGCTCTCAAAACTCATCAAAAATCCTCCCAACGTGAATTCTCAATAATGTCGAATGATAATGATAATGATGCTGAAAAATTCAGCAATAAGGTTTTTAATAGCATCCCTGTCTAATAAGTTGCTACTGCATCCTTAAGTATTTAAAAATACTGGGTTTGCCCGGGAAAAAGTTCCCATGCATCACAATCAGTCCAAAAGATGTCTTCCCTCTTATGTGAAGTTTTCGTTTGTTGCCCACAGGTCCACAAAGTGCTGAAATCTTCATCATTAGTACCTGAAAACATGCCAATCACATAGGTCAGCTCACTTAAAGGAAAATGGACTAAAAGTGAAAGAATTATATATTTTATCCTCAAAACTTAGCTGAAACATGGGTAAATTATGGTGCTTAGGCGTGTAAATACGCCCAACATCAGTGTGTAGCGCGCCACATTTATGAACTGGAGGCTATGAGTCTTTTTATGAAATAGTTACCCTTCTTTCAGTATTCATGTCGTGTGAGTGAGCATGAGCTTAAGTTAAAATCTCAAACTAATCCATTTCCTCCTTTTCATTTATAGAACATGCCTCCCAAAAGGACTAACGAAAGGAAAACTGGAAATCAGTCAGCACCTCAGCCAGTTAAGTAAGATCCCCTGGACGAGCATGTCTTCTATGAAAAATTTAGAGTTGTATTCACTACTCTAGCCAACTCCGTAGTAGCTTAGAATAAACAACCATCTGCTATTCCAGCTAATCTAGTGGTCAATACTGCTACAGCTAGGATTTGGGACTTCACCTGAATCAATCCTCCCCTATTCTCAGGATCTAAGCCAGAAGAGGATCCATAGGAGTTCCTTGATCAGGTTCAGAAAGTCACAAATATTATGGGAGTGACTTCTAGTGAGAGTGTTAAGTTAGATTCCTATCAGCCACAAGATCTGGTTCATACGTGGTTTAAGAAGTGGAAGGTAGACAGGGGAACAGATGCAGGACCCATAGAGTGGGAAGAGTTTTCTACTACTTTTCTAGAGAGATTCTTTCCCTTAGAGCTGAGAAAAGACAAGGTATTAGAGTTTATCAACCTCAAGCAAGGTAGTATGAGTGTGAAAGAGTATTCCCTCAAGTTTACTCAGTTATCCAGGTATACTCCCAATATAGTAGCAGACAGTAGGTCCAGAATGAGCAATTTCATATCTGGGGTGTCAGATAGTGTGGATAAGAAGTGTAGGACAACGATGTTGATTGAGGTGATGGACATATCCAGGATCATGGTCCATGCTCAGAAGATACAAGAGGCTAATATTAGAGAGAGAGAGAGATAGGTATAATAAGAGAGATAGAATAGGTGGATTTAGTTTTAATCAGCCTAAGTCAGAGGGCGGTAGCTATTCCCAGTTTCACCAAAAATCTTCATTTCCAGCTCCATCCTCAGCCAGTGCTCCAGTACCTAAGTTCAAAAATGGTAACAGCAATAGGGCGCCAGGATCTAAATCTCAGGGTAGTGTCAGTAGTACTCGAACAAATCCTCTATGTCAGTAATGTGGTAAGAACCACAAGGGTATCTGTAGAGCTGACAGTGATGTTTGTTTTGGGTGTGGTAAGACAGGCCATAGAGTCATAGATTGTCCTCAGTCAGATTCTCAGGGTCAGCTTAATCGTCCTTCAGCTCAGTCAAGTCGCTCGAATAAGAAGGGTGCCATTTCCAGTGCCACCAGTGGGCAACACCCAAATAGGCTTTATGCACTTTAGTCCAGACAAAATCAGGAAAATTCTCCTAATGTGGTCACTGGTACATTACAGATCTTCCATTTACAGGTTTATGCCTTGCTATATCTAGGATCTTCTTTATCTTTCATAACTCCTTATATAGCTGTTAACTTTTGAGGTAGTCAAGAAATCCTAGCAGAACCTTTTTCAGTTTCTACCCAATGGGTAAATCTATCATAGCCCGACGGGTATACAAGAGTTATTTGGTTATGACATCTTAGAAAGTTACTTTAGCAGACCTTGTAGAGCTAGAGATGGCAGATTTTGATGTCATTCTCAGCGTATATTGGCTGCATTCATGCTATGCCTCAATTGATTATAGAAACAGAATAGTTCATTTTCAGTTTCCAAATAAACCAGTCCTTGAATGGAGGGGTAGTACCACAACGCTTAGGGGTTTGTTGATTTCATACCTTAGAGAGAGAAAGATGATTTCTAAGGGATGTATCTACCATATTATATGATTCAAAGACTCTAACTCAGAAACTTCCAGTCTTGAGTCAGTTCCAGTAGTTAATGAATTCTCACATGTGTTTTCCAAAGATCTTCCTGGAGTTCCTCCCGTTAGGGAAATTGACTTCAGAATAGACCTTCTTCCAGATACTCAGCCCATATCTATTCCACCATATAAAATAGCTCTAGAAGAACTCAGAGAGTTAAAAGAACAGTTCCAAATTCTCTCTAGTTTTCAAGGTAAAGGTAAAATAGGATAAAGATCCTAGTCTTGTTAAGCTGAAAGAGTCAGTTAGGGATCAGAAAGTAGAGGTTTTCTCTCAAGGGGGAGATAGTGTGTTGTATTTCCAGGGTCATTTATATATGCCAGGTGTAGATAACTTGAGGCAGCGAATTCTTGCAGAAGCGCATCGTGTGCGTTACTCGATTCATCCAAGGGCCACTAAGATGTACCGTGATCTACAGAAGATCTATTGATTGAGTGGGATAAAAAGGGATATTGCAAAATTTGTATCTAAATACTCTACATATCAGCAAGTTAAGATTGAGCACCAGAAGCCTAGTAGGTCCATAAAGGAGTTCAGTATTCCACATAGAAATGGGAAGAAGTGAACATGGACTTTATGATAGGTTGCCTCATACTTGTCATCAGCATGATTCTATATAGGTTATGGTAGATAGGATGACCAAATCAGATCATTTCTTGCCAGTTCATACTTTTTATTCAGTCGAGGACTACGCCAAACTATATATGAAAGAGTTGGTCAGGTTACACGGAGTTCCAGTATACATTATCTCAGATAGAGGTACCCAGTTTACATATCATTTCTATAAAGCATTTTAAAAGGTTCTTGGTACCCAAGTTCATCTCAGTAAAGCCTTCCACCCTCAGACAGATGGTCAAGAAGAAAGGACCATTCAGACTGTAGAAAATATTCTAAGAGCACGCATTGTTGATTTTAAGGGTAGTTGGGATAACCACTTGCCTTTGATCGAGTTCGCATAAAATAACAACTATTATTCCAGCATTTAGATGGCTTCATTTGAAGCTCTCAATGGTAAGAGATGCAGATCTTGAGAGCCCAACCTAGTGTTTGATGTCTTATAGAAGATTCAGTTAATCAGAGAAAGACTTAGGGCTTCCTAAAGTCGATAGAAATCATATGCAGATGTGTGGAGAAAGGATCTCGAGTTTAAGATCGGCGATTTTGTGTTCTTGAAAATCTCTCCTATGAAAGAAGTAAAGAGGTTCGGCAAGAAGGTAAAGCTTAGTACCCGATATGTCGGTCCTTACAGAATTCTCAGCCATTTTGGAAAGGTAGCTTATGAGCTTGAGTTGTCTTCAGATCTAGCCTCAGTGCATCCAGTATTCCACCTCTTCTCTGCAATCTCAGATCCAGTTTAAGGTAACAGTCTTCCTTAACTTTACTTAGTTCCATGTTCAGCTATAATTATAACTTGGTATCCATTACCGTTGCATATTTAGTAATGCATTCATGAATCAGTTTAATCATGTACTCATCCATCAGATACTCATGTTCAGTATGAAAACCCAGTTTGACAGTAGCTTTAGTCATAAATTCCATGCATCAGATATACATATTTAGTGTAAGAGCTCAGTTTGTCAGTAGTTCAGTCATGTTGTCATGCATCAGATATGTATGTTCAGTGTGTAAACTCAGTCTATCAGTGTCTCAGCTTAATTAGTCTTATTCGAGGATGGCTGTTCTCAAGAGAGAGATATTGTAATACCCCATATTTCTCAAGCTTAACTTAGCTCTTAGTTCATGAGTTATCCAATATGAAATTTTTGAATCACTCAATATTTTTTAGTTTAAAGCCTTCCATTGCATAGGAAATTGAATTAGCTTTCCAATGATATAAAATTTGCCTAAATCCGATAACCGAGTAAGAATTTATCGCTATTTTAAGTTTCAGTCGTTAAACACCGTCATTCAAGATAGTAGCGCGTCGTGGAGTATGTCAAAATGGCAATTGCTAGTTTCCAGTGAAGTACTGTATTACCGGCGTATCGCGCTAAGCTTATTTTCACAATTGTCCATTTCCAGTGTACCAATGTGATTCCACTGCCTCGCGGTAACTTCCAGGTCCCAACCAAAGTGGCAACACAATACCACCGCATCGCGACACCATGCATTTCCCTAGTTGGCAATTTCCAGAGACACGATGCGATAGCGCCGCGTCGCGCCATAGGCCTATTTCAGAAAATTTTAATGGAAATTAAATGTTTCATCCAGGGCTAAAACAATCCTTTTCCATGATTTTAACATACCAAGATATGGGATTTAATCCCTAAAAACTATTTAAGTCATCACTCACTCAATTTATCCCCAAAATAAAAGTATTCTCTCTCAAAACTACAAACCCTAGCTTCAAGAAAATAAGAGCAATCTCAAAGGATTCACCAAGAACTTCAAGAAACTCATAAATTAAGGTATGTTAGGTGTTCATCTATGGGTTTCTTTCACCTATAGAGTCCACCAATCTATTTTAAAAATACAAGATTGTTGAATTATGAACTTCTATGATTGAATTGAATTGAATTCATGTTCATGTTATTGTTGGGTTTTAGTCCATGATTAAATTACATGCTTTTATGAAATTAATCATTGTATGTTTTGAATTACATGATCTTCATGATAAACCCTTCATTTTGCAAGTTGATTGATGTAGCCATGATAACTATATGTTTTGATTATTGCATAACCTAAGCATGCTCCCCATATGTTTGATAAAATGCCTATGTGAATGAAATAGTGCCATTATAACATGATAGCATGTATTCCCCATTCATGTATAAGTAGATGCATTACAAGTGTTTGATTAAATGCTTCTATGAGTGAACTATGGACAAGTATACATTGTTATGATTTTCAAGAGTATATTATCCTTTATTTTTAATGTTATCGAGTCCTGGGTGTATTTAATACCTGATAATTTAACTGTGTGCCTAGAACCTATGTCAGTTATAGAATCTCAGTCATATCACGATCAGTAGTACTCTCAGTCAGTTACAGAACTCAGTAGAACTCATTCAGTTATCAAACTCAGGAAAACTCAGTAAACTCAGTATCAGTCCAGTTTAGTTCAATATACTCATTTTAGTGTCTTTCAGTTAGGAATAAAATTCAGCACCGAGTGAACCCAAGGATGGGGACTCACCTGCCAGTAGAGAGTGTGATCTCTAGAAGTAATTCTTGTGTTCCAAAACTACGTAGCCAACGTAGGTTGAGATATCAAACCTGCCAGTTGAGGGTTGATGAGGTGTTTTAACCTGTCAAATGAGGGTTCCACCGTTCTCATTAGAGTACCTTTCATATGAGGTTTCCACCATTCTCATTAGAGTACCTGTCAGATGAGGGTAACTCTTCAGTTTCTTTGCCCGTGGCATGATATTGTCACCCTTCCAACTGGGGTCACAGGTTGGACCCCAAATCTTCTTATTTGGGGTATTTCGGTTAGATGATTACCTCCCACAGTCTCATTCTCAGTCTTCAGAATAGAACTCAGTTTAGTTCTACAAAATCAGGACTGTCAGATACAATCAATCAATATCAGTAACTCAGTTATCAGTAACTTCAGATATCAGTTACTCAGTATAAGAACTGAGGACTTAGCTTCAGATAATCTTAGTCATAATATTTATTTATATGTACATTAGTCCATACTTAGTTTTAACAGTAGGATCAGTTATCTATGTACTCTCATGTTCAGTTTCTCTATATCATACAATCAGTTATTGTTCATGCATATGAACCCTTGTATTCATCCTTACCTCATCTAGCATATCAGTACATTCCATATACTGACGCATACTCTTTCTATGCGCTATGATGTCCCATATCATAGGTTTGGATGCTCAGGTTCCTGACCGCACATAGATATACTTAAATTCAGCCAGCAACAGTAGATTAGCAATGAGTCCTCATCACTCAAGGATATTCTTTTATTTTATTATTTCAGTAGACTCAGTATTTTAGTAGATGGATTTAGTTGGGGGATTGTCCGATCAACTTCTCTTTCAGATAGTTTCAGTTAGAGGCTTTACAAACTAGTTTTAAGACAGTGTTCAGTTTTACAGATTGTTATTTCAGATGATATAATGTATCAAATTTTATATGTTTTGAACCTTATGGCATTTCAAACTATTATTCTATATTTATTATAGTATCATGTTTCAGTGTTCACAGCAGATCAGTCATGGGTTAGGTTTTTGTCCTTTGGGGTCATAAGCATCGTGTATCATCTGGGGTACAGACTCGGGGCACTACATCTTTTGTCTACTTTTTTTCATGAGATGGTGTATTATATATTTTGCATTTTGATAGTAATGTTAGGATGTAATATTGGGTAGAACACAGTGACTTAACCTAATTTATGAATTTGGGGGCTAGAAGGGTAATTGACCCATAAGGTGAAATACTTATTATGCTTCTAGGATCCTATTACCCTATGTTGCTAGCATGATAGGCATATTTGATACTAATTAACCTTGAGTATAATATTTACTATGTTACTCGATGGATTGTGATGGTTTTCTCAGATTATGATGTTATGGTTATGTTGGATATTTTGTTGGGCCCAAGGCCATGAATATGATTTTTGTTGAATTCCGAGAAGTGTTCTATCATTGTAATGGATATGGCCACAGTTTATAGATGTTTTGATTCTTATTAATGCATTGTTTGGATAGTGGTTATGGCATGCATAGATTCAATATATTCATGCTCACTAAAATGGTAAATGATACAATCCAACTAAAAATATGGTTTTACTACTATTTTTCCTAAAAAGGAATTTATTCCCACTTTTTACTTTTAAAATAGATTTCTTCATAACGAGAATCCTACCATCTTAATAAAGGGTTTATGAACCTTTGAGACTAAATGATGTTTTAAAGATTTGACTGAGATAGATTCTGGTCCACGATTTTGATACTACTATTTACCTTGGTTGAGAGAGATTCCAACCCTTTCTACTCTATTATGATGATTTAGTCCCAATGCTTACCCCGAGCAATGAATTTACAAACTGAGACTCTTTTATCCATGGTTCTAGTTTGTGCAATTATATATAAATGATGGTATTGGATGAATAAGATTGATGATGATGATAATTATTTGAAATACTAGATCAGGACCAGGTCGGTATATATAGGTACTTTCGAACCCCATAGGGTCTACTTCATTCATGATCCATCATGGAAGAGAGGTCATTGTAGATCCTGCCTTTGTGAGCCATCAACCTAGAAGAGGTGTATACAATAGGTTACTAAATGGCACTCTGATTTATTATGGTATTATGGATTCACTTTGCATTTATCCTTGCATGCGCATTGCCTATTACTTGTATGTGCCTATATCTATTAGCCTTATGGGGGTTGCATAGGTATAGGTAATGAGTATTACTTGCAGTATGTTGTGCGTACTGATTGGAACTTTTGTGTTATGGGGCCCAATTTTGGTATTATTTGTATGGTCTAGCCGATTACTTTATATTGTTATTATTATTACGATTAGCTCATGACAAATTGATTATTGGACTGGTATTGATATTTGAGGTATGATTCTGATTCTTTTATCTTATCATTATTTTATTGCACATGATTATCCCATACTTAGGACTTATGGTTTTAGATCCCGATTATGTTATCACAGTTCTTACTATGATTAGGAGGCCTTGAGATGCTAGGGTTACTACATAGGTTATACCTTTGAGTTAGATTTTTTATATATAAGTACCTACCAAAAGTAGTTATGGTATTACTGCATAACCCTCTTTTTTTCATTTATTTAGGTTGTATATCCATTTCTTGGCCTTGTATATATATATATATACCCTTCTTTTGTTCTTTATTTGTATATTGGCTAGTGATGTACGGTATAGTGTTTAGGTTCCTGAGTATGGCTTGAACCAGATAATTCATCCTTATTGTCTCCTTAGCTTTACTATGTAGTTTCCTAGATAATTAGGTGTAGTTTACATTTTTTTTTCATACTTTTTATATTTAAATTATCTTTAGAGCTCAATCGATAGTTGCCTATTAAGTAAAATGTGTTTGGTACTCATACTACACTTCTACAACCTGCAGATCATAGTTTAAATTCTCGTCATTGTTGTATGCCTCGTGCGGAGCAACTATGGTTTGAAAATATAGGGTGAGCTCCTAGTGTTCGGAGTATTACTATTCTCCCTCTTATGTACAAGACTAGTCTTTATATTATATTTAATGATGGGCTATATCAGTATATTTATTTAGTACATCATTTTGTAATCTTATTACATTAGAAACTCTTGTACTGATTCCACTGGATTTTGGGACTATCTTGTGTATTTGAGCCTTTTTAATACACTTATTCTGCATTCTTCCTTCATTTCTCTTTGTAGTCCATTATTAGTAGTTTTGGACTATGGTTGGCTTACCTACTAATGGATTATAGTAGGTGCCTTCATGACCTAGAAATCGGATCATAAAAATTGTTATCACAACCTAGGATTATTAGTGTGTTGGTACAAGAGCTAAGAGTTTAGTAGAGTCCTGCAAATTGGGGCGGAGACATCTGTATCCTATCTTTGGAAGGATATAGGGCATTCTTAGGAAATTTTGTTCTTGACTCCTTTTCACGTGCCCATATTTCTACATGGCTCAAGTATGTTCCTTGAATCTATTCTATCCTAAATAGATGATGCCAGGTATCGACTAATGTAGACGAGACTTTACCATGAGTTCGGGGAGTTTGGGATGGATATCAACGATATTTAGCATCAATCAGAGGATTTAGGGTCAAACTAAGATTCGGTGATGTTTATGACTTCTTCAACCTTTAGAGATTCAGCAGTGGGGATCCTAAGTCTTTTAGTGGATACCTCATATCCATGGATGACATTTGTTTCAACGAGTAGTTCTCAGGCCAAAGTTGGGTTTGTTAGTATTCATCAGGGTTCCTTATCAATTTTAGAGTACGAGATTGGGTTTATTGTGGGCCAGGCATATACCTATGGTATATCTTTCAGAGCATGATATGGTACATGGATTTATTAATAGGATTAGTATTGCTACTCTGTTTGGCATCGAAGCATTTAATAACAGCTGGGACTTTCCTCTCTTAGGTTATTGATCACGTGAGGGATACTGTGAAGGCATGTATTATGACTTATCAAGGTTACGGTAAGAGGCCTTATTAATAGTACAATGCTATTAGTATTCCATCTAAGAGTGAGAATCCTCCCGATAAAGGTCAGCTTCAAGTGTAGCCTATCGGTTCTACGCAAATAGCATCTCAGTTTATGGGTAGCTCTTAGATTTGTCGTGGTGATCACAGGAGGCGGAGTTCTCCTCAAATGTTATAAAGTATTTTGTATGGATCTTCAGGGCATGGTTGTTCTGGATCAGGAGGGCAGCATCTTAGAGTATTTCAAGAGCTTGATTTTTCTATAATGAGATGGGACATCGGTCTAGAGAGTGTCCCTGACATGAACTGGTTGTTCAGATAGAGTTAGCATATGTCTCTCGCCAGCTTAGGGATCTTGAGGTGTGTCATGATTGTTAAGAGGATGGTCTTTTCAGTAGGGAGTACCCTCGGTGTCAGTTGGTTAGGCAGCTCATGTTTTTCGCTAGGTTAGGGCTTCAAGGATTTTCTATGACTTCAGAGAGATCGGTCACTGGTTTAGAGAGTGTCTCCAATGTAGGATTATTATTCATTCAACTCATTCATATTAGTCTCGTGGTGCTGTGGTACCTTCAGTTAGAGGCAATGCATTTAGTACCACAGTTGATGATTAAGATGCTCAGTTTGAGTTTCAACCCGCTTAGATTCATATTCCCTCTAGCACGTTAGGCATATGATTTTGGATTCCACTATAATAGGTGTGATTTTCATTCCTGTCTTTACATTTTTATTTGTATGAATTGGGGTTCTCGTACCCATCAATGATTTTATGCCTTGGTAGGTTTATATCGATTGTGGTTTTCCTTGATATAGAGTTAATAATTATATCACTACCCCCATAAATTATTTTTTTTAGTAGTGGATGGAGTGGATCTTTGTTGATGTTTTCCGTAAAGGTGTAGCATTTGGGTTCAAGTACTATTTACCTTGGCATGTTGGCCTTCTTATGGCCTGATAGTGGTACTTGTTGTTGATTTTCAATTTTGGGTACATGATGATGTCCAAGAAACACCTTCTTTTAGATAATGGTACGTTCATTGTCAAGATATAGTAACCCAACCAAGGTTGGGGTTGAAACCCAAGGGAACACATGGTTTGTAGATATCAACAGTTGTAGTCTACAGGCAGTATTGGAAAGTAAATGGGGGGATTTATTTGTAGCAATATCAAGCAAGTAACTATATTAACTCTGGTTGAAATTAGTTTTGGGTGAACACTAGGATTGTGTTCCCCCTTGCATCTCAACTAGGTAGGTTTATCGTGTGTAGTTGAGAAAACCTAATATCATGCATGTAGAACCAATAAGTTATGTACCTCGTACAGTTTTTTGGATGAGTAGGAAGATTTTACCCTTTACCTATTGAGTATTAGAGTTTTACTTTACTAACCCTTACCCTGGGCCCAATTGACTATCACCTTTAGAGTTTCTAGTTATTAGATAAAGGCTAATAGTCATTCGCATATACCGTTGTGATGCAACGGATTGGTTATTAACTCCCCAAATTATTGTTGCCTTTATCTTTTCCTAGTTACTACCCCTTTATTAGAGCATGTAGTAATATCTAGGTGGGATCCTATCATTTGTAACTTCCAAGACAACTATTATAATGAAGATAAAGAAATGCATGCATGAGTATTGGTTTCCTATCAATAATTGCACTTCCCCTACTTTGTCAATTTGCCAGGGTTTCCACAACCCTATCTATGGGTTTTAGACGCTTATGATTGAGAAAAAAATCATAACATTCATGTTGGAAAGCAAAGTTGAAATCACAATGATAAGATGAAGGAAAACCCACAATAGTAAACTGAATAATCAATCAAGATCAATACAATGGAATCTCAAGATCAAAGACGGATCTTGAAATCAAACTATGTTTCTATGTGTTAAAAGTGTCGATTCTCTGTATATCTCATATATCACTGACTAAAAAGTACATAAAAGGAATTTATAGTATAAGAAATGAAATAGAAGAAAACTGGGTCGGTGGCCACTTGGTTCCTGCACCTGTGGTATGGTAGGGCGTAGTCACTACCTGCGGCCCAGGAACAGGGCGCAGGTATCGGGCACTGGCAGTAGGAGCAAAAATCCTACAATGTTCAACTCTCGGGATTTTGACTTTCTGGCACCTGCTTTGTGTACATGCGGTCCGTAGGTCCTTCTTGCAGCCACATGCTGACTTGGTAGGTGACAGGAGTCATTTCTTCAGATCTTCTTTGATCCTCAAACATGCATTAATCACAACCAAGCTAGAAAATATCCCAATCATCCATAATCGCTCTAAAAGTAATAAAAAGCACATTTTTTCACCTTTTTCCTGAACTTATCATTCAAAATATGGTTTCCTACAAAACATACCCAAAATAGATCAAATCTAACAAAAAGCCCTTAGAAACTTGCATATTTCCCTCATTTTAAGCATCGAAAGTGCTATATTTCTATAACACATCAACACCCTCAACTTAGAATTTTTGCATGTCCTCAATAAACAAAAACCCAGGAAAATAAAAATGATGCTTAACTAGGAGAATCTAAGATATTCAAGGCAGTCAACCATTTCTTTTAGTTCAAATCACTACATCCCATCCAGTCTCACTTTTCAATACCAACTATGTATGAACATGAAACACAATAATATGACTCAGTGGGATCAAGGTATGGCAATTACATTAGCAACAGACAACTACTCATATGTACAAATTACACAACCCGAAACAATTAGATATTTAGCACATGACTCAATTTCCCTCACAAAAAGAATGTCCCACTCACTCATATGAAATAACACATGTCAATGCAGGGATGGTCAAGGGAAACTCACACTCAACAAAGAAGGTCCAGCCAATGCATGTCAAATACCATATGTTAGCCCTTATTTTCTTTAACTTAGCGTCCAAATAGTCAAGTTAGGATCACTATAGGACTTTTCTCGGCTTGTAATGTAGGCTTAGGGGATGGTATGATATATATAGACCTTTAAAGTAACTAAGCCTCCTTGGTACTACACTAACCTTTGGGCCTCACTTACTAGCCAATTTTATTTTTATCCCATTCTTTTTCACCTTTTTCACCATTTTTTTCTTTTTTTTTCTACCACACCCATCCCTACTAACTTTTTATCTTCTTTTACCCTTCTTCATACCCATTTTACACTATGCACCCCTATGATAACCACCCTCAACTTAGGCTTTTTGCCTGAGTTAAGGTGCACAATCTCCAAGAAGGACCAGATCCAAAATAGGTTCATTGGAATACAAATGGGAAGGTGAATAGGTGAAATAATAAAAATAGCCTACAAGGCTCAAAACAGGGATCAAGGGATACAATTCACACATGGAAGGTCATTTAGGCTAAAAGTGAACTGAAATAAAAAAATGGCCAATGTTTGTTTCCTAACTAACTATCTTTCAACCTAGGCAAGACTAACCAGACAAGTTCTAAATTCAACATATAAAAGGAACTAGGTAGTATCTCACACACACATAGTACAGAGTCAATATTACCGACTACTACCTATCCAGTTCATGCAATTATTATCAAGTGATTATCATGTCCCTAATCCTAATGCCATAACAAGATCTATAATGTTCATACATATATACATCCACACAGTTCTAAAACACACAAAAAAAAATTGTGGGGTATCAAAAGTCAATCAAAAATGACTACTACCCTAAATACATAAAAATCTACTAATTACACAAAACAACACAATATGGAGAAAAAAAATATGAGACAAACTTAACCTAGACATGCCAGTTCTACAATCATACCACAATCGATAGGTTAAGAAGTGCGACAACAAAAATTCATGGTGGCATAATATGCCCACCCCCAACTAAAAACTGCACACTATCCTCAATGCACTAAAATAAAGTAAAACAGTGGGAAGTGAGAACATACATGGGATGCACTAAACGTCCGTGTCATGATCTTCCCCTGGGTATATCAACAGGTGAAGGCCATGGTGGTGGCGGTGCACTATGAGAAGATACACCCACATCTACTCAATAATCCTCTGCCTATCAACAAATATAGTCTCCGCTAAATCATGGGTGGCTCTTTTCAAGGCTTTATCATATTTGCTATTTGGATTCTTCAATTCCCTCACTCAGACTCTCTTGATCCCCACTACGGGGACCGACACACCATCCTTCACAGATAAATTTAAGTATTTCAAACTGTACAAAGGTGATGAATGAATAATTAGGGATACAATTGGAGGGATGGCTAATATGTGCCTCTTAGTGGGAGACAACACTTCTTCTTACAAGATATCCACTTCCTCTCTCCTATGTCCTAGATTCAACATCTTAATCTCTACAAACTAGTCTTTCACACGTCTCTCATAAATACCTAGTGCACTTAGTACACTGGACCCTGTAATAATATTTTCATCAATAATATCTACTATAGACACCTCTCTCATATTATCTGGATGTTGCACTGCCATACACATATCAAACACTACTTGCTCATCATTCAGTTTGAAGGTGATCTCCCCAAGTCCATATCAATCAATACAATGCCAGTGGATAGGAATGGTCTACCCAATATAATGATGGCTTGAGAATTCACCTCATAATCAAGAACCATAAAATTGATGGGAAACATTAGGTTAAACCCTCACTTTTACGTCACGTAAATCACCCACCGATTTCTTCCTAGATGAGTCAGCCATCAGTAGCTTTATGGATGTAGGTTTGACTTTCTCTATCTTCAACAACTTGTACATAATCTGTGGCATCATATTTACTCATGATCCCAAGTCATATAAAGCCTTCTTGACATTTAAAGTCCCAATAGAAACGAAATGGTGACTGCTCTGGGATCCCTTTTTTTCTACTAATGGTAAGAAATGGGTCACACTATAAGGGTGCATATGATCATTGGGGTTGCCGAACCAATCCTCACCACTATCATACTCAAAATCATCATCACCCTATGTCAACTTCTCAGACTCTGCCTTAGGTGCCTCATCAATTTTAGTGCTATCCATCTTTAACTCCTCAATAGTAGGTATAGAGGGATTATCGGTAGTGGCACTACAATTAGTGGTGATATCTAGATAATGAATTATAGCTGGGGGACTCTGAACTTATTAACTTAGAAGACTAACATGCTACTTCTATTTGATCGAGGCAAATATTTTCCCGAACTGGTGCTCCAACTACTTGATAGTAGTATCATGAGACTCCACCTTCTGGGTCAACCCTAAAATGTTAGTCTTAATCTCCTTAAGGTTGTTCTCCTGATTTTCTTGACCCTTCACCAGTTTGGTCAGTAGTTCTTCCATTCTTGATTTTGTATCTCATCTGCCAGGTGGAATGTACCTGTCTCCCTTTTCATTGTAATCATTTCTCTGTATCCAGTAATTATCTCTATCCCTACTGTGGTTACTATATTTTTCATAATAGTTCCAACCTTGGTTCCTTAGCCCTTGGGATTGGAAACCCTTCATCTGATGATCCAAATAAATAGCCTCCTTTTCTAATGCAGACTCATAAGCTTTGGAAGTTGTACCCTGTGCTCCTACTTCATGGAATTTTTCATAATTCACGGTCACGAGATACTCTTTTAACACACCCATATCAATCTTTAGTAGCATAATCTCTTGCTCTATAGAATCATTAACTACTATCTAGTCACCAGTAGCTCAAATGTCGTAAGTGCTAGAACCTCTCTCTACCTCTTAAGTTTGGCACCCTCAATTAGTAAGACAAATCTAGTCTAAAACATCAGAAGCTACCTCCCAACATAATCTCATAAAAGATCCTCCAGAGATAGTATCTACCATAACTTTACAACTGATGGTTAGGGCTTTATAAAATAACTCTATTAAGTTTATCCCAGAAATTTTATGGTTAGGAACCATACTCAAATTCTTCCTAAACCTGAACCAAGCCTCATGCATGGGCTCAAACTTCAGCTGCCTAAAAGTATAGATCTCATCGTTGAACTGAAACACCCTAGAAGAAGGAAAGAACCTATTCAATTATTATCTGTGCAACTTCTTCCATGTAGTGATAAACACTTTTGGTAGTTCCCTTAGCCATAAAGATATTTTTCTTATAAGTGAAAAAGGGAACAACCTTAGTCTCAGTGCCTCCTTATCTACCCCCAGTATAGTATATGAAGTGCATATCCCAACAAAAATTGCCAAGTAAACATTTTTATCCATCTATCGGAAACCCTACAAACACACCCTTCAAGTATAAGAGCTAGATCATAGCACTAGAAACTCTGGGATAATGGCTCCTATGTTAGACAACTCCTTGTATCCCCAATCTTTTTTATTATCAACATATGGCTTAATAAACTGATATGCTGGGACACTTGCGGTTTACCTCTATTTTGATTTCCACTATGTGTTGCTCGACAGTCTACTGTTTATCTTTCAACACCATTTTGAAATCTGTCTTCACGGAAATTTTCCCTCGTATGCTCCGACATCCTACTGTGTGATTGTAGGATCTTTTATGAAATTCATGGGAGTGAGGATTGCTTTTACTCCGTGTGCTAGGCATACATCAGAATATTCCCAACTAAGAACAAAAAGAAAAACCCAAAAACTATGACTTCAATCCATAAATCAACACCATGCTCCTCGACAATGGCGCTAATTTCTTGATGACGTCCAAGCCACACCTCCTTTCAGATGATGGTTCGGTCACTGTAAAGATATAGTAAATCAACTAAGATTGGGGTCAAATCCAAAAGGAACACATGGTTTGTAGGTATCAGTAGTTATAGTCAACAAGCAGTACTAGAAAATAAATAGGGGGATTTATTTGTAGCAATCTTGAGCAAGTAACTATATTAACTTTGGTTGAAATTAGTTTTGGGTGAACACTAGGATTGTATTCCCCTAGCATCTTAACTCCATCGGTTTATAGTGTATTATTGAACCAACCTAATACCTTGCACGCACAACCGATAAGTTATGTACCTCCTACAGTTTTTGGATGAGTAGGAAGATTTTACCCTTTACCTATTGAGTCTCAGAGTGTTGTGTTACAAACCCTTATCCTGGTCCTAGTTTACTATCACTTTTTGAGTCTCAAGTTATTATATGAAGGCTAATAAACATTCGCATATACTAGTGTGTTGTAACTAATCGGTTATTAACTCCCCAAATTACTATTGTCTTTATCATATCCTTGTTACTACTCTTTTATTAGAGCAAGTAGTAATATCTAGGCGGGATCCTAACATTTGCAACCGCTAAGATAACTATTATAATGTGGATAAAAAAATGTATGCCCTGGGTATTAGTTTCCTATCAACAATCGCACTTCCCCTACTTCATCAATTTGCTAGGGTTTTCACAACCCTAGATATGGGTTTTAGCCACTCATGATTGTGATGAAATCAATAACATTCAGGTTAGAAAGAAAAGATAAAATTACAATGATAAGATGAAGGAAAACCCACAATCATAAACTGAATAATCAATCAAAGTCAATATAATTGAATCCCAAGATCAAAGATAGATCTTATAATCAAAATATGTTTCTAAGTGTTAAAAGTGTCAACACTTTATATCTCTCATATATCTCTGACTAAAATGTACATAAAAGGTATTTATAATACAAGAGAAAATCCTATAAACTAAGCCCAAATTAAATAGTAGAAAACCAAGTGGTGGCCACCCACTTCCTTCACCTGCTGTCTGGAAGGGTGCAGGTAGCGAGTGTAGGTAGTAGGAGCAAAAATCTTGGAATTTCAGTACTTGAGATTTTGACTTTCTAACACCTGCTTTAGGTATCCTAGGTCGATTATGGAGTGGATGATGACAGTGATGGTAAGTTAACCTCTATGGTTTTGTTATGGTTCTAGAATGTTGATTGGGCTATAGAGCCTATTCTGAGGTTGGCCATTTTGGGGTCCATTCTTTTAATTTGACTAGTCCATCGCCCAATAGTGGTTTTGATATTGATGTCGAGAATTCTTGGATTCATCTTTTGGGTTTGTCGAGTTCATCTTCCAGTTATAGTTTGCTCTTTGTATTGATGTAGAGTTGGATACTCTGTTATTATCGTGATGTGGTTCTTGTCTTAGTGGGATCTGGAGATTTGGATATAGGTGATTTTTCTTGTGACCACTTCTTAATTTGGTGATTTGAGTATTCATTGCCTAGATAGATTATTGGATTGATTCTTTTTCGTATGAGGTTATATTTCTCTAAGTTGCTAGAGTTTTTGCTATTACTAGTACTATTTGTAGCATTGTTGAGTTCTTGAGTATGCTTCGGTAATTTATTCCCTCTAGAAGATATAGAGTTGATTGCTTGTTCTTTTAGTTGGTGATTTATTTGCTATCGTGATTCTGTCCTTCAGCTATGTTTTTATTTTGGCTCCGACGTTATTCAGTAAGGATATTTTGATTTGGATAGTAAGGTTGAGTTTGGAGTTTGGCTTCAGGCTTATTGGCTTAGTTTTGGATTTGGCACCTCAGAATGGTGATTTTGAGGTTATGATAGACTTGAAGTGTGAATGCATACCTATTTTTAGATTTGGTTTGGGTAGTAGAGATTGAGCGGTTCAACCTTGGTGTTGAGATTTTCAGTGGGAAGTTGTAGGGTTTGAGTGCAACCATGTTTTTAGATTTGTCTCAATTGGGATTTAATCTATATGATGTCTAAGCCTACCCCTTGTCTACTTTTTTTATCTTCTTTAGTTCACATAGATTGTGGTTGATAGGTGTTCAGATGGTAGTCTGTTGGCATGGTGTTGGTTCCTTCTGCTTCGACCTTAGCTTTTAGTTATCGCTTGGATTTTGGATGATCTACTCAACAGGTGTAGTATGCTTGAGTTAGATTCAGTAAGGCTTATTTCTCTGTTGGTGGAATACCTTAGAACAAATCATTTTGTGGTGAGTGTTTGAGCTTTGGACTCTTGGCTTTAAGTTTTGATGTTCATCCGGACCAGTTGTAGCATCGACATAGATTGTAGACTTTGGTTATCTCCATTTGTGTTCCAAGGTAGCACCTTATGGGCTTATTATAATGTTTTCTGTTATGGACTTTCAGGGGATCAACTTTAGTTCTTTGAAGTTAGCATCATGGAGTTGCGGGGATAAGACTCAAGTGACTTTTTTTATGGCTTAGAGTGGATAGCAGGTTTGGAAAGGCCAAAAAAGGTTATAATTAGATTTGGAGTCAGTTGCATGGCTCATACCTTGGTTTGCCTTTGGATTGGATGAGTTTTCATTTGATTGTGTTGGTATCAGTTTGGTATCAATATGTTATGGTTCTGATATGCGTGCATTTTCCTTCATAGGTTAAGTTGGAGGCCAGTCGGTGGTTGAGGTTGAATTTTGGCTATTTGAGAGTGAAGCGTGGAAGTTGGTTGAAAAAGGAATACATGTGGAAAAATTTCTTGGAAGTGCTGACTCTTCTTGGAGGTTATCTGGGAAGTTGTTCTAGAAGCATGCGGTCCTAATACCTCATCCCTTTGAGTTTTCATGCTTTTTCAATCCATTTGACTTTTGCAAAAGAAAGTCCTTTTAGTAGTGGATATTGTAATGACTTTTTAGGTTATTTTCTCAATTTTCTGTGCATTTTTGGCATTTCGAGCCTTCCCATAATAGCTACTAGTCAATTATGATTTGCCTGAACAATCGGTTTGGTTATTGGACAATTCATTTGGATTTTACGCTCATTTCCCTATTTTGGAGCTTTTCCAATTTAGGATTTGGTCTTTGGCCAAAACTCTTAGTAGATGACCTCGGATGAGAATTTTGATAGAGCCATCTGCTCCGGAACATTGATTTTAGGCTAAGGAAACCCTTAGTTCAGGTCCTGAGGCTTCCACACTTGTTTTGGGCTATTAAGCAGATTATATGAAAAATGAAACTATAGGTGTGGGCCATACACTTAGTTGAAATAATCTCAAATGAACGTTTTGATAGTTTCATTGAGTTCGACATGTCAAATTTGGTATGATAGTATATTTTATTTGCGAGCACGGTGTTTCAAATAAATCTCAAGCACCCAATCAGAGTCAGTTTGGACTAAAAAGAAATCTAGTGCATCAGGTTGCTGATATGACTGCTTAAGCGGTCATTGCTTATGAGACATAATGTCACTTAAGTGACACCATTTGGTCATTGGCCGCTTAAGAGATGTTGTGTCCGCTTAAGTGGACACCGCTTAAGAGTCCTGGAAGTCGCTTAAGTGATATCCAACCTTCTAGTGTCAGATCTCTTAAATAATCTTGGAGCTGCATAAACGGCTATCGTTTAAGCGTCAGGATGACAACTTAAGTGGCACTGGTGGCATTACATACGCTTTTCCCTACCTATTTTTCAACCATTTTTTCCACCATTTTCACACCAAATTGAGTGCTCTAAGAGAGAAAAAGTGGGAAATCATCCATATAAGTTAAGGTAAGCTAGCCTAACTCTCCTTGGTCTTTCCCTTCAATTTCCATCCTAACTCATGGTAAAATACTTAGAAAGTAGGTCTTGAATTCCTAAACTTTAAGAGTTGATTTGAGACTCGATTTATGTTATGTTTGTTCTCAATTTTTTAGCACACATTCTTTGACCTTTGAGAGACCTCGTGACAGGTACAATTTTGGATTTTGAATGTGGGCTCCGCGAGCCCGTTTCGTAACTCAAATTTTGATCTGACCCTTAATATAGAAATATGTGTCTCCTTGCACTCCTAATGATGTGTAGAGTACTATTTTGATAGTGTGATGGCATTTTAGGGTCATACATCAAAGGCAAATGATTTATGGATAATTCAAGGATTGAGATTTGGTATTGAGGTAGGCTCGTCCATTTTTCTTCATGAGATGGTGTAATATATATGTTACATGTTACATAGAAATGTTAGGATGTAATATTAGGTAGAAAACCATGACTTAGCTTAATTTAAGAGTTTGGGGGATAGAAGGGTAATTGACCTTTAAGGTGAAATACGTATTATGCTCCTAGGATCCTTTAGCCTAGGTTACTAGCATGATAGGCATGGTTGAGACTCATGAGACTTTAGTATAATATTTACTACATTACTTGGTGGATTGTGATGGTTTTCTCAAATTATGATCTTATGGTTATATCAAATATGTTATTGTACCAAAGGTTGTGATTACGATATTGGTTGGATTCTGAAAAGTGTTTCTGAAAAGTGTTTAATCCTTGTAAGGGATGTGGCCATAGTTTTTAAACGTTTTGATGCTTATGATCACATTGTTTGGATAATGGTGATGGAATGCATAGATTTGGTACATCAGTCTCATTAAAACGGTAAATGTTATTATTCCAACTAAAAATATGGCATTACTATTATTTTGATAAAAAAGGGATTTATTCCCATTTTTTATTTTTAAAATGGATTTCTTCATAATGGAAATCGTACCATCTGAATGAATGATTTATGAGCCTTTGAGAGTAAAATCATGTTTAAATATTTGACTGAGATAGATTCTAGTCCACAGTTTTGATATTACTATTTACCTCAAGATAGATTTTGATCCTTTATACACTTTTATGATTATTTAGTCCCAAAGCTTACCCAATGCAATGGATTTATGGACTTACACTCTTTTAGCCATGGTTCTATCCCATATATTGATGATGATGATGATGGTTATTAGAAATCCTAGATTGGGACCAGGTCAGTGTATACTGGTACTTCTAAACCCTCTAAAGGCCCCTTCGTCTTTAAGTTGTTGTACCATAAAAGAGAGGTTGTCATAGGTCTTTCCTTATTGAGTCATTGAGATGGAGGAGATGTATACACTAGGTTACTATATGGCACTCGAATCAGTTAAGGTACTATAGATTCACTCTTTGTTCATCCATCCATACGCAATATATATCACCAATGTGCACCTATATCTATCAGCATTATGGGGGTTGCATAAGTATAGCTGATAAGTATTACTTGTGGTATATTGTGTATGTTAATTGGTCCTTCCGGGTTCTGGGGCTTGATTTAGGTATTATTTGTCCATCCTAGCCAATTCTTTTGTATTGTTACTGTTATTATGATTAGCTTGTGACAGGTTGATTATTGGACTGGTATTCCTTTATCTTACGATTTTTTTTACTACACATAATTATCCCATGGTTATACCTTATGATTTTAGACCTTGGCTATGTTATCACTAGTTCCTACTACGATTACAAGACTTTGAGATTCTAGGGAGACTACTTAGGTTGTACCATTGAGTTAGCCATGTTTATGCATCTGTATCTATCTATAGTAGTTATGGTATTATCGTATATCCCTGTTTTTTTCATTTTTCAGGTTGTATATCCATTCCTTGGCCTTTAATATATATATATATATATATATATATATATATATCTTTATTCTATTCTTTATTCGTATATTGACCAGTGATATATAGTATAGTGTTTAGGTTCCTAAGTATGGCTAGAATAGGATAGTTCACCCTTATTGTCTCCTTAGCTTTCCTATGTAGTTTCCTGGATATTTGGGTATGGATTACATTGCTGCATGCATGTTATTTATATTTACATTATCTTCTAGCTCAATTGGTAGTTGCTTACAGAGTACCACATGTTGGTACTTATACTACACTTCTGCAACCTGCAGATCATAGTATGGGTTCTCACCATTGTTATGTGCATCGTAGTGATAAGCTGTGGTTAAGAGATGTAAGGTGAGCTTCTGTCATTTGAAATATTACTATTCTCCTTCTTATGTATAGATCGTGCGCATATTTATATCTTCGAGGCACCAATGAGCCCCAAGATTTGGACTTGTTTTGAGAAATTTGATGTGAATTCTTGAGTATAATTAAGCTTTAATTATGTTCCGTACCTAATGGATATGATTAGTGTTTTATGGGCTCAAATAGTGATGAACTGGACGCAATTGGATACATTGATGATATGTCATAATAGAAGGAATAAAAGTCATGGGAACATAGCTCAAAAAGACAAGATGGAAGGATGAACTTCAAGTTTATAAAGTCACCACATCGCGCCGACCGACAAAATGGCGTTGGTCGAATTACAGTGGAGTAGCGCGAAATTAGCGCATCGCATAGAGGCTCAAATTCTCATTTGGAAAAATATAGTGTTGGTCCACAATTATGTCACATTACGGTACAAGCCTAGTTGCCAATTTCTGAGACATAGAAGTTTAGCGCATCACGGAAAAAGGAAATTTCACAATTGTCAAAAACCAGTGGCTCACCGCGATAGTGGCGCATCGCGGTGAGTGTAAATTTCACAATTTTACTAAATGATGGATTTCTACAATTATACAAAGTGTGATAGAATATGGCATTTGATGGAATGGCGCGACGCGCCGTCTGGTAAAATTGGGATAATTCGGCCTAATTGAAAGAAAATAGCGTGGAAACACAATCCAAGTTTGTTTATGACTTGAATACTATAAAGATAATGTCCCAAACTTTGTTTGGGGAGATGTTTGAACCCCTAGATCAATTGGAACAACATTGGAGGCTACCAAAACTTCTTTTTAGGTTTTTGTTTCTTTAATTTAGCTTTATTTTATGGTTTTAATCATTCATACAATTAATTGGATGTTAATTATGGCTATGAGTGGCTAAAAACTCCCTTTCCGGGGGTGAAGCCAAGAACATGATTATTATTGCTATGGATTAAGTTTATTTTCTTTGTTTATCAATATTGGTTGTTTTTTTATTCTCATTTTAACTATTTTAAGGATTCGCGACCCTTAGAATACATTCATTGTCAACCTTGTGAACTCAGGAGAGGGAATAGGGAGTTAGAACATGATAATAAACAGAGTATAGTTCTTGATTCTTTATAAAATAAGAAACTTGAATTAGTATCTAGGACAGGGATGTACTTAGATACCTTACTTGATTTATATGCACAATTATATGTTGAGAACTTAAGTCAATTATTATATCCTCGCTCAACGATGTCGGTGTAAGTTTCAACTTAGGTAATAGATTAGAGGTTGGGAAACCATAATCGCGCAATTAACCCTATGAATCAACAACCAAGATAAGCAAGTTTATGAATAAAATCCAATGGCATAATATTATTGTTCAGAGTGCTTCAGCCTTTGGTTTTCTCCTATTGATTGTTACAAGATCTTTACTTTACGCACTATTTAATTTACTTGCAATATACAAACTCAATTCTCTCTTTTGGTAACTCTCGCATCAAGTGAATTTAAATTATGAACTGAAATCAAATCGTTTCCAAATCTTGTCTCTGTGGGATCGATAACTCGGCTTTCTTAAAGGCCACTATATTAATTGGTAGACCACGTACACTTTCGTGTTCTCTTGGGCGCTACCAAGTTTTTGGCTCCATTTTCGGGGACTTGTTATTTGGCAATTGTTTGTATTAGTTTACTTTTAGGTTTATTTGGTGTTCTTACACTTGGTCTTGTTTTTGTATTTGCAGAAATCAGGTTTTTAAGTTCATAAGCATGGAAGAGATCGTGAGTTGGTAAAACCAAGCCCGAAGCCCAAACAACTTTACCATCAATGTAGGAGAGAAGTAATCCTTCTCCCCAAAATTCTGCAAATCCAAGAAGGCCAAGAGAATACTGTTCCTATGGCTAAACAACAAGCAACTGGTAAGAAGGTTAGGGAAGTGGCAGTCCTACTTCCAACGAACTTGAATTCCCCAATTCAAAGACCACCAGCTGGGGGAAATTTCGAGTTGAAACACAATATAGTACAACTTCTTATTAGCAGTGGACAGTTTACGGGGCTTTCACAAGAGGATCAGTAAGTCCACTTGCAGACCTTCATTGAGCTTACTGATACATTCACTCCGACTGGGGTGACTCTATATTATGTGAGGCTAACATTGTTTCCCTATTCACTTTTGGGGGAAGCTAAAAGGTGGTTAAATGCAGAGTCAGCCAATTCAATCACATCATGGGACAACTTACTAGAAAATTCCTTATCAAATTCTTTCCATCAGGCAAGACTACGAGATTTCACAGTGAGATAGTGAGTTTCAAACAGAAGACTAATGAAAACCTTTATCATGCTTGGGAACACTTCAAGGACCTTCTTCGAGATTGTCCACATCACCAACAGTCTAATGAGGTACTTGCTCATACTTTTGTAGAAGCTCTTAATCACAATACAAAGATTTTGCTAAATTCAGCCGCAGGTGGTCAAGCGTTAGAGCTTACTTATGATGAGCTATACACGTTGCTGAACTGCATAGCACAAGGAAATCTAGAGTGACATTCAGATTCTAAAAGTACCACAAAAAGAATTACGGGTGTGTTGGAGGTAGACCAATTCACAGCCCTATTAGCTCAAGTTTCTGCACTACAGAATTTGATCAACACATCATTCAGCAGCATAAAATTAGAAGCAACACAACTTGCAGCCACAGTTAATGCCATCCAACAAGTTGCAGGTTGGTGTGATGTATGCAAAAATAGTGGTCATACGACTACCATGTGTGCTTCAAATCCGGAATATGTGATGTATGTAGGAAATTCTCAAAGGCCAAATTACGGTAATGCCTACAACATAAAGTCAAACTCATCCACCTAATCAACCATGGAATACCTCGCAGCCATAGGCATAAGGGAATCAATCAACTAGTAGCATGGAAGAGATGTTGAAGCAATTTCTAGTTAATCAAGCATAGTTGATTGTGGACATGAAAAATTCGCAAGCTGCTCAGAGAAGATTAGAGGTGCAGTCGGGGCAATTACAACAAATGTTGAATACCAGGCCTCAAGGTAGATTGCCAGCTGATACAGAAAATCATAAAAAAGTCATAGCAATCACTTTGGGGAGTGGTAAAGAGCTGAATGAAGAACCTCAAAAGGCAACAAGGAAGGTAGGTGTTGAGTCGATTCTCCCACAAGTATTCTAACAAAGTGTTGAAAATTTGAGAAAGTTTGAGTACTCAAAAAATATAGTAGTTGAACCAGAAAAGAAGAAGTTGCCACTTCCTTTTCAGCAATGGAGGATGCAATGTTTAAGAAGTTCTTTGACACGTTCAGAGAGCTTCATATCAATTTACTTCTTTTAGATATTTTTCAAGGAATGCCTAAGTATGCTAAGTACTTGAGGGACGTAGTCGCAAATAAAGTAAAGATATAAGATGTGGAAACTATTGCACTCACTAAGGAGTGTAACTCTGTGATAAAATAGAAATCCCCAAAAAGTTGAAAGATTTGGGGAAGTTTACTCTCCCTATTCAAATTGGGAGTAGAGAGGTCCATGAATTGAGTGACTTAGGGGAGAGCATAAACTTGATGCCCCTATCCTTGTTCCAAATATTGGGCTTGGGAAATCCTAGATCAACTATTGTGGTTCTGCAGTTGGTAGACGGATCTGTTGCTTATCCGGAAGGAATCATTGAGGATGTACTCATAAAGGATGTTAAAATTTTTATTCCTATTGATTTTATTGTTCTTGATTTTTAGGCAGAAGAACAGGTACCAATCATATTGGGGCACCCATTTTTAGCCACTATTATAGCATTGATTGATGTGAGAGAGGGCACACTCACAATGAGGTTGGAGGATGAAGAGGCAGTGTTTAATATTTACAAAGAACTTCACATATCTTCCTAATATAAGGATTTATGTATGGTCAATTTTATTGAAGGGAATGAGTGTGGGGTGCTTATCACACAAAAGACTGATGTGCTAGATTTTTGTAGCACATTTAAGATTTTTAACTTGAAATAATTGTAAGTTCTTAAGTAATTATTGGTATTTTTGATGTTATTTATTAAGATTTTGTAGGAAAGACAAGATACATGGAAATAAATAACAATGGAGTAAAAAAGTAAAATCTAGTATAAGTGAGCTGATATGAGTCTGACGACATTTCTTGCAAGCCGTCAGAGATGTGGTAAGCTACCAGAAAAAGGCGTTAGGAAGAATAGTGAAGAAGAGTTGCTGGATGAAGGTGACGACATTCTCAATATGTCATCACAAGTGTGGTAAGCCGTCAGAAGATGCCATCAACTGAGGCAGAACATGGTGAAATAAGCTGAAGGTCTGACGACATTTGCTACACGCCATCACAAGTGTGGTAAGCCATCATAGGACATCATCAGAGTGAGGCAGAACAGTTCAAGATGGCATGACTTCTGATGACATATCTGAGACGCCGTCATATGCCTGACAACCAACACCAATATGGCGTCACCTAAATCTGAGCCCAGCTGTAATTTTGTTATTTTATTTCCTTAATTAGGCTTTAGTATAAATAGCAGTTTTTAGGGTTTTTAAGGGGAGGATTCATAACTCATCTATCAGAAAATTAACCTAGGGAGGAGAGGCACGTAACATTTCTCTCTTACATGAATTATTCTTCTTATTTTTATCAACTATTTTTGGGTTTCTACCTTGTGATTCAATCGAAGAAACTACTTGTTGTTTTCCATCTAATCGTAAGTTATCCTTATCATTATGAATTCAACTTGTGATTTCGTTCATCAAATCATGAGCGACTAATTTCATTAGCTGGGGTTATTGGATCCATGGATTAGGTTTTGATATGATACTAGGTGTTTAACAGATTCAGAGAGTAGTGGAACATCTTGAAATTCTGTTGTTTTAACTGAAATCTAGTGGTTGCAAACATTAGGTTATGCCTTAGGTTTTATTTTCTTCTAACGGAGAAATAGACTAGAGGACGTGAATTATCAACAGGGACTCAGAAGCTACCAACCTTCTGTTAAATGATTAATGTCGTAACTGAATTAATCTACTTGAGATAACATCCTATTGGAAATAGATAAGTTATCTAAGTTCGAGAGAATTAGATAATAAATTTTCTGGTGAGGTCGAGAGATAAGTTAGATAGTATAATCGTCAGGGATATTCTATTGTTCTACTCATTCCGAGAATCTCTAGCATTACCTAGTATCTGTCAATTCCCGAAACCCTTGGTGAACATAGCTCTGGTTTCCCATTTAGGCTGATTTCAAACACTAAAATATTGAAAGTGAAAATTAACTCTCTGTAAACCTTAAACCCCCATTTTATCTTTTTATATTGATTGTTTGAATTTAACTTGTAGCTATAATTTCAAACTAGTTAAATCGCCACTCACATTGTTCCCTGCGGATTCGACCTCGACTCTAAAGTTGGGTAAATATATTGACGATGACCGCCTTACACTAAATTGAGGTGTAAGTTGAGGTTTATTAAAAATGGCGCCGTTGCTGTGGAACAATCTGGCGTATTGAGTTATTTTGGAATTTTAGCATACTTGCTTGAATTCAAACTTGTAAATATTTTTTGTGATTTCCTTTGTTCTTGTGTTAGGTAGATTTTCTTTATTTTTTATTTATTTCTTACTATGGAATCATGGAATGAATGTAAGTTTGATGGACCCTACTTTTGGCAAGATTGTAGATATGCTCCCGGAGAGAGATGTGTGCACCATCTCTATCCTACCGGGAGTATAATTGTTCTTTATGTGGTGGTCAATATGGACATTAGAGTGATTTTTCACATTCCCCTTCCCTCTATTGCGCTAACCCAGGTTCTAGTTCTTCTTATGAGTATGACAGGTCTTATGGTCAAGAAAAGGAAGAACGACGCACTGGAAAGAGTGACATTGAATCTATGCTTCAACTAATGTTGGATCGTATAGACACAACAAATGATACCATATGTGACATACGTTAAGATATTAGGGCATTTAACGAGGGAAGATAAAGGATAGAAGAGATGGATCTCGAGGTCAATCATCCAAAACACTTTTCTACATTATGTTTAGATGATATCTTATTTGTGGAATCATTTAAAATAATGGAAGAGTGTGACGATGAAGAGCAAGATTCCTATACTGCTGATGAACTTGATGTTGATCAACCCTTGGAGATTTCCAAACCAATCGAGCCAACCATGAGGGATGATGCCAAGATTGAGGGAATGGTGCTAGAGGCAAAAGAAGAAGCCAAGTCAATCTCTTATGAAGACTCTAGCCCAATTCAAAGAAAATATGTTGAGAAGATGAATAAAAGTTAGTGTGTAGAGGATTGTATAAATTTTGAAGTAGGATTTGTTGGTCCACACTCAAAGCATTTTTCCACATTATGTTTAGATGATATCTTGTCTGTGGAATCATCTAAACTAGTGGAAGACTGTGAAGATGAGGAACAAGAATAATATATTTTTTATTTTACACTTTATGAACAACATAAAAACACACCTCACTTTAAGGAAGAGTTGTTTATCATGCATTATTCATTACTCGGCTTCTTAATCTTTGTACCACCTCCCTATGAGCGAGGTAAGAAGATGGACTCTAAGTTAGGGGTGAAATTCATATCCTCAAGGTGGAGGAAAAAGATGAGTTGGGTTGTGCCATGACGTTAAACTAGGCACTTCTTAGGAGGCAACCCAACGTAATTTGTTATTTGTATTCGTATTATGTGATTGACATCAGATCTTCACACCCATGGTGCCATAGGTATGTTTCTAGCTCTCTTGTTTAGATTTGACGTGTTGGGAACAATGTATGATATTAAGTTAAGGGTGGGGCTACTTGTGGGTGTTGATGTCCTCCTGGGGTTTTTGTTGCCGTGCCTCTTTTCCCCGGAGTCTTGTTCCTAGTATAGCCGGCATGCTTAGGCGTACTGTGTTTGTTTTGTGATGTGTTGTGGTTAACTGGAGAAAAATAAGTATCTAGAGCAGTTGACATATTTTTGTTGATTTGAGACTGATAAACACCTCTCCGTTGGTCTATTTTATAACTATGTGATATACATTTATGTGTGACCACTGTGCATCTTGTTATGGCATTAGTACTAGTGACATGATATCCAATGCTAAATAATCGCATGAACCGGATAGGTAGTAGCTTGTGATGAACCTTTGTGCCATGTCTGTGTGAGATACTACTTAGTTCCCTTTATGTGTTAAATCCAGAACTTGCCCGGTTAGTCTTACCTTGGTTGAAAGATAGGGGTTAGGAAAGGATCATAGGCCGTTTTGATTTCTAAGTAACTTTTTTCCTAAATGACCTTCCCTGTATAAATGATATCTCTTGATCCCTATTTTGAGCCTGAACTGGCCATTTCTTTCTATGACACCTATTACCTTCCCATTTAGATCATAATGAACCTACTTTGGCCCTGGTCCTCCTTGGACACTATGCACCTAGACTTAGGTAAACAACCTAAGTTGAGGGTGGCTATCATAGGGGTGCATGATGTAAACTGAGTATGAAGAAAGGTGGAATAAAAGGAAAAGAATAAGTGAAAAGGACTAAAAAGCTGGGTGGTGTGGAAGAAGAATAAGAAAAGAAAAAGAATGAAAAAGAAAAGCCACATCCATCCTGAATAATGTGTGATCAAGAAAGGGATAAAAAGAATATAAAGGTTAATAAGTGAACCCCAAAAGTTAAGGTAGTGCCAAGGAGGCTTAGTCACTCTAAATGCTATTGAATATCATACCAGCCCTTAGCCTACATTACAAAATGAAGAAAAGACTTATAGTGATCCTAACTTGCCTGTCTGGACACCTTGGTAATGAAAATAAGGGCAAGCATATGGTATTTGACATGCATTGATTGGAATTCCTTGTTGAGAGTGAGTGTCTCTTGACCGTCCCCACATTGACATGCTTGAGTTCATATATGATTAAGGAGGCACTTCTTTTTTGTAAGGTCATATCGGTTGCATAGCTAGCTGTTAACTTGTTTGGATAGTGTAATATTGGTACATGCATGGTTGTTGTTGCTGAATTGATGCCATATTTTGATTCCTTTGGGTCACATTATTAATCTTCATGGATATGCACAATTGGATTGAACGTGGAGAGTGGCATGAGTTTTGAGTTAAACTTGATAATCAACTGTGATAGGTATCTTATGTGTCTCTTGGTTGAGCATCGTAGTATGGTGTTATGTAGTTACTTGAGGACAAACAATTATTTTAAGTTGAGGGTGTTGATGTGCTAGATTTTTGTAGCACATTTAAGACTTTTTAACTTGAAATAATTGTAAGTTATTAAGTAATTATTGGTATTTTTTATGTTATTTCTTAAGATTTTGTAGGAAAGACAAGATGCATGGAAATAAATAACAATGGAGCAAAATAGTAAAATCTGGTACAAGTAAGCTGATATGAGTCTGACAACATTTCTTACAAGCCATCAGAGATATGGTAAGCTACCAAAAAAAGGCGTTAGGAAGAACAGTGAAGAAGAGTTACTGGATGAAGGTGACGACATTCTCAATATGTCATCACAAGTGTGGTAAGCCGTCAGAAGATGCCGTCAAGTGAGGCAGAACATGGTGAAATAAGCTGAAGGTCTGACGATATTTGCTACACGCCATCACAAGTGTGGTAAGCCATCATAGGACATCATCAGAGTAAGGCAGAACATGTCAAGATAGCATGACTTCTGACGACATAGCTGAGACGCCGTCAGAATCCTGACGACCAACACCAATATGGCGTCACCTAAATCTGAGCCCAGTTGTGATTTTTTTTTATTTCCTTAATTAGGATTTAGTAAAAATAGAAGTTTTTAGGGTTTTTAAGGGGGGATTCATAATTCATCTATCAAAAAATTAACCTAGGGAGGAGAGGCACATAACATTGCTCTCTTACATCAACTATTCTTCTTGTTTTTATCAACTATTTTTAGGTTTCTACCTTGTGATTCAATCGAAGAAACTACTTGTTGTATTCCATCTAATCGTAAGTTATCCTTATCATTATGAATTCAACTTGTGATTTCGTTCATCAAATCATGAGCGGCTAATTCCATTAGCCGGGGTTATGGGATTCATGGATTAGGGTTTGATATGATACTAGGTGTTTAACGGATTCAAAGAGTAGTGGAACATCTTGAAATTCTGTTGTTTTACTGAAATCTAGTGGTTGAAAACATTAGGTTATGCCTTAGGTTTTATTTACTTCCTGATAACGCTCAATCTACAGCTCTCGTAGGAGTGTAAAGCGGTCGTTAGCAAATATAGAACCCAACAGGGTTGGGTGTCGATCCCACAGGGAATAGCTTGGCCAACAAGTAAGCAAAATTACTAAACTTTTGGTGCAAGTCTCGTAAAAAGGGGGGATTGTAATGTGTCACCAAAACAATTAAATAAAAGCTGAAAATAGCAAAGTAAAAGAGAAATATTGTTACGTAAGTTGTAAACAATGAGAATTGAGGCGTTGGGGTTATGTCCACCTTCTGAGGTATACTTCTCTATTGGCTATGAGTGTGTAGAATTCTGACATGCAACTGCTTATAGAGAATTGTATTCGATGGTAAATCCAGGCGTCTTTCGAACTATTCGAGGATTATTTCACTTTAACTCTTTCGAGCTTAAAGCGTGTCTAACGGTACGAATTCTCCAAGAGGTTAGTCCAGTTACGGCACTAGCTTTTTAGTAGGGAATTTTAGGGGGTGACCCTACTACCTTGACATTATCTCTTTTCCAGACAAATAACCTTTCTTTCGAACAAGTTAAATGTTATACTGGCGTATTCTTTCGTTTGCAACCACAAAGAATGTAGACTAAGATGAAGAGAATAATGATATAAGCAGTATACGTGTCGCAAACTCACAACCTCACAACAATAGATAGTATCTCATACGGCTTCCATAACCCCAACAGAGAAGTTTAGTTACCCATGAATGCGAAGGAGATCACAATTGACATTGTTGTTATACCACAAGATTGAGTAATTTCGTGTAGCTTAGGTGGTAGGCGTGAGGCGTGAATTCCTAGGCAAAGTAACGATTCTCTTGTTGTGGAATTTAAGAATAGAAGAGTAGAAGAAGAAAAATAGAATTAATAGAAAGATTAGAAGAGTTGTAGAATTGTTTGTAGTGGAAGATAAGAGGGATGGAAGAAAGTATTGTGGTCTCCCTCCTCCCAAATTCCTTCCAAATCTCTAGCATGATAGGGTATTTATAATACCCATATCCTAATCCTACTAGATAAATAAAATATCTAACCAAATTCTACTAGGCTAATGTAATACTTAACCCAATTATACTAGGTTAATGTAACATTATCATAATCCAAATAAACTAATGAAATACATAACCCAATTGTACTAGGTTAATGTATCATTGTCCAAATCCAACTAAGTTACTGCAAATCCCCAAATTCTTCAGAAATGTTGTTTTAGCCCGGGACAGATTTTCCATGCAGCAGTTTTGGTCCTTAGGCGTGTAAACTCCCTTCCCTTCCTTCGTGAGCTTTCTTTTGCATCAAGTAAGCCATAAAATGCTGAATTCTGCATCATTTATACCTGAAACTTTACTAATCATGTTCGTTAGCTCATTTACAGGAAAAAGGACTAAAAGTGCATGAAATATATACTTTGTTCTCAAAACTAGGCTAAAATATGGGCAAAATATATTGATATAGGCATGTAAATTCGCCTATCATCACTTCCAACGGAGAAATAGACTAGAGGACGTTAATTATCAACAGGGACTCGGAAGCTACCAACCTTCTGTTTAATGATTAATGTCGTAATTGGATTAATCTACCTGAGATAACATCCTATTGGAAATAGATAAGTTATCTAAGTTCGAGAGAATTTGATAATAAATTGTCTGGTGAGGTCGAGAGATAAGTTAGATAGTATAATCATCAAGAATATTCTGTTGTTCTACTCATTTTGAGAATCTCTAGCATTACCTAGTATCTGTCAATTCCTGAAACCCTTGGTGAACATAGCTCTGGTTTCCCATTTAGGCTGATTTCAAACACTAAAATATTAAAAGTGAAAATTAACTCTCTGTAAACCTTAAACCCCCATTTTATCTTTTTATATTGATTGTTTGAATTTAACTTATAGCTATAATTTCAAACTAGTTTAATCGCCACTCACATTGTTCCCTATGGATTCGACCCCAACTCCAAAGTTGGGTAAATATATTGACGATGACCGCCTTACACTAAATTGAGGTGTAAGTTTAGCATTATCAAAGACCTTTTTTGACACCCTCATTGAGTTTCCCAAGCTACTACCACCACCACCTGTTTTAGAGTATATTGATGAGCCTGAAAAGTCTAATGTTGAAAAATTTGTTGCTCTTGAGAATTCACACCCAAGAGGGGTAAAGAGAATGAAAATATGAAAACCAAGTGTGAGGAAGAGAAAGAAAGAAAATGGTTTAGCCTTAGTTGGGTCGTATTGTGACACTAAATCAGGCACTACTTGGGAGGCCACCCAAGGTAAGTAGGTTTTATTTTCAGTTTTTAGTTTTTATTTCACATAGTTTTTGTTTTTGATTGAGTCACATGTTCATGGAAAGTCTGAGTACCATAAACTTGAGCTAATAAGCATGGTAAAAATTGAGTGTAGGGTCCCATGGATCCTATTTATGCAAAAAGATGCTACTAGCTAGGCCTAGAGGCCTCAGGAAGTATTTTTATCTCTTACCTTTAAAAGTTCACTTTGGGGACAAAGTAGATTTTTTAAGTGTGGGGTGAGAAAATTCCCAAATTTTGGCTCAATTTAGAAATTTTTAGGTTAGAAATAAGTGAGATATTTGAGTTGATAATATTTTTTATTATATGGTGCAAGTGGGTGTGTTGGTAAAAGCATGTTGAATTATGTGGATTACTATTTTTAAGACTATTAGGCTCGAGTTTTTGACTCTTGTTCATGGTGGCATCAATTTGAATTCATGCTATTGTTATTAGGAGTCTATGATGATCCTATTGAGTTGAGCATGTTCCATGTGTATGTGAGAATTTTTGTATATTCTTTGTTGCATGTGATGTCTAGAACTTTTCCAGTGTGTGTGTGAAGTGAAATAAAGAATGTGGGTTTAGAAGATGATATAGGTGTTTCTTTGATAGCCTTGTTTTATACCTTTTATTTGTCCTACCCTTTGTGCATTATCCTAATCCCCTTCTTTCATAGACCATAATTTTTTAAAAAAGTTCTCCTAAGTGCTTTAATGAAAATTGAATTAGTAAGGAGTTTGAGAAATTGAAGAAGAAAAAGGTGAAATTGATGCCCCAAGGTAATAGTTATTAGTTTGTAATTGATGTGTGGTTGATGGTTGTGATATAACTTATGCTAAAAATATTTCCATGATTGTGAAAAAAAAAGAAAAATTGATTCTTATGGTAGTAAACTATGTGCCACCATGTGTTTGTGAAAATGTTTAAAAGAGATGGGAAAAAAATAAAAGGTATGGGTGGATGAAAAATGGTGAAATTTGATTGTTGGAGATTGGTTTTAAATGTATAATGTAGTGTGTTAAAGCTCTTAGAGAGGTTAGTCACTATTCCCAAATAGTTCCTACCCGTTCCTTAGCCTAACTTACAACCCGAAAAAGACCTAATTGATCCTAAGTTCATCATTCTAATATTAGTAGAGCACTACACTAAGGGTAAGCCTATGATTCATTATGTGTAACTTGTGAATTCTTTGTGAGAGTGAGTGTAATTTAATTCTTGTACCCATTACGTTATAAATTACATTATTGTGAGGAATTATGGGTAACTCTCTTGTTGTGAGGGGCACATGATTGATGAATATGGTTGATTTTTATGATGTCTTTGATTGAATAATATGCATGAGTTTGCCATGTATTGAGTCAATTCTTGAGAATAGGATGTTTTGGAGTAGTTTTCTTGAGCTTTCAATTGTGTGTAATGTGCTTTGTGTAGAAACTTGCATACCGTGTAGTCATTCTAGTACTAGCTTGAGTGTCTTGCATTTAGTAGAAGTGTAGTGACATCTCCAATTTTTATGCTTAGAATAAAGAGTTGTTCAAGGAAGAACAAGAGTTTAAGTGTGGGGTGGTGATCGTGTGCATATTTATATGTTCAAGGCACCAATATACCCCTAGATATGAACTTGTTTTGAGAATTTTGATGTGAATTCTTGAGTATAATTCAGCTTTAATTATGTTCCATACCTAATGGAAATGATTAGTGCTTTTAGGGCTCAAATAGTGATGAACTTGATGCAATTGGATACATTGATGATATGTCATGACAGAAGAAATAAAAGTCATGGGAACATAGCTCAGAAAGACAAGCTGGAAGGAAGAACTTCAAGTTTATAAATTCACTGCGTCACACCGACCGACAAAATAGCATTGTTCGAATTCTAGGGGAGTATCGTGATATTAGCGCATCGCGGTGAGGCTCAAATTCCCATTTGGAAAAATCCGGCATTGGTCTGCGATTGTAGCGCATCGCGGTTCAAGCATAGTTGCCAATTTCTGAGACCTGGAAGTTTAACGCATCACAGAAGAAGAAAATTTCACAATTGTCAAAAACCAGTGGCTCACCGCGATAGTGGTGCATCGTGATGAGTGTAAATTTCATAATTTTACTGAATAATAGATTTTCAAGATTACACAAAGTGTGACAGAATATGGCATTTGATGGCATGGCGCGATGCGCCATGGATAATTCGGCCCAGTTGAAAGAAAACACCATGGAAACACAATCCAAGTCGGTTTATTACTTGAATACTATAAATATAACATCCCAAACTCCGTTTAGGGAGATCTTTGAACCCCTAGATCACTTGGAACAACAATGGAGGCTACCAAAACTTCTTTTTAAGTTTTTGTTTCTTTAATTTAGATTTTTTTTATGGTTTTAATCATTCATACAATTAATTGGATGTTGATTATGGCTATGAATGGCTAAAAACTCCCTTTCCGGGGTTGAAGACAAGAATATGATTATTATTTCTATGGATTAAGTTTATTTTCTTTGCTTATCAATATTGGTTGTTTGTTTATTCTCGTTTTAACTATTTTAAGGATTCGCGACCCTTATAATACATCTATTGTCAACCTTGTGAACTTGAGAAAGGGAATAGGGTGATAGAACATGAGAATAAATAGAGTATGGTTCTTGATTCTTTATAAAATAAGAAACTTGAATTAGTATCTAAGACAGGGATGTGCTTAGATACCTTACTTGATTCATATGTAACATGATATTTGTTGAGAACTTATATGAATTATTATATCCCCGCTCAATGATGTAGGTGTAAGGTTCAACTTAGGTAATAGATTGGAGGTTGGGAAACCATAATCACGCAATTAACCCTATGAATCAACAACCAAGATAAGCAAGTTAATGAATGAAATCCAATAGCATAATATGATTATTCAGAGTGCTTCAACCCTGGGTTTTCTCCTATTGATTGTTACAAGATCTTTACTTTATGCATTATTTAATTTACTTGCAATATACAAATTCAATTCTATCTTTTGGTTACTCTCGCATCAAGTGAATCTAAATTATGAACTAAAATCAAATCGTTGCCAAATCTAGTCTCTGTGGGAACGATAACTCCGTTTTCTTGAAGGCCACTATATTACTTGGTAGACCACATACACTTGCGTGTGCGCTTGGTCGTTGTCATGTACTAGACTAGTCTCTATGTTTTATTCAGAGATAGGTTATATCAATTTATTGATTTAGTACGTCATTTTGTAATATTAATACATTAGATGCTCTTGTACTGATTCCACCAGATTTTGGGACTATCTTGTGTATTTTAGTCTTTTTACTATATTTACTCTGCATTCTTCCTTCTTGTCTCTTAGTAGTCCATTACTAGTATTTCCAGACTATGAGTTGGATTACAGATTGGTAGGTTATTGTAGGTGACATAATGACCTGAGAAATTAGGTTGTGATATTTCTAAACCTATATTTTATTCTTTTATATGCATATGGGGAGAATTAAGTCCAAATATGCCAGGGATGATGAACTGGCATCCAATATGAAAGACTCAGTTAGAGGATAAAGTAGGGTTCGAATTTGGACCAGAGATATAGGATGGGAACGAGGAGTTGTCCCCACTTAGTAGGATTTTTAGCTTCAATATTGTCGTACTCTAATTTCTATTGTGAGAGGTTCTTTATAGTGTGGTAGGGTTAGTGCTAGTAGTGCTAAAGATAGAGGTAGGAGAGCTCATAGTGGTAGTCATGTGGTTGCTTAGTTCAAGGATCAAACATGGTCAGTGTTATGCTATACATAGAAGACTCAATGTAACACCCCGCATTTTTAGGCTAGAATTCAAACCGTCGTTCCTACGTGTAAAGATACGAACCTAATTATTTTATGTTAATATATGTGTGATGACCAATTCTATAGTGTGGGAATACCTTTGAATATGAATTGAGGTCACAAATATCTCCTAACTCAAAGAAGAGTTGAGAACGTTTCTATCGATTAAGTTTTAGTGAACGCTTCATCTTGGGTTAACTTTCAATGAACATTACTCCCTGAACAAATGAGTTATGTGTCCTACTATATACCAAAGAAAATATCTTTGAGTCCTCTTTCCAACGCAACTGGTTTCACCTTAATCCGACATCGGAGTGGAAAGTTATCTCATTTTACCTCAGCATGTTCGTCTATCAACAAGGTGACGACTTGAGGTGATAGGCAGTTAACTAAGTGATGACTTATCAGCCAATTCGTCACTCATAACAAGAATATGATCAACCTCAGCTACAAAGTGATGACTTGAGGTGATAAGCCATCAACTATGTGACGACTTATCAACCAAGTCGTCACCCTTAAATAGCAAGGGTTCAAATCAAACTATGGGTTGACGACTTAAGTTGATAAGACATCAACTAGTTGATATGCTATCAACTAAGTCATCAGCTAAAAATTTCAGCAATTTTAATTTAGCTTCGGGGGGGGGGGGGTGTTTTGGTCTTTTCCTCACCCTAAACCCTACCCCATAACTTAAAACATGGTTTAAACGCCATTGTCCCATTATTATGTCAGTTTCTCATCTCATAATCCTCTCCACTCTCAAGATCAAGAAAAAAATTAGGATTTCTTTCAAGGATAGATTTCAAGATAACTCAAATTCCTTTCCATCAAAAAGGTACGTGGGACTCTCCTAAACCTCTTGGGCATGGATTTACTATTTTCAAACTAGTTTTAAAGATTATATATGTATACATACGAAATTGTTTTCAAGATCATTGATAAGCATGCATTGAAAATCCTATATTTTGATGAAGTGTTGTGGACATTACAGTATGAAATCCTAAACTCAAAATGTTTGATATTTAGATTGTGCAATTAAATGAAAGCATGGGAAATGAAATTCCCCCTTTGACTATGAAATCCATTGATTTTAGATGTTGTGGGTTGATTATAAAGATTACTAAAAGTTTGAGTTTGAAGATTTACCATTACACATAAATTGTACTATTTTTATGAGATAATTAGAGAGTGTTTTACTTGCTTTATAAATGTTCATGTTTCCAATTAGGATTGCATGCATTTGATTAATGAGATGACCACCATAGATAAAGTGTTGAAAAGAGAATGCTTTGTTTCTATATGCTTTGAAATATGAACTATCGTTGGTTTTTAGAAATTTTTGGGTGGTCAATAATGCATTTCTGAAATAAGAAAAGGACAGTAGAGATGTTGAGATATGGCTTGCAAGTCTGGGTATGACGATACCCTGTTATAAGGTTCCCGAAATAGAATAAAATAGAAATAATTACAAGAAGAAGGGATGTTTTAAAGAGTCTAAAAATTGGTCTTAAGAGAGTTAGATGGTTACCCAAAGAAGGCATGTGCTCAAACAACTCATTGTCCAAAATCGTAATTTACCGACGCGGGTTCATGTTGTCCTAAAAGGGGGATTGTACGCTGGCGATGGCCCTGGGGCATAGTAGAGAAACAAATACTATGACCCTCGCGACAAACTTTGGTTGGGTACTTGGCCGCCGAGTCAAAGGTGGATTTCATATAGCCCGTAGAATTATAAATTTTAGGGTGTACCATCTTGCTCGGAAGAGAAATAAAGATGTTGAGTCATGATTTCAAGAAGATGTTTGAAAAAGAAGATGTTTGAAAGTTTCAGATTAGGCCCATGTGTTTTTCAAATGTTTTATTCTGGCGCGTTTTATGAAATACACTCACCTATATTATATTTTGTTTATGGATTGTTCTACATACCAGTACATTTGTATTGACCCCCTATATTTCAGGATCTGAGGCTCAATCCCACGGTCCTGCTAAATAGTAGATCAGTTTTGTCAGACATTGAAGTTTGTGAGCGTCCCTTATTTTCGAAGGACATGTTTCATGCTATATTATTGTTTAGTTTTACTTCATTGTCCGACCAGGGGCCTTGTCCCGAGTTTTAGACAAATGTTGTTTTTGTATTGTTAGAGATTTCGAAAACTGGTGTTAGATGTTCTTAAAATGTCTATGAACTTATATTCATATTGTTCAGTTAAAGTAACAAGATGACCATCTTTCCATTTTTACTATGTTTTTCCTCATCTCCTTATAGTATATGAATTGTGTATAAGATTGCCAGTTAGAAAAGGGCAATTGGGCCTTCATGGTTTGGGATGCTCGTTGTGGCCAGGGCCTCGGTTTGGGTCGTGACAAACTTGATATCAGAGAACGGTTCATGGTCCTAGGGTTCCTTCAAAGTCGCCTCGGGTAGAGTCCTTTTTAAGGGTGTGTAGCGCGCCAAACTTATAAGGAGTAAGCTACTAGGCGTGTAGGAATACCTTTTTTTTCTTCATGTTCTAGCTAGTGATACATAGTATGAATGTCCCCTAACTCTTGATTTCCTATATTTTAGAGATTAATCATGCCTCCCCATAGGTCAAACAAGCAAAACACCTATAATGTCCCGGGAGTACACCCTGAATGCCACACAGTGCTTACAGTCCCAAGAGACCACAAGCTAACCCTTGAGTTGGTACCTGCTGTAAGGACTTAACAAACTAATAATAAAAGATACATATGTGCAGAATTTAACTGAACATACGATAAGGTATCAAATATGGAAAACAACAATAAAGTCTGTCAATAACAACTGATAACTGAATAACTGACTAAAAGTGTCTGAAAGCCTCTAACTGACTAACTGTGAAATCGAAAGGACAAGTCACCAACTAACCCCGACTGACTACTGAACTGAAGTAAACATAAACTGTCCTTGGAACATTAGGAGTCACCATATCTACTGATGCAGATGCGCTGGCAGGTCTAAGTGTAGTTGGGAACCTGAGTGTCCGAACTTATGATATGATACATCATAGCACAAGAAATGAGTATGCGGTCATTACTTTGAATGTATTGGTATACTAAATGGGGTTAGGTTGTTATACATGGGTTCATGTGCATGAGTAATAACTAACTGAATGAATAACATGAAGTACTGAGTAAGAATGCATAAATACTGTAAAGACTGAGAATGCATGATCGGTCATAATTCATGATGCTAATAAAGTCCGTAAACTGAGACATTGAAATACTGATAACTGGATAACTGATATCTGTATACTATGGTCAAGCAAACCTGAAACTGAGTACTGGACTGAATACTAGACTGAGACTGTAGGATCTATCATCTAACCGACATGCTCCAAAATTAGCTAATTGGGGTCTAACCTGTAACCCCAATAGGAATGGTGTCAGTACCATGACATGGGTACTAACACTGGTTGTGCGGATCCACTAAAGTATTGTCTCAAAGGACTAAGGGTTACCCTCAACTGGAAGCGCCCTAATGAGATATGTGCCAACCCTCAACTGGCAGGTTAACATCTCTACCTACGCTAACTACATAGTTCTGGAATGCAGGGATTGCAACTAAAGGTCACGTCCTCAATAGGCAAGTGATCCCCCATCCCTGGGTTCTCTCGATACTAAATCCTACTCCCAAATGAACTAAACTGAGCTTACTGACATGATGTACTGATTGAACTGACAATGCTATATCTGAAAATCTACTGACAATGCTAAGACTAAGTAAACAACTAAGTTTTCAAGTATCAAAACTCCCAGGACTTGATAGAAACGTCAATAAAAACATATGAGAACATTTGAAACCATAATATGACTTAGAGAACATCATAAATAGTCATTGTTCAAGATTCATCTATGAGGCATCTCATCAAACACATGGGGGATCATAATGTTAAAGCATGAAGATAGTTTTAAACATGTGATTGTAACATAATTTCAATACCAAAATCATGGGTTAAGGATTTAACATGAAAATATCATCCTGGAAACGGATCAAAGGCTAATTCCAACAAGAACACATGTAAACATGATATAAGATTGAAATTCATAGAAGTTCATGGAAATAATTCATACTAACATGTAAAAAAATCAAATCTTTAAACTTGAAAACTGATTCTTGGACTTCATGTGTGAAAATGGCCCATGGATGAACATCTAACATACCTTAATAGAAGAATTCTTGGTGGTTCTCTTGAAACTTGAGCTTGAATCTTAAAGGGATAGGGTTTGTTCTTGAGAGAGAATATCTTTCAATTGAGAGAATTATGAATAATGGGGCATGTAATGGACCTTTGGGGTTTTAATTTTTTGTTTTAGACAGATTTAGGTGAGAGAAAATTACAAGACTGCCCTTGAAATTTAAAACTTGTAACTGGAATGCCGATTGGGCCTTCACCGCGACGCGGCAAGGCTGTTATCGCAATTTCCATCACAACGCGGTACAATTGCTGTGACTTGCTTGAATGTGACAATTGTCGTATGATCTTCACCGCAATGCAGTGACCCCTCCATCGCTATACTCACCGCGACGCGGTCCAATCTCGGTGAGTTTCTGTTTTGAAAATCTAAATGTGGTCCAAACCTCATCTGAAAAATCCAAAACATACCCGAGATATACTACTTACACCCCTGAATATGAATCAACTCAAAAATTTGCATCTCGGGGTTAGGAAGGCCAATTTAAAAATTCATCAAAGTTGAAAGGCCAAAAGAAAGACTAAGACCCCAACACTTACCCAAACTTTTAGGTTTTAAGCCTCTTATACATGTGCTATGGGCTTAGTTGAATTTAGAAAATTATGGGGTATTACAATATCTCCCCTTTGGGAACATTCATCATTGAATGAGACTAATTAATCTGAGAATATGGAGGGACTGAGGTTAAATACTAAACATGCATAACTGAAACATGATTACATAAATGTGGCTAAAACATGACACATGATTGAACTTATTCTTGAATGAATGAAATGACATGAGTCTGATTACCTAGTTGGAAATGAGAATGGAATAGAGATAATCAAAGGAAAAATGTTACCTTGAGCTCAATCAGAATTTGCGGAGAAAAAATAAGGGTACTTAATTCACATATATTCTTCTGTTTACCAAGTGGCTCCCTCAACGGACTGGTTCCCCCAAAGAACTTTGACTAGGGGAACTTCTTTGTTCCTTAGTCTACGAGTTTGACGATTAAGGATTTCTACTAGAAACTCCTCAAAAGAGAGACTGCCCTAAACATCTATGTTTTCTAAGGGCACTACAATAGTTGGGTCCCCAATACACTTCTTTAGTAAAGAAACATGGAACGCTGGGTGTACATAAGCCAAACCTGCAGGAAAATCAAGCTCATAAACTACCTTTCCAAAGTGGCTCAAGATCCTGTAAAGGCCAACATACCGGGGACTGAGCTTCCCTTTTTATCCGAAACTCTTCACTCCCTTTATGGGAAAGTTTTTCAAATATACAAAATCACCAATCTAAAATTCAAGATCTTTTTTCCTCTCATCTGCATAAGATTTTTGTCGGCTTTGGGTTGTCTTAAGCCTCTCTCTAATCAACTAAACTTTATCTAATGCATTATATACTAACTAAGGCCCTATCAAAGAAGTCTCACCTACCTCAAACCAACCAATTAGAGATCTATATCTTCTTCCTTATAGATCTTAAAATGGAGCCATCTGGATACTGAAATAATAGTTGTTGTTGTAGGCGAACTTAATCAAAGACAAGTGATCATCCCAACTACCCTTAAAATTGATAACACATGCTCTCAACATGTCCTCTTGGTTTTGAATGGTCCTCTCTGCCTAACCATCTGTCTGAGGGTGAAAGGCTATATTGAGGCGAACTTAGGTACCAAGACCCTTCTGGAAGGCTTTCCAAAAGTGAGAGGTAAACTAAGTACCTCTATTAGAAATGATGGATAACGAAACTCCATACAACCTAATCAACTCTTTGATATAGAGTTTGGCATAGTCCTTGGTTGAATAAGAAGTATGTACTGGCAGGAAATGGTTGATTTGGTCATCCTGTCCATAATGACCCAAATCGAATCATGTTGATGATGAGTACGAGGCAAACCCATCACAAAGTCTATGTTTACCTCTTCCTACTTCCAAGTGGGAATATTGAATACCTGCATAGTGTCACTAGGCTTTTGGTGCTCAACCGTAACTTTCTGATAAATAGAGCACTTAGCTATAAACTTTGTAACATATCCCTTCATGCCACTCCACCAATAGATTTCTCGTAAACCACGGTACATCTTAGTGGCCCCTGTATGAATAGAGTAACGCGTATCATGTGCTTTTACGAGAATCCGTTGTCTCAAATTATCTACTCACAGCCCACACAGTCTACCCTGGCAATACAATACACCATCTCCTCCTTGGGAGAAAACTTCTACTTCTAATCTCTGACTGACCCTTTCAACTTGACCAAGCTAGGATTTTTATCTTGCTTTTCTTTCACTTCGGCAACCAACGAAGGTTCTGAACTACTCTAAAACCATATACTATCCTCAGCTAAATCAATCAACCGAACCCCTAACCTAGAAAGTTGATGATCCTCCTAAACTAACTTTTTCTTATCATTCTCAGCATAGGAAACACTACTCATGGACAATCTACTAAGGGTATCTGCCACTACATTGGCCTTGCTCGGAGGATACAAAACACCCATATCATAGTATTTCAACAATTCTAACCACCTTCTCTGATAGAGATTTAACTCTCTCTTCAAAATTATATACTTCAAACTTTTAGGATTTGTGAACACATCAACATACACCCCATAAAGATAATGCCTCCAAATTTTCAAGGTAAAAACAATAGTTGCTAACTCAAGATCATGGGTAGGATAATTCATTTTATGGGGATTAAGTTGTCTAGAGGCATAGGCTATGACTTTACCTCTCTCCATCAACACACAACCCAAACCAACTCTAAAAGCATTACAGTAAACAACAAACCCATCTGAACCATAGGGTAACGTTAAAACTGGGGCTGAGGTGAGTCGATTCTTCAACTCTTGAAAACTCATCTCACAGGAATCTGACCACTGAAATTTGAATTTCTACTGAGTTAGTCTGGACATAGATGATTCAATAGATGAAAACCCTTCAACAAACCATCTGTTATTGCCAGCCAAACCCAAGAAACTCCTGATATCTAATAGGGAAATGGGTCTGGGCCAGTTTCTCACTGCTTTGGTCTTTTGGGGGTCAACTCTAATGTCGTCACCAAAAATAATATAACCAAGGAAGGCTACTGATCTTAGCCAAAATTCACACTTACTGAATTTGGCAAATAATTGATGGGATCAAAGAGTCCGCAATACAATTCTGAGGTGGTCTGCCTGATCGTTTTCATTACGGGAGTAGACAAAAATTTCATCTATAAAGACTATGAAGAACATGTCTAAGTACTACTTGAACTCTTTGTTCATCAAGTCCGTGAAAGATGCAGGGGCTTTCGTTAGACCAAAGGACATGACTAGGAATTCGAAGTGACTGTACCGAGTTCTAAAAGTTATTTTTAGAATATCATATTCTTTGACTCTGAGATGATGATAGACGGATATGAGGTCTATCTTAGAGAAATAACTAGCACATTAAAGTTGGTCTAACAAGTCATCAATTCTGGGAAGTGGATATTTATTCTTGATTGTAACTTTGTTCAACTGACAGTAATCGATGCACATTCTAAGAGAACTATCTTTTCTCACAAGAAAAGGATTGCAGCTCCCCATGGGGAAACACTGGGCATAATGAATCCCTTATCTAAGATGTCTTTCAACTGTTCTTTCAATTCCTTAAGTTTGGTAGGATCCATTCGATATGGCGAAATAGAGATAGGCTGAGTATCTGGAAAAAGGTCTATTCCAAAGTCAATTTCCCTTTCGGGAGGAACTCTGAGAAGATCTTCAGAGAACACATCTGGGAACTCCCTCACTACTGAAACTGACTCAAGACTAGGAGTCTCTGAGCTGGATTCTTTAACTCGAACAAGATGTTAGACACACCCCTTGAATATCATTTTTCTCGCTCTAAGGTACGAAATAAGCTAACCCCTAAGTGCAGAGGTACTACCCCTCCATTAAGGAATTGGTTCATTTGGAAACTAAAAATGAACAACTTTATTTCTACAATCAACTGAAGCATAGAATGTGTAGAGCCAATCTATGCCAAGAATCACATCAAAATCATTCAGAGCCAATCCATGCAGAGGTACTACCCCTCTATTAAGGAATTAGTTCATTTGGAAACTAAAAACAAACAAATTTATTTCTACAATCAACTAAAGCATAGCATGAGTAGAGCCAATCCATGCCAAGAATTACGTCAAAATCATTCATCTCTAACTCCAAAAGATCAACTAAAGTGACTTTCTGGGTTATTGTGATCAGATAGTTCATGTATTCTTGCCTGGATACAATAGAGACATCTACTTGGGTGGACACTGAGAAGGGTTCTACTAAAGTTTCAGGACTGACATAAAAATTCACAGCTATATAGGAAGTTACAAATGAAAGAGAAGCTCTGGGACCTAACAAAGTATAAACATATAAATGAAAGACCTATAATGTACCAGTAACCATAGCAGGAGAATTTTTCTGATCCCGTCGGAACTGAAGTTCATACAAACTATTTTGGTGTAGACCACTGGTGGCACTAGAAGTGGCATCCTGCTAGGTTGGGGACTGAATAGAATAGGGGATGACTGGACTGACCCTGCTGACCAATCTGTGGGAAATCCCTGACCCTGTAGCCTGGATTGCCACACCCAAAGCATACATCACCTCCAGCTAGCTCTACACACACCCTGATGGTTTCTACCGTATTTCTGACAAAGAGGATTTTTGTGCCCACTGTTCACACTTTCCTGGGGCTTAGGGCCTGGCTCCCTATCCCGATTATCATTTTTGAACTTTGGTACTAGTGCACTAGCCGAAGATAGAGATGGGTATGAAGATTTCTGATGGAATTGAGTATGATTACCACCCTCCGACCTTGGCTGAGAAAAACTAAAGCTACTTAGTTTAGCCCTCTTGCTCTCCCTCTCTCTTTTCTTATATTTTTGCTCCTCAATCTGTTGAGCATGGACCATCAACCTAGACAAGTTCATCTCCTTAATCAACATCGTGTTCCTACACTCCTTGACCACACTATCAGCTACACCAGAGATAAACTTACTCATCCTAGACCTGTCATCAAACACTACATTAGGTGCATACCTAGCTAGCCGAGTAAACGTAAGAGAATACTCTTTCACACCCATGTTTCCCTATCTTAAATTAATAAACTTTTGCACCTTAGCTTTCTTTAACTCCAAGGGGAAGAACCTGTCTAGAAAGGTTATAGAAAACTCTTCCTATTTAACAGGCCCTGCATCAACCCCTCTATCTCCCTTCTACTTCTTATACCAGGTGTGAGCAACATCCTGCAACTGGTAAGCACCCAACTCGGCACTCTCACTAGAATTTTCACCCATAATGTCAGTTACCTTTTGAACCATGTCAAGGAAATCCTATGGATCCTTATCAGACTTAGATCCCAAAAACAGAGGAGGGTTTACTCGGGTAAAGTCCCAAATCCTAGTTGCGGATGTATTAGCCACTGGAATGGCTGGGATGGCAGCCGACTGATTATTTTGGGCTGCTAGTGAGTGTGCTAAAGTTGCGAATATTGATCTAAATTCGGAATGGGAGACATGCTCGCTCAGGGGATCTTCTTGAACAGGCGTAGGTGTGGGCTGATTCCCGTTTCTTCTTCCATTAGTCTTTCTGGGAGACATGTTCTATAAATGGAAGAAAGATTGAATTAGACAGAAAGCTTAACTCAAGATCATACCCATTTGCAAGACATGAATACTGAAATAAGGGGAACTTTTTCTAAAACATCTTGTAGCCTCATGTCCATAAGTATGGCCCGCTCCACACCCATGCACAAGACTCTACTTAACACGACTTTCAAAATCCCTAGGACACTTAAAAACCTTAGGCTCTGATACCAAATTTGTAACACCTCGAGAGTACACCCTGGACGCCACACGGTGCTTACAGTCCCGAGAGACCATAAGCTAACCCATGAGCTGGTACCTGCATTGAGCACTGAACAACTGATAAAAAGGGATACACATGTATGGAATTTTACTGAACACGCCATAAGGGTTCGAATACGACAAACAATGCTGAATCATAATACGAAAAACAATTGTCTAAAAACAATATTGTAAAGATTGTCAATAACAACTGATAACTGAATAATTGACTAAAAGTGTTTGAAAGCCTCAAACTGACTGACTGTGGAGTTGATGTGACTAGTCCCCAATTAACCCCAATTGACTACTGAATAGGAGTAAACATAAATAGTCCACAGAACATGATGAGTCACCAGAGCTACTGTTGTTGATGCGCTGGGAGGTCTTGGTACGGTTGGGAACCTGAGCATTCGAACCTATGATTTGATATATCATAGCGCAAGAAATAAGTATGCGATCAGTACTTTGAATATACTGGTATGCTAAATGGGGTTAGGCTATTATATATGGGTTCATGTGCATGAGCAATAACTGACTGAATGAATAGCATGAAGTACTGAGTAAGAATGCTTAAATACTGTAAAGACTGAGAATGCATGACCAGTCATAATTCATGATGGTTATAAAGTGTGTAACCTAAGAAAGTGAAATACTTATAATTAGATAACTAATATATGTATACTATGGTTGATAACGCTCAAATTACACTCTTGAATGGGTGTAAGCGATCGTTGTCAATATAAAACCCAACTAGGTTGGGGTCAAATCCCACAGGGAACAATGTGAATGGTGATTAAACTAGTTTGAAACTAAAGCTACAAGTTAAATTCAAACAAACGATATAAAAAAAATAAAATGGGAGTTTTGGATATTAGCAAATAATTTTTGGTCACTTTAATTTCAGTGTTTGTCAATCAAGAGTTTATGAAATAACCAGGATTATGTTCACTAGGGCTTACGGAACATGACAGATGCAACCATTAACTCAAGGTTCTCACGGTGGTTAGGATGACAAGCTATCTTTATCGATGATATGCTCAAATGTCTCTTGACCTATTCGAGCGTCTAATTTCCTAATCCTCTCAGACTTAGGGAATCGCAACTCACTGCCCAGATTTTACCTCAGGTTAATCAACATTGTTACAGCGCTGATTATTAAACGAAGCCTTTTCGAGTTCCTGTTGATAATTCACTTCCTACTATTTATGATTTCCTTCTCAAGCAAACCAAAGTAGGTACGCTTATTTTTTGCAACCAACGGACATAAATTCTAATCTCAGAATTACCAAGAAATCCTAACACTTATTAAACCTTGAGTAATTAATTAACACCTTATCATGACCTAACCCTAGATTCCATAATCCAGGTTAATAGTGTTTAGTTACTCATGATGCCAGAAATCAGCACACAATTTGAATTCATAACTGGAAAGATTAACTTACAAGAATGAAGGAAATCAAAAGTGTTCTTGTAATTGAATCACAAGGCAAAACACTAAAATATTGTTCTTAGAGAGAGAGAGAGAGAAAAAAAATCATATATTGTCAATATGTCAATGGATAGCTAGATAGCTCGATAATTTCATATTTATAAAACCCCTAAAACAAGGCTTTAAAATAATAAATCCTAAATAAGGAAATAAAATTAAAAGTTTCAGACTTTCATTGGAATAGACGACGGCGCCCATGACGGCCTATAATGATCTTGACGGCCTATCACAAACGTCGTCAGCGTCTCTACAATTTCAGCTTCTGCTACCTAAGGTTGACAGCGACGGTGACGTCCTATCAGGATCTTGACGGCGTGTCATGAAGGTCGTCACAAAGCTTCCTACAACTCCCATTTTCTGTTTAGGGTTGACAAAACCCGTAACAGCCTATCACCAGGCTGACGACATGTCATGGATGTCGTCATCCACACTTAGCTCTCTATCTGCTTCCGATTTCAGTCTTTTTGCTTCCTTTATTAGTGTTTCCCCCTCCTCTCTACTTTTACTACAAAATCAAAGTAAACTAATCAAAAAAGACTAAAGTTGTTCAAGACTTTGCAATTATTTAGAGTTAAAAGCTTCAAATGTGTTAGCATGGTATCACACATCAACACCCTCAACTTAAACAATTTCTTGTCCGCAAGAAACCATAACATAACTAAGAGCATACAAAGTACAATTCGGCAGCTAACTACTCATATCAGTTCAGAACAAATGCACCATCTCTAAGGTCAGTCAAATTAAGAGCAACTGTGTCTATTATTGAAAACACCTATGCAACTCACCAGGATCAAGATATGGCAAGAATCTTAGCAATAACAACCCAGTACATACCCAAATCACACTATCCAAATAAGGCAGTGATTAGCAACATACCTAGTGTTCCCTCACAACAAAGAAATCCCTTTTTCACTTATGTCATAATTTACATACATAAATACAGGGATAAACACAAAACTCACTCTCATAACGAAGTTCCAACATTGAGCATCAAATGCCTTAGGCTTGCCCTTTTAGTCAGTCCCCAAGTCATCAGACAGGTTAGTTAGGATCACTATAGGGCTTTTCTTAAGCTTGTAACATAGGCTAGGGGCTGGTATGATATTCATGGATATTTCAGAGTGAATATGCCTCCTTGACACTACACTAAACTCTTGGGCTTTCAACTCCCAACCTTCTTTTCTTCCTCTCTTTTATTGATCACATATGCTCAAGATGGATGCGGTCTTTTCAATTATCACATTATTTTTTTATCATCTTTTACACAACTTTCTCATTTCTTATTTTTTTTTTCACCACACCCAACTTTTTATTCTTTTATTTTATTCTTTCTCTCTTCATACTTATTTTGTATTACGCACCCCTATGATAGCCATCCTCAACTTAGGATGTTTGCCTAAGTCAAGGTACATAGTGTCCAGGAAGAACCAGGGCCAAAACAGGTTCATTGTGATATAAATGGGAAGGTGAGAGGTGTCGTAGAAAGAAATAGGTTAATTAGGCTCAAAACAGGGATCAAAAGATACTACGCACATAGGGAAGATCATTTTGGCTAAAGTGGGCTAAAATAAAAAAAACGGCCTATGATCCTTTCCTAACTCCTATCCTATGACCATGACAAGACTAACAGGGCAAGTTCTAGATTCAACACACAACGGGAACTGAGTAAGACCTTACACACACAAGACACACAAGTATCTCGTATATCACTACTTATCCAGTTCATGCACTTGTTTAAAAAAGGTTACTCAGTTGCCAGACTAATGCCACAAAAAGATACACCGTGGTCACAAATGGATGCAATTCACATAGTATGCAATTCACATAGTAATATATCAAACCAATGGAGAGGTGCTCAAAAATCACAAAAATAAGTTAAATGCCTTAGTTACTTGTATTTATCCTAGTCAAATACAACACATCACAAAATAAGTGCAATACGCCTAAACATGTCTACTCTACTAGGAACAAGACTCCGAGGAAAAGATGCACGGCAACAAAAACCCCAGGAGGACATCAACACCCACAAGTAGCCCTAACACCCTCAACTTAAAATCATGCAATGTCCCCAATGCGTCAAACTAAAACAAGAGAGTTAGAAACATACCTGTGGCACCATAGGTGGGAAGATCTAATGTCAATCACATAATACGAATGCAAACAACAAAATAGCTTGGGTTGCCTCCCAAGAAGCGCCTAATTTAGTGTCGCGGCACGACAACATCCAGTCATCCTTTATCCCTCCACTTTGATGATTTAAATTATTGGCCCATCTTTTGATATTTATATCTTTTAGGTTCGTTGGGCAAATGTGAGGGCATGATAAGGAATGTTCTATCACGCCACTTCGAAGACTTGAACCGCTTGCCCAATTTTGCATCGAACTTTCGTGTGGTCTCATTGGGCAAAGATGAGGATCTTAAAAAGCCACTAAATTGATATCGATCTTTAAGCTTCTTGCCCTTCAAGACTGGGGTTGTAGTATACCCTTTTGGAAAGATAAACTCTAAAATATAAGAATTTTCCTCCTCATTTTCAAAATTCATCATTTGCTTGGGTGGTTCAACTTTCATCACATCCACCAAGCATAATGTTAAAAAATGGTTCAAATAAGTACTGACTTTTTATTCTGGAGTAGCATCTCTATTAGTATCTTTACCCTGAAATGGGCTAGAGTCTTCACAAGGATTGTTCTTGATTTCTTCTTTCAATTCTAGTACCATTTCCTCATCTTTAGCATCTTTGTTCATGAATGGTTCGATTGGTTGGGAAATCACCAATGGAAGATCAACATCAAGCTCATCATCAATATAGGATTCTTGTTCCTCATCTTCATACTCTTCCATTATATTAAATGATTCCACAGACAAGATATCATCTAACCATAATATAGAAGAATATTTTGAATAATTGACCTTTATATCCATCTCCTCATGAATGATCGGCTTCATGTCTTGACGCATATCATATATGATATCATATGTTTCTTTCTGGAGATCCAACATTCATTAAAACGTAGCTTCAATGCCACTCTTATCGATGCTTCATTCTTCTTTTTCTTGACCATAAGACCTATCAAACTCATAAGAAGAACTAGAATTTGGGTTAGCGCAATAGGGGGAGGGGGCATTTGGGCAATCACTCCAATGTCCATCTCGACCACCACATAAAAAATAATCATACTCTCGGTAGGATGGAGATGGTGCACACATCTCTCTCCGGAGAGCATAGCTACAATCTTTTCAAAAGTAAGGTCCATCACAATATGGAAATGGATCATCAAGATAAGATTTCCAACCACCAAGATCATGTTCATTCCACGATGCCATAGTAATAAGTAAACTAAAATAAAAATCTACCTAACACAAGAAATAAAAGAAAACTAAAAACAAATATTTACAAGTTTGAATTCGAGCTAGTAGGCTAAAATTCCAAACCAACTCAATACGTCAAATTGTTCCCCGGCAACGGCGCAATTTTTTATAACCCTTAAATTGCACTGTTGAATGGGTGTAAGCGATTTTTTTCAATATAAAACCCAACTAGGTTGGGGTCGAATCCCACATGGAACAATGTGAGTGGTGATTAAACTAGTTTGAAACTAAGGCTACAAGTTAAATTCAAACAAACAATATAAAAAAAATAAAATGGGAGTTTTGGATATTAGCAAATAATTTTTGGTCACTTTAATTTCAGTGTTTGTCAATCAAGAGTTTATGAAATAACAAGGATTATGGTCACTAGGGCTTACAGAACATGATAGATGCTACCATTAACTCAAGGTTCTCATGGTGGTTAGGATGACAAGATACCTTTATCGATGATATACTCAAATGTCTCTCGACCTATTCGAGCGTCTAATTTCCTAATCCTCTCGGACATAGGGAATCGCAACTCACTACCCAAATTTTACCTCAGGTTAATCAACCTTATTACAGCGTTGATTATTAAACGAAACCTTTCTAAGTCCCTATTGATAATTCACTTTCTACTATTTATGATTTCTTTCTCAAGCAAACCAAAGTAGGTACGCCTATTGTTTGCAACCAACAGACATAAATTCTAATCTCAGAATTACCAAGAAATCCTAACACTTATTAAACCTTGAGTAATTAATTAACACCTTATCATGACCTAACCCTAGATTCCATAATCCAGGTTAAGAGTGTTTAGTTACTCATGATGCTAGAAATCAGCACACAATTTGAATTCATAACTGGGAAGATTAACTTACAAGAATGAAGGAAAGCAAAAGTGTTCTTGTAATTGAATCACAAGGCAAAACTCTGAAATATTGTTCTTAGAGGGAGAGAGAGAAAAAATCGTATATTGTCAATATGTCAATGGATAGATAGATAGCTCGATAATTTCATATTTATAAAAACCCTAAAACAAGGCTTTAAAATAGTAAATCCTAAATAAGGAAATAAAATTAAAAGTTTTAGACTTTCTTTGGAATAGACGACGACGCCCATGACGGCCTATCATGATCTTGACGGCCTATCACGGACATCGTCAGCATCTCTACAATTTCAGCTTCTGCTGGCTAAGTTTGATGATGACGGTGGCGTCCTATCAGGATCTTGATGGCGTGTTGTGAAGTTCATCACAAAGCTTCCTGCAACTCCCATCTTCTGTTTAGGGTTGACGGCACCCGTGACAGCCTATCACCAGGCTGACGACATGTCATGGATGTCGTCAGCCACACTTAGCTCTCTATCTGCTTCTGATTTCAGTCTTTCTGCTTTCTTTATTAGTGTTTCCCCCTCTTCTCTACTTTTGCTGCAAAATCAAAGTAAATTAATCAAAAACGACTAAAGTTGCTCAAGACTTTGCAATTATTTAGAGTTAAAATATTCAAATATGTTAGCTTGGGCTCACACATGAATGGTCAAGCAAACCTGAAACTGAGTACTGGACTGAGACTGTGGGAGCTATCATCTAACTAACATGCCCCCAAAATGTGCTAATTTAGGTCCAACCTATAACCCCAGTTGGAAGGGTGTCAGTACCGTGCCATGGGTACTAACACTGGTTGTGTGGATCTACTAAAGTATTATCCCGAAGGACTAAAGGTCACCTTCAACTGGTAAGGCCCTAATGAGATATGTGTCAGCCCTTAACTGGCAGGTTAACATATCCACTTACGCTGTCTACATAGTTCTGGAATGCAGGTGTTACTACTAAATGGTACACCCTCAACTGGAAAGTGAGCCCCCATCCCTAGGTTCGCTCGGTGCTAAATCCTACTCCTAACTAAACTGGCTCATATTACTGAACTAAATTAAGCTTACTGACATGATGCACTGACTGAACTGACAATATTATATCTGGAAACATACTGACAATGATAAGACTAAGTAAACAACTAAGTTTTCTGGTATCAAACCCCCCACGACTTGATAACAATGTAAATAAGAACACATGAGAACATTTGAAACCATAATATGAATTAGAGAACATCAAAACTAGTCATTGTTCAAGATTCATCTATGAGTCATCTCATCAAACACATGGGGGATCATAAAGTTAAATCATGAAGATAGTTTTAAACATATGATTGTAACATAATTTCAATACCAAAATCATGGGTTAAGGATTTAACATGAAAATATCATCCTTGAACGAATCAAAGGCTAATTCCAATAAAAACACATGTAAACTTGATATAAGATTGAAATTCATGGAAGTTCATGGATATAATTCATAATAACATGTAAACAATTAAATCTTTAAACTTGAAAACTGATTCTTGGACTCCATGGGTGTAAAGGGCCCATGGATGAACATCTAACATACCTTAATTGAAGAATTCTTGGTGGTTCTCTTGAAACTTGAGATTGAATCTTGGAGGTCTAGGGTTTGTTCTTGAGAGAGAATAGCTTTCAATTGAGAGAAATTATGAATAATAGGGAATATAATGGCCCTTTAGAGATTTAATTATGTGTTTTTGATGGATTTGGGTAAGGGAAAATGACAATACTACCCTTGGAATTTAAAACTCATAACTAGAACGCCAATTGGGCCTTCACCGCGACGCGCCAATGTTGTTATTGTGATTTTTACTGCGATGTGGTACAATCGCGGTGACTTACTGTAATCTGAAAATTGCCGATTTGATCTTTACTATGACGTGGTGACCCCTCCATCGCTATACTCACCGCGACGTGGTCCAATCGCGGTGAGTTGCTGTTTTGAAAATCAAATCATGGTAAAAACCTCATCCAAAAAATCCAAAACTTACCCGAGACATACTACTTACACCCCTGAACATGAATCAACTCAAAAACTTACGTCTTGGCGTCGGAAAGGTCACTTTAAAAATTCATCCAAGTTGAGAGTCCAAAAATAAGACTAAGTCCCCAACACTTAGCCAAATTTTTAGGTTCTAAGCCTCTTATACATGTGTTATGGGCTCAATTGAACTTTGAAAAGTATGGGGTATTACAATGCCCATGATGATGATGTCCGCCCTACTCATGGGATGGAAAACTGTAATAGAGCTCGTACCCCTTAATTTGTTGCTACTCCAGGAGCTCCTTTGATCAAAACTAGTCCTCCACGGGATCCTCAGTTTGGTGTTAATTATACTCAGCCTCTTCATAGGAAAGTCTCGAACAAGGAGTTCCGGCAGTCCATTTATATGATTGCTCGACTCGTGGCATCTCAATCCCATCGGTTTGAAAATGTAAGTTCTATGCCTGGTTCATCTGAAACTACTCAAGTTGGTCAGTTCAAGTTGGTCAGTTCTTTTAACTATTCACTTAATCATCCATTGCATTTGGACATCATGTGTTGCTTTTATGTGTTATTTGTCGTGTATTTGGCTTCTATCTATACTTGCATATATTTTTGTCCTTTTGTTGTTACATATATATTTATTAGAATTATTAGTAAAGTCGGTGTGAGCTACCGTTTGAGAACTTTTCTGCTTTCAGGTTGTATGCTCATAGTATTTTCTTTACTTATCTTATTTTCTACTTTGCTCAGTTGGCCTATAATACCTATTTAGTACAAGTAAACCATAGACATTCCTACTGTTCCCTTTCAGTGCCGATCGTAGTATGAATACAACGCACGATGGTTGAGTTCGTATGTAAGGATTCGGTGATTTCAAGGTACTGGACACTCTTGGTTTATTAGAGTTAACTTCAAGCCTTATTCTGCCTATTGTTATGTCTTTATTTAAGTTTCACTGACAAACTTTGTATTTCAGATTCGATTATGTATTACGTCCTTTTATACTTATGACATCAAGTTTTGAGATGGTTATGTATCTCTCACACTCCCGTATTTATCTATATTAAGTTTGACTTTGTTCTAGTAGTCTCGCATTGTTTCATTTTATTTCTATTTCTAGTTTTTCTTACTTTTGGACGATTGACTTACTTAGCACGGTTGAGCCACGATAAGTTCAATCATGATCTCATGTTTGGATCGTTACAATAATTTTCACATAATATATGTTACTCATTTTATTCCAAATTATGTTATGTAAATATAATTTTGAGAATTAACTAAATTTTAATATATATTTTTTGATATTTTAAATTATTGATTATTGTTATTTATTATTATTTTTATGGAATTCTTAAATGTATATTATATTAAAAAGAGTTACCGACAAATAAAATTGAACTAACATAATATAGAAGTATATTAGTCGTGGAACTGAACCACAAAAAAAGTAAATGGTCAGCTGAAATTAAAATTTGGGGTCCACATATATAAAGAATTGAATAAATTAATAGGAAATCAGAAAGGAAAAGACAATGGGAAAAGCAAATGTGACCAATACGTGTTTTTCCTATTGTTATAGATGATAAATAATATTTTTTAAAATATAGGATATCTAGGTGTTTTTCCATTTTTGAAATAACGATATTTTGAATCTTAATTATCGGTTACAGTGATAGTTTGATTGATTGTCAAACATAATAAAAGTTTGCTTAAAAAGCTCGCTATATATTCTATCAATTCATTCAGTACAAAGTATCGATTCACTCTATATTAATCTGCTATGTGTCAAAGCGAACAAATAGGAGAGCTAATTGATACACTTATATAGAGCAAATTGATACAACTTTAAGTGAATCAATATAGAGTGAAACAGATAAAATCAGAAGTCTAGCCATGCATTGTAATATTTTAAACTGTTGCTATTTTTGGTAAATACAAGATATATATTTGCTATGGTAGGTACTTTGTCCTTTTGGGTTTGCTATGAAGTTTTAGTCACAGTTTGACAAATGACTAGCTATTTAATATCGAAGTAAAATAGGGGTATAATATTCATACTTCAGATATAAAAAGAAATTATAGGTTTGAACCATCTGAATAATTTCTTGGTTATAATTTTATAAAAGTTTGACCTTATAATTTGTTACTTGGCTTTAAAACTTCAGGAAAATTTTGAAGCACGAATACTTCTTTGGTTTTGAAACTCCAACAAATTTTGAACACCATGAGTCATCTTCCTTCTACTTCAAAGTTGTCTATGTATTTACAAACCACCTACTCTTCCTAATCTCTCTTTGAGAATCTTCACTCCCATGTAACTGCATCAAATGGGACAAAAAGCATGAGACAATTATAGGGAATGGATTTAAGTTCAGTGTCATGTAGCAATTAAGTTACCATTTTTACAGTAATGCATAGAACTTAAAGTCAATTCATATTATTATGGTGTTACCTACCCATCATCATCACTGTGGTGATTTGCCTGGCGATTCTTTAAATTTGGAGCCATCGATAAATGGAGCCTATTGACACCAAGAACCCTGTGATCTGGGGCGATCACCTTGCCAGCATGACAGCCGCCATGATAATGCCATATTGTGATCACAACGTCTTTGCAGAATTGTTCTAAGGACTCTGTGTTATTAGTGTGTTTTGGTATAAGATTAACATTAGCTTGGACACTCATGTTAAGCAGCTTATCCAGTGTCTCTCTTTGTTACAGTACGTGTTGGAAGAGTTAGATTAATTTTATTTTTGTGGCGGGGAGGGGGGGATCAAACTCATGTGGGTGAAAATTTCATATCAATTTATGTGGCTAGGAAATGAACTTGGAGAGCAAGTAAATATTTGTGGAGGATAAATTTTACTTTATTTTATTTTATTTCTTTTGTTCTTGGAGCCCAAGTTTTGTCATCCTATTTATTTTATTTATTTTGAGCTTGGTTATTTATTTTATTTATTCAACATAGACTCCCGCCTTAGTAATTCCTATAGTCTGAATCAGTGACTGTTCAACGAGCCTATTTGTGGGGATGATAATTGTGTTTAAGGTATTATCTGACATTTCTTAACCAATGAACTTACTGGCAAGCACAACGGGATGTTCAATTTTTCCTATCCGGCCTTTACGTAAAACAAGTCAATATCGCTAAAATTTTAAAAAAAATTATTAAAAAATCAAAAAATTCATTTAATGAAAAATAATTTGACTCCTCGAACAGTAAAATCTTCAAATAAGATGTAATGGAGATACATGGGTCGTACGAGATGCATGTATGATGAATGAGATGCACGTGCGATGTAAGCAATGTACATATCATGCACGTACAAAACACAACAATCATCATGGTAATGCCATATTGCGATCACCTTGCCAACATTACAGCCACCATGGTAATACCATATTGTGATCACAGCGCCTTTGCAGAATTGTTCTAAGGACTCTGTGTTATTAGTGTGTTTTGGTATAAGATTAGCATTAGCTTGGACACTCATGTTAAGAAGCTTATTCAGTGTCTCTCTTTGTTACAGTGCATGTTGGAAGAGTTGGTTTGATTTGATTTTTATGTGTGTGTGGGGGGGGGGGGGTCAAACTCATGTGGAAGAAAATTTCATGTCAGTTTATGTGGCTAGAAAATGAACTTGGAGAGCAAGAAAAAAATTGTGGAGGATAAATTTTACTTTATTTTATTTTATTTATTTTGTGCTTGGAGCCCAAGTTTGGTTATCTATAAAAGGATGTTCATTCTTCATTATTTAAACCATCCACAAATCATAAAAAAGCACATTGTAAGAGTGGAGAGTGGAGAGAGTAATTCTCTTAGGTGTATTTGGGGTCCCTCTCATTTCTTGTTAATAATATAAAGGTGGTTGTTCTCTGTTGGATGTACAATCATTCTAATTCGAACCACATTAAATCGTGCATTCTTTCTTGTTCTTTATTTCATGTTTTTCCTCACATTTGGTATCAGAGCAAGATTCTATCTGAGTATGCTTTGTGGTTGCAACATAGTCTGATCTTCCACAGTAGAAAAGAATTACTTCTATTTTCTATATTTTTAAATACTATCCATAGTAGAAGAGTAAGAACAAGTAGCAACGAGTTCCATAAAGTTTGAAATTGATAGATTTATTGGGTGTAAAAACTTTAATATTAGAAGATCCAGATGATGACGGTATTATGGAGGGAAGGTTTGATCTATGCTATTGTCAGAAAGTACCTTGATGGTACATTGAATTTGGAAAAGGAAAGGATTGAAGGTGATGCACTGAGTGTCCTCCAGCTGTACCTTGCACCTAAAATGTTTTGTGAAGTGAGTGCAGATACTAACGAGACGATCAAACAGTTATGGGACAAGAAGCAATGGCATTATCAAGACCAATTGGTGACGATAAAAAAATATTATTACAACAGTGTCTTCACACATTTAAGATAGAGTCTGGTACTTTGTTGCAAGATCATCTAGATGCATTCAATAAAATTATCATGGACTTAAAGATTGTCAGAATTAAAAAGAATAAGGAGACACTAGCGTATGTTTTGCTATTTTTATCGACTTTAAAATATCGTGATGTAGAAAATTCAATGATATATTGCAAGAAGCATATCACACTAGAGCAAGTATATCAAGAACTTAAATATTGTGATGTGAAAAGAAATTTTAAAGGAGACAAAGATGATGGAGATAGTGGGATCGTTGTGAGAGTCCGTACTCTGCATTTACTAGAATCTTGTTGTTCTTTGCATATGATATTCCAAAGAGATTGGTTTAGCAATTATGATAAATATGGAGGAACTATAGTAATGGACAATAATGAAGCTTGCAAAATAGTTGGCATTGGCTCAATTTAGGTTCTCTACCATCTTGAAGTTGTGAGGACTATTATAAAAGTTTGTCATATTCCCATTCTTAAAAGGGATTTGATCTCCCTGAGTACTTTGGATAAATAAGGCTACAAGTACTTTGGATAAATAAAGAATTTTATCTCCCTGAGTATTTTGGATAAATAAGGATATAAGTACAAGAGTGATGGAGGAACTATGAAGGCGACTAAAGGTTCTTTATTCATGCTATATGCCAAGTTGAAGGACAACCTCTACATACTGTCAGGTATTACCATTGTTGGCTTTTTCAATGCATCTATAGTACAGTTATTAAATAGTAAAAATTTAAGATTATGACACATAATTCTAGGTCATATAAGAACATGAGGACTGGAGATGTTGAGTAACCATAACCTTTTGAATGGTCATAAGATTAGCACACCTGAATTTTGTGAGCTTTGTATCCTTGGAAGTAGATGAAGGTCAGCTTCAGCATTGGAAAGCACAAGATGAGAGGAGTGCTAGACTAAATCCATTCATATTTATGGAGTCTCTATAAGCTCTATCTGAGGTACAAAATAGATATCATCTCACATTCATTTATATTTTTTCATGAAAGGTTTGGTTGTATTTCTTGAAGGCAAAAAATGATGCTTTTGAAGCATTTAAAGAGTAGAAGGTTTGGTTGAGAATCAAATGAAATGGAAAATCAAGCATTTTCGCATAGACAATGACTTGAATTATTACATCGAAGAGCTTTAATGATTTCTACAAGGTTAATGGGATCTCAAGACATAAGACAATCAGTCACACACCGCAGCAGAATGAAATTGCCGAGAAGATGAATAAAATTCTTTTAAAAAGGTGTTGTATGCACCTATAAGACAAAATGTACAAAGTGTTTTGGGCTAAAGTAGTTCATACTACTTTTCATATTGTTAATCAATCTCCAGCATCAAAACTAAATTTAAGACTCCAAATAAGCTATGATCAGGTAAATGCTCTAACTATTCATGCTTACGAGTATTTACGTATCTAACTTATTATCATATTAAGGAAGAAAATCTTGAAACAGAGGCTAAAAAGGCATATCCATAGGGTATGTGGATAGAGTAAAAAGGTACAAGCATGGATAGAGTAAAAAGGTACAAGCTTTGATGTTTATCTTTACTCAACTTTGTAGTTAGTATAGATGCTACCTTTGATGAATCCTCTATAATTGATCCTCGTAAAGTTTCTGTGGAGCTGTCAGAAAATCAAAATAGTGAGTAAGTTGAGCTTACCAAGGAGAAGGATTAAGAAACTCAAGTTAACGAATCAGAATATACAGACTTAACAAACTTATTGTCAATGAACCACACATAATTGTGAAGGGAAAAGACAAAAGGCAGATACAGAAACTAGAATGCCTTATAGAGCATAAAAAGCAAATTTCATATACATTCATAACTGCAGCAGAAGAGATTAAGGATCTTGAGCCCTCCTCGTATGTCAAAGAAACTTATTGCAAGATGTTGCACGATGATAGTTGACCATGATAGAAGAGATAGAATCTCTTCACAAGGATCAGAGATGAGTTTTAGTTGAAAGGGAAAATGGATGTAAATCGATCTAACGAAAGAAACAGGAAATTTCAAAAGTGAAAGATGCTAGATTTAAAAAGAGATTGATTGCAAAGGGTTTTAGTTAGAATTAGAGAAGACTATAATGAGATCATCTCTCATTCATGAAATATATCTTAACTCGTGTGCTACTAGTATTGGTTTTATAATTTAATTTAGAGATTCAACAGCTTGATGTTAAAACTACTTTATTGCATGGTGACCTTAGAGAGACAATCTATGTGGATCAGTCTAAAGGTTTCCTAGATGAGGTAAAAAAGACCATGTATGCCAACTAAAGAAGTCTTTATATGATTTAAATCAATCCTCTAGACGTTGGTACAAGAGGCTGGATGAATTCCATGACTACATATGGATTCTTACGGAGTGCGTTTGATAGTTGTGTGTATCATAAAAAGTTGTCTAGTAATGCAATGATTTATTTATTATTGTATGTGATGATATGGTTATTGTTTCTAACAATATCATAGAGATACATATTTTAAAGAAACTATTGAGCAAGGAATTTGACATGAAGTATTTGGGAGCTTTAAAGAAAATCCTTAGTATGGATATTTAAAGAGGAGACAGTGTTGTACATCTTTCTCAAATGAGGTACAACGATTAGGTTATTGAGATATTCAATATACATTTGTGCAAACCTATTAGTACATTGTTAGCTCCTTATTTTAAGCTTTTAGAATTATAGATACCTCAGTCTAAGGATGAGGTGGAACATATGACAAAGGTTCCTTATGCTAGCACATTTGATTGTATTATGTATGCTATAGTAAGCACAAATTTAGATATTTCTTAATGCCAAGCAAGCACATAGCCAACACAGCAAAAAGACATTTTGAAACTATCAAGTGGATTTTGACATATCTCAAAGGAGCTTTTAATGTTTGCCTGACCTTTTGAAAATGTGAAGGCATTTTAGTTCTTAGTTATGTGGATTCTGACTATACATGAGATCTTGATAGAAGGAAGTCCACAACTGGATACATCTTTACTCTTGTTGGCAGTGTCGTTATTGAAAATTATCTTTACAATCGATTGCCGATTTGTTTACAATAGAAGCAAAATATATGGCAGCAACACAGTAAAAGAAGTTATGTAGTTGAATGTTTGGTAATAGAATTAAGTTTGGTTCACTTGGAATCAACCCTAAAATGTAATAGTCAAAGTGCAATTCATTTTATTAAACCATACACGTGAATAACATAGTCCATTTTATTCAAGATATCATTGTAGAGGAAACTATTAAGGTCGTAAAGGTTACCACACATGATAACGTTGCAGACATGTTGATCAAGATTGTTCTGCTCACCAAGTCTGCACACTGCAAAGACTTGGTAGAAGTACCATCAACTGATGCAACTATGAGAGAACAACATACTAGGTGGAGCTACTATGTTTCACAAAGATTGATTCCTCGTGTTTTTCTTACAACGAGGTTGTCCAGTAAACTGAGAAGTTTTGGTCGAAGTTGTTTATACATGCCCGGAATACAAATCAAGGTGGAGATTAAAAGAGTTGGTTTAATTTTTTTGGTGGAATCAAACATATATGGAAGAAAATTTCATGCGCCACTTTACTTGGCTAGAAAATAAACTTAGTGAGCAAACGAAAGCTTTTGGAGGGAAAATTTTGTGTTTATTTTTTCTTTTCTTATTTTGTGTTTGGAGCCCAAGTTTGGCCATCTATTAAAGGATGTCCATTCTTCATTGTTGAAACCATCAAAATAAGAAAATACATTGTAAGAGTAGAAAGCTGAGAGAGCAATTCTCTAGGTGTATTTGAGATCTCTCCCCTTTCTTTGTCAATAATATGAAGACAATTGTTCTCTGATGAGTGTAGGATCATTATGATCCGAACCATAATAAATCTTGTGTTCTTTCTTGTTCTTTATTTCACGTTTCCATACTACAACAAACTGCATATATGGCTATAGAATATATCATAGCAAAATATGAAAAGTTTTGTGGCTAAACACTTTAGCCACAAAGTTTCTTTTCCTAGCATTTGTAGCAAGAAGTGATGTAACTAAAAGCTTGCTACAGACTATATATGGCTCGTGGCTAAGGATTAACACATATAGCTACAAGGAAATTGTGTTGTAGCTATAATGGTAAAAACAATTTGCTACGAAATATATATTTATAGCAAATAATTTTACTCTTTTATCACGATAAATAAAATTTGTAGCAATTTTATTTTGTAGCCACAAAGTATTCTATTGTGACAAAAGACTTGATTTGTTTGATATGAAAATTCAAACTTTGTGGCTATATTATATTTTAGTGTCATGGAAAAAAGATTTGTATTTAGCTACGAGTTAGATAATCTATAGCTATAAATTAAAATATTTGCCCCAAACTTTTTTGTACATGGTGAAAAAAATTATTCCTTTTACCACGAAATACATAAATTAAACTATTTAAAAAAATATTTGCTATGATAAGTGATAATGTATAGCCATATTTTGGGTGACTAAATATAGGTTTAGCCACGCCTATAAAAATACATTGCTAGAAATAGAAAAATATTGTCGTAACCGTTATTAATCATAAGAATTTCTATAATATAGCTAGAACAATAAAAATTAATTTTAAAATAGATTTTAGGTGACAAATAATTACATTCAAATATTCACAATACATAATTTATTTATGATAATATTTACAATATTAATATCTTTCTTACGGTTCTAAACAATATACACTTCTTCTTTTTCTCATGCCATTGTCTCCAAGCTGCTCTAATTCGACAAGTTGACCTGCGAATTTTCGATCAAGTAAATCAATTATATATATATATATATTTATTTATAATTTAAGAGATAGTATAATAATAGTTTTTACTTAAAGTATCTTTACCAAAATCTCCTTTAACATTTTTGGATGACTAAGTTTGGTAAGATAATGAAACACAAGCTCCAAACAATTCATTCTTTTTCATGAAAAGTTTCTTTTAATAAAGTTTTGAAAACCTATCGATATTAATATAGTCTTGAACATTTGATTCTTGTGGTGTGTATGATGAAAAGCTATCAACTTTAATAAAAAAATATCTAGAAAGCAAAAGTCTAACTTATGTATTGCAATTGCAATATAAAATATAATCACCATTGCTCAGTTTAACTATGTCATTGTGAACCAGTCTACATAATAACAAGAAAATTGTTTTAACGTCTACAATTAAAACATCTTAAAGAAAAAGGTAAAAATGATCTTGGACAACAATAGAGAACAAAAATTATTAAAATTTGAGCAGTAGAAAATTAAAACAAACAATATCAAACCTAAACGAATCAAAGGGGAAGGGATGTGGGGTGTGGCGGCCGGAGAAAGAAAAGAATTCAAGGCATAGGTTTTGTGGGTTTTTGGAGTTGGCAGCGACAAATTTTCATTCTTGTTTACATATGTTCCTCTTTTTTTTTTTTTTTTATGTATGATGGTGCGAAGACTCGTGTGAGGACGGTAGGTGGAGATTCGGAGCACTTCACAGTTTTGATAGGGTTGCACCAGGGATCGACTCTTAGCCCATTTTTATTTGCCTTGGTGATGGATGTTTTGACGCAACATGTTCAAGGGAAGGTGCCTTGGTGTATGTTATTTGCAGATGATGTATTTTTGATCGACGAGACTTGGGGTGGAGTTAATGATAAGTTGGAGATTTGGAGACAGACGCTTGAATCTAAAGGTTTTCGGTTAAGTAGAACCAAATGGGAGTACTTGGAGTGTAAGTTCAGTGATATGTCGCAAGAAGATAGAATGGTTGTGAAGCTAAACTCTCAGACCATCCAAAAGAGGGAGAGTTTCAAGTACCTGGGGTCCATAATTCAGGGTAATAGTGAGATTGATGAGGATGTCACACATTGTATTGGGGTAGGGTGGTTGAAGTGGAGGCTCGCTTCAGGAGTCCTTTGTGATAAGAAGGTGCCCTCGAAGCTTAAAGGTAAGTTCTACAGAGTGGCAGTCCGGACGGCTATGTTGTATGGAGCGGAGTGTTAGCCAGTTAAGAACTCCCACATCCAAAAGGTGAAGGTGGCAGAGATGCGAATGTTGTGATGGATGTGTGGACATATCAGGAAAGATAGGGTAAGGAATGCGATTATTCGGGAGAAGGTGGGAGTTGCCTCGGTGGAGGATAAGTTGCGAGAAGTGAGGCTACGTTGGTTTGGGCATGTGATAACGAGGGGCCCTGATGCTCCAGTGCGGAGGTATGAGACTCTGGCTATAAATGGTTTTAGGAAGGCTAGAGGTAGACCGAAGAAATATTGGAGAGACGTTATTAGGCATAATATGGAGCAATTACAGCTTACATAGGACATGACCCTTGATAGGAAGGTGTGGAGGACGCGGATTAGGGTAGAGGGTTAGGGGGTGGGAGTGCGGCGATAGTAATAGGGGAGTTCTCCTTTGGGTCTGGAGTTTCTGGTTAGTAGTGTTGTGGCTGTAGTTTTTGGGGCTAGTGGTGTTGGCTTTTTTGCATCCCGTACTAGTTTATTATGCACTTATCTTTTGTGTTTGTTATACTGTTAGTTTGTTTTGTGTACCATACTAGTTTATATGCGCTTACTTTTTGTATTGGTTATACTGTTATTGGTCCTAAGCCGGGGGTCTATCGGAAACAGCCTCTCTACTTCTCTTGAGGTAGTGGTACGGTCTGTGTACACTCTACCTTCCCCAGACCTCACTATGTGGGAATACACTGGGTATGTTATTGTTTTTGTTGTTTTACTAAACTATAAATGAAAATAAATGTAATAATAATTCTGTCTAAATATTACATATATAAAAAAGAATTATAAAGATATAAGTTATACATGATAGAAAGAATTAGCTCTTTTCATGAAAAAAACATATATTCTAAAATTAATATATTTGTCAAGTATCACATATATCCATTATATCAAAACAAACTATAAAAATTAAAATTAAAATATTTAGCAACAAAGATTAAGTTTGCTAATTAAGAACGATTGTAATTTCATAATTATTTATATTAATTAATTTTAAAACTCACATGTTATACTTTGTTTATATTGAATTATGATATTGTGAGTTGGGTCATATGATCGTATCTTAATTAATTAATCTTTAATATTTAATTAGAGTTATCATAATTATCAATTTAATAGAACTATAATATATTATTACTTCACTCAACTTTTTTTTCTCATTAAAATTGAATATAATTAGATACAAACACATAATTGTTAAATATATATTTATATTATTATAATTTTTTTTGCATATAGGAAATGAGCTCTTTTCCTTTTTCTACTGCCACATCCCTCTTCCTTTACTAAAGTTTATATTATTAAATTATTTTTTAATATTTAAATTTTCAAAATTAACTACATTTTATATATTGAATCCTTTCTTTTTTGAAATATATAAAAATTTAATATTTAGAAATTTAAAAACGATTGTCACACCCCTTTTTTTGATTCCAAAAAAAATATGTATTTTAAGGTTCGAAAGAGTTTTATTATTTAAGTGACAAAAATGAAAATTTGTTTCGAAAAAAAGGATTATTTACATTTTTTATTCAAAGTCGTCACTTGGCATAATCTGGTGTGCCAAGTCACCATTGGAAAATCCTTTTCAAAATCATTTGACTCTTTAAACTGGTTTGCGAATAGAGACTCCGGCTAAGGAATTCTGTTGACCGAGGGGAAGGTGTTAGGCACCCCTCGATCCCGTGGTTCAACCACGGTCGCTTGGTAGAGCGTATCAACTATTTTGGCATCACGAAATGTACAAACCACACAAAAGCACGCCAAATAATCAAACAATAAACAAAACAAAACAATTCAAAAATATAAAGTCCAGTCCAATTATACAGTCCAAAAATAGAAAGATACGAAAATATAAATCCTAGTCTAAACTAATTCTAGATTAAGCTCCAATGTCTTACCCAACGCCGTGGGCCTTCATCACGATCATTTTTCGCCAACATGATACGTCGGGGCATTCCCCGGTGAATAAATACAAGTGATCTCGGGGCATTCCCCGGCTAAATAAATACATTTTTTCAATACGAGAAAACCAAATCATTCACCAAAATTTTAATCATTCAAACAATATTTCAAACGTTCAATAAAATCACAAATTATAAACTTTGCCTACCCAAACTACGTTTGCCTAAACCAATCGGCGCATCATGATACTACCCAATCAAACACTCGTATTTGCTTCAAAATAACCAACGACAATAAATCAAAACAATATTCATTCTTTATCAATTCCTACCATCCAACCCCACATTCCATTTTTTATACCAAATTCCAACGATTCAAGACAGTCATCTCCACAATCCACAACCATCTATTCAATGAAATCGAACACCAAATTAATGTCACCAAAATTCAACCACACATCAGGCAAATCAAACACGTATAGTAAAGTAAAATTAGAAGAGATAGAGTTGGACCTTAAATTTGAAGCTTTCAAACTCAATGTTATTCGAATAAAGAGAGTCCGCACCCGGAAGCCTCGAGCCGAACCTTAACACCAACAATCCAACTCGACAAATAATGACCCGTTCATCGTCACTTTTCATGCCGTCACTGTTCACCGGTACTGTTCACCGGTCACTATTCACCGGTACTGTTCATCGGTTACTATTCACCGGTTACTTTTTTTTTTTTTTTCGTTGTTGTTTTTGTTCTTGTGAGGAAGATTATTTGGTGATTCTTGTTATTGTGGAGAAGATGATGATCAAAGAATGAGCCCCTTTTTCCTCTTATAATTTTTTTTTTATAATGGACATGGATTTTGTTATCATGTGAGAATTTTGGTGGGTTTCCCATATATTCTTTCTTTGTGGACAAGAAAAAGGAGGGGGGGATCACATGGGTAGTTAGGGTAGGTGGAAGCTTTTGATTGGGTAGGTTGTTAGGATAAGATAAATTAGTTAGAGGTATTTTTTTATTTTTTTTTATATTTTTGTGGGATATAATTACATGGGGTTGGACACATGGTAAGGTGAACTAAAAATGAATAAAATTAGATTTTGGGAGGGACAAAATTAGGTGTCTACAACGATGAGGAATTTAGTTTTTAAAAATAGTTACACGCTGAGTAAAAGTGTACTTATAATGCAAATCAACTTTATATTTACGACTTTCGAAAACACAATGAAAAAAAAGGTTACTTGATTACACAAAACATCCCGCATTAACAGGGTTCAGAGAAAAGTCGCACACTAAAGGCGTAATACAGAAATTCAAACTTAATGAAAACATTAATTAATGGTTGCTTTCACTAATTTTGATAAGTCTTTCTTAGTTTAGTGGCATAACAATTTTTAACGATCAATTACAAATTAATAAATAATGATTTTGTGTTATTATATCAATTTATTTGTGTTAAATCAAGTCAGTTAAATCATAATAAGATTTCATAACTGTTAGTTGTTTAAATAGTTAACTTATACTATAAGTTCTAATTTGTTATTCAACATTGTACTACAATGCGTCTTCATAATGCCAATATTTATATTAAATGAATATAATGCATACAATTTAAGTGCTCATATAAAAGCGAGTGATGTTTTTATCATCTTTCAATCAAACATTATTTCTATAACTTTTTTGTTCAATGAAGCAAGTTTGATAATTTCCTTTTTAAATTCTTATTTGGACTGTTATATATACAAACATATCTTTTAAATATTATTTAAGTTGTTCTTAAATATATATATATATATATGCATGTTAAGACTAATAATAAAATGTGTGACAAAAACCAATATTTATTACAAAATTTTATCAAGAAGTTTGTATATATTAGGATAGTTAATTCCATGAATTTATATAACTTGAAGAAAAAATATCTATTCAGCTATACTATTTCTTTTCAAGTAATTTTTGTGGTGATAAGATTACTGTTGTTACAATAACTCTAAATGTGAGGCAAAAAGTGTATTTATTCGTCTATGTAGTTTTGTTGTAACAACAAAATTATAGCTATTTGAATCATTATTATCACAAAAAAATTATAATTTGAAGCAAAATACTTATTTATCTATAGTATTTTGTTTCAAGAAATTCTTTTGTGGCTATAAGATTATTACTGCTACTTAACTTTAAAGTTGTGGCAAATATATATAATTTAGCTACAACATTTTATTGAGGCAATAAATTTATAGCTATTGGGGCGATTATTGACACAAATTTTTATAAATCGAAGCAAAAATATTTATTTAACTATAAATTTTGTTTCAAGTAATTCTATGTATCTATAAGAGTATTGCTACAGTAATTTTAAACTTGTGGCAAAAATATTTGATTTAGCTACTACATTTTACTATAGCAACAAATTTATAGTTATTTGGATAATTATGGTCATAGACTTCTATAACTTGAAGAAAAAAAAATTTTATTTAGCTATAATATTCTATTTCAAGTAATTTTTGTAGCTATAAGATTACTTTTGCTACAGTATCTTTAAAATCATAGAAAAAACGTCTTATTTAGCTATGATGGTTTACTATATCAATAAATTTGTAGTTGTATGGATAATTATTGCCGCGATAGTTAGTAACTATAGAAAAAATGAGGAATAACTTTGTCATTTAATTTTTATAGCTAAGAAATTTTACAAAATAATAAATAATCACAAAATTTTAATTTTTGTGGCTATTGTTAAGTATTAGCCACGATTTTCAAATTCATAGTAGAGAATTCGTAGATATGAATGCATAATGTTGTAAAACTAACACGTGTAGTGGGTGAAGTATTTCGATTTTGCGGTCTTCTCCACAATACGTATTCCATCTACATATCGTTTTAAATCACATGGATGGCTGAAGTAGTTAAAGGTAATGGAAGGGTTTTTGTTAGGATTGATAGTCACCAAGCTAATGTCCTCCCTGACAAAAGGTGATGCTATCTTTTCTAAGATGAAACCTCTCCGAAATGCCTCGTGTGGAATCTTTTTCTTACTTCTTCGATATGCTTCGATTGTTTGAAGTGTTCTCTGCTTTGAAGGAATGGTGCACAGTTGCACAATCTATTTTTTTTTTAAATGTGGACACAATGTTCGAAAAACCATGATTAATGGGCATAGATACTAGTAGTATCACATCATTAAGAGAATTCTTGTAAACTTATCAGTTATATATAGTACATAGAGTCAAACCAAACAATGAAACAAAACATTATGAAATAATTGGAAACAATAAACTGATCGGAATGAGATTGATAGAAGTTGAAATATTGCTACTAACCTCATCTGAAATGACTCCATGATTGCAATGAATGCTATGTCTGAACAGCCCAAACCACTACTAGCTTCAACATAGGCTCCCACCTTAGTAATTCCAATGGTTTGAATGGTTTGAATCAATGACTGTTCAACGAGCCTATTTGTGGGGATGATGATTGTGTTTAAGATATTGTCTAACATTCCTTGACCAATGAACTTACTGGCAAGCACAACGGGATGTTCAATTTTTCCTACTCAGTCTTTACGTAAAACAAGTCAATATCGCTAAAAATTTAAAAATATTTATTAAAAAATCAAAAAATTTATTTAATAAAAAATTATTTGACTCCTTGAACAGTAAAATCTTCAAATAAGATGTAATGGAAATACATGGGCCATACAAGATGCATGTATGATGTATGAGATGCACATGCGATGTAAGCAATGCACATATCATGCATGGAATACACATATGATACACAAAATATATGTAAATAACACGAGATACATGTATGATGCCTGTAAAACAGGGGCGGATCTATGCTAGTGGATGGGGGTTCCCGAGAACCCCCACCCGCTACCGTAGGATTTAAAATTACATTAAAAAAATTCTCACTAGGTTTAAATATTTACAGGTGAAAACCAATAACTAAGTAATGGGATGAATTAGTTGTAGGAGGGGCACACTTGAGATGTGTTCCATGCTATTGTTGATTGTGAGTTCGAACTATGGGTGTCAAATGGGCCGGTTAAAACCGACCCAAACCGGCCCAGTTTGAGCCGTCCCGGTAAGCCCAAGGGCTTTAGGGGTCCAGGTCCTGGTCCGGTTGGGTTTTTGATTTGGGCCCAGTTAACCCGGCCCAGACCCAAACCGGTTTGGGCCCGTCGGTTAACCGGCCCGGCCCGGTTAAGTTTTTTTTTTTTTTTGATAATTCAGAATTTCACAAACTGAAATTAAAAACTTAGTTTTAATACATTATTAATTTACTATCAAGTATTATTAATTTATTATATTAAGTAGCATATGTTTTATACTTTTATTAAAAGTAGTGTATATATTGAATGGTATATATATGTGTGTGTGTGTATATCTTCTAAATCTAAAGTAGTATATATTTAACGTATACATGTGTATATGTTTTATAAATTAGTATATAACTATATATATATATATAAATATATATATATTGTAGTGTATGTTTTATTTAAAGTAGTGAATATATTGAATGGTATATATATATGTGTATATATCTTCTATAGATGAGTATATTTAATGTATACGTTATGTATATGGTTTATAAATTAGTATATAACTATATATATATATATATATATATATATATATATATATAAATATTGTAGTATATATATATATGTATTGTAGTATTGAATGGTGTGTATATATCTTCTATAGACGTATATATTTAACGTATCCAAGTGTATATGTTTTACAAATTAGTATATAACTATACAAATATATTATAGTATATTTCATTTAAAGTATTACATATACATAGAATAGAGAGTATATATGTGAATAGGTCTTCTATAGACGTGTATATTTAACGTATACATGTGTATATGTTTTATAAATTAGTATATAACTATACAAATATCTATTGTAATGTATATATATATTGTCGTATATCTCATTTAAAGTATTACATAGACATAGAATAGAGTGTATATATGTGAATAGACCTTCTATAGACGTGTATATTTAACGTATACATTTAAATATCAATGATGGTCCAAATAGATTTTTAGTTTTGACTCTTTTTTTAATTTTGGTACTCTATTCTATTTTTCAATCATTTTTTGTTTGACCCACGGGCCAGCCCAGCCCATACTGCTCAAGCCCTAGGAGCCAAAAGGCATAAGCGGCCGAGCTAAATAGCCCTATTCTTAAACGGGTTGTTAAAATCGTAGCTCAATCCTATTAAATTACAGGTTGGCCCAACGGGCCTAGCCCATATTAACGGCTCAAACGCAGATACACATAACTATTGTTTATATATGGTAATAACTATTTCATTGAAAAATACCCAAATAATTTAAATTGTTACATTGAATAAATTCTCTTCTACCTTAACAATTATTTCAGAAACTAATCAAAAAGAAAAATGATAAATGAGTGTCATTTTTTTTTGGTGAACATCGTAAATGTACATTTGCCTAATAATTAATTAGAATAAGAGCATCAAACGTGAAATCTTCGACAAAACTAACTAATTTTGATGAATATTTTAGTAGAGGAAAATTTTAATGATCAATTCACAAACCCAAACAAAAACTGATCCCAAAATAGTTTGGTGGTAATGCTAGAAATGAAATCCATGCAATAGCAATAGAAGTTTCCTCCTTAGTGTCAAACAATAGATCCTACTTCAAAGTATGCATTGGGTATGACCAATAATTATGTGTGATATAGAATTGAGGTTTGGAGAGTAAGTGTACATAATCGTCCAATCTTGTTGCCCTAATTAAGATGTATCTATTGCTCAATAACCTAATATTGACTTCCCCTTTCAATTCACATTGCTTGGGTATCAATCTCATTAAATCTTGAATTTACTTGCCAATCACGGCATATTGTAAGTCTTCATTAATAATCATTTTGTTTAATCTCCTCCTCCTCCCAAACCACTCTGGGCTCTCCATGTAAATATGCAATCTACTTCAAAGGTATGGACTTATGAGTCTGAGGTAAAAGAGCTAGTCTTTAAGACTAAAAAACAAGATTTCTAATCCAGTACCACAAAAACAAAATGAGTTAATCTTTCAATAGGCATTCATTGCCTAATGCTTACTTTTTGGATGCGCACACGTTCTTGAGAATATATAGTCTTGTGTTCCCTGGTTAAGACAATGGCCTTTATTGAAGTTGATCCATCAGAAGTCATGCTTGAACCATCAGTAGGAGATAACCGAGCTAAAATTGTCTTTGCATCTTCAATATTAGCAACAAACACCTAATTGGCCATGGTACAAAGTTCATTAGATATTCAACACAAAACCCTGGGAGACAAAATGAAACTGATAAGAAAGAATGTACCTATTTGCGAGGCCCTGCAACTTATTTGGAGAGTAATTTTTACACGAAGACAACACAGATAAAAGGAACAAGTTTACAGAGATACTAATAGTTGTTGCTTAATGCTCAACAACGAGATGACTTTTTTGGGACCACACACTACGTCACAAAAACTTTATCACCAAGATTTAAAGTATCTTAAGATAGGTTTCCTAGAAAGGATACACTTTAACTATGAGTGTGCCTCAAGCTTTATATGCTTTTGACTCCAAAACCATCATTCGAACATATTTAACAGTGTGGAAAGAGAGTCCTAGTAGATCCCGAAAACCAATCACAAACTTGAGTACATAAAATATTTTAAGAACAAACTTACTTTGGAGACTAATACCCAAACACATACTGCATCGGAACCATCTTCCCAACCATCTGTAGAAGCATGTAAAAATTGTAAGTAGGTTATCAACTTTTAAAAGAGACTGAGAAAGTGGAAAGTGTAGATAGTTAGAAATAATAAACAAAGCTTGAACATTGGAATACGACTCCACCACAACCTTTAATGATAATCTTTTCAATCTAATACATGAATAAAAGCACAAAATTTCTAAAACACCACTAAATCACAAAAATCTCTACTCTTTCTTTCCTATCTAATACATAAATTAAACCAAGAACAGAGACACAAAGAAATAAAAAAATGTTACCTGAATATATATGTAATGCCCCAAAAATCTATTTCGAGATGTCACACGGTTCTTAGGACCATAAGTGATCCCAAGCTAATCCATGAACTGGCATACTACTAAGCAACTGATCAGATATGAAATAAATACTGAGTTTACTGTGCGAAAACATAATAATGATGGAATCTGTGAAAATATAATATTGATACAATTTTTACATTCTGATAAAGTCTGAAAAGAGGTACTGAAATTACAAGATTGACTCTAACTAATATCTGTGAAGCCTCTACTATACTGACAATAGATAGCTATAGAGCGACTTCAACTACCACTAATCAATACATATGAGTAAGAAAGTAAAGTACATAAATAACATCTAACTAAAGTCCCCAAAGTAGGAGGGCTCATCATCTGCTGGATAGAATCTGCAAATTATCTGAACATGGTATGCGTGCTATAACTCGTACCTACATAATGAGACAATGTAGCACCTTGACATATATGTGGATCAGTACTTTTGGAATGTACTGAGCATATGGGGGTGAATGCATAAGTAAAACAATAACTATATATATTCATAGATTTTCAAATAATGTATGCTAAGTGTAAATGACTCACATAGGCTTAAGTAATCTGAAAGCTGAAGATCACAAATCATTAACAGTAAAGCATATAGTATAAATCTTGTGAGTCATAACACTTAGTTCTAAAATCTATATTTTTGTTTTGTTCTCAAATCTTATAGTCTAAGCGAAAAAAAGCTCACCTTTTTATGTCTGGAAACTAAAAGCTGTAATTCTGTAACTAAAATCTTAAGCAAAATAATATATGAGTAAGTTTGTGAGCCTTTATGCTTAGTTTCTAAAATCTGTTCTTTTCTAAGAGTCGTATTTTAATCTTCAGAGAAAATACTTTATCTTAGGTGTTTAGAAATCTAAAAACTGATTCTGCATGGGAGATTCTTCTAATCGACATAAACCATGCAAGCATTCATGGAGTCCAACATCTCATTTTACTAAGGAAGAATCCTCATATTGGGGAGAGGAGTCATACTCTTTCCAGAGAGTATACTCTATCTGGATGATCACATATTTGTCATCCACGTAGAAGTGGGAATAATATAAATCCTACATTGGAACGTAGTTCTGGGGTATGAAACCATAGTAATGTACCTATCTCGGTGCTAAATACTACTCCCGTTAAATCTGTATGCTCATTCTGATGAAAATCCACTTTTAAAATAGTATAATGGTTCAAAATGAAAACCAACTGTATATCTGTAAAGCTAAATCTGTAATCTGAATCTGTAAAGTGGATTTTATATCTATTCTTGAGACCAAAAGGTCAAATCTTTATCAATAATCTGAAAAGAATCTAGTCATACAGTTCTCATAGCACAATCAATCTTGAAATAACAATACTCATTAGGTCTTAATGACCCATGCTTCAAACTCATGTAAAATCATAGAAAAACATCATGCTCAATATGCTTCTTGAAAATACTTCAACAATATCAAAATAATAAAATCAAGAATCTCAATATCATGCTTAAAATCAATTGAAAAAATCTGAAAAATCGCATTATACACATAATTATATGAAAATAGTCATGCAACTCAACATTCAATCACTTGAAATCTCATAAGCTTGTAAATAACAATAATGGGTATAAACCCTAACTTGAATTTCATGGGAAATCATATAAAAATTCAATAAAATTGGAATTAAAATAAGTTTTGGGCACAAGGACGAAAGGATTATCCTTGTAGAAAAACCTCACATACCTTGGGTGAAGAACTAGATGAAGAAGCTTGGTTTTGAAGATCCTATCCGCATTCTTGAAGATGGATTCTTAAGTATCTTTACTTGGGAACCCTCAATGTAAAAAATTCTTGGAGTAAAAATGGAGGATCTAGACTTCTTGGAGGAGGAGCTTTGGAGTTCTTAGGGTATTTCTTGAGAGAAAAGTAATGAAAATAAGCCTAATTTGCTTAGAAGAGGCTTAAATCTTGTGTTTGGACGGATTGGGGTGGGGGAAAATAACTCATTTACCCTTAAAAATGTGGAATAAAACTGCAAAAATTACCCAGATCGGAATGGCCAGGGCGCTGCGGGCTCTGAAACGCCTCTCTGGTCAAGGCGCCGCGGTCTCCATCACAGGCTCTCCCAGCACCGAACTAGGCAGGGCGCCGTGGGCTAATCGCCCCGAGCTACTGTTTTGGAGTTCCAAACTCGCCCTTGTGCTTGTCCAAAAGTTTTGAAACTCACCCGAGATGTACTATTGACTTCCCCGATCGTGAATCAACTACTGAATCAACTTAAAAATTATCTTTTGAAGGTTGGGAAGGTCGTAAATAAATTCCTCAAAGTTTGAGGGCTTTAGAAAAGACTAAGTCCTAACACTTAGCTGAAAAATTTCCAAGTCTGAAACCTCTTTTGGCATGCTTTAAAGGACTTAGATGACGAGGATTTTTGTGGGGTCTTACAATATCTCCCTCTTGGGAACATTTGTCCTCGAATGAGACTGGTTAGATTGAGATATTGTACAAAGGTAACTGAGATCATATTTTGAACATGCATGACTTAAAATATGATTGCATAACTGATTTTGAAATATGATACATGGACTAATATCATGAACTAAACTGATTTCGTGAATACATGTACTAGCATGAGAATAATTATAAGGCTGAGATAGAAATGAGAGCGTCAACTTTTGAGTAACCATTACTTTAGGCTAGATCTGATTTTGTGAGAAAAAAGAATGAGAGGTTTATGACATAAAAACTCAGGGTATTACAACATCTTACCCTTGGGATCGTTCGTCCCCGATTGATACTGATCTAGTTGAAATACTAGGAAAAGACTGAGATGATATACAAGATACTTACGGATAAAATCATGACTTAATATCTAAATCTGAAACCGATGCATGATGCATGTACTGAACTGAATTTTTCAATTTACCTGGATGCGAAAAAAACTACCTCTTTAAATAGCCATACTCACGAAATTTCAAGAAGTGAGATTTAGACTAAATTGATAGATGAAAAAACTATAGAGATTTGTCTGTCTGACTGTAAACTGGATTTCTGGCTATATGATGTGTGAGCAATTGCTAACACATTTAAGACCTTTAACCAAGAATAATTGCGAAGTCTTAAGCAACTTTTGTCATTTTTGATTTGTTTATGTCTGATTTTACAGTGTAAGCTGATGGGATAGAGAACCAACAAGAAGGGAAGAAAAAAATTTAAAATCTGGAGGAATCTGAAGAAAAGTGTGGCTAACGACATCTGTGATAAGTCATCATCCCTGTGATAGCCTATCACAGTTGTCGTCATACTTAACCAGAGATTCGGCATGAGTTAAAGTTATGACGACACTTTGTGATAAGGCTTCAGGATGGTGATAAGGCGTCAGGAGTGTTGTCAGCCTTAAATAGAAGATGGAAGTTGAAGACAGTTTTGTGACGAAATCCATGACATATCGTCAAGATGGTGATAAGGAGTCAGGAGCGTCGTCAGCCATAAACAGAAGATGGAAGTTGAAGACAGTTTTGTGATGACATCCATGACACATCGTCAGGCTGGTGATAAGGCATCATCGTCGTCGTCATCCTTAGGCAGCGAAAGCCAAAAGTGCAGAGGAGCTGACGACATCCGTGATAAGCCATCATACTCATGATAAGCCATCACGGACGCCGTCATCTGTTCCGAGGAAAAGCTATAAATTTGACTTTATTTCCTTAATTAGGTTAAACTATTTAAAGCCTTGTTTTAGGGTTTTCAACAAAATTAATATAATTTTTGGACTCATCTTTATTCAAAAAACATACGATATTTCTCTCTCGCTAGTTAAAATAATTTGGGAGTTTTGTACCGTGGTTCAATTCAAGTTATACTTCTTCATTTTCATCATTATTGTAAGTTAATCTTCTCACTTATGAATTCAATTCGTGTAATTGTTCCTTGCATCATGAGTAGCTAAACTCCATTAACCTGAATTATGGGATCTAAGGTTAGGTCATGACATGTGCTAAACACTCAAGATTTAATAGGTGTTAGGATTTCTTGATAATTCTGAGATTTTAATTAACATCTGTTGGTTGCAAATAGTAGACACACCTACTTTGATTTGCTTGAGAATGAAATCATATACAGTATAAAGTGAATTATCAACAGGGACTCGAAAATACTTTATTTACTAATCAACGTTGTAACAAGGTTGGTTAACCTGAGGTAAAATCTGGGCAGTGAACAGAAATTCCCTAAGTCCGAGAGGATTAGGAAATTAGACGCTTAAATAGGTCGAGAGACATTTGAGCATATCATCAATAAATATATCTTGTTATCCTAACTACCGTGAGAATCCTGAGTCACCTCTAGCATCTGTCATGTACCGTAACCCTTTGTGAACATAATTCTGGTTATTTCTTAAAATCTTGGTTAGAAAAATCAAAATTAAAGTGACAAACAATCATTTGTGAAACTTAAACCCCTATTTCAGGAAACGTTAAACTATCAGTGAATTAAATCGCAAACGACTTGAGTTCACACCATATTCCCTGTGGGATTCGACCCCAACCTAGTTGGGTTTTATATTGACAACGATCGGTTACACCCATTCAAGAGTGTAGTTTGAGTGTTATTACTACACGGACTGAATCATACTAAATGCTCATACCAGATGGAGTATTTCTTCAACACTTTTCTAAGAAACTCTAACAATATTAGGGAGTAAAGAACTTTGGGTATGATATGAACAAAACATCTGAATAAGGAATTATAACATTGCTACGGCTCTATAGCATGGAACATAAACTTATAAATCATAAGCCAAGGTAGAAGTACTAGTCCTTAAGCAATGCAACTTCTTACTTTAAAGCTTAGCAACACTTTCTCAAATACTCTCTTAGCTATACTATCCCCTTAAATACCATAATCACTTGATTCGACTTATAATCCTCACGAGGCATTGATAAATCCGTCAATTAAAGTCTAAACTAAACAAAATCCTCTCATCACAGTCAGGACTAACTCGAAACCACAAGGGACTGCACATAACACTATAACACTAGTTTGAACCATAAATTTAATACCCTAAGCGTGGTCATAACTACTCACTCTAGGAAGATTCTTCTTATTGCTTTAACAACTAAATTCAACCTCTTACAAGAAATTCATTAATGCACAACACACCTATCCCCTTATATACCAATACGACATTCAAGCCTATCTTCATAACCACATATGCACTTCTAAACAAATACCCATAAAAGCATCTTTCTCATATTCTCTAATACCTCTATCAATAACAACTTCCATGCACTATCCAATTCTTAGGAAGACACACATAAAATATTCCCAACTAACCAAGTTATGCACAAAAAACGTCACCTCAATATTCTTTCATTTATAGACATACATAAAACAAGAATACAACAATCTTCCCAAACATAACACATTTACTTTCTCCCATCTACACAAGTATTTATCATCACTACTAGAAACTGGAAGTCTGACCTTGTTACTCATTCTATCATCCTCCCTTAGCTTTAAGCCATCACTCTAAGTCTGTGGAACCCTTTGCTATACCCTAAACCAAACTATACTAATTGCACTTTAGAGTCTGGAACACAACAATACACGCAAATAATAAACTTACTCTAAAAGACTACACCTGAAAGTGTAAAACCTACTTTCAATACTTCCTTCCAAGGTATAACTCTATCTTTCTATAGCCCCACTAGTCATCATATAATATTTTGAACACTTACTAACTTAGAATCTTTATGAGTATCTCTACATCCTGAGTTCACACCATCTAGAGATTCAACCCTTATTTCTATTTGCTCAATCTTCAAGGATTCAAACTTAGATTCTAACACTTAACAAGAATATCATAAACCTTTAATAAAACATACTACCTCCTTCATACTCTGTTAATACCACATAATATCACATCCCCAAACTTATATTTTTCTCTAAACTATGAGAATCAAGATCATACCAAAAAGGCTCAACATCATCTACCCATAACTCCTTAACTTAGCTATTAAGAACATCATATACTATATAGCTAGTCTCCTTCCTCTTAGCAACTCAATGATAATACTAACCACACACAACATGTAATAATCTTGGAAAATACTACAACCCCATATCACCTTGGGCATACTTCTTCATCATACATATAACATCATACTTAATTACGAATTAAAGTGGACTCAGACTCTTGCACATACTGCTCAAGCCTACTAGATCACTTCCATATAACTAGCATCACTAACTAAGAAATCATTACATCCACCTTGATGACCATCAATTGTTCAAACTTAATGTCTAGTGCTAAACATGAGTAACAACCCAACCTCATATACTATACTATTCTCACTGGGAAGCTATATAATAAAGAATCAAGAAACACTAGTCTGAATAACCGATCATAATCATATGTCCAATCTTATCATATTCCATTAACACATCCTCCTTCTACATATCATTACTATTTATCCTACTATACATATAAATTGCTATCATAGCTCTATAAGTTTTAGCTAAGATCATTTTTTCAACCTCAAGGGAGGCCTAAATTAACAATACTAAACCACCAAACACTTCGTTAATACCCTATACCTTTCAAATATACAATAAATACCATCAATAACTCCTTCCGTACTTCAAGAAGACAAAAATTCACCTTAACTAATAATTCATTCTCTACCTTCCACTAAACTAATACACACGGACATATCGGCATAATACAACATCTATAACATGCATAAGTTTATCTCTATACGTTCTATCAATCGTCATTCCCACTTTTTTTGTCACTACTCTTCTATACCTATACTTCCAACTATAATAAGGTTCTACTATTTATAAATCATAATACTGAAGTTCATAATATACCTCGAATGCATACTACATTTAATATTATAGGTTCGTACTATCTCCTCTTACGAGCATTACTTGTATTGAAAAGGGCCAATAGGAAATCTGAATACATATCGAATTCTATCTAAACTAAACAACTCATAAGGATGAGAACATAAACTTTCAACTTAAGGAACTTAACACACTTCTGAAGTTTCTGCAAGTAAATTTGAGATCATTATCTGGAGAGGAATTAGAACTTGCTAATTATGTTATTTCAAGAATAATACATAGATGAGGAATTTTGGGGTAACACACAACTAGACAGAAGATTCTAAGAAAATAACTTTACTGCACGATCTAGAGTAGGAAATAAAGGAAACTTTTCTTAAATGCCTCGTAGCCTTCCGAAGAAAAGTATAGACGTCTTTGTACCATTCCGCAAGACGCTACTAGACACGGCTTCATAGACAACCTAGGACACTTGAACCTTGTGCTCTGCTACCAAGTTTGAAATATCCCAAAAATCTATCTCGAGACGTCACACGGTGCTTAGGACCACAAGTGATCCCAAGCTAACCCATGAACTGGGAAACTACTAAGCAACTGATCAGATATAAAATAAATACTGTGTTTACTATGTGGAAACATAATAATTATGGAATCTGTGAAAATATAATACTGATATAGTTTTTACATTCTGATAAAGTCTGAAAAGAGGGACTGAAATTATAAGACTGACTCTAACTGACATCTGTAAAGCCTCAACTATTCTGACTATAGACAGTTAGAGCGTGACTCCAACTACCACTAATCAATACATATAAGTAAGAAAGTAAAGTACATAAATAACATCTAACTAAAGTCCCCAAAGTAAGATGGCTCATCATCTATTGGCTGGAATCTGCAAACTATCTGAACATGGTATGCGTGCTACAACTCGTACCTATATTATGAGACAATGTAGCACATAGACATATATGTGGATCAGTACTTTTGGAATGTACTGAGCATATGGGGTGAATGCATAAGTAAATTAATAACTATATATATTCATAGATTTTCGAATAATGCATGCTAAGTGTAAATGACTCATATAGGCTTGAGTAATCTAAAAAATGAAGATCATAAATCATGAACAGTAAAACATATAGTATAAATCTTGTGAGTCATAACACTTACTTCTAAAATCTGTATTTCTGTTCAGTTCTCAAATCATATAGTCCAAGTGAAAAGGGACTCACCTTTTTATGTCTGAAAACTAAAAGCTGTAATTTTGTAACTAAAATCATAAGTAAAATAATATTTGAGTAAGTTTGTGAGCCTTTACACTTCATTTCTAAAATCTGTTCTTTTCTAAGAGCCGAATTTTAATCTTCAGAGAAAATACTTTAACTTAGGTATTTAGAAATCTAAAAACTTATTCTGCATGGGAGGTTCTTCTAACTGACATAAACAATGTGAGAATTCATGGAGTCCAACGTCTCGTCTTCCTAAGAAAGAATCCTCATATTGGGGAGAAGAGTCATACTCTTGCCAGGGAGTATAACCTATCTGGGTGATCACATATCTGTCATCCACGTAGAAGTGGGAATAATCTAAATCCTATGTTGGCACATAGTTCTGAGGTGTGAAACCGTAGTAACGTACCCCTCTCGGTGCTAAATACTACTCCCGTTATATGCTCATTATGGAAATCCACTTTTAAAATAGTTTAATGATTTATAATGAAAACCCAACTGCATATCTGTAAATCTAAATCTGTTAACTGAATTTGTAAAGTAGATTTTATATCTTTTCTCATGACCAAAAGGTAAAATCTTTATCAATAATCTGAAAAGAATCTAGGCATAAAGTGCTCACAGCACAATCAATCTTGAAATAGCAATACTCATTAGGTCTTAATGACCCATGCTTCAAACTCATGTAAAATCATAGAAAAACATCATGCTCAACATGCTTCTTGAAAATACTTCAACTATATCAAAATAATAAAATCAAGAATCTCAATATCATGCTTAAATTCAATTGGAAAAATCTGAAAAATCGTATTATACACATAATTATATGAAAATAGTTAAGCAATTCAACATTCAATCACTTGAAATCTCATAAGCTTGTAAATAACAATAATGGGTATAAACCTAACTTGAATTTCATGGAAAATCATATGAAAATTTAGTAAAATTTGAATTAAGATAAGTTTTGGGAACAAGGACGAAAGGATTATCCTTGTTGAAAACCCCCTCATACCTTGGATGAAGAACTAGATGAAGAATCTTGGTTTTGAAGATCCTATTTGCGTTCTTGAAGATGGATTCTTGAGTATCTTTACTTGGGAACCCTCAATCTAAAACTTTCTTAGAGTAACAATAGAGGATCTAGACTGCTTGGAGGAGGATCTTTGAAGTTTTTAAGGTTTTTCTTGAGAGAAAAGTTATGACAATAATCCTAATATGCTTACAAGAGGCTTAAATCTTGTGTTTGGACGGATTAGGGCAGGAGAAATGACTCATTTAACCTTAAAAACACGGAATAAAATTGCAGAAATTACCCAAACTGGTCTGGCCAGGGCGCCACGGGCTCTGGAACGCCGCTCTGGACGAGGCTCCGCGGGCTCTGGAACGCCGCTCTGGACGAGGCTCCGCGGGCTCCCCCAGCACCGGACTAGGCAGGGCGCCATGGGCTAATTGCCCTGAGCAACTGTTTTGGAGTTCCAAACACGTCTTTACACTTGTTCAAAAATTCTGAAACTTATCCGAGATGTACTGTTGACTTCCCCAATCGTGAATTAACTTAAACATTAACTTTTGTAGGTCGGGAAGGTCTTAAATAAATTCTTCAAAGTTAGAGGGCTTTAGAAAAGACTAAGTCCTAACACTTAGCTGAAAATTTTCTATGTCTGAGACCTCTTTTGGCATGCTTTAAAGGACTTAGATGATGAGGATTTTTGCGGGGTCTTATGGTATATTTGTATAAAGAATGTCCTTCTAACAAAAAAAGCTATTTATGTTATGCTGGGTGAGTTAGAGATGAATTTTGGTTCAATGCGATGTAAAATATGGTGTTCAAAGTGGTTATCGATCTAGGGTGTATAGAAGGTTAAGGGTGGGAAAAATAGCAAATCAAAATGGTATTCCTCTATTTCTAAGTTGTAATTTTGAACCATCATCCAAGATTACAACTGTACTTATTAAATGATAGAAATTTTTGAACAAGCAAATAAGCCCAAAGAAAATTATGCACAACAAACAATTGACTTTACTATAGCAGCATATTCTACCTCAGTATAGAAAATATTAGTATCAATTACTATGACAGGAAATAATCTTTATTGTGACTCAGCAAAGTAAAAGAAAATCTAAGAAGATAGCAACAACAGCATAAAGCTGGCTAAGAAAATTAAAACCGATAAAAAATATGCAAGTCACAAAAATGGAAGAATTTTGGAATCAATGGTTTCGAGTAATCTCCAGGTGACAATTAAATCAATATGAACACTTTTACTTTACTAGTATATAGAAAAAATAAATATACATTTTTATTTATCCAAGTTAAAAAAGCAAGAGATATATACACCCTCTGTCCAAAATAAAAAATTATTGGGGCGTGGACACACTATAATTGTAAGGAGGTTGTAAAAAAAGTCATTTTTACCAATACCAATGAGTCGTTACAAAAGAAAATTGTTATTGAAAGAGACTGCTTCTTTGGAGAATTTTCACAAACACCTAGTGGGCAAAAGTTGATCCTAACAATAAATATTCAAATCATACAGAGAACTACTCTGACACCTAATTTTCCCTAAATCACACAAAGAAAATCAACAAAATTGAGAGAAAAAACCCACACAAAGCAACAAACTTGACACTGAATTACTTTAAATTCAACTTAAACACCCTTCCAGCCTAAATCTAACACAACATAATACATCATCATTCTGGATCAAAATACAAGAATGCCATAAGGGATTTGCACCAACAAATAAATAACTTACAGAATTTTGAAGAGTTGTTCACTTCAACTGACTTACGTTTCTCGATTGTGGCTTAGTTGTGGAAGGCATAAGAATTGCAGAAGAAATATGTGACCCTTTTATGGTTTTATATGAACCATCAGTACGCGGCAAGGGATGAACCAGTGAGTCACCAGAGTGACTCCTATTTTCCCTTTCTGAGTTTTTTGAAAATTGTCACAATAAAAAGAATACAAATGTCAAATTGAAATTAAAAATATCAGTAAGTCTGTATATCATTAAATAGAAACGTCTATCACTTTGAATCTAAAGGTTATGAATTTGAGTTATATAAGAAAGAAAAACTGATGAGAGCTTCTAAAGGAAGGTTAAAAAAAGAAAAATCTAATACAAAATTCCATTAATTTCTTCTCCAATTTTAACGCCATAAGGATGCGACAAACATAATGATTCTATATCTATTCAGCACACTACCTAATCAAATTTCCTACAAAGATTTCTACGTGACTTTTACCTTTTCCAAATTGGTCTCCTAATTGGTTTGTGAATATTATTTTTTTTCCAAAATTAAATGACTTTTTCCAAATTAGTGTTCTAATGATTTGCGATTGTTCTCTTTTTACCAAATAGCATGACTTTTTTCATGTTTCCCCCACAAATTTATCTTGCGTTATATTTGATTTGTGCATTTTATACTCTTATAGAAACACACCTCATAAACAACCAAACATGGAGATATTGGCTACCACAAACATAGGTTCATCTTCTTTTCAATCTTCTACCAATATTTACTATTGATTTCTTCCTACTACTAATGTTATACATTACTGCAACGAATATATACAGGTTCTAAATCAACAAGAACCAACTAGAACTTTAAATAATTTCCCAACAATTCAACTATTTTAAAAAAAGTTTCAATTTGTAAATACTTTGGTGTAAAATAATTTGAGTAGGAATCACCGACATTTTGTTGTGGAAATGGTACAATGAAGTTAACATCACATAAAATACCTAATGAATTGTTCAATATCTATTTAAAAAATACTGAAGAGTCTGAGCACTTTCGTACTTACCATAGAATGTATAATAACGTGTTCGCATTTACTTCACTTTGAGTGAAATATGATAAAGCGCTAACGAAAAGGGACCATGGTATTTACACCTTTAGAGTACAGGGACAAATGTATCACTTTATTAATGATTTGATTCCATCAACTCAACAACCAAAAAATTTGCAATTATATTTTTATGATGCTAATACGAAAAGACAAAATTGAATGGCTTCATCAGATATACTCAAAGAATCCGGTGTTGGGAAGTTAATAGATATACTATAGATAAATCCTTATTGTGTTTTATTGAAATCTTTAATATAGGTTCCACAACTATCAAATTTTTATATTACATTAAATTGTGACTCAAAGTTAGATCAACAAGTATAAAATTTATCGACCGTATCAGAAGTGGCAGCATTATGGCTAGAACAAGAACAACTAATAGTAATTTTACACCACATATTCGAATTTATACTCAGAGTAACAAGAGACAATTAGTAAATTACTACTATGGTTGCTACGATCCTTTACAATATCTATTTTTATTTCCTTATGGACAAAACAGATGGCATTATGGTGTTCAAAAGACTATACAACCAATGCATATATCAAAGAAGAGAACGAGAGCTTGCTACAAAAATGATCAACTTTCATGTTTGTCTAAAATGTGTTCAATTGATAAACTACTTGATATTGAAGATGAAATTCTACAAAAAGGAAAACAAAAAATGGATACTATTTCATTTCGAGAATACTATTATTATACTCCAAATAAGAGATGATGAGAAAAATATTATTTTACATTCTGGGAGACTATTTCAGCAATATTCTGTTGATGAATTCATCAAGCTAGAAACTCAGAGGTTAGATTTTGCTTCTTTAAATCAAGATTTATTTTGAGTTGATGTACTATAAGGAATTGTTGATATCCTAAAACTCAGCGAAAGAGAGGCTTCTAAGATAGGTAAAAACAGTTTCCTTCCACTAAGTTTCACAGGTGGTCCAAGAGATATGTGTCAACGTTATATGGATGCTATTGCATTAATGCAACGTTTTGGAAGTCCTGATATATTTCTAACTATGAAGTGTAATCCCTCTTGCCCTAAAATAAACATATGCTCTCAACCGATGAAGCTCAAAATTGGCCTAATTTAGTTTGTCGTTTATTCAGAACTAAGTCCAAAAATGCTAAAGATGTTGAGTTAGCACCCAATATGGAAGCCTCAGTTAGAGGATGAAGTAGGGTTTGTGTTTGGACCAGAGATATAGAATGGGAACAAGGAGTTGTCCCCACTCAGTAGGATTTTCAGCTTTAACTTTGTCGTACTCCAATTTTAACAGTGAGAGGTGTTTTATAGCATGGTAGGGTTAGTGATAGTAGTTCTAAATGTAGAGGTAGGAGAGATCGTAGTGGTAGTAACCTGGTTACTTAGTTAAAGGAGTAGACATGGTCAGTGTTATGCTATACTTAGAAGACCCAATGTAACACCCCACATTTTTGGGCTAGAATTCAAACCATCATTTCTACGTGTAAAGATCCAAACCCAATTATTTCATGTTAATATATGTGTGATGACCAATTCTATAGTGTGGGAATACCTTTGAAAATGAATTAAGGTCACAAATATCTCTTAACTCAAAAATGAGTTGAGAACGTTTCTATCGATTAAGTTAGTGAATGCTACAACTTGGGTTAACTTTAATGACCATTACTCCCTGTACATAATAAGTTATATGTCCTACTATATACCAAAATAAATATCTTCGATTCCTCTTTCCAACGCAACTAGTTCCACCTTAATCCGACGTTGAAGTGGAAAGTTATGCTTATTTTACCAAAGCATGTTCGTCTGTCAACAAGGTGACGAATTGAGGTGATAGGACATCAACTAAGTGATGACATATCAACCAAGTCATCACCAATAACCAGAATATATTCAACCTCAGCTACAAAGTGATGACACTTGAGGTGATAAGTCGTCAACTAAGTGACGACTTATCAACCAAGTCATCACCCTTAAACAACAAGGGTTCAAATCAAACTATGGGTTGACGACCTAAGTTGATAAGCCATCAACTAGTTGATAAGCTATCAACTAATTCATTAACTAAAAATTTTAGCAATTCTTATTTAGCTTGGGGGGAGGGGCATTTTAGTCTTTTCCTCACCCTAAAGCCCTACCCCATGACTTAAAACATGGCTTAAAGGCCATTGTCCCATTATTATGTCAAATTCTCATCTCATAATCCTCTCCACTCTCAAGAACAAGAAAAAAATTAGGATTTCTTTCAAGGCTAGATTTCCAGATAACTCCAATTTCTTTCCATCAAAAAGGTACGTTGGACTATCCTAAACCTCATGGGCATAGATTTACTATTTTCAAACTAGTTTTAAAGATAATATATGTATACATATGAAATTCATTTTAAGATCATTGATAAGCATGCATTGAAAATCCTATATTTTGATAAAATGTTGTGTACATTACGGTATGAAACCCTAAACTCAAAATATTTTTCATGTAATTATGTGATATTTTGATTGTGAAATTAAATGAGATCGAGGGATAATAAATTCCCTCTTTTACTTTGAAATACACTAATTTTACATGTTGTGGGCTGATTATACAGATTTCTAAAGTTTGATTTGAAGATTTACCATTACGTATAAATTGTACTATTTTTAAGAGATAATTAGAGAGTGTTTTACTTGCTTTATAAATGTCCATGTTTCCAATTGAGGATTGCATGTATTTGATTAATGAGATGACCACCGTAGATAAAGTGTTGAAAATAGAATACTTTATTTCTATATGCTTTGAAATATGAAATATCATTGGTTTTTAGAATCTTTTGGGTGGTAAATAATGTATTTTTAAAATAAGAAAAGGGCAGTAGAGATGTTTAGATATGGCTTGCAAATTTGGGTGTGACGATATCCTATTATAAGGTGCTCGAAATAGAATAAGAGAGAAATAATTATAAGAAGAAGGCATGTTTTAAAGAGTCTAAAAATTGTACATGAGTTCAGACAACTCATCTTCCAAAACTGTGATTTGTCGACACAAGTTCATGTTGCCCCAAAAGGGGGATTATACTATGGTGATGGTCCCGTGGCATAGTAGAGAAGCAAAAACACCGACCCTCACAACAAACATGGGTTTGGGGCTTGGCCGCCGAGTCAAGGGAGGATTCCATATAGCCGGTGGAATTATAGATTGTAGGGTGTACTATCTAGCTCAGAAGAGAAATAAAGATGAAGTATCATAATTTCTAGAAGATGTTTGAAAGTTTCAAATTATGCCCATGTGTTTTTCAAATGTTTTATGCTAACATGTTTTATGAAATGCTCTCACCTACATTGTATAAAACAATATTTTGTTTTTGTATTGTTCTACATACCAGTATATTTGTATTGACCCCCTATATTTTAAGATCTGAGGCTCAATCCTGGGGTGCCGCTAAGAAGTAGATCAATTTTGTCAGAAGTTGAAGTTGGTGAGCCTCCCTTGTTTTGGAAGGCCATGTTTCATGCTATATTATCGTTTAGTTTTAGTTCATGTTCCGACTAGGGGCATTGTCCCGGGTTTTAGACAAATATTTTTTTCGTATTGTTAGAGATTTTGCATACTGGTGTTAGATATTCTTGAAATATTTATGAACTTATATCTGTATTGTTCAGTTGAAGTAAAAAGATGACCATATTTCCATTTTTACTATGTTTTTCCGCATTTCATTATAGTAAATGAATAGTGCATATGATTACCAGTTAGAAAAGGGCGCTTGGGCCTTCATGGTTCGGGATGCTCATTGTGGCCAGAGCCTCGATTTGGGTCATGAAAAACTTGGTATCTGAGCATGATTCATGTTCCTAGGGTGTCTTTAAAGACGCATCGAGTAGAGTCCTTTTTATGGGTGTGTAGCACTCCACAATTATAAGGAGAAAGCTACTAGGCGTTTAGGAATGTCTTTCTTTTCGTAATGTTCTAGTTCGTGCTACATAGTATGAATGTCCCCTAACTCTTAATTTCCTATATTTCAAATATTGATCATGCCTCCCCGTAAATCAAACGAGCAGAACACCTGTAATGCCTCAGGAGTATACCCTTAATGCCATACGGTGCTTACAGTCCTGAGAAACCACAAGCTAATCCATGAGTTGGTACTTGCTGTGAGAATTGAACAAACTGATAATAAAGGATACACATGTGCAAAATTTAACTAAACATGCCATATGGTTTAAAATACGGAAAACAATGCTGATCGTAATACAAAAAACAACTACCTAAAATCAATATTGTAAAGACTATCAATAACAACTGATAACTGAATAACTAACTAAAAGTGTCTGAAAGCCTCTAACTGAATGACTGTGAAGTTGATGGGACAAGTCCCCAACTAACCCTGAATAACTACTAAATTGAAGTAAAAATAAATGGTCCTCAGAACATGAGGACTCACCACTGCTACTGTTGTTGATATGCTGGGATGTTTAGGTATGGTTGGGAACCTAAGTGTTCGAACCGATGATATGATACATCATAGCACAAGAAACGAGTATGCAGCTAGTACTTTGAATGTACTGGTATGCTAAATAGGGTTAGGTTGTTATACATAGGTTCATGTGCATGAGTAATAACTGACTGAATGAATAACATGAAGTACTAAGTAAGAATGCATGAATACTGTAAAGACTGAGAATGCATGACCAGTCATAATACATGATGTTGATAAAGTCTGTAAACTGAGACATTGAACTACTGATAACTGGAAAATTGATATTTGTATACTATGGTCAAACAAACCTGAAACTGAGTACTGGACTGAGATTATGGGAGTTATCATCTAACTGACATGCCCTAAAATTAACTAATTGGGGTCCAACCTGTAACCCCAGTTGGAAGGGTGTTAGTACCATACAACGAGTACTAACACTGGCTGTGTGGATCCACTAAAGTATTATCCCAAAGGACTAAGGGTTACCCTCAACTGGCAGTGCCCGAATGAGATATGTGTCAACCGTCAACTGCTAGGTTAACATCTCCACCTACGCTAACTATATAGTTCTTGAATGCAGGGATCTCTACTAAAGGTCACACCCTCAACTGCCAGGTAAGCCCCCATCCCTGGGTTCGCTCGATGCTAAATCCTACTCCCAACTGAACTGACTCTAATTACTGAACTGAAATGATTTTACTAATATGATGTACTGACTGAACTGACAATGCTATATCTGAAAACATATTGACAATGCTAAAACTAAGTAAACAACTAAGTTTTCGGGTGTCAAAATCCCCAAGACTTGATAGCAATGTCAATAAGAATACATGAGAACATTTGAAACCATAATATGACTTAGAGAACATCATAAATAGTCATTATTCAAGATTTATCTATGAGGCATCTCATCAAACACATGGGGGATCATAAAGTTAAAGCATGAAGATATTTTTAAACATGTTATTGTAACATAATTTTAATACCAAAATCATAGGTTAAGGATTTAACATGAAAATATCATCCTTCAAACGGATCAAATGCTAATTCCAACAAGAACACATGTAAACATGATATAAGATTGAAATTCATGGAAGTTCATGGATATAATTCATAATAACATGTAAAAAAATCAAATCTTTAAAATTGAAAACTGATTCTTGGACTCCATGGTTAAAAAGAGCCCATGGATGAACATCTAACATACCTTAATTGAAGAATTCTTGGTGGTTCTCTTGAAACTTGAGGTTGAATCTTGAAGGGCTGGGGTGTGTTGTTGAGAGAGAATAGCTTTCATTTGAGAGAAATTATGAATAATGGGGCATATAATGGCCCTTTGGGGTTTTAATTTCGTATTTTGGTTGGATTTGAGTGAGGGAAAATAACAAGACTACCCTAGGAATTTAAAATTCATAAATGAAATGCCGATTGGGCCTTCACCGCGACGTTCCAAGGTTGTTATCACAATTTCCACCGCGATGTGGTGCAATTTTAGTGACTTGCTAGAATATGACAATTGCCGATATGATCTTCACCACGATATGGTGACACTTCCATCGCTATACTCACCGCGATGCGGTCCAATCGCGGTGAGCTTCTATTTTGAAAATCCAAACGTAGTCCAATCCTCATTTGAAAAATCTAAAACTTACCCGAGAAATACTACTTACACCCCTGAACATGAATCAACTCAAAAACTTATGTTTCAGGGTCGAGAAGGTTAATTTAAAAATTCATTAAATTTGAGAGGCCAAAAATAAGACTAAGTCTCCTACACTTAGCCAAATTTTTAGGTTCTAAGCCTCTTATACATGTTCTATGGGTTGAATTGAACTTATAAAACTATGGGGTATTACAATATCTCCTGCTTGGGAACATTCTTCTTCGAATGAGACTGATTAAGCTGAGAATATGGAGGGATTGAGGTTATTTACTGAACATGCATAATTGAAACATGATTACATGACTGTGGTTGAAATATGACACATGACTTAACTGATTCCTGAATGCATGAAATGACATGAGACTGATTACATAGTTGGAACGAGAATGGAATTGAGATAATCAAAGGAAAACTATTACCTTGAGCTAAGTCTGAATTCGCGAAGAAAAGATGAGGGTACTTGATTTGCATATCTGCTTCTACTTCCCAAGTGGATCCCTCAACGGACTAGTTCCTCCAAAGAACTTTGACTTGGATAACTTCTTTGTTCCTTAGTCTACGAGTTTGACGATCGAGGATTTCTACTATAAACTCCTCATAAGAGAAACTGCCCTAAACATCTACGCTTTCTAAGGGCACTACAATGGTTGGGTCCTAAATACACTTCTTCAGTAAAGAAACATGGAACACTGGGTGTATAGAAGCCAAACCTACAGGCAAATCAAGTTCATAAGCTACCTTTCCAAAGCGGCTCAAGATCCTGTAAGGGACAACATACCAGGGACTGAGCTTCCCCTTTTTGCTGAAACTCTTCATTCTCTTCATGGGAGAGATTTTCAAATATACAAAATCACCAATCTCAAATTCGAGATCTTTTCTCCTCTCATCTGCATAAGATTTTTGTCGGCTTTGGACTATCTTAAGCCTCTCTCTGATCAACTAAACTTTCTCCAATGCATCATATACTAACTCATACCCTAAAAAAGTGGTCTCACCTACCTCAAACCAACTAATTGGAGATCTACATCACCTCTCATATATATCCTCAAATAGAGCCATATGTATACTAGAGTAATAGTTGTTGTTGTAGGCAAACTCAATCAAAGGCAAGTGATCATCCCAAATACCCTTAAAATAGATCACACTTGCTCTCAACATGTCCTCTAAGATCTAAATGGTCCTCTCTACCTGACCATCTGTCTGAGGGGGAAAGGTTGTATTTAGGTGAACTTGGGTACCAAGACCCTTCTGGAAGGCTTTCCAAAAGTGAGAGGTAAACTGAGTACCTCTATCAGAAATGATAGACAACGAAACTCCGTGCAACCTAAACAACTCTCTAATATTGAGCTTGGCATAGTCCTCAGCTAAATAAGAAGTATGGACTGGCAAGAAATGGTCTGATTTGATCATCCTGTCCGTAATGACCCAAATCAAATCATGCTGACGACGAGTACGGGGCAAAATCATCACAAAGTCTATGATTACCTTTTCCCCCTTCCAAGTGGGAATACTAAATTCCTGCATAGTGCCACTAGGATTTCAGTGCTCAACCTTAACTTGCTGATAAATAAAGCACTTAGCTATAAACACTGCAATATCTCCCTTCATGCTACTCCATAAATAGATTTCCCACAAATCGTGGTGCATCTTAGTGGCCCCTGAATGAATAGTGTAACACGCACCATGCACTTCCGGGAGAATTCATTGTCTCAAATTGTCTACCCACGACACGCACAGTCTACCCTGGAAATGAAACACACCATTTTTCCTTGGGAGAGAACCTCTACTTTCTGATCTCTGACTAACACTTTCAACTTGACCAAGTTAGGATCTTTATCTTTATTTTCTTTTACTTCGGAAACCAACAAAGATTCCAAACTACTCTGAACCCATACACTACCCTCAACTAAATCAAATAACCGAGCATCTAACCTAGAAAGCTTATGAACCTCCACAACTAACTTCTTCTTATCATTCTCAACACAGGAAACACTACCCATAGACAATTTACTAAGGTCATCTGCCACTACATTGGCCTTGCCCAGAAGATAAGGAACACTCATATCATAGTGTTTCAATAATTCTAACCACCTTTTCTGACAGAGATTTAAATCACTTTACAAAAACACATACTGCAAACATTTGTGATCCTTGAACACGTCAACATGCACCCCATACAGATAATGCCTCTAAATTTTCAAGGGAAAATAAATAGCTTCTAACTTAAGATCATGGGTAGGATAATTATTTTCATGGGGTTTAATTTGTCTAGAGGCGTAGGCTATAACCATACGTCTCAGAATCAACACACAACCCGAACCAACTCTAGAAGTATCACAGTAAACAATGAACCCATCTTAACATCGAGCAACATCAAAACTGAGTCTGAGGTGAGTCGAGTCTTCAACTCCTGAAAACTCTTCTCATAGGAATCTGACCACTGAAATTTGACTTTATTCTGAGTCAATATGGATATGTGGGATGCAATAGAAAAAAACCCTTCAGCAAACCATCTGTAATAGCCAACCAAACCCAAGAAACTCCTTATATCTGATGGGGAAATGGGTCTGGTCCAGTTTCTCACTGCTTCGGTCTTTTGAGGGTCAACTCTAATGCCGTTATCAAAAACCATATGACCAAGGAAGGTGTAACGCCCCAAATCTGGTACCCTAAATACTACACGGTGCTCATGACCCCGAAGGACCACAAGTTAATCCATGATTGATATCTGTAACTGAGCACTGAATAATATACTGCAATTATGTGGAATATAAGTTGTAAGGACATAAGGTTCAAAACTAAACTAATATTAAATACAATACAATGTCTGTAGTGGGGTATGACAATACCCAAAATTGAGATAAACTGTCTGAGACATGTTGTAGTCTAAAAGCCTTTAAACTGTCTAAAAATTATGAAGTTGATGGGACATGTCCCCAACTAACTCTGAACTATTAAAATAATAAAGTAATAAAATAATCATGTTATCCTCGAATGATGAGGACTCACTGTAAGTCTGGCTACTGAACATCTGATCTACTAAGGATGTTTGGGAGCTTATGCTTCTAAACCTATGGTATAAAACATCATAGCGCAAATGCGTCAGTACATTAAATGTACTAGTATGCAAGTGAGGTAGGCTAAATGCAATGGTTCATATGCATGAACAATACTAACTGACTGAATAACATGAACGTAAGAATACAAGAATGAATAAGAAACTGTAACTGAATTCGTGATTACACTGACTCATGAATTCTGATAACATAGATTTACTGATATCTGAGTACTAATACTGGAATACTAAATAACTAAGTCTACTAAATACTAAGAGACTGATGTTATTTTACTAATAGAGGAAATGTTGTTTCTGACAGTTCTGATTATGAAGAATTGGTCTGGTTGATTGTATCGGACAATCCTGAAAATAAATAATGATAACATGAATTTTGTATAATTAATATACTATTAACTGAGTTAGTAATAACATGATTACTGATAACATGAGTGATTATATCTGACAGTCCTGATACTGATGAAACTAGTTGAGTTCCATACTGTATCTGAGTTGACTGTATCAGACAGTCATGAATTCTGTAGAACTATCTGAGTTCTATTACTGAGACTGGATGACTATATCTGACAGTCATGATTCTATAACTGAAACTATAGGAAGTATTTATCTAACCGATATGCCCCTAATACGCCATTATGGCTGAGTTAGGGTCCAATCTGTAACCCCAATTGGAAGGGTGTCAATACCGTGCCACTGGTAAGGACAAGATGTGAGTGACTCTTATCTGACAGTTTCCCCAAAAGAGAATGGTGGGGCCCTCATCTGACAGTTCTTATCCACCTCATCAACCCTTATCTAACCATGTTAATGTCTCAACCTATACTGGCTACATAGTTTTAGAATGCAAGGATGACTTCTAAGAATCACACCCTCATCTGATAGTGTGTGTTCCCATACTTGGGTTCACTCGGTGCTAATTTCACTCCCATCTAAATAGACACTGAACATGGATTACTGAACTGAACTGATACTAATGGTATTGTTTAGCAGAGCTAAATTGAGTTTACTGAGTTCCGTTGACTGATGAAATGCTACTGAGATCTGAGGAATGAAGAAGAGTACTAAAGTTGCTGAGATTTCTGGGAATACTGAGGTTACCGAGATTATTGAGTACTGATGTTACTGAGACCATTGAGGTCACTGAGATTACTGAGTAGTGATAACGCCCAAACTACAGCTCTCGTTAGAAAGTGTAAGTGGTCGCTGTCAAATATAAAATCCAACTGGGTTGGGTGTCGAATCCCACAGGGAATACTTGGTCACTATGTGTTGCAATTGTTAGTAGACTGTTGCTCGAAAATTCCACGGAAAAGGGGGATTTTGATTTAGGCAAGAATTAATAATATCAAAGTAACGAATGAATGATTTGTTTAGTAAAGGTTAATCACAGAGAATAATAAGTTAGGGTTATGTCCACCTTGTAGTTTCTACTTCTCTATTAACTATGAGTAACACGGAATTTAGACATGCATGCACTTATAGAGAATCGTATTCTAATTCTAAATCCAAGTGTTTCCCAACCATCAAGGATTTATTTCACTTTAGCTCTCCCGAGCCTAAAGTATCTAACGAATGGTACAAATTCTCCAAGAAGTTAATTCGGTTAAGGCATTAACGTGTAAATAGAGGTTAGAATTCCTATTTCCTTGTCACACTCTCTTTTCCAAACATGTAACTTTTCTCCCGAACAAGTTAATGCTATAATGGCATGTTCTCTATGTTTGCAACCATGAGAATTTAATTAAAACGAAGAGAGTAATGATATAAGTAGCAGACACATCAAGAATTCACAAACTCATAGCAACAAATAGTATCTTACAAGGTTTCCATAACCCTAACAGAGAAGTTTAGCTACTCATGGATACGATGGAAATCAAAGAAGACATCATCATCATACCAAAGTTAGAATAATCTCACGATGGGGATGAGTTTCGCTTCAAACAAGAGGTTGACGTTTTTCTTCTCTTTTGCCGTTTGTGTAGCCTTAGCGTTTTTCTCTGTCTTAAACTTACAGAATCTGTAAACTGAATTATGACTAACTGATCGAATGAATCAATCCATGCTGAAAAATTCAGCAAATAAGGTTTTTATAACATCCTTGTCCTACTAAGTTACTGCTGCATCCCTAAGTATTTAGAAATACTGATTTATCCCGGGACAAGTTCTCCATGCATCACATTCAGTCCACAAGCTTCCAAAAGCTTCCTTCCCTCTTATATGAAGTTTTCCTTTGCTTCCCAAAGGTCCACAAAGTGCTGAAATCTTCATCATTAGTACCTGAAAATATGCTAATCACATAGGTTAGCTCACTTAAAGGAAAATGGACTAAAAGTGCAGGAATTATATATTTTATCCTCAAAACTTAGCTAAAATATGGGTAAATTATGGTTCTTAGGGGTATAAATACGCCCAACATCACCACCCCACACTTAAAGCTTTTTTCGTCCGCGAACAAAATATTACGTCCATGCAAACATCTAACTAGAATTTCAAAGTAGCAACACAAAATATTCAACAAGACATGCACGACAATCATTAACAAAGAGTAGGTTTCTTGATCACTCTTAGAAGCAATTCAACCTCCAACATAGACTCATGAGGATGGTTAATTCGTATCCACAAGTTAATCCACAAAGAATCATATAACACTACCCAAATATCATCAACCATGTGTGTCTCACATAAGATATCACCCATAATCACTCAAAAGTTTTGCATTATTCGAAACATGGGTATAAGATTCTTCTTGCTCTCACTCTCACAAAGAATTCTTATGTTGCAACTGATGACCATAGGCTTGCCCTTAGTGTAATGCTCTATTAATATCAGACTGTCAAGTTTACGATCAAATAGGTCTTTACATGTTGTAATGTAGGCTAAGGGACAGGTAGGACTATTTTGGCCAGAAATAGTGACTATGTTCCCTAAGCTCTTTAATACACTACAATATGCCATTTACACTATCTTTTAACAACCACTCTACCTCTCTTTCATCTACCAACCCTTTTTCACCCATTTTGTTATTCAATCATAAACACAACTATCTTTTTGTTTTTCTAAATTTTTTATTTTATTTTATATATTTTTTCTCTTTTTTTTTTCTTTTTTCTTTTTATATTAAGCAAGCATCCCTATAATGGACACTCTTTTTCACAACAATTTCAAGTACCAATACACCCTGAGGCATCACTTTCACCATTCTCCTTTTATTTTTCCACATGATTCTACAATTTTAAGCGCTTAGGAGTTTGGATCAAATTATGGTATTGAACAAAAAAATGGATTAGGCTACATATGAGGCTGCCAAAGAAAATAGCTAAAGGCTCAAAGGGGGTTCACTAGGATAATGTACAAAGGTAGGTAAAAAGAAGGTAAACAATTACAGGCTGCCAAAGAAATGCCTAAATCATCTCCTAAACTCACACTCTTTATTTCGCTTTACACACACACCAGGAAAGTTCTAGCATCAGTCACAACACAGAATGTACTATAACCTCACACACACAAGGCACATGGTCAACTTTATTGGGAGCAGTATAGACTCTTGACCCAACAGATGAATGAATTGAACCACACAATTATCACATAGTGAGTCACAATTAGAGCCTAAATGTCTTAATAGTAATGATTTAGCACAAACTCTTGTTATAATACCATGCCGTCTATCAGAATAATTTCATGCAAAATCTAAAAAAAAATTCGAAAATTTAACTAACTAATTACGACTAATTAGCAAAAACAAGAATAAATGTAGGCAAAGAAGTACCATACAGCATACAAATACCAGCACCCCACACTTAGATTGGACACTCTGCCCTCAGTGGAAAATAAATAAGGAGAACCTGATTAGTCGGACTCTTCCTCTATGTCTGGGGTCATACCCCCTGCATCGGAATCATCATCAGAGTCGTCGTCATCAGAGTTGTCCTCCATGTTTGAGTCTGGCAGTCGGCGATTATCGTCAGTTGGCACGTCATCATCGAGAGGTTCCTCAAAATTTACCCCTACTCCACACATAGCCCGCGCATGCTCATTCATCGGGTAGTCATAATCCAATTGTTGGAGCTCTGCATCATTCGGAACCCGACCCCCACTCATCATGGTAAACCGAGTCATGCCATATAGATGGCGAAAGAAACTTTCATCCCGAGCATGTCTTTCTACAGTGGTAAGGTTGATGCCATGACCAGTTTCAGGCTCTTTAACTTTCATAAGATCAACTTTCTTTGGGTTGTGTGGAAGCTTATGATCTGCAGGTTCCTCTTCAATGTGCTCCTTCCTTAAGATCGCAGTCAACAAATTGCCAAAGCTAAAATGGGACCTTTTGTGCAGCCTAGCCTTACGCATTGATGATCGTATAACCGCACCAATGTTGATGGGAATATTAGTCATCAGAGCATACACCAAACATACTCTATCACGTGTGATCTTTGTGTACTGTGTCCTAGGAATCAGGCAAGAGTTGACTATCCTCAACCATATACGAGCTTCTCTGTTCAAGGAAGCATACGGGAAGGTATTGTGCTGACCGTTATCCTTGTGACGACTCCACCGGGCCATGGACCTTGTTCCGCACAGTGTGTGTTTGATTACCCTGTAGGGAGGTCTGTGATAAAGCTCCTTGAGAGGTGATGGATCCACAGATGGAAGACCCAGAAAAGAGTTGAAAAACTCCGCATTCAGTTGCAAGACTTGGCCCCGAATCTTCACATCACTTCCGGTAGTCTTTGGGGACCAATTGGCATAAAACTCTCACGTTAGATCAAGATTGCATTCCCCCATATCTCGGAAAATGAAATCAAGATTTAGTGCCATGATTTTAGCCAAAATGCGGGGCTCTCTCTTGGCTAGATTCTCCTTCTGCATCAAATCCACGTGAACATATTTTTTTACTTTGTTGTTCTTGTACTACTCCTTTCCTTCCTCCTCTAGGACCCATTTTATCCCGAAAGTGCGTCGAGGTATTTGTAGAGAGGAGGACTCAGCTTGATTTTTTCTTCCCCTTTTCTGACCTTTCTGTGAGGTGGACACTTTTTCTTTTCCTTGTCGTCCTTTTGGGTCCATTCTACTTGAGATTAAAATAAAGTCATGTTAGCTTCATCTCGGAAGATTCAATCGATAAACAAACAGTAATGGCACCACCCCACACTTAATTTGTTAGCACAAACTAATTATGTGAGTGATGTTGATTACTCAGACTTCATCGACATACATTTAGGTGATATGTTCCAACAACATGTTTAGCACAGTCATACATTCATGTAATCTTTGAATATCCTTTCCAACTTTGTTTCATGTAATCTTAACTATACTTTCATGTTTGGATTAATGCACTTCTTGAATAAGACTACCACATAAAGATCGTATCAAGTTATTGCAGAGAAATAATCACAACATCATATGCTCGTGGTCAATCATGATCGTTATCTCGATGAACGAGTCATTCAAACATTCAAGCTTTCAACTTTCACGATTACGCATTAACTTCACAATTTCGACTCCATAAAAATATGATAGTGTGTAACAATCAAGTACAAGTCGGAACAAAGTCAAGAACACCTACACGTATTCTTTTACTCAATCTAGATGTATCATAACAAACCAATCATATTCTTATCACCAAACATCACTTCAAAATCTAAAATACCATTATAAGCGTAGTATTGCAACAACTACGGAATATAAAAGAATAACTTACTTGGTGATGGTTCGGGAAGATGTTCGGGAAGATGATCTTGCAAGATTAGATGAGCAAAAAGAAAATTTTTGAGAGATTTGGGAAGCTTAGGCGGCGCCTAGGTTGAGAAAACAAGTGCATTTTGTTCTAAGGTTGAAGATCTATTTATAGACTAAGCCATGGGTCGGGTTTGATCCATGTAAAATCGGGTTAGGAGACAAAAATGCATAAGTAGGCGGCGCCTAATGCTTTGCCTATGCTTAGAATAGGCGGCGCCTTTGTCAATACCTAGTTGGGCATAGGCAGCGCCTTTGCCAATGCCTTGTTAAAACAGTGAGCATAGGCAATGTCATAGGCGGCGCCTATGGTATTGCCTAGATTTACATAGGCGGCGCCTATGGTATTGCCTAGATTTGCATAGGCAATGCCTTGTCCGTTGCCTATGTGAGGCAGTAAGCATAGGCAATGGTATAGGCCTTGCCTTTTCCATTGCCTAGATTTGCATAGGCCTTTCCTTGTCCATTGCCTAGATTAGTATAGGCATTGCCTTGTCTATTGCCTAGATTAGCATAGGCAATGCCTAGCTGATAGCATTTGCTCCATCATTCCTACTTTACCACCTTTAGCATGGCTCACTTTCAACTCAAAATTTAGGACCAATCTCCTCCTTTATACATCTTTCACCTACACTTAATCAAAAACAACAACAAATGATTAGACGGATGGGTTGCCTCCCACCAAGCGCCTTAGTTTTGGTCGTGGCTCGACTCTTCTTTTTGGATTATTATTTAACAAAAACAAACTCCTAGTAAAACAAAACTATTGAAAATGATGGGTTTCCTCCCATGTAGCGCTTGATTTATTATCGCGGCACGACATAGTTATCTCGATTACTTTAGACTTCATCGAGATAGACGGTGGCTATACATTTTATCGAGTCAAGTGGACCGATATATGGCTTCACTCGTTGGACATTCACCTTAAAGACACCACCATCATTGTTTTCTAACTCTATTACTCCAGACGAGTAGACTTGGCTAATTTTAAATGGACCAGATCATCTAGACTTCAACATACCTGGAAATAGCTTCAGACTGGAGTTGAAAAGAAGTACCAAATCACCCTTCTGTAAGTTTCGTTGGATAATCCTCCGATCATGGTACTTTTTCATCTGTTCCTTGTAGCGGTCTGCTCTTTCATACGCGTGTAGAAGGAATTCAACCATCTCATTCAGCTGTTCCAATCTCAGATTAATAGCATCATCCCAATTCAGGTTAAGCCGCTTCAACGCCCACAACGCTTTATGTTCGAGCTCGATTGGCAAATGAAAATCCTTCCCATAAACTAGTTGGTAAGGTGACATACCAATTGGTGTCTTGAACGTAGTCCTATAAGCCCATAAGGCATCATCCAGCTTTCGGGACCAATCCTTCCTACTAGCATTTACAGTCTTAGCAAGGATCAGCTTGATCTCCCGATTAGAAACCTCTACTTGCCCACTAGTTTGCAGGTGGTAAGGTGTAGATACCTTTTGTTGATTGACCCCATATTTCACCAACACTCCTCTGAACAGCTTGTTGCAAAAGTGTGATCCTCCATCGCTTATGATGGTACGTGGTACCCCAATACGAGAGAAGATATTTCTCTTTAAGAATGCTACAACACGCTTACCTTCATTATCAGCCAGCCCTACCGCTTTGATCCATTTGGATACATAATCCACAGCAACTAGGATATATTTCATCCCAAACGAATTCATAAATGGGCCCATGAAATCAATACCCCATACATCAAATAGCTCCACTTCAAGAATTTTAGACATGGGCATCTCATGGTGCTTTGAAATCGCGCCTTGCCTCTGACGCTGATCACATTTTCTCACAAAATCATAGGCATCCTTGAATAATGAAGTCCAATAATAGCCGCTTTGCAATACCTTCCTGGTTGTCCGATCACCTGCATGGTGACCCCCAACTTGGGAAGCATGACTTACTTCCAAGATGCTAGGCACCTCCACATCAGAGATGCATCGCCTAATAACACCATCAGCACATCATCAAAAAAGATACGGTTCATCCCAGAAGTAGTGTTTCACATCATGCATGAACTTTCTCTTTTGATGAAAGGAGAGATTCTCAGGCATCACTTTACTTACCATGTAGTTCGCAAAGTCTGCATACCACAGTAAATCTTTCACCATAGTGGCTAGGATCTCTTCGTCGGGAAATGCATCATCAATCTCAAGGTCGGGTTGCGCTATAAGCTCACTCTCAAGCCTAGATAGATGATCAGCTACCTGGTTTTCGCAACCTTTTCTATCTTTTACCTCGAAATAAAATTCTTGAAGCAATAACACCCACCGAATTAGCCTTGGCTTAGCATCCTTCTTTGCCATTAAATATCTCAGAGCCGCATGATCTATATGAACCACCACTTTGGTTCCCAACAAGTAAGCACGGAACTTTTCAAAAGCATAAACAACTGCTAGAAGCTCTTGTTCTGTGACGGTATAGTTCTTATGGGCTCCATTCAAGGCCTTGCTCGCATAGTATATTGGATGAAATAGCCTTTCTCTTTTCTGACCAAGTACAGCACCCAAAGCTACCCCACTTGCATCACACATCACTTCAAACGGTAGAGACCAATTGGGTGCTACAATAATAGGAGCTTCAACTAGCTTCCCTTTGAGGAATTCAAATTCCTTCAAGCAATCTTCACCGAAGTTGAACTTTGCATCCTTCTCCAAAAGTTTGCATAATGGACTAGCAATCTTGGAGAAGTCTTTAATAAACCTCCGATAAAAACCTGCATGACCGAGGAAACTACGAACTCCCTTTACAGAAATTGGAGGTGGTAGTTTCTCGATAACTTCAATCTTGGCTCGATCCACCTCAATTCCTCTTTCAGAGACTTTATGCCCAAGAACAATGCCTTCCTTCACCATAAAATGGCACTTCTCCCAGTTTAGCACCAAGTTAAATTCAACACATCTCTGCAATGCCATACTCAGATTTTCCAAGCATGATTCAAACGACTCACCTACTACTGAAAAATCGTCCATGAACACTTTCAAGGTGTCTTCAACCATATCAGAAAAAATGGACATCATACAACATTGAAAAGTGGCAGGTGCGTTACATAACCCAAATGGCATACATTTGAAAGCAAACGTACCATACGGGCATGTAAAAGTTGTCTTCTCTTGATCTTCAGGAGCAATGCAGATCTGATTATAGCCGGAATAACCATCTAAGAAAAAAAACCATCCCTTCCCTGCCAATCGATCAAGCATTTGGTCCATGAATGGCATTGGGAAGTGATCCTTTAGCGTCCACGAATTCAGCTTCCGGTAGTCCATGCACACTCTCCACCCTATGACAGGTCTAAGTGGAATTAGCTCATTCTTTTCGTTTGCGACTACCGTCATGCCCTCTTTCTTGGGCACACATTGTACCGGACTCACCCATTTACTGTCGGAGATTGGATACACCACCCCAGCATCTAACCACTTTATAATTTCTTTCTTCATCACCTCTTACATAGGTGGATTCAAATGACGTTGATGCTCAATTGTGGGCACGCAATTTTTTTCGAGCTGAATCTTGTGCATACATATCCCAAGAGGGATACCAATTATATTAGCAATAGTCCAACCGATGGCTCTCTTATATTTTTTTAGAACAGAGATGAGAGTCGCTACTTGTTGTTCACCTAAATCAACCGCAACAATAATCAGAAGTGTATCACCACTTCCCAAAAATGCATACTTCAGGTGGTTGGGCAGCTCTTTCAATTCTAGCACTGGTGGTTCTTCAATGGATGGCTTTGCTGGTGGTGAAGGTCGATTCTTAAGATCAAGGTCCAGCTTCTTAGGAGCATGAGAATATGACCCTATTCCTGTTAGAGCACAAATAGTTTCTTCATATTCTTCAACATCCTTACGCTCAAAATTTATAAGCACAACAGCCAATGGATCAATAATAAGTTGCTTCTCTACAGATAATTCTTTCTCATCTTCATAATAAACATCAGCTACAGAAAACACATTCATATCTTTGGGCTGCTTTATTGATTTGCATTCATAAAAATGGACCACTTCGTCATTCATCCAAAATAAAAGCTCATTAGCTCTTAAATCAATAAGCACACTTCCTGTTGCAAGGAAAGGACGCCCCAAGATTATGGAAACTTCAGAATCCACCTCACAATCCAAAATAACAAAGTCTGCAGGAAAAATGAAGGTGGAAACCTTCACCAATACATCATATAAGATACCAACAGGTCGTTTTACCGACCTATCTGCCATCACGAGTCGCATATTGGTTGGTGTAGGATCACCCAACCCCAACTTTCTGTAAATAGATAGCGGCATCAAATTGATTCTAGCTCCCAAATCGCACAATGCCTTAGTAGAATCCAAAGATCCAACCGTTCAAGGAATAGTGAAAGCACCAGGATCTGCCTTCTTCTGAACTAACGATCTTGTAGAGATTGCACTGCAATGATGAACATTATCTGCCAGCTCATAGCTTGCTGCCCGCTTCTTTGTCAAAAGGTCCTTCATGAATTTAGCATACCCAGGTATCTGTTCCAGCGCCTCCACCAAAGGAACATTAATAGTCAGTTGCTTTAACAAAGTCATGAATTTACTAAACATGGTGTCATCAGCTTTCTTCTTCAGTCTCTGAAGAAAAGGTGGTGGTGGAAGGGGAATAGTTTTCTCCACCGCTTCCTTTTTATCTAGCTTCAGATTATCAATCTTTTCAGGCTGGTGACGTCTAAGTGTAGTGTCATGAACGTTCTGACTTTCAGCTTCTACAAAATCATCACAATCTGCTTCAATCATATTCTTTTCTATATTATCAACCACCTTCTTGCCTTTGGATGGATTTTCCAACACCTTACCACTCCTGGTAGTAATAGCCATACATGATCCATTATTCCTTGGATTTTGCACGGTGTTGCTAGGTAGGGTGCCAGCTTTTCTTTGATTGAGTGTCGCTGATAGTTGACTCAATTGTTGTTCCAACTGTTTTATTGAAGTGGAATGCGAATCAACCAATTGATTTATTGAGGATAAATCATTTTATACCTCCGTTACTCCCGTGTTGGTTGCCTCCACTCCTTTCAACAGCTTAGCCATCATATCTTCCATGGACATCTTTCCAGAGCTAGATGCAGCGGCCTCACGATTTCCAGGAGAAACATACAAACCACTCTCATCAATCTTATTCTTGTATCCGTATTTATCATAATAGTTCCGACCTTGGTTTCCTTGGGCATTGCCTCGGAAACCCCCTGATTATTCAAATAATTTGCTTCAACCTCAGAATTGGATTCATCTCTTCCCTGCGATACAACGGCCTTAACCTTTTCAGTCTTTCCTGATAATAAATACTTGGTAAGAAGATCCATCTGCGTTTTCATGTGAGCCATATCCTAGTCACGTTCCTCTTCTCTTCGCCTTTGTTCTGCCGTAAAGCCAATAGATACAGTAGAGCTTGCTACCTCAGAATCCCTGGTATGCCAAGCTCTACTCTGCTTTGTCATACAATCTAGCATATCACTTGCCTCAATAAAAGTAAGGTCCATGAATGACCCACCTGCAGCATTATCAACCACTGTCTTAGTCACCGAATTCAAAGACCTGTATAATATCTCCATCAAGTGGATATTGGTCATCTGATGGTTTGGGCACTGCATAAGCTTCTTCTTGAACCTCTCCTATGTTTCATGGAGATCTTTAGTTGGAAGCTGTCGAAAATTGCTGATTTCATCTCTTAATTGTGCTCTTTTGGAAGGCGGAAAGAATCTTTCTAGGAAAGCGTCTTTTAGTTGCCTCCAATTAGTAATAGAATCAGGAGTTAGCTCGTTCAACTATAGAGTTGCCTCTCCATATAGAGACAACAATAATAATTGCATTTTGTCCAACTCCTGGATTGTCAAACGACTTGCATATCGAGATAAAGTTGATCAGATGCATATTCGGATCATCGCCTGCAAGTCCACCAAACAACCCTTTGAGTTGTAATAGCTGGATCATGGTGCTAGTGATATTGAACTTGGCTACGGGTACCAAGGGCGGAGGAATAATAGCCCCTGTGGCACCAGCCCCATCCAGATCATCATCATCATCATCAAAAAAAGCCTGCACAGCTCGGCGTTCAGGTCTCATTCTAGCTTGACGATCTCTCTTTTTCATAGGTACTGCCACCTCATCTGCATGCTGTGGATTAAGTAACTCATCATCACCCAGGTCCTCATCATCAGGATTTGTTGCCCGACCTGGGTTATCAATATTCTATTGATGCACTTAAGCAGCTGCCAACGCAGCTAACCTAGACTGCTCCTGTTGAGCAACCCTTCTTTCAAAATCACGTTGTGCATCCATTCTGCCAATAAGTTGTGGTTTAGGATTTATGGGTAATAATGACTGACCATATCTTCGTGTATTTGGCATGCACTCTACCAAACCTAAACAAAAAAAAACAACAAACAAAAAGTAAACTTCGAGAATCTTTGACCAAAGGGTCTAGTAACTATCACAAACTTAGTTGACAACCGTATTCCCCGGCAGCGGCGCCAAAATTTGATAACGCCCAAACTACAACTCTCATTAGAAAGTGTAAGCAATCACTGTCAAATATAGAACCCAACTGGGTTGGGTGTCGAATCCCACAGGGAATACTTGGTCACTAAGTGTTGCAATTGTTAGTAGACTGTTGGTCGAAAATTCCACAGAAAAGGGGGGTTTTGATTTAGGCGTGAATTAATAATATCAAAGTAATGAATGAATGATTTGTTTAGTAAAGGTTAATCACAAAGAATAATAAGTTAGGGTTATGTCCACCTTGTAGTTTCTACTTCTCTATTAACTATGAGTAACGCGAAATTTAGACATGCATGCACTTATAGAGAATCGTATTCTAATTCTAAATCCAAGTGTTTCCCAACCATCAAGGATTTATTTCACTTTAGCTCTCCCGAGCCTAAAGTATCTAACGAATGGTACAAATTCTCCAAGAAGTTAATCCGGTTAAGGCATTAATGTGTATATAGAGGTTAGAAGCCCTATTTCCTTATCACACTCTCTTTTCCAAACATGTAACTTTTCTCCCGAACAAGTTAATGCTATAATGGCATGTTCTCTATGTTTGCAACCATGAAAATTTAATTAAAACGAAGAGAGTAATGATATAAGTAGCATACACATCAAGAATTCACAAACTCATAGCAACAAATAGTATCTTACAAGGTTTCCATAACCCTAACAGAGAAGTTTAGCTACTCATGGATACGACGAAAATCAAAGAAGACATCATCATCATACCAAAGTTAGAATAATCTCACGATGGGGATGAGTTTGGCGTAAAACAAGAGGTTGACGTTTTTCTTCTCTTTTGTCGTTTGTGTAGCCTTAGCGTTTTTCTCTGTCTTAAACTTACAGAATCTGTAAACTGAATAATGACTAACTGATCGAATGAATCAATCCATGCTGAAAAATTCAGCAAATAAGGTTTTTATAACATCCTTGTCCTACTAAGTTACTGCTGCATCCCTAAGTATTTAGAAATACTAATTTTGCCTGGGACAAGTTCTCCATGCATCACATTCAGTCCACAAGATTCCAAAAGTTGACTTCCCTCTTATATGGTGTTTTCCTTTGCTGCCCAAAGGTCCACAAAGTGCTGAAATCTTCATCATTAATACCTGAAAACATGCTAATCACATAGGTTAGCTCACTTAAAGGAAAATGGACTAAAAGTGCAGGAATTATATATTTTATCCTCAAAACTTAGCTAAAATATGGGTAAATTATGGTTCTTAGGGGTATAAATACGCCCAACATCAAGTAGGACTAGACTGATACTGAATTTATTGAGTTTTTCTGAGTCATGAGACTGACTAAATTCTAAGGATCATGGCTTGACTGAGAGTATCGTGAAAACATGACACTGACTATAGGAACATAGATTAATTATCATGTAGAAGTACCCCCGGGACTCGATAGCATGAAACTAACAGGACATAACACTTCTTGAACACATGACCAATATCAACAATTCATAATACATTAATTTGGGGATTTCATGAAGAACATGGTTATCATAGTCTTGTACATGAATGGAATTGCATATAAACATGTCATAGTTTTATCAACCTAATCTCATGGACATTCCCTCATCCATTCATAATGCACACAATATCAAGGAAGTCATTCTTAGTCATAGGGTAAAGCATGCATTTATCACTTGGGTCACAATTAAGCTATAATGCATAATTTCTATTCTCTTAGGCATTTTATCAAACACCTAGGGTGCATGACTTACGGCATAGGCATGACCATCAAATTAATACAACAAAATTCCATATTTCAACTCAATTTCACATGCTTCAGACCACATACTAGAATAGGTTCATGAACAACACATAAGGATTCCAAATTAGGAATCATACAACCATAATCACATGAGCATAATCAACCCACAACAAAATATACACAATACAAGATTTAAAACTTGATTCTTGGGCTTCATGGATGAAAGTAATCCATGAATGAACACTGTGTATATCTTAGTTCTTGATTCTACGAAGATTGACAGAGAGATTCTTGAATTTGAGTCTTGGATTTGAATCCCCAATTGAAAAACTCTAGCTTGTTCTTGAGAGAAACTTGAGAGAAATAATATATTTTGGGTGAAATATGGCTGAATCACGTGTTATTGGGTTTATATAGGGGTGAGAAATTGACCCTTTAACCCTTGGATGCGTATTTCAATTCTGAGAAAATTTCCTAATATTTTGTTCCACTATCGCGCCAAGTCACTGGAACTGGACAATTGGGAATCTGCACGGTGGCGCGATACGGGGCCATGGCGTTGCCACTTTGTTTGCGACCTAAAAGTTTGGCGCGATGCGGAGAAATCGCACTGAGACACTGGAAAAAGGACAATTCTTAATTTGAGCTCTGGCGCGACACGCCATAATTGCAGAGACTCACTGGATTTTGACGAAATCCATTTTTGCTAGCCCCGCAACGTGTTGATGGCTTAGGTGGCACACTGCCTTACTAAAAAGGCTCTAACTCTTCGCCTGGGTGTCGGATTTGGCCGAATTTGGTATCGATGGAAAGCTTATTCAATTTCCCACATGATAAAAAGTAAAAATATTGAAAATACCAAATGTATTAAAGTGGATTCATCTTTAAAATAAGTCTTTAACATTTCTGGAATGATTTTAAGCTAGGTAGAAGTACGGGGTATTACAGAAGGCTACTAATCTTAGCCAAAATTTGCACTTATTGAATTTTGCAAACAATTGATGGGCTCCAAGAGTCAGCAATAAAATTCTGAGGTGGTCTGCATGATCGTTCTCATTATGGGAGTAGACAAGAATGTCATCTATGAAGACTAGAATGAACATGTCTAAGTACTGCTTGTACACTCTTTTCATCAAGTCCATGAAAGTTGTTGGGGAATTTTTTAGACCAAAGGACATGACTTGGAATTTGAAGTGACCGTACCAAGTTTTAAAAGCTAATTTTGGAATTTCACATTCTCTGAATCAAAGATGATGATAGCCGGATCTAAGGTCTACCTTAGTGTAACGCCCCAAAAATCTGTCCCGAGATGTCACCCAGTGCTTAGGATCACAAATGATCCTAATCTAACCCATGAACTGGCATACTATTAAGAAACTAAATAAATATGAAATAAATACTGAGTTTACTGTGCGGAAACATAATAATGGTGGAATACATGATGATACAATACGGATACAACTTTATATTTTGGTGAAGTCTGAAAAGAGGGACTGAAATTACAAGACTGACTCTAACAAACATTTGTGAAGCCTCTACTATACTGACTATAGATAGCTAGGACGCGACCCCAACTATCACTAATCAATAAATATGATTAAGAAAGTAAAGAACATAAATAAATCTAACTAAAGTCCCCGAAGTAGGAGGAGTCGTCATCTTGTTCTCTGGAATCTGCAACTGTCTGAGTCTGAATGTGCATACTAAAAATTTGTACCTACATTATGAGACAATGTAGCACATAGACATATATGTGGATTAGTACTTTGAGGATGTACTGAGTATATGGGGGTGAAATGCATAAGTAAAACATCATCTCAAAATCATAATTTATAAAAATAATGCATGATAAATGTAAATGACTCACATAAGCTAGAATATCTAAAAATATCGAAACCTGAGATAATAAGAAGAAAATCATACTTTATAAATATAGTGAGTCATAACATTTAGTTCTAAAAGTTATACTTTTATTCTCTCTTTAAATCATACTGTCTAAGTGTAGAAAGGACTCATTCTTTAAATCTAAAATCTGAAAGCTGAAAGCTGTAGCTAATATCTTTCTGTAAAGCATATTCTGAATAAATTCGTGAGCCTTCACACTTAGTTTTCTAAAAGCTTTTCCAGTAGGGAAGTACTTTAAAATACTTTCTGTAAGGGAAATACCTCATCTCAAGACTTGCAAAAATCTTAAAACTATAGCTTCCAAAACATATGTTTTTATCTTAAGGCTTTAATACAATAGACTGTGTCAAGAGTAGGGGACATCTTTTGAAAGGTTCTTATAACCGACATAAACCGTGTGAGCTATCATGGAGTCCAACGTCTTGCCCATGTTGGGGAGAGTTGTCCTACCCTTGCCATAGGAATAGAACCTTAACTTACGTGATCACTATATTAACACACTATGGGCAATCATAACCCTATGGTGGCACGTAGTTCTGGGGAATAAGACCTTGGAATCATACCCAACTCGGTGCTAACTAATACTTCCATACTTATGCTCAGGATCTTAAGAAATCCACTTCAAACTTAGCACAAAGGTTTACAAGAAAACCAATTATGCTCTTTTCTTTACTTTAAATCTCAAATCATATGAATAAAGTGGATTCTTTATCTTAGGTTATGATAAAAACATTAACTTCCTTTGAATCTTGGTGAGCAATTTGTTAGAGGAAAGCTTAACACCATAGTATTCTTTAAAAATCAAACTCATTCTTGATATGAACTTAACAATCAAAACTTTTGAGAGCATGATCTTCTTAAAAATCTCAATACTTAATCTTTAGGCTCAAAATTCATTCTTTAAAATCATGGCAATTCACGAAAAAACTTTATGCTCAACATTATTCTTAAAATTATTCAACAATATCAATTCATAAAAAAAAATGTGCAATTCATGATAATAATCTTTAATTCAAAGCTTCAATAGGTGAGATAAACATGCAATTCAAGGCTTAAATCACTTATAAATTCATAACTCAAAACAAGATAATTTGGGTATAAACCTCAACTTGCAAATCATGTACTCTTTAATAAAATTCAAGTTTTTGGGCACAAGAATGAAAGATTTATCCTTGTTAAAACCCCACGTACCTTAATAGTTTGGATTTGATGAATTGAATGTAAAAGCTTAAACTTTTGAATCTCTATTGGTGTTCTTGAAGCTTCTTCTTAAAGTTCTTGAATTAGAAAGCTTAGATTCTTGACTATATTAAAGGAAATCTCATGGAGTTCTTGGGTGTTCATGAGGGAGATAGGTTTTCTTGGAGAGAAAAAGATGAATGAGACTGTGTCTAATGCTTTTGGGGGTTGAATTTTAATGTTATGGACAGATTAGGGTGAGGGGAATTGACCAAAGTGACCCTAGGCCCTTTTGGAATTGAATTAGCATATAAAATAGCTTTGGATTCACGTCAGGTTTTGTGTCGGGGCACAATCGACGTGACGCATCAAGACCGCATTGGCTTACTGCCTCACACGAAAAATGCAATAACATTTTACTCGGTTATTAGATTTTTGCAAAATTGTTATCGTTGGAAAGCTAATTCAATTATCTACAATTTGGTGGGTCTTTCTCTGAAAAATTCAATGTATATAAAAAGTTATACACATTTAAAGTAGACCCTTGTAGAATCGAATATCAATCCTTGGACGAATCAAAGGATCTTAGATCCACTTAGCTCTAAGTGACTTCTATGAACATTTTTCACCTCAAAGTCAAATTAAACATAAGGGTAAATATCATGAAACTCATATTTTCATGGGAATAATTTAGATTATATCTCAAACATGTAGAAACGATGGTTCAAAAACTAGCCCAAAAATGAGGGGTATTACATTATCTCCCCCTTGGGAACATTCATCCTCAAATATGGCTAATTAAGCTGAAAACACTGAGGAATATGAGGCTATAAGCTATCATGCACAATAGAAATAAACTGAATAGTTGAATCTTAAACATAATGAGATACTGAACTGATTTGCGAGTGCATGAATTCTCATGAAAAATAGCTATATGGATGCGATAAAAAGGAGAGTTTCAACTTATGAGTAACCATTACTTTAGGCTGGATCTGATTTTACGAGAAAAAATGATAGGTTTATGACATGAAACTTAGGGTATTACAACATCCCTCCTTGGGATCGTTCATCCCCGAATGATACTGATTTGGTTGAACTTCTAGAAAAAGATTGAGATGATACACGGGATACTTATGAACTGAATCATTACTTAATATCAGAAACTGATGCATGAACTAGGCTAAATTTATAATTACATGGATGCAAACACATTACCTCTTGGAATGGACATACACAATAGACTGTGTATAGTAAGACTAGGTGGAAATTTGGGAATTTATTGGAGCTTATCTGATTAATTGCTAAACAGGACTGCAGGCTATATGAAATGGATCATACTGACTGCCCATACTCAAATAGAGTATTTCTTCAGCACTCTTCTTCGAAATTCTATTAACATTAGGGAGCAAAGAATTTTGGGCATGATCTGACTAAGACATCTGACTAAGGAATCACAACATTGATACAACTCTATAGCTTGGAACATAGACATATAGATTATAAGCTAGGTTAGAATTTCTAGCCTTTAGGCAATGCAACTCCTTACTTTCAAGCTTAGCAACTCGTCTCGAATACTCCCTCAACTATACTATTCCCCTTAAATACCATACTCACTTGATTCTACTTCTAATTCTCACATGGGCATTGATAAACCTATCTACTAAGGTCTAAACTAAACTAAGTCCTCTAACCATAGTCAATCCTAACTCAAAATCATAGGGTACTACATATAACACCACAACTGAACTGGACTACAGATGGAATATGCGATGCATCATGTTGCTCCCTACCAATGTGATGTACGATGCGCCATGTCCATATCGTGTTGCCTCATTTTTTAACCATCCAAAAAAGTCTCAAACCTCGCCCAAAAAATTTGAATCTTGCACGAGATGTGCTATTGACAACCCCGATTATGAATTCACTTAAGGATTTACATTCTAAGGTTGGGAAGGTCAAAAAATAACGTGCACTATATTCACCCTCTTATACACCAACATAACATTCAAGCCTATTGGTATAACCACATATAAATGTCTACAAAAACACCCATAATAACATATTCCTTATATTCTCTAAACCTTTATCACAACAACTCCCGCGCACTACCCCAAGAACATACACACACAAATTTTAACTAACCATAATATGTATCAAAGACTCGGACTCAACCTTACTTCACACTTATGGCCTTAGCTAAAACAATCATACAATGATCTTTCATCAATAACAAACATTTACTCATCACCACTATCATTACATAAGGAGGAGTCACTGAAAGGTTAGAAGATCAGACCTTGAAGCATGGAAGGATACTATACGTCACTTGACACTTAACTAAGGCCTGAGGAATATAGAATCAACATGGGTTCATCAAAGAGATCTAAATTGAGGGCATACATGGCTATAAGCTGAATATTGCTAATCATTAGGAGTGTAGCATGAGTTATGGGAACTGAGCGTACTATAAAGCATGAGTACATAAGTCATGAGCTGCATAACCTAATTTTGGAGTTCATAAATTCCTGGAACAAGATTTGTACTGTTGAATGACCTAGAGCTCCTCATACTAGGGACTAGGAGAGTACATGATTTTCTATGATATACATGAATAGAACTATGATCATAGAGATGACACATAAGGCATGATTAGATATCGTGATGACTAAAGTACTAATGTTGAAATAAGAATGAGTCGAGCATCTTCCTCCTACACGGGTAGCACTACTAGAATCTAAGAATCTATCCTCCTACACGGGTAGCACTACTAGAATCTGAGAATCTAACTTGGTTACTTATCCTATCATCTCCCCCTTAGCTTTAAGAAATCATTCTAAGTCTGTGGAACCCTTTTACTAAACTCTAACTAAAATACAACCACTTTACTCTAGAATCTGGGGGTATAACAATACACGTAAATAATAGAACTTAAACCAAAAAACTACACCTAAAAGTGTAAGACCCACTGCTAGTACTTGCTTCTAAAATACAATTCTATCTTTCTATAGCCCCATAGTCATCATATACTAACTTGAACATTTACTAACTTAAAATCTTTATGGGTATCACCATATCCTGAGTTCACACCATCTAGAGTTTCAACTCTTATTTCTATTTGCTCAATCTTCGAGGATTTAAACTTAGACTCTAACACTTAACAAAGATATCATCAATCTTTAATAAATCATACTACTCTTTTTCATAGCTTACTAATATCACATCTCTAAACTTATATTTCTAAACCACAAGAATCAAGATCATACCAAAAGGGCTCAACATCGTCTACCCATAACTCCTTAACTTAGCAATTAAGAACATCATATACTATATAACTAGTCTCCTTCCTCTTAGAAAATCAGCGGTACTACTAACCACACACAACACGTAATAACTTTGGAAAATAATGCAACCCCATATCACCTTAGGAATACTTCTTCATCATCCTTAATTATGAATTAAAATAGACTCAAACTCTTGCACATACCATTCAAGCCTACTAGATAACTTCTATATAACTAGCATCACTAACCAATAAATCATTACATCCACCCCGATAACCAACAACTATTCAAACTTAATGTCTAGTGCTAAATATGATTTAACAGCCCACCTCACATACTAATCTCACTTGGAATCTATAGAATAAAACATGAAGAAACACAAGTTCACTAGAACTTCATAACAACAATAATTAATCACGATCCTATGGTATACCTTATTAAAATCCGTTAGCACATCCTCCTTCTATGCATTACGACTATTTACTTATCCGTACACCTAAATTACATTCATACCTCGTAAAGCATCAACAAATATTATATAGGGAAGCCTATATTAACAATACTCAACCACCAAATACTTCATTAATAATCTATACCTTTCTAACATAATAATTACCATCAATAATTTCTTCCATACTTCAAGCAAACAACAATTCACCTTAACTAATAATTCATTCTCTACCTTTCACTGAACTAACACAAAGGACATATCAGCATAATGCAAAATCTATAGTATGTATAAGTTTATCTCTATACTTTCTATCAATTCTCATTCCCACTTTTCTTGTCACTACTCTTTTATACGAATACTTCCAACTATAATAAGGTTCTACTGTTCATAAATGATAACACTAAAGTTCACAATATCCCTCGAATGCACATTACACTTAACAGTCTAGGTTCACACTATTTCTTCTCGTGAGCATTATCTATATTGAAAGTATTAATGGGCAATCTGAATACATATCTAATTCTGTCTCAACCAAAAAACTCATAAGGATGAGAATATCAACTTTCAACTTGAGGGACTTATGCCACACTAGAGAGCTCCACCAAGCCCTTTGTGTGACTTCTGAAACTTTTGCTAGTAAATTTGAGGATATTATCTGGGAAGGAATTGGAACTTACTAATTATGTTATCTCAAGAATAATACATAGAATTAGGATTTTTGGGGTAACACCCAAATAGATAGAATATCTGAGAAAACAACTTTACTGCACGATCTAGAGTAGGAAAGAAAGGAAACTTTTCTTAAATACCACGGAGCCTCTCGAAGAAAAGTACATACGTCTTCTTACCATTCCACAAGACTCTACTAGACACAGCTTAACAGACACCCTAGGACACTTGAACTTTGTGCTCTGATACTAAGTTTGTAACGCCTTGAAAATCTATCCCGAGATGTCATACGATGCTTAGGATCATAAGTGATCCCAAGCTAACCCATGAACTGGCATACTATTAAGCAACTGGATAAATATGAAATAAATACTGAGTTTACTGTGCGGAGACATAATAATAGTGGAATACATATTGATACAATACGGATACAACTTTATATTTTGGTGAAGTCTGAAAAGATGGACTGAAATTACAAAACTGACTCTAACTGACATTTGTGAAGCCTCAACTATATTTACAATAGATAGCTAGGATGCGACCCTAACTATCACTAATCAATACATATGATTAAGAAAGTAAAGAACATAAATAAATCTAACTAAAGTCCTCGAAGTAGGAGGACTCATCATCTTGCTGGCTGGAATCTGCAACTGTTTGAGTCTGAATGGGCTTACTAAAACCTTGTACCAACATTATGAGAAAATGTAGCACATAGACATATATGTGGATCAACACTTTGAGGATGTACTGAGTATATGGGGGTGAAATGCATAAGTAAAAAATCATCTCATAATCATAATTTATAAAAACAATGCATCTTAAATGTAAATGACTCACATAAGCTGGAATATTTGAAAATACTGAAATCTGAGATAATAAGAAGCTAATCATACTTTACAAATATAGTGCGTCATAACATTTAGTTCTAAAAGTTGTACTTGTATTCTCTCTTTAAATCATACTGTCTAAGTGTAGAAAGGACTCACTCTTTAAATCTAAAATCTGAAAGCTGAAAGTTATAGCTAATATCTTTCTGTAAAGCATAATCTAAATAAATTTGTGATCCTTTACACTTTGTTTTCTAAAATATTTTCTAGTAGGAAGGTATTTTAAAACACTTTCTGTAAGGGAAATACTTCATCTCAAGACTTGCAAAAATCTTAAAACTATAGCTTCCAAAACAAATGTTTTTATCTTAAGGCTTTAAAATAATAGATTGTGTCAAGAGTAGGGGACATCTTTTGAAAGGTTCTTCTAACCGACATAAACTTTGTGAGCTATTATAGAGTCCAACGTCTTGCCCATGTTGGGGAGAGTTGTCCTACCCTTGCCATAGGAATAAAACCGTAACTTACGTGATCACTATATTAACCCACTATGGGCAATCATAAACCTATGGTGGCACGTAGTTCTGGGGCATGAGACCTTGGAATCATACCCAACTCGGTGCTAAATAATACTCCCATACTTATGCTTAGGATCTTAAGAAATCCACTTAAAAACTTAGCACAAAGGTTTACAAGAAAACCAATTATGCTCTTTTCTTTTCTTTAAATCTCAAGTCATATGAATAAAGTGGATTCTTTATCTTAACTTAGGATCAAAACATCAACTTCCATTAAATCTTAGTAAGCAATTTTTTAGAGGAAAGCTTAAGACCATAGTCTTCTTGAAAACTCAAACTCATTCTTGATATAAACTTAACAATCAAAACTTTTGAGAGCATGATCTTCTTAAAAAATCTCAATACTTAATCTTTGGGCTCAAAATTCATGCTTTAAACACATGACAATTCATAACAAAACTTTATGCTCAACATTATTCTTGAAATTATTCAACAATATCAATTCATCAAAAAAGAAGTGCAATTCATTATAATAATCTTCAATTCAAAGAATCAATAAGTGAGATAAACATGCAATTCAAGGCTTAAATCACTTATAAATTCATAACTCAAAATAAGATAATTTGGGTATAAACCCAAACTTGTAAATCATGTACTCTTTAATAAAATTCAAGTTTTTGGGCACAAGAATGAAAGATTTGTCCTTGTTCAAACCCCACATACCTTAATAGTTTGAATTTGATGAATTGAATGTAAAAGCTAGAACTTTTGAATCTCTAATGGTGTTCTTGAAGCTTTTTGAAGTTCTTCAATTAGAAATCTTAGATTCTTGACTATCTTGAAGGAAATTTGATGGAGTTCTTGGGTGGTCTTGAGGGGGCTAGGTTTTCTTGGAGAGAAAAAATGAATGAGAATGTATCTAATGCTTTTGGGGGATGAATTTTAATGTTATGGATGGATTTGGGTGAGGGGAATTGACCATAGTGACCCTAGGTCCTTTTGGAATTGAATTAGAATGTATAACATCTTTGGATTCACGTCAAGTTTCGTGTCGGGGTGCAGTCGACGCGACGCGTCAAGATCGCGGCGGCTTACTACCTCACACAAAAAATGCAATAACTTTTTACTCGGTTATTAGATTTTTGCAAAATTGGTATCGTTGAAAATATAATTAAATTATCTACAATTTGGTGGGTTTTGAGATAAAAAATTCCATGTATATAAAAATTTATACATATTTAAATAGACCCTTGTAGAATCAAATATCAAACTTTGGACAAATCAAAGGATCTTAGCTCCACTAGGCTCTAAGTGACTTCTATGAACATTTTTCACCTCAAAGTCAAATCAAACATGAGGGTAAAGATCATGAAACTCATATTTTCATTGGAATAATTTAGATTATAGCTCATATATGTAGGAATGACGGTTCAAAGACTAGCCCAAAAAAGTGGGGTATTACGCTTAGAGAAATAACTGGCACCCTAAAGTTGATCAAATAAGTCATCGATTTTGGGAAGTAGATATTTTTTCTTGATTGTGACTTTGTGCAACTGACGGTAATTGATGTACATTCTAAGAGAACTATCTTTCTTTCGCACGTAAAGGACTAGAGCGCCCTATAAGGAAACACTGGGCCTAATGAATCCATTATCTAAGAGGTCTTTCAACTATTCTTTCAATTCATTAAGTTTGGATGGAGCCATTCAATGTGGAGGAATAGACATAGGCTGAGTATCTAGAAGAAGGTCTATTCCGAAGTCAATTTTCCATTCGGGAGGAATTTAGGGAAGATCTTCAGGAAACACATCTGGGAACTCCCTCACTACTGAAACTAACTCAAGACTAGGAGTCTCTGAGAGAGATTCTTTAACTCAAACAAGATGGTAGACACACCCCTTGAATATCATTTTTATCGCTCTAAGGTATGAAACAAGCTGAACCTTAAGTATTGAGGTACTACCCCTCCATTAAGGAATTGGTTCATTTGGAAACTGAAAATGAACAACTCTATTTGTACAATCAACTGAAGCATAGCATGAATGGAGCCAATCTGTATTGTGAATGACATCAAAATCAGTCATCTCTAACTCTACAAGATCAACTGAAGTGAATTTCTAGGATATGGTGGCCGGAAAGTTACTATATACCTGCCTGGATATAATAGAAACACCTACTGGGGTGGACACTGAGAAGGGTTTTGCTAAAGTCAAAAAACTAACACCAAAATTCATAGCTATATAGGGAGTTACAAATGAAAGAAAAGCTCTGGGACCTAACAAAGTACAAACATGTAAATGATAGACCTATAACGTACTAGTAACCATATCAAGAGAAGTTTCCTGATCCTATTGGGATTGAAGTGCATACAATCTGTTTGGGCGGTGACCATTGGTGGCACTAAAAGTTGCACCCTACTGAGTCAGGCAACCGAATGAAACTGGGGAATGACTGGACTGACCCCGCTGACCACTCTATGGGCAACCCTAAACTTGTGTCCTGGCTTGCCACACCCAAAGCATACATCATTGCCAACTCTACACACACCTTGATAGTTTCTACTGTATTTCTAACAATGAGGATTTGTGTGCCCACTGTTCACACTTTCCTTGGCTTACGGCCTAGCGCCCTATCCCGATTAACATTTCTGAACTTCATTGTTGGTGCCCTCATCGAAGATGAAGCTAGGTCTAAAGATTTCTAACAGAATTGAGAATAGTTACTACCCTCTGACCTTAGCTGAGCAAAACTAAAGCTACCTATTTTGGACCTCTTATTCTCCCTCTCTTTCCTTATATTCCTGTTCCTCAATCTACTGCGCATGGACCATCAACCTAGACAAGTCTATCTCCTTACTCAATATCATGGTCCTACACTTTTTGACCATGCTATCAGCTACACCAGAGACAAACTTATTCATCCTATACCTGTCATCAAACACTATATTAGGAGCATACCTAGGTAGCTGAGTTAACTTAAGAGAAAACTCCTTCACACTGATGTTTCTCTTCCTCAAATTAATGAACTCTTACACCTTAGCTTCCCTTAAATCCAAGGGAAAGAACCTATCTAGAAAGGTTATAGAAAACTCTTCCTATTTAATAGGCCCTGTATCAGCCCATCTATCTCCATTTCACTGCTTATACCAGGTTTGAGAAACATCCTACAACAGGTAAGCACCCAACTCGACACTCTCACTAGAAGTCACACCCATAATGTTAGTTACCTTCTGAACTATGTCAAGGAACTCATATGGATCCTTATCAGACTTAGATTACAAAAATAGAGGAGGGTTCATTCGGGTAAAGTCCCGAATCCCATCTCCACCAGTATTAGCCACTTGAATGGCTGGGACGACAGCCGACTAATTATTTTGGGATGCTATTGAGTGAGCTAAAGTAGTGAATACTTTGCTAAATTTGGCATGGGAGACATACTTATTTAGGGGATCTTCTGAACAGGTGGAGGTGCGGGTTGATTCCCATTTCTTCTTCCGTCAGTCTTTTTGGGAGGAATATTTTATAAATGGAAGGAAGATTAAATTATACAGAGAGTTTAACTCAAGATCACACCCATTCATATGACATGAATACTAAAAGAATGGAAACTTTTCCTAAAATGTTTTGTAGCCTCCTTTTCATAAGTATGGAGCACTTCACACCCATGCATAAGACTCTACTTAACATGGATTTTAGACTCCCTAGGATACTTTAAAACCATAGTCTCTGATACCAAGTTTTTAATGCCCCGGGAGTACACCCTGGATGCCACATGGTGCATACAGTCTCGAGAGACCACAAGCTAACCCATGAGTTGGTACATGTTGTAAGAACTGAACAAACTGATAATAAAGGATACACATATATGAAATTTAACTGAACATTCCATAAGGTTTCAAATACGGAGAATAATGTTGAATCGTAATATAAAAAACAACTATTTGAAAATAATACTGTAAAGAGTGTCAATAACAACTGATAACTGAATAACTAACGAAAAGTGTCTAAAAGCTGCTAACTAACTGGCTGTGGAGTTGATGGGACAAGTCCCAAACTAACCTCGACTAACTACTAAACTAAAGTAAACATAAACAGTCCTCAAAATTGAAGACTCACCACTGCTACTATTACTGATGTTCTGGGAGGTCCAGGTGCGGTCGGGAGCCTAAGCGTTTGAACCTATTATATGATACATCATTGCACAAGAAATGAGTATGCGGTCAGTACTTTTAATGTACTAGTATTCTAAATGGAGTTAGGTTATTATGCATGGGTTCATGTGCATGAGTAATAACTGACTAAATAAATACCATGAAGTATTGAGTAAGAATGCATAAATACAGTAAAGATTAAGAATGCATGACCAGTCATAATACATAATGCTGATAAATTCTATAAACTAAGATACTGAAATACTGATAATTGGATAACTGATATTTGTATACTATGGTGAAGCAAACCTAAAACTGAGTATTGGAATGAATGCTGGATTAAGACTATAGGAGCTATCATCTAACCGACATATCCCAAAATGAGCTAATTAGGATCCAATCGGTAACCCCAGTTAGAAGGGTGTCAGTACCGTGCCACGGGTACTAACACTGGCTGTGTGGATCACCTAAAGTATTGCCTCAAAGGACTAAGGGTCACACTCAACTAGCAGGGCCCTAATGATATATGTGTCAAACCTCAACTGGCAGGTTAACATCTCTACCTATGCTAGCTATGTAGTTTTGGAATGCAGGGATTGCTACTAAAGGTCACACCCTCAACTGGCAGGTGAGCCCCATTCCTGGGTTTGCTCGGTGTTAAACCCTACTCCCAACTGAACTGACTCTAATTACTGAACTAAACTGAGCTTACTGACATAATGTATAGACTGAACTGACAATGCTATATCTAGAAACATACTGATAATGCTAAACATAAGTAATAAACTAAGTTTTCGGGTATCAAAATCCATAAGACTTGATAGCAATGTCAATAAGAACACATGAGAATATTTAAAACCATAATATGACTTAGAGAACATCATAAATAATCATTGTTCAAGATTCATCTATGAGGAATCTCATCAAACACATGGGGGATCATAAAGTTAAAGCATGAAGATAGTTTTAAACATTTGATTGTAACATAATTTTAATACCAAAATTATGGGTTAAGGATTTAACATGAAAATGTCATCCTTCAAACGGTTCAAAGTCTAATTCCAACAAGAACACATGTAAAAAAGATAAAAGATTGAAATTCATGGAAGTTCATGGATATAATTCATAATAACATGTAAAAACTCAAATTTTTAAACTAAAAAACCGATTCTTGGACTCCATGGGTAAAAAGGGCCCATGGATGAACATCTAACATACCTTAATTGAAGAATTCTTGGTGGTTCTGTTGAAACTTGAGGTTGAATCTTGAAGGGCTGGGGTTTGTTCTTGAGAGAGAATAGCTTTCAATTGAGAGAAATTATGAATAATGGGGAATATACTAGACCTTTAGGGTTTTAATTTTATGTTTTGGATGGATTTGGGTAAGGGAAAATGACATGACTATATTTGGAATTTAAAATTCGTAACTGGAACGTCGATTGGGCCTTCACTGCGATATGCCAAGGCTGTTATTATGATTTTCACCATAATGTTGTACTATCGCGATGACTTATTGGAATCTGACAATTACTGATTTGATCTTCACCGCGATGCAGTGACCCCTCTATTTCTATACTCACCGTGACGCGGTCTAATCGCGGTGTACTGCATTTTTGAAAATCCAAACATGGTCTAAAAATCATCCGAAAAATTCAAAACATACCCGAGACATACTACTTACACCCCTGAACATGAATCAACTTAAAAACTTACGTCTGGGGTCGAGAAGGTCACTTTAAAAATTCATCGAAGTTGGGAGTCCAAAAATAAGACTAAGTCCCCAACACTTTGCCAAATTTTCAGGTTCTAAGCCTCTTATACATGTGCTATGGGATGAATTGAACTTAGAAAAGTATGGGGTACTATAACACCCATGTTGATGATGTTCACCCTACTCATGGGGTGCAGCCCCATAATAGAGCTTGTACCCCTGAATTTGTTGCTACTCCAGGAGTTTCTTCAATCGAAACTAGTCTTCCACGAGCTCCTTAGTCTGGTGTTAATCATACTCAGCCTCCTCAGAGGGAGGTCTCAAATGCTAAGTTTTGATAGTCCATTCATATAATTGCTCAGCTCGTGGCTTCTCAATCCCATCGGTCTTAAAAGGTTATTTCTATGCCTAGTTCATCTGAAACTACTCAGGTTGGTCAGTTCATAAAGCTGAACCTACCTACTTTTACTGTAACAAAGGTTGGAAAGGAGCCCCAAGGGTTTATTAATGAGCTGGAGAAGATTTTTAGGGTCATGCATGCTAGTGAGGTTGAATGGGTTGAGTTGGCAGCCTATCAGTTAAAGGACGTAGCTAACCAGTGGTACTATGCGTGGGAAAATTTGAAGGGTAGAGATGTTGAATCTTCTATGTGGGATGAGTTTGTAGAGGCTTTCCTAGATCGTTTCTTTCCCCAAGAATTGAGGGAAGCAAGAGCTAAAGAATTTATGAATATAAAACAAGGAAAGATGAGTGTCAAGGAGTATGCATTTAAGTTCACCCATCTATCCCGTTATTCTCCAGAGTTAGCGGGGAAATATGAGGGTTTACATATAGAAGTTTGCATCTAGTCTCTCGGATGATTTGGTGTTAGAATGAAAGGGGGTAATGCTGAATAAAGACATAGATTTCTCTAGGTTATCAGTGCATATGCAGTTGGTGGAGAAGCAAAAAAAGAGGTAGGAAGCGGTAAGGGAAAAAAAGATAGGCTAAGAGGGCTAGGTCCGCAGATCAGAATGTTAGTTAGAAGCAAGGTGGAGAATGGGATAAGAATCGGTCTAAGAAGAAATTTTTGAGCAATGCTCAGTCTTCAGCTAGTGCCCCGATGCCCATATCTCCAGTTGATCAGCAGTTTCATAATTTCCAGCCTAATAGTGGGTATAAAGGGTACTCAGTCCCAGAAGATTATATCTCAAACCTTTTGGTTATACTCGTGCTGTGGGAAGTATGGAAGGAATCATCTGAGAAGGTGTAAATTTGGTGGCAATATGTGCTATACTTGCAGAAATCCAGGCCATATTAGGTGAGACTGTCCCTCAGCAAGAGAAAATTATAGAATTGTTATGTCCCAGACAAACCCCACAGCTCCACCACCTAAGGGTGCTACTTCTGCTACCGTAGGTGGTCACAATCAGTTATATGCTTTTTTGACCCACTAGGTCTCAGAGGCTTTACTAGATATGGTTATTGGTATGTTACAAATTTTCTCCCATAATGTGTATGTATTACTTGATTAAGGGTTATCCTTGTCTTATGTGACCCTTACGTGGTAGTTAGTTTTGGTTTTGAGCCTGAAAATATTCTAAAAACTTTTTTTTTGTTTCCATTCTCGTTGGTGATACAATACCCCCTTTTTGTGTTGAAAATTATGGCTAGATTTAATGGGATGATATGTCCTAAATTCTAGGAGTGTGACTTTACTATAAGGGAGAGATGATGGGTTAAGGTAGCTCCCAGTTTTCTCATTTTTTGGCAAGTTGCATGGAAGAGTCGTGATAAACCTATTTCTATTCGAGCAAGATCCTCCTACTTCAATTTAAGAGGTCATCCTATCAATGTCTTATGAAGCTCATGATCCAGACGCTTGATATATAAAGCACTTTGTGTCTATTATATTGTATCTTTACCTCATATCCCACCTTGAGTAGTACAAAAGGCATATATTATAATTAAATAGTGTTACTTCCTTCCATGATATTGATGCTCGAGTCCCTCAATGACCCTTTATATGATAGTATAATAGTAGTTATAGAAGAGCAGCAGTGACTTAGGTAGGGGAAGTAGATGTTCTTGAATGTGAAAATTTTAATATGATTTCTTTAGCTAAGGTTATAAGTGAAGGGGGGAAGAAGAAGATGAACTTCCATTACGAGAAATAGTTAGGAAGGAGATATGTGTAAAAAATCTTGGTAAGAAAGATTAAAGTTGTTGGTTTTAGTAGGGAGATCTATAAAATGGGTGTAGTAGAGATAGGCTTGAATGTTGTGATTGATGGATACCCAAACCGATGTGCTATATGGATAGTACTCCTTGATTTAAATCCTGAGGCTGTTAGATTATAGTGATAAGATGGAGAAGTATTCTTAAAGCGATGTAGAGTATAGAGTATCATAGCTTAAGCTAGCATCTTCTTACTATGGGTTAGGCTTCAACATGGAAGTACGATACAGTTAGACTCAACCACTTGTAGTTATGTATTTAGAAGGGGAATTATAAGATTGAGATGTTAAAATATGGTATTTATAGATAAAAGCATAGTTGAGAAGCATCGTAAAATTTAAAGGCTATTAGACATATCAATTGAGGTGGAGGATGTTTCTATTCTATTCTTATGTCCCGTAAGAATCTCAATTCATGTTTTGTACCACTCTAAATTAGGCTGAGGATTCATTGGAAAAATCATGTCTTACAATTTTATGATCATGTGCCATAGAACACATGCCAAGATCATGTATATGTCGAGTCTCGTTATCTCGTGATTTGTGCTTACATGATTTACTTAGTGATGTATGAAGCTCTTTTTGAATGCCTATTATGTTTCGTTGTGGAAACTAGAATTCCTAATGTGAGGTTATGTCCTTTATTACATACTTCTATATCTTCAATAAGTTCCTACCCATCATTCAAGGACGACTGGTTTCAAGGGGGAGATAATGTAACACACTGCATTTTTGGGCTAGAATTCAAACTATCATTCCTACGTGTAAAGATTCGAACCCAATGATTTCATGTTAATATATGTGTGATGAGAAATTCTATAGTGTGTGAATACCTTTGAATATGAATTGAGGTCACAAATATCTCCTAACTCAAAGAAGAGTTGAGAATGTTTCTATCGATTAAGTTTTAGTAAATGCTTAAGCTTGGGTCAAATTTCAACGAACATTACTCCTTGTACATAATGAGTTACGTATCTTACTATATACCAAAAGAAGTATCTTTGAGTCCTCTTTCCAACACAATTGGTTTCACCTTAATCCGACATCAGAGTGGAAAGTTATGCTCATTTTACATCAGCATGTTCGTCTGTCAGTAAGTTGACGACTTGAGGTGATAGGCTATCAACTAAGTGACGACTGGTCAACTAAGTCATCACCCATAATGAGAATATGATCAACCTCAGCTACAAAGTGACGACTTGAGGTGATCAACCATCAACTAAGTGACGACTTATCAACCAAGTCGTCACTCTTAACTAATAAGGGTCCAAATCAAACTATGGGTTGACGACTTAAGTTGATAAGCCATCAACTATTTGATAAGCTATCAACTAAGTCATCAACTAAAAATTTCAGCAATTCTTATTCAGCTTTGGGGGTATTTTGGTCTTTTCCTCACCCTATAACCCTACCCCATGACTTAAAACATGGTTTAAATGCCATTGTACCATTATTATGTCAGTATCTCATCTCATAATCCTCTCCACTCTCAAGAACAATAAAAAAATTAAGGTTTCTTTCAAGGCTAGATTTCAAGAAAACTCAAATTCCTTTCCATAAAAAAAGGTATGTGGGACTATCCTAAACCTCATGAGCATGGATTTACTATTTTGAAACTAGTTTTAAGGATTATATATGTATACATACAAAATTGGTTTCAAGATCATTGATAAGCATACATTGCAAATCCTATACGTTGATGAAGTGTTGTGGACATTATGGTATGAAAACCTAAAATAAAAATCCTTTTCGTGTGATCATATGATATTTAGATTGTGAAATTAAATAAGAGCGTGGGATAATAAATTCCCTCTTTTACTTTAAAATCCACTAATTTTACATGTTGTAGGTCGATTATACAAATTGCTAAAGTTTGAGTTTGAAGATTTACCATTACGTATAAATTGTACTATTTTAAGAGATAATTAGAGAGTGTTTTACTTGCTTTATAGATGTACATGTTTCCAATTGAGGATTGCATGTATTTGATTAATGAGATGACCACTGTAGATAAAGTGTTGAAAAGAGAATGGTTTATTTCTATATGCTTTGAAATATGAACAATCATTGGTTTTTAGAATCTTATGAGTGGTCAATAATGTATTTTTGAAATAAGAAAAGGGCAATAGATATATTTAGATATGGCTTGCAAGTTTGGGTGTGATGATACCCTGTTATAAGGTGCTCGAAACAAAATAAAAAAGAAATAATTATAAGAAGAAGGCATGTTTTAAAGATTCTAAAAATTGGGCTTAAGAGAGTTAGATGGTTTCCCGAAGAAGGCATGAGTTCAGACAACTTATTTCCCAAGACCTTGATTTGCCGACACGGGTTCATGTTGCCCCAAAAGGGGGATTATACATTGGTGATGCTCCTGTGGCATAGTAGAGAAGCAAAGACACCGACCCTCACAAAAAACTTAGGTTGGGGGCTTGATCTCCGAGTCAAGGGCAGATTCCATATAGCTCGTGGAATTATAGATTGTAGGGTGTACCATCTAGCTCAGAAGAGAAATAAAGATGAAGTGACATGATTTCTAGAAGATGTTTGAATGTTTCAGATTATGCCCATGTGTTTTTCAAATGTTTTATGCTGACATGTTTTATGAAATTCTCTCACCTTTATTGTATAAAATTGTATTTTGTTTTTGGATTATTCTACATACCAATACATTTGTATTGATCCCTTATATTTCAGGATCTGAGGCTAATTCTTGGGGTGCTGCTAAGAAGTAGATCAGTTTTGTCAATCGTTGAAGTTGGTCAACCTCCCTTATGTCAGAAGGCCATATTTCATTCTATATTATCAGTTAGTTTTAGTTCATGGTCCGACCGGGGGCCTTGTCACAGGTTTCAGAAAAATGTTGTTTTTGTATTGTTAAGATTTTGCAGACTGGTGTTAGATGTTCTAGAAATATTTATGAACTTATATTCGTATTGTTCAGTTGGAGTAAAAAGATGACCATGTTTCCATTTTTACTATGTTTTTCTGCATTTCCTTACAGTATATGAATTGTGTATATGAATACCAGTTAGAAAAGGGTGTTTGGCCCTTCATGGTTCGGGATGCTCGTCATGGCCAGGGCCTCAGTTTGGGTCATGACACCCAAGGCTGAGGCTTCTAATGCAGTTATTATAGGTATCATCCCAGTTTACTATAGATCTGCTTTCGTGTTATTTAACCCTGGGTCTACATTCTTTTATACGTCTACATATTTTTCTTTGGGTTTAGATGTTGCATGTTAGCTCCTAATTTTGTATCCTTATATTTCTACCCTAATAGAAGATTCTTTAGTGGTGGATCGGGTGTACCAATCTTGTGTGGTTATCTTTGTATGTAGTGATACTTGGGTAGACTTGATTATCCTAAATATGATTAATTTTGATGTTATTTTGGATATATATTGTACCTATCATGCTATTTTAGACTGTTATGCCAAGACCGTGATTATAGTTGCACAGGGTGTGTGAAGGTTAGCTTGGAATAGTATGCTTAATTTGGGTTCGAAGGGATTTATATCTTCTCTACATGCTCGTCGCATAGTAGAGATAGAGTGTTTCTATTATTTGGCTCATGTACTTGATACCAGTGATGCCTCACTGCCTCAAATGGATTCTATTAGGGATATTCTCGAGTTCATGGATGTGTTCTCTACAAATTTGTCTGGGATGCCTATGGATCGTGATATTAATTAGCTATTGATGTGGATCCAGGCACCAAGCCTATTTTCATCCTTTCCTATAGGATGACCACGACTGAGTTGAAAGAATTAAAGGGGCGGTTGCAAGATTTTTTGAGTAAAAGGTTCATTATACCGAGTGTATATCCTTTGGGTGCTCCTATATTATTCGTAAAGAAAAAGGATAGTTTTATGCGTATGTGCATTAATCATAGATAGTCGAACAAAGTGACAACTAAGAACAAGTATCCTCTTCCTCGCATTGATGAGCTTTAGGGTTCTTTAGTGTTTTCCATGATTGATTTGAGATCTATGTATCACTAGTTGAATATTGGTGCTTTGGCTGTTCCAAAGATGGCTTTTTGGATGTGATTAATTCATTATGAGTTCTTGGTCCTGTCTTTTGGGTTGACCAATGCCCCTGCAATGTTCATGGAGTTGATGAATCAGGTATTTTGATCGTATCTCGACTCTTTTATATTTGTATTTATAGATAAGATGTTGGTTTATTCTAGGAATAAATCATATCATGTAAAGCATTTTAGGATTGTACTTCAGAGGCTGCATGATGAGAAGTTGTATGATAAGTTTTCCAAGTGTGAGTTTGGTTGGATTTTATCTCTTTCTTGGGTCATGTGGTCACCAAGAATGGTATTATGGTTGATCTATCCAAGATATTGGCAATTCGTGATTGGATTTGACCTACTTTTCCTTCCAAGATTCAAAGTTTCATTATTTTGGTTGATTACTATCGGTGTTTTGTAGTAGGTTTCTCATTTATTGCAACTTCTTTAACCAAGTTGACACAGAAAAAGGTGGTAATTTAGTGGTGGGATACACATGAGAAGAGCTTTCAAATGCTCAAAAGGTTCTTGACTTATTCTCCTATTTTGAATTTACCTAAGAATGTTGAAGGTTTTACCATATTTTGTGATAGTTCTGGTGTTTTTTTGGGTATGGTATTGATGTAGAAGGGTATGTTGACTTCTTATTCCTCTCATCAATTGAAGACCTTTGAAATAAATCACCCTACCCATGATTTGGCATTGGCATTCATGGTGTTTTTGTTAAAGTTGTGGCATTATTACTTGTATAATGTTCCTTCTAAGGTTATCTCAAATAATCTTAGCCTTCAGAACTTCTTTAATCAATGAAATCTTAATATAAGAAAGTGGCATTGACTTGAGTTGCTTAAGTATTATGATGTCACCATTCTTTATCATCCGAGCAAGGCTAATATGGTTGTGAATGCCTTGATCTAGAAGTCGACTAATATAGAAATTTTAGCCCATCTCTTAACTAAGGAGTGGCCCTTACCTTTGACATTCAGTATTTATCTATCAAGATGGTTAGGCCTGATATTTTAACACCTGGATGTGTTCTAGCCTTTGTTAATGCTAGATTCTTTTTGGTGGAGCAGATTCGAGCTCACAAGTTTGATGTGATTGTTTTAGGGTGATTTGAGACAAAGTGTTCAATGGAGAGACTAAGGCGTCATCTCTCAATTTCGATGGTGTTATGAGGATCGAAGGTCATGTTAGTGTGGTAAGAGTTGGTGGTTGGGTGAGATAAATTTTGGAGAAGGTGCTTTGTTTAAGATAATCTATCTATCTAGGGGTGACTAAGATGTATCGTGACTTAAAGAAGAATTACCAATGAGGTGGTAAGAAGTAGGATGTGGCAAACTTTGTAGCTCATTGTTTGTGTTGTCATTCTTTAGCATCAGAGACCAAGTGGTTTGCTTCAGAGATTACCCATTCTTGAGTGTATGTGGAAGTAAATAACTATGGACTTCATGAGTGGGTTTCCCCATACTTATTGTGGTCCATGCAATATTTGGGTCATTATGGATTGGTTGACTAAATTAGCCTATTTCATACCTATTCAGATCTCCTTCACTACCGAGAAGTTAACTCGTATCTATGTTAATGAGATAGTTTGTCTTCATGGTTTACCTGTGTCCAATGTTTCAAACATAGACTCAGTGTTCACTTCTAGCTTATGACGGATGTTTTAGAAGGATTTAGGTACTTAGATTGACCTCTACATAACTTTCCAACCCTAGACCGATGGTCAGTCGGAGTAGACTATTCTAGTTTTAGAGGATATTTTCAATACTTATGTTATGGACTTTGGAGGACAGTGAAGCAATATTAAGCTTTAGCAGAGTTTGCTTATAATAATAACTACCATAAAAGTATTGACATAGCTCCTTTTGAGGTGTTGTATGGTAGGCGTTGTCAATTTTTTACTGGTTGGTCTGAGACTTCATAGGTTAGACCTTGTGGTATCAACTTACTTCGCGAGTCTTCGGATAAGATTTGAGTGATTTAGGCTAGGCTTTGCGCAACCTAGAGTAAGCAAAAGAGTTATGCAAACCGTCACCTTCATGCCTAAAAACTTAGGATAACTGATCGAGTTTTCCTTCATGTATCACCCATAAAAGGCGTCATGAGGTTTAGGAAAAGGGGCAAACTTAACCCTAGGTATATTGGGCCATTTGAGATTCTTTGGATCAATAGAGAGGTTGCTTATGAGTTGGCCTTACCTTCATACTTTTCAGTCGTTCATCAAATTTTTCATGTATCTATACTTTGGTGCCATATTATAGATGAGTCTCACGTGCTTAGTTGGGACTTAATTCTGTTGGTTGAGAGGTTGACTTTTGTAGAGGAGAGAAGTTCATTTTAAACATAGATATTAGACTGTTGCATTCTAGAGATATTCCTATAGTTAAGGTTCAATGGTTATTGTGGAGGCTATTTGGGAGATTGAGTCTGACATATAAGTAGTAGTTACCCTCAACTCTTTCTCGATTCAGGTTCTTCCTTGCATTTTAGTTCGAGGATGATTTATAGTCTTAGTGGTGGATGTTGTAGTGACCTAATTTGTGAAATTATAGTTTTGATGTGATTTAACCATTTTAACCTTTCCTATAGTTGCTACATGTTGATTTTTAGGTGTGGGGATGTTTCCACATTTATCAATGCCTTCGAGAGAATTTTGGGAGTGTTTAAGGTGTTTTGGAGCTTTAAAAGTTCCATAGTTGACTTCGATAAACATTTGACGGTCTGACTATTGAATGATGATTTAGATAGTCCCCTTAGATTTGGAAAGTCTAATTTGGGTTATTAATGAGATTAGTTCTTGTTCGGAGCCTTTAGTTTGAATTTTGATGCTCTTATTTGAAAAACTAGTGAAATATGCCTTAAGAGGGTCCAGGGTTTAATTGTTGAAAACAATCTTTTTTAAAAAATCCAATGTATCTATTACGTTTGGCACGTCAAAATTAGCCTATAGTATCTATGATTTGTTTATGTGGCTCATAATCAAATCCTGAAGGTTCTTTCGGCTTGCACCAAAATCAGCTCTTCCTGATATCTATTGCAGTCGCTTAAGTGGCCATGGACCAATTAAGTGATAGCTTCTTTAGTGGACCAAAACCATTTTAGTTGCAGCCTCTTAAGTGACAATTATTGTATATAAATACCTTTTCATGATTTTTCACCATTTTTGAACTTGAGCTTTGGGTTTGAGCAATTTTTATGGTTTTAAGCGTCATTTGATTTTGGATGAAATCCAACACCTTAATTTCATTACTTTAAATTGATTTACATCCATCAAAACACTCTTTAATCTTGGTTTTAACATGTGATTTTGAGGTTTTTCTACAAAAGCTTAGAAAATGATATTTCTTCAATTTTGTCCTCATTTTTTCGTGGGCTTTCAACTACAGATCCCCATAACCTTGGAGAATGTATTTTTTAAATAAAAAAAAAATTCACCTCTTTCATTTTGAACTCATTTTAGACTCATCTCAAACATGAGCAATATGAGTATCATTAGCTTTCTTTTAATGCACAAATGTTATATTTTATGTTGTAGTTGATTCCGAGGACGCTCAAAAGGTAAAAGCTCCATGTTGAAGGACTTTAAGCTTTGATTTCGTCATTTTATGGTAGGTTATAGCTTAACTTACATCAGTCTGGGCTGAGTAATTAATAAATAAAGAATTCTATGGGATGGAGAAAATAACTATAGGATGTGAATTTTGAGTTATTATATATTGTATGATGCCCGTGTTGGAACTTATTTTCAGCTATTGTTAGCTTATGATATTATATACAATTGTGTTGTCAGTTCAAGTGCTTTATTTGACCTCATTGCATTTGACTATCTTATTTCTTAATGTGATGCCCATATGGGGGCTTGAATAGATATTACAGCCCTAACTGATCACTGTGTACTTTTATCGTGATAGAATTTCCCGAGTTATGGATTGATATATTATTAACGATGTCTTACATGAATATTTATTTCAGTAGTGCCCAACTAGAACTGATATCATGAATTATTGACATATTTAGTTGATTTCTAAGGTCACTTGTACATGTATTGAATGTATTAGGTATTTTGATACTGTTTGATTGTGAGCATTATATCCTTATTTCATCATATTTTTATATTGTTTGATTGTGAGAATTATATCTTCATTTCATACATACACATTTATGAGATATCTGTACCATTGAGGGACATTAATTTTTTGAAAGAAAATGACACTTTTAAAAAACGCATAGAGTGAGAGATGTGTTGGTCTGATAAATTGAGGCATGAGACTGAGGTTGGTGGAAATTTGAGATAGTATATGGGTTACAAACCCCATGGATCCTATTTTGGGAGCATTGAGGCTCATTAAATGTATACAGGAAGTCATGCGATGTCTCTTAACTATTCACTTAATCATCCTTTGCATTTGCACATCATGTGTTTCTTTTACATGTTATTTGTTGTGTATTTGGCTTCTATTTATACTTGCATATATACTTGTCCTTTTGTTGTTACATATATATTTATTAGAATTATTAGTAGAGTCGGTGTGAGCTACCGTTTGAGAACTTTTCTACTTTCAGGTTGTATGCTCATAGTATTTTCTTTACTTATCTTATTTTCTACTTTGCTCAGTCGGCCTATAATACCTACTTGGTACAAGTAGACCGTATACATTCCTACTATACCCTTTCAGTGCAGATCCTAGTACGCGTACGATGCGCGGTGGTTGAGTTCATATGTGAGGATTTGGTGATTTCAAGGTACTGAACACTCTAGGTTTATCAGAGTTAACTCCAAGCCTCATTTTACCTATTGTTATGTCTTTATTTCAGTTTCAGAGACAAACTTTGTATTTCAAATTCGATTATGTATTAGATGTTTTTATACTTATGACATCAGGTTTTCAGATGGTTATGTATTTCTTCAGACTCCCGTATTTATCTATATTATAGTTTGACTTTGTTCTAGAAGTCTCGCCTTGTTTCATTTTATCTCTATTTCTAGTTTTTCTTTACTTTTGGGCGATTGACTGACTTAGTACGTCTGAGCCACGATAAGTGTGATCATGATCTCATGTTTGGATCGTAACAATAATTTTCACATAATAGATGTTATTCATTTTATCCCAAATTATGTTATGTAAATATAATTTTGAGAATTAACTAAATTTTAATATTTTTTTTGATATTTTAAATTATTAATTATTGTTATTTATTATTATTTTTATGTAATTCTTAAATATATATTATATTAAAAAGAGTTACAGACTAATAAAATTGAACTAACATAATATAAAATTATATGAGTTGTGGAACTGAACCACAAAAAAAAAGTAAATGGTCAGCTGAAATTAAAATTTGGGATCCACGTATATTAAAGAATTGAAAAAATTAATAAAAAATCAGAAAGAAAAAAACAATGGGAAAAGCAAATGTGACTGATACATGTAGAAAGCTAATGTACAACTCAGTGTAATAAATCAATCCTAGGCCGGGTTTATTATCTAATAATGAAAATGTACATTCAGAGAGAATTTAAATACCACACCTTGAAGAACTTAAATTACAAAATACCTAAAATATGCTAGTTTTGGGGTTGAGTAAACTTTAGAAAGGATTGGACGATTATCTTTTAATAAATAATTACTATTTTTAATCATGTTATTTATTTATTACTCGTACCACATATAACAAAAGCACTATGTATTAAACGTGAATTTATTTATGCAATATAGAAGTATTATAAGTCTCTTAAAATGTATTATGCTTGTTAGGCGAGAAATTCTTACTATATATTAAAAGTGATTTATGCGTGCAAATATATATGTGCTAAAATTATTATATGGGAAAAAAATCCTATTGTCATAAATGACAAATAATATTTTTTAAATATAGGATATCTAGGTATTTTTTTCTTTTTGAAATAACGATATTTTGAATCTTAATTGTCAATTACTGTGATAGTTTGATTGATTGTCAAACATAATAATAATTTTCCTAAAGAGCTCGCTATATATTCTATCAATTCATTCTGTACAAAGTATTGATTCACTTTATATTAATCTGGTATGTATCAAAGCGAAAAATAGGAGAGCTAATTGATACACTTATATAGAGCAAATTGATACAACTTTAGGTGAATCGATATAGAGTAAAACAGATAAAATTCGAAGTCTAGCCATGCTTTGTAATATTTTAAATTGTTGCTATTTTGGGTAAATACAAGATATATATTTTCTCTGGTAGGTACATTGTCCTTTTGGGTTTGCTATGAAGTTTTAGTCACAGTTTGACAAATAACTAGATATTTAATATCAAATTAAAATAGAAATATAATATTCATACTTTAGATATAACAAGGAATTATAGGTTTGAACCATCTGAATAATTTCTTGGTTATAATTTTATAAAGGTTTGATCTTATAATTTGCTACTTGTCTTTAAAACTTCAGAAAATGTTTAAAGCACGAATACTTCTTTGGTTTTGAAACTCCAACAAATTTTGAACACCATGAGTCATCTTCCTTATACTTCAAAGTTGTCTATGTCTTTACAAACCACCTGCTCTTCCTAATCTCTCTCTGAAAATCTTCACTCCCATGTACCTGCATCAAATGGGACAAGAAGCATGAGATAATTATCGGGAATGGATTTAAGTTCAATGTCATATAGCAATTGAGTTACCATTTTTACAGTAATGCATAGAACTTAAACTCAATTCATTTTATTATGGTGTTACCTACCCATCATCATCTCCGCGGCGATTTGTTCCTATCAATCTTTGAATTTGGAGCGATCGATAAATGGAGCCTATTGATACCAAGAACCCTATGATCTGATCTGGGGCGATCACCTTGCCAACATGACAGCCACCATGGTAATGTCATATTGTGATCACAACATATTTGAAGAATTTTTCTAAGGACTGTGTTATTAGTGTATTTTGGTATAAGAATAACATTAGCTTTGACACACATGTTAAGAAGCTTATCTAGTGTCTCTCTTTGTTACCGTGCGTGTTGGAAGAGTTGATTTGGTTCTTTATTTTGCGTGTTGGATCAAACTCATGTGGAAAAAAAATTCATATCAATTTATGTGGCTAGGAAATGAATTTGGAGAGCAAGCAAAAATTTGTAGAGGATAAATTTTAATTTATTTTATTTTATTTATTTTGTGCTTGGAGCCTAAGTTTGGTCATCCTATTTATTTTATTTTTTTTGTGCTTGGTTATTTATTTTATTTATTCAACATAGACTCCCACCTTAGTAATTCCTATGGTCTGAATCAGTGACTGTTCAACGAGCCTATTTGTGGGGATGATGATTGTGTTTAAGAGATTGTTTGACATTCCTTGACCAATGAACTTTCTGGCAAGCACACCGGGATGTTCATTTTTTCCTACTCAGCCTTTACGTAAAACAAGTCAATATCACTAAAAATTTAAAAATATTTATTAAAAATCAAAAAAATTCATTTAATGAAAAATTATTTGACTCCTCGAATAGTAAAATCTTCAAATAAGATGTAATGGAGATACATGGGTCGTACGAGATACATGTATGATGAATGAGATGCATGTGTGATGCAAGCAATGCACCTATCATGCATGGAATGCACGTACAAAACACGACAGCCACCATGGTAATGCCATATTGCGATCACCTTGTCAACATGACAGACACCATGGTAATGACATATTGTGATCACAGCGTCTTTGCAGAATTGTTCTAAGGACTCTGTGTTATTAGTGTGCTTTGGTATAAGATTAACATTATCTTGGACCCTTATGTCAAGCAGCATATCCAGTGTCTCTCTTTTTTATAGTGCGTGTTGAGAGTTGGTTTGATTTTATTTGTTTGTGTGTGAAGGATCAAACTCATGTGGAAGAAAATTTCATGTCAATTTATGTGGCTAGGAAATAAACTTAAAGAGTAATAAAAAATTTGTGGAGGACAAATTTTACTTTATTTATTTTGTGCTTGGAGCCTAAGTTTGGTCATCTATAAAAGGATGTCCATTCTTCATTATTTAAACCATCCACAAATCATAAGAAAGTACATTGTAAGAGTAGAGAGTTGAGAGAGCAATTCTCTTAGGTATATTTGGGGTCCCTCCCCTTTCTTGTTAATAATATAAAGGTAGTTATTCTCTGTTGGATGTACGATTATTCTGATTCGAACCACGTAAAATCGTGCATTCTTTCTTTTTCTTTATTTCACGTTTTCTCTCACATTTGGTATCGGAGCAAGATTCTATCTCAGTATGCTTTGTGGTAGAAACACAATCTGAACTTCCACAGTAGAAAAGAATTACTTCTGTTTTTTGTATTTTCAAATACAATCCATAGTATTAGAGTAAGAACAAGTAGCGAAGAGTTCCATAAAGTTTGAAATTGATAGATTTATTGGGTACAAAAACTTCAATATTGAAAGATCCAGATGATGGGGGTATTGTGGAGGGCAGGTTCGATCTATGCTATTATCAGAAAGTACCTTGATGATACATCAAATTTGGATAAGGAGAGAATTGAAGGTGATGCACTGAGAATCCTCTAGTTGTCCCTTGCACCTAAATTGCTTTGTAAAGTGAGTACAGATACCGATGAGATGATCAAACAGTTATGGGACAAGATGCAGGGGCTTTATCAGGTCCAACTGGTGACAACAAAAAAATATTGTTACAATAGAGTCTTCTTCACACATTTAAGATAGAGTCTTGTACTTTGTTGAAAGATTATCTAGATGTATTCAATAAAATTTTCATGGACTTAATGATTGTCAGAATTAAAAAAAAATAAGGAGACACTAGTATATGCTTTGCTATTCTTATTGACTTTAAAATATTGTGATACAGAAAATTCAATGATATATTGCAAGAAGCCTATCACTCAAGAGCAAGTATAGCAAGAACTTAAATCTTATGATGTGAAAAGAAATTTTGAAGGAGACAAATATGATGGAGCTAGTGGGATCTTTGTGAGAGATCGTACTAGCCAACAAGAAAGAAGTAAATCAAAGCACAAATCAGAGTCTCATATGAATAAGAAGAATGCAGAGTGTTGGGGTTGTAACAAGAAGGGGCACTTTAAACCAGATTGCTCAATAATAAAATCCAAAGAAAAATGCAAATGCATTCATTGTTGAACAGGTACATAATTTTGATAATGAATATGTACTTACAACATCATGTAATAGTGGAAACTGCGGTAAAAAATGGGTGCTAGAATCTTGTTGTTCTTTGCATATGACATTCCAAAGAGATTGGTTTAGCAGTTATGAGAAATGTGGAGGAACTATAGTAATGGACAATAATGCAACTTGTAAAATAGTTTGCATTGTCTCAATTTAGGTTCGCTGCCATCATGAAGTTGTGAGGACTTATAAAAGTCTGTCATATTCCTATTCTAAAAATAAATTTGATCTCCCTGAGTACTTCAGATAAATAAGGGTTCAAGTACAAGAGTGATGAAGGAACTGTAAAGGCGACTAAAGGTTCTTTATTCATGCTATATGCCAAGTTGAAGGACGACCTCTACACACTGTCAGGTAGTACCATTGTTGGCTTTGTCAATAAACCTATAGTGCAGTTATTAAATAATAACAAGTTAAGATTATGACATAGAAGTCTAGGTCATATAAGCATACGAGAACTACAGATATTGAGAAACCATAACCTTTTGAATGGTCATAAGATCGGCAGATCTGAATTTTGTGAGCTATGTATCTTAGGAAGTAGATGAAGGTCAGTTTCAGCACTGGAAAACACAAGATGAGAGGAGTGCTAGACTAAATCCATTCATATTTATCGAGTATCTATAAGTCCTATCTAAGGTACAAAATAAAGATCTTCTCACATTCATTTATATTTTTTCATGAAAGGTTTGGTTGCATTTCTTGAAGGCAAAAAATGATGTTTTTGAAGCATTTAAAGAGTGGAAGGTTTGGTTAAGAATCAAATGAAATGGAAAATCAAGAATCTTCGCATAGACAATGACTTGAATTTTTACACTGAAGAGCTTTAATAATTTATACAAGGTTAATGGGATATCAAGACATAAGAGGATTAAGCACACACCACAACAGAATGGAATTGCCGAGAGGATGAACAGAATTCTTTTAAAAAGGTGTTTTATGCACCTATAAGACAAAATGCCCAAAGTGTTTTGGGCTAAAGAAGTTCATACTACTTTTCATATTGTCAATCAATCTCCTGCATCAACAACTAAATTTAAGACTCCAAATGAGATATGATTAGGTAAATCCTCTAACTTTTAATGTTTGTGAGTATTTGTGTATCTAACTTATTATCATATTAACAAAGGAAATCTTGAACCAAGGTCTAGGAAGGCATATCCATAGGGTATATGGATAGAGTAAAAATGTACAAGCTTTGGTGTTTAGCTTTACTCAACTTTGTAGTTAGTATAGATGCTACCTTTGATGAATTCTCTATAATTTATCCTCGTAAAGTTTCTGTGAAGCTATCAAAAAATCAAAATAGTGACTAAGTTGAGCTTACCAAGGAGAAGGATTAATAGGGTCAAGTTAACAAGTCAGAATATACAGACATAATAAACTTATTGTCAATGAACCATACATAATTGTGAAGGGAAGAGACAAAAGACAGATACCAAAACCAGAATGCCTTATCGAGCAAGAAAAAAAATTGCATATACATTCATGGCTTCAGCAGAAGAGATTAAGGATCTTGAGCCCTCCTCGTATATTGAAGAAACTTATTGCAAGAATGTTGCACAATGATAGTTAACCATGAAAGAAGAGATAGAATCTCTTCACAAGGATAAGACATGAGTTTTAGTTAAAGGCCAAAGGAGAAAAGGACCAGTGGATGTAAATGGGTCTAAATAAAGAAAGAGAAAATTTCAGAAGTAAAAGATGCTAGATTTAAAAAAAGATTGATTTCAAAGGGTTTCAGTTAGAATGAGAGAAGACTATAATGAGATCGTCTCTCATTCGTGAAATATATCTTAACTAGTGTGCTACTAGTATTGATTTTATAATTTGATTTAGAGATTCAACAGCTTAATGTTAAAACTGCTTTGTTGCATGGTGACCTTAGAGAGACAATCTATGTGGATAAGTCTGAAGGTTTCCTAGCTGAGGGAAAAATGACTGTGTATGCCAACTAAAGAAGCTTTTGTATTATTTAAATTAATCCCCTAGACGTTGGTACAAGAGGTTGGATGCATTCCATGACTACATGTGGATTCTTACGGAGTGCGTTTGATAGTTGTGTGTATCAGAAAAAGTTGCCTAGTAACTCAATGATTTATTTATTATTGTATGTGAAGATATGCTTATTGTTGCTAACAATATCATGGTTATAAATATTTTAAAGAAACTATTGAGCAAGAAATTTGACATGAAGTATTTGGGAGCTGTAAAGAAAATCCTTGGTATGGATATTTAAAGATGAGACTGTGTTGTACATCTTCCACAAAAGAGGTACATCAATTAGGTTCTTGAGAGATTCAATATACATTTGTGCAAACCTGTTAGTACATTGTTAGCTTCTCATTTCAAGCTTTTAGAATTACAATTGCCTCGGTCTAAGGATGAGGTGGAGCATATGACAAAGGTTCCTTAAGATAGCGCATTTGGTTGTATTATATATGCTATAGTAAGCACAAATTCAGATATTGCTTAATGGTAAGCAAGTACATATCCAACTCAAGAAATAGGCATTTGGAAACTATTAAGTGGATTTTGACATATCTCAAAGGATTTTTTAATGTTTGCCTGACCTTTTGAAAAAGTGAAAGCATTTTAGTTCTTAGTTATGTGGATTCTGACTATATATGAGATCTTGATCGAAGGAGGTCCACAACTGGATACATCTTTACTCTTGTTGGCAGTGTCGTTATTGAAAATTGACTTTACAATTGATTTCCGCTTTGTTTACAATAGAGGCAAAATATATGGCAGCAACACAGTAAAAGAAGTTATCTAGTTGAAATGTTTGGCCATAGAATTAAGTTTGGTTCACTTGGAATCAACTCTAGAATGTGATAGTCAAAGTGCAATTCATTTGATTAAACCATACACATTGATGACATATTCTATTTCATTCAAGATGTCATTAAAAAGGAAACTATTAAGGTCGTAAAGGTTACCACACACAATAACACTGCAAACTTGTTAATCAAGATAGTTCTGCTCACCAAGTTTCCACACAGCAAGGACTTGGCAGAAGTACCATTAACTAATGCAACTATGAGATAACAACATGCTAGGTGGAGCTACTATGTTCAACAAAGTTTGATTCCTCATGTTTTTCTTACAACGATTTTGTCCAGTAAGCTTAGAAGATTTGGTCAGAGTTGTTCATACATGCTAGGAATGCAAATTAAGGTGGAGATTAAAAGAGTTGGTTTAATTTTTTTGGTGGAATCAAACATATATGGAAGAATATTTCATGTGCCAATTTACTTGGCAAGAAAATAAACTTAGAGAGCAAACAAGAGTTTTTTTAGGACGAATTTTGTGTTTATTTTTCCTTTTCTTATTTTGTGTTTGGAGCCCAAGTTTGGCCATCTATTAAAGAATGGCCATTCTTCATTGTTGAAACCATCAAAATAAGAAAATGCATTGTAAGAGTAGAAAGTTGAGAGAGCAATTCTCTAGGTGTATTTGAGATCTCTCACCTTTCTTTGTCAATAATATGAAGACAGTTGTTCTCTGAGGAGTGTAGGATCATTCTGATCCAAACCATAATAAATCTTATGTTCTTTCTTGTTCTTTATTTCACATTTTCATACTACAACAAACTGCATATATAGCTATAGAATATATCGCAGAAAAATATGAAAAGTTTTGTGGCTAAACACTTTAGCCGCAAAGTTTTTTTCCGTAACATTCGTAGCAAGAAGTGGCATAACTAATAGTTAGCTACAAACTTTATATGGCTCATGGCTAGGAATTAACACATATAGCTACAAGGAAATAATGTTGTAGCTATATTGGTAAAAACAATTTGCTATGAAATATATATTTATAGAAAATAATTTTACTCTCTTATCACAATAAATAAAATTTGTAGCAATTTTTATTTTGTAGCCACAATGTATTCTATTGTGACAAAAGATTTGATTTGTTTGCTATAAAAATTCAAACTTTGTGGCTATATTATATTTTAGTGTCATGACAAAAAGATTTGTATTTAGCTACGAGTTAGATAATCTATAGTTATAAATTAAAATATTTGCCACAAACTTTTTTGTACATGGCTAAAAAAAATTATTCTTTTTACCACAAAATACATAAATTAAACTATTTTTAAAAATATTTGCTATGATAAGTGATAATGTATAGCCATATTTTGGGTGACTAAATATAGGTTTAGACACACTATAAAAATACATTGCTACAAATTGAAAAATATTATCGTAGGCATTATTAATCATAAGAATTTCTATAATATAGCTAGAACAATAAAAATTAATTTTAAAATAGATTTTAGGTGACAAATAATTACATTCAAAATATTCACAATACATAATTTTTTATAATAATAATTACAATATTAATATCTTGCTTATGATTCTAAACAATATACGCTTCTTCTTTTTCTCATTCCATTGTTTCCAAACTGCTCTAATTCGACAAGTTGACCTACGAATTTTCGATCAATTAAATCAATGCCAAAGAGAAAAAATAAAATGATTGTATCATATATATATATATATATATATATGATAATTTAAGAGATAGTATAGTAAAAATTTTTACTTAAAGTATCTTTACCAAAATCTCCTTTAACATTTTTGGATGACCAATTTTTGTAAGATAATGAAATCCTCAACGGATCACAAGCTCCAAACAATTCATTTTTTTTCATGAAAAGTTTCTTTTAACAAAGTTTTGAAAACCTATCGATATTAATATATACAGTCATGAACATTTGATTCTAGTGGTGTGTATGATGAAAAGATATCAACTTTAACCAAAAAATATCTAGAAAGCAAAAGTCCAACTTACCTATTGCATTCGCAATATAAAATATAATCACCATTGCTTAGTTTAACTATATCGTTGTGAACCAGTTTACATAATAACAAGAAAATTGTTTTAATGTCTACAATTAAAACATCTTAAAGAAAAAGGTAAAAACATTCTTGGACAGCAATAGAGAACAAAAATGATTAAAATTTGAGCAGTAGAAAATTAAACCAAACAATATCAAACTTAAACGAATCTAAGGGGAAGGGATGTGGGGTTTGGCGGCCGGAGAAAGAAAAGAATTCAAGGCATAGGTTTTGTGGGTTTTTGGAGTTGGCAGCGGCCAATTTTCATTCTTGTTTACATATGTTCCTCTTTTTTTCCTTTTTTATACTAAACTATAAATGTAAATAAATGTAATAATAATTATGGCTAAAAATTACATATATAAAAAAAGAATTATAAAGATATAAGTTATACATGATATAAAGAATTAGCTCTTTTCATGAAAAAAACATATATTCTAAAATTAATATATTTGTCAAGTATCACATATATCCATTATATCAAAATAAACTATAAAAATTAAAATTAAAATATTTAGCAACAAAGATTAAGTTTGCTAATTAAGAACGAGTGTAATTTCATAATTATTTATATTAATTAATATTAAAACTCACATGTTATACTTTGTTTATATTGAATTATGATATTGCGAGTTGGGTCATATGATTGTATCTTAATTAATTAATATTTAATATTTAATTAGAGTTATCATAATTATCAATTTATTAGAACTATAATATATTATTACTTCACTAACCTTTTTTGCTCATTAAAATTGAATATAATTAGATACAAACACATAATTGTTAATTATATATATATATATATATATTATTTATGTTTAATGTACTACTTTTTTTCATACAGGAAATGGGCTCTTTTCCTTCTCCTACTGCCACATCCCTCTTCCTTTATTAAAGTTTATGTAATTAAATTATTTTTTAATATTAAAATTTCAAAATTAACTACATTTTATATATTAGATCCTTCCTTTTTTGAAATATATAAAAATTTAATATTTAAAAATTTAAAAACGATGAAGAGTTTAGTTTTTAAAAATAGTTACACGTTGAGTAAATGTGTACTTATAATGCAAATCAACTTTATACATACGACTTTCGAAAATACAATGAAAAAAAAAAAAGATTAGTTGATTACACAAAATATCCCGCATTAACAGGGTTCAGAGAAGAGTAGCACCCTAAAGGTATAATACAGAAATTCAAACTTAATGAAAACATTGATTAATGGTTGCTTTAACTAATTTTGATGAGTCTTTCTTAGTTTAGTGGCATAACAATTTTTTAACGATCAATTATAAATTAATAAATAATGATTTTATGTTATTATATCAATTTATTTGAGTTAAATCAAGTCAGTTGTTAAATCATAATAAGATTTCATAACTGCTAATTGTTTAAATAATTAACTTATACTATTAAGTTCTAATTTGTTATTCAACATTGTACTACAATGCGTTTTCATAATGCCAATATTTATATTAAATGTTAATCCATTAATAATTTAGCAATACAAATTATGTAATAGCTGACATGAAATATGAATATAATGCATACATTTAAGTGCTCATATAAAAGCGAGTGATATTTTCGTCACCTTTCAATCAAACATTATTTCTACGATGTTTTTGTTCAATGAAGCAAGTATGAAGGAAGAACTACTATAATACATTGGATCAACCTTTTAAACTTGATCATTGATCAATTTAAAACTTATAATTTTCTTTTTAAATTCTTATTGGGATTGTTATATATACAAACATATCTTTTAAATACTTTTTAAGTTATTCTTAATATATATATATATATATATATATATATATATATATATATATATATATATATATATATATATATATATATATATATGCAAGTTAAGACTAATAATAAAATGTGTGATAAAAACAAATATTTATTACAAAATTTTGTCAACGAGTTTGTATATATTAGGATAGTTATTGTCATGAATTTATATAACTTAAAGCAAATATATATATTCAGCAATAATATTTCTTTTCAAGTACTTTTTTGTGGTGATAAGATTATTGTTGTTACAATAACTCTAAATGTGTGGCAAAAAGCATATAATTCGGCTATGCAGTTTTGTTGTAACAACAAAATTATAGATATTTGGAGCATTATTATCACAAAAATTTATAATTTAAAGCAAAATACTTATTTATCTATAGTATTTTGTTTCAAGCAATTCTTTTGTGGCTATCAGATTATTATTGCTACTTAGCTTCAAAACTGTGGCAAATATATACAATTTAGCTACGACATTTTATTGAGGCAATAAATTTATAGCTATTGGGGTGATTATTGTCGCGAATTTTTATAAATCGAAGCAAAAATATTTATTTAGCTATAAATTTTGTTTCAAGTAATTCTATGTATCTATAAGAGTACTATTGCTACAGTAATTTTAAATTTGTGGCAAAAACGTTTGATTTAGCTACTATATTTTACTATAGCAACAAATTTATAGTTATTTGGGTAATTATTGTCATAGACTTCTATAACTTGAAGGAAAAAAATATTTATTTAGCTACAATATTCTATTTCAAGTAATTTTTGTGGCTATAAGATTACTGTTGCTACAGTAACTTTAAAATCGTAGATAAAACGTCTTATTTAGCTATGACGTTTTACTATATCAATAAATTTGTAGTTATATGGATAATGATAGCCGCGATAGTAAGTAACTATAGTAAAAAAATGAGGAATAACTTTGTCATTTAATTTTTATAGCTAAGAAATGTTACAAAATTATAAATAACCACAAAATTTTAATTTTTGTGGCTATTGTTAAGTATTAGCCACGATTTTTAAATTCATACCTAAGAATTTGTAGATATGAATGCATAATGTTGTAGTACTAACACGTGTAGTGGGTGAAGTGTTTCGATTTTGTGGTTTTCTCCACAATACGTACTCCATCTACATATCGTTTTAAATCACATGGATGGCTGAAGTAGTTAAAGGTAATGGAAGGATTTTTGTTAGGATTGATAGTCACCAGGCTAATGTCCCCCCCCCCCCCCCCCCCCGACAAAAGGTGATGCTATCTTTTCTAAGATGAAACCTCTCCAGAACGCCTCATGTGGAATCTTTTTCTTACTTCTTCGATATGCTTTGATTGCTTGAAGTGTTCTCTGCTTTGGAGGAATGGAGCGCAGTTGCACAATCTGATTTTTTTTTAAATGTGGACACAATGTTCGGAAAACCATGATTAATGGGCATAGATACTAGTAGTATCACATCATTAAGAGAATTCTAGAAAACTTATCAGTTATAACATAGAGTCAAACCAAACAATGAAACAAAATGTTATGAAACAATTGGAAACAATAAACTGAACTGAATGAGATTGATAAAAGTTGAAATATTGCTACTAACCTCATCTGAAATGACTCCATGATTGCAATGAATGCTATGTCTGAACAGCCTAACCACGACTAGCTTCAACATAGACTCCCACCTTAGTAATTCCTATGATCTGAATCAGTGACTGTTCAACGAGCCTAATTTTGGGGATGATGATTGTGTTTCAGGTATTGTCTGACATTCCTTGACCAATGAACTTACTGGCAAGCACAACGGGATGTTCAATTTTTCCTACTCAGCCTTTACGTAAAACAAGTCAATATCGCTAAAAATTTAAAAATATTTATTAAAAAATCAAAAAAATTATTTAATAAATAATTATTTGACTCCTCGAACAGTAAAATCTTCAAATAAGGTGTAATGGAGATACATGGGTTGTATGAGATGAATGTATGATGAATGAGATGCACGTGTGATGCAAGCAATGCACATATCATGCACGAAATACACAGGGTCGGATCTATGCTAGCAGATGGGGGTTCCTGAGAACCCCCACCCGTTACCGTAGGGCTTAAAATTACATTAAATTTTTTTCAATAGGTTTAAATATTAACAGGTGAAAACCAATAACTATGTAATGGGATGACTTAGTGTAGGAGGGGCACACTTGAGATGTGTGTCATGCAATTGCTGATTGTGAGTTCGAACCCCTAAGGAGGTTCCTTTTGTTCAGCTTTATTTATTTTATTGGGAACCCACAAGTCTGAAATTTTGGATCCGACTGCTGCAAAACCCAATTTTGTTAAACTAGTTTCGACGAAGGTGTGTTGGACGTTAATAATAGCATGTTAATAATGTTCAGTTAATCGTTTTGTTGAAGGAACAACAAATTTAATAAACAAGGTCTAATCGTTAGTAACAAAAGAGTTAGAAGGTCTCATAAATTTGTGCTATGAACAAAATTATTAAGATAACTTAATGCAAATAAAGTGATTCAAAATATCAATTAGGTACAACCTCTCGCTTTATGATTTACAAATATATTATCTGCAAAAAAAAAATCTAGATATTTTGCACTCATATTGCTAGAATAGAATAACATCCTATGTACACACATTAAAGCTGTTAATACGGATCGCCCCAGCCCACACGGGCTTTGGAGTTTGTCAGGTTAGGCCGGACTAACCCCTCAACATGATAGGCTAGAAAAATAGAAAGCCCAACTCATCACACTGTGGGCTGCGGGGCCCTACGTATACGGGTCAACTCATTTTTTAAAATATATTATTTTATAATCTTAATTTAAATTTTAAATTATAAATTACATAAATATGTACAATATAATATGACATGAAGTTACTACTTGTTAACCAAGTCACAAATTTACAAAAAGATCCAAATAATGTGTGAAATTAAATAACTTTTGACACCAAATTCAAACCAAATAAGGATGTTGAAAAACAAACGAAACTGTTAATGAGTAATAATATAACTAGCTAAATAATAATATTAACCTTCTTTTGTTTTAATTGATTAAAATAAAACACAAAGAAATGTCAATATTTAGTCCATTAAAAGTGAAAATGAACTCCTAAAAATTACAGAAAGTAACATAATTAAGACTATAATTACAATAAATAATAACACTTGTATAAAATTACAGTTTATAGCAAGAGTTGTATTATTTTACTCATTAACTAGGCAAGTGCATGTTTTACTCTCACTACTTTACATTTTCCTATTTTCACTCCACTATTTCACCTCCCCCAAATATATCCATATCTTTTACCCCTTTTTATCATCTTATTTTTTATCATTTTATTTTTTAATTTTATTTTATTTTCATTTTTCTATTTCTACTTTATTTTCTCTCTTCTATTTCTCTTCTTCTTTTTTTTTTCCTTTTTTTTTTCGTTTTCATATTTGAAGATAATTATCTCCATGATCTTTAAAATTTTAATATAAAACATCATTATTGTCTTTCACTCTCTTATATCGCTACCTTTTTTTCTTATTTTTTTTTTAATCTTATTTTTTATCATTTTATTTTCTTATTTTGATTTCTTTTTCATTTTTTTATTTCCACTTTATTTTCTCTCTTCTATTTCTCTTTTTTTTTTCTTTTTTCGTTTTCTTTTTTTCCCTTTCTCAGATCTTTTTTTTTTCTATTTTCGTTTTGTTCTTCTTTTTTCTATTTTATTTTGTTTCTTTTTTTTATAATTCTATTTCTCTTTATTCCTTTTTCTTCACTTCTCTTTTTTTTTCATTTTTTTCTTTTTATATTTTTTTTTTCATTTTTTACTCTTCTATCTCTAATTTTTATTTTGAAAAGACTAATATGTATATCACATACACATATTCAAAAAACATAATAATAAATAGCCATACAGATCTGGATATGTATTTCAGTACAAAACATACATATGTATTTACGAAATACATATCATATTCATATTAAACAGTAACAAACATAACTATACTATATATCTTCATATGTATTTGTGAAATGTAAAGGTGACTCATATAAAATAAGAATATACATATGGATCAGGTATGTATTCTGTAAATACATATGCAGAGCTATATGTATTTTATACGATGTTGGATTTGTCTTTGAATTGTACATACTATATCATTTTAGAGGGTAACATATGTACTTATTTGTTTTCTTTTACTGTTTAAGATATGTATCATGTATTTTTTTATTACCTATATGTATATGTATATAATTGTCATATTTGTTATAGAGGTTTTGTGTTCTATTTGTTTATATATACATGTGAGTCAGATATGTATTTCTATAAATACATATGCAGATATATATGAATATTTTTTACCGTAAATACATATGCAGACCTGTATGTCTATTTATTTTGTATATTTTTTGAATATGTATATATGATATAAATATTTATCTTTTAAAAATAAAAGATAGAGATAGAAGAGTAAAAAAAATAGAAAAAAACAAAAACAAAAAAAAAAATTCAAAAAAAAAAACGAAGTGAAAAAGGAAAAAAAAGAAGAAATAGAAATAGAAATAGAAACTAGAAATAGAAGTGTAAATAAAAAAGTGAAAAAATAATTAAAAAAAGAAGAAGATGAAAACGAAAAAAAATATGAGAAAAAAAAAGAAAACAAAAAAAGGAAAAAAAAGGAAAAAAAAAAAGAGAAGTAGAAGAGAGAAAATAAAGTGGAAAGAAAAAAATGAAAAAGAAAAAGAAATTAAAATAAAAAAAATAAAAAAACTAACAAGAAAAAATAGTTAGAGATATAAGAGAATAATATTTTGAAATTTTGAAGATCATGGAAATAATAATCGTCATATTTGAGTTTGATTTGAAAAAGCAATCTACTAATTTAAATAAGAGTAGTTTATGGAAATTTAATTAGATGGGATAATTATTCCTTATTTAACCCAACTAATTTGAGTAAAACAAGGGCAGTAAATCTTGTTGTATATATATTTGTATAACAACAATTTACTTAAATACAAAATATAATTTGCTATTTTTCGTAATTATGAAACTATTGATATAAAAGTTACAATTAAGGCTCTATAGTTGCTATTTTTGAATTTTTTCCCAAAAAATTCTTATGGAACTTATGAGTTATAGTGTGTTCAACATTACTAGATTATCTTCATCAAACATATTTGATTTCTTAAAAAAATTAGTAGTTTAATTATTTATATATTTTAGTAACATGTTTAATATTTAATTATCAATGATGGTCCAAATAGATTTTGAGTTTTGACTTTTTTTTTAAAATTTTAGTACTCTATTCTACTTTTCAATCATTTTTTGTTTGACCCACGGGCCATCCAAGCCCATATTGCTCAAGCTCTAGGGGCCAACGAGCTTATACGGGCTGAGCTAAAAAGCTGTGTTCTTAAATGGGCCATAAAAATCGCAGTCGAATCCTATTAAATTACAGGCTGGCCCAACGGGCCTGACCCATATTGACGGCTCTAACGCAAACATGCATAATTGTTGTTTATATATGGTAATAACTGTTTCCATTGACAAATACCCAAATAATTTAAATTGTTACGTTGAATAAATTCTTTTCTACCTTAACAATTATTTCATAAACTAATCAACAAGAAAAATGATAAATGAGTGTTATTCTTTTCTTGCGAACTTCGTACATGTACATTTGCGCCTAATAATCAATTAGAATAAGAGCATCAAAAGTGAAAGCTTCGACAAAACTAACTAATTTTGAAGAATATTTCAGTAGAGGAAAATTTTAATGACCAATTCACAAACCCAAACAAAAACTGATCCCAAAATAGTTTGGTGGTAATGCTGGAAACGAAATCCATGCAATAGCTATAGAAGTTTCCTCCTCAGTATCAAACAATGGATCCCACTTCAAAGTAAGCATTGGGTATGACCAATAATTATGTGTGATATAGAATTGAGGTTTGGAGAGTAAGTTTACATAATCGTCCAATCTTGTTGACCTAATTAAGATGTATCTATTGCTCAATAACTGATACAAGAAAAACAAGGAACTTACGAAGTGACTCAAAATAGTCCACAAACACACTCCAAAACAGTCCACAAATCACTAAGATCCTTGGACCGATTGAAGACCTCTCTCGGATTCACAACACAACACTACAATAAGAAGATAGCAAGGTGTTTGACGCCTATTTCAGCCAACCCAAACTAGCTTAACAACACATAAAATAAAGAACAAGAGGCAACAATTTCGGCAACAAGAACAAACACAAACCAAGAGTAGAGAACAAGAACAACACAATAAGTTTGCAAGAATGAAAAGGATAGATAATGAGACAAAAAATATTACAAGATTAAGAACCAAGTGTATTTTAACACTAACCTCTAATGAATGTAATAATCAACACCACACTCTTACGGTGACCGCCAAGGGAACCAACTGATGATAGGCGAATTTACACGCCTATATCAATATATTTTGCCCATATTTTAGCCTAGTTTTGAGAACAAAGTATATATTTCATGCACTTTTAGTCCTTTTTCCTGTAAATAAGCTAACGAACATGATTAGTAAAGTTTCAGGTATAAATGATGCAAAATTCAACATTTTATGGCTTACTTGACGCAAAAGAAAGCTCACGAGGGAAGGGAAGGGAGTTTACACGCCTAAGGACCAAAACTGATGCATGGAAAATCTGTCCCGAGCTAAAACAACATTTCTGAAGACTTTGGAGATTTGCAGTAACTTAGTTGGATTTGGACAATGATACATTAACCTAGTACAATTGGGTTATGTATTTCATTAGTTTATTTGGATTATGATAATGTTACATTAACCTAGTATAATTGGGTTAAGTATTACATTAGCCTAGTAGGATTTGGTTAGATATTTTATTTATCTAGTAGGATTAGGATATGGGTATTATAAATACCCTATCATGCTAGAGATTTGCAAGGAATTTGGGAGGAGGGAGACCACAATACTTTCTTCCATCCCTCTCATCTTCCACTACAAATAATTCTACAACTCTTCTAATCTTTCCATTAATTCTATTTTTCTTCTTCTACTCTTCTATTCTTAAATTCCACAACAAGAGAATCGTTACTTTGCCTAGGAATTCACACCTCACGCCTACCACCTAAGCTACACGAAATTACTCAATCTTGTGGTATAACAACAATGTCAATCGTGATCTCCTTCGCATTCATGGATAACTAAACTTCTCTGTTGGGGTTATGGAAGCCGTATGAGATACTATCTATTGCTGTGAGTTTGTGAGTTCGCAACACGTATACTGCTTATATCATTATTCTCTTCATCTTAGTCTACATTCTTTGTGGTTGCAAACGCAAGAATACGCCAGTATAACATTTAACTTGTTCGAAAGAAAGGTTATTTGTCTGGAAAAGAGATAATGTCAAGGTAGTAGGGTCACCCCCTAAAATTCCCTATTAAAAAGCTAGTGCCGTAACTGGACTAACCTCTTGGAGAATTCGTACCGTTAGACACGCTTTAAGCTCGAAAGAGTTAAAGTGAAATAATCCTCGAATAGGTCGAAAGACGCCTGGATTTACCATCGAATACAATTCTCTATAAGCAGTTGCATGTCAGAATTCTACACACTCATAGCCAATAGAGACGTATACCTCAGAAGGTGGACATAACCCCAACGCCTCAATTATCATTATTTACAACTTACGTAACAATATTTCTCTTTTACTTTGCTATTTTCAGCTTTTATTTAATTGTTTTGGTGACACATTACAATCCCCCCTTTTTTACGAGACTTGCACCAAAAGTTTAGTAATTTTGCTTACTTGTTGGCCAAGCTATTCCCTGTGGGATCGACACCCAACCCTGTTGGGTTCTATATTTGCTAACGACCGCTTTACACTCCTACGAGAGCTGTAGATTGAGCGTTATAAAAAATTGGCGCCGTTGCCGGGGAATACAAGTGTCAATCAAGTTCGTGATAATTACTAGACCCTTTGGTCAAAGATTCTCGTACTTTTACATTTAGTTTTTGTTTTTGTCTACTGCAGGTTTTTATTTTAGTGCATGCCCCATACTCGAAGTTCTGGTCAACCGTTATTGCCAATCAATCTTGAACCACAACGCATTGGTAGAATGGAAGCACAAGCTGAAATCGCAAGGATGGCTGCTCAACAGGAACAAGCAAGATTGGCTGCCCTTGCCGCAACCCAGGTTCAACAGCAGAACATTGATAACCCTGCACGAGCAACAAATCCTGACGATGAGGATTTAGGTGATGACGAATTACTAAACCCAAGGCATGATGCTGAAATCACAACACCTGCCAACAGAAGAGGTCGACAAGCTCGGTATAGACATGATCGCCAACCCATGCAACCATCTTTCGACGATGATGATGATGATCTTGATGGTGCCGGAGCCACTGGAGCTATAATTCCACCACCATTAGCGCCCGGAGCCAAGTTCAACATCACAAGCACCATGATTCAGTTATTGCAACTCAAGGGATTATTTGGTGGACTAGTAGGCGATGATCCGAATATGCATCTCATCAACTTTAATTCTACATGCAAGTCATTTGACAATCCTGGTGTTGGTCAGAATGCAATTCGATTACGTCTATTTCCATTGTCTCTGTCTGTGGAGGCAACTCTATGGTTGAATGGGCTGACTCCTGATTCTATTACAAATTGGAGGCAATTGAGAGACGCTTTCCTAGAACGATTCTTTCCGCCATCCAAAAGAGCACAATTGAGAGATGAAATCAGCAACTTTCGTCAGCTTCCCACTGAAGCTCTTCATGAAACATGGGAGAGGTTCAAGACGAAGCTAATGAGGTGCCCAAACCATCACATGACTAATATTCACCTAATTGAGATACTATATAGAGCCTTGAATTCAATAACTAAACCAGTGGTAGATAATGCGGCCAGAGGATCTTTTATGGATCTCACCTTTGGTCAGGCAAGCAATATGCTAGATCGTATGACGAAGCAAAGTAGAGCTTGGCATACCAGGGATTCTGAGGTAGCAAGCCCAACTTTATCTATTGGCATGACTGCAGACCAAAGAAGAAGACAAGAAGAACGTGATCAAGATTTAGCGCACATGAAAACGCAAGTGGATCTTCTGACAAAGCATTTATTATCAGGGAAGACCGAAAAAGTGAAAGTTGTGGCGCTAAAAGGAAGAGACGAATCTGATTCGGAAGAGGAGGCCAACTACTTGAACAATCAGGGGGGTTTCCATGGGAATACCCAAGGAAACCAAGGTCGGAACTACTATGAGAAATCTGGAAACAAGGACCAAGGTAGTTGGAAGAACAAGAATGACAATAGTGGTGTGTATGTTCCCCCTGGTAGACGTGATACCACCACATCTAATTCTGGAAGTATGGAAGACATGATGGCTAAATTATTGAAAGGAGTGGAAGCAACGAGCGCGGGAGTTACTGAGGTAATTAATGATTTGTCCTCCATGAAACAACTAGTTGATTCTCATTCCACTTCAATCAAGCAAATAGAGCAGCAATTGAGCCAACTTTCAGCAGTACTCAATTAAAGAAAGGCTGGCACTTTACCTAGCGATACTGTGCAAAACCTAAGGAATGATGGGTCATGCATGGCCATCACTACCAGAAGTGGTAAGGTGCTGGAAACTTCAGAAAAAGGCAAGCAAGTGGTTGATGAAGAAGCGGAAATTGATGATAAGGCGAAAGGGGAAGATGCCGCAGCAGCCGATCCTAACGTCCTTAACGTCACTCCTCACGATGTGCAGCCTGGAAAAGCTGAAAAATGGAAGCAAGAGAAGAAGAAAGACGTGGAGAGAACGATTCCATACCCACCACCACCTTTTCCCCAAAGATTGAAGAAGGTGGCGGATGATACGAAGTTCAGCAAATTCATGACTATGTTAAAACAGCTGACCATTAATGTTCCATTGGTGGAAGCACTTGAACAAATGCCTGGGTATGCGAAATTTATGAAGGATCTTTTGACAAAGAAGCGGGAAGCAAGTTATGAGTTGAAAGATAATGTCCATCACTGCAGCGCAATCGCTACCCGATCAATAGTTTAGAAGAAGGCTGACCCCGGAGCTTTCACTATCCCTTGCACGATTGGATCATTGGATTTTGCCAAGGCATTGTGCGATCTGGGTGCTAGCATCAATTTGATGCCACTATCCGTCTACAGGAAGTTGGGGTTAGGCGATCCGACACCAACCAATATGAGGCTCGTGATGGCTGATAGGTCGGTAAAACGACCTGTGGGTATCTTGAATGATGTGTTGGTGAAGGTTTCTTCCTTCATCTTTCCTGCAGACTTCGTTATTCTGGATTGTGAGGTGGATTCGGAAGTTCCCATAATCTTGGGACGGCCCTTCCTCGCAACTGGAAGTGTGCTTATTGACATGAGAGATAATGAGCTTTTATTTCGAATGAATGACGAAGTGATTCGTTTTGATTTGTGCAAAGCGATGAAGCAGCCAAGAGATATGGATGTGTTCTCTGTAGCTGATGTTCATTATGAAGATAAGAAAGCATTATCTGTAGAGAAACAGCTTACTGTTGAGCCATTGTCTGCTGCGCCACTGAATGTTAAGCATGAGGACGATGAAGATTATGAAGAACTTATGGGTGCTCTAACAGAAATAGAGTCCTATTCCCATACTCCTAAGCAACCGGACCGTGATCTTAAGAATCAACCGTCACCAACAGCGAAGACTTCCCTTGAAGAGCCACCAATGGTAGAATCGAAAGAGCTCCCCGATTATCTAAGGTATGTGTTCTTGGAAAGTATAAATATACTTCCGATGAGTGCGGATGATTTAAGTAAACAACACGTAGAGGCTCTCATCTCTGCTCTGAAGAGATACATGAGAGCTATGGGTTGGACTATTGATGATATAATTGGTATCCCTCCTGGGATAGGCATGCACAAGGGTCATCTCGAAGAAGATTGCATGCCTACAAGTAAGCCTCATTATCGTCTGAATCCATTCAGAAAACGATCCACCATCTATCTCGACGAAGTCTAAGTACTCGAGGTAACTATGTCGTGCCGCGATAATAAATCAAGCGCTAGATGGGAGGCAACCCATCGTTTATCGTTTATCGTTTTTCATTCTTTCATTCTTGTACGTGTTTCATTTTTGATAAATAAAAATCCAAAAATAAGAGTCGTGCCACGACCAAAACTAAGGCGCTTGATGGGAGGCAACCCATCGTACTAATCGTTTTCATTTGGTTTTAAGCAAAAATAGGTGCAAGAAGTATTCAACGAGGAGATTGATTTCAATTGACGATTTGGACGCATTGTATGGTAAAGTTGGTAAGTTAGGAATAGTGATGCATAAGGCTATGGATTGAGCATTGCTCATGCCAAACTAGGCATCGAGGAAGGCTAGACCTAGGTAAAACTAGGCCACGAACGATGCACAACCTATCCTATAGCCTAAGGTCTCGGAATCTAGTGTGCTATATACTATGCGCCGCCTAGTCCTAAGTGTGCTTTTGACTATGCGCCGCCTATGCTATAGCATTAGGTCTCAGGATCTCATATGCCATAGACTATGTGGCGCATATGTCCCTAAATGCCATAGACTATGCGGCGTATATGTCCCTAAATGCCATAGACTATGCGCCGCATATACCATGACTATGCCAAGAATTATGCGGCGCATATGTCACATTTTTGTCTCCAAAACCAATTGTAAATGGGTCAAAACCCGACCCATTCTCTTCCTATATAAAGGGGACTTAGTCTTGAAACATAACCACACTAGAAATTAACCTAAAGGCGCCGCATTCCCTCTCCAAACCATCCCAAAATTTTTCTTTTTGCTCTTCCAATTCACAAAACCATCTCCAAAAGCTTCAAGCAAGTAAGTACTCTCTTATTCTTCATTTATTTATCGTAAGTACTACGTTGATATGTCTATTATAAATTGCTACATCGTATAAGATTGATTGGAGATGTTCATGTGTTTTGATTATTGATACAAAATCATGTGAGTAAACATATATGTAGGAAAATCTTGACTTATTTCCGACTTGAATTTGGTTTTAATAGCATTGTTATATGATTTGCGGAATTGCTATGGTGATGAACATTGACTATCATGTTATGATCTTGTTACTTGGATACTTACATGCTAGACTATCCCGTTCATCGGGATAAGCCTTATAGTTGCCTACCGACTTAGGAGGTTGCGATTGTTGAAAACATCCATACCATGTTACAACCCCTATGTAGTAGTGTTGTTATATCTAACATGAAAGTAGTGCAATGGCTGCAAGTAGTAATACATTACTGATTTTCTTGTCGGAATATAATCCTTAAACTTATGTCGACGATCTGAGTAATCGACCACTTTCACTTCACTGATTTGTGTCAACAAAACTAAGTGTGGGGTGGTACTCCTACTGCTTGTTTATAGATTGTATCAACTGAGATTGTGCTGCCATTAACACTATTTCTAGTCTCAGGTACAATGGAACCTAAAGCGAGGCAAGGCAAGGAGAAGGCTACCACTTCCCAAAAGGGCAAGAAGAGAGGTAGAAAGGACCAAGGAGAATCATCCTCAACACAACTACCCCGCAGAATGTTTGGAATAAAATGGGTTCTTGAGGAGGAAGACAAAGAATGGTACAGGAACAACAAAGAAATAAGATATGTTCACGTCGACCTGATCAACAAGGACACCGTAGCGAAGAAGGAGCCGCGTATGTTGGCGAAAATCATGGCATTGAAGCTGGATTTCATCTTCCGCGATATGGGAGAATGTAATCTTAATTTGACAAGAGAGTTTTATGCCAACTGGTCGCCAAAAACAACAGGCAACGAAGTCAAAATTCGGGGCCAAGTGTTACAGCTCAACGCGGACTGGATCAACTCTTTTCTTGGCTTACCTTCGGTCAACCCAGCACCATTCAAAGAGCTGTACAGCAGGCCTCCTTATAGAGCAATGAGACACACACTTTGTGGAAGTAGATCGATGGCAAAGTGGGGCAGACATAAAGACACAGGACGACACAACACCTTCCCCTATGCTTCACTGAATAGGGAAGCAAGAATCTGGATGCGTATTGTCAACTCATGCCTTATTCCTGGGACTCAATACACCAAGATATCAAGAGATAGAGTGTGTTTGGTCTATGCTTTGATGACGAATGTCCCTATCAACTTTGGGGCAATCATTCGCTCTACCATGAGGAAGGCCAGACTCCATAAAAGGTCCCACTTCACGTTTGGAAATCTGTTGACAACAATCTTGCGGAAGGAGGATATCGAAGAGGAACCAGATGACCACAAACTCCCACATAACCCAAAGAAGGTTGAACTTACTAAGGTCAAAGATGCTGAAACAACTCATGGTGTCAACCTTACTACTGCGGAAAGAGATGCTCGTGATGAGAGTTTCTTCCGTCATCTTTATGGCATGACACGATTTACTATGATGAGTGGTGGACGTGTTCCAACTGATGCAGAGCTCCAACAGCTGGACCACAACTATCCCATGAACATGCATGCACGGGAGATGTGTGGAGTGGGCGTATACTTTAAGGAACCTCTAGATGATGATGTGCCAACTGATGACGATCGACGCTTGCCAGACTCTGACGAAGAGGAGAACTCTGACGATGACTCTTATGATGATTCCGACGAAGGGGGTATGACCCCCGACATGGAGGAAGAGTCCGACTAACCAGGTTCCTCGTATTTATTTTCCATTGAGGGCAGTGTCCCGTTTAAGTGTGGGGTGGCGGTATCGTATGCTATACTTCTCTATCGCATCTATGTTTGTTTATTTTTTTGTTGTTTTTTTCGTGTTTTAGTTTTTTTGTTTTTGTTGTTTTTTCTAGCTTCACATGAAATTATTTTGATAGGCAGCATGAGATTATAACAAGAGTATGTGCTACAATTGTGACTATTGAGACGTTTAGGCTCTAGTTGTGACTCATTATGTGATATTGTGTGGTTCAATTCCTTCACTTGTTGGGTCGAGAGTCTATATTACTTCCAAGCAAGTCGACCATATGCCTTGTGTGTGTGAGATAATCGTATATTCTATGTGTGTGGCTAATGCTAGAACTTGCCTGGTATGTATGCAAAGCGAAAATAAGGAGTGTAAGTTTAGGATATGATCTAGGCATTTCTTTGGCAACCTATATTTGTTTACCTTCAGTTTTACCTACCCATAGACATCATCCTAGTTAAACCCTTTTGAGCCTTTAGCCTATTTTCTTTGACAACCTTGTATGTAAGCCTAATCCATTTTTTTCAAGACCGTAATTTGATCCAAACTCCTAAGTGCTTTAAAGTGAAAAAGTCATGTGACAACATAAGAGGAAATTGGGTGAGTATGATGCTATAAATTGTAATGGTGCTTGAATGTGTTATGAAAAAGAAAGTGTTATCATAAGAGGTATGTTGTGAAAAGAAAAAGGAAAAGAAAGCTGAAAAGCGAGTTGTGCTTAAAATTGAAAAACAAAAGAGGAGAACAAGGGTGGTAGAATAAAAGAAAGAAAGGTTGAAAGAAAAAAAAGTGTCAATGATACAAAGTGATGTATTAAAGCGCTTAGGAACTTAGTCACTATTCCTGGCCAAAATAGTCCTACCCGTCCCTTAGCCTACATTACAACCATCAAAAGACCTACTTGATCCTAAGCTTAGCATTCTGACATTTAGTAGAGTATTACATTAAGGGAAAGACTATGGTCATCAGTTGCTACATATGAATTCTTTGTGAGAGTGAGAGCAAGGATACTTTGATACCCATGTTTGAAAAATATGCTATACTTGTGAGTGATTATGGGTAATATATTATGAGACACACATGGTTGATGAGTTTTGGATAGTTGTGTATGATTCTTTGTGCCTTAACTTTTGAATATGAGTTGACCACCATCACGAGTCTATGCTAGAAGTTAAAATGTTTCTACTAATGATCGAAAAACTACTCTTTGTTGATAATTGTTGTGCTTGTCTTGACAAATATTTTGTGTTGTTGCTATGAAACCCTAAGTTGATGTTTAGAGGGACATAATATTTTGTTCGAGGACGAACAAAGCTTTAAGTGTGGGGTGTTGATGATAGGCGAATTTACACGCCTATATCAATATATTTTGCCCATATTTTAGCCTAGTTTTGAGAACAAAGTATATATTTCATGCACTTTTAGTCCTTTTTCCTGTAAATGAGCTAACGAACATGATTAGTAAAGTTTCAGGTATAAATGATGCAGAATTCAGCATTTTATGGCTTACTTGACGCAAAAGAAAGCTCACGAAGGAAGGGAAGGGAGTTTACACGCCTAAGGACCAAAACTGATGCATGGAAAATCTGTCTCGGGCTAAAACAACATTTCTGAAGACTTTGGAGATTTGCAGTAACTTAGTTGGATTTGGACAATGATACATTAACCTAGTACAATTGGGTTATGTATTTCATTAGTTTATTTGGATTATGATAATGTTACATTAACCTAGTATAATTGGGTTAAGTATTACATTAGCCTAGTAGGATTTGGTTAGATATTTTATTTATCTAGTAGGATTAGGATATGGGTATTATAAATACCCTATCATGCTAGAGATTTTCAAGGAATTTGGGAGGAGGGAGACCATAATACTTTCTTCCATCCCTCTCATCTTCCACTACAAACAATTCTACAACTCTTCTAATCTTTCCATTAATTCTATTTTTCTTCTTCTACTCTTCTATTCTTAAATTCCACAACAAGAGAATCTTTACTTTGCCTAGGAATTCACGCCTCACGCCTACCACCTAAGCTACACGAAATTACTCAATCTTGTGGTATAACAACAATGTCAATCGTGATCTCCTCCGCATTTATGGGTAACTAAACTTCTCTGTTGGGGTTATGGAAGCCGTATGAGATACTATCTATTGCTGTGAGTTTGTGAGTTCGCAACACGTATACTGCTTATATCATTATTCTCTTCATCTTAGTCTACATTCTTTGTGGTTGCAAACGCAAGAATACGCCAGTATAACATTTAACTTGTTCGAAAGAAAGGTTATTTGTCTGGAAAAGAGATAATGTCAAGGTAGTAGGGTCACCCCCTAAAATTCCCTATTAAAAAGCTAGTGCCGTAACTGGACTAACCTCTTGGAGAATTCGTACCGTTAGACACGCTTTAAGCTCGAAAGAGTTAAAGTGAAATAATCCTCGAATAGGTCGAAAGATGCCTGGATTTACCATCGAATACAATTCTCTATAAGCAGTTGCATGTCAGAATTCTACACACTCATAGCCAATAGAGACGTATACCTCAGAAGGTGGACATAACCCCAACGCCTCAATTCTCATTATTTACAACTTACGTAACAATATTTCTCTTTTACTTTGCTATTTTCAGCTTTTATTTAATTGTTTTGGTGACACATTACAATCCCCCCTTTTTTACGAGACTTGCACCAAAAGTTTAGTAATTTTGCTTACTTGTTGGCCAAGCTATTCCCTGTGGGATCGACACCCAACCCTGTTGGGTTCTATATTTGCTAACGACCGCTTTACACTCCTACGAGAGCTGTAGATTAAGCGTTATCACCAACGCACCTCAAGATCCACCGTTTCCAAGCAAAGGTCAATACTAGCTTTTTCAAACCCTAAACTACAATGGCTATTCCAAGACTAACTAAGACTAAACTAAGGTGTTCTACTCTCAAAGAAAGGACTTTCAATGTTTCAATATTTCATCATTTATAAACTAATGAGAAAAGACCTAAAATATTCTATTTATATTATTACAAGACAAGACAAAAATAACAACAATACCCTTAATGGGTGGGGTGGCCATGGAGTGCATTTGGGCCAAGTGAAGTGACCAAATGCCCTTAATGATGTGACCAACCTGTGATCCATTAAGTTTTATTCAAAAAGTCTTCAATGCTCCAAGAAATCTTCCACTTATGGCCTTGTTTATGCTCAAAATGGGTCCTCCATGCATGTCTATGTGTCCTCGAGGTAGCCACATCTTTATTTTCTAGGTGTTGGACTATAAAGATTTCATCAAAAGATAAGACAACCATTTGAATTGTAGCATTCTCTCTTCTTGAAAAGGATTCGACCTCAAATCTGAACCTTGCAAAATCGAAGAGAGGATAAAAAAATACAAACTCCTCATGGCATGAGGGTTAGGGTTAGCAAAATAAATCATCTCAACACGCCAAGGTTGTATATATTTGCAATATAACCAAGGATCCTTTGAATTAAATATTAAAAGATCAATGAAAGTTGCACAAAGGATTTGGTTACGGGAATCACCAAGAGATAAAGAAGTTACAAGGTTCCTAATGGCATCACTTTGTCCAAAAGGTAAAATTAGGATCTCATGAGCCGCGAGACACAATTTCCCTTTTATCCCTTCAAGAGACCACAACAAGGGTGGTGATTCAATTGGTTCTAAAGTCCATGAGATCCATATAACATTATTACTCACACAAGTGGACTTACCAACAAATTTCCTACCTCTACATAAAACAAATCCAAAACTAGTATGGATGTCATCATAGGCAAAGAGGTAGTATAGGAAGAAATCAAGTGTAGAGGCATACACGGATGAATACAAACCTTTTAAACACATGCACTTTCCTACCTTCAAACAAATAAACAACTCGGCATCCACAAGTTGATATTCACGTAAGTCAAGCACTGTCAAGCAAGGATGCGCATTTAGAAACATTAACCCAAGGAGTCATTGACACCTTTGTCCTCGGATTTTCAAGAAGGACTAAACATTCCTTACCTTTAAGAGTAATCTCATCTTTCAAAAAGAGATTTCCATCTTTAGGAGGAATGTTGTCACACCATAGTGGGTTAGCATATCGGCTATAGCTTCCAAGGCAAGCTATACCATCATTGTCACCACTAGGTTTATTAGGAGTGATTATATCATCTTCAAAGAATACATTATACCTAAAGAGAGCAAGATATAACCCACAGGAAAATTTGGAACAAGTAAGTTCTTCACTCTTTAAAAGACAATTGTCAAGTTTCAAGGAGGTTTCACGCACAAGATTACCCCAAGAATAGCTCTCGGGTTCACTCCTATCTTGTTGGCCAACAATTTCAAGTACTTCACTCACTTGAGTTCTATTAAGCACATCACACACATACTCAAGTGGTGGACAATTATTACAAATAAATGGGTCAACACAATTTTCACACGACTATATACTTTCATTCAACACAATAACTTCAACATTAGGTGGACACAAATCGACCTTACGAGAAGAGTCAATTAAGTCACCTATAGGATCAACTAGTGTATCCCCTCGTACAACATGTACATCATCCACAAGTGGAAAAGAATTATTAGACTCACAAGTAAGTAAGCTACAACTCATACTCAATGGGCTACTAGCCTCACAATTATCAATCACATGCACCAAAGTGTAAGAGTTAGCTATTTTACCTTGAAGATCTTGAGTATATTCCTCTTTGCCAGGGTGTGAAGGTCCTTCACAAGCTTGGGAAACAACTTTTTTTCGGTATTATTCGACTTCGCTTACCATGTTTGTACCTATAAAAATGTCCTTAGAAATAGAAGGATAACCAATGTTAGCACGGTTTGGTGGTAATCTCCTCACTTCGCTTCACACAACCTCTTCTTTTTCCACTCTCGAATTACCACCTTGCACTTCCTTACTCCTCTCAATATTTTATCTATCATAATAATTTGGATTAGAGGAGGTAGGAATTTTTTTTAGCTTGGGAAGCAAGTAAGTCATGAGGCGATTCCCCTATTAGTCTCTTACAACATTAGGCTAATTTTGCACGTTAGGAACTTGATGTTGTGCAAACCAATCGACACCTAAGTATACATGACCATAGGCCAAGGGAAGAATATAGCACCACACCTTCTCATGGTATTCATATTGGGAGAAGACAACTTTTACCCTCTCGGTAACCTTGAAACCTTCCAATGAGTATGAAACAAGTAAAGGCTCTCGAAATAACCCCAAGTAGTCGACCATGGACGGAAGGATGTAGTTTCTATAGTACTTATCATTCAACACAATAAGGCAGCCCGGTATCCCACAAATGGTCACCTTTCCAGAGTGTATACTCCTTCTCGGATCAACATTATAAGGAATATAAGTACCCCCCCAATTTTGGAGATGCACCCCCTTTTCTTCTCGTTGGACAACCTCCACTTGAACTAGTATAACCATTCACACTATGTTGACCTTGATAAGAAGTACTACAAGGTGAAGAAGATGAATCTTCACACTCCTCACGTGTACTCTCATCATAGTTCTCATAAGCTTTGCTAATGAAAGGGTTATATCTAACACCAAATCTAGGTTCGGAGTGGGGAGTGTAAGACTCCTCACATTCCCTAATCTCATCATAAGAACCATCACGAGGTCCTACATCATCTCCAAATTCACCATAAGCACTAGGTACTTTATTCCCCTCATTTTTCCCACTAAAACCGTGTCCCTCAAATCTGCCCAAGTTTTGATCATGGCTATTTTCATAGCCTCCGCAATCTCCCTCAACTTCATAGCCACAAAAACCCTCACTACAATAATATTCTCCCATGTTGTAGTCACAATAATCCCCGACTATCGAAGACATGTTCCCCTTATATCACTTTGTACCTACACAATGAACAAACAAGATTAGTAGTAAAAGCTCCTCACCAACACTCGTATACACTCACCTTTGTGATTTTCACAATTGGAGCGGGGAATATTGAAAGTTGCTTATACTCCAGTAGTCAATAGGATGTCAATTCTACTTGGCGGCCAGAATGGATTCTTGTTTGATCTACTTAAGACACAAAAAAAAATTACTTACGAACTTGAAACAAAGAAGTTACTACGAGTTAAAAATAAGAAAAACACACAAATAACGAAGACACGAAAGAAACAAATTCAACAATTAATCTACAACTAAGTAGGTGATTTACTAGTTGTTAATTAATTCTAGAATCAAGACATGAAACTAATGAAACAATAAAATGTAACTAAGAATCTAAAATTTGAGCTTAATTAAAGTTGCGTGAATAGTAAAATGATGATGTGGCAGCCACGCATTGGTTGCGGTTTCAATTTTATTTTCCAAAGTCCAAGTCTTGACCCATTTTTAATTTGGATTGGTGAAATTTGTTTTAAGGAGGGAAAAATAAGTCTTGGAGCCTTTTTTTCAAGTTTCAAATTTCAAGACTTGACTTTTGTAGTACTTTCCTTAAAACATGGACCCTTGTATCATGGAAAGTTGTTGGATTTGGTTGATAAAGTCTTTGGTGGTTGTAGTGTCTTTCAAGACTAACAAGTCACATACCTTTTTTCTTCACCTTTATGGATCTAAAGTTCACTTTATCTTCAAAAATATATGAAGGTGGTGATGAACACCAAGAACAACAACAACATCCACCAAGAACAACAACAAGAATCTTCAAGAACAACAACAATTTCACACGGCCACTTCAAAATTCCACAATAACAATATCTTCAACACTTGGCAAAGACAACTACAACTTTAACAAAATGGTTCTTAGGCCACCAATTCACAACAAAATCACGTGGTCAATCCTAGAACAACAACAAGGTGAATACCACACAGCCAAAGTGAAGCCACAACAACAAAAACGTCCAAAACACTTTCAAGTTCACAACAACATCAACAACGTAAGCTCAATCTTAGATTTAGACTCAAAGTGTTAGTGAAGGATAAAACTAAACTAGAAACACTCAAGACAAGTAAAAATCTCGGTCAAGACACAACAAGAACACAGTTTTGGCCAAGAACACGAGAATGGACAAATTTGCTTCTTTTTTTATTTTTCAGATTTCAACACTTTTTTTTATTTTTCAAGTAACAAGCCCAAGATTGATCTTATGGGAACACGATCAAGCCATGCTTTGATACCAAATGATACAAGAAAAATAAGGATCTCACGAAGTGACTCAAAACAGTAAAAAAAAAACACTCCATAATAGGTCCATAAATCACTAAGATCCTTGGACTGATTGGAGACCTCTCTCAAATTCACAACATAACACTAGAATCTTGGACCGATTAGAGACCTCTCTCGAATTCACAATGCAACACTAGAATAAGAAGATAACAAGGTGTTTGACACCTATTTCAGCCAACCCAAACTAGCTTAATAACACATAAAATGAAGAACAAGAAGGCAATAATTTTAGCCAACAAGAACAAACACAAACCAAGAGTGGAGAACAAGAACAACACAACAAGTTTGCAAGAATGAAAAGGATAGATAGTGAGATAAAGATAATTACCAGATTAAGAACCAAGTGTATTTCAATACTAACCCCTAATGAATGTAATATTCAACACCACACTCTTACAGTGACCGCCAAGGGAACCAACATACCTCAAGATCCACCGTTTCCAAGCAAAGGTCAATACTAGCTTTTCCAAACCCTAAACTACAATGGCTATTCCAAGACCTAACTAAGACTAAACTAAGATGTTCTACTCTCAAAGAAAGGACTTTCAATCTTTCAATATTTCATCATTCATAAACTAATGAGAAAAGACCTAAAATATTCTATTTATATTATTACAAGACAAGAAAAAAATAACAACAATACCCTTAATGGGTGGGGTGGCCATGGAGTGCATTTCGTTCAAGTGAAGTGACTAAAATGCCCTTAATGAGATGACCAAACCATGATCTATTAAGTGTTATCCAAATTTGTGAGTCCTCAAGTTTTCAATGCTCCAAGCAATCTTTCACTCACTGGCTTATTTATGCTCAAAATGGGTCCTCCATTCATGTCCATGTGTCCTCGAGGTGACCACGTCTTGATTTTCTAGGTGTTGGCCTCTAAAGATGTCATCAAAAGATAAGATGACCATTTGACTTGTATCAATAACCCAATATTGACTTCCTCTTTCAATTCACATTGCTTAGGTATCAATCTCCTTAAATCTTGAATTTACTTGCCAATCACGACATATTGTAAGTTTTCATTAATAATTATTTTATTTAATCTCCTCCTCTCCCCAAACCACTTTGGGCTCTCCATGTAAATATGCAATCTGCTTTAAAGGTATGAGCTTATGAATCTGAGGTAAAGGAGCCAGTCTTTAAGACTAAAAAACAAGATTGCTAATTCAGCACCACAAAAACAAAATGAGTTAAGCTTTCAACACACATTCATTGCCTAATGCTTACTTGTTTGATGCACGCACGTTCTTGAGAATATATAGCCTTGTGTTCCCTGGTCAAGACTATGGCCTTTATTGGAGTTAATCTATCAGAAGTCTTTCTTGAACCATCAGTAGGAGATGACCGAGCTAAAATTGTCTTTGCACCTCCAATATTAGCAACAAACACCTAATTGGCCATGGTACAAAGTTCATTAGATATTCAACGCAAACTCCTGGGAGAAAAAATGAAACAAATAATAAAGAAAGTACATATTTGCGAGGCCCTGGAACTTATTTAGAGAGTAAGTTTTACACGAAGACAACATAGATAAAAGGAACAACTTTACAGAGATGCTAATAGTAGTTGCTTAATGTTGAACAACCAGATGACTCTTTTAGGACCACACACTATGTCACAAAAACTTTAGCACCAAGATTAAAAGTATTTTAAGATAGATTTCAGAGAAAGGGTTAGATATACACTTCTAAATGTCTGTATGGGGGGAAGAGAGTAAGCATACCAATCTAATATTGATGGACTCACACTTGAACTATGAGGGTGACTCAAACTTTATATGCTTTTGACTCCAAAACTATTATTCGAACATGTTTAACAGTGTGGAAAGAAAGTCTTAGTAGATCCCCAAAATCAATCACAAACCTGAGTACATAAAAATTTTAAGACCAAACTTACTTTGGAGCCTAATACCCAGACATATACTGCAGCAGAACCATCTTGCCAACCACCTGTAGATGCATGTAAAAACTGTAAGTAGGTTATCAACTTCCAAAAGAGACTAAGAAAGTGGAAAGTGTAGATAGTTAGAAATAATAAACAAAGCTTGAACATTGGAATACGAATCTACCACAACCTTTAATGATAATCTTTTCAATATAATACAGTAATAAAAACACAAAATTTCTGAAACACCACTAAATCACAAAAATCTCTAATCTTCTTTTTCCTATCTAATACATAAATTAAACCAAGAACATAGACACAAAGAAATAAATAAAATAATGTTACCTGAATATATATTTGTATCAAGAATTTTCTTCTAACAAAGAAAACAATTTATGTTATGTTGGGTGAGTTACAGATGAATTTTGGTTGAATGCGATATGAAATCTGGCGTTCAAAGTGGTCGTTGGTGTAGGGTGTATAGAAGGTTAAGGGTGGGAAAAACAGTAAATCAAAATGGTATTCCTCTGTTTCTTAGGTTGTAATTTGGAACCATCATTCAAGATTGCAACTGTACTTATTAAAAGATAGAAATATTTGAACAAGCAAATAATCCCAAAGAAAATTATGCACAATAAATAATTGACTTTACTATAGCAGCATATACTACCTCAGTAGTGCAAATATTAGTGACTCAGCAAAGTAAAAGCAAATTTAAAAAGATAGCAACAATAGCATAAAACCGACTGGGAAAATTAAAATCAATCAAAAATATGCAAGTAACAAAAATGGAAGAATTTTGGAATCAATGGTTTCAAGTAATCTCCAGGTGACAATTAAATCAATATGAATGCTTTTATTTTTATAGTATATAGTAAAAATATATATACATTTTTACTTATCCAAGTTAAAAAAGCAAGAGATATATACTCCCTCAGTCCAAAATAAAAAATTATTGGGGCATGGACATATTGTAACTGTAAGGAGGTTGCAAAAGGAGTCATTTTCACCAGTGCCAATGAGTCGCTACAAAAGAAAATTGTTATTAAAAGAGGTTGCTTCTTTGGAGAATTTTCACAAGCATCTAGAGGGAAAAAGTTGATCCAAACAATAAATTTTCAAATCACATAGAGAACTACTCCGACACCTATTTTTCCCTAAATCGCATAAAGAAAACCAATAAAATTGAGAGAAAAGACCCACACAAAGCAACAAACTTGACAATGAATTACCTCAAATTCAACTCAAACACCCTTCAAGCCTAAATCTCACACAACAGAATACATCATCATTCTGAATCAAAATACAAGAATGCCATGTGGGATTTGCACCAACAAATAAATAACTTACAAAATTTTGAAGAGTTGTTCACTTCAATTGACTTACATTTCTTGATTGTGGTTGAGCTGTGGAAGGCATAAGAATTGTAGATAAATATCTGACCCTTTTAAGGTTTTATGTGAACCAACAGTACGCGACAAGGCACGAACCAGTGAGTCACCAGAGTGACTCCTATTTTCCCTTTCTGAGTTTTCTAAAAATTGTCACAATAAAAAGAATGCAAATGTCAAATTGAAATTAAAAATATCAGTAAGTAGGTATATCATTAAATAGAAACATCTTTCACTTTGAATCTAAAGTTATAAGTTTTAGTTATATAAGAAAGCAAAACCGATGAGAGCTTCTAGAGAGAGGTTAAAAAAGAAAAATTTAAAACAAAATTTCATTCTTTTCTTCTTCAATTTTAATGCCATAAGGATGCGACAAACATAATGATTCTATATCTATTAAGCACACTACCTAATCAAATTTCCTACAAAGATTTCTGTGTGACTTTTACCTTTTCCAAATTGTCTCCTAATTGGTTTGTGAATATTATTTGTTTTTACCAAAATTAGATGACTTTTTCCAAATTAGTGTTCTAATGATTTGCGATTGTTCTCTTTTTACCAAATAGCATGGCTTTTTTCATGTTTCCCCACAAATTTATCTTGTGTTATATTTGATTTGTGCACTCCATACTTTTATAGAAACACATTTCATGAACAACCAAACATGGAGATATTGGCTACCACAAACATAGGTTTGTTTTCTTTCCAATCTTCTACCAACATTTACTATTGATTGCTTCCTACCACTAATGTTATACGTTACTGAAATGAATATATACAGGTTCTAAATCAACAAGAACCAACTGGAACTTTAAACAATTGCCCAACAATTCAACTATTTTAAAAAAAGTTTCAAATTATAAATACTATGGTGCAAAAAAATTTAAGTATCAATCACTCACAATTTATTGTGGAAATGGTACAATTAAGTTGACAACACATAGAATACCTGCTGAATTGTTCAATCTCTATTTAAGAAATACTGAAGAATCTGAGCACTTTCGTACTTACCTTAGAATGTATAATAACATGTTTGCATTTACTTCACTTGGTGTGAAATATGATAAAGAGCTAACAAAAAGGGACCATGGTATTTACACCTTTAGAGTACAGGGACAAATGTAGCACTTTATTAATGATTTGATTCCATCAACTCAGCAACCAAGAAATTTGTAATTATATTTTTATGATGCTAATACGAAAAGACAAAATCGAATGGCTTTATCAGATATACTCAAAGAATATGTTGTTGGGAAGTTAATAGATATACTAAAGATAAATTCTTATTGTGTTTTCTTGAAATCTTTAATACATGTTCCACAACTATCAAATTTTTATATTACATTAAATTGTGACTCAAAGTTTGATCAACGAGTATACAATTTACTGACCGTGTCAGAAGTGGCAGCATTATGGCTAGAACAAGAAACAACTAATAATAATTTTACACCACATATTCGAATTTATACTCAAAGTAACAAGAGTCAATTAGTAAAATGCTACTATGATTGCTATGATCTCTTACAAAATTCACTTTTGTTTCCTTATGGACAAAACAAATGACATTGTGGTATTCAAAAAACTATACAACCAATGCATAAATCAAAGAAGAGAAAGAGAGCTTGCTACAAAAATGATCAACTTTTATGTTTGTCTAACATGTGTTCAATTGATGAACTACTTGATATGGAAGTTGAAATTCTATAAAAAGGAAAATCAAAAAGGGATATTGTTTCGTGTCGATAATACTATTGTTATAAACTCCAAATGAGAGATGATTAGGAAAATATTATTTTACATTCTGGGAGACTATTTCAGCAATATTCTATTGATGAATTCATCAAGCTAGAAACTTAGAGGTTAGATTTTGTTTCTTTAAATCAAGATTTATTCTGAGTTGATGTACTACAAGGAATTGTTGATATCCTAAAACTTGGTGAAAGAGAGGCTTCTAAAATATATAAAAAAAGTTTCCTTTCACTAAGTTTCGTAGGTGGTCCAAGAGATATGCGTCGGTGTTATATGGATGCTATTGCATTAGTGCAACATTTTGGAAGGCCTAATATATTTCTAACTATGACGTGTAATCCCTCTTGACCTGAAATAAAAGAACATATGCTCTCAACAAATGAAACTCAAAATCAATCTAATTTAGTTAGTCACGTATTCAAAGCTAAAGTTGAAGAAATAAAAACAGACATACAAAAAAGAATCATATTTGGAAAGGTTGTGGCTTTTATGTACACTATAGAATTTCAAAAGTGTGGATTACCTCATGCTCATTTTCTTGTTATACTCAAAGATGACTATAAATTATTAACACCTAAAACTTATGAAAATTTTATTTCTACTGAGATACCTGATTCTAAAGTCAATCCTTACTCATATAAACTTGTCATTAAACATATGATGCATGGATCTTTTGGTCACTTGAATCCTACAAATTTATGTATGAAGAAAAAAGGAGTGTGTAAATTAAGTACCCCAAGAGTTTTACTGACAATACAAAGAAAGACAAAAAAGCTTATCCAATTTATAAAAGAAGAAACACTGGTAAGTTTGTGAAAGTTAGAGAACATTTGCTAGATAACTCATGGGTTGTTTCTTACAATTCTTATCTACTGTGCTAATATAATTGTCATATAAATGTTGAAGTTTTTTCTGATATTAAAGTTGTCAAATATCATGCGAAAAATTTATTTTACTTACATGAAGAGAACATAAATATAGAAATAGATGAGATTAAATAATATTAATTAGCTAGATGGGTATCCCCACTTAAAGCTATGTGGCATTTGTTCGAATTTTCTATCAGTGAAATGACTTCAAGTGTTTATCACCTTCAGCTACATCTTGAAGGAGAATAATTAGTTTCTTTTAAAAAATTGATAGTATAGATAGCATCTTGAAAAATCCTATGCTTAGGAAGACTATGTTAACCGAGTTTTTCTTAATAAACCAAACAAATAAACATGCTAAAGAACTTAACTTACTGTATAATGATTTTTTCCAACACTTTGTGTGATCACCCATCTATAAAATGTGGACTCGACGAATGCGTGGTAATGTTATTGGCCTTGTTGTAACTTTTCATCCAATAGAAGGAGAAAGATATTGTCTTCGATTATTGCTAATGAATGTTAAGGCACCAAAATCACATAATGATATTGTTGACACCCAATTTTGGCTCTCCAAACTTAAAATTAACGCATTTAAGCTCTTTCATCGTTAAAGTGCATAAAATATATTTTTCTATACATTTTTACTATTTTTAACAAATTATTGATATTTATTATTATTTTAGGATGCTATGTCAATTTATTGTCATATTTTAATTCTGCATTATTTATCAATAATTTCCCTTAATTTTTGTAAATTTTAGAATGTTTATCAGTTTATTATTTTTTAAAATTTTTGCACAGTCATCTGCATCCGTCCATAGCATAACACTGCAATTCTTTCTTACATATCATAATTTAAATATGTATAGCGTAATACATTTTTTAGGATTATTTTATTATATTTATTATTTGTATTTTTTCATAATTATATCGACATTCATATTTTTGATACATTTTTTAATGTAATCTGCAAACGTAAGTTGGCTCGATTATTTTAATCTGCAGAGCAAAAATTAATCAAGTCAAAATCATGTCAACTTTTTAAAAGATGACAATTGAGATGACGAATTGATATTTTCATCCATTAAATAATAAGTCTTTGTACATAGGTTAGAAGGATGAAAAATTCTTTGGTTAATAACTTTGGGACTAAATAAAGTTTTAAGGAGACAAAATGGGGAGATATTTTATTTTTTGGATAATTAGGAGGTTCAATTTTATTATGAAAATGGGGGAGGGGTATGGTTATTTTTACACAAAATATACACACACTTTAACGCATAGTAACGCAAAAATCAGAATCAGTCAGCCTTTTCCATCATTTTTCTCTCTAAAATTCAAACTCTCTCTCACCATTTGGTGCCGCCAAGAGCCCGCCGGCGATCCTCCCCTCCGGCCACCAGCAGTTCTAGCTACCCCCCTTTCCTCTCTTCCCCATAACCAATCACCCACCAATCAGCCGGCTCCCTTTTCCTCTCTTTTCCATCATTGGCCCGCCAGAAGTGATGACCGGCGAGCTTCAACACACTACTACTGCTATTGTACGCCAAAATGGGCAAATCTGACCAAAAATGCTTCTCCGATGTTGCTCTGGTGAAACTCGTTGAAGCAACACCGGTGACTCATCCCCTTTTGGCTTTTTTTTTGTTTATTTTTAGATTTGGACCGGAGTTAATCGTTCTCCGATAAAGCTCTTTTGAAATGGACAAGGCCCAAATATCGCCACTCTTTCATAACTTTGGTGAATGTTATATATTTTTATTTTTTATTTTTTCTTTTGCAGAACTTGCTTATTGTTACTCCCTTCATTTTAAAAATAATGACCTACTTTTATTTTTAATCCGTTTAAAAAAGAATGACTTTTTCCTTTTTTGGCAATACTTTAATTTCAACTTTCCACATGACATATTTAGGACCACAAGATTAAAGGGCATTTTGAAACATTTGACACAATTTTAATTTAAGGCCACAAAATTCAAAAGTCATCTTTATATTCTTAAACTTTGTATCAAGTCAAAGTAGATCATTCTTTTTGAAACGGAGGGAGTATTAAATATTTGATTTTTTTGGATTTGCTCTGTTTTGGAAAATCTTTGCCAAGTTTACTGCTATTTAATACCTACCTTCTGGTTTTGCTCTGTTTTGGCTGTCTTGGCTTTGCTCCTTTTTTGGCTATACCGGCCGTGGATGTGTTGCTATACTCCTTTACTTTTCATGAATTATTGTGATTAATTTATGTAGATGATTTTTCTTCGTTACTGTGTGGCTGATTTTGGATTGTTTTGGATATTTATCCTTCCTTTTTTCCTTGTAATGAATAAATACTACACTGGTTTTGCCAATAAAATTATCTCTCCGACTGAATATTTGAGGCCACCCCATTATAAAAGACGGACTTTATTTTATCAAAGTTATTATTTTGTATTAAGGGCCGACACTTGGCCAATGAAATTATCTCTTCATCTAGATATTTTAGGCCACCCCATTACAAAAGACAGACTTTATTTTATCAAAGTTATTATTTTGTATTGAGGGCCGACAGTTGGTCAATGAAATTATCTCTCCGTCTGGTTATTTGAGGCCACCCCATTACAAAAGACTGATTTTATTTTATCAAAGTTATTATTTTATATTAAGGGCCGACACTTGGCCGATGAAGAAAATTTTTCGTCGATTTTCGAAGCCTGTACAAATAAAAGACGGATATTACGTAAATAAATACGTAATAAAATAAATAAATTTGGGAGATAATGAAATTTTTATAACAACGCAAAAAGTTTTATGATTCGTATCTTGGCAAGACGATTTAAGACGGCTAATAAATCAACTACCACTTCGTAGCTATGTTGTATTTAAAATCTAATCTGAGTCCATGTTTTTTAACAAAAAATAATTTTTTTTACATAAATGCACACATACTTTTAAAATTTATTTTTGTTATTATTTATTTGTTACTAACATTGTTGTTACAAGTGTTTAACAGGTTATTGGGAATACTCATTCGGGACTAGCATGCAAAGAAGACCTTAAGTTTTATATTTATATTTTTATATTTTTATATTTTTTATACTTGTACAATTACTATTATAGTGAAAACTTTATTTTTAGGGTGTTGGGAGGGATATTCTTTATTTAGGCAATTCTCATCACGCGTTAGGTAAATTTAGGATGTTAATATTTATATAAAAGAATTAAATTGATTTAGATATTTGATCGAATAATTCATATTATTTTACGCTAAAAACATTACGGAATCTTTTCTTTTGAACAAGTTTTCTTTATTTAATCTTTTCATTTTTTCATACATATTCTCATGTACTTTTGTTTATTTTCATACACTTTTCATACACAATTTTCATGATAACATATACAATTTACACATTCTTTATATAAATTATTTATATTGTTTTAATACGCATTTTATATTGTACTTACAAACATCGATTTTTCCTCTTTCTTTTGATAAACCTAAGTCTGGCCGGGAAATACATTTGTGGATTCTGAGGGGTGCCTAATTCATTTCCTTCGCAATAATTTGAACCCTTACCTAGAATTTAAATTGGTTCGTAGATTGAAATAAAAATTATACTTATTAATAAATAAGTAGGTTTTATATTTGTCCTAAAAAATTAGGTGGTGACTCTATACAACATTTATTCTTTTAGAATCCATAATGTCGTGCTCGTTTTGACCTTAGGTAAAAATTGGGTATGTCAGTTTGGCGACTCTACTGGAAATTCAAGGTTCTAACCATTACATATTTAGGTAATTATTTACGTTTTTTACATTGTTATTTGTTTCATACTAATTGTATTGATTTATTATGTTTATATGGCTTAAATTATTTATTTGTTATTATTTTGTATCGATTGATTATATGTTTATCGCTTTATATAAATTGACATATTGTTCATATTTTCTCTATTTTGAAATATTGACTAACAAATATTGTTCATATTTTCTCTATTTTGAAATATTGACTACAATTTTTAACAAATTATTGATAATTATTATTATTTTAGGATGTTTTGTCAATTTATTGTCATATTTTAATTCTGCATAATTTATCAATAATTTCCCTTAGTTTTTGTAAATTTTAGATTTTTTATCAGTTTATTATCTTTTTAAATTTTTGCATAGTCATCTGCATCCGTACATAGCATAACACTGCAATTTTTTCTTACATGTCATAATTTTAAATATTTATAGAGTAATATATTTTTTTAGGATTATTTTATTATATTTATATTTGTATTTTTTTATAATATCGATATTAATATTTTTTGTACATTATTTAATGCAATCTGCAAACGTAAATTGGCTCGATTATTTTAATCTACAGAGTAAAAATATATCAAGTCAAAATTTTTGTCAGCTTTTTAAAAGATGACGGATTGATATTTTCATCCATTAAATAATAAGTCTTTGTACATAGGTTAAAAGGATGAAAAATCTTTTGGTTAGTAACTTTGGGACTAAATAAAGTTTTAAGGAGACAAAAGGGGGAGATATTTTATTTTTTGGATAATTTGGAGGTTCAACTTTATTATAAAAATTGGGGAGAGGCCTGATTATTTTTTACACAAAAATATACACACATTTTAATGCACAGTAACGTAAAAATCAGAATCAGTCAACCTTCTCCATCGTTTTTCTCTCTAAAATCCAAACTCCCTCTCACTATTTGGTGCCGCCAAGAGCCCGCCGGTGAGCCGCTCCTACCTCCGGCCACCACCAGTTCCAGTTTCCTCTCCTTTCCCGTCTTCCCCATCACCGATCACCCACCAAACAGCCGACTCCTTTTTCCTCTCTTTTCCATCGTTGGCCTGCCGAAAGTGATGACCGACGAGCTTCAACGCACTACCACTGCTACTGTATGCCAGAAATGGATAGATCTGACCGAAAATGCTTCTCTGGTATTGCTCCAGTGAAACTCCTTGAAGCAACACCGGTGACACATCTCCTTTTGGCTTCTTTTTTTTTTGTTTATTTTCAGTTTTTGATCAGATTTAATCGTTCTCCTATAAAGCTCTTTTGAAATGGACAGGGCTCAACTATCGCCACTCTCTTTCATAACTTTGGTGACTGTTATATATTTTTATATTTTAATTTTACTTTTGCAGAACTTGCTTATTGTTATTAAATATTTGATTTTTGTGGTTTTGCTCTGTTTTTAGCAATCTTTGCCCAGTTTACTGCTATTTAATACATGCCTTATGGTTTTGCTTTGTTTTGGCTGTCTTGGCTTTGTTTTTTATTTTTTTGTTGCTATACCTGCCGTGGATGTGTTGCTATACTCCTTTTCTCTTCATGAATTATTGTGATTAATTTTTGCAGATGATTTTTCTTCAATACTGTGTGGCTGATTTTGGACTGTTTTGGATATTTATCCTTCTGTTTTGCCTTGTAATGAATAATACTACACTGGTTTGGCCAATAAAATTATTTCTCCATCTGGATATTTGAGGCCATCCCATTATAAAGACAGACTTTATTTTATCAAAGTTATTATTTTGTACTAAGGGCCGACGCTTGACCAATGAAATTATCTCTCCGTCTGGATATTTGAGGCCACCCCATTACAAAAGACGGACTTTATTTTGTCAAAGTTTTTATTTTGTATTAAGGGTCGACACTTGGTCAATGAAATTATTTCTCCATTTCGATATTTGAGGCCTCCCCATTACAAAAGATAAATTTTATTTTATCAAAGTTATTATTTTATATTAAGGGCCGACACTTGTCCGATTAAGAAATTTTTCTGTCAATTTTCGAGGCCTGTACAAATAATAGACGGATATTACGTAAATAAATACGTAATAAAAAAAATAAATTTGGGCGATGATGAAATTTTTCTAACAACACAATTTTTTTTATGATTCGTAACTTGGCAAGACAATTTAAGACGACTAATAAATTAGCTACCACTTCGTAGCCATGTTGTATTTAAAATCTAATTTGAGCCCATGCTTTTTAACAAAAATAATTTTTTTTACATATATGCACACATACTTTATAATTTATTTGGTTATTATTTATCTGTTACTAACATTGTTGTTACAAGTGTTTATACAGGTTATTGAGAATACTCGTACGGGAATAGCATGCAAAGAAGACCTTAAGTTTTTTATTTGTATTTTAATATTTTTTATACTTGTACAAATACTATTATAGTGAAAACTTCATTTTTAGGGTGTTGGGAGGGATATTCTTTATTTACGCAATTCTCATCACGTGTTAGGTAAATTTAGGCTGTTACTCTTTATATAAAAGAATTAAATTTATTTAGATATTTAATCGAATAATTCATATTATTTTACGCTAAAAACATTATGTAATCTTTTCCTTTGAACAAGTTTTATTTATTTAATCTTTTTTTTTTCATACATATTCTCATGTACTTTTGTTTATTTTCATACACTTTTCATACACATATTTTCACGATAACATATGCAATTTACCCATTCTTTATATAAATTCTTTATATTGTTTTAATACACATTTTATATTTGTACTTACAAACATCGATTTTTCCTCTTTCTTTTAATAAACCTAAGTCTGACCAGGAAATATATTTGTGGATTCTGAAGGGTGCCTAATCTCTTTCCTTCAGAATAATTTGAATATTTACCTAGAATTTAAATTGGTTCGTAGATTGAGATAAAAATCATACTTGTTAATAAATAAGTAGGTTTCCTATTTTTCCTAAAAAATTAGGTGGTCTATACAAAATTTATTCTTTTAGAGTCCATAATGTTGTGCTCGTCTTGACCTTAGGTAAAAATCTGGTATGATAGTTTGGCGACTCTACTGGGGATTCAAGGTTCTAACCATTACATATTTAGGTAATTATTTATGTTTTTCTACATTGTTATTTGTTTCATACTAATTGTCTTGATTTATTATGTTTATATGGCTTAAATTATTTATTTGTTATTATTTTGTATCGATTGTTTATTTATTTATTTATCGCTTTATATAAATTGACATTTCGTTCATATTTTCTCCATTTTAGAATATTGACACTCATACACATTATACATGCGGATTGTACATTGCACTTTTTCAAAGTTTTTCAAATCACCTTATTTTAGAGAGTTGGCGTATACGTGGGGTGAGCGAGAGTTTTACTGTCGTGGGACTACGTGCCTTCTGATATAGAAAATTAACATCCATCTCTATCCATCTTAGTCAGCATAATATAGAGCTAAAATAACGCATTTTAGGTACATACATATTAGTCAATTTTTGTCCAAATGTCCGAAGGGTTCACAACCAAATTTATATATTATTATAGTCCTTATACATATTTAAAGAATTATTGTGACTGTACATATTTATTTGCTCAAAATTGGTTATACTTTAGTGAAAAGGTGTAGTCTAACCTTTGTTTTGCATAGCGGATCAGTTAAAAGATGCACCTTAGCAACATAGCCAATAACTACGTATAGGTTTGAACTACATTTTGACATGATTCTTGTCCTGACAAGATACGTAGGCAGCCCTGCATTAGAGTTCGGTCTCTTCACTATTTCAGAATAATTTCTCCGGTATTCAAACTAGGGCAATTTTCTGAAACAGTTCAAAGACGCTCTCCAAAAGCCTTCAAGAGAACAATTTAATAGCTCCTCAAACCCAAATCTCATTGACATTCGTGCCTAGCCGGCCTACCTCCAGATCCTCGCTTGATTTTAATGCAACAATAACTAATTTCTTGTTTCGAATGCCGTAAACTATTAAATTCATGACGTCTCTGTCCTTACTTTCTAAAGAGAGGGTTCAACATTCTTTCAATCATAATAATCCTGCCAACTGTGGCAAAATAATGTCATAATTTCTTCAATGTCTGACTTTTTTTTAATCTTGTCAGCATACTAATGTTGTGTTAAAGCTCTTTCCATGCCTTCTATCCATTCTTTCGATCATTTGATCAGAACTATTTTGATGCTAAAAGTAGTTCCTTCTTGATTTTCTTTCACATTATTTTTAAGAATGGCCATCATTTTTTAACAATCATACATCGCGTTTACTAATTCACAAATTTGCATGAACTACGTAGACCCGATTCTTGTTTTCACAAGATACGTAGGCAACTCTTATTTGAGTTCGATTCCATTCTTTTCAAAATAAAATCAAAATAAAATAAAATTTTGACTTGGTTTGCATCAAGACAGTTAGGAGTGTTCATAAGAAAGAGCAAATTGGTATGATGCGAGGAACCGACTTTATGGCAAATCATAGGTTCTTTTTTTACCTTTTATCACACCTGAGTAACGCTTGAAAATAATTCTCTTGCATACATCTAAGACAAAAACGAAGCCAACCTCATTGTTTTATGTTCATTGTGTGGCGAGCTTTAGTTTAATTCATTGCATTACATTGTTGATCTAAAACTTGATCTTAATGTCTGTTGAGGTGAAATTCTGAGTTGCACTTGGTTTAGGAAAGGACCATAGGCCTTCTTTGACCCGATTATGCTTTTCACAGCCCACCAAATGGCATTAATTCTTAGCATTCCCACTTTTGAGCCTAAAACCTTTTTTTTGGACAACTGCATCTAAGCCTACACTTTTTTGAGTGCACACGTGCACTATCTCTCTCTTGGCCCTACCTCCTTGAGCACACTAAATGCGTGCAAATTGCAGATGAAAATTCAAGATAAAAAATGCAAAATGCAAAGGATATATTGTCCCAGATAAAAAAAATAAAAAAATGACTTCAAAAGAAGTAAAAATCCCACAAAAAAATAATAGAAAAAAAAGAACAAAAATATATAGTTTCTTGAAAAAAAGGGAAAAAATCCAACACAATATTCAAAAGAAGTTGAAGCAAGTAAAAAACAAGAGACAACGCAACACAACAAAATAAGATCATGTGTCAAAGCGCAACAAACGTCAAAAGCAGAAATGCAGTGTAATACTCATTGAGAAATTAGTCACTTTTATCCCAAATATTATTCTAGCCGTCCCCAAGCCTACATTACAAGCCGATAGCAAGTCATACGAGATCCTATCTCAAGTATTCTCACATTAGTGGGTACTTATATGAAGATCAAGCCTATGGTATCGCAATTGCATGTATTGAATTCCTTTCTGGGTGTGAGCGTATTTCTTGATACGTCCCAAAATTCAAAAAAAAAATAAAAATTCAAATATGAGCAAAATGAGATATTCTTTTACTCCAATATGTGCAAAATGGAACTTTCTTTCTAGAGAGAGAACTTGAAGCATGAAAATAAGCATAACGTAAATCTTTGTTTGAAGCAAGACGAATATATCTTGTCGATATTTAGGTATGTCTGAGGTACTACTTGAAACTATAAAAGTTACCCTGAAGTCGATCTAGGTTAGTTGAGAAGGATATGAGGGAATTATTATGCACACTACTAATTATTGGTACCAACTAAAGTCAAGATACGAGCGTGTTTTCTTCATCTTTCAGCACTTTTTATCAGGGAAATGCAAAATTCCTTCTTTCTCTTTTTAGACGCCCACTTTCATATACAGGCATTTGTTTTATCTTTCATTCAAGGTGTCCACTTTCACATACATGTATTTTTTATTTTTTATTCAAGACACTCAGTTTTAAAATACGGGCATTTGACTTTTCCTTTCAAGCACATACCTTTAAATATCAGCATTTTATTTTTTGGTCGGGCATCCATCTTTGAGTATTTTTTATATTTTTTTCATAGTCCCGCCAATTTAGAGGCTATAGATTTCAGTCACCTCACTAGTTGAGGGCCTCAATCTTCATAGACAATCGAAGACGTCATGCATCTTTTCATTCCGCAATAGCAAATTTATTTTTTTAGTTTCCTTAGAACAAGATAATGTCAGCATAAACAATACACTGGACAAATTTTGTAAGCATCCTCAAAATTTATTTTATTTTCGTATTTCAAACTACATTGACCTGATTCTCAAGACACTCGAGGTATGTAGGAAGCTCTGTGCAGAGTTCGATCATCACAACCCTATAATCTTTCTTCTCCCTAGCGAGTACACAATCTTGCATCCTCCAATACCTCACAGCTCGTTATTGGGGCAATTTTGAAAGTACCATCAGAAATATGCCAACATTTTCATTCCCAAATAATTTATTTTTATAGGAATTTGTCTACCCTAAAATAGTATAATTGGGTTAGTCTGCCCTCCAACAAGATAGTTATGCATGTTTTTCTTCAATTAAATATTTATGTTTTCTTGCCTTTACTTGCACATATCGCACTTTATTTATTTCTTTTTGCACTGCATGCTATCTTTGACTTTACTTGCACTCATCAAAATGTATTTATTTTATCATTTGTTATTTAAGAACTATGTATTTTCTTGCTTTTATTTGCACATTTCGCAATGCATTTATTTTATTATTTAAGCACTACATTATTTTTTGCCTTTGCCAGCACATATTGCAATGCATTTATTTTATCATTTAAGCATTGCATTTTATCTTTGTCTTTATTTGCACGCATTGCAATGCATTTATTTTATCGTTTATGCATCACATTTTATTTTTGCCTTTACTTGCACGCACTGCAATGCATTAATTTTATAGTTTAAACACTACAGTCTATCTTTGCCTTTACTTGCACGCATCGCAATGCATTTATTTTATCATTTTAAGCACTGTATGTTATCTTTGCCTTTATTTGCACACATCGTAATGCATTTATTTATGAGATAATACCTAATTTCCCCCTGAACTATACCCAAAAAGGCTATGACACACCTCAACTTAAAGGGGGTCCTATTACCCCCCTGAACTATTTAAAATTGTAATTTTGACACCATTAGTGCCTACATGGCACATACATGGCACAACACACAAAAGTGTCCATGTAGGCACACGTGTGTGCCACGTAGGCACTAAGGGTGTCAAAATTATACTTTTAATTAGTTCGGGGGGGGGGGGGGGAAGGGGTAATAGGACACCCTTAAAGTTGAGGTGAGTCATAGCCTTTTTGGGTCTATTTCAGGGGAATAATTGGGTATTTTCTCTTTATTTATCATTTGAGCACTGTATTTTATCTTTGTCTTTATTTGCACACATTGCATTGCATTTATTTTATTGTTTAAGCATCGCATTTTATCTTTGTCTTTACTTGTACGCACTGCAATACATTTATTTTATAGCTTAAGCATAATAGTCTATCTTTTCCTTTACTTGCACACATCGTAATGCATTTATTTTATCATTTAAGCACCGTATGTTATCTTTGCCTTTATTTGCACGCATCACAATCCATTTATTTTATCATTTAAGCACTGTATGCCATCTTTGCCTTTACTAGCACATATCACAATGCATTTATTTTATCGTTCAAGCATCACATGCCATTTTTGCCTTTATAGAAGCATATTGCTATGCATTTAAGCACTGCACGCAAATATTATAATGCATTTATTTTATCCTTTAATCACTGCACGCCTCGAAAACATAACAATGCATTTATTTTATCGTTTAAGCATTGCATGCTTCACAAATATCGCAATGCATTTATGTTATTGTTTAAGCACTGCATGTCATCTTTGTCATTGTTGACACATATCGCAATGCATTTATTTTATTATTTAAGATCTGAACGCATATATTGCAATGCATTTATTTATTATTTAGGCACTGCACGCCTCGCAAATATTACAATGCATTTGTTTTATCATTTAAACACTGCATGCCATCATGGCCATTACCAGCATATAATGCAACGCATTTGTTTTATCATTTAAGTACCACATGTCATCTTTATCTTTACTTGCACATCGTAATGCACTTACTTTGTTATTTAAGCACTGCATGCTTTGCCTTTACCTGCACATATCACAATGCACTTATTTGATCATTTAACCACTGAATGCTATCTTTGCTTGTACCATTTTTACTTAGTTAAACACTGCATGCTATCTTTAATTTCTCAAAAAAATAAGAAGAAGAAGAAGAAGAAAAAATTAAAAATTAGGTTAGTTTTTTGTCCGTGTTTTATTGAGTAGTACTTCTTAATTTGATGCATTTGCAAGTATATAATTTGTGGATAAATTGGGTACGTTCACCCTAAAATAGGACATTTTGAGTTAGTCTGCCCTTTAATAAGACATTTTATGCATGTTTGTATTCAGTTAAATATTTTGTTTATCTTTAGTTAAAATCTTGCAATGCCTTATTCATTTATTTTAAATTTAGTTAAGCAATACATAGCATTTTTTTTTGAATTTCTTGAAAGAAAAAAAGAAAAAAAATCGAGCTTTGTTACTCGTTTGTTTACTGTTTTTCAGTTTTATAAATTTTGCAGGCATAGAATTCGAGGACACATTGGGTTTGTCCAACCCAAAATAGGATATGTTGGAATAGATTTTGAACTATACCCGACCTGATCCTCATGCAACTCGAATATATAGGTAACTCTAAATTGAAGTTCGTTCCAGTTTTTGTCAAAAATAATTCTTTTTGTCGAGCAAAATTGGTTACACGTCAACGTTGTCGTTTGAAGACTTCTACATTATCTTCAAATGGAAAAGGGCAAACTGTTGACACCCAATTTTGACTCTCCAAACTTAAAATTAACGCATTTAAGCTCTTTGATCGTTAAAGTTCATAAAATGCAATTTTTTTTATACATTTTTACAATTTTTAACAAATTATTGATAATTATTATTATTTTAGGATATTTTATCAATTTATTGTCATATTTTAATTCTGCATAATTTATCAATAATTGCCCTTAGTTTTTGTAAATTTTAGAATTTTTATCAGTTTATTATCTTTTTAAATTTTTGCATAGTCATCTGCATCCGTACATAGCATAACACTGCAATTCTTTCTTACATACCATAATTTTAAATATTTATAGCGTAATACATTTTCTTAGAATTATTTTATTATATTTATATTTGTATTTTTTCATAATTATATCGACATTCATATTTTTTGTACATTATTTAATGCAATCTGCAAACGTAAGTTGGCTCAATTATTTTAATCTGCGGAGCAAAAATACATCAAGTCAAAATTATGTCAACTTTTTAAAAGATGACAATTGAGATGACGGGTTGATATTTTCATCCATTAAATAATAAGTCTTTGTACATAGGTTAAAAGGATGAAAAATCCTTTGGTTAATAATTTTGGGACTAAATAAAGTTTTAAGGAGACAAAAGAGGGAGATATATATTTTTTTTGGATTATTTGGAGGTTCAATTTTATTATAAAAATGGGGGAGAGGTCTGATTATTTTTTACAAAAAAATATACACATATTTTAACGAACAGTAACACAAAAATCAGAATCAGTCAGCCTTCTCCATCATTTTTCTCTCTAAAATCCAAACTCTCTCTCACCATTTGGTGCAACCAAGAGCCCGCCGGTGAGCCTCCCCCACCTTCGGCCACCACCAGTTCCATCTGCCACTTCTTTCCCCTCTTCCCCATCACCGATCACCCACCAACCAGCCGACTCTTTTTTTCTCTCTTTTCCGTTGTTGGCTCGCCGGAAGTGATGACCGACGATCTTCAATGCACTACTACTTCTACTGTACACCTGAAATGGGCAGATCTGACAGAAAATGCTTCTTCGGTATTGCTCCAGTGAAACTCGTTGAAGCAACACCGGTGACTCATCCCCTTTTGGCTTTTTTTTCTGTTTATTTTCAGATTTGGACCGGAGTTAATCGTTCTCCGATAAAGCTCTTTTGAAATGGACAAGGCTCAACTATCGCCTCTCTCTTTCATAACTTTGGTGACTGTTATATATTTTAAGTTTTTAATTTTGCTTTTGCAGAACTTGCTTATTGTTATTAAATATTTGATTTTTGTGGTTTTGCTCTGTTTTTGGCAATCTTTGCCAAGTTTATTGCTATTTAATACCTGCCTTATGGTTTTTCTCTGTTTTGGCTGTCTTGGCTTTGCTCTTTTTTATGAATATACCTTCCGTGGATGTGTTGTTATACTCCTTTACTCGTCATGAATTATTGTGATTAATTTTTGCAGATGATTTTTCTTCGTTACTGTGTGACTGATTTTTGACCGTTTTGGATTTTTGTCCTTCCGTTTTGCCTTGTAATGAATAAATACTACACTGGTTTGGCCAATGAAATTATCTCTCTGTCTGATATTTGAGGCCACCCCATTACAAAAGACGGACTTTATTTTATCAAAGTTATTATTTAGTATTAAGGGACGACACTTGGCCAATGAAATTATCTCTCCGTCTGAAAATTTGAGGCCACCCCAATACAAAAGATAACCTTTATTTTATCAAAGTTATTATTTTGTATTAAGGGTCGACACTTGGCCAATGAAATTATCTCTCCGTCTTAATATTTGAGGCCACTCCATTACAAAAGACAGATTTTATTTTATGAAAATTATTATTTTATATTAAGGGCCAACGCTTGGCCGATGAAGAAATTTTTCCTTTGATTTTCGAGGCCTGTACAAATAAAAGATGGATATTACGTAAATAAATACATAATAAAATAAATAAATTTGGGTGATGATGAAATTTTTATAACAACACACAAAATTTTATGATTCGTATCTTGGCAAAACGATTTAGGACGGCTAATAAATCAGCAACCACTTCGTTGCCATGCCGTATTTAAAATCTAATATGAGCCCACACTTTTTAACAAAAAATATAATTTTTACATATATGCACACGTAGTTTTATAATTTATTTTGTTAATATTTATTTGTTACTAGCATTGTTGCTACAAGTGTTTATACAGGTTATTGGGAATACTCGTTCGGGAATAACATGCAAAGTAGACCTTAAGTTTTATATTTTTATTTTTATATTTTTTATACTTATAAAAATACTATATAGTGAAAACTTTATTTTTAGGGTGTTGGGAGGGATATTCTTTATTTACGCAATTCTCATCACGCGTTAGGCAAATTTAGGCCGTTACTTTTTATATAAAAGAATTAAATTGATTTAGATATTTAATAAAATAATTCATATTATTTTATGCTAAAAACATTACGTAATCTTTTCCTTTGAACAAGTTTTCTTTATTTAATCTTTTCATTTTTTCATCCATATTCTCATGTACTTTTATTTATTTTCATACACTTTTCATACACATATTTTCACGATAACATATGCAATTTACACATTCTTTATAAAAATTGTTTATATTGTTTTAATACGCATTTTATATTTGTACTTACAAACATTGATTTTTCCTCATTCTTTTAATAAACCTAAGTCTGACCGGGAACCACATTTGTGGATTTTGAAGGGTGCCTAATTCCTTTCCTTCGGAATAATTTGAACTCTTACCTAGAATTTAAATTGGTTCGCAGATTGAAATAAAAATCATACTTGTTAATAAATAAGTAGGTTTTCTATTTTTCCTAAAAAATTAGGTGGCGATTCTATACAAAATTTATTCTTTTAGAGTCCATAATGTCGTGATCGTTTAGACCTTAGGTAAAATCGTGTATGACAAATATTCTTAAAGTAAATGGAATATGTTGCAAAAATTCTAGAGAATCTGCTGAAAAAAGTTGACTATTACATTGTGATAACAACTTAGTTGAATGTATGTTAGAAGATACATGTTATCAAATGCCTTATAGTTTAAGATATTTATTTGCTACTATATTAGTATATTGTAATCTTGATAATCCCAAGGAATTATGGAAATAGTTTAAAGATTCAATGTCCGAAGACTTTAAGAATGTAGAAAACATTATAACAAAAGATATCTATGTAACAGTTTTGAACCATATCAATAACATATTACATCTATGGGACGTGATATCAATGATTTTAATCTTGTTCTAGAAATTATCACTTTTTTAAAAATAGCAAATGAAGCAAAAGATGTATATTTTGAGAGAAATATTGTTGTGTGCATTGAAGAATTACTATTACACAGAAAGCTAAATACTAAACAAAAAAAGCATATGATACAATCCTTCAGAGAATATTTAGCGATAAACCAGGGGCATTCTTTATAGATGGTCCTGGTGGAAGCGGTAAAACATTCTTATACTATGCTCTATTAGCAACTGTTTGATCGAAAGGATTCATAGCATTAGCAACGACAACTTCGGATGTTGCTTCTTCTCTGCTCCCAGGAGGAAGAATGGTTCATTCACGTTTTAAATGTTCAATTCATATTGATGAAAAATTCACTTGCAATATCAGCAAGCAGAGTTCATTATCATCTTTAATTCATGACACTAAACTAATTGTGTGGAATGAAATATCAATGGACAAAAAAAATATGATTGAAGAATTTGATTCTCTTTTGAAAGATATAATAGATTTAAATGCATTGTTTGGTGGAAAAGCGAATGTGTTTGGACGATATTTTAGACAAACCCTGCCCTTAGTTTGAAGTGATTAAAAAGAAGACTTCATTCGAGAAAGAATATTAAACTCAGAAATATGAAATCATCTTTAAAAACTACATCTATTAGAAAATATGTGTGCAAAAACTGATACCTCTTTCTATGAGTATCTAATGCAAATCGAAAATGGAAAAGATAAAATAAATATCGATAACAAAATAAACATTTTAAGATGTTTCTGTAATACCCCGTACTTTTCTTAATCCCATATAGCTCCTAGTATGTCAAGGGTCAACTTTAAAAATGAATAACTCTTGATACATGTGGAATTTTCCAGCTCTAGACCCACCAAAGAGTAGATAATTGAATCAGCTTTCCAACGGTACAAATTTTCCTTAATCCGATACTCGGTTGAGAAGTTATGGCGTTTTAGTGAAATAAAGTAGAGCATCAGATAAGAACCGCGTCGCGGTGAAGGTCCGATTCGCAATTGTTCGATTTTTAGTTAAGCACCGCGATTAGCCCGTGTCGTGATGTGGTCCAAAATCCCATTCGTCCCTTTCCAATAGTTCACCGCGATTATCTAGTGTCGCGCCAGAAATACCAATGGGATGGACTCCGCATCGTGGAGTAGTGCAAAATGACACTCTTTCTTTCTTCAGTGACACAACACGATTACGCCGCGTCGCGCCAGAGGCCAAAATAACAATCATCCCTTTTTCAACAAGCCACCGCGATTGCACCGCGTAGCGGTGTGGCTTAAAATCGGGATTTCTAGTTCGAACTAATTTTTCCAAAGGGCAACCTGGTCATTTCCCAAGCCCCCAAATCATGAAAAACACTAAATTAAACCTATTCTAAGCATTATACTTATACTTTTCATCAACTTTCTCTCAAAGAAACCCTAGAACATCAAATCTTAATCCCCAAGAAATTCAAATTCCACCATTCTTTTTCAAAGATAACCAAAAATTCAGGATTCTCAATTCAAGATATTTAGGAAATCATCTTCAAAATCACAAATAGGAATTCAAGTTCAAGCTTCTTTATCAATTTCATTAATTAAGGTACGTGGGGTTTTCAACAAGGATAATCCTTTCATACTTATGCCCAAAATTAGTTTTAAAGTTGATTTTGTATATGAAATTATATGAATTTTAGTTTAGGGTTTATACCGACTTATTACTATTTGAAGATTATGAGATATCAAGTGATTTAGAAGTTGAATTGCATGTCTACTTCCGTATTTTTATGCGTATTGTAGACATTTTCTGATTTAGAAATAAATTATCGTTATTTTCATTATCAAGCATGAACCTTATGATGATTTGAAATTAATTTAATGCATGGGTTATTAAGCCATAGTTGTCCATTGATATTTCAAGAATGACAATGCTTTAAGCATCCTATGACTAGTTATTTTTAGATTTTTATAAAGATTTGATCTTTCGATCCTCAGTTAAGATATGGAATCCACTTTACAATTTTACTACAATTTACAGAAAATAGATTAGCTTTGCTTACAGTTGAAACAACTAGATGCATAATTGGTTTTCATTAAAAACACTTATGCTAGTTTTGAAAGTGGAATCCCAATAGAATGAGCATACAGATTAAAGAGAGTAGTATTTAGCACTGAGTTGGGTTTGTTCTCATGCCCTAGAACTACGAGCCAACGTAGGTTCAGATTATCGAATTATTCCCATTTCTATATGGATGAAAGATACAAATGTGATCACTTAGATTAGGTTATGCTTCTTGGCAATAGTATGACACCTATCCCCAACATGAGGTTTTCCCATAAGAGAACTAGACATTGGACACTATGATAGCTCACATAGTGTATGTCGGTTAGAAGAACCTCCCTTTTAGAACAGTTTTTAAAAGAATTCCCTAATAGAAAAGACTACAGAAAAGAATAATAGAACAACTTTTAGAAACTTAGTGTAAAGGCTCATAACTTTATTCAGATTTTGTTTTACAAAAGACATTAGCTATGAGATTTCAGATTTCAGTTTACTGATATAAAAGTAAGTCCTTTCTACACTCATACAATATGATTTCAAGATGGAACACAAGTAAAACTTTTAGAACGAAGTGTTATGATTCACTAGATTTATACAACATGCTTTATTACTCATGATTACGATTTTCAGCTTTCAGTTATTCAAGCTTATATGAGTAATCTTCTCTTAGCATGCATTCTTTTGCAATTTTATAAAGATGTTGAGATATTGTTTTACTTATGCATTCACCCCCATATACTACGTAAAATCCAAAAGTACTTATCCACATATACGTCTATGTGCTACATTATCTCATAATATAGGTTCAAGTGCTCAGTTTCAGCAGCGTGAGTGATTTCGGGCATCTCCTTCTATATCCTGACAGTTGGTGAGTCCTCATAGTTTGGGGACCCAGTTAATTAGTTTTTAAACTTATTAGTATAGACGATTCAGTATTTTTAGATAGTTCGAGTCAGCTGGAGGTTTGTCTCAGTGACTCTCTAGTTATAAGCAGTAGAGGCTTGTCAGACTGCTAGCTATCGTTCAGATTTTCAGTAATTATTATCCAGACTTTTAAGTCAAGTATTTTAAGATATTATGCTCAGATAATTTCACCTTAGCTCAGACAGAATTCTGCATTTTAGCTTTGATTTATATCTATATTTCCTCTATTATGAGCTTCAGATTTAGTAGAAGGCTGATAGGGTTAGCTTAAGGCTACTCATAGTCTTGAGCAGTGTGTGATGTCTCGGGACCCATTTTTGGTGAATTAAAAACTTCATATCAGAGCTTAAGTTTATAAGAGTCCTAGGAAGTCAGACAAGACGCGTTACATAGAGTCTTGATCATGGGCATGAAGCGCGCCACATTTATGAGCAAGAGGCTACAAGACATTTTAGGAAATCATCTCTTTCTTTCATGATATATCGTGCTTACCGTGTCTCTATTTGATTTAAACTGATTCTCTTGCGTGACAGTTGAATATACCTCCTCGCCGAGCTAATGCATGCAGAAATGATAACCAGCCACCCCAGCCTGCTGACCCTCTAGACTTTCAAATAATGCATGCTAAGTGTAGATAACTCACCTTGAGCTTGAATAAAACAAAGGCTATAAAATCATAACCATGAGTAATGAAGCATAAGGATAAACTTTGCGAGCCATAACACTTAGTTCTAAAAGCTTCATTATTTATTCTTTATTTTGGGAGGTTCTTCTAACTGACATAAACTATGTGAGCTATTATCGAGTACAACATCTTACCCACATTGAGGAGAGATGTTCTATCTTTGCCATTAGAATAGAAACTTAACTTGAGTGATCACTATACTTAACCCATATTGGGACTTAAATTTACAGTGGCAGTTAGTTCTGGGGCGTGCGACCTCAGTCTCATACCTAAATCGGTGCTGAATACTACTCCTTTGTTACTTATATGCTAATACTTTAGAAAATCCACCTTAAAATAGCATAAGGTTTTATAGAATGAAAACCAGTTATGTTTCTCTTTCTTTAAATCATAATCAGGATGAACAAATGTGGATTCCATATCTTATCTTAAGATCAAAAGTTCAATCTTTGCTTTAAATCTTGGTATAGTCTTATCAAAGGAGATTAAGAGCATAATCTTCTTGAAATCTTTAAACTTGTACTTAGGGCTTATAATATATATGCTTAAATTCTTAGAAATTCATAACAAAACTTCATGCTCAATAATATTCTGAAAATACTTCAATAATTTCAGTCAAGATAATGAAATCAAAATCACAATATTAATCTTATAAATCAAAACATGAGCATATGAAATCTTGATGCACTTAAAGGCTTGAATCTCATGCTTTATTTCATATAACTTGTAACACAATATAATGCTTAAAATTCAACCGAAAATATTTAATCAATGTCTCAAATCATACTCATGGTATTCAAATCATAAAAGAGAATTCTTCAAGGCAAAACATAAATAAATAAGAACAATTATGCACTTTAATACCTCAATCTCTTTATAAATCTATAAACTCAAAACAGGATAATTTGGGTAAGAACCCTAATTGTAATTTATGTAAATTTAACTTTAAAACTAGTTTTGGGCAAAAGAATGAAAGGGTATCCTTGTTCATAAACCCCACATACCTTGATTGAAAGAATCCTTGGAGAGAACTTTTAATTTGGAACTTAACTTCTTGATTCTTGAGAGATGACACTTGGATTTTTGATCTTGGGAATGAAGGAGGGTTTTTGACTTGGTTACTTATTTCTTACGGTTAAGGGAGAGGAGTTAATGTGTTTAATACTTCATCAAATTATTTTGAAGTGATTAGGGATGGTTTAGGGGTGTGAAATGAATTCAACACCCTTGATTTAAGTCAAAATGGAGCATTTTTGGCACTGTCAAAGACCTAGGCGAAGCCCAGCCAATCGCCCAAGCCAAGGTTGGCAATGCATGTCCAATATCCTAGCCCTGGGCTATGCGACGCATGGCTAATCGCCTAGCCCTTTGCTGGGCAACGCCTAGCAAACCACACACCCATTCCAGTAGCCTTAGGCAATTGTAGAGCTCACCCATTCTGCATGTAGTTTTTTCATTATTGACTTTATATTATAGAACTATTAGTAGAGAGAGTGTGAGCTACCACTTGGAAACTTTTCTATTTGCAGGCGACGTGCTCATAGCATCTTTACTTATTTTGCCATCTACTTTGTTTAGTCGAACTATGATACCTATTGGATATAAGCAGATGGTAATCATTCCTACTGTGTATTTTTGGTGCTAATCGTAGTTTAAGTATGACTTGCAATAGCAAGTTTTTTGCTATCTGGGTTGGTATTTTAGGTATAGGTGAGCTCTAGAGTTTGGGGTAGCTTTTAGACCTCCTCTTAGTTTTATCATGTGTTATATTATATTTATAGATAGGTTATTGTATTTAATTTTTCAACCTTATGGTAGATTCTCACCACTTATGAAACCAAAATTTTGGGATTTTGTTGTACTTTCATTTATACTTTAGATAACTATTATGACCTGGCTTCATTTTAGAAGTATCGTATTCACTTGTTTTCTTCACTGATCATATTTATTTTATTTTTGGGTCTTCGACTTGCCTATCAAGATTGGTTTGAGGTTGGTATCATCATGACCTCAATGTTAGAGTTGTGACTAATTGGTATTTAAGTTCTAGATTCACAGTTCTCATTATTAAAAGAGTAGGGTATCTAGTACAGTCTCGTGGATCAATACATAGTCATGAGTATCTATCCTCAAGAGTCTATAATATATCTTTAGGAAAAACTTCTCTAATTTGATTCCTCTTCTATCGGATTATTTTTACCAATATTCTAAACATATATTCCATTTTTTCACAGATGGTGAGGATCAGATCTTGATATGTTGAGGATGTTAAGAAAACAAATGTTGTTGGAGCTTATGTTAGATGGATTGAAAGGGTTATGGATAGGCTAGAGGTAGGCAACGAGCACGAGGAGATTTTCTGGCTAGAAGATGTGCTAAGAAAGCCTATCTCGACCCTAAGAGTTATTATGATGATGAGGACCATCTAAGAGAGGGCATATAAGTTTTTCTAGAGTTTAGTTGATACGCTAATGTTATAAGATTTATTAATTTGTCTGTTTGGTCATTTGGATGGCGTACCCTAGACAAGTGTTCTATAGGTGTGTCAAGTACTTTTTTGACTCTAGGAGGTATCACTCCGTCTAGGAAGGCTCGTACTTATGGTTTTCCTACTTCAAGGGTGCAACCATCTTGTGTGATACCCCTTCATGTTAAATCACTGCCTACTAGACTCACTATTTCTCCTATTTCTTTGGTTCTACGATGACTTTTGATGATTTGAAGAGATTTGAGAAATTCATTTTCTTTTCTCCTCCTAAGTTTAGTAGTGTTATTAGAGAGAATGCCTATGATTTTTTTGCTTAACTGCCAGGAGAGGTTGGATAACCTCAGATATCTTGATTCACATGGAGTTGCATATACAACTATCAGTTGACTGATATGGCAAGATTATGGTGGAAGTGTCACGACCCGAACTGAGGCCCTAGCCACGATGAGCATCCCAAACCATGAAGGCCCAGACACCCCTTTCTATCTGGTAATCATGCACTATGTCCATACAATGTAATGAAAAGTAGAAAAATTATTGTACAAAAATATGGTCAATATTGTAATTCAACTGAACACTTTGAAATGAAATCCATAAATCTCTAACAACATCTAACATCAGTCTGCAAAATCACTAATACATCGAAGCCAACATCTTGTCTAAAACTGGGACAAGGCCCCAAGTCGGACCATAAACCAAAATAAAATGACAAAGTCTAATTACCAGGCCTTCCAGAATAGAGAAGGCTCACCAACTGTAATTCCCAGACACACCAATCTACTACTTAGAGGGACCCCGAGACTGTGCCTTAGATCCTGAAATATAGGGGGTTAATACAGATGTAGTGGTACGTAGAGAAATTAGAAAAAAATAAAATACTGGTATGTAAAGTAAGTGAAAGCATTTCATGAAAAGTATGTCATCATAAAACATTCAAAAATTCATAGTCATAACCATTAGGCTTTTAAAACGTTTCTGTAAAACTCAACTTAACATCTTTTTCTTACTTCTGAGCTAGGTGGTACACCCTACAAGTCTGATATTCCATGGGCTATATAAAATCCGCCCTTGACTCGGTGGCCAAGCCCTCATCCCAAGTTTGCTGCAAAGGTTGGAGTTTTTGATTTTGATATGCCACATGGCACTAGGCTAGTGTATAATCCCTCTAGGGGATATAATAACCCGTATTTGCAAAACACGGTTTTGGGCAAGAAGTTATCTGAACTCGTGCCTTCTTTGGTTAACCACCTAACATCTCTTAATCCCATTTTTTAACATTTTAAAATATGCATCATTCTGAATCAAATTCTAAAAATCTGAATGAAATCTGACTTCTGTTACATTTTGAGTCTTTTATGGCATTATCTTTTTTGGTATCGTCATACCAAGGCTCTCAAGTCATATATTCTAAGCCATAAAATATCATGCACAACTCTTTCATTTAAAACAATTTTTAAACCACCAAAACATTTAAATAGCACAAGAGGATTCATATTTCAAAACATATGTCAAACCAACAAAGATTCTCTCTTTTCAGCGTTTCAACAAATGGTGGTCAATTTCTCAAAACAATCATGCAATTCCTTCGATTATCACATTTAGCATTTAAAAATAATAAATTATCCCTCTCTCCAATTCTCAACCAACCTAAAGTTCATATAAGATAGTAAAACTCTTGACTCATACTTTAAGACATGCCATTTAGTAAACCATAACTTGTAAATCAAGAAGTAGCACAATGAGAGAGGGAAAATTCATTATTAATGATCTCAATTCATGTTTCAAAACTGAAAAACACATATATACATATACACGAGAAAATCAAGATTTCAGGGGAAGGCCTCAAGGCCAAAACATTATATCATTGAAAAGGATTCATAATGCATATTCTTTAAATTTTTCTCAAAACCCTTCATGAATATATGAATTCTAAACCTTAAAAACTTAATAAAACAATTTCACCATGCTCATATAGTTTAGTAAAATCCCACGTACCTTAGATTACTTAGTTTAAAAAATAGGACTTGAATCTTGACTCTTTCTAGGAATCTTGAACTTAGATGAAAACCCTAATTTTCTCTTGTTCTTCCGAGTGGTGAGGATTTGAGATATTAAAAACTGATATGTGATAGATTATAATTCTTAGGGTATGATTTATATTCTTGGGGAAGGAGTTTGGAATGGGAAAATACAAAAATATCTCTTGAAATGATACTTTAGCATTGGTCGTCCCTTACCGACGGCCTGAGTGACGGACCGTCACTCCCGTGAATAGCCGTCGCTCAACCCGTCTTAAAAAATCATTTTTTAACCTTACTACTTAAAGTTTATGGCCTGGCTTGATGGCCTGTCACTATCTTAATGGTCCATCAGTCTGTCCATCACACCTCGGCAGACTAACACCTCTCTGGAAAACGGGCATAATATTTTACCCCGATATCGGATTAAGGCTAAACCAGTGGCGTTGGAAAGAAGACTCGAAGAACTTTAATTTGATATATAGTAGGACATTTAAATCATCATATTCTTGGAGTAATAGTAAATGGAAGTTTACCCAAGTTGAAACATTCACTAAAACTTAATTGATAGAAAAGTTTTTAATTTGTCATTGAGTTAGGGGATTTTGTGACCTCATTTCATATTCAAAGGTATTCCCAAACTATGGGATTGATCATATCACATATATTAGAAAGTAAATCATTGGGTTCGGGTCTATACATATAGAAAAGACGGTTCAAACTTTAGCCTGAAAGTGCAGGGTGTTACATTATCACCCCCTTGGGATCATTCATCCCAGAATGATCGGTAGGGACTTGTTGAAGCTCTAAAAGTATTGAATAAGGAATGTAACCTTGCATAGAACATTTTTACTCAATAAAATATACAAAGGCATCAAAATAGCTTCATGATAACCCCTAGTTATATGCGTAAGCACGAAGCGTGATATAGTGAAACTTTACATAGGGATGATCTTGCACATGAGTTCTACGAATCATAATCATCACAATATAAGGCATAAGTTAATTTGGTGATAATAAGACTGATTTACATCGGTACAATCATGAGATATGGTTATCGTGGGAGATAGGAATAGAAGCATCCCCTACATTACATGATACAATGAATAGACTTAAACTTAGACACACTGCTCATCTACGCCCCAAGCAATAAATTACATACCTCATCCTTTCCAACTTACAATTCTCCTATCACACATCAAACCACAAGAGTTTGAGTCCCACTGTATAATACTCAAATGTTGAAGCCTAACTCGGAGTAAAGAGGTTCTAGTTTAAGCTATGGGACCCTATACTCTACACCCCATAAAGAAAATTTACTTCACCCTATCACTACTGTCAAACGCACTCAAGTTTTAATTGAAAGAGTACTAACCATATAGCGAATTGGTTTGTGTTTTCATCAATCAAAACATTCAAGCCTACCATTACTACACCCACTCCTAGGATCTCCCACTAAGACCAACAATTTCAATCACTCTCACATATAATTTCACCACATATCTCTTTCCTAACTATTTCACATAATAAAAGTTCATCTCCTTCTTTCCCCCTTCTCCTTAATTTTAGCTAAAGAAAGCACATCAAAACTTTCATATTCAAGAGCATCTACTCCCCTACCAAAACATCACCATGGTTCTACATACACTATTATACTAACATACGTAGGGTCAGTGAGGGACCCGAGCATAAATATCATGAATGGAAGTAACATTAACATACCATCACTTATACTTATTGCACTACTCAAGGAGGGACATGAGGTGAAGATACGATAGAATAGCCACAAAATGCTTCATATATCAAGTTTCTGGATCATTAGTAGAGAGTCTTTCTAGCATAAACACAACATAGCATGAGTTTTTAGGAAAAGCCATAGTGAGAAAACATCAGTGCACATAGAATGAGCTATATAGAGTAAATCAGGAATTTTATGTAGTTAACAACTAAGACAAGGATTGCCAATTGAAAAGATTGATACTTATTTAAAGAAGTGAAATTTTCCATGAGTTAGAATAGGACTTATAAAATTGTCCAATATCGTCATAAAATGAATCAGTAACATATAGAAAGCATAGTTTCTTCGAACCAAGAATTATGTGAGACATGGATTTTTCTTATGGATCATGAGCAACATAACATAGAGCTTGGATACTTGGAATATTGCATCACTGATGGACATTATTGCTTCTAGTTTGGAGGTCAGAACATGACATGAGCAACATAGAGAGCTCAAACCATAGACATCGGCAAGACTAGAATACATAAGACATTGGTAGATGTCCATTAAAATTGAAGTAGGATGATATTGCTAAAATAGGAATTGATTGATCATGATTCTTACTTAAAACTTGACACCACAAGAAAATTCGGGAACTACTTTAATCCATCATCTCCCCCTTAGAGAAAAGTCACAATCCTAGACTTGTAAACATAACCTCACATCAAAATCTATAGCCACAACTCTCAACACAAAAGAGACATCACCACATACTTAAACTCTAAACTCTCTCTGATGAACTATACTCTGAAGGCCTTGCTTTTCTGTAAATGCTACCTCTATAGCCATCACCTTAAAACTCACACTATGTGGGTATACATATCCACACCCCTTATAACATAACCACTTATTCTCCACCACTTAAGATACTCTCATTATACCTCTCATCTTAAAATTACAAATTAACAAAATTTGCAAAACTATACCAAAGGCGCATATTGACTACCTATATTTCCTCAAGTTTGACTTTAATGAACACTATAAAGCAACTCCCCATACTTCTCCGTAGTACAAAATTAAAAAACATAAACTAGGTACACATGACACTTATACCATACAACCTTATCTAACAACATGCTATCTGGGTTTTAACTTATTCTTATATGACTATCACTCTTATCACCTTAATGACTCAACCATAATTCATCATTTTTAACACTAGTCCTCAAGTATATATATATCACCATTTATCCACTCCATTTTTCATAAGTTGCCAACCTAGGCAATTTCACACATCACATCAAGCCTACTAATTAATTCTTACAAAACATGCATCATTAATCTTAAACTACTAATCTAACCACCAAACTTTACATATAAAGTTCAAGCTTATAGTCTATCATTAATCATGTACCACCAGCGAAGTATGCCACATACTATACTAATCCATCGAATAGAAATATCATCTTAATACTTATATTTCACTTAACTATGGCCCATAAGTTCATCCTCTCTACAATATTACTACTTCAACTCAAAATCTACTGCAGACCTTCTCATTTGTGCTACTAGTTTACAACTACTAGAGAAAAGACAAATCAAGGGGGGTAAAGTCACACAATAAAGATGGTCAATCTTAATCTTAAATTATAACCCTTTACCATCTATTAACATATTCTACTTCGTCACGTCATATTTACTTACCCATGCATACATCACAATTACCTTCAAAATTCTATAAACACCAATGAGTCCCTACCCATAACCTATTGACTAATCTACTCCGTCAAACTTACCACTTATAAAGGATTTCTACAACCACCATAACTATCCACTCTGAGCTTCTTCTTTATTTTGATTAAATAACAATCATAGCCAATCACTTTTCTCCACACATTTACCATACAATCTACAAATGTTGTTACCACATTAGTCTATTACTATAAATTGGCAACCTATCCCACAATTAATGGTTATACAACTAAACTAGATTCTTTAGGCAAAAGTCACCCTAATTCTAACTTCTAAGCTTGTGACTTCATATCACTAACTTCTGGACCATCTTAAAGCTTATAGGTTATGATACTTTATCACATACTACTACTCAGGCGGAAAATAATTTCCCAATATTTTTCCACACATCATTACCCTTAGCATGACATCTTCATTAAGGGTTTTGAAAAAAAAGGACTAAATATACTCTATACCTCAGGCTCAAACGCACGATTGATATGGGTAAAGGTATAAGCTTAAATCAATACACTTTAAAGAACTCATGGACTCCTCTCGAGTCCTTGTGCACTTTCATAATCTTTTATGACTCAATTAGAAGAGACCACATTATTTAGACTCTACGCTTCTGCACGTAAATCGACTCGACAATAAAGTATGGCCTATAAAATTAGAGCAACGAAGGAATTTGGATAGATTTTATATGGATGATTCCATAGAACGAGCTAGAGTAGGAAAGAATAAGAAACAACTCCTAATGCTCAATACCCTCCTAATTATACGTGTGGTGAACAACACACCCATAATCAAGACTCTACTAGACACAATTTTGCAGACAGTTTAGGACCATGAACCGTGATCTGATACCAAGTTTGTCATGATCCAAACTAAATCCCTGGCCGTGATGGGCATCCCAAACCATGAAGGCCCAGATGACCTTTTCTATCTGGTAATCATGCACTATGTCCATACAACGTAAAAAATACAGAATTGTTTTTATACGAAAACATAATCAATATTTTAATTCAACTAAACAATTTGGAATGAAATCAATAAACCTCTAACAATATCTAACATCAGTCTGCAAAATTTGTAATACATCAAAGCCAACATCTTGTCTAAAACTGGGATAAGGCCTCCAGTCAAACCATAAACCAAAATAAAATGACAAAGTCTAATAACTAGGCAGTCCGGTATAGAGAAGGCTCACCAACTGCAAGTCCCAGATACACCAATCTACTACTTAGTGGGACCCCGGGACTGTGCCTCTGATTCTGAAAAATAGGGAGTCAATACAGATATACTGGTATGTAGAGAAATCCAAATAAACAAAAGTAAGTGAGGGCATTTCATGAAAAGTATGTCATCATAAAATATTCAAAAATTCATAGGCATAACCATTAGGCTTTTAAGACGTTTCTGTAAAACTTAACTTAACATCTTTGTCTTACTTCTGAGCTAGGTGGTACACCCTACAAGTCTAATATTCCACTAGCTATATGGAATCCGCCCTTGACTCGGCGGCCATGCCCCTAACCTAAGTTTTCCACAAAGGTTGGAGTTTCTGATTCTGATATGCCACGGGGCACTAGGCAAGTGTATAATCCCTCTTAGGGATATAATAACCCATATTGATAAAACATGGTTTTGGGCAATGAGTTATCTAAACTCGTGCCTTCTTCGGGTAACCACCTAACATCTCTTAAGACCATTTTTAACATTTTAAAAAATTCATCTTTCTGAAATCAAATTTTGAAAATCCGAATGAAATCAGACTTTTGTTCTATTAAGAGTCTGTTATGGAATTATTTGTTTTGGTATCGTCATACAAGGACTTACAAGTCATATCTTCTAAGCTATAAAATATCATGTACAACTGTTTCATTCAAAACAATGTTTAGACCACCAAAACATTCAGAAAGTACAAGAGGATTCATATTTCAATACATATGTCAACCATGAACAAATTCTCTCTTTTCTACATTTCAACAAGTGGTGGTCAATTTCTCAAAACAATCTTGCAATTCCTTCGATTATAACATTTAGCATTTAACAATAAGAAATTATCTCTCTCTCTAATTCTCAACCAATCTAAAGTTCATGTAAGATAGGAAAGCTCTTGACTCATACTTTAAGACATGCCATTTATTAAATCATAACTTATAAATCAAGAAGTAACACAATAAGAGATTGAAAATTCATTATTCATGCTCTCAATTCATGTTACAAAACTGAAAACACATATATACATATAAATGAGAAAATTAGGATTTCAGGGGAAGGCCTCAAGACCAAAACATTATATCATTGAAAAGGATGCATAATGCATATTCTGTAAATTGTTCTCAAAAACCTTCATGAATATATGATTTCTAAACCCTAAAAACTTAATAAAACAATTTCACAATTCCCATGCAGTTTAGGAAAACCCCACGTACCTTAGATTACTTAGTTTGAAGAATAGGACTCGTATCTTGACTCGTTTCTTGGAGTCTTGACCTTAGAGAAAAACCCTAATTTTCTCTTGTTCTTGAGAGTGGAGTAGATTTGATATGTGAAAAACTGATATGTGAGAGATTATAATGCTTAGGGTATTATTTATATTCATAGGGAAGGAGTTTGGGATGGGTAAAATACCAAAATATTCCTTGAAAATAATACTTTAGCATTGGTCGGCACATACCAACGGCCTGAATGAGAGACCATCACTCCCATGAATGGACATCACTCAAACCATCACAAAAAAACCATTTTTCAACCTTACTGTTTAAAGTTGATGGCTTGGCATGACAGTCCGTCAGTCTGGCCGTCGCACCTCGGCAGACTGACACCTCTCTGGAAAACGGGCATAACTTTTTACCCTGATATCGGATTAAGGAGAAACCAGTTGGGTTGGAAAGAAGACTCAAAGACCATTCATTTGATATATAGTAGGAACTTCGAATATTTATATTCTAGGAGTAGTAGTCGATGGAAATTTACCTAAGTCAAAACATTTACTAAAAATTAATTGATAAAATAGTTTTTAACTCGTCTTTGAGTAAGGAGATTTTTGTGACCTCAATTCATACTCAAAGGTATTCCCAAACTATAGGATTGATCATATTACATATATTCAAAAGGAAATCATTGGGTTTGGTTCTATATGTAGAAGATGGTTCAAACTTTAGCTCGACAGTGCGGGGTTTTACAGGAGGTCTTTTGCTTGTTGTAGACCATTATGTTTTCTTGCTATGACATAGACCTAATTTTCTGAGGCTTTTTTAGAGAGTTTTGTGCCTTACAATTTATGGAAGTAGATGAGATATGAGTTTGATTACCTGTAGTAGGGCTTCATGACTATTGTAGAGTATGGGGAAAATTTTCATGTACTATCCAAATATGTCACTGCCAGTATCTCCACCGAGTAAGAGGATCAAAAAGTTTGTTAAGGGGTTGGCAAGTTATTTTCAATTGTCTAAAACCTATATGGTTATTACAATAGTTTTTTTTCATAATATTATAGATCATGCTATGTTGATTGTGTTGATTCACCAAAGTTCACAGGATGGTAGCGGTGTTAAGAAAGTCCATTGACATAGCGAGTTTAGTGGACATGCTGTTATGACCCGAATCAGGGCCTGGCCAAGACGGGTATCTCAAGTCCCCATTTGACTGATGATCACCCCCTTCACGTAACTGAACAAACTACAACACACCCCAATGTCGGATGAATTACGAACATATAACAAGATAGCGTGTAACTACCTCAAGGGAATTCAAAACAAGCCCATAACCAACTACCGAATGATCAGCCAAACTACCGCTCGACACCACCTGATATCCATAGTTGTTCAAACAAAGACTTCTAAACAATGAACCAAAATGTAATATCAATAAAGTGTTGATACATGCCCCCGACTATAGCCAAAACAAATCCAAACACTCTGAGACATAAGAGAACAAAACATGAGATGTAGACTTCCGATATATGAAATCTCACCACATCAATGTCAACTCACATGCTGATCCCAAATCCTAATCACTAAGTAGAAGGAGTATAAGTATGACCAATTCTTGCATCACGTGGAGATACATCGTATGAAAATGGTTAATAGGGTAAACTCTAGTATGTAACTCAGGGATAGGGATAACATAATGTCATGATCAACAGTTTAAAATCATTCAAAACCAGTGCACATAATGAAATGCATATACATATATGCTTTGTATGCTAGGATAGGGGACAAGGTTTAACATGCACTTAAAACTTTAGCCTTAATTGTGTAGCTCAACGATCATAACATGTACCCACGGGCTATATAGAGGCCATATCTCACCCCCTGGTCGGGCCCCAGGTGCGTGTAGCTACACAAACCAGAGAATAATCTTACATATATGCAAAAGGGTCTCAAACCTACCAATAATATACTAAGGTGACTTAATCACCCAATAATGTAATGATCTACGGGGGACTCAAACCTCCCTAATAATGAAATAATAATGAGGGGGACTCAAACCTCCCTAGTCACTTTGACCCCCGCATCGACAAACGTTGTTTCTAGTATTGGTCACTTAGAACTTCACTTTCATGACTCAGCTATACAACCCTTATAATTTCCTAATTAAAACAAGTATCAAAAATTCCCATTCCCTGAACCATATTCCACATAAAGGTATATATTGTAGGTATCGTCATACCAACTACACTTACAAGGTAATAGCAACATGCAAAAAAAAATTTCATTAACTTTGGGAAAACAACTCCGTTTGTTCATTATTACAAGATAGGAGAACACCGACTCCCTTTGTTCATTAAATCAGACCATTGTGTTTCAAATGCCTCTTTATATCATGCAATAGTTCAAGAGTAGTTAAACTTCACAAATTCCCACAATTCTTATAATTAAAAACTATTTTCACATCATGGGGTTGGGGTCATAACTACTTTAAAAGTAACATGTTTGGGAAAATCACAATTCTCTAGTTCATTCACTGTACCCTTGCACCCACATGTTCAAAACCATAATTAAAGCTTGAAAATCATATATAAACTATGAGAAACATTGTTCAATTCATAACCATTCAAAACCCCCAACCTTTGTTTTGAAAACCACAATAAACATCTCATGAACAATAATTTAAAACACATGGTTTTAACAAATTAATAATGAGGGAAAAGTAACATGCCTTAAACACCAAAATTTTTTGAGAGAAATCGACCCTTAGACCCTTAGATGACCAACTTTATGAAACCCTAACTTCACTAGATTGAGGGAATATAAAGAGTATTTTTGGAGTTCTTGAGAAGTTACTTAGATCGTTTTTGAGTTCTAATGATAACCTAATTAGGTTTTAAGACGTGGGTTTTAATTTGGGGTAAGAAGGGAAATATCCAGAAGGCCCTTAACGTAAAAATTGAAATAGTGTCGCCCTTGACTACGGGTCAATCCATGACTCGTAGCTACTCCTTCGACTCATCATCTTGAGTCATAACCAAGAAAGTTGTTAGACCCTAAATTTCACAGGTACCACTCATAATGAGACCTTATGACTCATCAGGTCCAGTCGTAATCAAAATAGAACCCAATTGGGTAAATAATAGACATCCTATGATTTGCACCCAATAACTCATAACAAGTCCTTATGGCTCATTGTGAGCCACTCGTACTTAGAGCATAACTTGTCGTCTAAAATTCTTACTTGGTTACGATTCTCTCTGAATAACTGGTCATGAGTCTTTATGACTCGTACCACTAAGTCATACCTATAACTACTCGAACCGAGGCTCTGACTGCGATTGACATTCATACCATGAAGGCCTGTGAGCCCTTTTAACTAGAAATCATATGCAAAATTCATAAATATAAAATGTAAAAACAAAATAGAAACATGGTCATCTGGTTATATAAATAAAACAACAAGGCATAAGTTTGACAAGACTCAAATCCCTCTAACACATGTCAGCAAAATATCTACTAACTGAAGGAAAACAACATCTGTTTGAAGACCGAGACAAGGATCTCGGTGGGACCATAAAAAAAACCAAATGAGACTAATACAAGTGAACAAGACGCCTTCCGAAGTAAGGGAGGCTCACCAACTCTGAATGTCCAACAATAATCTACTGTTTAGCAGGACCGCTAGACTAGGCCTCAGAACCTGAAATATAGGGGGTTAATACAGATGTACTAGTATGCAGAGCAATCCAAAATAATGTACTTTTATACAACATAAGTGAGAGCAATTCATAAAACAGTTTACATACGATATAGAAAAATGCATGGGCATACTTAGAAGACTTTAAAATATTTCTTGGAAACCATAACCCACTCTTTATTTTACATCTGAGCTAGATGGTACAACCTATAATCTTTAATTCTATGGGCTTTATCGAATCCTTTCTTGACTCAGCGGTCAAGAACCCACTTCAAGTTTTCCGCAAGTTTGGAGTATCTATAAGGGGGACACACAAGATCACACAACAGGGTGCCGAAATCCCCAATCAAATCAACATGTCGTGGTAGTTCACATGACCACAAAGCAGGGCTCCTAACAATAGTCCCAATTTGGGATGACATGAATCAAGGTACACAAGATCATACATTAGGGTACCATAATCCCGTGTTGGAAAATAACGGTTTCTATCATTGAGTCTTTCAACTTGTACTTTTTTCGGGCAACCATCCAACTCTCTTTAAGCCTATTTTTAACCTTTTCTTAACATGTATCTTTCTGAACTCAAAATCTGAGTAAAATATGTATTTTAGTCTGTTCTAAATCTGCTATGGCATTCATCTATTTTGTATCATCATACCAAGACTTGCAAGTCATATGTCTAAGCCATAGAATGTTCTTCTTTATATTTATCAGTCAACTCAGTCATTTGACCACCAAGAACTTCTAAATAATGCAAAGGAGCCCTTATTTCAAATCATGTGCAAAACTTATTCAAAGATTCTCCCTTTTCAACATTTCAACACATGATGGTCAATTCCTTTGTAACAATCTATGCAACTCTTTCAATTATCACATTGAACATGTATAAACAAGAAAACACCCTCTCTTCACTTCATAACCAAAATCGAGTCTTAAATAATAGTAAAAACATTTATATCAAGATTGTCAATATGCAATCGAATAATTCATAACATATGAAAATATGAAGCTTTATAAGAAGATAGGGATTATTATTGTTCATGCTCTCAATTCAACATAAAAACTCAAAACGCATACATACTTATATGCGAGTACAAATAAAATTTACGGGAAAGCTTCAAGACCAAAATTATTAATATCATTGAATAGGGTTTCATGATTTGAATATTCAAAACAATTGTTCAATCTTTTGTTATAAACATCATAGTATGCTTTCAAATGCTTAGTAAAGCAATAACTTATGCCCATGCACTTTTAGGATAGCCTCACATATCTTGATGATGAAGAAATTGTGAAAAGATTTAACCTTTAAGTTTGATTACCCAAACACTAAGTATTTTTTCTCCTTTTATGTTTTAGATGCTGAACTAATGATTTTCTAGGGTTAAAACGTGTTTCAGGGACTTAAATACGTGTTAAGATGTTTAGGGACGGTTATTGGGTAACTAAACACCATGTTGGCCTTGAATTACTAAAAAATGGAGTTTCTGCACCATGTGGCCACAGGGTTTGTGTCGCCATCTCCATTTTAAACATTGAATTTTGCGGCGCAAAGTATATAGAAAAAATTAAAGCTTGCGGTGCCAAGTCCATGGAAAACATTAGTCTTTGTGGTACCAACCTTTTCCAGTGAGCCTTGGCGATGGTAAGGCGATGCCTAGCCATCGCCTGGGCTATAATTTGCGACGCCTACATAGTTTAGAGGTCCTTAAACACGCCCAACACCCCCACAACGTCAATACGTGATCTACCATCCTTACGGAGGTCCTAAAGATCATTTTAGAAGCATCAAAAAATTATTACGACTACGGGGTGTCACAATTGTACAGCCTGGACAGAACCTCATTCAAATACTCATAACTTCTTACTATGGACTTGACTTGACGAATGGTTGGAGGCATTGGAAATAAGACTCGAAAGGATTTAACTTGATATATAGTAGGCCACATGAATCTTTATATTCTAGGAGAAAAAATATCTTAAAGTTAACCCGTGCAAAGTCGTCAACTAAAAATTTACGATAGGAAACTGCTCAACTTAACTCTGGAGCTAGGGGATTCTTATGGTGTATATTCATTTCAAAGGATAAATCCACACTAAGGAAGTGTCAGTTACAGTTATATATAATTAGAAATCATTGGATTAGGGTACATATACATCGAAAGTACGGTTCAACTTTAGGCCGAAAGTGTGGGGTGTTACATTACCTCCCCCTTGGGATCATTCGTCCCCGAATGATGTGTAGGGACAAAATAGAGCTCTATAAGTATGGAACTAAAGAACGTAGCCTTGCATGAACATTTTACCTCAAAAAAATATGCAAAGACATCGAACAAACTTCCTGATAATCCCTAGTGAAACGTATAAGCATGAAACATGAGGTAATGAGACTTTACATAGGAATGATCTAGCACATGAGTTCTATGAATCATAATCATCACCACATAAGGCATGGGTATATTTGGTGATAGGAATGATTTTCATTGGTACTAATCATGAAATAAGATTTTGTGAAATACAAGAAATTGAAGCATTCTCCACCTTACAAGATACCACGAATAGACATTACACATGGGCACACTATTCATCTATGCCCCAAACAATAAATAACATACTTCATCATTTCCAACTTTCAATTCTCCTATAACACTTCTAACCACAAGAGTTTGAGTCCCGCCGCGTAATACTCCTATGTTGAAGCCTAACTCAGAGAAAAGAGGTGCTAGCTTAAGCTACGGGACCTTATGCCCTACATCCCTTTAAGGATATTACTTTACCTTATCACTACCATCAAACATCCCCAGGTCTTAATTTAGGGAGTACTAACCACATAGTACTTTGTTTTGTGTTTTCATCAATCACAACATTCAAGCCAATCATTACTACACCTAATTGATGGATCTCCCCACTAGGACAAGCAAATTCTATCACTAGCACCAAGATTTTTCACCACATATCTCCTTCCTAACTATTTCACTTAATGAAAGTTGAGCTCCTTCTTTCCTCTTTCACCTTTAACATTATCTCAAGAAATCACATCAAAATTTTCACATTGAAGAACATCTACTCCCTTACCTAAGACATCACTACACTTCTACAACCACTATCAAACTAATATACAGAGGGTTATTGAGGGACCCGAGCATAAGCATAATGAATGAGAGTAACACTATTGGAATATAACTTATACTTATTACACTACTCAAGGAGGGACATGTGGTGAAGATACGATATAATCACGAACTACTTCATAAATCAAGTGTCTTGATCATAAGTAGATAGACTCTCTAGCATAAACACAACATAGCATGAGTCCTTAGGACAGACCATAGCGAGAAAAATGAGTGCTTACATCATGAGTCATATAACACAAGTTTGGGATTCATAAAGTCAACGATTAAGACAAGGACTTCTACTCGAAGCTATCGCTTCTCATTTTCAGAGCTAAAATAGTCATGAGTTCGCACAACTTTATCATTTTGGGTAATCCCGACATAAAATGAAACAGTAACATTTAGGAAGCATAGTTCCTTAGAACCAAGCATTTTGCGAGACATGAATTTTTATGGATCATGAGCAACATAACATACAACTTGAATATCTAGAATATTGGATTACTGAGGGACATTATTGCTTCTAGTTTGGTGGTCGGAACATGACATGAGTTACATAGAGAACTCAAACCTTAGATATAGGCAAGACTTGAATGCATAAGACTTTGGTAGAATAACCTCTTAAATTGGAGTAGGATGAGCTTGCTTGCATAGGAATTTATTTTATCATGATTCTTACTTGAAACTTGACACCACAAGAAAATTTAGGAACTACTTTAATTCATCATCCCCCCCTTAGATCGAAGTCACAATCCTAAACTTAAGAATATATCTTCTCAGTAAATCTTAAAAGCACAACACTCAACATAATGAGGTATCACCATACACATAAATACTAAACTTCCCATTTTTAACTATACTCTAAAGGCATTGCTTTCCAAGAACTCTACTCTTAATTTTCACTATCCTCTATAGTAATCAACCTACAACTCTCAATCTCATGAGCATACCCATCCTCACTCCTTATCACAAAAAAATCCACTCTCCACTACTTAACATTCTAACATTAGACCATTAATCATTTAACTTACATCATAATAAAATTTTTAAGACTATAAAAAAGGCATATAATGCCTACTAATATTTCCTTCATTCATCTCAAAAGAACATCACACAATAACTCCTTAGTCTTCTCCATACTATCAGATTCTAGAACAAAATTTAGGTACACATCACACTTTATCTGACAACATGCTACTACCTGGTTCAACTTATTGTTATATACTCATACTCTTATACACTTAATGACTTACCACAATTCATCATTTTAACACTAGTCCTCATGTACATAAATATAACAATTATCCACTCTTTTTTCCCATAAATTGCTAACCTAATCTATTTTACACCTTACATTAAGCCTATTAATTTATTCCCACAAAACATACATCATTAATGTTAAGCCACTATCCTTTTTACCTCTACCCACATCTCAAGTTCAAGCCTATAGTCTATAATCAATCATGTACCATTGATAATCCATCAAGTTGGGCCATTTCACTTAACTATTACCTACCGTCACATCCTTTCCATGACATTACTACTACACCTTAAAATCCACTACATACCTTGTCACATTAAGTCTACTTACCCATGCATACATTCTCACTATCATCAAATTCAATAAACATCAATGAGTCTCTATCCATAACATATTAACTAGTCTACCCTTTCTCATTCAAAACCTATAACTGATTTCTATAACTACCATAACTATCCACTCTAGGCTCCTTCCTTAATTTGAATAAATGATAGTCATATTCAAACACTTCCTTCAGAACTACCATACAATCTATAAAACTTGCTATACCATTAGCCAACCACCATAAAAGGAAAAACCACCCCTCAATAAAAGGGTTATACTACTAAAACAACTTATTTACGCAAAAGTCATCCTCTCTCTAACTTCTAAGCTTGTGACTTCATGTTACCAACTTCTAGACTATCTCACTACCAATGGATCATGACGCTTTAATATATACTACTACTTGGGTGGAAATACAGTTCTAATATTCTTCTACACATCATTACCCTTAAGCATGACATCTGCAACACGAATTTTGAAAGGGGACTGAATACACTTCACACCTCAGGCTGAAAAGCATGATTACAGCAGGATAAAGGTATACAATCGAATCAATACACCTTGAATCACTAATGGACTCCTCTCAAGTCTTTGTGCTATCTCATAACTTTATGGATAACTCAATCAGAGAGAACCGCTGGGGGAGCTAGACTCTTAGACTTGTATCGCATCAACAATGAGGCATTACCCATGAAATTAGAGCAAAGAAGAAATTTGGATAAATTTTGTATGAACGATGCTATAGCACAAACTAGAGTATGAAAGAATATGAAACAACTCCAAAATTCCCGGTAGCCTCCTAATTATAAGTGTGGTGCAAAACACACCCATAAGCAAGACTATATTGGACATGACTTCACAGACACCCTGAGAACATGAACCATTCTTTGATACCAAGTTTTTCATGACCCGAACCAAGGCCTTGGCCACGACGGGCATCCCGAATCATGAAGGCCCAAGAGCCCTTCTAACTGGTAATTATATGCATAATTCATAACTATAAAATGCGGAAACAAAATGGAAACATGGTCATCTAATTACATCAACAAAACAACATGAAATAAGTTCAATAAGACTCAAATCCATCTAACACTAATTTGCAAAATCTATAATAACTGAAGGAAAACAGCATCTGTTTGAAGATCGAAACAAGGCCCTCAGTCGGAGCATAAACCAAAACCAAATGATATCAAAACAAGGGAACAAGATGCCTTCTGAAGAAAAAAAGGCTCACCAACGCTGAATGTCCGACAATAATCTAGTATTTAGTAGGACCGCTCGACTGGGCCTCAGAACCTAAATTATAGGGGTCAATACAGATGTATTGGTATGTAGGGCAATCCAAAATAATGTACTTTTATACAACATAAGTGAGAGAAATTCATAAAATAGTTGACATATGATAAAGGAAAATACATGGGCATACTTAAAAGACTTTGAAACAATTCTTTGAAACTATAACTCACTCTTTATTTTACTTCTGAGCTAGATGGTACACCCACGGGCTATATGGAAACAACCTTGACTCAGTGGCCTAGCCCCCAATCCAAGTATGTCACAAGGATTGGAGTATCTATAAGGAGGACATGCAAGATCACACAGTAGGGTGCAAAAATTTCCAATCAAATTGATATGTCATGGCAACGCACAAGATCACAAATAAGGGCTCCTAATCATAGTCCCAATTTGGGATGACATGAATCAAGGTACATAAGATCACAAAGAAGGGTACCATAATCCCGTATCGGCAAATAATAGTTTTTACCTTTGATTCTTTCAAATTGTACTTTCTTCGGGTAACCATCTAACTCTCTTTAAGACCATTTTTAACCTTTTCTAAACATGCATCTTTCTAAATTCAAAATCTGAGTAAAATCTGTATTTAAGTCTGTTATGAATCTGCTATGACATTCATCTATTTGGTATCATCATACCAAGACTTGAAAGTCGTATGTCTAAGCCATATAATGTTCTTCATTATATGTTTCAATCAATTCTGTCATTTGACCACCAAAAATATTTAAACAATGAAAGGGAGTCCTTATTTCAAAATATATGCAAAACTTATTCAAAGATTCTCCCTTTTCAATACTTTTACACATGATGGTCAATTCCATTATAACAATCCATGGAACTCTTTCAATTATCACCTTGAACATTTTTAAACAAGGAAAAACCCTCTTTTTATTTCATAAGAAAAATCATGTCTTAAACAATAGTAAAGATATTTGTATCATGCTTCTCAGTATGCAATCGAATAATCCATAACATATGAAAATAAGAGGCTTTATAACAAGAGAGGGATTATAATTGTTCATGCTATCAATTCAATATTCAAACTTAAAACACATATAGTACTTATATACGAGTACAAATCAAATTTAGGGGAAGGCCTCAAGACAAAAATCATAAATATCATTGAATAGGTTTTCATAATTTGATTATTTTAAAAAGGTTTTCAAACTTTTATTATAAATATTATGTTCTTCTTTCAAAAGCTTAGTAAAGCAATAACTTATGACCATGGCATTTTAGGACAGCCTCATGCACCTTAATGATGAAGAAATTGTGAAAATATAGAACCTTCAAGCTTGATTGCCTAAACCATAAGTTGTTTTTCTCCTCTTGTATTTTAAATGATGAACTAAAGATTTTGTAGGGTTAAAACATGATTTAGGTACTTAAATACGTGTTAATATGTTTAGGGAAAGTTATTGGGTGACAAAAGACCATGTTACCATTGAAATACTGACAAATGGATTTTCTGCACCACTTGGCCATAAGGTTTACGGCTCCATCTCTATCGCAAACATTGAAGTTTGCAGTGTCAAGTCAATGGAAAACATTTAAGTTTTCAGTTCCAAGTTCATGGAAAACATTAAGCTTTGCGGCACCAACCCTATGTCCAACCATTTCCAGTAAGCGTTGGTAATGGTAAGGCAATGCCTAGCCATCGCCTAAGCTGTAGTTTACAATGCCTACTTAGTTTTGAGGTCCTTAAACACCCCCAACACCCTCCACAATGTCAATACATAATCTACTATCACTACAGGGGTCCTAAAGATCATTTTATAAGCATCAAAAGAGTGTTAAGACTACAGGGTGACACAATCGTACAACCTAGGCGGTGCCTCATTCAAATACTCATATCTTCTTACTCTAGACTTAGATTGACAAACGGTTGGAGGCATTGGAAAGAAGAATCGAAGGGATTTAAATTGGTATACAGTAGGCCACAAAAATCTTTATGTGCTACGACAAACAATAGCTGGAAGTTGACCCATGCAAAATCGTCAACTAAAAATTCATGATATAACTTCTTACTCCGAACGGTTGAAGGCGTTGTAAAGAAAACTCATAGGCTTTAACTTGGTATATAGTAGGCCACATGAAACTTTATATGCTAGGAGCAATAATAGCTGGAAGTTGCCCCATGAAAAATCATCAACTAAAAATTCACGATAGGAAAGTGCTCAACTTAACTCTTGAGCTAGGGGATTCTTATGTTGTAAATTCATTTCCCAGGATATTTCCACACTAAGGAAGTGTCATTCACAATTATATCTAAGTAGAAATCATTGGATTTGGGTCCATATACATCATAAAGATGATTCAACTTTACCCCAAAAGTGCGGGGTGTTATAGTAGCCAAAACAAAAACTCAAACACCATTCACTGGATACCTTACGACTAAGGTCACCTAACCCGTCAAGACACCCTATTACTCATTAGGTGAGTCATTGCCAGGAAAAATGCTCAAATCTTTGAAAATTTTCAAGGACCAAAACCCAAGGCATTACATACTCCCCCTTAGGATCATTCATCCTCGAATGATAGGACAAGGAATTTACTAGCACTATTGGATCCACATACCCCTACTCTTACCTTTAACAAAGACAAAAAACAAAGATGTTAAGAAATACATATACCTTAAGCATGATTATCCGAAATTAGAAACAAGAACAGATACTTGGACTTTATGTCCTACTTAACTTCCTAAGTAGCTTCCTTAACCTTTCACTTTATCCAAAGAACCTTTACCGAAACCTTATCCTTTGTCAGCAACCGATGAACTTGCTGATCAAAAATCTCAACTGGGACCTCCTAGTAGGAAAAGGAATTTGAAATACCCATCTCCTTCAAAGGAACAACCGTCGAAGGATCACTCACACATTTATGCTATATTTAAACATAAAACACAAGATGAATGGGGCTCAAACTAGAAGGAAACTCTAATTCATAAGTGACCCTTCCAACCCTCTTCACAACCAAGTACGAACCAACATAACGGGAACTAAGCTTCCAATTCTTACCAAACTGCATTACTTCCATCATAGGAGATACCTTTAAGAACTCCCAATCACCAGTACTGAATTCCAGCTCCCTTCGCCTCACATTCGTGTAGGACTTTATCCAACTTTTGGCAGCCTTAGGTCTATCCCAAATCACTTGCACCTTCTCCATACCATGGTGAACCAAATCAGGTAAAAACAACTTATTTTCACCAACCTCAAACCACCTAATAGGAAAGCTATACCTCATACCATGTAAGGGCTAAAAAAGAGACATACCAATGCTAGAGAGATGACTGTTATTGTAGGAAAATTCTATGAGAGGCAAAAGGTCAATCCAACTACCTAAAAAATCAAACACACAAGCCCGAAGTATATCTTCCAAGACCTGAATTGTTCTTTTCGCTTGCCCATCTATCTGCGAGTGGAAAATGGTACTAAGAGTCATCTTATTCCCAAAACCTCACTAGAACGACCTCTAAAAGTAAGATGATAATCGAGTAACCTAATCAGATATGATGGAAACTAGAGTACTATGTAACTACGTGACCTTCTTAATGAACAACTTGGCATAATTCTCAGAAGAGAAATTTTCATCACTAGCAAGAAGTGAGTAGACTTAGTCATCCTATCCACAATGACCCAAATAGAATCAAATTATTGGAGAGACGGTAGAACATCGGTAGCAAAATTGATATTAATTATCTCCCATTTCCATACCAATGCTCAATCTATTAAGTCAACATACCAGGCCTCAGGTGCTCTACCTTTACTTGTTGACACACCATGCACTTAACTACAAAATTGGCCATATCCCGCTTCATATTATTCCACCAATTAATTTCCTTGAGATCATGATACATTTTTGTCGAACTGGATGAATAGTATAATGCAACTCATGAGCTTTGACAAAAATTCTTTCCTTGTAACCCATCAACATCGACAACACACAGTATGCCTTAGTAGCTAAAGATACCATTATCTTCAATCTCAAAAACCATCACTTTCTGCCTACAAATATTATTCTTGATTTTCATCAAGATATGATCCAACACTTGCTTCTCCTTTATATCACCACCAAGAGATGACTTTGCCACCTCTTGAAAAATTACACGACTATTTTCAGAATCTAAGAGACAAACTCCAAGATTAGCCAAATGATGAATATCCTTCACTAAAACTCACTTCACCTCTTCCACATAAGACAAGCTTCCTATGGACAACCTGCTAAGAGCATCAACAACCACGTTAGCTTTGCCTAGATGATAGTGAATACTTATGTCACAGTCCTTGAGCAACTCAATCCATCCCCATTGCCTGAGATTCATTTCTTTTTCGTTGAAAACATATTACAAGCTCTTATGATTAGAATAGATATCAACATAAACTCCATATAAATAATGAAGCCAGATCTTTAATGCAAACACCATAACTAACAACTACAAATCATGAGTCAAATATTTCTTATCATAAACCTTCAACTGTCTAGAAGCTTAAGCAACCACTTTTCCATGCTGCATCAACACACAACCCAGTCCCACCCGGGACATATCACAATAGACAACAAAACCATTAGTTCCTTTAGGTAGAGTAAAAACCAGAGCCGAAGTCAACTTATCCTTCAACTTCTTAAAACTACCCTCACAAGTATCAGACCATGAGAATCTTACCTTCTTCTGAGTCAACTTAGTCAACGAGGATGAAATAGAAGAGAAACTCTCCACAAACCTTTATAGTAGCCTGCTAAACCCAAGAAGCTCTCAATATCAGATGGAGTCATGGATCTAGGTCACTACTTAAACACTACAACCTTCAGTGGATACACCATGATCCCATCACGAGGAACAACATAACCCAAATATGTCACAATATTCAACCAAAACTCACACTTATAAAACTTCGTATACAACCATTGATGACTTAGGGTCTACAATACAAGGAAGATGTGATCGACATGATCCACCTCACTCTTAGAATATAACAAAACATCATCAATAAAGACAATTAAAAATAAATCCAAAAAACTGATAGAAAACCCAATTTATAAGGTCTATAAATGCAACCAAGGCATTGGTCGAACAAAGAGACTTCTCCAAAAACTTAAAATGACCTTACCGCGTTCAAAAAGTCATCTAAGGGATATCCGCCTCCCTAATCCTCAATGATGGTACCTAGATAAAAGATCAGTCTTAGAAAAGAACTTAACACCCTGAAGCTAGTCAAAGAGATCATCAATCCTCCAATGTGGATTTTTATTTTTCACGGTTACTTTATTCAGTTGGCGGTAATCAATACACATCCGAAGGGAACCATCCTTCTTACATATGAAGAGAACAGGAGAACCCTATAAAGACAAACTAGGAAGGATAAAACCCTTATTAAGAAGATCTTGCAACTGATCCTTGAGTTCTTTCAACTCAGTTGGAGCTATTCTAAAAGGAGGAATAGAAATTTGACGAGTGTGTAGAATAAGATCAATCCCAAAATCAATTTCTTTATCGGGAGGTACATCAGGAAGATCATCAAGAAACACCTCAAAAAATTTATAGACCACAGGGACAGTCTGCAAAGAAGGACTTTTGGATCTTGAATCTTTAACATGCATTAAGTGGTAGATCTATTCTTTGGAAATCAATTTCTGGGCTCTAAGATCTGAAATAAACCTCCCTTTAGGCACAAGGGAACTACCTTCCCATTCAATTATCGGCTTATGTGGGAAATGGAAACTAACCCTTTGGGTCTGACAATCGAGAGTTGCATAGCATGAATGAAACCAATCCATCCCAAATTCATATCAAAGTCTAACATGTCTAACTATTATAGATCCACTAAGGTCTCCCTACCTTGAACCAACATCACACAACCCCTAAGACCCTTCATGTCTAACTATGCTACACCAAATTCTTCAATTGATAAGCATTAAACTCTACACCCTCCATGTTAGTAGCATGCATCATGTGGTAGATCTTTTACATCGCATAAATAAAGTATTAAGGATCTTCCTCATCTTTAGAATCAGTGAAAATAGGATGACTCAACCTTATAAATTGGCCAACCCTAGTGGCCTCAGATGATAGAGCAACCGAAATAACACACTCAGTCTGAGAGGCCACCAACTAGGTAAGAAAATAAATAGACAAGAAAAACTCAACATTAGACACATCAACTCAAGGGGCTTAAGGAAGGATAGAGGCAATCGGTGGAGCTCCCTCAGGGAAATCAAATGTCCTTAATTGAGTCTGAACTTTTGGAGTTGGACGAGTTTCATCCATATTGTCCTCATACGTGACAGAAGAGTTGCTATAAGCATCAGATATTTTAGGAGACATGATCTGAAAAGCGAACACACGAGTATTAGAGAAGACTCAAAACCTTAGACTCCATAGCTTCAAACAGAATAACAAGAAAGAAAAATATTTCTAAATGCCTCGTAGCCTCTCCCTGATAGGTGTGTCATGTTACACACCCATAAATAAAACTATAATTGACAAGACTTTGTTGGATACCCAATGATACAAAACCTAAGCTCTGATACCATCATTGTCACGACCCAAAACAGGGCCTAGCCGTGACGAGTATCTTAAGTCCTACATGGACCAGAGATCACCCCCTGTACCTAACCAACCTAACCATAACACACCCTAATATTAGATGAATTTCAAACATATAACAAGATAACATGCAACAACCTCAAGGGAATTCTAAATAAGGCCATAACCAACAACCAATTGATCGGCCAAATATCGATCGACACCACCTAATATCCACTATAGTCCAAATAAAGCCTTTTAAACAATGAACCAAATCTGAATATCAAGAAAGTGTCTAGACATGCCCCCCAACTATAGCCAAAACAAATCCAAACAGTTTGAGACATAAGAGAAAAAAACATAAAATATAGATTTCCAATGTATGAAAGCTCACCACTTTAATATCAACTCACGAGATGATCCTAAATCCTAATAACTTAGCAGGAGGAGTAGAAGTATGACTAATTCCTACATCGCATAGCGATACAATTTTTAAAGACGGTTAGCGGGGTGAACGCTAGCATGTAACTTAGGGATTAGGATAACATAATATCATGATCAACAGTTTAAAATCATTCAAAACCAATGCACATAATCAAATGTATATTCATATATTCTTCACATATGGGGATAGGGAGAAAGGTTTAGCATGCACTTAAAACTTTAGCCTAGATTGTGTAGCTCAACCATCATAACATGTGCCCACGAGATAAATAGGCCCCATCTCTCACCCTCTTGTTAGGACTCAGTACATGTAGCCGCACGAATAGGAGAATAATCTTACATTTATGGATGGGGGAATCGAACCTCCCAATCATATACTATGGTGACTTAAGCACCCGATAATGTAATAATTTATGGGGGACTCAAACCTCCCTAATCATAAAATAATAATAAGAGGGACTCGAACGTCCCTAATTACTTTGGCCCCCATATCGAAAAATGTAGTTTTTAGTATCGGTCACTCGGACCTCCATTTTCATGAATCAGCTACACAACCCTTATTAGAGGCCAATTAAAACATGTATCACAAATTCTCATTCTTTGAACCATATTCCAGATTAAGGAATATATTGTTGGTATCTTCATACCAACTACACTTGCAAGGTAAAAACATGTCAAACAATTTCCATTAAACTAAGAAAAATAACTCCTTTTGTTCATTAATACAAGGTGGGGGAACACCGACTCTCTTTGTTCATTAAATTAGACCAGTGTGTTTTAATTCCTTTTTTTTATCATGCGATAGTTCAAGACTAGTTCAACTTCATGAATTTCCATATTTTTAATAAATAAAAACCAATTTCACATCATGGGGTTTGGGTTTTAACCACTTCACAAGTCACAAGTTTGGGAAAATTACAATTCCCTAGTTCATTAACTGTACCCATGCACTCACACATTCAAAACCGTAACTAAAGCATGGAAATTATATATAAACCATGAGAAACATTGTTCAATTCATAAACATTCAAAACCCCTAACCATTATTTTTAAAACCACCCCAACATCTAATGAACAATACTTTAAAATACATGATTTTAACAAATTAACAATGATGGAAGAGTAACATGCCTTAAGCACCAATATATTTTGAAAGAAATCAACCCTCGAATCCTTAGATGACATACTTGATGAAACCTAGCTTGACTTGCTTGAGGGAATTCAGAGAGCCTTTTTAATGTGTTTGAGAAGTTACTTAGATTGTTTCTGAGTGCTAATAATACCGTAAAAAGGTTATAAGATGTGGGTTTTAATTTGTTGTAAGAGAAAAAAATGTCCAGAATGGCCTTAAATTAAAAGATGGAAAAGTGCCGTCTTTGACTATGGGTCAATTAGTAACTCATAGCCACTCCTTACAAATCATCACCACAATTCATAACTAAGACAGATTCTAGGACCCTCACATACTGTTGACCCTATGACTTACTGGTAGCACTTGTAATGAGACCCTATGAGTCATATGGTTTAGCCGTAATCAACACAAGACCGAATTGGGTAAACACTGGACATCCTATTATTTGCACCCAATGACTCGTAACAAGTGCTTACAGCTCATGGTGAGATGCTCATGCTAAAAGTAGAACTTAGCCACTAAATTTCTAATTTGGTTACAATTCCCTCCCAATAACTCATCATGAGTCTTTACGACTCATTCCCTCAAGTTATACCCAAGACAGAAGCTCATACACCATTCACTGGACATCTTACGACTAAGGTCATTTACCCATCAATAAACCCTAGGAATCATTAGGTAAGTTGTTGCCAGGGCAGAAAAATTAGAACTCAGAAAATTTTCAAGGACCAAAACTCGGGGTATTACACATGCATCTTGATGTAGAGGGTTCTTTGGGAGAATCACTCATAATTATCATGGTAGAATAGTTTGGGCATCTTTATAGGGTTTGTATAGTAGGTCAACTGTTCTCATAGTTTAAAAAAACTAGATGTTAGGAGATATAGATAGGAACTCTAGTTTTTGTTCTTTGGGACATGATGGTTCATATGGTTCTTCTGGGTCACCTCAGCTAGAGTTAAGTAGTGGAGTGAATTAATTATGTGAGGATATGGTCATTAGGTGAGGGATTATCCTTTATGTGTGTTTGATACTTCCCGATAATGTTCTTAGCTTTAGCTTTGTGGAACTTATATTTTTACGGCTAGAGCTAGTTCATAAAGTAGTAGGGGTGGTACTAGAGGTGCATGAGGTTTGTGTTATAGTGGTGTGGGGTTGCTCATTAAAGTATAGATCATGGTCAATATTAATCTATACCTAAGAGATTTAAGGCAACGATTCTGATATAATTATCACAAATATTACCTTGATTTGCCATCATTCTACTTCTATATTATTTAACTCAGGGTCTATATTCTCCTAGTAAAATCTAAAAGTGAGGCTCCTCTATAATTCTTTTCCACAAAAGTAGACCCTCTATGTACATCATCATAGACTCTTAATAATGACCCAATATTCCCATTGAAGTTTCCATCCATGAAAAGTATCGAGATGCTCAAAATGCCTCTCGCTGCCTCATCAAGAATCTCCAAAAAGCTTTTTTTCTCCTCCTTATCCAAGCCCACTTGTGGAGCAGTCACTAATAACATTCCATGTGAACTCTTCAATGACCAATTTTATTGACATCAACCTATCGTTGAACCCATTAATATGCCTCACACTACTAAAGTACAATAACTTATACCCATCAATATCCTTCACCTCAGACCTTACCCTTTTGATCTCCTGGACACAATCCATATTAATCCTTATATTTCTAAGAATCTTTACAAGCTCTATGAACTTACCTTGAAGATTTCCTATATTCCAAGACCCAACTCTCATTCTATAGGCTTTTTTATCCCACTTAACCCAACTAACCTTGACGTCTAAACATGAGCTCGACCCTAACCTAGACCTCAACAAAACCCTATACCTAATTTAAACCCCAAACCTAGCCTATGACATGACCCTAGCCTACCATCGACCATCAAACACTACTCAATACGAGAAGGAAATAAGAAGGTACACAAATAAGTAAGGTTAAAAACAAGTAAGCCTGACTTAAAAAGAAACAATGGTTTATAATAACCGAAATTAATAATGAAGTATGAAGCTTTGTCAACTATATACTAAGGAAAAAATAGACATCTACTGGAAAGAACCTAGAATAACCTCAAACTAGAATGAAAACATATGGCACTTCAAACAAGAAATACCAAAAGATGTGCATATATCTTCTAACTACTGCAATGCCATAGAGAAACAGAAACAATAATTAGGATAATCATAGATGAGGTTAATAGATAAAATATGATAAGAATTACCATAGATGATTTGTAATTGGAAGCCATAGTATTTGTGTTAAAGTTTTGGCGACATTACTTGTATGGAATTCCATGCAATATTTTCTCAAATAATTGTAGCTTTTAGTACTTCTTCAACCAATGAGTTTTTAACATAAGATAGCATCATTTGCTTAAGTTACTTAAGGATTATCACCTCATTATTATATATTATCTAGGTAAATCTAATGTAATTGCGGATGCCTTGAGTTGGAAGACAATAAATATAGAGATTTTAGCTTATCTCTTGACTCAGAATCAGACTTTAACCTTGGAGGTTTAATTAGAAGCTAAATAGATTGTAGGCTTGACATTTCAATACCCAAAAGTATATTATCCTTTATTGATACTAGATTTTCTTTAATGGAGAAGATTCTATCTCACTAATTTAATGATGATAGTATGAGAATGATTCAAGATAAGGTGTTGAGTGTTGAGGCAAATACAAAATATCTTTATTCTAATGGTGTTTAAAGAATGGTGGCCAATTTATAAGATGAGAGTTGGTAGATTAATGGGATTTTTTAGAAGAGGAGCATTGTTCTAGATATTCTATTCATCCAGGGGTGACCAAGATGTATCGTGATTTAAATTAGCAATATAGGTGGGGTGGTATATAGATGGATGTAGCACACTTTATAGCTTCTTTCTAGTGTTGTCAATATATGAAAGTCAAGCATATGGGATTAGGAGGTTTTATTTAGATATTACCTATTCCTAGGTAGAAGTTAAAGAAGATCACTATGGACTTTATTAATGTGTTACCCTTTATTCTTATGGTTCTGAAATCATTTGGGTTATCGTGGATAGATTTACCTAATTGTCTCATTTCATACCTACTCAGATTTCCTTTAGTGTCAAGAGGTTGGCTCATATTTATGTTCATGAGGTAATTCATCTTTAGGGCACCCATGTCTATTATTTCAGACAAGGGTTAACTATTCATTTTTAGCTTTTGAAGGATGATTTAGGAAAAGTTGGGTACTCAAGTCGACCCAAGCATAACTTTTCATCCATAGAACGAAGGTCAATGGAAGTATACCATTTAAGTTATTGAGGATATGTTATGGATGTTGGAGGTCTTTGGGAGCAAGATTTAGCCTTATGAGAGTTTGCTTATAATTATAGCTACCATTCGAGTATTGAGATGGCACCTTTCGACGCATTATATGGTAGGCATAGTTTATCTTTGATTGTTTGGTTTTAAACTTCCCATGTTAGACCCCATGGTACTGAATTACTTCGTGAGTGTTTGAATAGAGTTTAGGTGATGCAAGATAGGCTTTGGGTACCCCTGAGTAGGCAAAAGTATTATCCTGACTGCATACTTCATCCTTTGATGTTTGGTATTGGTGATCAAGTTTTCCTTCATGTGTATCCCTTAAATGGAATTGAGGTTTAGGAATTGGGGAAAGCATAGACTGAGGTACACAAGACCATATGGGATACTTCATACAGTTGGAGAGGTTGCTTAAGAGTTGGCCTTACCTCTAGACTTTTTATATTCTTATCCAATCTTTCATGTATCCATACTCCATCACTATACTTTGGATGAGTTCATGTGCTTTGTTGGGATTTGGTTTAGTTAGATAAAAGGTTGAATTTTGTAGAGGATCCAGTTTACATATTAGATAGGGATGTTAGATGGTTGCACTCTAGATAAATTTTAGTGTTTAAGGTTTGGTGGAGACACTGCTCTACCGAGAAGTCTACTTCAGAGTTTGAGTCTGATGTATATAGTAGTTATCCTCTGATCATTACTGATTTAGGTACTTATTACACCTTCTAGTTCAAGGACAAATTAGAGGCTTAATGGTGGATGCTACAATGACTTAATTTGTGAAATTTTACTTTTTATGCAATTAGACAATTTTTCCCTTTTCCTAGTTGCTACATGTTGATTTTGGGGAATAGGGATAGTTGGTAGGTTCCCAATGACTTTTGAGGGTTTTGAGAGAATTTGTGATTTTTAGAGGCTTTAAAAGTTCTAAAGTTGACTTTAGTCAATATTTGATGCTTCGAGTGTCAAATAACAATTTGGACAGTTCTTTTATATTTGGAATGTCGAATTTGGATTAGAATAGGGATGGTTTGGGTTTGGAACCTTTAGTTTAAATTTAAACCATTGCTGTGAAAACTATTAATATTGTCTAAAAAGAGTTTTGAGGGTTAATTTGTTGAAAATAACCTCTTTTCAAAAATCTGACATTGTCATTTTGTCCAGAACATCGAAAATAGCATAGTAGCATAGTTTTTTTGAATTCTCAAAATTCCAAATGATTCTTGAGGGATCAATTGGCAACTTTGTAGCTTAGCAAGTTTGTTAATACAACTAATAGATGGTGCAATCGCTTAAGCGGATGCAATCATTAAGCCAGTAAAGCGGCAATTGTTATACATATATACCCCTTTTTGAAATTTTCAGGATTTCATAACCTTTGAGCTTTGGCTTGGTTGATTTTCATGGTTTTCATCACCATTTGAGCTTACGTAAGATCCAAAGCCATATATTCATTGTTAGAAATTTATTATATCATTGAAAACACTTTTTAATCATGATTCTAGATAGGATTTTAAATAATTTATCGGTAAATCTTATGAATGGGTTTTCTTTGATTTGGAGCTCATTTTAAACTCAATTCCGCTTGGGCTTTCAATGATGGACTCTTATAACATTGGGTAACTTGTTTATAAAATTAAATAACGATTTTTCACCTCTCACTTTTTGTCACGACCCAAACCAGGGCCTGAATTTGACGGGCACCCCAAGCCAACCAAGGCCTTACCCTAACCTTATCTGAAGAGCATAATAGTATTGATAAACAGTGGAAACCAATTAAGGTGATATGTGAGGAATATATATAACTCAAAGAAAGTTAAAGAGTCAAAACAAAAATTAACAATGATACCCAACACTGTACACAAAATACTCTAATCCAAAGTGTACAACCTAAGTCAGGAGATACAACCCGACTATAACAAAAGAAATCCCAATAGTACTAGAATAATGAATGAAAACTAAAAGAGAGACCAAGCCTTCTAAAAGATGGAGGGCTCACCACAACACAACTGACCGAAAGGGATATCAAACCTCCTAACGTTGAACTGGATCACAAGAAAAACCCTAGAATCCTACAACATGAAATGATGTAGCATTCAGAGATGGTCAGTATGACGAGTACTTGAATGAAATCCAAGAAAAGGGATAAAACATGTATACATTTACCAAATCCAGTTATAAACCACATGCACAACATGTATATATAAATAATAGGATGTCGGGGTATGGGCAAGGGAAAAGTTAAATGAGCATTGAGCATTGAAAATTTAATCGTGAATAGTATAGAATTCATCATCATCTAATGACCGAAATTCAATATGATTCATTAAGTACCCACAGGTTATATGGATCTGATCTCTCCAATCGGTAGGGCCCCAATGTGTGTTGGCCATATGAACTGAGGTTAGCTAGAGTTACAAATAGACTAAAGCCACAGTACATATTATCCTCATGTTAAGGACATAATATGATTGTCCAATTAAGGTACGACATACCTATTCCAGAAAACATAGGTTTTGGGGATTCATCATGAAGACTCACGCCTTCACAGTGAGCTATATAATTCTCTGTAGAGCCTAATTAAAACAATTTGCACATCACATTAATCATGCAAACATTTATTAGGCATAATCATATTGATATCATCATATCAAGACTTTAAAGGCTCTCATATCATGCCAAGAAAACATTATCATAGAACATTATCCACTTCTTAACCCCATAATTCAAAATCATGCTCATATTCATCATTAATTTTCTTGAAAATCTCACAACAGTAATAAAGTTCAACACTTTCAATATTCCAAACAAATGGGGAATTATCTTTGTTCGTCATCATAATTCAAAGTTTTTTCATAGACTTGAAATTCATAATTTCTAGCTTTCATAACCTTCACCCAAGGGCGAATCAGGAGTCATGTAAACCATTTTTCCATTAATGCCAATGTTTCAAAGGACAATTTAAACACCATAAAATATTTGTTAAAGACCAAATTTATCAAATGAGTTGAGGTTCATGTATTTATCATGCCAAATTCCATAAACAATGTGAAATCAAGTATCAATTTCTATCTTTTCCATAAGACACAATTTCCATTCACAATCCACAGTTTAAACCATGAAGAAAAACCATTAAAACAATGGAAAAATCATGCGAGTGTTAAACAAACAAAAACCCTCAACCCTAGATTAACCAAGAATTCAAGAACACGTATGAAATCATGTAAATTGATGAAATAGTACAATTATTAAAATAGGAAGTGTACAACATGTCTTTTGATATAAGTATTTTGAGAAGAACTTGAATTTGAAGCCTCATAAGTGAAACTTTGAGAATGAAACCTAATTTTATTTTTCTTGAGAGTAGAGAGGAGAAAGAAAGATGAGAAAATTATATCTACAAAGTAAATAGCATTCAAAGAGTAATTTAAGCTGTGGGGGTATGTTTGAGGTAAGGAAAAGATCAAAATACCCCTAAAGAAACAAAACAAAATTGTAGGAATTTCTCAGTTGACAACCCATCAATTTGATGACAACTCATCAACCTACTCATCAATCTCTAGATGGATTTGGCCATTTAATGGTTAAATTCGATGACTTGAGGTGTCAACTCGTCACCTAGTTGACTACTCATGAACTTAGTCGTCACCTTATAGCTGGCAGACACTCCCAAGAAAAATAAGTATAACTTTCTACTTCGATATCGGATTAAATTGAAATCAGATGCATTGAAAAAAAAGACTCGAATATATTTAATTTGATATATAGTAGGTCAGATAACACATTATACTATAGGAATAATGGTCATTGGAAGGTGACCCAAGTTGAAATATCCACTAAAACTCAAATGGTAGAAAAGTTCTCAACTCGTCTTTGAGTTAGAAGATTTATATGATCTCAATTCCTATCCAAAGATGTTACCACACTATAGAATTGATTATCAAACTTATATTAACATAGAACCATTGTGTTAGGGTTTATACACGTAGGAACAACGGTTCATATTCAAGCCCAAAAATGTGGGATGTTACATTATCTCCCCCTTAGAATCACTCATCCTTGAATGACGGGTAGAAACTTATTGAAGATCTAGAAGTTTGGAATAAAGAATGTAATCTCACATTAGAAATTCTACCTTAACACGACATACATAGGCATCAAATGAAAAGGGTTCTATGACATCACTAAATTAATCGTGTAAGCACAAAGCATGGGATAGACAGACATGAATAGACATGATCTTGGGCATGAGTTACATTGGAATATAATCATAAAAACATAAGACATGAAATCTTTAACGAATCATCGACCTAACTAAGATTTAATACAAGGCATGAAAACATATTTTCATGGGACATAATAATAGAATAGAAGCATTCTCCACCTCTAATGATATGTTTTATAGACCATTAATACAAATACAATTTTCAAATATGCTTTCATCTATGAATACCGCACTTCACACACTTAAATATTCCCCTGCTAAAGAAATAACTATGAGAGCTCAAATCTAACTACATATTTATTCTATGTTGAAGCCTAACTCAAAGTAAAATGATGCTAGCAATAAGATATGGGACCCTATATTCAACACCTCATCATGAATACTACTCCATCTTATCACTATAATCAAACAACATCAGGTCTTAATCAAGGAGTACTGACTATAAAACACAATGGTTTGAGTATCTATCAATCACAACATTCAAGCCTATCTTTACTACAATCACTATATGGATCACCCTGTCAAAATTGAGAACCTCAATCACTCTCACAAAGATTTTCTCCACATCTCTCCTTCCTAACTATTTCAGATAGTGAAAGTTTATCTCACTCTCCCCTCTTCATCTATAACCTTAGCGTAGTAGCCACACCTTAAATTATTCATAATAAAGCACATCTACTGTCTTATATACCACATCGTTATTCTTTCATAGCTATTGTCATCCTATCATAAGGAAGTTTATTGTAACACCCCAATTTGCTGAACTGGAATGCTATACGATTCTTATGACCCCGAGGGACCACAAGCTAACCCATGAATGATATCTGTACCTGTACACTGCATAATATACTTGTAGAATGCGGAAAACATGAACAATAGTCCATAAGATTCAGCTGAATAGAATATCTAATAAATAATAACATCCATATAGGGTAACAAATACCTAAAAACAACTAAAAGATGAATCTAAAATCTAACCTTAATCTGAAAGCCTCTAAATACTGTCTAAAATAAGGAGTTGAAGGAACATGTGTCCAACTAACTCCGTCTAGCAAAACTGAACTGAAATAATAAATGAAATAAAATAATATCGTCCTCGAATGGATGAGGACTCACTGTAACTCTGCGACTGGAATACTACTGCTAATCTGGAACTCGTGTCTTTGAACCTATGGTGTAACATGAAAAAAAGCACCATAGCGTAAATGCATTAGTACGACTGGGAGTACTGAGTATACGAGTGAGGTAGGCTAAATGCACAAAGGTTTACATGCATTAACAATGCTAACTGATATAAATATAAGAGTACAAACATGCATACATAGTAACTAAAATCGTGAATACATGATATCTTGATCTGTATGCTAATACATGGTTTACTGTTATCTAACATGACTGATACTGAAATTTTGATAACATGGATGACTGTGTCTGACAATCCTGAATCTGATGGATCTACCTGAGTTCCATAATGTAACTGAATTGACTCTAACTGAAAGTCTTGGTATACTAAAATCTGAAGAACTATCTAAGTTCTTTTACTAAGATTGGGACTAAAACTGTGGAAGGTAGTTGCTTAAACGACATGCCCCAATAACGTATATAGCTAGGTTGGGGTTTAATCTCTGCCCCAACTGGAGGGGTGTCAATACCGCACCACTAGTAAGGACAGTTATGAGTGACCCTTAGTTGGCAGGTACTCAAATGAGAATGGTGGGAACCCTAAATTGACAAGTTAAGCCACCTCATCAATCCTAATTTGGTAGGTTAAGATGTCTCAACCTACATAAGATACGAAGTTCTAGAACACAAGGATGACTACTAAGAATCACACCCTAAACTGGCAGGTGTGTTCCCATCCTTAGGTTCACTCAGTGCTAACTTCTACTCCCATCTGAAGAGACTGAACATGATTTAACTCGCTATACATGGACTGAGTAATTGACTTTTATTGACTGACGGAATAGTACTACTATCTGAGAATTTATTGAGATCATGAGATTTCTGAGATTTCTTGAGTCACATAACTGACTGAGTTCTATAGATCATGGCTTGACTGAGATTATTGTGATAACGTGACAGGGCTGTAGGCACACATCTATATTTTTCAGGTAATAGTACCCCCAGGACTCGATGGAAGGAAACTGACACACATAACTGACTTGATCATAAAATAGAGTCCACAATTCACCATATCATAAGTAGGGTATTTCACACTAAGCATAGTTCTCAACATCTTACGAATGAAAAGAAAATTCATACAACATGTGTATATTTGCATGGCTTCAATATCATGCTCAATCCATATCACAACAACGACGCATATCAATCACGTGGAATTCATGTGAAATCAGAAAGCATAGAGCAAGGACTTGTCATTTAAGCACTATTAAATTATGGGACATGAATTCTATCATCCTAGGCCTATTATCAAACACTTTGCATGCATTATTTTAGCTTAGATATGTTTTCATGAATTTACCCATTTTAAACCACATAAAGTTCATGGATTTCAACTAATGAACACATATACTTCATGAAAACACCTTTAGATATCATCTTGAAACTTAAACAACAATCATCAACATGTACATGGTCATATCACAACAATACAATCACAATATAATATTTAAAACATGGTTCTTCATCTCTATGAATGAAATGGATCCATAGATGAACACTACACATACCTTAGATGGAAGATTCTTGATGATTGATGGAGAAATTTGCTTGAACTTGAATCCCCAATTGAAAAGCCTAATGTGTTCTTGAGAGGATTTTGAGAGAAAGAGTATGTTTTGGTGAAATAAAGGCTTAATTCTGTGTTTATGGAATATATATAGGGGTGAAAAGATGACCCAAATACCCCTCTAGATGCGTCATTTAATTTCTATGAAAATTACCCGATTTGGGCCCCCGACGCGATGCAGAGATATTATGTTGCCCTCTGTTTGTGACCTGGAAACTCATTGCAATGCGGTGGAATCACGTAGAGACATTAGAAATTCACAAACGTTATTTTGGCTTATGGCGTGATGCGCCCCTGACTGAAATGACGCTGCTGAAACTTTAAATCGCCATAACTTCTTCACCGGATGTCCATTTTAGGCGAATTTGGTATCGATGGAAAGCTTATTAAATTCTATACAATTTGGAGGTATTAATATTCCAAAATACCACCTATATATAAATTTATGCTTGTTCAAATATGACCTATGTGAAATCACACATGAAAACTTGGTAGATTCAAAAGTTCTTCGGTTGGCTTACTCTAAGTGACTCTTATGAACACGATTAACACATCATAAGCTCTATTATCACTAGGATAATCATCCTAATTCATGTACTTAAATATGAATCATAGTATAGGAGGTTTCATATGTAGGAACAACGGTTTATTTTCTAGCTTAGAAATATACGGGGTATTACAATATCTCCCCCTTAGAAACATTCATCCTCGAATGAGACTAACTGAAATGTGGAGAGATGATAAACTAGAGTACGTAAAAGACATACACTACTAGAACATTATCTCATGACAAACATGGCTGATAAGCTAAACATATCATGCTGGATATGCATATTTGATGCATGAGTAATTTATTCATGAATGTAGAGATTTCAGATAACTGAGTTCTCCCAATGAGAATGCATATTTGATGCATGATTATACAATAGAATGATACATGAATGCATGAATGAATATATAATTGTACTTGATACCATATTTGTGATGAAATGTGAGCATGAACTGAATACCAAGTTGTATAGAATACTGAATGGGAAACTGAATAAGCTTAAGGAGAACTGTTACCTTGAGCTTGATTTGGATTGGCGGAGAAAAGGTGAGGATACTTGGTATGCATGTCTGCTTCTGCTTCCCAAGTATCTCCCACAATGGACTGATTTCACCAAAGAACTTTGACTAGAGGGACTTCTTTGTTCATTAGTCTACGAGTCTGATAGTCTAGAATTTCGACCGGAATTTCCTCATAGAAGAGACTGTTCTAACTGTCAATGCTCTGAATAGGGACTATGACTGATGGATAAACTATACACTTCTTGAGCAAAGAGACATGAAAGACTGGATAAACTGAGGCTAGATCTGAAGGCAATTCGAGCTCATAAGCTACCTTGGCTAAGCGACTGAGAATCTTGAAGGGACCGATATATCAGGGACTGAGCTTTCCCTTCTTGCCAAACTGCTTCACTCTCTTCATAGGAGAGATCTTTAGATAGACATAGTCATTGACCTTAAACTCGAGATCCTTTCTATGAACGTCAACATATGACTTCTGTCAGCTCTGAGCAGCCCAGAGTCTTTCTCTGATTAACTGGACTTTCTCTAAGGCGTTAAATACTAAGTCAGGCCCTATGACTGAGGCCTCACTAACTTTGAACCACCCAATTGGAGATCTGCACCTCCTACCATAGAGATCTTAGAACAAAACAATTTTAATACAGGAATGATAGCTATTGTTTTATGCAAACTCAATCAAAGATAAGTGGTCATCCCAACTTCCCTCGAAATCAATTGCACATGACCTTAGCATATCTTTAAGAGTTTGAATGGTCCTTTCTTCTTGACCATCTATCTGAGGATGAAAAGCTATACTGAGATAAACTTAGGTACCAAGACCATTTTGGAATACTTTCCAGAAGTGAGAGATGAACTAGGTACCTCTGTCTGAGATGATAGATAATGGAACACCGTGTAATCTAACCAACTCCCTGATATAGAGTTTGGCATGATCCTTAGGTGAATAAGAGGTATGGACTAGAAGGAAATGGGATGACTTGGTCATTCTATCTACAATGACCCAAACTGAATATGATGATGACGAGTTTGAGGAAAACCTATCACGAAGTCCATGTTCACTTCTTCCCACCTCCAAGTAGGAATGGTGAACTCCTGCATGGAACCACTAGGTTTCTGATGCTCTATCTTAACCTGCTGACTCGTAGGGCACTTAGCCACAAATTCTGCAACATCTCTCTTCATCCCACTTCACCAATAGATCTCCCATAGGTCATGGTACATCTTAGTGGCCCCTGGATGAATAGAGTATCGTGCACCATGTGCTTTCGCAAGAATTCGCTGCCTTATGTCATCTACGTCTGGAACATAAAGACGACCCTGATAACAAAGAACACCATCTCTCCCTTGGGAGAAAACCTCTATTTTCTTATTTTGAGTTAGAACTACTCTAAACACATACACTGCCCTCTGAAGAGTCGACTAACCGAATGCCTAGTCTGGAAAGCTGGTGGACTTCTTGGACTAACTTCTTCTTACTATCATCAACATGAGAAATACTACCCATAGAGAGTCTACTGAGAGCGTCGGCCACTACATTGGCCTTGCCCGGATAATAGAGAACACTCATGTCATAATCTTTCAAGAGCTCTAACCACCTTCTCTGACGAAGATTAAGATCTTTATGAGAAAAGACATATTGGAGACTCTTATGATCTGTGAAGATATATACATAAACTCCATATAGATAATTCCACCAAATCTTCAAGACAAATACTATGGCTGCTAACTCAAGATCATGAGTAGGATAATTCTTCTCATGGGGCTTTAACTGCCTGGAGGCGTAGGCTATGACCTTACCATGATGCATTAGGACACAACCCAAACCTACTATGGATGCATCACAGTATACTACAAACCCATCTGAACCATCTGGAATAGCTAAGATGAGAGTTGAGGTGAGTCGAGTCTTCAATTCCTGAAAACTCTTCTCGAAAGGATATGACCACTGAAACTTGACCTTATTCTGAGTCAATCTGGACATGGTGGATGCAATAGAATAAAATACCTCAACAAACCGCCTGTAATAGCTAGCCAAACCCAAGAAACTCCTGATATCTGATGGAGAGATAGGGCGAGGCCAGTTTCTTATCATTTAGGTTTTCTGAGGATCTACTCTAATGCTATCACCAAAAATAATTTGGCCAAGGAATGCTACTGACCTTATCAAAAACTCGCACTTACTGAATTTGGCAAATAGTTGGTGATCTCTGAGAGTCTGAAGAACAATTCTGAGATGGTCTGAATGATCACGCTCTGTGCGAGAATAGACCAGGATATCATTTATGAAGACTATAACGAACATGTCCAAGTACTGCATGAACAAACGGTTCATCAAGTCCATGAAAGCGGATGGGGAATTGGTAAGACCAACAGACATAACTAGAAATTTGAAGTGACCATACCGAGTACGAAAAGCTGTCTTCGGGATGTCACAATTTCTAACTCTGAGCTGATGATAGCCTGATCTGAGGTCTATCTTGGAGAAATAACTGGCACCTTGACGTTGGTCAAACAAGTCATCTATTCTGGGAAGAGGATACTTTTTCTTGACCGTAACTTTGTTGAGATGACGGTAATCAATACACATCCTGAGAGAATTGTCTTTCTTACGCACGAATAAGTCTGATACACCCCATGGGGAAATGCTGGGTCTAATGAATACCTTATCTAAGAGATCCTTCAACTGATCCTTCAGTTCTTTGAGTTCTGCTGGTGTCATTTTGTTTGGCGGAATAGAAATAGGTTGAGTATCTTGAATAAAGTCAATGCCGAAGTCTATTTCCTTTTCGGGAGGAATGCTTGGAAGATCTTTGGGAAAGATATATGAATATTCATTAACCACTAGGATTGATTCAAAGCTAGAAGATTCGGAACCAGAGTCTTTAACATGAACGAGATGATAAACACATCCCTTAGAAATCATTTTCCTTGCACGAAGGTAGGAAACAAGATGACCCCTGAAAGATGAAGTACTACCCTTCCACTCTAGGAAAGGCTCATTTGGGAACTAAAATTGAACTATTCTATTTCTGCAGTCGTCTGTTGCATAGAAGGAATGAAGCCAATCCATGTCAAAAATGACATCAAAATTAGTCATCTCTAACTCGACTAAATCTACTGATGTGGCTTTCTGAAATATCATAACCAGGAAGTTCCTATATATCCATTGAGCTATGATGGTTTTACCCACTAGGGTAGAGACTAAAAAGGGCTCTGCTAAAATTTTGGGACTGATTTCGAAATCGCCTTCTATATAAGGAGTAACAAAAGACAAGGATGCACCTGGATCTAGCAAAATCGTAAATATGAACATGGAAAATCTATAATGTACCAGTAACGACATCAGGAGAATTTTCCTGATCCTGTCAGGACTGAAGAGCATAGAGTATTTTTGGCCATTGCCCACTAGCAACACTGGAAGTGGCACCTTGCTAATTTGGGCCACCGAACTGGGCTGTGGAATGATTTTTCTGACCCTGTAGACTTGACTGTGGACAGTTCTAATCCTGTGTACTGTCTTTCCACAACCAAAACAAATATCACTACCAGATCTACAGGTACTCTTATGGTTCTTACCATAAGTCTGACACAGGGAATTAGTTCGGGCACTACTGAAATAGCCCTGAGACTTAGAGCCTGGTTCTCGATCTTTGTTGCCGTCTTTAAATTTTGGCACTGGGGCATTGGAGCACGAAAGAGATTGAACTACAGGCTTATGATAGAACTGCGAACAGTTTCCTCCTTCTGATTTGGGTTGAGCAAAACTAAAACTGCCTGATCATGCTCTCTTTTTCAGCCTCTCCCTAATTCTAATCTTCTTCTCTTCTATTTGCTGAGCATGGGTCATGATCTAGGCTAAAGTCATATCACTGTTCAACATTGTAGACCTACACTCATTTACCATGCTATCATTCACTCCTGAAACAAACTTGCCCATCTTAGCCCTGTTGTCTACAACCACATGAGGGTCATTTCTGGCTAGCTGAGTAAATCTAAGAGAATACTCTTTAACCATGATATTTCCCTGACTGAGGTTGATGAACTCCAGAACTTTTGCATCCCTCAGCTCTTGGGGAAATAATCTGTCTAAGAAAGCCGTGAAAATTCCTCCCATTCTGTAGGACCTACACCATCTACCCTCTCGGACTTCCACTATTTGTACCAAGTGTGAGCAACATCCTGTAACTGGTATACGGCTAAATCAGCACTCTGACAAGAAGTAACTCCCATGATGTCTATGGCCTTCTGGACTTTGTCAATGAATTCTTGAGGGTCTTCATCAGAATTAGACCTGAAGAAAGATGGAGGGTTCATTCAGGTGAAGTCACGAATCCTAGCTGCGGCTGAGTTGGCCATTGGATTGGCTGGAATAACTGGTGGCCATTCATTTTGGGTAGACACAGACTGAGAAAGTGTTGTGAATGTGACCCTAAACTCCGCATGAGAAATATGTTCGACCAAAGGATCTTTGGGCTGAGGAAAGGGATGGTTTCTTCTCTTTGGAGGCATATTTTGAAATAAGAGAAGAACGAATTAGACTGAGAGTTTAACTTGAGATTATGCTCACTAGAGCGACATGAATACTAAAAGAGGGCAAACTATTCCTAAAACATCTCATAGCCTTTTGCACATAAATGTGGCGTGCAACACACCCATGCACAAGACTCTACTAGATGCGAATTTCAGACTTCCTAGGACTCTATTGAACCTTAGGCTCTGATACAAAGTTTGTAACACCCGATTTGCTGAATCGAAATGCTACACGGTGCTTATGACCCCGAGGGACCACAAGCTAACCCACGACTAATATCTGTACGTGTACACTACATAATATACTTTTAGAATGCGAAAAACATGAACAATAGGCCATAAGGTCAACTGAATAAAATATTTGATAAATAATAACATCCATATAGGGTAATAAATACCTAAAAACAACTGGAAGCTGAATCTAAAATCTGAACTAAATCCAAAAGCCTCTAAATACTGTCTGAAATAAGGAGTTGAAAGAACATGTCTCCAACTAAATCCGTCTAGCAAAACTAAACTAAAATAATGAATGAAATAAAATAATATCATCCTCGAATGGATGAGGACTCACTGCAACTCTGCGACTGGAATGCTACTGTTGATCTATAACTTGTGTCTCTAAACCTATGGTGTAACATGAAAGAAAGTACCATAGCGCAAATGCGTCAGTACGACTGGGAGTACTGAGTATACGAGTGAGGTAGGATAAATACAAAAGGGTTTACATGCATGAACAATGCTAACTGACTGACTGATATGAACGTAAGAGTACAAACATGCATACATAGTAACTAAAATTGTGAATACATAATATATGGATCTGTACGCTAATACATGGTTTACTATTATCTAACATGACTGATACTGAAATTTTGATAACATGGATGACTGTGTCTGACAGTCCTGAATCTGATGGAACTACCTGAGTTTCGTAATGCAACTTAATTGATTGTAACTAACAGTCCTGGTATACTGAAATCTGAAGAACTATCTGAGTTCTTTTACTGAGACTGGGACTAAAACTATGGGAGGTGGTTTCTTAACCAACATTCCCTAATAATGCATATAGCTAGGTTGGGTTTCAATCTCTTCACCGACATGAAGGGTGTCAAAACCGCGCCGCTGGTAAGGACAGCTGTAAGTGAACCATAGCTGGTAGGTACTCGAATGAGAATGGTGGGAACCCTAAACTGACAGGTTAAGACACCTCATCAACCCTAATATAGAAGGTTAAGATGTCTCAACCTACGCTGGCTACGTAGTTCTGGAACACAAGGATGACTACTAAGAATCACACCCTAAACTGTCAGGTGAGTTCCCATCCTTGCGTTCACTCGGTGATAACTTCTACTCCTATCTGAAGAGACCGAACATGATTTAACTGGCTGTATATGGACTGAGTAACTGACTTCCGTTGACTGACGGAATAGTACTACTATCTGAGAATTTATTGAGATCATGAGATTTCTGATATTTCCTGAGTCACATGACTGACCGAGTTCTATAGATCATGGCTTGACTGAGATTATCCTGATAATGTGACATGGATCTAGGCACATAGCTATATTTTTTGAGTACTAGTACCACCAGGACTCGATAGAACAAAACAAACACACATAACTGACTTGATCATAAAATGGAGTCGACAATTCACCAAATCATAAGTAGGGGATTTCACACTAAGCATAGTTCTCAACATCATACGTCTGGAAGGGAAATTCATACAACATGTGTATACTTGGATAGCTTCAATATTATGCTCAATCCATATCACAACAACGACGCGTATCAATTACGTGGAATTCATGTGAAATCATAAAGCATAGAGCATGGACTTGTTTTTTAAGCACTATTAAATCATGGGACATGAATTCTATCATCCTAGGCCGTTTATCAAACACTTTTCATGCATTCTTTTAGCTTAGGTATGTTTTCATGAATTTCCTCATTTTAAACCATATAAAGTTCATGGATTTCAACTAACGAACACATATACTTCATGAAAACACCTTTAGATATCATATTGAAACTTAAACAACTATCATCAACATGTACATAGTCATATCACAATAAGACAATCACAATATAATATTTAAAATATGGTTTGTGAGATCTATGAATGAAATGGATCCATAGATCAATACTATCCATACCTTAGATGGAAGATTCTTGATGATTGATGGAGAAATTTGTTTGAACTTGAATCCCCAATTGAAAACCCTAGTGTGTTCTTGAGAGGATTTTGAGATAAAAAGTATGTTTTGGTGAAATAAGGGATTAATTTCGTGTTTATGGAATATATATAGGGGTGGAAAGATGACCCAAATACCCTTTTAGATGCATCATTTAATTTCTGTGAAAATTACCCGATTTGGGCCCCCGACGTGATGGAGAGATATCGCGTTGCCCCCCGTTTATGACCTGGAAACTCACCGCAACGCGGTGGAATCGCGGAGAGACACTGCAAATTGACAAACGTCATTTAAGCTTACGGCGTGACGCGCCACTGACTAAAATGACACTGCTGAAACTTTAAATCGCCATAACTTCTTCACCGGGTGTCTGTTTTAGGCGAATTTTGTATCGACGGAAAACTTATTCAATTATCTACAATTTGGAGGGTATAAATATGCTAAAATACCACCTATAAACCAAGTTATGCTCATTCAAAGATTACCTATGTGAAATCACACACGAAAACTTGGTGGATTCAAAAGTTCTTATCTTGGCTTACTCTAAGTGACTCTTATGAACTTGCTTAACACATCATAATTTCTATTATGGCTAGGATACTCATCCTAATTCATGTACTCAAATATGAATCACAGGATAGGAGGTTTCGTGTGTAGGAACAACGTTTCATTTTCTAGCTTAGAAATATATGGGGTATTACAGTTATTGAGGGACAAGAGTACAAACATCAAGAATGGGAGTGACACTACTTAATTATAACTTATATTCGTCATACTACTTAAGGTGAGACCTACAAAATTAATTTTTGTATAATAGGCATTAAATACTTGATAGAAAATACCTAGATCATAAATAAAGGGTCGTCCAGGTGTAAATATAACATTACATGAGTTCTTCGGACTTGGCACTAAGAGGAACATGAGTGCATATATCATGAGTCATATAAAATGAAGCCAGGATTCATATATTCAAAGAAATAAGACAAGGATTGCCACTTGAAGCTATTGCTTGTCATTCTAAGAACTCGGAATGGTCACGGGTTTATATACATACCATCACTTTGGGCTAAGACATGACATAAAATGATTTGGTAATATATAGAGAGTGTAGTTTCTTACAACAAACATGAGTGAGACATGTGATTATGGATTGAGAGAATCATATCATAGAGCTTGAATACTTGGAAGCTTAGCTTGCTAAGGGTCGTTATTGCTTCTAATTCAGGGGTTGGAGCATGGACATAAGTTGCATAGGGAACTCGAACCTTAGGTATAGGCACAAATTGAAGACATACGACATTGATAGAATGCACTCTTAAACCAAAGTAGGAGGAATTTGGTAGGATAAGAATAGAGTAATCATTACTCTTCCCTTAAACTTACCACCATGGGAAAATTCAAGATATACCTTAGTTCATAATATCCCCATTAGCTCAAAGGTAACTATCCTAGACTTGCGTAAGAATCCTCTATTTAAATCTACAAGCACAACACTAAACACAGTGGGGTAGCACCATACACATGAACACCAAACTATAATTGAAAGGCAATGATTTTAGGGGATACTACTCTTAAGTTTTGCTAGCCTCTATATATATCACCCTACAACTCACACTCTTATGAGCCTACCCATCCACATTTCTTAACGCATAATAATCCATTTTCATTGCTTGGTATACTGACATTAAACCTCTAATCGCATAACCTCACAACTTAACAAAATTTATAAAACTATAGAAAGGGTCCACATTACCTATCTATATTTTTTCAATGCAACTCTAAAGAAAACCATATAAAAACTCCCTATATTCCTCCATACTAAGAAATTCAAGAACATGGACTAGGTACACATGGCAATTATACACTTAAAACCTTATCTAAAAACATGCTACCTGGGGTTCATCTTTTTCTTATATACCTAACGCTTTTATCCACCAAATGACTTAGCCTCAATTCATTATTTTAACACTAGTCATATATATATTTATCACATTTATCCACTCAAATTGTTTCATAGGTTATCAATATAAGTTCTTTCACACATCAAATTGAGCCTACTAATTTACTCATACCAATATCACATCACTATCCTCGAGTGAACATTCTTATCACCAAAATCAACATCTAAAGTTCAAGAACACCTATTACCAATCATGTATTAAAAATAAAACATCCCACATTTTGTATCAGTCCATCAAAATATAAGATAAATTGATCAATCTAAACTCTTTACTCCACTTCATTACGAACTACACACACATCATCTTCACAACATTACTACTATGCCTTAAAATCGATTACATATCTTCTCACCTACTAGATTGGCTTACAACTGCTAAGTAAAAAAATCAAGGGACTCTTGCTGTAGTAAGACCATATAATCAGGATACTGGATCTTAATCAGATAACATAACTCATTACAGTCTATTACTACATCCTCCTTCCACACATCTTTTCTACTTACCCATACATGTCTTTAACTTCCTTCAATTTTCTATAAACATCACTGGTTCCCCCTTCCTATGATTTAACAATTTTGAATTTAAATTTTAAATCACCATAACTAATCATTTACTCTACTAACTATTATAGAATCTACACATCTTCATGCAACCACAACAAATCACCATAAGAGCATACCACCCCCAACACTCACATAAAGCTTGCACAAATATATTGTCTTTTTATTGACTTAAAAGATACCCTTACCTGAACTTCTAATGTATGACTTTATATCACTAAACTTGGGATCATCTTAATATCAATAGGTCATAACACCCCTATTTATATTACCTCTCAGGAGGAAACACTATCCTAACATTTATATACATACTTTCCTCTTTAAGTGTAATGCCTCGAGGGTACACCCTAGGCGGTAAACGGTGCTTACAGTCCCGAGAAAGCACAAGCTAATCCATGAGCTGGTACCTACTGAGAGAACTGAATAAAACTGATCACAAAATATCATATGTGAAATTAACTATGGAATTCCATAAGGTTTTAAGTCATAAATATGATAAGTCTATGAGATAAAACCGATAATACTAATAAAACATTTGAAATGATAAATGAAGTCTAAAAACTAACTATCCGAACTAGTGGAAAAAGACTCTAATCTGATTGAATAGAAGTTGATGGGACAGACCCCAACTAACTCCAACTAACTACTAAACTAAAAGAATGAAAATAAATAGAGTCTGTCCTCGAAATATGAGGACTCACCACTACTACTGCTTATAACCTGGAAAGTTAATGCACGATCTGGGAACTAAGTGTCCAAACCTATGATATGATACATCATAGTGCAAGAAAAAAGTATGCAATCAGTACTTTGAATGCACTGGTATGCTAAATGAGGTAGGATGATAAGCATGGTTTCGTGTGCATGAAAAATAACTGACTGAATAAATAGCATGAAATACTAAATAGATCTCATGAAATTTGTAAATACTAAGGATGCATGGAATCTATAAATAATAATGATGTATGGAATCTGTAATTATTGAAGATGCATGACCAGGTATAAAATATGTTCTGAATATAAACTCTAAACAGAAATACTGGAATCTAATAACTGAAATACTGGAATATGATAACTGAATTACTGATATCTGTATGCTATGGTCAAGAAACTAAAAATGAATTACTGAACTGATTACTGGACTGAGACTGTGGGAGCTATCATCTAACTGACATGCCCTAATGAGTAAATTTAGGGTTCAACCTGTGACCCCAGTTTGAAGGGTGTCAGTACCGTGCCACGAGTACTAACACCGGCTATATGGATCCACTAAAGTGTTGTCCTGAAGGACTAAGGGTCTCCCTCGACTAGAAGGGCCCTAATAAGATCAACCCTCAATTAGTAGGTTAACATCTCAACCTATGCTGGCTATGTAGTTCTGTAACACAGGGAATACTACTAAAGGTCACACCCTCGATTGGAAGGTGAACCCTCATCCCTAGGTTTGCTCGGTGCTAAATACTGCCCCCAACTAAACTAACTCAGAATACTGAAATATTCTGAGTTTAACTGATTATGATGACTGGCTGAACTGGTAAGACTCATAACATATTCTAAGACTATTCTGAAAACACCGAGACTAAGTAAAAAACTATGTTTTTGGGTATTCATAACCCCCTAGGACTCGATAACAACAATAGTAAAATAGTACTAAAACCATGGGGACATAATATAGAAGCATTTATTCAAAATCCATTCCTGTAGGCATTTTATCATACACTTAATATTCATGGTTCATGCTAAGCATAAGAATAGTTTAAAGTTTATAGTAGTAGCATGGTTTCAACATCAATATCTATAATTCATGATTTGAATAAGTGAACAACTTCATTCACATGTATAGGGTTTAATAATAACATCAATTTCATGTAAACATGACAAAGAATAAAAATTCATGGAGGTGCATGGTTAAAATCACAATAACTTTTAAAGATCACAATTTTGAATTTAAAAATAGATACTTAGACTCCATGGGTGAAAGGAACCAATATATGAAAACCTAACATACCTGGGTTGATGAATTCATGAGAATCGATAGTGAATTCTTGAGATTTGAGCATGAATCTTGAGGGCTAGGGTTTGTTTTTGAAAGAGATTACTTTTGATTTGGGAGAAATTGAATAAGATTATAATCTAATAGGCTAGTGGGGATTTAATCCCATGTTTTTCATGGATTGGGGTCAAGGGAAAAAGACCAAACTACCCCATCGAGAAGTTTAATTTTCATCACTGAAAATCTCGATATTGACCATCACCGAGTCACTGGAATTTCACTGTAAATGTAGTCCAAGGATGAGTGCGAAATTGCACCTTGGAGCGATGCAGTGCTATCACGTTGCGTCATTGGAAAATGGACGATCGTGTATTTTCACCTTGGTGAAATGTGGCACCATCGCGGTTCTTTATTGGAAAAGGATGAGTGCGAAATTGCATTCACCTCGATGTGGTGTCGGTCAAATTAGGAATTTTGATACGAAATGGGAAAATTGGGTTGAGTTATTAGAAAGAGAGGAATGTGAACAAGAACTTCACCACAATGTGTGCTAATCACAGTGCTACACTGGAAATTGGACAATTGCAAATTTTTCCTTCACCGCGACATGGTACTTATTGCGGTGTTCTACTGGTCTGCATTAAAAGTGCCATAACTTATCACCTGATAATCAAATTTGGGTGAAATTGGTATCGTTGGAAATCTTATTAAATTTTCTAGAACTTCGATGGCGTTGATATGGAAAATTCTCAATAGATCAAAAGATATGCTCATTTGAAGTTGACTAAAACAACATTCTTATCAAAAATTCAATCGGTAAAGATTATTCCGATTTTTCTAACAGCTGAGAGTTATTTGAGGCCTTAATATACATCAAACTTAGTCATAAAACTACCAAAAAACTATAAGATACTATGCATGATCTTGAAACATGGCCTTAACATCGTTTTTGATTTTTGGGGTATTATAATATCTCTTCCTTGGGAACATTTGTCCTCAAATGAGACTGGTTAGACTGAAAGTACTGAAGAACTGAGATTACATGCTGAATATACGTGATGAAAACATGATTACATGAGTTAGCCTGAAATATGTTTCATGACTGAACTGGTTCTTTTAATGCATTACTGACATGAGAATGATATGAGCTAAAACTGAGCATGGAAAAGACAAATTCTAAGAAGATCGTTACCTAAAGTTGAGTCTGAGTTCACGGAGAAAAGATGAGGGTACTTGGTCCACATATCTACTTCTACATCCCAAGTGGCTCTCTCAACAGACTTATTCTGCCAAAGAACTTTGACTAGAGAAACTTCTTTGTTCCTTAGTCTACAAACTTGTCGATCCAGGATCTCGACTGGAATGTCTTCGTAAGAAAGGTTGTTCTAAATATCTATACTCTCAAAGGGAACAAATACAACTGGGTAACCAATGAACTTTTTTAGTAAAGAGATATGGAATACTGGGTGCACTAATGCTAAGCCTGCAGGCAACTCAACCTCATAAGCCACCTATCCGAAACGGTTCAAAATCCTTTAAGGGAAAGCATATCGGGGACTAAGATTCCCCTTCTTACCAAAACTCTATAACCCCTTTATGGGAGAGATCTGCAAATACACGAAATCACCAATCTCAAACTCAAGATCTTTTCTTCTCACATCTGCATATGATTTCTATTGGCTCTGGGCTTCCTTAAGTCTTTCCCTGATCAACATTACTTTCTCTAAAGCATCAAACACCAAGTCAGGCCCTAATACCTCAACTTCACCTACTTCAAACCAAATAATCCGATATCTACATCTCCTCTCATGTAGAGCCTCAAATGCAGGAATCTGAATACTAGAATGATAGCTGTTATTATACGCGAACTCAATCAAAGGCAAGTGGTAATCCCAACTGCCCTTAAAGTCAACTACTCAAGCTCTCAACATATCTTCTAAAGTCTTAATAGTCCATTCTTCTTGACCATTTTTCTTAGGGTGAAAGGCTATACTCAGGTGAATTTAGGTACCAAGACCCTTTTGAAAAGCTTTCTAAAAGTGAGAGGTAAACTGAGTACCTCTATTTGAGATAATAGATAATGGAACATCCTAAAGCCTAACCAACTCTCTAATATAGAGTTTGAAATTGTCCTCAACTGAATAAGAAGTATTGAATGGAAATAAATGGGCTAATTTGGTCATCCTTTCTACAATGACCCAAATGGAATCATGCTGCTGACGAGTAAGAGGAAAACCTGTCACAAAATCTATGTTCACTTCTTCCCACATCCATTTAGGAATATTAAACTCCTGTATAGACCCACTGGGCTTCTGATGCTCAATATTAACCTGCTGACAAATGGAGCCTTTAGCCACAAACTCTACAATCTTCCTCTTCATCCCACTCCATTAATAGATTTCCCGTAGATTGCGGTACATCTTTGTGGCCCTAGATGAATAGAGTAACGCAAACCATGCATTTTTGCCAGAATTTGCTATCTCAATTCATCAACACATGGCACACACAGTCTACCCTGGCAATGCAACATACCATCTCCCTTTAGGAGAAAACCTCTACTTTATAATCTCTGACTGACTCCTTCAGTTCACCAGACTAAGATCCCTAACTTGCTTTTATTTTACTTCGGCAACCAAAGAAGACTCAGAACTATTCTGAACCCAAACATTACCCTCAGATAAATCAACTAAACGAACACCTAATCTAGCAAGTTGATGAACTTCTCTAACTAACTTCTTCTTATTATCTTCAACATGAGCAACATTACCCATAGACAATCTACTGAGGGAATCTTCCACTACATTGTCCTTGCCCAAATGATACATAATATTCATATCATAATCTTTCAATAATTCTAACCATCTCCTCTGACGCAGATTCAAATCTTTTTGCGAAAACACATACGATATGCTTTTGTGATCTACGAACATATCAAAATTCACCCCATACAAATAGTGCCTCCGAATCATTAAAGTAAACACAACAAATTCTAATTCACGCTAATGGGTAGGGTAATTATTTTCATAAGGCTTAAGCCATCTCGAGGCATAGGCTATAACCTTACCCTTTTGCATCAAAACACACCCTAAACCAACTTTGGAAGCATCACACTATACAACAAACCCATATGAACCATCTGACAATGTCAAAATAGGAGCTGTGGTAAGTCGAGTCTTTAACTCCTAAAAACTCTTCTCACAATAATCTGACCACTTAAACTTAACTTTCTTTTGAGTCAATCTATACATGAGGGACACAATAGATATAAACCCTAATATCTGATGGAGAAATAGGTTTGGGCCAGTTTCTCATCATTTTAATCTTTTGTGGATCAACTCTAATACCATCATCGAAAATAATATGGACAAGAAAAGCTACTGATCTTAGCCAAAATTTGCACTTACTTAATTTAGCAAACAAATGATAGGCTCTAAGAGTCTACAATACTATTCTAAGGTGGTTTGCATGATCATTTTTACTACAGAAGTAGACAAGGATGTCATCTATGAAGACTATGATAAACATATCCAAGTACTGCTTGAACACTTGGTTCATCAAGTCCATGAAGGCTGCTGGGCTATTCGTGAGACCAAAGGACATAAATAGAAATTCAAAGTGACCATACCAAGTTTTGAAAGCTATTTTCGGAATGTCACATTCTATGACTTTGAGCTTATGATAGTCGGATCTGAGGTCTATTTTAGAAAAGTAACTGGCACTAAGAAGTTAGTCGAACAAGTCATCGATTCTGGGAAGTGGGTATTTGTTCTTGATTGTGACTTTTTTCAACTGACGGTAGTCAATACACATCCTAAGAGAACCATTTTTCTTAAGCACGAATAGAACTTGTACGCCCTATGGGGAAACAATAGTCCGGGTGAATCCCTTATCTAGAAGATCTTACAATTGTTCTATTAATTCTTTGAGTTTGGTTGGAACCATTCTATATGGAAGAATAGAGATAGGCTGAGTATTTTAAAGAAGGTCTATTCTGAAGTCAATTTCCCTTATGGAAAGATCTTCAAGAAAATCTTCAGGGAACACATCTGGAAATTCCCTTACTACTAAAATTGACACAAGAGTTGGAGTTTCAGAATTAGAGTCTTTGACTAAGACAAAAATATAAATACACCCCTTGGATATCATTTTCGTCGCTCAAAGGTAAGAAACAAGCTGACACCTAAGCATTGTAGTGCTACCCCTTTATTAAAGGACAAGTTCATTTGGAAATTGAAAATAAACTACTCTATTTCTGCAATCTACTGAAGCATAGGATGAGTGGAGCCAATCCATGCTGAGAATGATGTCGAAATCCATCATATCTAACACCTAACATCAATCGAAGTAACTAGACACTATAACTGGTCAGTTCCTGTATACTCGCCGGGCTACAATAAAGACACCCACTGAGGTAGACACTGAGAAAGGCTCTGCTAAGATTTTGGTAGTGACTCCAAAGTTGATAGCTATATAAGGGGTTACAAAAGAAAAAGAAGCTCCAGGGTCTAATAAATCATAAATATGTCAACGAAATACTTGTAACGTACCAGTGACCACATCAGGAGAATTTTCCTGATCCTGTCGGGACTGAAGTGAATTAAACCTATTTGATCTCTAACGACAGGTAGCACTGGAAGCAGCACCCTGCTGAGTCAAGCGGCCGGCTGGAATTGGGGACGACTGAACTGACCCTGCTGACCACTTTTTAGACAATCCCTGAATCTGTGGCCTAGCTTGCCACATCCAAAACTTACATCCCTACCGGCTCTACAAATGCCCATGTGGTTTCTACCATATTTCTGACAAAGAGGATTTGTACAACCACTGTTAACAGTACCTTGGGACTTAGAGCCTGGCACCCTATCCCAATTGTCTTTCTTGAATTTGAGTACTGGGGAACTAACTGAAGATATAGCTGTAACTGAAGATTTCTGATGGAACTAAGAAAGATTACCACCCCCTTACTTTGGTTGAATAAAACTAAAACTTCCTATTTTAGACCTCTTGCACTCCATTTCTTTCTCCTTAGTCTTTTTCTCTTCAATCTATTGAGTATGGACCATCAGCCTAGACAGGTCCATCTTATTTATCAATATTATAGTCCTACACTCCTTGACCACACTATTAGATACCCCATACATAAACTTGATCATCTTAGACCTACTATCAACTACCACATGAGAAACATACTAGCTATCTGAGAAAACTTGAGGGAATACTCCTTCACACTAATGATTTGCTGCCTTAAGTTGATGAATGCTAACACTTTGGACTCCCTTATCTCCTATGAAAAAATATCTATCTAAGAAGGCTATGGAAAATTCCTTCCGTTCTACAAGCTCTGCATCTGCGTCTCTATCAATCAATCTTCCACTACTTAAACTAGGTTTGGGCTATATCCTGCACATGGTAAGCAACCAATTCAGAACTCTCACTAAAAGTAACCCCCATAATATCCATTACCTTTTGCACCATGTCTAAGAATTCCTACGGATCCTCTTCAGATTTGGATCCCAAAAACAGAGAGGGATTTATTAGGGTATAGTCCAGAATCCTAGCTATGGTAATATTGGACACTGGGTTGGCTAGAACAACAGTTGGTCGAACATTCTAAGACACCACAAAGTGAGATAGAGTACTGAATGTAGCTCTGAACTCTGCATAAAAAATATGCTCATTAAGGGGATCTTCCTGAACATGTAGAGGTGTTGGCTGGTTTATGTTTCTTCTTTTATTTGTCTCTCTGGGAGACATATTCTATAAACAAAAGGAAGAGTAAATTATAAAGATAGATTAACATGAGCATTATTCTCCATCGCAAGAGATAAACACCAAATGAAGGGAACTTTTCCTAAACACCTCGTAGGCTCTTGCCTATAAGTGTGGCGCACATCACACCCAAGCACAAAACTCTACTTGACGTACCTTTTAGACTTCAAAGGACACTTTAAAACCTTAGTCTCTAATACCAAGTTTGTAATGACCTAAGGATACACCCTAGGTGCCACACGGTTCTTACAGTCCTAAGGGACCACAAACTAACCCATGAGCTTGTACCTGCTGAGAGCACTGAATAAAACTGATAACAAAATATCATATGGAAAATTAATTATGGAATTCCATAAGGTTTTAAGTCATAAATCATATAAGTGTGTGAGAAAAAACCGATAATACTGATAAAATGTCTGAAATGACAACTTAAGATCCTTTAACTATCTGAACTAGCCTGAAAAGCCTCTAATCTGACTGAATAAGATTTTCTCGGATAGGCCCTAACTAACTACTGAACTGAAAGCATGAAAATAAACAGAGTCTATCCTCAAAATCTGAGGACTCACAACTACTATGCTGATAATTTGGAAAGTCTATGCTTGATCCTTGAACTGAGCATCTGAACCAATGATATGATACATTATAGCTCAAGAAAAGAATAATTGATCAGTACTTTTAATATAATGGTATGCTAAATGAGGTAGGCTGATAAGCATGGTTTCATATGCATGAAAAATAACTATAATACTCCATACTTCTACCTAGCTTAAAATCATCCTAGAAATGTTAAAGACTTGTTTCAAAGTGGTAAATTGAATAAGCTTTCAATCGATACCAAATTCGCGCAAATTTGATACCCGGACGAAGAGTTAAAGCCATTTTAGTAAGATAGTATGCCTCCTGAGTCATCAATGCATCGCGGAGCCAGCCAAAATGGCAATCGTCAAAATCCAATGATCCTCTGTGATTATGGCGCATCGTGCCAAGGTTTAAATTCAGATTTATAAAATTCTAATGACACGGCGCGATAGCGCCGCGCCAGGGGTCCAGGTCGGGAAATTTTCACAGAATTGAAATACGCATCCAAGGGTTAAAAGGGTCAATTTCTCACCCCTATATATACCCAATAATACTTGATTCAACCATAGTTGACCCAAAATATATTGTTTCTCTCAAGAACAAGCCATGGTTTTCAATTGGGGCTTCAAATCCAAGACTCAAATTCAAGAATCTCTCCGTCAATATTCGTAGAATCAAGAACTAAGGCATGCACAGTGTTTATTCATGAATTCCTTTCATCCATGAAGACCAAGAATTATGTTTTAAATATTTTATTGTGAATATTTTGTTGTGGGTTTATTATGTTCATATGGTTATGGTTTTATAATTCCCAAGTTGGAATCTTTATGCGTTGGTCATGAACCTATGCTAGTATGTGGTCTGAAATATGTGAAAGTGAGTTGAAATATGGAGTTTTTTTTGTATTAATTTGATGGTAATCCCTATGTCCTAAGTCATTCATCCTAGGTGTTTGATAAAATGCCTAAGAGAACAAAAATTATGTATTATAGCTTAATTGTGACCCAAGTGATAAGTGTATGCTTTATCCTATGACTAAGAATGATGTCCATGATATTTTATGCATTATGAATGGTTGAGGAAATGTACATGAGATTAGGTTGATGAAACTATGACATGTTTATATGCAATTTCATTTATGTACAAGACTATGATAACCATGTTCTTCATGAAATACCCAAATTGATGTATTATGAATTGTTGATATTGGTCATGTGTTCAAGAAGTATCATATTCTGTCAATTTCATGATATTGAGTCCTGCAAGTACTTGTACTCGACAATTTAGCTGTGTGCCTAGAGCCAGTGTCATGTTTTCACTCTACTCTCAGTCAAGCCATGATCCTTGGAATTCAGTCAGTCTCATGACTCAGGAAAACTCAGTAAATTCAGTATCAGTCTAGTCCTACTCAGTAATCTCAATGACCTCAGTGGTCTCAGTAACATAGTACTCAGTAATCTCAGTATTCCCAAAAATCTCAGTAACTTCAGTACTCTCCGCCAGTCCTTAGATCTCAGTAGCATTTTGTCAGTCAACAGAACTTAGTGAACTAGTTTAGCTCTGCTAAACAATACCATTAATATCAGTTTAGTCCAGTTAATCAGTTCAGTGTCTATTCAATTGGGAGTATAATTGAGCATCGAGTGAACCTAAGAATGGGGATTCACCTATTATTCAGTAGAGGGTATGATCCTTAGAAGCAATCCTTGTGTTCCAGAACAATGTAGCCAGCATAGGTTGAGATTTTCCCTATGTGTTTAGGGATTCGCACATCTTATTTTAGTTTCCTACTAGGAGGGGTTGATAGAAGAGCTCCCTGTCAGAGAGGGTATACTCACAGCTTGTCTTTACCCGTGGCATGGTACTGACACCCTTCCAGCTGGGGTTATAGGTTGGACCCCACCAGTCAATTTTGGGAAATGTTGGTTAGATGATTACCTCCCATAGTTTCAGTTTCAGATCCAGTTTCAGTAATTGAACTCAATTCAGTTCTACATAAATCAAGGGCTGTCAGATACAATCAAATCAGTACAGTGTGGAACCCAGCTAGTTCCATCAGTATCAGGACTTTCAGATATAGTCACTTATGTTATCAGTATTCAGACTCAGTAATCATGTTATCCCGATCTCAATTTATAGTATATTAATTATATGAAACCCATGTTATCAGTATTTAGTTTTAGGACTGTCAGATATAGTCAATCAGACTAGTTCTTCATAGCCAGAACTGTCAGAAACTATCATTCCTTTATTAGTAATATGACATTAGTTCCTCTATATTTAGTAGATTCAGTCATTCAGTATCCCAGTATCAGTATTCAGACATCAATAAATCCATGTTATCAAAATTCATGAGTCAGCGTTATCACAATATCAGTTATAGTTACGTTTTTATGCATGTATTCTCACGTTCGTGTTATACAGTTAGTTATAATTGTTCATGCATATGAACTCTTACATTTAGACTACCTCACTTGAATACCAGTACATTCAACATATTGATGCATTTGTGATCTTGGGTGTATTTATATGCCTAAGCACCATAACTTACCCATATTTTAGCTAAGTTTTGAGAACAAAGTGCCTAGTTTCTTATGTTTTTACTCTACTTTGATGTAATTGAGATAACCTAGGTGATTAGCATGATTTCAGGTGTTAATGAGGAAGATAGAGACATGATGGGACTACAAATTGCGGATGATAAATAACACAAGAGAAAAGTAGCTTGTTGGACCAAATGTGGTGCCTAGAAACTATGTCCAAGACTAATTTATCATTTATAATTAGTTTAGGGGATTAGAAGGCAATTATGAGAGAGGATATTATTAAAAGACTTGATTCTGAATTTTTATTCATAATTCATTATGTTGTATTATTTTGAGAGAGGAGAGTGGCGGCTTAGCACCAAGGGAGAAACACTGCTTCTTCTTCTCCACCAAGATTTTGTTTACTTTTTAGTATAATGAATATTTCTCTCGTGATTCCCATTTTATTCATGAGTATCTAAGTTTATTAGTTAGGGTTATGGAAGCCTTGTAGGATACAATCTATTACTTTGGGTTTGAAATTCATTATGCATTGATTTGTTTACATCATACTCTCTTCATTTATCTTGAATTCTCGTGGTTGCAAACATGAAGGATAAGAGAGTAGTGAAAAGAAAATAGGATTTCCAACCCCTATTTCATATGTTAATGCCTTAACAGGATTAACTACTTGGAGATTTCGTATTGTTTTTGCAAACACTTTTGATTCGAAAGAACTAAAGTGAATTAGTCCTTGATTTTTGAGAAACACTAGGATTATGCTATTAAATACAATATGTTTCTCTGTAAGCATGATACATGTATGAATTCGTAAAGCCCATAGTTAGAAAGTATTGAAAACTACAAGGCGGACATATCCCTAGCTTGCTATTTCTCTAAATTTGAATACTACTATACATATTTCATCTTGTTAAACTGAAACCATTAATTTGTGAACTGAATCAAATTCCCCCTTTTTGTTTTATGGAAATGAATGATTAAAAGTCAACTAATCTATATACAACTTAATTAGCACCATATTCCCTGTGAGATTCGACCCCAACCTAGTTGGGTTCTATATTTGACAGCGACCGCTTACGCTCTCGTAAGAGAGGTGTAATTTAGGCATATCAATTTGTTCTATGGTGTTTTATACCATAGGTTTAGAAGCATGAGCTCCCGAGCATCCTTAGTAGATTAGACGTTCATCATCCAGACTAGCAGTGAGTCCTCATCATTTGAGGATAGCATGATTATTTTATTACTTTATTATTTCAGTTGTTCAAAGTTAGTTGGGGACATGTACATCAACTCCACAGTTTTCAAATAGTTTAAAGGCTTTCAGACTACAGCATGTGTTTAGGTAGTTTATTTCAGTTTTAGGTATTTTTATACCCCATTACAGGCATTGTATTATATACCGTATTAGTTCAGTTTTGAACCTTATGGCCTTAAAGCTTATATTCCACATATTTACAATGTATTATTCAGTGCTCTGTTACATATATCAATCATGGGTTATCTTGTGGTCCTTCAGGGTAATGAGCATCGTGTAACATTTTGGGTACCAGATTTGGGGTGTTACAAACTTGGTATCAGAGCCTAAGGTTCAACAGTGTCCTAGGAAGTCTGAAAAGCCGAATCTAGTAGAGTCTTGTACATGGGTGTGTTGTGCACCACACTTATGTACATGAGGCTATGAGATATTTTAGGAACAGTTTGCCTTTTTTCAGCATTCATATCATGCCAATGAGCATAAGCTCAAAATTTTCTCACAGTCTAATCCATTCTCCCTTCCATTTACAGAACATGCCTCCCAAAGGGACTAACGAAAAGAGAACAGAAAATCAATCAACACCTCAGCCTGTCCATCTAGATTCTCTGGATGAGCATGTGTCTCATGAAGAATTAAGGACTGTATTTACTACTCTATCCAGTTCAGTTGCAGCTCAGAATGAGCGGCCAGTTGCTGTTCCGGCCAACCCAGTGGAAAATTCTGCTGTAGCCAGGATTCGGGACTTCACCCAAATGAATCCTCCATTATTCTCTAGTTCTAAGTCTAAAAAGGATCCATAGGAATTCCTCAACCAGGTTTAGAAAGTCACAGATATCATGGGAGTGACTTCTAGTGAGAGTGCAGAGTTAGCCGCCTATCAGCTACAACATGTAGCCCATACATAGTTCAAGTAGTGGAAGGTAGACAAGGGTAGAAATGCATGGACCATAGAGTGGGAGGAGTTTTCTATAACCTTCTTAGATAGATTCCTTACACTAGAGTAGAAATAAGCCAAAGTATTAGAGTTCATCAACCTCAAACAAGGTAGCATGAGTGTAAAAGATTATTCCCTCAAGTTTACTAGTTAGCCAGGTACACTTCCATGTAGTAGCAGGAAGTAGATCAAGAACGAATAAGTTTGTGTCTGGTATATCAGGTAGAGCAGTTAGGAAGTGCAAAATTGTGATGTTTATTAAGGAGATAGACATATTTAGGTGTATGGTCTATGCTCAGTAGATTGAGGAGCAGAAACTTAAGAAGAAAGAGAAGGAAAATAAGCATGCCAAAACTGGTAGTTATTGTTTTTCTTAGCTAGGGTGGCAGGGTGGTAACTGTTCTCAGCATAGGTAGAAGTTTTAAGCTTCAGTTCTATCTTCAGCTAGTGTACCAGCACTAAAGTTTAGAAATTACCATAGAGATAGGGTATCAGGCTCCAAGGCCCAGGGTAGTGATAGCAGGGTTTTTACTTCTCCACTTTGCCAAGAGTGTGCTAAGAATCATAAAGGTGTGTGTAGAGCCGACAGTAATGTGTATTTCAAATGTGGCGAGTCAGGTCACAAGTTTCAAGACTGTCCTAAACCTGATCCTTGAAGTTAACACGATCGTTCTTTAGCTTAGTTCGGTCGCCCAAATTAGCAGGGTGCCAATTCTAGTGCTATCAGTAGGCAATGCCCAAATAGACTCTACACACTTCAGTCCTGATAGGAGCAAGAAATTTCTCCACATGTAGCCACTGGTATGTTATAGATCCTTCATTTACATGTTCTCGCTTCTTCAATTTTAGGAGCTTCTTTTTCTTTTGTAACTCCTTGTATAGCAATCAACTTTAAGGTTATACCAAATGTTAACAGAACCTTCTCAGTCTCTACCCCAGTGGGTAAAATAAACACAACCTGACAGGTAAACAGTAACTGTCTGATTATGATATCTCAGAAAGTCAGCCCTTCAGGTTCTGTTAGTAATGCCAGTAGGAGTAGGAAATCAGTAAGGGAAGATGATTCCCGGCCTATTCCTATTGCAATGTGAAGTTTTTTTACTTCAACCCTCCCAATACTTATGCATGCTTCATGTCATTATTTCATGCACCCAACTTATATTATCGCGCTTTCCATAAAAAAATATTGTGTAATTTAAGTTCCTAGTATGAGGAGTTTCGGCTTACTCTGTGTTACGAATAAAGTTCCATGAGTACAAAAAAATCTGACTCAGGTTATGCAGCTCATGACTCATGCACCAATGTCATTCTTTATGGTATGCTTAGCCCATACGATTCATGACATCACTCTTAGGGTTCAGTCAAACTCAGATTATGTCACGTATACTCTCAGTTTAGATCCCTTGGTGAATCCATAGTGTTAATATTATTTTCCACAGGCCTAAGTTACAACGTCAGTTTAGTAGTTAATAATTAGTAAAGGACTCAGATTGTCCTACAGAACCATGGCTTTCAGCTATCAGTTACTTAGCCATCAAAATTTAGTGCTCCCGTACCAGTCTAAACCTCTGTTATAGAAAACTAGTATTCAGTCCCAGTTATAGTCTTAGCTATGGTTAAAGTCTCAATTACCGTCTTAGGTATAATCTCAATCTGAGTCCTAGTTCACCCAGATCAGAAACTCAGTTCACTTTCAGGATTACTCGACTATAGCATATAACTATCAGTTACTCAGTCATTAGTATTTCAGTACCTCAGTTATGGAATATTTTTGAATCATGTCATACACTTGGTCTCAAAATTTCAAGTAATATAGTTTTCATAAATACATTCCCAGTCATGATTTAGTTCGTTGGTTCCCTATGCATCATCCCAGTTTTTCTTAGTATCACAGTCAAGTCAGTATTCTTCTATGGACCTAGTGTCCCAAGGGGGAGATACACTATAATTCCCCAAATCTTTCATGACATAAACATGCCTCTCTCTTCTCATAAAAAATCCAGTTTATAGTAGTGGGTACCTATGGTTGACCCTCTAGCTCTAATCTCGATCGTATGCCACGTATTCAAGGTACTTAGTTCAGATGAAGATATGCATCTCATGTATCACATTCTAAACTCAGTTATGTTCTCATGTTTCCATTCATGTATATTAGTATTTAAGCTTAGACTCAGCCCAAGGTAATAACTTTTCTCTAGCTTATCAAGTTTCATATTCAGGTTTTAGTTACAAATGTGGTATTCAGTTCCATGCTCAATATTTATTTCAAACATAGTATCGTTACCCTTACATGTTTAGTCGCATGTTCATGAGTCGGTTCAGTGATGTATTCATGCATCAGATATGCATGATCATCTTATCAGTACTCTCTGTCATGCATTTATGTATCAACTTAGTCATAAAATCATGCATCAGATATGCATGCTCAGTATGAATCTTAGTAATGTCAGTCAGGTAGTCATGTTTCAGCTGTTCATGTTCAGCATGTACTTTAGCTTATCGTTTCTCCCATCTAACTCAGTCTCATTCGAGGAAGAATATTCTCAAGGGGGAGCTATTGTAATACCCCATACTCCTACGTAGCTAAAAATTGTCCCAGAAATGATAAAGAGTTGTTTTGAAGATGAATCCACTTTTATACATGTGGTATTTTAAATATTTTCACTTTTTATCATGTGGGAAGAGTTAGAGTCATTTTAGTAAGATAGTGTGCCACCTAATACATCAACGCATCATGGAGCCAACCAAAATGGCAATCATCAAAATCCAATAAGCCTCCATGATTATGGCGCATCACGCCAAGGCTCAAATTCAGAGTTATCAAATTCCAGTGACACGGCGCGAGAGCGCCATGTCGTGCCAAGGATCCAGATCAGGAAATTTTCACAAAATTAAAATATGCATCCAAGGGTTAAAAGGGTTAATTTATCACCCCTATATATAACCAATAACACGTGATTTATCCATATTTCACCCAAAATATATTGTTTCTCTCAAGTTTCTCTCAAGAACAAGCTAGGGTTTTCAATTGGGGATTCAAATCCAAGACTCAAATTCCAGAATATCTAAGTCAATAGAATCAAGAACTAAGGTATACACAGTGTAGATTCATGGATTCCTTTCATCCATGAAGCCCAAGAATCAAGTTTTAAATCTTGTATTGGGAATATTTTGTTATGGGTTGATTATGTTCATGTGATTATGGTTGTATGATTCCCAAGTTGGAATTTTTATGCTTTGTTCATGAACCTATGCTAGTATGTGGACTGAAAGATATGAAATTGAGTTAAAGTATGGAGTTTTGTTGTATTAATTTTATGGTCATGCCTATACCCTAAGTCATGCATCTTAGGTGTTTGATAAAATGCCTAAGAGAATAAAAATTATGCATTATAGCTTAATTGTGACCCAAGTGATAAGTGTATGCTTTACCCTAAGACTAAGAATGTCTTCCATGATATTGTGTACATTATGAATGGTTGAGGGAATGTCCATGAGATTAGGTTGATGAAAGTATGATATGTTTATATGCAATTCCATTCATGTACAAGATTATGATATCCATATGCTTCATAAAATCCCCAAATTGATGTATTATGAATTGTTGATATTGGTCATGTGTTCAAGAAGTTTCATGTTCTGTTAGTTTCATGATATCGAGTCTAGGGGGTACTTGGACCCGATAATTTAGCTGTGTGCCTAGAGCCAGTGTTATGTTTTCACGATACTCTCAATCAAGCCATGATCCTTAGAATTCAGTCAGTCTCATGACTCAGGAAAGCTTAATAAATTCAGTATTAGTCTAGTCCTACTCATTAATCTCAGTGACCTCAGTGGTGTCAGTAACATTAGTACTCAATAATCTCAAAAACCTCAGTATTCCTAGAAATCTCAGGATTCGGGTCTTCACCCAAATAAATCCTCCCTTATTCTCCAGTTCTAAGTTTGAAGAGGATCCTCAGGAATTCCTCAGCTAGGTTCAGAAAGTCACAGATATCATGGGAGTAACTTCCAGTGTGAGTGCAAAGTTAGCCACCTATCAGCTACAAGATGTAGCCCATACGTGGTTTAAGCAGTGGAAGGTAGATAGGGGTATAGATGTAGAGCCCATAGAGTGGGAGGAGTTTGCTACAAACTTCTTAGATAGATTCTTTCCCCTAGAGAAGAAAGAAGCCAAAGTGTTAGAGTTCATCAACCTCAGACAAGGTAGCATGAGTGTAAATAAGTATTCCCTCAAGTTTACTCAGTTAGCTAGGTACGCTCACCATGAGGTAGAGTTGTTAAGGAGTGCAGAACTACAATGTTGATTAAGGAGATGGACATATCTAAGCTTATGGTCCATGCTCAGCAGATTGAAGAGCAAAAACTTAAGATGAAGAAGAGGGAAAATAAGAGGGCAAAAACTGGTAGTTATAGTTTTTCTCAGCCAGGGTCGTAGGGTGGTAACCTTTCTCAACATAGGCAAAATTTTTCATCCCCAGTTACATCTTCAGCAAGTGAACCAGCACCAAAGTTCAGAAATAACCGTAGAGATGAGGCGTCAGGCGCCAAGGCCTAGGGTAGTAAGAGTAGGGATTTTACTCATCTACTTTATGAATAGAGTGGTAAGCATCATAAGGGTGTGTGTAGAGCCGACAGTAATGTGTATTTCATATATGGCGAGTCAGGTTACAAGGATCGAGACTATCCTAAACCTAGTCCTCGAAGTCAACACGGTCATCCTTGCATAACAGTCAACTTTAAGGTTATACCAAATGTTAACCGGACCTTCTCAGTCTCTACTCCAGTGGGTAAAATGATCACAACCCGATAGGTAAATAGTAACTTTCCGATTATGATATCTTAGAAAGTCAGCCCTTCAGGTTCTATTAGTAATTCCTGTATGAGTAGGAAATCAGTAAGGGAAGATGATTCTCGACCTATTACTATCGCAATGCAAAGTTTTGTACTTCAACCCTCCCAATACTTATGCATGCTTCACGTTGCAATTCCATGCACCCAACTTATATTCTCGTGCTTTACATAAAAAATAGTGTGTAATTTAAGTTCCTGGTATGAGAAGTTTCAGCTTACTCTATGTTACAAATAACGTTCCATGAGTACATAAACATCAAACTCAGGTTATGCAGCTCATGACTCATGCACTCATGTCATTCTTTACGGTATGCTTAGCATACACGATTTATGACTTCACTCTTAAAGTTCAGTCAAACTCAGATTGTGTCATGTATACTCTCAATTTAGATCCCTCAGTGAATTCGTAGTGTTAATAGCCCATTCTGCAAGCCTCAGTTGCAGCGTTAGTTCAGTAGTTAGTAATAAAAAAAGAACTATGATAGTCCTACAGAGCCATGGCTCTTAGCTATTTGTTATTTAGCCTTCAGAATTCAGTGCTCCCATACCAGTCTAAACCTCAGTTATAGAAAACCAGCATTCAGTCCCACTTACAGTCTTAGTTATGATTATAGTCTCAATTATCGTCTTAGCTACAATCTTAGTCCCAGTCCTAGTTCATCTAGATCAGAAACTCAGTTCACTTTTAGGATTACCCGACCATATCATATATCTATTAGTTACTCAGTCATTAGTATTTCAATATCTCAGTTACAAAATGTTTTTGAATTATGTCATACGCTTGGTCTCCAATTTCAAGTAATACAATTTTCATAAATCCATGCCTATTCACGATTCAGTTCATTGGTGCCCTGTGCATCATTCCAATTTTCCTCAGTATCATAGTCAAGTCAGTATTCTTCTAGGGACCTAGTGTCCCAAAGTGGAGATACACTATAATTCCCTAAAACTTTCATGAAATAAACATGCCGCTCTCTTCTCGTAACGAATCCAGTTTATAGTAGTGGGTACCCACAGGTTGACCCTCTAGATCCAATATCAATCATATGACATGTATTCAAGGTACTTAGTTCAGATCATGATATTTAGCTCATGTATCACATTCCAAACCCAGTTACGTTCTCATGTTTTCTTTCATACTGATGATAGGCGAATTTACACGCCTATAGCACTATATTTTGCCCATATTTTAGCCTAGTTTTGAGAACAAATTATATATTTCATCCACTTTTAGTCCTTTTTCCTGTAAGTGAGCTAACGAACATGATTAGCAAAGTTTCAGGTATAAATGATGCAGAATTCAGCATTTTATGGATAACTTGACGCCAAAGAAAGCTTCACGAAAGGAGAAAAGCCAATCTTGGACGCCAAGGACTAAAGATGGCGCATGGAAAATCTGTCCTGGGCTAAAACAACATTTCTGAAGACTTTGGGGACTAGCAGTAATTTATTAGGATTAGGATAATGATACATTAAGCTAGTACAATTGGGTTAAGTATTACATTAGCTTGTTAGGATTAGGATAATGATACATTAACCTAGTACAATTGGGTTAAGTATTTCATTAGCTTAGTAGGATTTGGTTAAGCATTTCATTAGCTTAGTAGGAATAGGATATGGGTATTATAAATACCCTATTTTGCTAGAGATTTTGGAACATCTCATCTTATTCCACAAACACACTCTAACATTCTCCATTCTTACAATTAATTCTACTTTTTATTCTTCTTCTATTCTACTCTTCTATTCTTAAATTCCACAAAAAGAGAATCGTTACTTTGCCTAGGAATTCATGCCTCACGCCTACCACCTAAGCTACACGAAATTACTCAATATTGTGGTATAACAACAATGTCAATCGTGATCTCCTTCGCATTCATGGGTAACTAAACTTCTATGTTGGGGTTATGGAAGCCGTATGAGATACTATCTATTGCTGTGAGGTTGTGAGTTCGCGACACGTATACTGCTTATATCATTATTCTCTTCATCTTAGTCTACATTCTTTGTGGTTGCAAATGCAAGAATACGCCAGTATAACATTTAACTTGTTCGAAAGAAATTTTATTTGTCTGGAAAAGAGATAATGTCAAGGTAGTAGGGTCACCCCCTAAAATTCCCTACTAAAAATCTAGTGCCGTAACTGGACTAACCTCTTGGAGAATTCGTACCGTTAGACACGCTTTAAGATCGAAAGAGTTAAAGTGAAATAATCCCCGAATAGGTCAAAAGATGCCTGGATTTACCATCGAATACAATTCTCTATAAGCAGTTGCATGTCAGAATTCTACACACTCATAGCCAATAGAGACGTATACCTCAGAAGGTGGACATAACCCCAACGCCTCAATTCTCATTGTTTACAACTTACGTAACAATATTTCTCTTTTACTTTGCTATTTTCATCTTTTATTTAATTATTTTGGTGACACATTACAATCCCCCCTTTTTACGAGACTTGCACCAAAAGTTTAGTAATTTTGCTTACTTGTTGGCCAAGCTATTCCCTGTGGGATCGACACCCAACCCTGTTGGGTTCTATATTTGCTAACGAACTCTTTACACTCCTACGAGAGCTGTAGATTGAGCGTTATCACATACATATTAGTAATTAAGCTTAGACTCAGCCCAAGGTAATATCTTTTCTTATGCTAAACCAGTTTCATGTTCAAGTTTTAATTACAAATGTATTATTCAGTTCTATGCTAAGTTTTTATTTCAAACTTGGTATCATTACCCTTACATGTTTAGTCACATGTTCATGAGTCGGTTTAGTCATGTATTCACATATCAAATATGCATGATCATCTTATCAGTACTCTCATTCATGTATCATCTCAGTCGTAAAATCATACATCAGTTATCATGCTCAGTATTAATCTCAGTAATGTCAGTTAGGTAGTCATGTTTCAGCTGTTCATGTTCAGTATGTACTTCCACTTATCATTTCTCCCATCTAAATCAGTCTTATTCGAGGACAAATTTTCCCAAGAAGGAGCTATTGTAATACCTCGTACTTCTACCTAGCTTAAAATCGTCCTCAATTACAAATATCAGTCATGGGTTATCTTGTGGTCCTTCAGGGTCATGAGCACCGTGTAACATTTTGGGTACAAGATTTGGGGTGCTACAATAACTGACTAAAAAATAGCATAAAATATTGAATAGATTGCATGAAATCTATAAATACTGAGGATGTATGGAATCAATAAATACTGAGGATGCATGGAATCTGTAAATACTGAGGATGATGAACAAGCATAAATTATGTTCTGAATATAATATGTAAATGAAAATACTTGAATCTGATAACTAAATTACTGATATCTTTATGCTATGGTCTAGTAATTGAAACTGAATTACTGAACTAATTACTAGACTAAGACTGTGGGAGCTACCATCTAACTGATATGCCCCAATGAGCAAATTTGGGGTCCAACCTGTGACCCCAGTTGGAAGGGGGCCAGTGCCGTGCCACAGGTACTAACACTGGCTGTGTGGATCCACTAAAGTGTTGTCCCGAAGGACTAAGGGTCACCCTCGACTAGCAGGGCCCTAATGAGATCAACCCTCAACTGGCAGGTTAACATCTCAACCTACGCTGTTTACGTAGTTCTGGAACGTAGGGACTGCTACTAAAGGTCATGACCTCGACTGGCAGGTAAGTCCTCATCCCTAGGTTCGCTCGGTGCTAAATCTCATTCCCAAAAAAATTGCCTCGAAATACTGAACTATTTTGAGTTTAACTGATTATAATGACAGACTGAACTGGTAATGGTCATAACATATTCTGAGACTATTCTTTAAACACTGAGACTAACTAAATAGCTAAGTTTTCGGGTATTCATAACCCCTAGGACTCGATAGAAATAATAGAAAATTAGTACTAAAACCTTGGGGACATAATATAGAAGCATTTATTCAAACTCCATTCTTGTAGGCATTTCATCAAACACTTAATATTCATGGTTCAAGCTAAGCATGAGAATAGTTTAAAGCTTATAGTAATAGCATGGTTTCAACATCAATATCTATAATTCATGATTTAAATCAATGAACAACTTGATTTACACTGATAGGGTTTAATAACAACATCAATTTCGTGTAAACATGATAAAGAATCAAAATTCATGGAGGTTCTTGATTAATTATACAATTAAAATCATAATAACTTGTAAAGATCACAATTTTGAATTTAAAAGTGGATACTTGGACTCCATGGGTGAAAGGAACCCATAGATGAACACTTAACATACCTGGGTTGATGAATTCATCAGAATTGATGGTGAATTCTTGAGATTTTACCTTGAAGCTTGAGGGCTAGGGTATGTTCTTGAAAGTGACTACTTTTGATTTGGGAGAAATTGAATAAAATAATTACCTAATAGGCTATTGGGGCTTTAATACCCTGTTTTTCACGGATTGGTGTCATGGGAAAAAGTCCAAACTACCCCTGGGAGAAATTTAATTTTCTTCACTAAAAATCTCGATTTTGACCCTTACCATGATGCGGTGCTAACGCGTTGAGTCACTGGAATTTCATTGTAAGTGTAGTCCAAGGACGGGAGCGAAATTACACATTGGCGTGATGCAGTGCTATCGTATTGCGTCACTACAAAATGGAAAATCATGAAATTGCACCTTGGCGTGATGCGACGCCATCACTGTGCTGGACTGGAAAAGGAAGAGTGCGAAATTGCACTCCACCGCGATGCGGTGTCTGTCATATTGGGAATTTTGATGCAAAATTGGCAAATTGTATTGAGTTATTGGAAAGGGACAAATGTAAACTGGAACTTCACCATGACATGCGCTTATTGCGGTGCTACACTTCAAATAAAAAAATTGCAAATATGTCCTTCACCGCTACGTGGTATTTATCGTGGTGTTTTATTCATTTCCACTAAAAGTGCCATAACTTCTCAGTTGAGTATCAGATTTGGGCAAAATTTGTATCATTGGAAAGCTAATTCAATTACCTACAACTTATAGGGTGTTGATCTACAAAATTATAAATAGATTAAAAGATATGCTTATTAGAAGTTGACTAATGTAACATTCTTATAAAAAATTCAATTGGTAAGGATTATTCTGATTCATCTAATAGATGGAGTTATTTGAGGCCTTAATATACATCAAAATAACTCATAAAACTACCAAAGAACAATAAGATACTATGAATGAGCTTGAAATGTGGCCTTAACATTAGTTTGGATTTTTGGGTATTACCTTAAGCGAGACAACTATAGTAATGTTTTTGAAAGGGACAAAATCTGTGCCTTACCTCGGGATAAAAAGCTCGATTCATAAATATAGAGGTATATACTTGAATCCATACACTTTGTTGCACTAATGGAATCATTTTAAGTCCTTGTGCCATTTCAAAACCTTTTGATGACTCAATCAGAAAGTACCACATCATCTTGAATCTAAGCTTTTGTACTTGTATCACCTCGATAAGGAGACATATCCCCCAAAATAAGAGTAAGGAAGTAATTTGGATAACTTTTATATAGGAAACACTATTTCTCAATCTAGAGTATGAAAGAACGAGAAACACTTCTTAAATGGCTCATAGCCTCCCACTTGTAAGTGTGGCGCGATAAATATCCATAAAAGAGACTCTATTCTACATGACTTTCTAAACACCTTAGGAATCTTAGCCGCTCTCTGCTACCAAGCTTTTTATAACCTAAACTGTGACCTAGCTGTGACGGGATCCCTCTGCCGACCAAGGCCTGAGATGAACCTAACCTTATGTCAAGAGCATAAAAGTAATGATAAACTATGGAAACCAATCAAGGTTATGAAAGAGTAATATACATAACTCAAAGAAAGTTTGATAGTCAAAACCAAAATTTACAATGATAGCCAACACAACCCATAAAAGCCTCTAATATAAAGTATACCAATTATGTCGGGACATGCTCCCCAACTATATCAAAAGAAATCTTAAAAATACTAGAATAATAAAAGAAAACTAAAAGAGAGACCTAGCCTTTTGAAATATGGATGACTCACCACTTCACAACTGCTCAGTAGGGATATCAAACCACCTAAGATTTCACAGGATCACAAGAAAATCCCTTAAAAACTACATACGAAATGATGTAGCATCCGAGAACGGTTAGTATGTTGAGTATTGGCATGCAACCCAAGGAAAAGGATAAAACATGTACGCATTAACAAATCCAGTTATAAACTACATGGACAACAAGTATATATATAATAGGATATTGGGGTAGAGGCAAGGGACAAGTTACATGAATATTTAAAATTTAAGCTTGAACTATATTGTATTCACCACCATCTAATGGCCCAATTACAGTATGAGTCATTTAGTACCCACGGGCTAAATGGGTCTAATCTTCCACCGACAGGGCCCCAACACGTGTTAACTGCACGAACTGAGGTTAGGATAGAGTCACAAATAGACTAAAGACACCATACATATTATGATCATTATAAGGACATAATTTGATCGTCCAATTAAGATAAGACATCCTATGCTGGCAAACATAGGTTTAACAAATTGATCATAAAGACTCATACCTTCACGGTGAGCAATATAATTTCCTTTAGAGACAAATTTAAATAATTTTCACATTACATTATTCATAGATTTGTTCATTAGACATATTCATATTGGTATCATCAAAACCAAGAATTGCAAGCCATTCATATCATGCTAAGAAAATATTATCACAGAACATTATCAACTCCTTAACCCCATTATTTCAAATCATGCTCATATTCATTATCAATTTTCTTAAAATCTCAAAACAGTCATAAAGTTCAACAATTTCAATATTTCAAACTGATGGGGCGTCATCTTTGTTCATCATCACAATTCAGATCTTTTTGAAATACTTGAAAGTCATAATTTCCATCATTTATAAAATTCTCCCCAAGGGTGATTCAAGAGTCATGTAAACCATTTTTCCATTAATGCCATGCAATGTTTCCAAGGACAATTTAAACACTATAAATCTTTGTTAAAGACCAAATTTATGAAATGGGTTGAAGTTCATGTATTAATTATGACAAAATACATAAACAATGTGAAAACAAGTATTAATTTCCACCATTTTCATAAGATGCAATTTCTGTTCACAATACATTATTTAAAATATGAAGAAAACCCATTAAAATAAAGAAACTACCATGCGAGTCTTAAACAACCAAAACCCCTAAACTATAGTTTAACCAAGCATTCAAGAACATGTGAAAAATAAGGTAAATTGATGCAAAAGTACAATAATTAAAATAGGGAGTGTACAACAAGCCTTTTGATAGAAGGATTTTTAGAAGAACATGAATTTGAAGCCTCAAAAGATGAACCTTGAGAATAAACCCTACTTTTATTTTTTTGAGAGTGAAAAGGAGAAAAAGCAATGAGAAACTGATATCTAATGAGTAAATAGGATTTAAATAGTCATTTATGTCATGGGGGTTGTCTTTGAGGTGAGGAAAAGACCAAAATATCCCAAAAGAAACAAAACATAATTGTAGGAATTTCTCAGTTGACAATTAAGTTGAAAACCCATCTATTTAGGGACAACTCATCAACCTAGTAATCACTCTCTAGTTTGATTTGGCCATTTGCTTGTTAAGGTTTATGACTTGAGTTGACAGCTCGTCAACTTAGTTATAAAACCCCACATTTTCAAACTAGAAATTAAACTATTTTTCCTATGTGTGTAAGCTCTAAGAGAAATTTTTTCCAAGTGAGAATAAGTGTCATTATCTATATCCTCGTGTTTGAAGTACTTCCGAGGTGAAAAATCTTCATAGGAACCACTTAGAGAGAAGTTGAACTAACAACCATTGATTCGGCAAAATCTTTATTTTTGATGTTACAAGGGTCTACTTTGAATGTTATAACTTTTGATACAATTAGAATTTTGGAGATAAATACCCACCAAATTGTATATAATTGAGTTAGCTTTCCAACGATACCAATTTTGCCTTATTCCGATACCCGAGCAAAAAGTTAAGATTATTTTTGTCAGAACCAGTAGCTGTGAGCGCTAAGAATGCAACACATGCTCCATTTTGGTTCTCCAGAGCATATGAAACACGCTCTATTTCACCCCTTATTTTTTAGTTTCTGAATCCGCATATAGGGGGCAATTAGGTCATTTATCTCAACCCAAAATCGTCCAAAACATAAGATTTGAAACACCAAAGAGCATTTTAACATCATTATTTCTTCTTCTAATCCAATAAAACCCTAAAAATCCCAAAATATCAATACCCAAGCTCATAAGTCAAGGATTCCAAGAAAATAAATCATGATTTGGGTTCAATTCTTTGAACTGAGTAATCTAAGGTACGTGAGGCTGATCTAACAACTCCATGGGAATGAGGTACTATTTTACAAAGATTTGAAAGAATATTATGATGTTTATAAAAAGGGTTTTGAAGAATTATTTGAATATCTAAATCATGAAATCCTTTTACAATGATATAATGTTTTGGTCTTGAGGCCTTCCCTTAAAATTGTTTACACTCGTGTATATGTATGTATGTATTTGAGTTTTGAAATTTGAATTGAGAGAATGAATATTTATACTCCATCTCCTGTTATGAATTCTCTTGATTTCACATGTTATGAATTATTCATTTGCATATTGAGAAACAAGATGTAAATGTCTTTACTATTGTTTAAGGCTTGATATTGGTTATGAACTGATAGAGGGTGTTTTCATGTTAATATAAACGAAAAAATTATGATTTAAAGAGTTGCATGTTTTGATTCAAAGTAATGGACCACCACATAATTAAGAGTTGAAAAGAGAGAATCCTTGCATGGTTTCACATATTTTTTGAAAGATGAATCCTCTTGTACCAATTGAATGTTTTGGTGGTCTGAACATTTTTTTGAATAAAAGTTTTTACATGATAATTATGGCTTAGATATATGACTTACAAGTCTTTTTATGATGATACCAAAATAGATGAATGCCATAGAAGATTCAGAACATGCTTAAAATGCAGATTTTACTCAGATTTTGAATTCAAAAAAATGCATTTTTAGAAAATGTTAAAAATAGGATTAAAGAGAGTTAGATGGTTACCCGAAAAAAGTACGACTGAAAGACTCTATGCTAGAAACCATGATTTACTGCCACGGGATTATGGTACCCTACTATGTGATCTTGTGTACCTTGATTTATGTCATGTCAAATGGGGACTATGGTTAGGAGACCTTCTTTATAATCTTAGGCACTACCATTACATGCTCATTTTATTGGGGATTTTGGCACCCTACTATGTGATCTTGCGTTTCCCCCTTATCGATGCTCCAATTCTTATGACAAACTTGGAGTGGGGAGTTGGTCGCTGAGTCATGGGTGGATTCTATATTGCCTGTGGAATTTTAGATTTTAGGATGTACCATCTAGCATAGAGGAGAAATAAAGAGTAGAGTCATGATTTCAAGAATGCATTTCTAAATTTATCAAAAAATGCCCATGTGTTTTTCCTATACCATATGTTAACTATTTTTATGAATAGCTCTCACTTATTTTGTATAAAATATATTATTTTGGATTGCTCTGCGTACCAGTACATTTGTATTGACCCCCTATATTTCAAGATCTAAGGAACACTCCTATGGTCCCGCTAAGCCGTAGATTGATCTGTCAGAAGTTTGCAGTTGGTGAGCCTCCCTCATTTCAAAAGGATGAGTCTATGAAAAAATATTATTTGATTTCAGTTCATGGTCTGACTGGGGGCCTTTTCCCAGGTTTTAGACAGATGTTGATTTTCAGTTAGTACATATTTTGCTGACTGTTATCATGTGTTTTGATTGTTAATCAATCCCATTTGAATTGTTCAGTTTACTTATGACATTGAATATGTTTTTATTATGTTATATTTCCACATTTCTTTACATTGTATGGACATTGTGTATGAATACCAAACAAAAAAGGGCACTCGGGCCTTCATGGTCTGGGATATTCGTCACGGCTAGTGGCTTGGTTTAGGTTATAACAAACTTAGTATTAAATCATGGTTCATGGTCTCAGGGTTTCTGCAAAATTGCATTGGATAGAGTCCTGTTTATAGGTGTGTAATGTGCCACACTTATAAGTAGGAGGATACAAGGCATTTAGGAATGTTTCCTTTTCTTCTTATTCTAGTTTGTTCTCAGGAGTCAGAATGTTCCTCTTTCATACTCTAGTTCATGATATGGCATCGTCCATATGAAATTAAAGTTACCCGAATTCTTTACTTACTCTAATGTTCTTAGATATGTCTCATTGTCGAGGTGATTCAGGTGCAGAAACTTAGAATCTAAATGATGTGGTCCTTTCTGATTGAGTCATAAATTATTTTTAAATTGCACAGGGACTTAAGAGGAATCCATTAGTTCTTTAATGTGTATTGATTTAATCTTATTCCCTTATCTACATCAATCGTATATTTGAGCCTGAGATATGAAGTGTATTCAGTTCCTTTTAAAAATATTCTTGTTGCAGATATCATACTTGAGGGTAGTGATATATGTCAGAATATTGGAACAATATTTCCTCCCGAGTAATAGTATATGTTAAGTTTTTGTACCCTATTGGTAGTAATGTCTGGGAGAGGATAAACTTATGGGCCATAGTTAAGTGAAGTATGAGACTTAGGTTGATATTTCTATTCAATTGATTAGTATAGTATATAGCATACCCCATTTGATTGGTGTTGTTAGACAATAGGCTTTAACTATAGATTTGAAGTATGGTGGTGAGAATATTAGCTCGATATTGATGATGCATATTTTATGGGAACGAACTTGTAGGCTTGATATGAGGTTTGAAATAGCCTAGGTTGGAAACTTGTGGAATAATGAGTGGTCAATTGTGATTTATATGTATACATGAGAACAAGAGTAAAATGATGAATTTTGGTTGAATAATTAAGTGAATACAAGCACGAGTATATCGGAATAAGTTGATCCGCGAGTTAACGTCTTGTTAGATAAGGTATCAGGTGTACGGGTGTTATGCGTACGTAGATTTGATTCTTTAATCTTGTAGTATGGAGAAGTCTGGGAAGTTGTTTTTTGGTGTTCTTTAGAATTGAATTAAGGAGATATATCTAGGCAATATGTGCCTTTGGTATTGTTTTAAAATTTTTGTAAAGTTGTAAGTTGTGCGATTGTAGGTGTAATGCTAGTATTCTAAGAAATTGAAGATGAAGTGTTAAGTATTTATAAGCATCAGTGTCTATGCCCATGATAATGGTAGTCGTAAGTCAATGACTTTAGGGGTTATAAGAATTTATGATTAGTGTCCCTAACGGGAGATGTCCTAGAAAGGATTTTTGTCTTTATATTAAAAATTATAGAGGGGATTATAGTGTCTATGTTCATGGTGATACCCCTATGTGTTAAGAGTTGTGGGTATAGATTTGATGATGGGTTATATCCTCAAGTTTAGGAGGGTGACTTTGATCTAAAGGGGAGATAATGGATTAACGTGGATCCTGAATTTTCTTGTGGTGTCAAGTTTCAAGTAAGAGTCATGATAAACCTATTCCTATTCAAGCAAGCTCCTCCTATGTCAATTTAAGAGGTCATTGCACCAATGCCTTATGTATTCAAGTCCTACCTATGTCTACAGTTTGAGCACTCTATGTATCTCATGTTATGTCCCGACCTCCAAACAAGAAGCAATAATGTTCCTCACTGATCCAAGATTCCAAGTATCCCAGCGCTATGTTATGTTGCTCATGAATCATAAATTTGTGTCCCAAATCATGCTTGGTTCTAAGGAACTATGTTTTTATAAGTTACTAATTCGTTTATGTTTGCATTAGCAAACATGATAAAGTTGTGCGAACTCATGACTATGTTAGCTTTGAAATTTTTTTTTTAGAAAAAATACCGTCAAGTATACATCCTTGTCCCAATCATTGACTTTATGAACTCCGAACTTATATTATATGACTCATGATGTAAGTGCCCGTGTTCCTCACTATGGTCTATCGTAAGAACTCATTCTATGTTGAGTTATGCGAGAGCAACTCTCTACTTATAGTCCAGACACTTGATATATGAAGCACTTCACTTCAATTATATTGTATGTTTACCTCATGTGTCGCCTTGAGTAGATCAACATATATGGGTTGTAATTGAGTAGTGTTTCTCCCATTCATGATGCTTATGCTTGGGTCCCTCAATGACCCTCCATATGTTAGTATGATAGTGATTGTGAAAGCATAGTAATATTTTAAGTAGGGGAGTAGATGTTCTTGAAGCTAAAATTTTTTAATGTGAATTCTTGAGCTAAGGCTATAGGAGAAAGGAGAAGAAGAAGATGGACCTTCGTTATGTGAAACAGTTAAGAGGGAAATATATGGCAAGAATCTTTGTGAGAATGATTGAAATTGCTAATCTTAGTGGAGAGATCCATGAATTGGGATGTAGTAATGACAGGCTTTTGTTTATACTTAGAATTTATTTTAGCCTTCATGATTTGGCAATCTTAATTTACGACCCTTAGGACCTTAAAATGTCGATCCTTGGATTGAATTATTATCAGGTGTGTCAATACATCAATTCGGCAATGTTTTGGATTTTTGGGACCTCTTTTAAACCATATTTAGGTGACCAAAATTGTGGGTCGATGCGATATCGATGTGTCGCGTTGCCCTTCACGTCGATGGATATTTTTCCCAGCTTCCAGTGTAAATTCCAGTGAACCAACACAAACTCGACGCGACGCGTTGGTCATCACATCGGTGCCATCGACACGGAGCATCGGTCTGCGCATCATTGGGCATAGTTTTTGCTCTTTTAATTTCACGTCTAGAGGGGTATTTAGGTCAATTTTCCCACTTTTATTCAGCCCTAAAACACGATATTAAATCTTTTTAAAGGCAAAATCAACTCATTATTCACAAATCCTCTTAAGAAAAAAACCTAAGCCATCAAATTAAAGATCCTAGTCTAAAGAAATTCACCACAACTTTTAGAGAATTAACAATCAAGGTATGTTAGGAGTTCATCCAAAGGTTTCCTTCCACACTTGGAGTTCAAGAACCACTTTTAAAATTTCAAGATGATTGCTTTCATGAATTCCATGTTGAATTAAATTGTATTCATGATTATGATGTTAGTTAGGTTTATAATCCATGATTTATTTACAAGTTTCATGAGAAATAAATAACATGTGTGTTTTGATATATGGTTTCATATTAAAAACCCTTGAATTTATGAGTTGAAATTGTAGTCATGATGCTTGCATGTTGTATTATAGTTAAGTGCATAAATTATACCCCCAAGTGTTTGATAAAATGTTCATGTGAGTTGATTAGTGCATTTATACCATGTTATCATGTGTACAAGTTCATGCCATGCAAGTTTTTACTAAAATGCCTCAATGAATGAATTGTGACAAAGTGACTAGTTATCATGTTTCAAGATTGTGCTATGTTTTTACTATCTATGTTATCGATTCCTCGGGTTATCTAATACTCGACAATCTAGTTGTTTACCTTGATTTAAAGTAGTTTCCGAATAGTCTTTGAGATGTCATGTATAGTAGTACTCATTTAGTTACATAACTCAGTATATTCAGCCAGTTAACAGAACTCAGTGTATTCAGTCAGTTAACAAAACCCAGTGAACTCAGTCCAGTTTAGGTAGACAGCCGATCAGTAATAGTTTAGTCAAGCCTAGTATAGTTTAGAAATTAGTTCAGTGTCTATTCAGTTAGGAGTAGGAATCAACATCGAGCGAATCAGGGGTTGGGGGCATTGCTGTCAGTATAGGGTTTTACCCTTAGTGGAAATCCCTGCGTTATAGAACTACATAGCCAACGTAGGTTGTGATATACTCCTGCCAACCTAGGGTTGATGCATCTCGTACGATTTTTCCTACCAGCAAGGGTTGATGGAATGTCTTCCTTCCAGAGAGATGTATCCCTTGGCAAAGTGCTAACACCCTTCCAACTGGGGTTACAGGTTGGATCCCAACTCAGTTCATAATCGGGGTATGTCGGTTAGATAAACACTACCATAGTTTTAGTTTCAATTGTAGACTTAATATAAAACCTCAATTTAGTTTCAGAATAAGGACTATCAGATACAGTCACCCAGCTCAACACAGAACTCAGTTCAGTTCCACAAAATCTGGACTGTAAAAAATAGTTACTTAGTTAAGAGTGATATAATATTAGTAAACTAAGATATCAGTCCTTCCAATTTTAGAACTCATTATCCATTGTTAATGTTATTTTAGTAACAGTATACGTAGTTATATGCATAGAATTACATAATAAGTATTTACATCAGTTTCAAATATACATGTACTCCCATTCGGTTATATTCATGTTATTCAGTCACTTATTGTCCATGCATATGAACCCATGCGTTCAGCCTTACCTCACCTAGCATACTAGTACATTCAATGTACTAACACATACCTTTCTTTTGTTCTATGATGTCTTATATCATAGGTTTAGACGTATGGGATCCAAACCGTACTTAGAAGCCCAGATTATCAGCTGCAGATTTAGTTGTTAGTCCTCATATTTTGAGGACATAGTCATCTTTTCAATATTTTAGTTTATCTTTTAGTAGTTAGATTTAGTTGGGGACTTGTCCCATCAACTCCACCTTCAGACATTTAGAGGCTTTCGGACTAGATTATTTTAGACAGATGTTTAATTTTTGGTATTTATTTATTAGTATTCAGTATCTAGATTCAGTTATGAACCTTATAGCAGATTCAGTGTAATTTCCGCACTTTATTATTATTTTTCAGTGATCACAACAAGTACCAGTCATGGGTTAGCTTGTGGTCCTTCAAGGTTGCAAGCACCGTGTGTCATCTAGGGTGCAGAATCGGGGCATTACAAACTTTGTATCAGAGCCTAAGGTTCAAAAGAGTCCTAGGGATTCTAAAAGCCATGTCTAGTAAAGTCTTTTACATGGGTGTGTAGCGCGCCACACTCAGGGAAAAGAGGCTATGAGGTATTTTAGAAATTTTTTTCCTTCTTTCAGTATTCATATCATACGAGTGAGCATAATCTCAAGTTAAACTCTCAGTCTAATTCTTTTTACCTTCCGTTTATAGAATATGCCTCCAAAAAGGACTGGAAATTGCCAGCTCCTTCGCCCGTTTAGGAAGATCCCCTGGATGATCATGTCTTTCACGCAGAATTCAGACCAGCTTTCACCACATTGGCTCATTCTGTGGCAAGCCAAAATGAACGCCCAGCTACTGCCCAGGCCAATCCAGTGGACAATACTGCTACATCTAGAATTTGGGACTTTACCCAAATGAATCCTCTATAATTTGCAAGGTCTAAGTCATATGATGACCCAAAGGAATTCCTTGATCAGGTGCAGAAAGTCATAGATATTATAGGGGTGACTGCTAGTGACAGTTCTGAGTTGGTCGCATATCAGTTGCAGGATATATCTCACTAATCGTTCAAGCAGTAGAAGGCATAGAGGGCCGTAGATTCAGGTCCCATAGAATGGGAGGAGTTTGCCACTATTTTTTTGGATAGGTTATACCCATTGGAGTTAAGAGAAGTGAAGGTTTTGGAGTTTATTAATCTGAAGAAGGGAAATATGTAAATGAAGGAGTATTCTCTCAAGTTTACACAGTTATCCAGATATGCCCATCATGTTGGAGAAGATAGAAGATCTAAGATGAGTAAGTTGGTGTTTGGTGTGTCTTGTAGTATGATCAAGAAGTGTAAGACCGCAATGGACCGCAATGCTGATTAAGGAGATGGACATATCCTGGCTTATGGTCCATGCTCAACAGATAGAGGAGGCTAAGGATAAGGATAAGGAAAGGATGAACAAAAGAGCTAGAATAAGTAGCTTCAACTTTGCTTAGCTAAGTCAGAGGGTAGTAATCATTCTCAGTTACACTTGAAATCCTTAGTTCTAGCTCTGTCCTCAGCTAGTGCTCTAGTGAAGAAATTCGAAGATGACAATAAAGATGGGGAACTAGGCCCTAAACCTCAGGGTAGTGTTAGTAGTGCCCGAACAAATTCCTTTTGCCATAAGTATGGCGGAAACCACCAGGGTGTCTGCAGAGCTGGCAGTGATGTATGTTTCGGTTATGGCAAGCTAGGCTACAGGGTTAGAGAGTGTCCTTTGGTGGATTTGTAGAGTCAGTACAATCATTCCCCAGCTTAGTACGGTCGCTAGAATCCTTAGGGTGCCACTTCTAGTGCCACCAATGGTAAATACCCAAAAAGACTTTATGCTCTTCAGTCTCCTGATAGTATCAGGAAAGTACTCCTGATGTTGTCACTGGTACTTACAAGTTTATCATTTGCATGTTTATGCTTTGCTAGATCCAGGAGATTCTTTGTCCTTTGTAACTCCATCTATAGCTGTTGACTTCATAGTCAGTCCCGAAATCCTAGAAGAGCCCTTCTCAATATCTACCCATTGGGTAAATCTATCATATCCTGATAGGTATACAAAAACTGTCCGATTATGGTATCTCAGAAAGTCACTTCAGTAGACTTAGTAGAATTTAAGATGATAGATTTTGATGTCATTCTCGGTATGGATTGGATTCATTCATGCTATGCTTCAGTTAACTGCAAAAACAACATTTACCATTTTAAGTTTCCGAATGAACCTATCCTTGAGTGGAGGGATAGTACTTCAACACTTAGGGTTCAGTTTATTTCCTACCTTAGGGCGAGGAAAATATTATCTAAGGGGTGTGTTTATCATTTCGTTCAAGTTAAAGACTCTAGTTCAGTGAGCCCTAGACTTGATTCAGTTCCAGTAGCATGTGAATTCCCAAATATCTTTCTCAAAGATCTTCCTGGAGTCCATCCCGAGGGGGAAATTGACTTTGGAATAGACCTTCTTCCAGATACTCATCCCATCTCTATTCCTCTATACAAAATGGCACCAGCAAAACTCAGAGAGTAAAAAAATAGTTGAAGGATCTCCTAGATAAGGGATTCATCAGTCCCAACGTATCCTCTTAGGGTGCACTAGTTCTATTCGTGCATAAGAAAGACGTTTCTAACAAAATATATATAGACTACCATCAGCTAAATAAAGTCATGGTCAAGAACAAGTATCCACTACCCAGAATCAATGACTTTTTTGACCAACTTTAGGGTGCCAGAGAATGTGACATTCCAAAAATAGCTTTTAGAACTCGATATGGTCACTTCGTTTTCCTAGTCATGTCATTTGGCCTTACCAATGCTACAGTAGTCTTCATGGACTTGATAAACTATGTGTTCAAGTTGTTCTTGGACATGTTCATCATAGTTTTCATTCATGAGATTCTTGTTTACTCCCGAAGTGAACATGATCATGTAGACAATCTCAGAATAGTATTACAAACTCTCAAAGCCCATCAGTTGTTCGCCAAATTCAGTAAGTGCAAATTTTGGCCAAGGTTAGTAGGTTTTCTTGATCATATAGTTTTCGGTGATGGCATTAGAGTTGATCCCCAAAAGACTGAAGCCATAAGAAACTAGCCAAGGCCTATCTTTCCATCAGATATTAGGAGTTTCTTGGGTTTGACTAGCTATTACCGGTGGTTTGTTAAAGGATTTTCATCCATTGCATATCCCATGTCCAGATTAACTCAAAAGAAAGTCAAGTTACAGTGGACAGATTCTTGTGAGAAGAGTTTTTTCAGGTGTTGTAGACTCGACTCACTACAACCCTAATTTTGACTTTACAAGATGATTCAGATGTATCTATTGTATATTGTGATGCTTCCAGAGTTGATTTGGGGAGTGTTTTGATGCAGAAAGGTAAGGTCATAGACTACACTTTTAGACAACTTAAAACCCATGAAAAAACTTGCCCCACTCATGATCTTGAGTTAGCAGATGTAGTGTTTACCTTACAGATTTTGAGGCACTATTTGTATGGGGTTCATGTTGATGTGTTCACAGGCCATAAAAGCTTGCAGTATGTATTTTCTCATAAATATTTGAACTTGCATCAGAGGAGGTGGTTAGAGTTATTAAAAGACTTTAACATGAGTCTTTTGTATTAATTGGGCAAGGCCAATGTAGTGTCCGATGCTCTCGGTAGGATGTCTATAGGTAGTGTTTCTCATGTGGAGGATGGTAAAAATAAGTTAGTTGAGGAAGTTCATCATTTTTCTCGACTAGGTGTCCACTTACTCGATTCGGTAGAGGGTAGTGTATTGGTATAGAATAGTTTGGAATTATCTTTGGTCTCTAAAGTAAAAGATAAGCAAGATAGGGACCCTAGTCTAGTTAAGCTGAAAGAGCCATCCAGAGATCAGAAGGTAGAGGTTTTCTCACAAAGGGGAGATGGAGTATTGCATGGTCAGGGTAGACTTTGTTTGCCATGTGTGGATGACGTGAGGCAGAGGATTCTTGCAGAAGTGTATGGAGCACGTTAGTCGATTCACCAAGGTGCCAATAAGATGTACTGCGATTTACGGGAGGTCTATTGGTAGATTTGGATTAAGAGAGACATTGCAGAGTTTGTAGATAAGTGCTCGACATGTCAGCAAGTCAAGATTGAGCATCAGAAGCCCAGTGGATCTTTGCAGGAGTTTAGTATTTTCACATGGAAATGGGAGGAGTTTAACATGGATTTTGTAATGGGTTTGCCTCGTACTCGTCGCCAACATTATTCGATTTGGGTCATTGTAGATACGTTGACCAAATCAGCTTATTTCTAACTAGTTTATACATCTTATTAAGCGAAGGATTATGCCAAGCTCCATGTTAGACAATTGGTCAGATTGAATGGAGTTCCATTGTCCATTATTTTAGATAGAGGTACACAATTCACCTCTCACTTTTGGAAAGCCTTCCAAAAGGATCTTGATACCCGAGTTCACCTCAGTATAACCTTTCATCTTCAAACAGATGGTCAAGAAGAAAGGACCATTCAGAATTTAGAAGATATGTTAAGAGCGTGTGCCATTGACTTTAAGGGTAGTTGGGATGATCAGTTTACCTTGATTGAGTTTGCGTATAATAACAATTATCATTCTATCATTGAGTTGGCATCATTTGAGGCACTCTATGGGAGGAGATATAAATCTCCTATTGGTTGTTTTAAAATGGGTTAGGCCATAGTGGTAGGGACTGACATGGTATTTGATACCTTAGAAAAAGTTCAGTTGATTAGGGAAAGGCTTAAGACAACTCAGAGCCTACAAAAATAATATGTAGATGTGCGAAGAAAAGATCTTGAGTTTGAGATTGGTGATTATGTGTATTTGAAAATCTCTCTTATGAAGGAAGTGAAGAGATTTGGTAAGAAGGGGAAGCTCAGTTCCCGATATGTCGGTCCTTACTGAATTCTTTGCCATTTTGGAGAGGTAGCTTACGAGCTAGAATTACCTTCATACTTAGCTTTAGTGCATCCAGTGTTTCATGTATCCTTGCTAAAGAAGTGCATAGGTGACCCAACAGTTGTAGTCTCAATAGCGGGCATTGATGTCCACAACAACCTGTCTTATGAGGAAATCTTGGTCAAAATTCTTTATTATCAGGTTCGTAGACTGAGGAACAAAGTGGTTCATCTAGTCAAAGTTCTTTGGCGAAATCAGTCTGTTGAGAGAGCTACTTGGGAAACAGAAACAGATATACGGACCACGTATCCTCACCTCTTCTTCGCCAACTCAGACTCAGCTCAAGGTAACAGTTTTCCTTGAATTTACTCAGTTCCATGCTTAGATTACCTTTACAAACTCGGTATCAGTTTCAGTTGCATAGTATTTCATATCATTCATATCGTCCTGAAATGACTCAGTTATGTGTCATGTCTTCAAAATTTGGTAATGCTTCAGTTATGCATGTCCAGTATTAAAACTCAGTATGTCAATAGTCTCAGTCATGTAATCATGCTTTAGTTGTTCCTGATTCAGTATGTAAACCTAGTCTATTAGTATCCTTAGCTTAGTCAGTCTCATTCGAGGATGAATATTTTTAAGGGGGAGATATTGTAAGATCCCGCAGAATCCTAGCTTAACTCTATCCTTTAGAGTATGAAAAGAGGTCCCAGACTTAGAAATTTTAGCTAAGTGTTTATACTTAGAATCATTTTAGACTTCATAATTTTGCAGTCTTATTTTACGACCCTTATAACCCTTAGATGTCAATTCTTGGATTAAATCATGATCAGGTGTGTCAATAGGCCACTTCGGGTGAGTTTTTAATTTTTTGGACATCGTTTGAAACATGTTTAGGTGACCTAAATAGTGAGTCGACGTGATCTCGACGTGTCGTGTAGCCCATCTCGTCGACCAGGATTTTGTCACTAGTCTTCAGAGCAAGTTCTAGTTAGCCAATGCGATATTACCTTTACAAACACTGTATCAGTTCCATGCTCAGATTACCTTGGCAAATATTTTATCAGTTCATTTGCATAACATTCTCATATCATGCATAACTTAATGAAATAGATCGGTCATATGTCATACCTTCAGAATTCAATCCTGATTCAGTTATGCATGTTCAGTATGATAACTCATTATATTAGTAGTTTCATTCATGAAATCATGCTTCAGTTGTGCATGTTCAGTATGTAAACTAAGTCTATCAGTATTCTCATCTTAAACAGTCTTATTTGAGGATGAGTGTTCCCATGGGGGACATAATGTAAGGCCTCGCAAAATCCTAAGCTTAACGCAGTCCTTTAGAGCATGAAAAGAGGTCCCAGACTTAGAAATTTCAGCCAAGTGTTTATACTTAGAATTTATTTTAGCTTTCATTATTTGGTGATCTTAATTTATAACCCTTAAGACCTTAAAATGTCGATCCTTGGATTAAATCATGATCAGGTGTGTCAATAGGTCACTTCTGGTGAGTTTAAGATTTTTTGGACCTCGTTTGAACCATATTTAGGTGACTAAAATAGTGGGTCGACGCAATCTCAATGAGTTGCATCATCCATCGCGTCAACAAATATTTTTCATAGCTCCCAATGCAATTCCAGTGAACCAATACAAACTAAACACGACGCATAGGGCATTACATCGATGCCATCGATGCGGCGCGTCGGTCTGTAAGTCACTGGGTACAGTTTTTGCTCTTTTCATTCCGCATCCAGAGGGGTATTTAGGTCAATTTTCCCACTTTTATTCAGCCCCAAAACACAAGATTAAGCCTTTCTAAAGGCAAAATCTATTCATTATTCACAAATCCTCTAAAGAACAAACCCTAAGTCATCAAATTCAAGATCTTAGTCTCTAGCAATTCACCATAACTTTCAGAGAATTAACAATTAAGGTATGTTAGGTGTTCATCCAAGGGTTTTCTTCGATCCTTGGAGTTAAAGAACCTCTTTTAAAATTTTAAGATAATTGTTTTGATATATGGTTTCACATTAAAAACCCTTGAATTTGTGAGTTGAAATTGTGGTCATGATACTTGCATGTTGTATTATAGTTATATGCATAAATTATGCCCCCAAGTGTTTGATAAAATGTTCATGTGAGTTGATTAGTGCATTTATACCATGTTATCATCTGTACAAGTTTATGTCATGCAAGTGTTTGCTAAAATTCCTCAATGAATGAATTGTGACAAAGTGACTAGTTATCATGTTTCAAGATCGTGTTATGTTTTTACTATCTATGCTATCGAGTCCTCGGGGTATCTAATACCTGACAATCTAGTGGTTTACCTAGATTTACAGTAGTTTCCAAATAGTCTCAGTGATGTCAAACGTAGTAGTACTCAGTCAGTCACAAATCTCAGTATATTCAGCCAGGTAACATAACTTAATATATTCAGCCAGTTAACTGAACTCAGTGTATTTAGTCAGTTAACCAAACCCAGTGAACACAGTCTAGTTCAGTTAGATGGCTGATCAGTAACATTTCAGTCAAGCCTAGTACAGTCTAGAAATTAGTTCAGTATCTATTCAGTTGGGAGTAGAAATAAGCAACGAGTGAACCCAGGGATTGCGGCATTCCTGTCAGTAAAGGGCTTGACCCTTATTAGCAATCCCTGTGTTACAGAACTATGTATCCAACATAGATTGAGATGTGTTCCTACTAGTCTAGGGTTGATACATCTCATATGAGTTTTCTTACCAGTGAGAGTTGACTAAATGTCTTCCTTCTAGAGAGGGTTAACTTACAAACATTGTTAGTGTCCCTTGGCAAGGTACAAACACCCTTTCAATTGGGGTCACAGGTTGAACCCCAACTCAGTTAATAATTGGGGTATGTTGGTTAGATGAACACTCCCATAGTTTCAGTTTCAATTCCATACTCAGTATAAAACCTCAGTTTAGTCTTAGAATTAGGACTATCAGCTATAGTCTCCCTGCTCAACACGGAACTTAGTTCAGTTCCACAGAATTAGGACTGTCAAAAATAGTAACTCAATTACTAGTGATACAGTAACAGTAAACTAATATATCAGTTTTTCAATTTTCAAAACTTATTATCTAGTGTTAATGTGATCTCAGTTACAATATATACATAGTTATGTCCATAACATTGCATAATCAGTATTTATAGCAGTTTTAGATATACATGTACTCTTATTTAGTTATATTCATGTTAGTTAGTCAGTTATTGTCCATGCATATGAACCTATGCAATCAGCCTTACCTCAACTGGCATACTAGTATATTCAATGTACTAACGTATTTCTTTCTTTTATTCTATGATGTCTTATATCATAGGTTCAGATGCACGGGCTCCTAACCATACTTAGAAACCCAAATTATCAGCAACAGATTTAGTGGTGAGTCCTCATAGTTCAAGTATATAGTCATTATTTTAGTATTTTAGTTAATCTTTCAATAGTGAAAGTTAGTTGGGGACTTGTCCCATTAACTCCACCTTCAGGCAGTTAGAGGCTTTCGAACTAGATTATTTCAGACAGATATTCAGTTTTCATTATTTATTTATCGGTATTCAGTATTTGAGTTTAGATATGAACCTTATCGCAAATTAAGTATAATTTCTGCACTTACTTTATTATTATTATTTAGTGATCACAACAAGTACCAGTTATGGGTTAGCTTATGGTCCTTTAGGGTTGCAAGCACTGTGTGACGTCCCATGTCCAGACTCAGAGCATTACAATGTAACCCCCAACATTTTTGAAATAGAAATTGAACTGTTGTTCCTATGTGTGTAAGATCTAATAGAAATTATTTCCAAGTGAGAATAAGTTTCATGATCTATATCCTCGTGTTTGTAGTGCTTTTTGAGGTGAAAAATCTTCATAGGAATCACTTAAAGAGAAGTTGAGCTAAGAACCTTTGATTCGACTAAATCTTTGGTTTCGATGTTACAAGGTTCTACATTGAACATGTATAAGTTTTGATACACTTATAATTTTTCAGCTAAATACCCACCAAATTGTAGATAATTGAGTTAGCTTTCCAACGATAATAATTTCACCTTAATTCGATACTCGAGCAAAAATTTATGATTATTTTTGTCAGAACCAGTAGCCGAGGACGATAAGCATGCGAAGCATGCTCAATTTTGGATTTCTAGAGCATGCGGCGCACGCTCCATTTTACCCCTTATTTTTCAGCTTCGGAATTCGTGCAATATGGGGCAATTAGGTTATTTATCTTACCCCAAAACCATCCAAAACACAAGATTTGAAGCACCAAAGAGCATTGTAACATCATTATTTCTTCTTCTACTCCAAGAAAACACTAAACCTCCCAAAAGATCTATACCCAATCTCTTAAGTCAAGTATTCGAAGAAAACAAATCAAGATTTTAGTTCTATCTTCGAACTGTGTAATCTAAGTTATGTGGGGCTGTCCTTAAAATTCCATGGGCATGAGGTACTGTTTTACAAAGTTTTGAAAGCATATTATGATGTTTATAAAAAGGGTTTTGAAAAATTGTTTGAATAGCCGAATCATGAAATCCTTTTACAATGATATAATGTTTAGGTCTTGAGGCCTTCCCTTGAAATTGATTATACTTGTGTATATGTATGTATGCATTTGAGTTATTAAATTTGAATTTAGAACATGAATATTTATACTCCCTATCTTATTATGAAGCCTGTTGATTTCACATGTTATGAATTATTCATTTGCATATTGAGAAGTATCATGTAAATGTCCTTACTTTTGTTTAAATCTTGATATTGGTTATGAACTGAAGAGAGGGTATTTTCATGTTAATATAAATGAAAAAGTGATGATTTAAAGATTTGCATGTTTTGCTACAAATTTATGGACCACCACTTGATTAAGAGTTGAAAAGAGAGAATCCCTTCATGGCTTCATATATGTTGTGAAAGATGAATCCTCTTGTACCGATTTAATATTTTGGTGGTCTAAACATTGTTTCGAATAAAAGAATTTTACATGATAATTGTTTCTTAGAGATATGAGTTACAAGTCTTGGTATAACGATACCAAATAGATGAATATTATAGAAGATTTAGAACAGACTTAAAATACTGATTTTCCTCAAATTTTGAATTGAATTCAGAAAGATGCATGTTTAGAAAAGGTTAAAAATGGGCTTAAAGGGAGTTACATTGTTACCTGAAGAAAGTACGAGTTGAAAGACTCTATGCTAGAAACTATGATTTGCCGACACGGGATTATAGTACCCTGCTTTGTGATCTTCTGTAACTTGGATCATGTCATCCTAAATGGGGACTATGGTTTGGAGCCCTTATTTATGATCTTGTGCACTACCATTACATGTTGATTTGATTGAAGATTTTTCCACTGTGCTGTGTGATCTTGCGCGTCCCTCTTATTAATACGCTAATCCTTTCGACAAACTTGGATTGGGGTCTTGGTCGCCGAGTCAAAGGAGGATTTCATATAGGCTGTGTAATTATAGATTTTATGGTGTACCATCTAGCGCCGAACATAAATACAGAATAGAATCATGATTTCAAGGATGTGTTTCTAAATTTATCAAAGAATGCCCATGTGTTTTTCCTATATCGTATGTAAACTATTTTTATGAATTTATCTCACTTATGTTGTATAAAATATATAATTTTAGATTGATCTGCGTACTAGTACATTTGTATTAACCCCCTATATTACAAGATTTGAGGCACAATCCCGGGGTCCCGCTAGGCCGTAGATTGATCTGTCAGAACTTTGAAGTTCATGAGCCTCTCTTATTTTGGAATGCCGTGTCTACGAAAATATATTATTTGATTTTAGTTCATGGTCCGACTAGGGGCCTTGTCCCAATTTTTAGACAGATATTGATTTTCAGTTAGTAGAGATTTTGCATACTGGTTTCATGTGTTTTGAATGTTAATCACTTCCTTTAGAATTGTTCTATTTACTTATGAGTTTGACCATGTTTCCATTATGTTATCTTTCCACATTTCTTTACATTATATGAACGTTGTGTATGATTACCAGATAAAAAATAGCTCTTGGGCCTTCATGGTCCAGGATGTTTGTCATGGACGGGGCCTCAGTTCGGGTCGTGATAAACTTATTATCAGAGCGCTATTCATGTTCCCAGGGTTTCTGCAAAATTGTGTAAGTTAGAGTCCTGTTTATGGATATGTAGCGCGCCATACTTATAAGTAGGAGGCTACAAAACATTTAGGAATGTTTTCCTTTCTTCATGTTCTAGTTCGTGCACAAGAGTCAGAATGTTCCTCTTTCATACTCTAGTTCATGATATGGCATAGTCCATATGAAATTAAAGTTACCACAATTCTTTTTTACTTGGATGTTCTTAGATATGCATCATTGTCGAAGTGATTCAAGTGCATAAGCTTAGAGTTTAAATGATGTGGTCATTTCTGATTGAGTCATAAATGATTATGAAATTGCACAGGGACTTGAGAGGAGTCCATTAGTGCTTTAAAATGTATTGATTAAAGATTATACCCCTATCTACATTAATCGTGCATTTGAGCATGAGATATGAAGTGTATTCAGTCCCTTTCAAAAAAGTTCTTGTTGCAGATGTCATACTTCAGGGTAGTGATATATGTCAGAATGTTGGAACAATATTTCCACCCGAGTTGTAGTATGTTGTAATGCCCAAAGTCTGCATCCTAAATGTCACACAGTGTTCATAATCCCGAAGGAAAACAAACTAACCTATGACTTGGACTTGACTATTATAATGCGGAAATTAGGTTGAATCTTCCATAAGGATCATAACTGAAATTAAATACAGGAAAATAAATACTGAAAATTGAGCATCTGTCTGAAATAATCTATTCTGAAAGCCTCTAACTATCAGAAGGTGGAGTTGATGGGACAAGCTCCAACTAACTCTGACTACCAAAAATATACTAAAATACTGAAATAACAACTTTTTCCTCGAACTATGGGGACTTAACACTAAGTCTACTTCTGATAAGCTGGGTTGCTAAGTACGATCAAGAGCCCGTGCGTTTGGACCTATGATATAATACATCATAATGCAGAAGAAAGGTATGTGTCAGTACTTTGAATGTACTGATATGCTAAGTTAGGTAAGGCTCAATGCATGGGTTCATATGCATGAACAATAACTTTCTAAGTAACATGAATATAACTGAATCAGAGTACATGTATATATGAAACTGCTATAAATATTGATTATACAATACTATGCACATAACTATGTATACTATAACTGAGATCATATTTACACTGGGTACTGAGTTCTGATAACTGAATGGCTGGTATCTGAGTATAGTGATAACTATATTACTGTTAGCTGGGTGACTATTTCTGAAAGTCCTAAATCTATAAAACTGAACTGAGTTCTATAGAGAGCTGGGTGACTATTTATGACAGTCCTGGTGCTGTAGAATTGAATTGAGTTCTATATTGAGACAGAAACTGAAACTTTGGGAGGTAATCATCTAAATGACATGCCCCTCTCTGAACTTATTGGGGTCCAACCTGTAACCCAAGTTGGCAGGGTGTCAGTATCGTGCCATGAGTAAAGATAAGTTTCTGTGTCACCCTCATCTGGCAGGTGCTTTGAATGAGAATGGTGGTACCCTCAACTAGAAGGTAAGACACCTCATCAACCCTCAACTGAAATGTTGATGTCTCAATCTATGTTGGCTACATAGTTCTGGAACCCAAGGACTGCTTCTAAGGATCACACCCTCTACTGGCAGGTGAGTCCCCATCCTTGGGTTCACTCGGTGCTGAATCCTACTCCTAACTGAATAGACACTGAACTAATTTCTAAACTGTACTAGGTTGGACTTAACTGTTACTGATCATGTTAACTGACTGAACTGGACTGAGTTAACCGAGTTTTGATATCTAACTGAATACACTGAGTTTTGTACTGACTAAATACTATTGATCATGATATTTTTGAGACTACTCTGTAACTACTGTTGCTCTAGGTCAACAACTAGATTTTTGGGTATTGAATACCTCAAGGACTCGATAGAATGGAAAGTAAAACATAGCATAACCTTTAAAGCATAATAATACTTTCTTACTAACAATGCATTTATTTAGACATTTTGTCAAACACTTGATATACATGAGCATATGCATGAATGTAATCACATAATAACATGTCATGCTTTCACTAGTCAATTCACTTAAGAATTTTAACAAACACTTAGGGATAATGGTTATTTCATATAACAATAAACATGTAATAAAATCATTGCTACTACATTCAATTTGTAGTCTAAGAGTTCAACATGAAGTTCACATAAATCAACCCACAATTATCTAGTTTTCATGAAACTTGTAATAAGTCATGGAATTAAACCCCAAACATCAATTCACACATTAACACAATCCAATTCCAACATGTAAATCATGAAATCATAAACTTATAGCTTTAAAAAGGGTTCTTGGACTTCATGGGTGAAAGGAACCCATGAATCAACACCTAACATACCTTGGTAATTAAATTCGTGAAGATTGATGGTGTGTTCTTGAAATTTTAATGCCCTAGGATTTGTTCTTGAGTAAATTTTAGAGAGAATGAGGGATTTTGCCTTTAGAGTAGGTTAATCTTGTTATTTTGGGGATGATTAAGGGCGGGAAAATGATCCAAATACCGCTATGGATGCAGAGATTAATGACTGAAAACGTGATCAGGGATGCATTGAGCGCCGCGCCACGTCGAGGTTCAACGCGATTGCCAACACGATGCATTGATATTGCATTGGCTCACAGGAATTTGCACTGAAGATTGGTGACAAAATCCTTGTTGACACACTGGGCGACTCACTATTTTGGTAATCCAATCATGTTTCAAACGATGTCCAAAAATTTTAAAACTCATCGAAAGTGCCCTGTTGACACACCTGATCATAATTTAATCCAAGGATCGATATTTTAGGATCATAAGGGTCGTAAAATATGTTCGCCAAATTACGAAGGCTAAAATGATTGTAAGTATAAAAACTTAGCTGAAATTTCTAAGTCTAGGACCTCTTTTCATGCTCTAAAGGATAGAATTAAGCTAGGATTCTATGGGGTCTTACAATATTTCTCCCTTTTGAACATTCATCCTCAAATGAGATTAACTAAGATGAGGATACAAAAAAAATGGTTTACATACTGAATCACGCACAAGTGAAACATGATTACATAACTGAGACTACTGATATACTGAGTTTTCATATAGGACATGCATAACTGAAGCGTGACCGAATTCTGAAGACATGACACATGACTGAGCTGTTTCATAATGATATGCATGATATAAGAATGATGTGCAACTGAAACTGATACTGAGTTTGTAAAGGTAATCTTAGCATGGAACTGAGTAAATTCAAAGAAAACTGTTACCTTGAGCTGAGTTTGAGTTTACTGAGAAGAGATGAGGAAACTTGGTCCGCATATCTACTTCTTCTTCCTAAGTAGCTCCTTCAATGAACTGATTCTATCAAAGAACTTTGACTAGTGGAACTTCTTTGTTCCTTAGTCTACGAACCTGATAATCAAGAATTTTGACTGGGATTTCCTTATAAAAGAGGTTGTTCTGGGACATCAATGCCCTCTATCGGGACTACAACTGCTAGGTCACCTATGACCTTTTTTACCAAGGAAACATAAAACACTAGGTGCATTGAAGTTAAGTCTGAAGGCAACTTAAACTCGTAAGCTACCTTTCTAAAATGACTGAGAATTTGGTAAGGATCCTATCCAAATGACTGAGAATTTGGTTAGAAATGAGATGATTTGGTCATCCTATCCCCAATGACCCAAATCGAATCATGATGGCGACGAGTACGGGGCAAACCCATCACAAAATCCATGTTCACCTCCTCCCATTTCCAAGTCAGAATACTAATCTCCTGCATAGGTCCACTAGTCTTCTGATACTCAGTCTAGACCTGCTGACCTATAGAGCACTTAGCCACAATCTCTGCAATGTCTTCTTTCATTCCACTCAACTAATAGATCTCCCGTAAATTGTGGTATATCTTGGTGTCCCCTGGGTGAATCGATTAGCGCGCTCTTTGCGCTTCTGCAAGAATCCGATATCTCACGCCATCTACACATGGCACAAAAAGTCTACCCTTGTAGCGTAACACACCATCTCCCCCTTGGGACAAAACCTTTACTTTTTGATCTCTGACTAACTCCTTCAGTTGAACTAAACTGGGATCCCTGTCCAGATTTTCTATTACCTCAAAAACCAAAGAGGATTCTAAACTATTCAGCACCTATATGCTACTCTCTGCTGAATCGACTAAGTGGACACCTAGTCAGGCAAGCTAATGAACTTCCTAAACTAACTTTTTCTTACCATCCTCCATGTGGGTAACACTACTTATTGACATTCTACTAAGAGCATCAGCCACTATACTGGCTTTGCCCAGATGATACAAAATACTACTGACATAGTCTTTAAACAGCTCTAACCACCTTTTCTGATGTAGATTCACGTCTTTCTGAGAAAATACATATTGCAGGCTTTTATGGTCTGTGAACACATCAACATGCAACCTATATAAATAGTCCCTCCAAATATTTAAGGAAAATACTACAACTGCTAACTCAAGATCATGAGTGGGGTAATTTTTTTCATGAGGCTTAATCTGACTAGAGGCATAGGCTATGACCGTACCTCTCTGCATCAAAACAAACCCCAAACCAACTTTGGATGCATCACAATATACCACAAACCCATCTTATCCATCTGGTAAAGTCAAAGCTAGGGCTGTAGTAAGTCAAGTCTTGAACTCCTAAAAACTCTTCTAACAAGAATCTGACCACTAGAATTTAACTTTATTTTGAGTCAAACTGGATATAGGAGATGCAATGGACGAAAATCCTTCAACAAACCATCGGTAATATCCAGCCAAACCCAAGAATCTCCTAATATATGATGGAGAGATGGGCCTGGGCTAGTTTCTTATTGCTTCGGTCTTTTAAGGATCAACATTAATTCCATCACCGAAAACTAAATGGCCAAGGAAATCTACTGACCTTAGCCAAAATTTGCACTTACTAAATTTGGTTAAAAACTAATGGGCTCTGAGAGTTGGTAATACTATTCTGAGATGGTCTGTATGATCACTTTAACTGTGGGAGTAGACAAGAACGTGATCAATGAAGACTATGACAAACATGTCCAAGTAATGCTTCAACACACAATTTATCAAGTCTATGAAAGCTACTGGGGCATTGGTAAGACCAAATTACATGACTAGGAATTCTAATTGACCATATCAAGTTCTGAAAGCTATTTTCAAAATGTCACATTCTCTGACTCTGAGCTGATGATAGCCTGATGTGAGGTCTATCTTAGAAAAGTAACTGGCACCCTAAAGTTGGTCAAACAATTTGTCGGTTCAAGGAATTTGATTCTTGTTCTTGGTTGTGACTTTGATCAAATGATGGTAGTCAATACACATTTTGAGAGAACCATTTTTCATACACACGGATAGAACTGGTGCACCCCAAGGGGATATGTTGGGTCTGATGAGTCCGTTATCTAGAATATATTTCAACTATTCTTTTAATTCCTTGAGTTCTGTTGGAGCTATTCTATATTGCGAGATAGAGATAGGCTGAATATTAGGAAGAAGGTCTATTCCAAAGTCAATTTCCCATTTGGGAGGAACCCCTAGAAGATCTTTGAGAAACACATCCAGAAATTCACATGCTAATGGAGTTGACTAAAGACTATGAGTATCAGAACTAGAATCCTTAACTCAAACAAGATGATAAATAATTCCCTTAGATGTTATTTTTTTCGCCCTTAGGTAAGAAACAAACTGACCCTGAAGTGCTGAAGTAATACCCTTGCATTCAAGGACAGGTTCATTCAGAAACTAAAAGTTGACAATTCTATTTCTCCAGTCAATGAAGCATAGCATGAATGAAGCCAATACATGTAGAGAATTACATCAAAATTTGTCATCTATAATTCTACTAAGTCTACCAAAGTGACTTTCTAAGATACCATTAACGGATAGTTGCTATATACCCGTTGAGCTATGATAGATTTACCCACTGGGGTAGAGACTGAGAAGGGCTCTGCTAGGATTTTGGGACTGACTTTAAAGTCAACAACTATATAATGAGTTACAATAGACAAAGAAGGTCCTGTATCTAGGAAAGCATTAACATATAAATGATAAACTGATAATGTACCAGTGTCCACATCAGGAGAATTTTCTTGATCCTGTCGAGACTGGAGTGCATATAGTCTCTTTAGGCGCTACCCACTGGTGGCACTTGAAGTGGTAGCCTGTTGATTTGTGTGATTTGGCTGAGTTGAAAAGCGATTATACTGACCTTGAGAACCTGACTAAGGACAATCACTGATTCTTTGTCCTGGCTTGCCACATCCAACACCCACATCGCTGTCAGTTCTACAGACACCCTGATGGTTTCTGCCACACTTCTTCCAAAAAGGATTTGTTCAAGTAGTGCTAACATTACCCTAGGGTTTAGAGCCTGGTGTACTATCTTTATTGCTATCTCTAAATTTTGGTACTAAAGAAGTGGTTGAGGACGGAGCCAGAATAGAAGATTTTGGGCAGAATTGGGAATGATTTCCACGCTCTGACTTAGGCTGAGCAAAGTTGAAGCTAACTGTTCTAGCCCTCTTGTTCTCCCTCTCCTTCTCCTTATTCTTAGCCTTCTATATCTACTGAGCATGGATCATGAGCCTGGATATTTCCATCTCCTTAATCAACATTATGGTCCCATACTCCTTGACTACACTATTTGACACACCCGACACAAACTTGCTCATCTTAGATCGGCTATTTGCTACCACATGAGGGACGTATCTGGATAACTGAGTAAACTTGAGAGAATACTCCTTCACTATCATGTTTCCCTATTTCAAATTAATAAACTCCAAAACCTTTACTTCTCTTAACTTCAATGGGAAGAACCTATCCTCAAAAGTAGTGGAAAACTTCTCCCATTCTATGGGACCTACATTACTGAAACTCTATACCTTTCACTGCTTGAACCATGAGTGAGACACATCCTGCAACTGATATACGGCCAACTCAGCACACTCACTAGTTGTCACCCCTAATAATATCTGTGACTTTATGCACCTGATCAAGTAATTCTTGTGGGTCCTTATCTAACATAGACCCTGTAAATGATGAGGGATTCATTTAGGTATAGTCCCAAATTATAGGTGCAAAAGTATTGGCCACTAGGTTGGGCTGAACGGTAGCTGGACATTCATTCTGAGTTACCATAGAATGATCTGGAGTGGTGAAAGATGGTATAAATTCTGCATGGGAAACATGCTCATCCAGGGGATCTGGCTGGACTGGCGGAGGTGCTGAATGGTTTCCCATTCTTCTTCTATTAGTCCTTTTTGGAGGCATATTTTATAAACGAAAAGGAAACTTGAATTAGATAGAGAGTTTAACTTTAGCTCATGCTTACTCGCATAATATAAATACGGAAAGTAGGGTAACTTTTCCTAAAATGCCTCATAGCCCCTTGTTCATAAGTGTGGCGCGCTACACACCTATACATAAGACTCTACTAGACGCAACTTTCAGACTTCCTAGGACTCTGTTGAACCTTAGGCTCTGATACCAAGTTTGTAATTCCCCGATTCTGCACCCCAGAGAACACATGGTGCTCATAACCTGAAGGACCACAAGCTAACCCATGACTGGTACCTACTGTGATAACTGATTAATAATACTGTAATAATGCAAAAATCAGGCTGCATCTTCCATAAGTTTCATAATTGAAATCAAATACAGGTAAATAAATACTAAAAACTGAGTATCTGTCTGAAATAATCTAGTCTGAAAACCTCTAACTGCCTGAAGGTGGAGTTGATGGGACAAGCCCCCAACTAACTCTAACTAATGAAAATATACTGAAATACAATAATAACAACTATATCCTCGAACTGTGAGGACTCACTACAAAGTCTACTACTGATAAGCAGGGATGCTAAGTACGATCAGGGGCCTGTGCGTCTGAACCTATGCTATAAGACATCATAGAAAAAAAGAATGGTATGCGTCAGTACTTTGAATGTACTAGTATGCTAAGTGAGGTAAGGATGAATGCATGGGTTGATATGCATGAACAATATCTGGCTGAGTAACATTAATATAACTGAATAAAAGTACATGTATATATGAAACTGCTGTAAATACTGATTATGAAATAGTACGCACATAACTACGTATACTGTAACTGAGATCATATTAACATTGGGTACTGAGTTCTGATAACTGAATGAATGATAACTGAGTTCACTAATAATTGTATTACTATAATCTAGGAGACTATTTCTAACTATCTTAATTCTATAAAACTGAACTGATATCTTTACTGAGTTAGGTGACTATTTCTGACAATCCTGGTGCTGTAGAAATAAACTGAGTTCTATACTTAGACTGAAACTGAATATATGAGAGGTAATCATCTAATCAACACGCCCCTCTCTAAACTTATTGGGTCCAACCTATAACCCTAATTTGAAGGGTGTCAGTGTTGTGCCACGGGTAAAGATACATTTTTGGGTCACCCTCATCTAGCAGGTACTCTGAATGAGAACAGTGGTACCCTCAACTAGCATGTAAGAAACCTCATCAACCCTCTACTGGCAGGTTGATTTCTTAACCTACGCTGGCTACATAGTTCTTAAATGCAAGAACTATTTCTAAGGATCACACCCTCTACTAGCAGGTGAGTTCTCATCCTTGGGTTCACTCGGTGCTTAATCCTACTGCTAACTAAATAGACAATGAACTAATTTCTAAACCGTACTAGGTTGGACGGAACTGTTACTGATCGTGTTAACTGACTGAACTGAAATGAGTTAACTGAGTTATAATATCTGACTGAATACAATGACTTCTGTACTGACTGAATACTACTGATCATTATATTTCTAAGACTACTCGGTAACTACTGTAACTCTAGGTCAACAACTAGATTTTTGAGTATTGAATACCCCCCGGACTCGATACCATGGAAAGTAAAACATAGCATAACCTTAAAAGCATAATAATACTTGCTTACTAATAATGCATTTATTTAAACATTTTGTCAAACGCTTGATATATATGAGTGTGTGCATAAATGGAATCACATAATAACATGTCATACTTTCACTAGTCAATTCACATAAGCATTTTAACAAATATTTGGGGATCATGGTTATTTAATATAACAATAAACATGTAATAATATCATGGCTACTACATTCAACTCGTAGTTCAATAGTTCAACATGCAGATCACATATATCAACCCAAAATTATCTAGTTTTCATGAAACATGTAACAAGTCATGCAATAAAACCCCAAACATCAATTCACAGATGAACACAATCCAATTCCAACATGTAAATCATGAAATAAGAAACTTGTAGTTTTAAAATGGGTTCTTGGCCTTTGTGGAGGAAATAAACACATGAAAGAACACCTAACATACCTTGGTAATTAAATTCGTGAAGATTGATGGTGTGTTCTTGAAGATTGGTCTTGAAATTGAATTCCCTAGGGTTTGTTCTAAAGTGAATTTGAGAGAGAATGAGTGATGTTGCCTTTAGAGTAGTTTAATCTCTTATTTTTTGGGATGATTAAGGGTGGAAAAATGACACAAATACCCCTATGGATGTAGAGTTTTAATGATTGAAAATGTGCCCAGGGACGCATTGAATGATGTTCCGCATCAAGGTTCAACGTTATAGCCAATGTGACACATTGATATCGTGTTAGCTCACTAGAATTTGCTCTAAAGACTAGTGACAAAATTCTGGTCGACGATATGGGCAACGCGACACGTCGAGATCACGTCGACTCACTATTTTGGTCACCCAAACATGTTTTCAAACGAGGTCCGAAAAATTCAAAACTCACCCGAAGTGGCCTATTGACACACCTGATCATGATTCAATCTAAGGATCGACATCATAGGGTCATAATGGTCATAAAATAAGATTACCTAATTACGAAGTCTAAAATGATTCTAAGTATAAACACTTAGCTGAAATTTCTAAGTCTGGGACCTCTTTTCATGCTCTAAAGGATAGAGTGAAGCTAGGATTCTGTGGGGTCTTACAATATCTCCCCCTTGGAAATATTCATCCTCGAATGAGACTGACTAAGATAAGGATACTAATAGACTGGGTTTATATACAGAATCACACACAACTGAAGCATGATTACATGACTGAGACTACTGACATACTGAGTTTTAATACTGGACATGCATAACTGAAGCATTACCAAATTTTGAAGAAATGACACATAACTGAGCCATTTCATGATGATATGCATGATATGAAATACTATGCAGCTAAAACTGATACCGAGTTTTTAAAGGTAATCTAAGCATGGAACTGAGTAAATTCAAGGAAAACTGTTACCTTGAGCTGAGTATGAATTTGCGAAGAAGAGGTGAGGATACGTGGTCCGGATATATTCTTCTTCCTCCCAAGTAGCTCCCTCAATGGACTGATTCCACCAATGAACTTTGACTAGAAGAAATTCTTTGTTCCTCAGTCTGTGAACCTGATAATCAAGAATTTTGACTAAGATTTCCTCATAAGAGAGGTTGTTCTGGACATCAATGCCTTCTATGAGGAATACAACTGCTGGGTCACCTATGCACTTCTTTAGAAAGGAAACATGAAACACTGGGTGCACTAAAGCTAAGTCTGAAGGCAACTCAAGATCGTAAGCTACCTTTCCAAAATAACTGAGAATTATATAAGGACCGACATATCAGGGACTGAGCTTCCCTTTCTTTCCAAACCTCTTTACTCCCTTCCTAGGAGAGATTTTCTAATACACATAATAACCAATCTCAAACTCGAGATCCTTTCTTCACACATATGCATATGATTTTTATCGGCTATGAGCTATCTTAAGCCTTTCCATGATCAACTGAACTTTTTCTAAGTCATCAAATACCAAGTCAGGCTCTACTACTACAACTTCACCCACTTCAGACCAACCAATGAGATATCTATATCTCCTACCATAAAACACCTCAAACGGAGCCATATGAATGCTGGAATGATAGCTGTTATTATAAGTAAACTTAATTAAGGGCAGGTGGTCATCTCAACTATTCTTAAAGTCAATATCACACGCTTTTAACATATCTTATAAAGTCTGAATGGTCCTTTCTTATTGACCATTTGACTGAGGATGGATGACTGTACTGAGGTGAACTTGGGTACCAAGACCCTTTTGGAAGGCTTTCCAGACATGTGAGGTGAACTGCATACCTCTATCTGAAATAATGGACAATGGAAATCTATGCAATCTGACCAACACTCTAACATAGAGATTGGCATACTCCTCAGCTAAATAAGAAGTATGAACTAGTAAGAAGTGAACTGATTTGGTCATCGTATCCACAATGACCCAAATTGAATCATGTTGGCGACAATTATGGGGTAAACCTATTACAAAATCTATGTTCACCTCCTCCCACTTCCACGTGGGTCAACTGATCTCCTGCATAGGTCCACTAGGCTTCTGATGCTCAATCTTGACTTGGTGACCTATATATCACTTAGTCACAAACTCTACAATGTCTGTCTTCATCCCGTTCCACCAATAGACCTCCTACAAATCACGGTACATCTTTGTGGCCCATGGGTGAATTGAGTAGTGTGATTCATGCACTTTTACAAGAATCCATTGTCTCACGCTATCAATACATGGTACACATAGTCTACCCTAGCAGTGTAACATACCCTCTCTCCTTTGGGAGAAAACCTCTACTTTTTAATCTCTGACTGACTTTTTTAGTTTAACTTAATTGGGATCCTTGTGATAACGCTAAAAATATACCTCTCAACGAGAATGTAAGTAATCTTTGTCAATATAAAACCCAACAAGGTTGGGATCAAATCCTACAGGGAATATGGTGTTAACGTAAGTCAGTTGCAATTTAATCAACTAATAGTTGGATATTTCTAGAAAAAGAAGGGTTTTAGTTAACAAGTAATTGTTTGTCACTTTAGTTTAAATGTTTGTAATCAAGAGTTTATGAAAAACCAAAATTATGTTCACTAGGGGTTTTGGTACTTGACAGATGCTACTAGTGGTTCAAGATTCTCACGGTAGGTAGGACAACAAGTTATCTGTATTGAAGTTATTCTTAAATGTCTCTCAACCTACTTAATCATTTAATTACCTAATCCTCTCAGACTTAGGGAATTTATATTCACTGCCCAGATTTTACCTCAGGTTAACCAACCTTGTTACAATGCTGATTATTAAACGGAAGTTTAGTGTTTCCAAGTCCCTATTGACAATTCACTTCCCATATAATTTGATTTCTTTCTCAAGCAAATCAAAGCAGGTGTTTTCTATCATTTGCAATCATTAGACAATAATTAAAACATCAAAATTATCAAGAAGTCCTACCACCTTTCAAATCTTGAACACTCAGCACCTTATCAAGACCTAACCCTAGATCCCATAATTCAGGTTAAAGGAATTTAGCCACTCATGAAGTAATAATCGAAGCAACTAGATGAATTTATGCTTTGAAGGATAAACTTACCACAAGATGAATATAAACTATAGATTCTCCAATTAAATCACAAAGGAAATCCCAAAATAATGATTAAATTTTCTTCAAAATAATTGTTTTTTCAAGACAAGAAGTTAGAGAGATAAAATATCAAAGTATCGTGTCTCAAAACTCAAGGTTCGGAACTCTAAAGAAAACCCTAAACAAGGCTTTAAATAGTTCACCGTAATTATGGAAACAAAATAATAAAATTCAGAAATTTCTTGGATTAGGTGACGCCATTTGTGATAGCCTATCATGAGGCTGACGACTTATCACAAATGTCGTCAGCTTTGTTTAAGCTTTTGGAACTAGTTGCCTAATGATGACGACAATGATGATGCCCTATCAGCTCCTTGACGACCTATCACAAATATCATCAAGGCCTTTCCTCAACTCTCATCTTCTGCCTTAGGCTGACGATAATCTTGATGTCTTATCAAATACTTGACGTCCTATCACAAAATATCATCACACCATTCAACTTAGGCCAATTCTCTATCTACTGCTGACGATGAAGCTGATAGCTTATCACAGGATTGATGACTTATCACAAATGACGTCAGCCACACTTCGCCTTTATTTACTTCATATTTCAGCTCATTTGCTTCTATTCTTGTTTGTTCTCTAGCATCTTAGCTTCTACTGTAAAATCAAACATAAAGAAATAAAAAACAAAAAAAATTGCATAAGACTTCGCAATTATTCTTTGTTAAAAGCCTCAAATGTGTTAGCATTAGCTCACAAATCAACACCCTCAACTTAAAACAATTATTTGTCCTCAAGAAACTCAGTACAATTAAGAGAATACAAAGCATATTTGGCAGTCAATCATCCATATCATCTCAAAACACTTTCACCATCTCCAAAGTTAGTCAATTTACGTACAATGAAGAACACCAGTACAACACATAGGAATCATGATATGGCATCAATTCTGCTATAAAAACCATGCATAGACCTGTATTACACTACCCGAACAAGTTAGTAACTAGCAATATAACCAGTGTGCCCTCACAACAATCAAATCCCCCGCATCTCATATCAGGAATTATATATGTAACCATGGGGACAATCAAAACACTTACTCTCAGAACGAAGTTCCAATCAGTGTATTCTAAGTGACATAGTCTTGCCCTTATTTTCATAACCCAGATCTTACGATAGGTCATCTAGGATCACTATAGGACTACTCTTAGGCTTGTAATGTAGGCTAGGGGCTGGTATGATATTCGATGGTATTTAAAGTGACTAAGCCTCCTTGACACTATACTAGTTTTTTGGGGTTTCACTCTATAGCCTTTTCCGCTCTTCTCTTTTCTTGATCATAATTATTTAGGGTTGGTGTAGTCTTTTCTCAATTACTTATTCTTTTTCACAATTTTTCTTTTTCTTGCTCTTTTCCTCTGCACCCAGATTTTTATTCTTTTTTATACTACGTTTCTTCATACTTATTCTATATCACGCACCCCTATGATAGACACCCTTAACTTAGTCCATTTACCTAAGTCTAGGTGCACAGTGTCCAAGGAGGACCAGGGACAAAATAGGTTCATTATGATCTAAATGAGAAGGTGACAGGTGTCATACGAAGAAATAAACTAATTAGGCTCAAAATAGGGATCAAGGGATATGATACACATAGGGAAGGTCATTTAGGCTAACGTGAGCTAATATTAAAACGGCCTATGATCCTTTCCTAACCCCTATCGTTCAACCTAGGTAAGACTAACCGGGTAAGTTCTGGCTTCATCATACAGAAGGAAATGAGTAATATCTCATACACACACTTGGCGCACAGGTATATCACACTCAACTACTCATTCAGTTCGTGCAGCTTCTTAGCAATGATTATTATGTTACTAGAACTAATGCCATACAAAGATGCACAGTGGTCACACTTAAATAAAAATCACTCAGTTTAAAGTAGTAGACCACTTGAAGTGGTGTACAAAAATTACAAAAACAATTCAACTACCTCAATTACAAGTATTTATCCTAGTTGACTATAAAATTTTACAACAACAAATTTACCCTACACCCTCAACTTAAAATCAAAGAAAATCTAAACAAAGGGTTAGAGTATACCTAGAATAGATCAATCCTGGGGGTCATGGGTTCCTGACCCTACTACTGCATCTCTATCAGGAGCCTCTCTCTGTTCTGGTGTAGATGGTCTATCTGTCTCTGAAGGCCTACTAGTAGAGGAACCTGGGGCTCTTGATCGGATGGATTCCTCCCATCTCTTATTGTCCACTAAGGACTTAATTCTCGCCTTTTTCATCACCTCCTTTTTAGACCTCTTTCTTGCCCTCTTTTCTGCTTTTCTTTCTTCATCACTGTCAGGCCTCTCTTTCTTTTCTTTTCCTTTCTTCTTACCTTTTTTATTCTTTTTCTTCATTGGATCCTCCATGAGATCAAGCATTAGGATTTCTCCCTTAGACTCCTCAGCTACTGGATCTACTAACACCATAAAGTGGTGCTGCTGTAGCTTTCCAACGTTCGCCTTTACTTTGTCTAGGTCTGATCTGAATAATGCCATCTCTGGAGTTGACCTCTCTCTCAACTGCGCATTGAAGCGGTTCTCCAATTCATCAATCAGGCCTGGCAGAGCCTTGTAAGGCTCAAGTGTAGCCTTAACTCTTTTATCAACTACAACTACGAATTGCTTGACAAAGAGTTTAAGATGAGCCTTGCACCACTTAGACAACTTTTCTACTCTCTTGAAATTCATAAGGTTGAAGGAAAATTCTGTTGTAGGCACTGCAGCTGAAGAAATTATCTCAGTTCTTGGGACTGATGATTCTGCCATTATTTTGGATGTTGGAGGTACAACTTCAAAATCAGGCACCTCTACATTAGGTGTAGAACTAGTACCTATAACCGGTGGATCAGTTGGAATCTCTGCGCCTCTGTCAAGCATTAGCCTTGGTTGAGTTTCCTCATTTCAGATCAAATTGTGGGTCTTCCTGGCTAAGAGTGCTTCTTCTAACCCTAGAATCTTTGGCACATTTGCTGCCCTACACAACCTTGTAATTAAACAAGGGAAGGGATATGCTATATCATACCTCGAGACCCAAATTTTTATCTCTTCAGTGATAATCTCTCCAAAATTCAATTTGAGGTTAGCCACAAAACTTGCAACTAATATTGCTCTGTCATCCGTAAGGATATTATCACCATTTGTGGGAATCAACCACATATGTACAATACCCTACCAAAATCTTTCCTCAAAAGTTAGGGAGGCCTTGAAGATCCTTTTACTTGGATTTGTTAGCCATTTCGGTTCTCCATCGTCTATGAGTGTGGCTAACCAATTTCGTTGATTTTCCTGATGCTTCAACTGGGCATAGAAAGTAGGTGAAGTGACCTGAGGAGTGAAGTTCGGGCCATGAAGGAACTTGTTGATTGTTTCATCAGAAGCGTCCACCATTACGCCTCGTACCAGAACTTTATTCAACAAAGGTTGGTCAGCTACTTTCTCCCTTTTTGTACACTTGTTTTTCAAGTGAGCTTGGTAGTTTTCATAGAACTCCCTAACTAGTGTAGGGAAAAATGAATTTCCTCCTCGTGTAGTCCATCCCAAATCATAGCCATGAAATTTCTGCTCTACCTCCGGGTACCTCCTCAATCCCTTAGTGATGATTCTCTTCTCCTCAATGATTGGCCTCATGACAGCTCTTCTGTTGGTTCTGCAAAGCCCATCAAAGAAGATTTTCTAAGATTTAGGAATCTTCCATCTAGTGCCATCTCAGACTTCAGGATTCTTGCATTTGACAATAGTTCCCTGAATTGGAGAGTCTTCATCATCTTATGGCTCAACAGAAGGGGATTCAGCTGATGGTCTCTCAAACTCATGGCCCTCAGAATCAGGATGATCTAAATTATGCTCTTCAAATTTAGCATGTTCAGACTCTTGTAGCTCAGAGACCGTCTGCCAGAAGTTGTATGCTCGGATGTTGTTGGCTCAGTTTCACTTTCTTCACTCTCCTCCACCTCAACTGGTGGAGGTGGTAGAGTCTTTTTAGTTCTTTGATTCTTTTTTTACTTCCTAAGCAGAGGCTCTTCCTCTACATAATCAGACTCTTCATTGAAGATTCTCCGAGGTACACTTCCCTTGGTCACTTTCTTTGTGGATTTTGAGTTCTTTCCTTTGGGTGCCATTTCAAGACCTGATGGGAGCCTTCAATGTGGTTACACGAGCAAGAGAAAATAAAGAGAGGTTCTTGATTTTGATTGCAAACCCACACATACAAGGAAACTTTCTTTTGATTTAGTTGGAGAGACTTTGAAAAGGGAAGAAAATAAACCAAAGATGGAAAGACAATAACTTAAAGGAAATAAAAACTAAAAGGGAAGGTAGAAAGGCCAAGTTGTGGGTTGGGTCGGGTCTTTTTTAATTTGGACCACAGTTTCAGATAATGTTGGGCTTTTTGTTACGACATTTCTGATATGCCATCACAATTTTGATAGCTTATCACAAATGTCGTCACCCTTAACAGAAATTGCCTCAGAGATGCTGTTTCTTACGACAAAGCTGACGGCTTATCAAAACTGTGATAGCCCATCTAGAATGTCGTTAGGATAACTTGGATGGATATATTGATTCCACCTTCTTTGAACTAGAACCTAACTACAAAAATAAATAATTTGCTGGAATATAAAAATTTTGGGTTGCCTCCTAATAGCGCCTAATTTACTATCGCGACCCGACTTGTTTATCTTGACTACTTAGACTTTGCCAAGACAACCTGTTGATACCCATTTACCATCTTCATAGAATACGTTCATGATTGAGAAAAAAACATATCTCCTTTACCGGTGTCATGAATGAGTATCTTTTGAATCTTGCTTCCTTGTCATTGAACCTAAACTTTAGCTCATTCAGTTCCATATCCACTATCGCTCTCCCAGTTGCAAGAAATGGTCTACCCAAAATGATGGGCACTTCGATGTCTACCTCACAGTCCAAGACTACAAAATCAGCAAGAAGAATGAAGTCAGCCACCTTTACTAATACATCGTGCAATATACCCACTGGCCACATTATAGATCTATCTCCCATCACCAATTGCATTTTCATCGGGGTAGGATCCCCCAAACGTAATTTTTTGTACACAGCGAGTAGCATTAGGTTTATACTGGCTCCCAAAAAGCATAGTGATTTTGTGAAATTCAGGGACCCAATAGTACACGGGATGGTAAGTGCTCCCAGATCTGCCTTTTTCTGCACTAAAGACCTTGTAGAGATAGAGACACAATGAAAGATATTTTCCACCGGCTCATGGCTAACCTTCCATTTCTTAGTCACAAGTTCTTTCATGAACTTCGCTTATTCTGGCATTTTCTCAAGTGCCTCAACCAAAGGCATATTTATTGTTAATTGCTTGAGCATTGCCATGAATTTGTTGAATTTTGCATCATCAACCTTTTTCTTCAATCGCTGAGGAAATAGAGGTGGTGATCTTAGGATAGTTTTCAGCACTACCTCCTTCTCCTTCTCTTTGTCTTTATCCAGAGCATCATTAGAATTATCCAGCTTCTCAGACTCCACTGGACCACTTTCTTCCGGTTCAACATCAGCTACCTCATCAACTATAGGTTTTCCCACAGAAGGTCCAGGTAATATCTTACCACTTCTAGTGGTAATATCCATGCATGAGCCATTATTTCGTGGATTTTGTACTGTATCACTTGGTAATGTTTTTCTCTTCCTCTGGTTGAATGCTGCGGAGAGTTGGCTTATCTCCTAAACCAACTATTTGATTGTAGTGGACTGTGAGTGCACCAACTAACTGATGGATGTCAGATCTGTCTTCATGATGGTCACACCAGAGTTGGTAGCTTCCACTCCCTTCAACAACATAGCCATCATTTCCTCCAAGGATATATTTTAAGAACTTATTGAAGAAGCCTCACGATTTCCATAAGGAACATACAACCCGCTCTTCTCATTGTTATTCCTCTAATTTCCTTGCTCCCTATCTTTATAACCAGGATTATCATAGTAATTCCTACCTTGATTCCATTGGCTATTGCCTCAGAAACCCTCTGATTATTAACATAGTTAGCGTCTTCATTTGTATCAGCCTAACTTCTATCCTGAGATCCCACAACTTTTACCTTTTCAATCTAACCTTATAGTAAGTGCTTGGTTAGTAAGTCCATATGTGTTTTAAGGTGAGCCATTTCTTGGTCACGCTCCTCTTCTCTTTTGCATTGTTCCGCAGTAATACCTATAGAAGCAGTGGGGATGGCCACTGGAGAGTCTCTGGTATGCCATGCCCGACTCTGTTTGGTCATTCTGTCCAGCATCTCTGAAGCCTCTAGGAATGTAAGATCAACATCTGAACCACCAGTAGCATTGTCTACAATTGGCTTTGTAATGGAGTTAAGATCCCTGTACAAAGTCTCCATCAAATGTATGTCCGTCATGTTGTGGTTCAGACACTGTATCAGCTTCTTCTTGAATCTTTCCCAGGTTTCATGCAAGGCTTCAGTCGGGAGATGCCTAAAGTTGCTAATTTCGTCCCTCAACTGTACCCTCCTAGAAGGTGGAAAGAACCTTTATAGGAAAGCTCTTTTCAACAGCCTCCAGTTAGTTATAGAATCGGGTGTCAGCTAATTTAGCCACAATGTTGCCTCCCCAGACAGAGACAACGGAAACAATCTCAATCGGATAGTATTCTAGCCCACTCCTGGGTTATCAAAAGATTTGAAGATTCACTAGATGAAAGTTTGAGTCATCCCTAGGAAGGCCACCAAACAACCCCTTCAGATTTAGGAGTTGAATCATAATACTCATAATGTTGAATTTTGCCCCAGGTGCCAACGGTGGAGGAATAATTACACCCGTTTCACCTGCTTCATCCATTCCATAATAATCATTATTGATATCATACTTTATCGGCTTGTACTCTTTCCTTTCTCGGAATAGACGATTCCTGTTAACATTACGCCGTACTGGTGCAACTATTTGCTTTGCACGCCTTGGGTTACTAGGATTCAACAACTCCTCATATCCCACATCTTCATCCTTAGGATTTGGATGTCATGCTTTTTGCCTGACATTTTCTACATTCACCAGAGCTCTAGCTAAGGCGGCCAATCTGTCAGCCTCTTGCTATTCTGCCATTCTTCTAATTTGTTACGGTTTCGGATTAGGTGGTAATGACGGTTCTCCAAAACTTTTGGTTCTTGGCATACACTATAAAGATCCTATAAATAAACAAAAACAATAAATAAATCTAAAACTAGGATACTTGACTAACAGTCAATTAGCGCAGACAAACTTCAATTTTCTACTATATTCCCCAGCAACAGTGCCATTTTTGATAATGCTCAAACTACACCTCTCAACGAGAATGTAAGAGATCGTTGTCAATATAAAATCCAACTAGTTTGGGGTCGAATCCCATAGGGAATATGGTGTGAACGTAAGTCATTTGCAATTTAATCAATTGATAGTTGGATGTTTCCAGAAAAAGCGGGGTTTTAGTTAACAGGTAATTGATGGTCACTTTAGTTTAAATGTTTGTAATCAAGAGTGTATGAAAAACTAGAATTATGTTCATTAGGGGTTTTGGTACTTGACAGATGCTACTAGTGGTTCAAGATTCTCACGGTAGGTAGGACAATAAGTTATCTGTATCGAAGTTATGCTTAAATGTCTCACGACCTAATTAGCATTTAATTATTTAATGCTCTTGGACTTAGGGAATTTATAATCACTGCCAAGATTTTACCATAGGTTAACCAACCTTGTTACAGTGCTGATTATTAAACGGAAGTTTAGTATTTCCAAGTCCCTGTTGATAATTCAATTCCCACTATATTTGATTTCTTTCTCAAGAAAATAAAAGCAGGTGTATCTATCATTTGCAACTAATAGACAATAATTAAAACATCAGAATTATCAAGAAGTCCTACCATATTTCGGATCTTGAACACTCAACACCTTATCAAGACCTAATCCTAGATCCCATAATTCAGGTTAAAGGAATTTAGCCGCTCATGATGTAATAATCGAAGAAACTAGATGAATTCATGCTTTGAAAGATAAACTTTCCACAAGATGAATAGAAACTAGAGATTCTCCGATTAAATCACAAAGGAAATCCCAAAATAATGAATAAATTTTCTGTAAAATAATTATTTTTTCAAGCCAAGAAGTTAGAGAGAGAAAATATCAGAGTATCGTGTCTCGAAACTCAAGGTTCAAAACTCTGAAGAAAACCCTAAACAAGGTTTTAAATAGTTTACCCTAATTCTGAAAACAAAATAATAAAATTCAAAAATTCCTCGGATTTGGTGACGCCATTTGTGATAGCCTATCAAGAGGCTAACGACTTATAAAAAATGTCATTAGCTTCCTTTATGTTTTTGGTACTCGTTGCCTAATGCTGACAACAATGGTGATGACCTATAATCTCCTTGATGACCTATCACAAATGTCATCAAGGCTTTTCTTCAGCTCTCATGTTCTGCCTTAGGCTGACGACAATCTTGACGACTTATCAGCTACTTGACATCCTATCACAAAATGTCGTCATAGCTTTCAACTTAGGCTAATTCTTTGTCTACTGCTAACGATGAAGCTGATAGCTTATCACAGCGCTGACAACTTATCACAAATGTCGTCATCTACACATCGCCTTTATTTACTTCAAATTTCAACTCATTTTCTTCCATTCTTGTTGGTTCTCTAGCATCTTAACTTCTACTGCAAAATCAAACATAAAGTAATAAAAAACAACAAAAGTTGCTTAAGACTTCGCAATTATTCTTAGTTAAAAGCCTCAAATATATTAGCTTTAGCTTACACATCACCTTGTCCTGCTTTTCTTTTACCTCAAAAACCAAAAAGGATTCCAAAATATTCTGCATCCATACGCTACCCTCTGTTGAATCAACTAAATGGACACTTAGTCGAGAAACCTGATGAACTTCTTGAACTAACTTCTTCTTACCATCCTCTCATGGGAAACACTACCCATAGACATCCTACTGAGAGCATCATCTAATATTCTGGCTCTGCTCGGATGATATAGAACACTCATGTCATAGTCTTTCAACAACTATAACCACCTTCTCTGATGCAGATTCAAGTCTTTCTGAGAAAATACATACTGCAGGATTTTGTGGTCTGTGAACACATCAACATGCACCCCATATAAATAGTGCCTCAAAATCCTTAAGGTAAAAACTATAGCTGCTAACTCAAGATCATGAGTGGGGTAATTCTTTTCATGGGGCTTAAGCTGTCTAGAGGCATAGGCTATGACCTTACCTCTCTACATCAAAACACACCCCAAACCAACTCTAGATGCATCACAATATACCATAAACCCGTCTGATATATTTGGTAAATTTAAATTTGGGGCTGTAGTGAGTCGAGTCTTCAACAGCTAAAAACTTTTCTGACAAGAATCTGACCACTGGAATTTGAATTTCTTCTGAGTCAATCTGGACATGGGGGATGTAGTGGACAAAAAAACTTTAACAAAACATTGGTAATAGACATCCAAACCCAAGAAAATCATCATATATGATGGAGATATAGGCTTGGATAAGTTTCTTACTACTTCGATCTTTTGAGGATCAAATCTAATGCCATCACCTGAAACTAAATGGCTAAGGAAATCTACTTACCTTAGCCAAAATTTGCATTTACTGAATTTGGCAAACAACTTATGGGCTCTGAGAGTTTGTAATACTATTCTTAGATTTTCTGCATTATCACTTTCACAGCGGGAGTAGACAAGAATTTCATCAATGAAGACTATGACGAACATGTCCACGTACTTTTTCAACATGCAGTTTATCAAGTCCATGAAAAGTGCTGGGGCATTGGTAAGACCAAATGACATGACTAGGAATTTGAAGTGACCATACAGAGTTTTGAAAGTTGTTTTCAGAATGTCACATTATTTGACTCTGATCTTATGATAGCCTAATCTGAGGTCTATCTTAAAAAAATAACTGGCACCTTGAAGTTGGTCAAATAAGTCATCAATTTTGGAAAGTGGATACTTGTTCTTGATCATGACTTTGTTCAACAGATGGTAGTCCATACATATTCTGAGAGAACCATCTTTCTTATGCATGAATAGAACTGGTGCACCCCAAGGAGATATGTTAGGTATGTTGAATCCCTTATCTAGGAGATCCTTCATATGTTCTTTTAATTCATGAAGTTCTACTGGAGGCATTCTGTATGATGGGATAGAGATAGGCTGAGTAACGGGAAGAAGGTCTATTCCAAAGTCAATTTCTCATTCGAGAGGAACCCTATGAATATCTTTGGGAAATACATCATGAAATTCATATGCTACTGGAATTAACTCAAGACTGGGAGTATCATAACTAGATTCCTTAACTCAAACAAGATGATAAAAACATCCTTTAGATATCATTCTTCTCTCCCTTAGGTAAGAAACAAACTGACCCCTAAGTGCTAAAGTACTACCCCTCCATTCAAGGACAAGCCCATTTGGAAACTGAAAATGGACAATACTATTTCTGCAGTCAAATGAAGCATAGCATGAATATAGCCAATCCATGTAGAGAATGACATCAAAATCTATCATCTCTAGTTCTACTAAGTCTATCGAAGTGATTTTTTGAGATACCATAATTGGATAGTTCTTGTATACCCGTCAGGATATTATAGATTTACCCATCGGGTTAGAGATTCAAAAGGGCTCTACTAGGATTTCAGAACTGACTCTGAAGTCAATAGCTATATAAGGGGTTACAATGGACAAAGAGGCTCCTGGATCTAGCAAAGCATAAATATGTAAATGATAAACTTTTAACGTACCGGTGACCACATCAGGATAACTTTCCTGATCCTGTCGGGAGTAGAGCAAATATAGTCTGTTTGGGCAATGCATACTAGTGGCACTGGAAGTGGCACCCTACTGATTTGAGCAATCGGATATAGCTGAAGGAAGATTATGCTGACCTTGAGAACCTAACTGAGGACAAATATAACCGAGGAAAATCTCTAATTCTATGGCCTGGCTTGCAACATTCAAACCCATATTACTGTCAACTCTGTATACACCCTGATGGTTTCTTCCATACTTCTGGGAAAAAGGTTTTATTTGGTCACTGCTAACACTACCTAGGGGTTTAGGGCCTGGTACCCTATCTTTATTGACATCTCTAAATTTTGGCATTGGAGCACAGGATGAGGACGGAGCTGGAACTAAAGATTTTAGGTGGAACTGGGAATGATTTCCATCCGCTAACTTAGGTTGAGAAAAGTTGAAGCTACCTATTCTATCCCTCTTGTTCTCCCTCTCCTTATCATTATTCTTAGCCTCCTCTATATGTTAAGCATGGACTATGAGCCTAGATATGTCAATCTCCTTAATCTGCATTGCGGTCCTACACTTCTTGGCCATACTATTACACACACCCAACACAAACTTACTTATCTTAGATAAACTATCTTCTACCACATGAGGGGTGTATCTGGCTAACTTAGTAAACCTAAGAGAATACTCCTTCACTATCATGTTGCCCTATTTTAGATTAATAAACTCCAAAACCTTCAATTCATTCAACTTTGGTAGGAAGAACCTATCAAGAAAATCAGTGGCAAACTCCACCCATTCTATGGGCCCTATATTAATGACACTCTTTGCCTTTCACTACTTGAACCATGGGTGAGCCACATCCTATAACTAATAAGAGGACAACTCAACACTCTCACTAGTAGTCACTCCCATAATAGTTGTGACATTCTATACCTGATCAAGGAATTCCTATGTGTCCTCATCTGACTTAGACCCTTTAAATGATGGGGGATTCATTTGAGTGAAGTCCTGAATTCTAGCTGCAGTAGTATTGGCCACTGGGTGGGCCTGGACGATAGCTGGTCATTCATTCAGGGCTGCCACAGAATAAGCTAGACTGGTGAAATCCGCTCTAAATTCTGCATGGGAAAGATGCTCATCCAGGGGATCTGGTTGGATGGGTGGAGGTGCTGGCTGGTTTTTCACTTTCCTTCCATTAGTCCTTTTTGGAGGCATATTCTATAAATGGAAGGGAAACTTAAATTATATAGAGAGTTAAAATTGAGTTCATGCTCACTTGTATGATATAAATATTGAAAGAAGGAAAACTTTTCCTAAAATGCCTCATAACCTCTTGTTCATAAGTATGGAACACTACACACCCATGCAATATACTCTACTAGACGCGACTTTCAGACTCCCTAAAACTTTGTTAAATCTTATGCTTTGATACTAAGTTTGTAACTCCCGAGTCTGCGCGCCAAAGTCACACGGTGCAAATAACCCATGACTGGTACCTACTGTGATAACTGAGTAATAATACTATAATAAAATGGAAATTAGGCTTAATTTGCCATAAGGTTCATAACTGAAATCAAATATAAGTAAATAAAAGCTGAAAACTAAGCATCTATCAAAAATAATCTAGTCTGAAAGCCTCTAACTTTCTGAAGGTGGAGTTGATGGGACAAGTCCCCAACTAACTCCGATAACTAAAAATATACTGAGATACTGAAATAACAACTCTGTCCTCAAATTGTGAGGACACACCACTAAGTTTTCTACTGATAAGCTAGGCTACAAAGTATGATAATGAGCCTGTCTATTTAAACCTATGATATAAATCATCATAGCATAAAAGAAAGGTATGCGTCAGTACTTTGAATGAACTGGTATGCTAAGTGAGGTAAGGATGAATGCATGGGTTCATATGCATGAAAAATAACTGGCTAAGTAACATGAATATAACTGAATGAGAGTACATGTATATATAAAACTGCTGTAATTATTGATTATGCAATACTATGCACATAACTGCGTATACAATAATTGAGATCATATTAACACTGGCTACTGTTTTCTGATAACTTAATGACTGATATCTGAGTTCACTGATAACTATATTTCTGTTAGCTGGGTGTCTATTTCTGATATTCATGATTCTAAAAAATAGAACTCAGTTCTATAATAAGTTGGGTGACTATTTTTTATAGTCCTGGTGCTCTAAAACTGAACTAAGTTCTATACTGAGATTGAAACTAAAACTGTGGGAGGTAATCATTTAACCAATATACCCCTCTCTAAACTTATTGGGGTCAGAACTGTAACCCCAGTTTGAAAGGTGTCAGTACCGTCCCATGGGTACAGACAAGTTTCTAAGTCACCCTCATCTAGAAGGTGCTCTAAATAAGAATGACGGTACCCTCAACTGGAAGGTAAGACACCTCATCAACCCTCAACTGGAAGGTTGATGTATCAACCTATGTTGGCTATGTAATTTTAGAATGCAAGGACTTCTTCTATGGATCACACCCTCTACTAGAAGGTAAGTCCACAACCTTGGGTTCACTCAGTGCTGAATCCTACTCCTAACTAAATAGACACTAAACTTATTTCTAAATTGTACTAGGCAGGACTGAACTATTACTAATCGTGTTAACTGAGTGAACTGGACTGAGTTCATTGAGTTCTGATATCTTACTGAATATGTTGTGTTTTATATTGAATGAATACTGCTGATCGCGATATTTTTGAGACTACTCTATAACTATTGTAGCTCTAGGTCAACAACTAGATTTTTGGGTATTGAATACCCAAGGACTCGATAGTATGGAAAGTAAAATATAGCATAACCTTAAAAGCATAATAATACTTCCTTACTAAAAATTCATTTAATTAAACATTTTGTCAAACACTTGATATACATGAGCATGTGCATGAATGGAATCACATCATAACATGTCATGCTTTAACTAGTCAATTCACATAAGCATTTTAAAAAAATCTTGGGGAGCATAGTTATTTCATATAACAATAAACATGCAATAATATCATGGCTACTACATTCAACTTGTAGTTCAATAGTTCAACATAAAGATCGCATAAGTCAACCTACAATTATCTAGTTTTCATGTTACTGGTAATAAGTCATTGAATTAAACCCCAAACATCAATACACACATAAACATAATTAAATTCCAACATGTAAATCATGAAATCATAAACTAGTAGTTTTAAAAAGGATTCTTGGACTTCATGGGTGAAAGGAACCCATGAATAAACACCTAACATACCTTGGTAATAACATTCTTGAATATTGATGGTGTGTTCTTGAAGATTATTCTTAAAATTTTAATGCTCTAGGGTTTGTTCCTGAGTAAATTTGAGAGAGAATGAGGGATTTTGCCTTTAGAGTTGGTTAATCTAATGTTTTTGGGGATGATTATGGGTGAGAAAATGACCCAAATACCCATATGGACGCCGAGTTTTAATGACTAAAAACATACCCAGGGATGCGTTGAGCGATGCACCACATTGAGGGTCAATGCCATAGCCAACACGATACGTCGATATCATGTTGGCTCACTGGAATTTGCATTGAAAACTTGTGACAAAATCATGGTCGACGCGATGGGAGATGCGACTTATTGAGATCACGTTGACTCACTATTTTGGTCAACCAAACATATTTCAAACGAGGCCTGAAAAATCCAAAACTCTCCCTAAGTATCCTATTAACACACCTGATCATGTTTCAATCCATGGATCAACATTTTAGGATCATAAGGATCATAAAATAAGATCGCCAAATTATGAAGGCTAAAATGATTCTATGTATAGATACCTCTTTTCATGCTCTAAAGGATAGAGTTAAGCTAGGATTCTGTGGGGTCTTACATATGTGTTAAGGTTTCGTACCCTATTAGTAGTAATGTCTTGGAGAGGATAAACTTATGGGCCATAGGTAAATGAAATATGACACTTAGGTTGATATTTCTATTCATTTGATTATTAAAGCATATGGAATACCCTATATGATTGGTGTTTTTAGACAAAAGTTTTGAACCATAGATATGAAGTGTGGTGGTAAGAATAGTATCTCGAGATTGATGATGTATATTTTGTGGGAATGAACTTATAATCTTGATGTGAGGTCTGAAATAGTCTAGGTTGGAAACTTGTGTTATAATGAGTGGTCAATTATGATTTATATGTATACATGAGAACAAGAGTAAAATGATAAAATATGGTTGAAGAATTTAGTGGATAAGAGCGCAAGTATATAGGAATAAGTTGAACCTCGAGGTAACGTGTTGTTAGATAAGGCGTCAGGTGTACGAGTGTCATGCGTATGTAGATTTTGTTGTTGAATCTTTTAGTATGGAGAAATCTGGGAATTTGTTGTTTGGAGTTCTTTAGAGTTTAATTGAGGCAATATATCTAGGCAATATGCGCCTTTGGTCTAGTTTTACAAATTTTGTGAAGTTGTAAGTTTTGTGATTGGAGGTGTAATGCTAGTATTCCAAGGAATTGAAGATGGAGTATTAAGTGTTTAGAAGCATCGATATCTATGCCCATGATAATGGTAGTCGTAAGTCAATGACTTTGGGGATTAGAGAAATTTATGATTAGTGTCCCTGAAGGGGATGTCCTAGAAAGTATTTTCTGTCTTTATATTAAAAATTATTGAGGGGATTCTAGCGTCTATGTTCATAGTAATACCCCTATGTGTTAAGAGTTGTGGATATAGATTTGATGAGGGTTATATCCTTAAGTTCAGGAGTGTGACTTTGATCTAAGGGGGAGATAGTGGATTAAAGTTGTTCCCAAATTTTTTTGTGGTGTCAAGTTTCATGTAAGATTCATGATAAACCTATTCCTATTCAAGCAACCTCCTCTTACGTCAATTTAATAGGTCATTGCACCAATGTCTTATGTATTCAAGTCCTACCTATGTCTAAGGTTCGAGCACTCTATGTAACTCATGTTAGGTCCCGACCTCCAAACTAGAAGCAATAATATTCCTTAGTGATCCAAGTTTTTGAGAATCCCAGCCCTATGTTATGTTGTTAATGAACCATAAATTTTTATCCCAAATCATGCTTGTTTCTAAGGAACTATGTTTTTATAAGTTACTAATTCATTTATGTCGGGATTAGCCAAAAAGATAAAGTTGTGCAAAATAATGGCTATGTCAGCTTTGAATTTTTTTTTAGAAGCAATAGGTTCAAGTATACATCCTTTTCTCAATCATTGTCTTTATGAATTCTGAACTTATGTTATACGACTCCTGATGTAAGCGCCTGTGTTCCTCACTGTGGTCTGTCCTAAGAACTCATGCTATGTTGACTTATGTAAGAGCGAATTTCTAATTATGATCCAGACACTTGATAGATAAAGTACTTTTTGTTTATTGTATCATATCTTAACCTCATGTGCCATCTTGAGTAGATCAATAGATATGGGTTGTAATTGAGTAGTGTTTCACCCATTCATGATGCTTATGATCTAGTCACTAAATGACCCTCCGTATGTTAGTTTGATGGTGATTGTTAAAGCATAGTAATGTTGTAAGTAGGGGAGTAGATTTTCTTAAAGCTGAATTTTTTTATGTGAATTCTTGAGCTAAGGCTATAGGAGAAGGGGGAAGAAGGAGATGGACTTTCGTTAAGTGAAACAGTTAAGAAGGAAATATATGGCAACAATCTTTGTGAGAATGATTGAAATTGCTCGTCTTAGTGGAGAGATCCATGAAGTGGGGTGTAGTATTGAAAGGCTTGCATGTTGTGATTGATAAAACACAAACCAGTGTTCCATGTGGTTAGTATCCCTTTAATTAAGAATTGAGGTTATTGGATTATAGTGATATGGTGAAGTAATCTTCTTAAAGGGATGTAGAGTGTGGAGTTCCATAGCTAAAGCTGGCATTTTTTTGTTCCGGGTTAGGCTTCAACATAAAAGTGTGATGCAGTTAGTTTCAATCTCTAGTAGTTATGTATTTAGCGGGGAAATTATAAGATTTAGATGTTGAAATATGCTAATCATGGCTGAAAACATAGTGGAGAGCGTATCAATTTAGGCAGAGAATATTTTTATTCTATTCTTATGTCTCGCGAGAATCTCATCTAATGTCTTGTACCAATCTTATTCAAGCTGAGGATTCTTAGGAAAACTTATTCCTTACAATATTTTGATCATGTGCCATAACACACATGCAAAAATCATGTCGATGTCAAGTTTTGTTATCTCATGTTTTATGCTTATATGTTTCCCTAGGGGTTATCATGAAGCTCCTTTGATACCTTTGCATATATCATTGAGGAAAAATGTTCAATGCAAAATTTTGTTCTATATTCCACACTTTTAGAGCTTCAAAAGGTCCCTACTCATCATTCATGGGCGAATGATCCCAAGGGGGAGATAATGTAACACCCCCCATATTCGAACTAGAAATTGAACTATTGTTCCTATGTGTGTAAGCTATAATAGAAATTATTTTTGAGTGAGAACAAGTGTCATTATCTACATCCTCTTGTTTGAAGTTCTTTTTGATGTGAAAAATCTTAATAGGAATCACTTAGAGACAAGTTGAGCTAAGAACCTTTGATTCGGCTAAATATTTGTTTTTGATATTACAAGGGTCTACTTTGAATGTGTATAACTTTTGATAGAATTAGAATTTTATAGTAAAATACTCACAAAATTGTAGATAATTGAGTTAACTTTCCAACGATACAAATTTTTCATTAATCTGATTCCTTAGAAAAAAGTTATGATTATTTTCATCAGAACCAGTAGCTGTGTGCGATAAGCATACGACACACGCTCCATTTCACCCCTTATTTTTCAGCTTCTGAATCTGCACAATTGGGGGCAATTAGATTATTTATCTCACCTCAAAATCATCCAAAACACAAGATTTGAAGCACCAAAGAGTATTGTAACATCATTATTTCTTATTCTACTTAATGAAAACCCTAAACCTCCCAAAAGATCAATACCTAAGATCTTAAGTCAAGGATTTCTAGAAAACAAATCAAAATTTGGGTTCTATTCTTTGAACTGTGTAATCTAAGGTACGTTGGGCTGTCCTAAAAACTCCATGGGCATGAGGTACTATTTTACAAAGTTTTGAAAGAATATTATGATGTTAATAAAAAGGGTTTGGAATAATTTGTTGAAAAGCCAAATCGTGAAGTCCTTTTATAATGATATAATATTTTGGTCTTGAGGCCTTTCCATGAAATAAATTAAACTCGTGTATATGTATGTATGCATTTGAGTTTTGAAATTTGAATTGAGAGAATGAATATTTATACTCCCTCTCTTGTTATGAAGCCTCTTGATTTCATATGTTATGAATTATTCATTTGCATATTGAGAAGCATGATGTAAATGTCTTTTCTATTGTTTAAGGCTTAATATTGGTTATGAACTGAAGAAAGGGTGTTTTCATGTTAATATAAATGAAAAAGTGATGATTTAAAAAGTTGCATGTTTTGCTACAAAGTAATGGACCACCACATGATTAAGAGTTGAAAAGAGAGAATCCTTGCATGGTTTCACATATGTTTTGAAAGATGAATCCTCTTGTACTGATTAAATGTTTTGGTGGTCTGAACATTGTTTCGACTGAAAGAATTGTACATGATAATTATGGATTAGAGATATGACTTGTAAGTCTTGGAATGACGATGTCAAACAGATGAATGCCATATAAGATTCAAAACAAGCTTAAAATACATATTTTACTCAGATTTTAAATTCAGAAAGATGCATATTTAGAAAATGTTAAAAATGGGCTTAAATAGAGTTAGATGGTTACCCGAATAAAGTACGAGTTGAAAGACTCTATGCTAGAAACTATGATTTATCGGGATAGGATTATGGTACCCTTCTTTGTGATCTTATGTACCTTGATTCAAGTTCTCCCAAATTGGGAATTTGGGTGGGATCCCTGGTTTGTGATCTTATGCACTACCATGACATACCTGGTGCGTGATATTATGTATCCCCATTATTGATACTCCAATACTTGCGGCAAACTTGGATTGGGGGTTTTTCCACCAAGTCAAGGGAGGATTCTATATAGCCCATGGTATTACACATTGTAGGGTGTACCATGTAGCTCAGAAGAGAAATAAAGAGTTTAGCCATGATTTGAAGGATGTGTTTCTAACTTTATCAAAGAATGCCCATGTGTTTTTCCTATACTGTATGTAAAGTATTTTTATGAATTTCTCTCACTTATGTTGTATAAAATATATTGTTTTGGATTGCTCTGCATACCAATACATTTGTATTGACCCACTACATTTTAGGATCTGAGGCACAGTCCCGAAGTTCCGCTAAGCCGTAAATTGATCTGTTAGAAGTTTGCAGTTGGTAAGCCTTTCTTATTTTGGAAGGCCGTATCTATGGAAAAATATTGTTTGATTTTAGTTCATGGTCCGACTGGGGGCGTTGTCCCAATTTTTAGGCAGATGTTGATTTTTAGTTAGTAGAGATTTGGCAGACTAGTGTCATGTGTATTGAATGTTAATCACTCCCATTTGAATTATTCAATTTTCTTATGAGATTGACCATTTTTATGTTATGTTATATTTTCGCATTTTTTTATATTGTATAAATGTTGTGTATGATTACAAGATAGAAAATGGCGCTCAGGCCTTCATGGTCCGGGATGTCCATCACGGCTAGTGACTCAGTTTGGATAGTGATATTAGTCTTCACCTTCTTGCAGAGAGATACTCCCAAGTAAAATGGGCATCTCTTTCTACTATGATATCAGATTAAAAGTGAAATCAGATGCGTTGGAAATAAGACTCAAATTTTTTTGATTTGATTTATAGTGGGCGGACTAAGTCATTATATTTTAACACTAATGGTTGTTGGAAGTCGATCCAAGTTTAAACGACCACTAGAACTCAATCGGTAGAAAAGCTCTTAACTCATCTGTAAGTTAGAGGATTTTATGATTTCAATTAATCTCCAAAGATCTTCCCACACTATAGAATTTATCATCACACTTATATTGAAATAGAATAATTGGGTTTAGGTCTATACATTTAGGAACAACAGTTCTCATTCTAGCCCAAAAATGTGGGGTGTTACATTTTTGAATTCATTTCAGACCAGTCTTAAAATATAATTGGTATGGGTCTATGATATTTTATTTGTTTGTTCTAGTTAATTCTGAAACCGTTAAAAATGGAAAGACTCTGTGTTGATGCCTTTTAATCTTGGATTTCGATACTTTGAGGTAAGTTATAGCTTAACTTTCTTTAGAATGGATTGAATAGTTAATAAATAAGTTAAGAATGCTATGGATTGAGGAAAATAACATGAAAATTTGTTTTTTAGCTATTACATATTGCCTGATGTTCATGTGGAGGCTTATATTCTTATTATCGTTGACTTGTGATATTATATATTGCGTGTTTCCCATGTTGGGGATTTATGTAACATCCTTGAACTTATCTTTTCATTTAAATGACTTTATTTTTAATGTGATGCCCAATGGGAATTGGATAGTTATTATAAGCCTTATTGAGCATTATTTGCCTTTATCATGATAAAAAAGCTAGAGTTATGGGTTGATATGATATTAATGATGTCTTACAAGTATATTTATTATAGGGTTCCAATATAGAACTTATATCATGAAATGTTGGCATATCGAGTTGATTTCTATGCTCACTTGTCTACACATTGAATAGAATTGTTATCTTCATACTAATTTAATTATGAGAATTATATCCTCAGTTTATGCATACATATTTATGAGATATTAGTATCATTAAGGAATATTCTTTGAAAGGAAATGAGATGTTTTCAATAAATTTTTGATCCGTAAGCATAAGTCAGAAGGTGGGTTGAGATTTTTAGATAGTATACAGTTTGTGAATCCCCATGTGTCCTATTTCGGAAGCATTGAGGTTCGATAGGTGTATATAGAAAGTCCTGTGATGAATTTCAAACTATTCATTTCATCATTTATCACATTGCATTTGCATATGCATTTTATGTGCTTCCTTTATGTGCCACTTAACTTATAATGAGATTTTATGTACTTTCGTGTATGTCTGTTTCTATTTGATTTCATATATATATTAGAATTTTAAGTGGAGACAGTGTGATCTACTGTTTGATAACTTTTCTTCTTGCAGGTGACGTGCTCATAGTATTTTCTTTAATTATATTTTTTCTACTTTGCTTAGTCAGTGTATGATACTTACTGAGTACAAGTGGACTGTACTCATTCCTACTGTTCCATTTTTGTGAAGATTCTAGCTTGAGTTCTAGTTCGACAGTTGAGTTTGGGCAGTGATTATCAGATTCTTGAGGTACTATTATTCTCTATGGTTCGGGTAGATTCTAGATCTTGTCTTTCTAGTTGTCTTTATTTATATGTTTTGAGACATAATATGTAGTATCAAAGATTCTGAGTTGTATTAGATGTTCTTACACTTGTGACACTACTTCTTGGATTTTTATGCTATTTTCTTTCAGGCATCTACTATACTGTGTATGGTGTTGACTTGAATTCACTCTTGAAGTCTCATTTTTATCTTTCTTTATTTATTGTTTTAGTATTCCTTCCTTCTTGGGTAATTGTCTTACTTACTGAGGCTTGGTCTCTGTAGTTTCCATCATGACCTCAATTTTTAGGTCGTTTCATGAAGCAATTAGTTCAGCCTCCACAGTAGAGTTAGCAATAATTGTTTTCTTTTTTGATTTGCAACAAATATCAGCACCACCATAAGTAAATATATAACTTGTAGTAGATACAAAATCACCTGATAAAGTATTACAATCGTAATCACAAAAGCCTTCAAGTACAATAGAATATTTTTTGTAGAAAAAACTACATGTTTTTGTTCAAATTAAATATCTCATTACGCTCACTATAGCATGTCAATGATCACTACCTGACTTGCTAGTAAACTTGATAAGTGTTTCTACTGCCTATGCAATATCTGGCCTAGTGAAATTAGTTACATATCTCAAACATTCAATTATACTAGCATATTAATTTTGATTTATAGCATCATTTTAACTTTCAAAATGAAAAAAGGGGAACACTAGAATCAAATGAAGTTCCAACATGTTTGCAATGAAGAAAAATATTTTTTTTCATAATTTTATCAACAAAGTGTGACTGGTCAAGGAAAATGCGATCGTATTCCATTGTAATTTTTATTTATTGAACAATATTTGCCTAACCAAGGTCTTTCATATCAAATGAATTTTAAGAATATTTTTAGTCTCTCGAATAATATTTGTATTAGAGACAAAGATAAATAAATCATCAATATCGACAAATAATAATATGTGAATTATTTCAAGGCTTATGATATATGCACTTATCACACTCATTTGTTTTAATGACATCATCAATCATGCATGAATTAAAGTTTTCATGTCATTATTAGGTGCTTGTTTCAAGCTATATAGGAATTTAGAAAGTTTACACACTTTGCTTTCCTGACCTGTTTCAACAAAACACTTGAGTTGTTCTACATAAATATTCACATTTAGGTCTCCATTTAAAAAAAAATTATATTCATTTGATTAATTTAAAAATCAAAAATTGCGACAATAGCTATTAAAAGTTTGTTGGATGTAATTCTTGTTACCGGGGAAAAAGTATGAAAAATTCAAGGCCTTCTAGTAGCTTAAAACATTTAGCCACTAAGCTAGCTTTATATTTATTAACTTATCCATTCGATTTTACCTATTTCGTAAGACTCATTTTCACTCAATTGTTTTATACCGGTGGAAATCAACCAAGTTTTAATTTTATTGGAAATTAGTGATTCAATTTCATCAATAACAACCTCTTTCCACAAAATTACACCATGTAAAGACAAATTTTTTTTTTCCAAGTATGAGGCTCATCTCTAATATTAAAAACATAATAATCAGGATCAAAATCTTTTTATACTCTAGCTCTTTTACTTCTTCATAACTCAAAACCATTATTTTCTTTAATTTACAAAATAGAAGTAGACGAACTAGGTGGTGACAAAATATTTTCTTCAATCCTTTGACCCCCACTATTTTTAGAATAAAAAATAAATTTATTTTAATGAAAAATAGCTTCTCCTAATTCTATAATAATACTATATTCAAGATTAAAAAATCTATAGGTTGTACTTCTTGAAACATAACCAAGAAAAACACAAGTAATAACTTTTTGTACTTGTTTTAGTTATTTAAGGATCTATTAACATTATATATGCTAAGCAACCCCAAACTCTTAGATATCTCAAATTTAGCTTATGACCTTTTCACAATTCAAAAGATGTTAATTTGTTCAATTTATGAGGCACACAATTTAACACATAACAAGCAGTCAAAAGAGCTTCACCCCAAAAATTTAAAGGAGAACTTGACTCAATTAGCATAATATTAGTTAACTCAATCAAAGTTCTATTTGTCCTTTCTGCTACACCATTAGATGCATGAGAATAACGAGGAGTAGCTTCATGAGTTATACCTAATAATCTAATAAAAGAATTAAACTCGTTATATTTATATTCACGACCTCTTCTACCAATTCTTCTTTTATTCATCAAAGATCATTCTAATCTCCGTCGAGATTACTGCCTTAGCCTTGTCCTATCATCTGTATAATAGAGTTCGTTATTTATTGATGCATTTTTTGGGATTTTTCTTTCTTAGAATTGGAAGAAAAAGATTGAAATGACTGAGCAAAATTGAACCTATACCTTTCTTTGAGATTGAAACTTTCAATTCTTCCTTTTTTTCTTATAAAATATTTATTATTCGCTGATAGATCACTTGTAATTCTTTTTAATTTTTTGGAAAATTGATTTTCAATTTCATGGAGAAAAATTTTAAAATTCTCAAAAGTATCACTTTTATTTTTCATGAAGAAAACATATAAAAAAATCAATTAAAGTTATAAAATATCTATTTTCTCCGCAATTTAAAATTTCTTCAAGTTCACAAATATAAGTATGAACTACTTCTAGTAACTTTGTTTTCCTTTCAACTTGAAAATGAGGCTTTTTAGTGATTTTGGCTTTACTACAAGACTTACATTTTTCAAAAATTATTTTAATCATTAGGATTAATCCCAAACTGCTAATGATTCTCATATAACGATCATTAACATGAAACAAACGAGAATGTCAAAAATTAGTTGAAGAAAAGCCTATAAATAGAGGTAAAATCTTTATTCATTTCAACATTCAACATGAACATCCTATCACAAGCATACACCTTTTCCACAAATATACTGTCTTTTCATAATTATATATTGGTCAAATTCAATAATTCATTTGAAGTCTGCTTTATAAGAAGAAAACTAGACATCAATTTTATTCATATGAAAGGGGTATAAAATACCTTTTTTAAAATCTAATAGCCTTTCAGAAGTAAAACTCAATTCGGCATCACCCATTTAAAGAACTTGAGTAGTGTGACAATCACCATGCATGATAGTTTTAGGCTCCTCAAAAGGAGTATATATTTTAAACCAGTTTTGGTCAAAGTAGACATGTCGGTTTGCACTAGAACCATCTCACCATCCATCAACATTCTCAATCATATTTATGTATACTATTTAGCCACAAAAGGTTCTTTTGTATCATTTCCTAATGTTTAGGCCCATGTTTCTAAAATTTTCAAAATCAAGCTATATGCCCACACTTTCCACAAACATAGCACAATTTCTATTTTTAACATATTAATTTTGTGATTGGTTATTTCCATCATTATTGTTCTTGGGAGATCTAACATTATTTTTCTAGAATATTTTCATCTTTGGCTTCAAAAAAGTATTTTTGCTAGTATTAGTGCAATATTATTGAACTAGATAAATATACCTTTGGTGTGATGTTATTCTCTTCTATTTGCAAAAGTGCGTCTTGTCCCCTTTCCTCTTCTTCTGTGCGGATTTCCATTAAAAAAATCTTAGATCTGAGCACTCCTATAATCATTCTAAAACCTTGATCTTGGTCAACAACTGAACTGTTGTACACCCTTCGAAATAAAAAATCTACTAGCAGCATATGTTTTTGTACCAGCATAACACCCCACATGTTTGAACTCCATTACAGAGTAAAAAATGAACCTTTAGGACCCTACAAGTTAGTAGAAATCAATTAGGAATGAAGTGTAAAGTGTATAGACATATTTTTGGGTGAGAAAATGGGTTTTGCATTGCATGGGAATGATAATGAATTGGCTTGGAATCACAAAATCCACCACAAGGGTCTACTGCATTGACCCTATGATGGCCTCACACAGCATGGGGCATGGCACCTGATGGGGCTTGCACAACATAGGGAAAGGTGCACATTGAGCCTGGCATTGCATTGGGAGGGGTCGCGTGCTGGGGTGTTTTTACGCACCGAATCTAGTACCCGGAATACCACATGGTGCTCATGACCCAGAAGGACAACAATCTAATCAATGACTAATATCTGTACCTGAGAACTACATAATATACTATATAAATGAGGAATAAAAGGTTGAAAGGCCATAAGGTTCAAATATCTGATAAAACATAACATCTGGAAATACAGTATATCAATACCAAAACAAAACTGAAATAACTGTCTGAACATGCATATTCTGGAAGCCTCTAATCTCTCTAATAACAGTGGAGTTGATGGGACATATCCCCAACTAAATTCGGACCACTGAAATAATAAAGTAATAAAATAATCATGCTATCCTCGAATAATGAGGACTCACTTCTAGTTTGTCTGCTGAACGTCTGATCTACTAAGGGTGATCTGGATCTCGTGCTTCTGAACCTATGGTATAAAAAACCATAGTGCAAATGCGTCAGTACAATTAATGTACTGGTATGCAAGTAAGGTAGGATGAATGTAAGGGGTTTATATGCATGAACAATACTAAATGATTAAATAAAATGAACATGAGAATACATGCATGAATATGTGAACTATAACTGAGCTAATGAAATCACTGAATCTGAATACTGATAACATACATTTTTGTATAACTGAAATTTTATTATCTGAATGACTGTGTCTAGCATTCCTATTTTTTATGGAACTAGTTGAGTTTCATACTGAGCTAGGTGACTATTTCTGACAGTCCTGACTTCTCTAGAACTATTTGGGTTTTATTATAAAGACTGAGACTAAGACTGTAATTGTGGGAAATAGTCATCTAACTAACATTCCCCAAATAAGATAATATTATTGAGTTGGGGTCTAATCTGTAACCCCAATAGGAAGGGTGTCAATACCGCGCCACTGGTAAGGACAAGCTGTGAGTAATCCCTCTTCTAACAGGTACTCTAAGAAGAATGGTGGGACCCTCATTTAACAGGTTAAGCCACCTCATCTACCCTCAACTAGTAGGTTTGATGTCTCAACCAATGCTGTCTATGTAGTTCTGGAGAGCAAGGATTGCTTCTAAGAATCAGACCCTCTAATAACAGGTGAATTCCCATCCATGGACTCACTCTATGTTAAATCTTACTCCCATCTGAATACACACTGAACATGATTAACTGAACTGAACAGGACTGTGTTCATTGAGTTCCATTAACTGACGGAATATTACTGAGATCTGATAACAGACTAAGATTATTATGTTTTTCTGAGTAATGTGACTGACTGAATTCTACTGAGTTCTAAAACTGACTGAGAATACTACCGATCATGGCAAGATTGAGATTATCATAAAATTGACACTGGATCTAGGCACATAGCTAAATTGTGGGGTAAAATTATCCCCAAGACTCGATAGCATAAAACTAACAATACATGATACTTCTTGACACATGACCATAGTCAATAATTCATAGTACAATCATTGGGGATTTTCATGAAGTATTCGCATGCTATAAGCTTACATATGAATCAGAATGCATGTAAACATATCATAATTTCATAAGCCTAATCTTATGAGCATTACGTAAATCCATTAAAAATCATAACAATAATGTGGGAGTCATATCAAACATAAGGGAGAAACATGGATTCATCAATTTAGGTCACAAATGAGTCATAAGGCATAATTCCTATTCTCTTAGGCATTTTATCAATCACCTTGCATACATATCTTTAGGCTTAGGTATGAACATTGAAATAATACTTCATGGCAATATTTTACACTTCCAATGCAAGAATTTCAACCACATACTAACATATTTTCATGATAGTCATTAAAGACTTTAACTTGGAAATTAAAAAACAATATAAACATGAATATAATTCAATTCATACCATGGAATCCAAAGTTTACATTTCAAATAGGGTTTCTTGAGCTTCATGGGCGAAAGGAACCCATGAATAAACACTTGACATACCTAGGTGAATGATTTCTTGAATATTGGTGAAGGAAAGCTTATATTCTTACCTTGGGATTAGACACCTAGGGTTTCTAATTCTTGTGGATTGATCTTTGAAAGAAACCCTAATTTGGTGTTGTGGATGAATAAAGAAGTTATGAGCACTGGTCTTGTATAATTAGGGGCCAAAACGGATGGAAAAGACCAAAATACCCTTTTAAAATGGCTTAAAATTGCTGATCAGAAGTGGCAATGGTTTGGACGATGGTCCATCTCTAGCTCGATGGTTCGTCGGTCCTGACCGTCGCACTTGGATAGAACCTGAACTTCCTGCTTCCTCTGTGATGGTTTAGATGATGGTCCATCACTAGCTCGATGTCCGTCGGTCCTGACCATCGTACTTAACTAGACCCTGAAGTCCCTGCCTCGTCTTCGATGGTTTGGGCGACAATCCGTCGGCCTGACCATCGCTTCTAGGCAATTCCAATAGTTCTCCGTAAAATGTCCATAACTTTTACTCCGATACCGAATTTGGATGAAATTTGTATCATTGGAAAGATAATTCAATTTCCCACATGATAAAAATTTGAAATTGGGGAAATTCAATATTATTTAAACATTAATTATTTAGGAAGTCATCACTAACTCTTCTCGAGACTAGATTTGTCTTAAAGAAAGTTTGGGGTATTACAATATCTCCCTCTTGGGAACATTCATCCTTAAATGGGACTGACTAGACTGGGAAAGTTGATAGACTGATCTTACTTAAGGGACGTGAACATTGAACTTGTCGATATGACTGGAACATCTGATATATTAAAATTTCATATTGAATATGCATGTCTGACGCATGGATATATGACAGATAGTCTTCATGAATACATGACTGAAATTACTGAGAAGCTGAGTTTTTCGTACTGAGAATACATATCTAATGCATGAATACATGATTTACATAATACATGAACATATGACTGGATATGTAAGGGTATTTGATACGATGTTTGTAACTAAAATTTGAACATGAAACTGAATAAACATATGCACTTCTTTAACGAGGAGACACAGAACACTTGGTGAATTGAGGCTAGATCTGAAGGCAATTCGATCTCATAAGCTACCTTGCCAAAATGACTGAGAATTTTCAAGGGATCGACATATCAGGGACTAAGCTTTCCCTTCTTTCCAAATTGCTTCACTCCCTTCATGGGAGAGGATTTCAAGTACACATAATCACCAATCTCAAACTCGAGATCCTTTTTGCACACATCCACATAAGACTTTTGTCTGCTATGAGCATCTCAAAGTCTTTATCTGATCAACTGAACTTTCTCTAAGGTGTCGAATACCAAGTCAGGCCCTACTACAGTGGCCTCACCTACTTCAAACCAACCGATTGGAGATCTGCAACTCCTACCATGGAGATCTTCAAATGAAGCCATCTGAATACTTGAATGATAGCTGTTGTTTAATGCAAACTCTATCAAAGGCAAGTAGTCATCCCAACTCCCCTTGAAATCAATTGCACATGACCTTAGTATATATTCCAAGGTCTGAATGGTCCTTTCTTCATGACCATCTATCTGAGGATTAAAGGCTGTACTGAGATGAACTTGGGTACCGAGACACTTTTGGAACACTTTCTAGAAGTGAGAGGTGAACTGGAAACCTCTATCTGAAATAATAGACAACAAAACATTGTGCAATGTGAACAACTCCCTTATATAGAGTATGGCGTAATCCTCTATTAAATAAGAGGTATGGACTAGAAGGAAATGAGCTGATTTGGTCATTCTATCTACAATGACCCAAACTGAATCATGCTGAAGACGAGTACGATGAAAACCCATCACAAAGTCCATGTTCACTTCTTCCCACTTCAAAGTAGAAAAATAGAACTCTTGCATGGACCCACTAGTCTTCTGATGCTCTATCTTAAGTTGCTAATATGTAGAGCACTTAGCCACAACCTCTGCAACATCTCTCTTCATACCACTTCACCAATAGATCTCCCACAAGTCGTGGTACATCTTAGTGTCCCCTGGATAAATAGAGTAGCGCGCAGCATGCGCTTCTGCAAGAATTCATTGCCTCAAGTCATCTACACCTGGAACACTTAGACGACCCTGACGACGGAGAATACCATATCCCCATTAGGAGAAAACCTCTACCTTCTGATCGTTGACTGACTCTTTCAACTTGACTAGACTAGGATCTCTATCTTGCTTTTCTTTCACCTCAGCTACTAGAGATGATTTTGAACTGTTCTGAACCCATATAATACATTTGGCTGAATCAACTAAGAGAACACCTAGTCGGGAAAGATGATGGACTTCCTGAGATAAGTTATTCATAATATCCTAAACATGAGTAACACTACCCATAGAAAGTGTACTGAGAGCATCGACCACTATATTGGCCTTGCTAGGATGATAAAGGACACTCACGTCGTAATCTTTCCAGAGCTCTAACCACCTTCTTTGACGTAGATTAAGATATTTCTGAGAGAATACATACTGAAGGATCTTGTGATCTGTGAAAACATCGACATGAACAACGTACCAGTAAGGCCTCCAAATCTTTAAGGGAAAAACTATGACTGCTAACTCAAGATCATGAGTCAGATAATTCTTCTCATGGGGTTCAAGATGTCTGGAGGCGTAGGCTATGACATTACTATGCTGCATGAGGACAAAACCCAAACATACTCTTGATGCATCATAATACATTACAAACCCATCTGAACCATCTGGAATAACAAAAATTACGGCTGAAGTGAGTCGAGTCTTAAACTGCTGAAAACTTTTCTCGCAAGGATCAGACCACTGAAACTGAACCTTCTTCTGAGTTCATATGTACATAATGGATGCAATAGATGAAAATCCTTCAATAAACCAATAGTAATAGCCATCCAAACCCAAGAAACTTCTAATATCTGATGGAGAGATGAGTCTGGGCTAGGTTTTTATCTGCGATGGTTTGGGCGATGGTTCATCTCTAGGTTGACGGTCCATCGGTCCTGACCATCGTACTTGAATAGAACATGAACTACTATCCTGATCTATAATGGTTTGGGTGACGGTCCATCGATAGCTAGATGGTCAGTCGACCTGACCGTCGCTTCTAGGCAGTTTCGACAGTTATCTGTAAAACATCCATAACTTTTTACTTCGATACCAGATTTGGACAAAATTGGTATCTTATTTAAACATTAATCATTTCGAAAGTCATGGATAACTCTTCTGGAGACTAGATTTTTCTTAAAGAAAGTTTGAGGTATTACAATATCTCCCCCTTAGGAATATTCATCCTTGAATGGGACTGACTAGACTGGGAAAGCTAATCGAATGATCTTACTTTAGGGACATGAACATTGAATATGTCTATATGACTAGCAATTCTAATATAATCAAATCTCATACTGAATATGCACGTCTGATGCATGAATATATGATGGATAGTCTTCATGAATGCATGTCTGAAATTATTGAATTTCTAATGATGAGAATGTATATCTGATGCATGAATATATGACTGACGTGATACATGAAATTTTGACTAGATATGCAAGGTTATTTGTTACCATATTTATTACTGAAATCTGAAAATGAAACTGAATAAGCTTAAGGAAAGATATTACCTTGGGCTGAGACTGAGTTTGCGAAGAAGAGGTGAGGATAATTGGTCCGCATGTCTGCTTCTGCTTCCCAAGAAGCTTCCTCAACGGACTGATTTTGCCAAACAACTTTGACTAAAGGGACTTCTTTATTCCTCAGTCTTCGAGTCTGGTAGCCAAGAATTTCGACAGGGATTTATTCGAAAGAAAAGTTGTTCTGAAGGTCTAATCTATCTAACAGGACTACAACTATTGGGTCACCTATGCACTTCTTTAACAAGGAGACATGGAACACTTGATGAACTGAGACTAGATCTAAAGGCAATGCGAGCTCATAAGCTAATTTTCCAAAACGATTGAGAATTTTGAAGGGACCAACATATCAGGAACTGAGCTTTCCCTTCTTGCCGAATCTCTTCACTTCCTTTATGGGAGAGATTTTCAAGTACATATAATCACCAATCTCAAACTCGAGATATTTTTGTGCACATCTACATAAGACTTCTGTTAGATCTGAGCATCCCAGAGTCTTTATCTGATTAGCTGAACTTTCTCTAAGGTGTCGAATACCAAGTCAGGCCCTACTACTGCGACCACACCCACTTCAAACCAACCGATTTGAGATATGCACCTCCTACCATAGAGATTTTTAAATGTAGCCATCTCAATACTGGAATGATAGTTGTTGTTGTATACAAACATTATCAAAGGCAAGTGGTCATCCCAACTCCCCTTGAAATCAATTGCATATGACCTTAGCGTATCTTCCAAAGTCTGAATGGTCCTTTCTGCTTGATCGTCTGTCTAAGGATGAAACACTGTATTGAGATAAACTTGGGAATCAAGACCCTTTGGGAACTATATCCAGAAGTGAGAGGTGAACTGGGTACCTCTGTCTGAAATAATTGACAACGGATCACCATGAAATTTGACCAACTCCCTGATATAGAGTCTGGCGTAACCCTCGACTAAATAAGAGGTATGGGCTGGAAGGAAATGTGTTGATTTGGTCATCCTATCTACAATGACCCAAACTAAATTATGCTGACAATGTTTACGAGGAAAACCCATCATAAAGTCCATGTTCACTTCTTTTTACTTCCAAGTAGGAATACTGAACTCCTGCACAGACCCACTAGGCTTCTAATGCTTTATCTTAACTTTCTGACATGTAGAGCACTTAGCCACAAATTCTGCAACATCTCTCTATATCCCACACCACTAAAAGATCTCCCGCAAGTCGCGATATCCATAAATTTTTACTCCGATACCATATTTGGACGAAATTGGTATCTGATTTAAACATTAATCATTTAGGAAGTCATCGCTAACTCTTCTATAGACTAGATTTTTCTTAAAGAAAGTTCAGGGTATTACAATATATCCCCCTTGGGAACATTCATCCTCGAATGAGACTGACTTGACTGGGAATGCTAGTAGACTAATCTTACTTAAGGGACGTGAACAGTGAACATGTCTATATGACTGGAACTTCTGATATACTGAAATATCATACTGAATATGTATGTTTGATGCATGGGTATATGATGGATAGTCTTCATGAATGCATGAATGAAATTACTGAGAAGCTGATTTCTGATTATGAGAATGCATATCTGATGCATGAATACATGACTGACGTAACACATGAACATATGACTGGATATGTAAGGGTATTTGAACCAAGTTTATCACTGAAATCTGAACCTGAAACTAAATAAGCTTAAGGAAAGCTATTACCTTGGCCTGAGTCTGAGTTTATGGAGAAGAGGTGAGGATACTTGGTCCGTATGTCTTCTTTTCCATCCCAAGTAGCTCCCTCAACGGACTGATTTCACCAAAGAACTTTTACTAGAGTGACTTCTTTGTTCCTCAGTCTGCGAGTCTGCTAGTCAAGAATTTCGATTGGGATCTGTTTGAAAGAAAGGTTGTTTTGAAGGTATAAGCCTTCTACCGGGACTACCACTGCTGGGTCACCTATGTACTTCTTTATAAAGGAGACATGGAAAACTTGATGAACTGAGGCTAGATTTGATGATAATTCGAGCTCATAAGCTACATTGCAAAAATGATTGAGAATTTTAAAGGGACCAACATATTGGGGACTGAGTTTTCCCTTCTTGTCGAATCGCTTCACTCCCTTTATGGGAGAGATTTTCAAGTACACATAATCATCAATCTCAAACTCTAGATCCTTTCTGCGTATATCTGCATAAGATTTCTGTCGGCTCTGAGCAGCCTGGAGTCTTTATCTGATCAACTAAAATTTCTCTAAGGTGTCAAATACCTAGTCAGGCCCTACTACTATGGCTTCACCCACTTCGAACCAACCTATTGGAGATATACACCTCCTACCATAGAGAGCTTCAAATAAAGCTATCTAAATACTAGAATGATAGTTGTTGTTGTATACAAACACAATCAAAGGAAAGTGGTCATTCCAACTCCCCTTGAAATCAATTGTACACTCCTTTAGCATATATTCCAAGGTCTGAATGATCCTTTCTACTTGACCATCTGTCTGAGGATTAAAAGTTGTACTGAATTGAACTTGGGTATCAAGAACCTTTTGGAACACTTTCTAGAAGTGAAATGTGAACTGGGTACCTCTGTCTAAAATAATAGACCAAGGAACACCATGCAATCTGACCAACTCCCTTATATAGATTTTGGCGTAATCCTCGGCTAAATAAGAGGTATGGACTAGAAGGAAATGAGCTGATTTTGTCATCCTATCTACAATGACCCAAACAGAATCATGTTGATGATGAGTACGAGAAAAACCCATCACAAAGTCCATGGTCACTTCTTCCCACTTCTAAGTAGGAATACTGAACTTCTGCATGGACCCACTAGGCTTCTGATGCTCTATCTTAACTTTTTGACATGTAGAGTACTTAGCCACAAACTCTGCAATATCTCTTTTCATTCCACTCCACCAATAGATGTACCGTAGGTCGTGCTACATCTTAGTGTCCCCCGGATAAATAGACTAGCGTGCACCATGCGCTTCTATGAGAATTCGTTGCCTCAAGTCATCAATACTTTGAACACACAGACGACCCTGACGACGGAGAACACCATCTCCCCCTTGGGAGAAAACCTCTACCCTCTGATCCTTGACTGGCTCTTTTAACATGACTAGAGTGGAAACTCGATCTTGCTTTTCTTTCACCTCAGCTAATAAAGATGATTCTGAACTTTTCAGAACCCATAAACTACCTTCTGCAGAATCAACTAAGCAGAAACCTAGTCGGGCAAGCTGATGGACTTCTTGTGCTAACTTCTTATTACTATCCAATACATGAGCAACACTACCCATAGATAGTCTACTGGGAGCTTCGGCCACTACATTGTCCTTGCTAGGATGATAAAGGACACTCATGTCGTAATCTTTCAAGATCTATAACCACCTTCTATAATGTAGGTTTAGATCTTTCTAAGAGAATACGTATTGAAGGCTCTTTTGATCTGTGAAAATATCTACATGAACACCATACAAGTAATGCCTTCAAATCTTTAAGGCAAAAACTACGGCTGATAACTCAAGATCATAAGTCGGATAATTCTTCTCATTTGGGTTAAGCTGTCTAGAGGTGTAGGCTATGACCTTACCATGATGCATGAGGACACTACCCAAACCTACTATGGATGCATCACAATACACTACGAACCCATCTAAACCATCTAGAAGATCTAAAACTGAGGCTAAAGTGAGTCGAGTCTTCAACTACTGAAAACTCTTCTCGCAAGGATCTGACCACTGAAAATAAACCTTTTTCTCAGTCAATCTTGACATAGGGGATGCAATAGATGAAAATACTTCAGTAAACCGACGGTAATAGCCAGCTAAACCCAAAAACTCCTAATATCTAATGGAGAGATGGGTCTGGGCTAGTGTCTTGACTGCGATAATTTAGGCGATGGTTCATCGCTAGCTCAACGGTCCATCGGTCCTGATCATCTTACTTTACTATAAATTAAACTACAAGCCTCGTCTACAACGGTTTTGGTGATGGTCCATCAATAGCTTAATGGTCCATCGACCAGACCGTTGCTTCTGGGTAGTTCTGACAGTTCTCTGTAAAACATCCATAACTTTTTACTTCGATACCAAATTTGGGAAAAATTGGTATCTTATTTAAACATTAATTATTTAGGAAGTCATCGCTAACTCTTTTAGATACTAACTTTTTCTTAAAAAAAGTTCAGGGTGTTACAATATCTCCCCTTTGGGAACATTTATCCTCGAATGGGACTGATTAAACTAGGAAAGCTAATAGACTAATCTTACTTAAGTTACGTGAACATTGAACAAGTCTATATGACTGGAACTTCTGATATACTAAAATCTCATACTGAATATGCATGTCTGATGCATGGATATGTGACAAATAGTGTTCATGAATACATGACTGAAATTACTGAGAACCTGAGTTTCTCATTATGAATGCATATCTGATGCATGAATATGTGACTGACATGATACATGAACATATGACTGGATATGAAAGGGTATTTGAACCAAGTTTATAACTGAAATCTGAATATAAAATTGAATAAGCTTATGAAAAGCTATTACCTTGGGCTGAGTCTGAGTTTTTTTAGAAGAGGTGAGGATACTTTTTCCGCATGTCTGCTTCTTCTTCCTAAGTAGCTCCCTCAACGTACTAATTTCGCCAAAGAACTTTGACTAGAGAGAATTCTTTGTTCCTCAGTCTGCAGTTTTGGTAGTAAAGAATTTTGACTGGGTCCCTTAAAAATAAAGGTTGGTCTGATGGTCTAAGCCTTCTACCGGGACTACAAATGCTGGGTTCCCTATGCATTTCTTTAGCAAGGATACATGGAACACATGATGAACTTAGGATAGATTTGAAGGCAATTCGAGCTCATAAGCTACCTTGCCAAAATGACTGAGAATTTTGAAGGGACCAACATATTGGGGACTGAGCTTTCCCTTCTTTCCGAATTGCTTCACTCCCTTCATGGGAGAGATTTTCAAGTACACATAATCACCAATCTTGAACTTGAGATCCTTTCTGTGTATATCTGTATAAGACTTCGGTCGGCTCTAAGTATCCCAGAGTTTTTATATGATCAACTGAACTTTCTCTAAGGTGTCGAATAACAAGTCAGGCCCTACTACTGCGGCCTCACCCCCTTCAAACCAACCAATTAGAGATCTGCACCTCCTACCATAGAGAGCATTAAATGGAGCCATCTGAATACTGGAATGATATTTGTTGTTGTATGTAAACTCAATCAAAGGGAATTGGTCATTCTAACTCCCCTTGAAATCAATTGCACACACCCTTAGCATATCTTCCAAGGTCTGAATGGTCCTTTCTACTTGACCATCTATCTGAGGATGAATGGTTGTACTGAGATGAACTTGGGTATCATGAACCTTTTGGAACACTTTCCAGAAATAAGAGGTGAACTGGGTACCTCTGTCTGAAATAATAGATAATGGAACACCGTGAAATCTCACCAACTCCCTTATATAGATTCTATCGTAATCCTCAGCAAAATAAGAGGCATGGATTAGAAGGAAATGAGCTGATTTGGTTATCCTATCTACAATGACCCAAACTTAATTACGCTAACGACAAGTACGAGGAAAACCCATCAAAAAGTCCATGTTTACTTCTTCCCACTTCCAAGTAGGAGTACTGAAGTCCTGCATGGACCCACTAGGCTTCTGATGCTCGATCTTAACTTGCTAACATATAGAGAACTTATCTATAAACTCTGCAACATCTCTCTTCATCCCACTCCACCAATAGATCTCCTGCAAGTCGTGGTACATCTTAGTGGACCTTGGATAAATAGACTTGCGCGCACCATGCGCTTCTACAAGAAGTCATTGACTTAAGTCATCTACACCTGGAACACACAGACGACCCTGACGATGGTGAACACCATTTACCCTTTCGGAGAAAACCACTACCTTATGATCCTTCACTGGCTCTTTTAACTTGACTAGACTAGGATCTGTATCTTGCTTATCGTTCACCTTGACTACTAGAGATGATTTTGAACTGTTCTGAACCCACCTACTTCCTTCTGCTGAATCGACTAAGAGGACACCTAGTCGGGAAAGCTGATAAACTTCCTGAGCTATGTTCTACTTACTATCCTAAACATGAGCAACATTACCCATAGACAGTCTACTGAGAGAGTCAGCCACTACATTGTCCTTGCTAGGATAATAAAGGACACTCATGTCGTAATCTTTCAAGAGCTCTAACCACCTTCTCTGACGTAGGTTAAGATATTTTTGAGAGAATACGTACTGAACGATCTTGTGATCTATGAAAATATCTACATGAACACTGAACAATTTATGCCTCCAAATCTTTAAGAAAAAAACTACGACTGCTAGCTCAAGATCATGAGTCACATAATTATTCTCATAGGGTTTAAGCTGTCTGGAGGCATATGATATAACCTTACCATACTGTATGAGGACATAGACAAAACCTACTCTAGATGTATCACAATACACTATGAACCCATCTAAACTATCTGGAAGAGATAAAACTGAGGCTGAGGTGAGTCAAGTCTTCAACATCTAAAAACTCTTCTCACAAGGATCTGACCTCTGAAACTGAACCTTCTTATTAGTCAATCTATACATAGGGGATGTAATAGATGAAAATCATTCAACAAACCGACGGTAATAGACAACCAAACCCAAGAAACTCTAAATTTTTGATGGAGAGATGGGTCTGGGCCAGTTTCTTATCTGCAATGGTTTGGACGATGATCCGTCGCTCGCTCGACGGTCAATCGGTCCTGACCGTCATACTTGTCCATAACCAAAACTACCAGCCTCATCTGTGAAGGTTTGGGCAATAGTCTATCGATAGTTCGATGGTCCATCAACCTGACCATTGCTTCTGGGCAATTCCGATAATTCTCTATAAAACATCCATTACTTTTTTCTTTGGTACCACATTTGGACAAAATTGGTATCTGATTTAAACATTAATCATTTAGGAAGTCATCACTAACTCTCCTAGAGACTAGATTTTTCTTAAAGAAAGTTTAGGGTATTATAATATCTCCCTCTTGGGAACATTCATCCTCGAATGGGACTGACTAGACTGGGAAAGCTAATATACTAATCTTACTTAAGGGACGTGAACGTTGAACATGTCTATATGACTTGAACTTTAGATATACTAAAATCTCATACTGAATATGCATGTCTGATATATGTATATGTGACAGATAGTCTTCATGAATACATAACTAAAATTACTGAGAAGCTGAGTTTCTTGTTATGAAAATGCATATCTGATGCATGAATACATGAATAACATGATACATAAACATATGACTTGATATTCAAGGGTATTTGAACCAAGTTTATAATTAAAATCTAAACATGAAACTGAATAAGCTTAAGAAAAGGTATTACCTTGGGCTGATTCTGAGTTTGTGGAGAAGAAGTAAAGATAATTGGTCCGCATGTCTGCTTAAGTTTCCCAAGTATCTCCCTCAACGGACTGATTTCGCCAAAGAACTTTGATTAGAGGGATTTCTTTGTTCCTTATTCTTCTAGTTTGGTAACCATGAATTTTGAGTGGGATCTCTTCGAAAGAAAGGCTGTTCTGAAGGTCTAACCCTTCTACCGAGACTACAACTGTTGGGTCACCGATGCACTTCTTTAGCAAGGAGACATGGAATACTTGATGAACTGAGGCTAGATTTGAAGGCAATTCTAGCTCATAAGCTACCTTGCCAAAATAAATGAGAATATTGAAGTGACCATCATGTCAGGGTCTAAGATTTTCCTTCTTGCTGAATTGCTTCACTCCATTTATGGGAGAGATTTTCAAGTATACATAATCACCAATCTCGAACTCGAGATCCTTTCTATGCACATCTTTATAAGACTTCTATTGACTCTGACCATCCTGCAGTCTTTATATGATCAAATGAAATTTCTCAATGGTGTTGAATACCAAGTCAGGGCCTACTACTGCAGTATCACCCACTTCAAACCAACCGATTAGAGATCTTTACCTTTTACCGTAGAGAGTTTTAAATGGAGCCATCTGAATACTAGAATGATAGTTATTGTTGTATGCAAACTCTATCAAAGGAAAGTGGTCATCCCAAATCTCCTTGAAATCAATTGCACATGCTCTTAGCATATCTTCCAAGGTCTGAATGGTCCTTTCTTCTTGACCATCTGTCTGAGGCTGAAAGGTTGTACTGAGATAAACTTGGGTATCAAGACCCTTTTGGTACACTTTCTATAAGTGAGAGGAGAACTGGGTACCTCTGTCTGAAATAATAGACAACGGAACACCATTCAATCTGACCAACTCCCTGATATATAGTCTAGCATAATCCTTAGCTAAATAAGGGGTATGAACTATCAGTGAATGAGCTACAATGAGCCAAACTGAATCATGCTAACGATGAGTACGAGGAAAACCTGTAACAAAGTGCATGTTCAGTTATTCCCAATTCTAATTAGGACTACTGAATTCCTATATGGGCCCACTAGGCTTCTGATGCAATATCTTAACTTTCTGACATGTAGAGAACTTAGCCACAAACTCTGCAACTTCTCTATTCAACCCACTTAACCAATAGATATCTTAAAAGTTATGGTACATCTTTGTGGCCCCTGGATTAATAGACTAGCGGGCACCATGTCCTTCTACAAGAATTCGTTTCCTCAAGTCTTCTATACCTGGAACACACAGACCACCCTGACGATGGAGAACACCATCTCCCCCTTGGGAGAAATCCTCTACCTTTTGATCCTTGACTGACTCTTTCAACTTGAATAGACTAGGATCTTTATCTTACTTTTCTTTCACCTCGGCTACTAGATATGATTCTGAACTTTTCTGAACCCATAAACTACGTTTTGTGGAATCGATTAACCGAAAACTTAGTCGGGCAAGATGATGGAGTTCTTGATCTAACTTTTTCTTACTATCATAAATTTGAGCAACACTACCCATAGACAGTCTACTGAGAGCTCCAGCAGCTACATTGGCCTTGCTAGGATGATAGAGGACACGAATGTCGTAATCATTCAAGAGCTCTAACCACCTTCTCTGACGTAGGTTAAGATCTTTCTGAGAGAATATGTACTGAAGGATCTTGTGCTCTGTGAAAAAATCTACATAAACACCGTACAAGTAATTCCTCCAAATCTTTAAGGCAAAAACTATGCATTCTTACTAAAGATCATGAGTCAGATAATTCTTATCATGGGGTTTAAGTTGTCAGGAGGCGTAGGCTATGACCTTACCATGCTGCATGAAGAAAAAACCCAAACCTACTCTGGATGCATAAAAATACACTACGAACCCATCTGAACCATCTGGAAGAGCTAAAACTAAGGCTAAGGTGAGTCAAGTCTTCAACTATTGAAAACTCTTCTCGCAAGGATCTGACCACTAAAACTGAACATTCTTCTAAGTCAATATGGATATAGGGGCTGGAATAGATAAAAATCCTTCAAAAAACCAACGGTAATATCCATCCAAACCAAAGAAACTCCTGATATCTAATTGAAGTTGGGTCTTGGCTAATTTCTCGTCTGCGATAGTTTTGGCGATGGTCCATCGCTAGCTCAACGGTCCGTCGATCCTGATCATCGTACTTGACCAGAACCTAAACTACCTACCTTATCTTTAATGGTTTAGGAGATGGTCCATCGCTAGCTCAATGGTCCATCGTCTTGACCGTCGTGTTTCGGCAGTTCCGACAGTTCTCTGTAAAACATCCATAACTTTTTACTCTGATAACTGATTTGGATGAAATTGGTATCTTATTTAAACATTAATAATATAGGAAGTCATTGCTAACTCTTTTGGAGACTAGATTTTTCTTAAATAAAGTTTAGGGTACTACAATATCTCCACCTTGGGAACATTTGTCCTCAAATGGGACTTACTAGATTGGGAAAGCAGATAGACTGATCTTACTTAAGGAATGTGAACATTGAACAAATCCATATGACTGGAACTTTTGATATACTAAAATCTCATACTGAATATGCATGTCTGATGCATGGATATGTGACGGATAGTCTTCATGAATACATGACTGAAATTACTGAGATGTTGAGTTACCCATGATGAGAATGCATATCTGATGCATGAATACGTGACTGACATGATACATGAACATATGACTTAATATTAAAGTGTATTTGATACCAAGTTTATAATTGAAATCTGAACATGAAATTGAATAAGCTTAAGGAAAGCTATTACCTTGGGATGAGTCTGAGTTTATGGGGAATAGGTGATGATAATTGGTCCGCATGTCTGCTTCTACTTCCCAAGTAGCTCCCTCAAAGGAATGATTTCGCTCAAGAACTTTGACTAGAGGGACTTCTTTGTTCCTCAGTCTGCGAGTTTGGTAGTCAAGAATTTCGAGCGGGATCTCTTCGAAAGAAAGTTTGTTCTGAAGGTCTAAGCCTTCTACCGGGACTACAACTGATGGGTTACCTATGCACTTGTTTAGAAAGGAGACATGGAATACTTGATGAATTGAGGGTAGATCTGAAGGCAATTCGTGCTCATAAGCTACCAAGACAAAACGACTGAGAGTTTTGAAAGGATCGATATTTTGAGGACTGAGCTTTCCCTTCTGGACAAATTACCTTAATCCCTTAATCGGAGAGATTTTCAAGTACACATAATCACTAATATCTAACTCGAGATCCTTTCTGCACATATCTGCATAAGACATTTGTCAGCTCTGAGAAGCACGGAGTCTTTATCTGATCAACTGAACTTTCTCTAAGGTGTTGAATACCAAGTCAGGCCCTACTATTGTGGCCTCACCCATTTCGAACCAACCAATTGGAGATCTGCACCTCCTACAGTAGAGAACTTCAAATGGAGCCATCTGAATATAGGAATGATAGTTTTTGTATGAAAACTCTATCAAAGGAAAATGGTCATCCCAACTCCCCTTGAAATAAATTGCACACGCCCTTAGCATATATTCCAAGGTCTGAATGGTCCTTTCTTCTTGACCATTTTTCTGAGGATAAAAGGATGTACTGAGATGAACATGGGTATCAAGACCCTTTTGGAACACTTTCCATAAGTGAGAGGTGAACTAGGTACCGCTGTCTGAAATAATAGATAACGGAACACCATGCAATCTGGCCAACTCTCTGATATAGAGTCTGGCATAATCCTCGGCTAAATAGGAGGCATGGACTTGAAGGAAACGAGCTAATTTGGTCATCCTATCTATAATGAGCCAAATTGAATCATGCTAATGATGAGTACGAGGAAAACTAGTCACAAAGTCCATGTTCACATCTTCCCACTTCTAAGTAGGAATACAAAAACTCCTACATAAACCCACTAGTCTTCTGATGCTCTATTTAACTTGCTAATATGTAAAGAACTTAGACACAAACTCTGCAACATCTCTTTTCATCCCACTCCACCAATAGATCTCCTGCACTTTGCAATACATCTTAGTGGCCCCTTGATGAATAGAGTAGCGTGCACCAATAGGCTTCTGAAAGAATTCGTTGCCTTAAGTTATCTACACCTGGAGAACACAGAAGACCCTAACAACGGAGAACACCATTTTCCTCTTGGGATAAAATCTCTACCTTCTGATCCTTGACTTACTTTTTCATCTTGACAAGACTGGGATCTCTATCTTGCTTTTCTTTTACCTCGGCTACTAGAGGTGGTTCTAAACTGTTCAAAACCCATATACTACCTTCTGTTGAATTGACTAAGCAGAAACCTAGTCGGGCAAGATAATGGAATTCCTGAGCTAACTTCTTCTTACTATCCTAAACATGAGTAACACTACCTATAGACAGTCTACTGAGAGCGTCGGCCACTACATTGGCCTTGCTCGGATGATAAAGGACACTTATGTCATAATCTTTTAAGAGCTCTAACCACTTTCTATGATGGAGGTTAAGATCTTTCCGAGAGAATACGTACTGAAGGCTCTTGTGATCTATGAAAATTTTTACATAAACACCGTATAAGTAATACCTCCAAATCTTTAAGGAAAAAACTATGGCTTCTAACTCAAGATCATGAGTCGGATAATTTTTCTCATGAGTTTTAAGATGTTTGGAGACGTAGAATATGACCCTTCCATGCTGCATGTGGACACAACCCAAACCTACTCTGGATGCATCACAATACACTACAAACCCATTTGAACTATCTGGATCAGCTAAAACTGGGGCTGAGGTGAGTCCAGTCTTGAACTGCTGAAAACTATTCTTGCAAGGATCTGACTACTGAAACTGAACCTTCTTGTGATCAATCTACATATAGGGGATGAAATAGATGAAAATCCATCAACAAACTAATGGTAATATCCAGCCAATACCAAGAAACTCCTGATATCTAATGGAGAGATGGGTTTGGGCCAGTTTCTCATCTGCGAAGGTTTGGGCGACAGTCCGTCACTACCTCGACGGTCCGTCGGTCCATCGGTCCTGACCATCGTACTTGAATAGAACCTAAACTCCCTCCCTCATCTGTAATGGTTTGGGCTATGGTCCATCATTAGCTCAATGGTCCATCGACCTGACTATCACTTCTTGGCAGTTCTGACAGTTCTTTGTAAAACATATATAACTTTTTACTCTAATACCAGATTTGGAAGAAATTGGTATCTGATTTAAACATTAATATTTTAGGAAGTCAATGCTAACACTTTTGGAGACTAGATTTGTCTTAAAAAAAGTTTGAGGTGTATTACAATATCTCCCCCTTGGGAACATTTATCCTTGAATAGGACTGACTAAATTGGGAAAGATGATAGACTGATCTTACCTAAGGGACGTGAACATTGAACTCGTCTATATGACTGGAACTTTTGATATATTGAAATCTCATACTGTATATACATGTCTAATGCATGGATATGTGAAAGATAGTCTTCATGAATGCATAACTGAAATTACTAAGAAACTGAGTTTCTCATGATGAGAATGCATATCTGATGCATGAATACATGACTGAGATGATACATGAACATATGACTGGATATGCAAGGGTATTTGATACCAAGTTTATAACTGAAATCTGAACATAAAATTGAATAATATTAAGGAAATCTTTTACCTTGGGATGAGTTTGAGTTTTTTGAGAAGAGGTGAGGATACTTGGTCCGCGTGCCTACTTTTTCTTCCCAAGTATCTCCCTCAATGGACTAATTTTTCCAAAGAACTTTGACTAGAGGGAATTCTTTGTTCCTCAGTCTGCGAGTCTGGTAGTCAAGTATTTTGACTGGGATCTCTTCGAAAGAAAGGATGTTTTGACGGTCTAAGCCTTCTATCGAGACTGCAACGGTTGGGTCACCTAGGCACTTCTTTTCCAAGGAGACATGGAACACTTGATGAACTGAGGCTAGATCTGAAGGCCATTCGAGATCATAAGATACCTTGCCAAAACAACTGAGAATTTTGAAGGTATCTACATATTGGGGACTGAGCTTTCCCTTCTTTTCGAATAACTTCACTCCTTTCTTGGGAGAGATTTTCAAGTACACATAATCATCAATCTCAAACATGAGATCCTTTCAGCATACATCTGTATAAGACTTCTGCCAGCTCTGAGTAGCCTAGAGTCTTTATTTGATGAACTGAACTTTCTCTAAGGTGTCGAATACAAAGTCAGGACATACTACTGTGTCCTTACCCACTTCAAAAAAAATAGATTGAAGATCTGTACCTCCTACAATAGAGATCTTTAAATGGAGCCATCTGAATACTGGAATGATACCAGTTGTTGTATTCAAACTCAATCAAAGGCAAGTCGTCATCCCAACTCCTCTTAAAATTAATTGCACATGCCCTTAGCATATCTTCCAAGGTCTAAATAGTCCTTTCTACTTGACCATCTTTCTGAGGATGAAAGGTTGTACTGAGATGAACTTCAGTATCAAGACCCTTTTGGATTACTTTCCAGATGTAAGAGGTGAACTAGATACCTCTATCTGAAATAATAGACAATGCAACACCATTCAATCTAACCAACTCCCTGATATAGAGTTTGGCATAATCCTCGGCTAAATAAGAGGTATGGAATGGAAAGAAATGAGATAATTTGGTCATCCTATCTATAATGACACAAACTGAATCATGCTGATGACGAGTACAAGGAAAACCCATCACAAAGTACATTTTCACTTCTTTCCACTTCCAAGTAGGAATACTGAACTCCTTCATGGACCCACGAAGCTTCTGATGCTCTATGTTAACTTGCTGAAATGTTGAGCACTTAGCCACAAACTCTGAAATGTCTCTCTTTATCCCCTCCACCAATAGATCTCCCATAATTCACGATACATATTAGTGGCCCTTGGATGAATAGAGTAGCGCACACCATGTGCTTCTTCAAGAATTCGTTACCTCAAGTTATCTAAACTCTAACACGCAGACAACCCTGATGAAGGAGAACACCATCTCTCCCTTGGGAGAAAACCTCTAACTTCTGATCCTTGACTGACTCTTTCAACATGACTAGGCTAAGATCTATATCGTGCTTTTCTTTTACCTCGGCTACTAAAGATGATTCTGAACTGTTCTGAGCCCATATACTACCTTCTGCAGAATCGATAAAAAGACACCTAGTTGGGTATGCTAATGGACTTCCTGATCTAACTTCTTCTTACTATCCTAAACATTAGCAACACTACCCATAGATAGTCTACTGAGAGCGTCCACCACTACATTGGCGTTGCTTGGATGATAAAAGACACTTATATTGTAATCTTTCAAGAGCTCTAACCACCTTCTCTGATGGAGGTTAAGATCTTTCTGAAAGAATACGTACTGAAGGCTCTTGTGATCTGTGAAAACATCTACATGAACACCATACAAGTAATGCCTCCAAATCATTAAGGAAAAAACTACGACTGCTAACTTAAGATCAATAGTCAGATAATTCTTCTCATAGGGTTTAAGCTTTTTGGAGGCGTAGGCTATGACCTTACCATGTTGTATGAGGACACAACCCAAACCTACTCTGGATGAATTACAATACACTACGAACCCATCTGAACTATCTGGAAAAGCTAAAACTGGGGTTGAGGTGAGTCGAGTCTTCAACTGCTAAAAACACTTCTCGCAAGGATCTGATTACTGAAATTGAACCTTCTTCTGAGTCAATTTGTACATAACAGATGCAATAAATGAAAATCCTTTAACAAAAAAATGGTAATAACCATTAAAACCCAAGAAACTCCTAATATTTGATGGAGAGATGGGTCTGGGCCAGTTTCTCGTCCACGACAGTTTAGGAAATAGTCTATCGCTAGCTCGATGGTCCGTCCGTATTGACTGTCATAGTTGACCAAAACCTGAACTCCCTGGATCGTCTGCGTCTGTTTGGGTGATGGTCCTTTGCTAGCTCGATGATTCGTCGGCCTAAACATTGCTCCTGGGTTTTTCCAACAGTTCTCTATAAAACATCCATAACTTTTTACTCCGATACCAAATTTGGATGAAATTGGTATCTGATTTAAAGATTAATCATTTAGGAATTCATCGCTAACTCTTCTAGAGACTAGATTTTTCTTAAAGAAAGTTTGGGGTATTACAGGTGTGCACCGCAACCCCCCTTTTCCCTGATGGAATTTGGAAAATTTACGCTAATTTTCAATGGCATTTTGATCATAATGCACCTAAAGCTGTCCCTTAATATTTTATTACACTTTTTTTAGTCTGTTTCACCCAAAAACAACGTCTAGAACTCTCTTATCTTCCCCGGTAAATCTAGAAGGAAGATAATTCCATACAAGAGCCCAAGGTCAAGATTTGTTCAATTTTGTCTCCATCAAAAGGCATGTCAAACACTCCCTTTTTCTAGTTACTTATAAATTATGAATTTAAACTATTTTTTATGTATTATTGTATTTGGTGTTTTGAAATTAGGGTTAATAACTCCATTTATGAAAGTTCATGTTAATTACTTCTCTTTACTCAAGGGGTGAATATGTCACAACCCGAACTGAGGCCCTATCCATGACGAGCAATCCGAACCATGAAGGCCCAGACACCCATCTAACATGTAATCACATACACTATTCATATACAAAAAAATATATGGAAATATAAATGAGTATAGGATCATGGTCATGCTCTGAAATCAACAAAAATGTTAAAGACTGCAATTCAATAACATCTAAAATAATATCTGACTTCATCTGCGAAATCTCTACTACATATGAAACAAAGATTCCTGAAAACTAGGACAAGGCCTCCAGTAGACAAAAACCATAAATAAATGTCTGAAATTAAGTAGGCCTTCTGAAACATAGAAGGCTTACAAACTGAACTCTGTACTTTTATCTAGAAAGATCTACTACTTAGCCAAACCGCTATATTGAACCTCATACCCTGAGAGGTAGGAGTCAATACAGTTGTACTGGTACGCAGAGCAAACCCAAAATAATATTTCATATTCAACGTATATGATAGCAATTTAAAAATGATTCATAAATATGTCACATAGTAAAAGTCACATGGGCGTGGTTAAAAGACTATATAAAACCATCTGACTCTGTGACATACTCTTTGTTTTACTTCTGTGCTAGGTAGTATACCCTACAATTATGTAATTCAATAGGTTATATGGAATCTTCCCTTAACTCAGCAGCCAAGCCCCGAACCCAAGTTTGTTGCAAGGGTTGATGTCTGTGAATCTCTACTACGCCACAGGGCCGTCGCAAGAGTACAAAAGTAACACACTCATATCGGCAAAACATAGTTTTAGGCTATGAGTTGATTGACTCGTACTCTCTTCGGGTAACCACCTAACCCTCTTTAAGCCCATTTTTAATTATTTACTACATGCAATCTTTGAAAATTAAACTCTGAAGACTCTAGTTCTATTATGGCATATATTTACATGGTATCGTCATACCATTGACTTGCAAGTCATATTCTTTGAGCTATTTATAGCAAATTATGTCTTTATTCTCAAATCATGGAATTCAGGACCACCATATCAATAATTCTTTTCAAGAAACTCATTCTTTAAAACTCATGTGAAATCATGCAAGCAATTCTCTTTATCAACAATTCAATAAACAATGGTGGTCATGTCAAAATTCTTAATTTCATGGAATTCTTTCTCTTTAACACAAAACATAGATATCTCAAGAAACACCCTCTCATCATCTCTAAATCATGTTCAAATACCATGACATTGAGAAAACTACTTTCACATCACAAAACATGTATTTCAACTCTTTTCCGACAAAATCATAAACTTTAATTCAATACACGTGAGGAAATTCATAATTTATGCTCTCAAACAATCTCAAATAACAATTGTCATACATAGACATATATATGTAAATTAATTTAGGGAAAAAGACCACAAAGCTAAAGGAATAGTAACATTGAAACATTCGGAATATTTAATTTAAATATAGATTCCAAAACCCCTTTAAAATTCATGCTTAATAATCTTTAAATCATGCTCTAATGTATACAAGCCCATGTAGTTTTTAGGATAAACCCCACGTACCTTAGACTATAAGAGTTGAAAGATAGAACCTAGATCTTAATAGATGGAACCCGGATCTTGACCCTTTTCTTGGAGTCTTGAACATAAGATCTTGATTCTTGATCTTGAGGGAAAGGATTTAGGATTTTAATTTGAGAGGAAAAATTAAATTTTGGATTGTATTCTTCTTTAGTGGCGTGAATCTTATGTTATAGACAGACCTTGGGTGAGTTAAAGGTCCAAATTTCCCTTAAAACGTGAAAATGGAACCTGAAAATTAGGTACGTGCGACAGAGCGTGCGTCGCATGCTAATCGCGTGCAGCTACTGCCTCTCTCACAAAAATGACTATAACTTTTTTCTCGGGTATCGAATTTTGATGAAATTGGTATAGTTGGAAAGCTACTTCGAAGACCTTTAATTTGATATATAGTAAGACCTTTAATTCGATATATACAATATGTTACGGTCAATGGAAGTTGACCCAAGTTTAAACGTCCACTGAAACTTGATCGCTACAAATATTTTCAACTCGTCTTAGAGTTAGGGGATTTATTATGATCTCAATTCATATTCAAAGGTAATCCCACACTATAGGATTGATAACATCACATATATTAACAACGAATTATCTACTTCAGGTCTATACGCATGGGAACGACGGTCTAGATTTTAGCCCAAAAGTACGGGGTGTTACAGAATATTTAAATGTGTAGCTAAGGATTTGAAAATCAAATTGACTAATTGAAAAATGCCGACCCATTTTGTGTCTTGTAAAGTGAATTCAAAAGTAACTATTTTAAGTAATAGAAATATCTTGGGAGTTTGAATTTACTAAGAAGAATCATTGTTTTTCCCGTCCTTTGTGGTCATTGAATGTACTATATTTTGAAGTAGTTTCAAATTGTTAAGATAAATACAATAATTATTATACTCATGTTTCAAATAATATGATAAAGAACGTGTGATGTTTTATAACAATGATTGTGGGCATGATGCTATAAAAATGGAGCTTATGGTCAAATAGTTAATGGAATGGATGGCTTGCAAACTTTTATAGTGATACCAATGTTGGTCCTTGCCATTAATTGAAGTAAATATGATTTAATTAATATTTGAGGATGTGAAAATGCTAAAATCTTGTGTCAAATAGAATTATGTAATACCCCGTATTTCTTAAGATTAATTTAGCTCTAAGAACATGATTAATCTTGCATAAAAATTTTAAAATACTCTGTATATTTTAGTTTAGAGCATTTCAATGCATAGGAAATTCAGCCAGCTTTCCAACGATATAAAATTCCACCAAATCCGATACCTGGGAGAAGAGTTATTGCCATTTTTTAAAACAGTATGCCAATTTGGCAATCAATGAATCACGGAGGCAGTCCAAATGGCAATTGTCATTTTCCAATGTTCCATCGTGATCCCTCTATGTCAATCCACCAACCATTTTCCCAATTATCACTTTCCAGTGTGACTCTGCGATCATGGCGTGTCGCACCAAGGGGTAAATTCGCTTACAGTGAGCTCTGCAATTTGTAGCATATCGCGCCAAGCTTCCAGTTCCCAATTGTCAATTTCCAGTGACACGACTCGATCATGCAGCGTCACGCTAAGGTCTCAGGTCGGGAAATTTTGAGGAAAATTAAAATTTCATCCAGGGGTAAATAAGTCTTTTCCCCATAAATTTAATCAATCCAGATACGGGATTTAATCCCTAAAAATAAAATTGGGCCATCATTTCTCACTTTTCCTCAAATTAAAAATCATTTTCTCTTAATTAGTAAACCCTAGTTTTCAAGAAATAAAGAACAAAGCTCAAGAATCCATCCAAGAACCTTCAATAACTTTTCTTCTCAAGTATGTTAGGTGTTCATTTGTGGGTTCCTTTCAACCATAGAGTCCAAGAATCCTTTTTTAAACTTACGTGATCTCAGACTTATGAATTCCATGTTTGAAATTTGATTGTATTCATAATCATGACATTAATTGAGTTTCAATCCACGATTAGTTGTATATTCCATGAAATTGAAATAATATATATATTAAATTGTGTAATTCTCATGTTATAATCCTTGAGTTAGAAATTTTGGGCGTTGTAGTTTCAATGATTATTTGTTGTCCATGATTATATGAATTAAGTGGTGCTTCCCATGTGTTTGATGGAATGTCCATGTGAATTAAATGGTGAAATCATGACATGATAGTATATGTATAAGCTTATGCCCCACAAGTGTTTTATAAAATGTCTCTATGAATGAATTATGAATAAGTGGACATTGATATATTTTTCAAGATCACGCTATGCTTTACTTTTCATGCTATCGAGTCCTGGGGGTATCTAATACCCAATAATCTAGATATTTACCTAGAGCTTCAGCAGTTATAGAATAGTCTCAGTAATGTAATGTTCTATAGGACTCAGTCAGTTACCAAACTCAGTGAACTCAGTCTAGTTCAGTCATTCAACACGACCAGTAATAGTTCAATCAAATCCAGTACAGTTTAGTAATTATTCTATGGTTTATTTAGTTGGGAGTCGGATTCAGCATCAAGTAAACCCAAGGATGGGGGCTCACCTGCCAGTATAGGGTGTGATCCTTAGAAGTAGTCCATGCATTCCAGAACTACGTAACCAGCGTTGGTTGAGGCATCAACCTACTAATTGAGGGTTAATGAGGTGTTTTAACCTTCCAGTCAAGGGTACCGCCATTCTCATTAGAGTACCTTCAAGATGAGGGTAACTCTTCATCTTTTCTTTACCCGTGGCATGGTACTTACACCCTTCTAGTTAGGGTTACAGGTTGGACCCCAAATCTATACAGCAAAGGGGCATGTCGGTTAGATGATACTTCCCACAGTTTCAGTTTCAATCTCAGTATAGAACTCAGTTCAGTTCTACAGAATTAGGCTTGTCAAACACAGTCACTCAGCTATCAATAATTTAATTATCAGTAATCTCATATTTCTGTTACTCAGTATCAGAACTCAGTACTCCACTTTAGTAAAATCTCAGATATAGTATACATACACGTATATGCATAGTATTGAATACTTAGTATTTACAACAGTTTAGTTATCTATGTAATCTCAAATATATTTACTCTATAGCATTTAGTTGTTATTATTCATGCATACGAACCATTGAAATTAGCCTTACCTCATATATCATACCAGTGCATTCCACATATTAATGCATACTATTTCTTTGTACTATAATGTCTCATATCATAGGTTTGGATGCTCAGGTTCCTAATCACATTTAGACAAATTCAGCCAACAGTTGTCGATTCAATAGTGAGTCCTCACCTATAAAAGATATGAATTTATTTTAGTATTTTTAGTAGATTTAGCATTTCAGTAGTTGGATTTAGTTGGGGGCTTGTCCCATCAAATCGCATTCAGACAGATCAATTAGAGCCTTTTCAGACTAGACTAGTTCAGATAGAATTTAGATTTCAGATATTTTATCAGATGTTACTATTTACCAATAATTCAGATTTTAAACATTATGGTATTTCATCCTAACTTTAGCATTATTATAGTATTATTATTCAGTGCTCACAACAGATATCTGTCATGGATTAGTCTGTGGTCCTTTAGGGTCGTAAGCACCGTATTGCATTTGGGGTACATACTCGGGGCATTACAAACTTGGTATTAGAGACTAAGGTTCAACAGAGTCCTAGGGAGTCTAAAAGCCGCGTCTAGTAGAGTCTTGTGCATGTGTGTGTAGCGCGTCACACTTATGGGAAAGAGGCAATGAGACATTTTTAGGAAAAGTTTCCTTTCTTTAAGTATTCATGTCGTGCAAGTGGGCTTGAGCTCAAGTTTAAATCTCAGTCTAATCCATTTCTTCCTTCCGTTTACAGTATATGCCTTCCAAAAAGACTAACGGAAGAAGGAACAGAAATCAATCTGTACCTCAGCCCATTCAGGTAGATCCGTTGGATGAGCATGTCTCCCATGCAGAATTCAGAGTTGTGTTCGCCTCTCTAGAAAATTCTATAGTAGCTCAGAATGAATAGCCCGTTGTTGTTCAATCCAACCCAGTGGCCAATACTACTACAATCAGGATTTGGGACTTTACTCGGATGAATCCTCCTCTATTCTTAGGATCCAAGTCAAAAAAGGATCCACAGGAGTTCCTCGATCAGGTTCAGAAAGTCACAGATATCATGGTAGTGACTTCCAGTGAGAGTGTGGAGATTAGCTTCCTACCAGCTACAAGATGTAGCCCATATATGGCTTAAGCTGTGGATAGTAGAAAGGGGTACAAATGCAGAGCCCACAGAGTGACAAACATTTGCTAGTTCTTTTCTAGATAGATTCTTTCCCTTAGAGTTGATAAAAGCCAAGGTACTAGAGTTCATCAATCTCAGGCAAGGTAATTTGAGCGTGAAAGGGTATTCCCTCATTTTTACTCAGTTAGCCAGGTATACTCCATATGTTGTAGCAGACAGTAGGTCTAGAATGAGCAAGTTCGTGTCAGGGGTGTCAGAAAGTATTGTTAAAGAGTGCAGAACAGCGATGCTTATTAAGGAGATGGACATATATAGGCTCATGGTCCATGCTCAGTAGATAGAAGATACTAAGAATAAGAAGAGAGAGAGGGAGAACAAGAGAGCTAGGATAGGTAGCTTTAATTTCACTTGGCCTAAGTCAGAAGGTGTTAACCGTTCCCAGTTTCATCCAAAATCTTTCATTCCAGCTCCTTCCTCAGCCAGTGCTCCAGTACCTAAGTTCAAAAATAGTATCAAAGTTAGGACACCAGGCTCTAAATCTTAGGGTACTGTTAGCAGTGCTAAAAAAATCCTCTTTATAAAAAATATGGCAGAAACCACCAGGGTGTTTGCAGAGCTAGCAGTGATGTTTATTTTAGGTGTGGCAAGACGGGCCACAGAATCAGAGATTGTCCTCAGTCAGGTTCTCAAAGTCAGTATAAACGTCACCCATTTCATTCCAGTCACCCGAATCATTAGGGTGTTGCTTCCAGTGCCACCAATGGGCAACTTCCAAATAAGCTCTATGTAATTCAATCTAGAGAAGATCAGGAAAATTCTCCTGATGTGGTCACTGGTATGGTACAGATCTTCTATTTACATGTTTATGCCTTATTAGATATAGGAGCTTCATTGTCTTATGAAACTTCTTACATAGCAGCCAACTTTAAGATCAAACCAAAATTCTTAATAGAACTATTCTCAGTCTCTACCCCAGTAGGTAAGTCTATCATATTACAGGAACTTTCTAGTTATGATATCTCTAAAAGTTACTTTAGCAGACTTAGTAGAATTAAAGATGACATATTTCGATGTTATTCTTGGCATAGATTGTCTCCATTCATGCTATGCCTCAGTTAAATGTATAAACAAAATTGTTCATTTTGAGTATCAAAATGAATCAGTACTTGAATAGAGGTGTAGTACTACAACGCTTAAGGGTCAGTTGATCTCATACCTTGGAGCGAGAAGAATCATATCCAAGGGATGTGTCTATCATCTTATGTGAGTCAAATACTCTAGCTCAAAGACTCCCAGTCTGGAGTTGGTTTTAGTAGCAAATGAATTCTCAGATGTATTTCTCGAAGATCTTCCTGGAGTTTTTCCCGTTAGGGAAATAGACTTTGGAATAGACCTTCTTTCGGATACTCAACCCATATCTATTTTTCCATAACGAATAGTACCAGCAAAACACAAAGAGTTAAAAAAATAGTTAAAAGATCTCCTAGATAAGGGATTCATCAGACCCAACGTTTACCCATGGGGCACACCAGTCTTATTGGTGCATTAGAAAGATAGTTTTCTCAGAATGTGTATAGATTACCATCAGTTGAACAAAGTCACATTAAAAAAAATATACCTACTTCCTAGAATAGATGACTTATTTGACCAACTTCAAGGTGCCAGTTACTTTTTGTAGATGGACCTCAGATCAGGCTATCATCAGCTCAGAGTTAGGAAATGTAACATTCCAAAAATAGCTTTTCAAATTTGGTATGGTCACTTTGAGTTTCTAGTCATGTCCTTTGGTCTTAAAAATTCCCCACTAGCTCTCATGGACTTAATAAATCTCGTGTTCAAGTATTACTTAGACATGTTCATTATAGTCTTCATCAATAACATTTTTGTCTAGTAAGAATGATCACGCAGATCACCATAGAATCGTACTTTAGACTCTCATAACTCATCAGTTGTTCGCCAAATTTAGTAAGTGTGGATTTTTTCTAAGGGAAGTAGCGTTCCTTGGTCATATTATTTCCAGTGATGGCATTAGGGTTGATGCTTAAAAGATTGAGGCATTGAGAAACTAGCGTAGAACATTTCTCCATCAGATATCAAGAGTTTCTAAGGCTTAGCTTGCTATTATTGTTAGTTTTTTGAAGGGTTATCATCTATTCTATCCCCCATGTACAGATCGACTCAGAAGAAAGTAAAGTTTTAGTGGTCAGATTCCTGTGAGAAGAGTTTTTAGGAGTTGAAGACTCGAATTTTCTCAACCCCAATTTTGACTCTACCAAATGGTTTAGATGGATTTGTTGTATACTGTGATGCATCCAGAGTAGCTTTGGGTTGTTTTCTCATGCAGAGATGAAAGGTCATAGCCTATGACTCTAGACATATTAAGCCCCATGAGAAGAATTACCCAACTCATGATCTTGAGATAGAAGCTGTAGTGTTTGGCTTAAAGATTTTGAGGCGCTATTTGTATGGGGTGCATGTTGATATGTTCACAAATCATAAAAGTTTACAGTATGTATTCTCTCAGAAAGATTTCAATTTGCATCAGAGAAGGTGGTTAGAATTTCTTAAAGATTATTATGTGAGCTGTCTGTACCATCTGGATAAGGCCAATATAGTGGTTGATGCTCTCAGTAGGTTGTCTATGGGTAATGTTGCTCATGTTGAGAATTGTAGGAAGAAGTTAGTTCAAGAAGTTCATTAGCTTGCCTGACTATGTGTTCTCTTAGTAAATTCAGCAGAGAGTAGTGTGTCAGTGTAGAATAGTTCAGAATCATCTCTAATTTTCAAAGTTAAGGAAAAGCAGGATAGAGATCCCAGTCTAGTTAAATTGAAAGAGTCGGTTAGAAATTAGAAAGTAGAGGTTTTCTCCAAAGGGGGAGATGGTGTATTTCATTACCAGGGTTGGTTATGCGTGCCAGGTGTAGATGACTTGAGGCAATGAATTCTTGCAGAAGTGCACGATGCACGTTACTCAATTCATATAGGGGACACTTTGATGTACTGCGATTTGCGGGAGATCTATTGGTGGAGTAGGATGAATAAGGATATTGCAGCGTTTATAGCTAAGTACTTTATGTGTCAACATGTTAAGATTCAGTACTAGAATCCTAGTGGTTCCATTCAAGAGTTCAGTATTCCTACCTGGAAATGGGAAGAAGTGAACATGGAATTTGTGATAGATTTGTCTCTACTTTCCGCCAGCATAATTTTAGTTAGGTCATTGAAGGCAAGATGACTAAATCAGCCCATTTCTTTCCAGTCCATACTTTCTATTCAGCGAAGGACTATGCCAAACTCTTTATTAGGGAGTTGGTCAAGTTACATAGAGTCCCAGTATTCATCATCTCAGATAGAGGTGCCCAGTTTACCTCTTACTTATGGAAAGCATTCCAAAAGGGTCTTGGTACCCAAGTTCATCTCAGTACAACTTTTCTCCTTCAGACAGAGATGGTCAAGCAAAAAGGACCATTTAGACTTTGGAAGATATGTTCAGAGCCTGCATTTTTTCTTTTAAAAGTAGTTGGGAAGACTATTTTTCTTTGATTAAATTTGCATATAATAACAATTATCATTCCAGTATTCTGATGGCTCTGTTTGAGGATCTTTATGGTAGGATATATAGATCTCCATACGGTTGGTTCGAGGTTGGTAAGGCCGCAGTAGTGGGGCCTGACTTTGTGTTTGATGCCATAGAGAATATTTAGTTGATCATGGAAAGGCTTAGGGCATCCCAAAGCTGACAGAAATCATATGCAGATGTGACAAGAAAAGATTTTGAGTTTGAGGTCGGTGATTTTATGTTCTTGAAAATCTCTCCCATGAAGAGGGTGAAGAGGTTCAGCAAGAAGGGAAATCTCAGTCCTCGATATATCGATCCATATAAAATTTTAAGCGATTTTGGAAAGGTAGCTTATGAGCTTGAGTTGCCTTCAGATCTAGCTTTAGAACACCCTGTGTTTCATGTTTTCTTGCTTAGGAAATACATTGGTGACCTAGCAGTTATAGTTCCCTTAGAATACGTAGATATTTAGAATTATCTCTCTTTCAAAAGGGGTCCAATCCAAATACTCGATCATCAGATTCACAGATTGAGAAACAAAGAAGTTCCCTTGGTCAAAGTTCTTTAGGGAAATCAGTCCGTTGAGTGAGCTACTTGGGAAGCAAAAGAAGATATGTAGTCCAAGTATCCTCACCTCTTCTACGCATACTCAAAATTAGCTCAAGGTAAAAGATTTTCTTAGACTTACTCAACTCCATGTTTAGTTACAGTTATAAACTTGGTATTCTTTACCATAGCATATTCAGTCATGCATTTATGAATCAATTGAGCCATGTACTCATGCATCAGATATGCATGTTCTGTATGAAAACTCAACTTATCAGTAGTTTCAGTCATGTATTTCGTGCCTCAGATATGCATATTAAGTGTGTAAACTCTGTCTATCAATGTTTCTCAGCTTAATTAGTCTCATTCTAAGACGAATGTTCCCAAGGGGGAGATATTATAATACCCTATATTCCTCCATCTTAATTTATCTCTAAGAACATGATTAATATTGCATATAAAAATTAAAATACTCATTATTTTTTAGTTTTAATTTTTTCAATGCATAGGAAATTCAGCTAGCTTTCCAACGATATAAAATTCATCCAAATCCGATACCCGGGTGAAGAATTATAGCTATTTTCGTAATACAGTGTGCCAATTTTTCAATCAGCGCATCGAGGAGGAAGTCCAAATGGAAATTGTCATTTTTCAGTGTTTTATCGCGATCTCACCGCGTCGCGCCACCAACCATTTTCCCAATTATCACTTTTCAATATGACTCCGCGATCATGGCGCGTCACGCCAAGGGGTAAATTCACCTACAGTGAAGCTCCGTGATTTGTACCGCATCATGCCAAGCTCCCAATTCCCAATTGTCAATTTCCAGTGACACGGGGTAATAGCGTCGTGTCTCACCAAGGGACCTGGTCGGCAAATTTTGATGAAAATTAAAATGTCGTCCAGGGTCAAATACGCCTTTTTATCCTAAATTTAATCAGTCCAAGTACGGGATTTAATCCCTAAAAACGAAATTAGGCCATCATTACTCACTTTTCTCCAAATTAAAAATCATTCTCTTTGAATTAGCAAACCCTAGTTTTCAAGAAATCAAGAACAAAGCTCAAGAATCCCTCCATGAACCTTCAAGAACTCTTCTACTCAGGTATGTTAGGTGTTCATCTATGGGTTCCTTTCACCCATAGAGTCCACGAATCCTTTTTTAAACTTACAAGATCTCAGATTTATGAATTCCATGCTTGAAATTGGATTGTATTCATGTTTTGACATTAATTCAGTTTCAATCCATGATTAGTTGTATATTTCATTAAATTGAAATAGCATGTATATGAAATTTTGTAATTCCCATGTTATAATCCTTGAGTTAGAAAGTTTGGGTGTTATAGTTACAATGATTATATGTTGTCCATGATTATGATCTTTAAGTTGTGCTTCCCATGTATTTGATGGAATGTCCATGTGAATTAAACGGTGAAATCATGACATGCTAGTATATGTATAAGCATATGCCCTACAAGTGTTTGATAAAATATCTCTATGAATGAATCATGAACCAGTGGACATTGTTATACTTTTCAATATCATGCTATGCTTTACTTTACATGCTATCGGGTCCTGGGGGCATCTAATACTAGACAATCTAGCTATTTACCTAGAGCTTCAGTAGTTATAGAATAGTCTCAGTAATGTCAAAAGCAGTAGTACTCAGTCAGTTACCGAACTAGGAGAACTCAGTCTAGTTTAATCAATCAACACGACAAGTGACAGTTCATCTCAGTATAGTATAGTAATATGTAATACCCTATACTTTTATAGCTTAAAATTATCTCAAGAATGTTAGAATCTTATTTTGAAATATGAATCTATTTTTGTACACATGGAATTTCTAAGATTTTCACTTTTTATCATATGGTAAATTGAATTAGCTTTCCAACAATACCAATTTCATCCAAATCTGGTATCGGAGTAAAAAGTTATGGACGTTTTACTTAGAGCTGTCAAAATCATCCAGGTGCGACGGCCAGGTTGACGGACCGTCTCCTAGACCATCGCAGCTAAGGCAGTGAGTCAGCTTTCAGGATAGGTGCGACGGACTGGTTGATGGACTATTGAACTTGCGATGGACCATCACCCAAGTCGTCGCTATAAGGCAGTGAGTGTTTTTTTTTTATCCACGTATGACGGTCGAAATGACGGACCATCGAGCCAGTGACGGACCATCGTATGAGCCGTTGAAGGTCCTGTTCAGTGAATTTTAAGTCATTTTATAGGGTATTGGGGTCTTTTTCCACCGTTTTAACCCCTAATTATATCAGACCAAGGCTCATAAGTTCATTATTCATTTAAAACATCAAATTAGGGTTTACTCTTAAAGATAATCCCCAAGAACAAGATCCAAATCATTCTTCAAGAAACTAAGAAATTCAAGTTCTTCAAGAAACTCATAATCAAGGTATGTGATGTGTTGATTCATGGGTCCCAGTCACCCATGAAGCTCAAGAATCTCTTTTAAAATCCAAGATTTGGGTATGTGTGTATGTTCATGATTTAAATTGAATTAAAAATCATGTTCATGATGTTGTGTGGTTTTGATTCATGTATTAAATTACATATTCCAATGATGGACCCTAGTATATGATGATTTTCATAGTAACCATGATAAACCCCCTTCAAATTACTAGTTGATTGATCTATCCATAATTACTAGATGTTTTGATGATTTTATAACCAAAGCATGCTCCCCATGTGTTTGGTTAAATGACTATGTGAAAGAAAAGTGTCATACTAGTATGATAACATAAAATCCCCATTCATGTACAAGTTTATCTTGTCAAACGTTTGATGAAATACCTTACTTAATGAATTATAGAGTGTTGATGTTAGTCATGTATTCAACAAAGTAATGCTTTGTTATCTTCTTTCCATGGAGTCCTGGGGGTATTTGTACCCGAAAATTATAGTTGTGTGCCTAGAGTCGGTGTCATGTTCCCACGATATCCTCAGTCAAGCCATGATCTAAGAATTCAGTCAGTCATGTGACTCAAGAAATCTCATTAATACAGTAATCTCAGTACTATTTTGTCAGTCAACAAAACTCAATTAATTGTCTATTCAGATGGGAGTAGGAGTTAGCACCAAGTGAACCCAAGGATGAGAACTCACCTGCTATATGAGGGTGTAATTCTTAGAAGCAATCCTTGCATTCCAGAACTACGTAGCTAGCATAGGTTGAGACATCATAGCCTTCTATATGAGGGTAGATGACGTGGCTTAACCTGTTATATGAGGGTTCCTACCGTTCTCACTAGATTTACAATTATATGAGGGTTACTTACAAATTTTCCTTACCAGTGGTGCGGTATTGACACCCTTGCAATTTGGATTATAGATTGGAATCCAACTTATCCATAATGGAGCATTAGGGGCATGTCAGTTAGATAACTACTTCCCCTAGTTTCAGTGACAGAATCAGCACTGTCAGATACAGTCAACTCAGAATAGTACCAAACTCATCTAGTTCCATCAGAACCTAGAATGTCAGATACAGTCGCTCAGTATCAGTTACTTTAGTTATATGATTATCAGTATCTCATGTTATCAGTACTAAGTCTCAGTAATCATGTTATCATGAACTCAGTTACAGTTATTATGTATTCATGCATATATTCTCACATTCATGTTATCCAGTCAGTTAGTATAGTTCATGTATTTGATACCTTTGCATTCAGCCTACCTTTCATATATAACAGTACATTCAAAGTACTGACACATTTGTGCTATGGTATTTTATACCATAGGTTCAGAATCACAAGCTCCAGAGCATCAGTAGCATTCTAGTCTCAGCAGTCAGAGATAAAAGTGAGTCCTTATCCTTCCAGGACATGACAATTTCTTTATTATCTCGTTAATTAATTTTTTCGTTGGAGTTAGTTGAGGACATGTCCCATCAACCCCTTATTCAGAAAGTTAGAGAATTTTTAGACTATCATGCTTAGACAATTATTTTAGTGTTTTGGGTATTTCATACCCCATCCATATATTATGATTTATCAGTTATGTTTTAGTTTTGAACCTTAAGGCCTTTCAGTTCATGTTTCTATATTTATACTGTATATTATGTAGTGTTCAGGTATATATATCAGTCATGAGATAGCTTTTGGACGTTCAGGGTCAAGAGCATCGTGTAGAGTTCAGAGTACCAGATTCAGGGCGTTACAAACTTGGTATCAGAGCCTAAGGTTCAATAGTGTCCTAGGAAGTTTGAAAGATCATCTAGTAGAGTCTTGTACATGGGTGTGTTGCGCGTCATATTTATGTGCAGGAGGCTATAAGATGTTTTAGGAATAGTTTCCCTTCTTTAAGTATTTATGTCATGCCAGTGAGCATAATCTCAATATAATCTCTCAGTATAATCCATTTCTCCCTTTCTTCTACAGAACATGCCTCCTAAAAAAAGAAATGGGAATCAGACAACCCCTCATCCCGAAGAACCTTTGGGCGAACAGGTTTATTATGAAGAGTTTAGAACTACATTCACTATTCTTACTCAGTTAGTTGCTACTCAAAATAAATGACCAGCTATCATTTCGGCCAACCCAGTGGCCAATCCAACTGTAGCTAGGATTTGATACTTCACCCTAATAAATCCTTTATCCTTTCATAGGTCTAAGTCAGATGAGGACCCTCAGGTTTAGAAGGTTACTGGCATCCTGGGGTTTACTCCTATTGAGAGTGTTGAGCTTATTTCATATTAGTTATAGGATATTTCTCACACTTGGTACAAGCAGTGGATGTCAGAAAGTCCATATGATATAGGGCCTATTGAGTGGGAGGAGTTTTTAACTGCATTCTTAGATAGATTCTTTCCCTTAGAGCTGAGAGAAGTTAAGGTGTTAGAATTTATCAACCTCATGCAGGGAAATCTGATGGTGAAAGATTATTCTCTTAAGTTTGCTTAATTAGCCAGATATGCTTCTCATGTTGTTGCAAATAGCAGGGCCAAGATAAGTAAGTTTGTTTATAGGGTGAATGATAGTGTGGTCAATGAGTGTAGGTCTACAATGTTGAATAGTGACATGAATTTAGCCATGCTCATGACTCATGCTCATCAGATAGAAGATCAAAAGATTAAGATGAGGGAGAATTAGAATAAGAGAGCAAGGACAGGTAGTTTCAATTTTGCTCAGCCAAAATCAGAGGGAGGTAACTGTTCTTAGTTTCGTCCTAATTCATCAGTTCCATCTCCTTCCTCAGCTAGTGCTCCAGCTCCTAAGTTCAAGGATGGTAACAAATATAGAGCGCCAGGATCTAAGTCTTAGGGCAGTGTCAGCAGTGCCCACACCTATCCTCTTTGCTAGACTTGTGGCAAGCATCATCAGGGTATTTGCAGAGCTGGCAACAGTATTTGTTTTGGATGTGGCAAGCCAGGCTACAGAGTCAGAGATTGTCCTTAGCTAGGTCCTCAGGGTCAGCAGAACCATTTCTTATGTTAGTTCGGATTCCCAAATCAGCAGGGTGCCACTTCCAGTGCTACTTGTAGGCAACGCCCAAACAGACTCTATGCTCTCCAGTCCCAAAAAATATCAGGAAAATTCTCCTGATGTGGTTACTGGTACGTTACAGATCTTTTATGTGCATGTTTACACTTTGCTAGATCCAGGAGTTTCTTTGTCTTTTGTTACTCCATATATAGTAGGAGAGTTTGGAGTCAGTCCTTAAATTCTAGCAGAGACTTTTTCAGTATCTACTCAGTGGGTAAAACCATCATAGCCTGACAAGTATATAGGAACTCCCCGGTTATGATATTTCAGAAAGTCACTTTAGCAAACTTAGTTGAATTAGAGATGATTGATTTTGTTGTCATTCTCGGCATGGATTGGCTTCATTCCTACTATGCCATAGTCCAATGTAGAAACAGAATAGTCCAGTTTCAATTTTCAAATGAACATGTCCTAGAGTAAAGGGGTAGCACTTCAAATTTTAGAGGTTAACTAATTTTCTACCTTCGGGCACGGAAAATGATATCTACGGGGTATTTCTATCATCTTGTTCATGTCAAGGACTCTAGTTCCAAAACCCCAGTCTTGATTTAGTCCTAGTCATGAATAAATGCTTAGATGTCTTTCCCGAAGATCTTCTAGGAATTCCTCCTGAAAGGGAAATAGACTTTCGTATTGATCTTCTTCCAAGTACTCAACCTATATCTATTCTTCCATACAAAATGGCACCAACAGAACTCAGAGAATTGAAGGATCAGCTGATGGATCTCTTAGATAAAGGATTCATCAGACCCAATGTTTCCCCGTGGGGTGCACCAATTTTATTCATGTGCAAGAAAGACGGTTCTCTCAGAATGTGTATTAATTACCGTCAGCTCAATAAAGTCATGGTCAAGAATAAGTATCCTCTTTCCAAAATCGATGAATTGTTTGACCAATCTTAGCGTGCCAACTATTTCTCTAAGACAGACCTCAGATCCGGCAATTATCATCTCAGAGTCAGAGAAGGTGATGTTCCAAAAATAGTTTTTTGTACTCGGTATGGTCACTTTCAATTCCTAGTCATGTCCTTTGGTCTTACTAATTCCCCAACATCTTTCATGGACTTGATGCACCGTGTGTTAAAGCAGTTCATCATAGTCTTCAAAGATGATAATCTGGTCTATTCCCGCAGTAAGCGTGATCATGCAGACCATCTCAAAATCATGCTTCAGACTCGCAGATATCATCAGCTATTCGACAAATTAAGTGTAAATTTTGGCTAAGTTCAGTAGCCTTCCTTGGCCATATCATTTCTGGTGATGGCATTATAGTAGATCCTCAAAAGACCGAAGTAGTAAGAAACTGGCCTCGCCCTGTCTCTCCATCAGATATTAGGAGTTTCTTTGGTTTGTCTAGCTATTATAGATGGTTTGTTAAGCGATTTTCTTCTATTGCATCCCCTATGTCCATATTGACTCAGAAGAAACTCAAGTTTTAGTGGTCAGATCCTTGCGAGAAGAGTTTTTAGGAGTTGAAAACTCGACTCACCTCATCCCCAGTCTTAGCTTTTCTAGATGGTTCAGATGGGTTCATGGTGTGTTGTGATGTATCCAGAGTAGGTTTAGGTTGTTTCCTTATGCAGCATGGTAAGGTCATATCCTACACCTCTAGACAGCTTAAACCATATGAGAAGAATTATCCTACCCATGATCTCGAGTTAGCTATCATAGTTTTTTCCTTGAAGATTTAGAGGCAATATCTATATGGAGTTCATGTAGATGCGTTCACAAATCATAAGATCCTTCAGTATGTCTTTTCTCAGAAAGATCTCAATCTTTGTTAGAGAAGGTGGTTAGAGATCTTGAAAGATTATGACATGTGTGTCCTTTATCATTTGGGCAAGGCCAATGTTATGGCTAATGCTCTCTGTAGACTGTCTATGGGTAGTGATGCTTATGTTGAAGATAGTAAGAAGAAGTTAGCTTAGGAAATCCACCATCTTTCTAGACTAGGCATTCTCTTAGTCTATTCAAAGGAGGGTGACATATGGGTTTAGAGTAGTTCAGAATCATCTCTACTTTTCGAGGTGAAAGAAAAAAAAGATAGACATCCTAGCCTTTTCATGTTAAAAGAGTCAGTCAAGTCTCAGAAAGTAGATTTTTTCCCCCAAGGGGGAGATGGTGTATTGCGTTGTCAGGGTCGTCTGTGTGTTTTAGGTGTAGATAACTTAAGGCAGTGAATTCTTGTAAAAGTGCATGGTGCACGCTACTCTATTAATCCAGGGGCCATAAAGATGTATCACGACTTGCGGGCAATCTATTGGTGGATTGGAATGAAGAGAGATATTACAGAGTTTGTGGCTAAGTGCTCTACATGTCAGCAGGTTAAAATAGAGCATTAGTATCCTAGGGGGTCCATGTCGGAGTTCAATATTCCTACTTGGAAGTGGGAAGAAGTGAACATGGACTTCGTGATGGGTTTGCCTCGTAATCGTCATTAGCATGATTCAGTTTGGGTCATTGTAGACCGGATGATGAAATCAACTTATTTTCTTCTAGTCCATACCTCTTATTCAGCCGAGGATTATGCCAAACTCTACATTAGAGAGTTGTTCAGATTTCATGGTATTCCGTTATCTATTACCTTAGATAGAGGTACCCAGTTCACCTCTCACTTCTGGAAAGTGTTCTAAAAGGGTCTTGGTACACAAGTTCATCTCAATACAACCTTTCATCCTCAAATAGATGGTCAAGCAGAAAGGACCATTCAGACTCTAGAAGATATGCTGTGAGCGAGTGCAATTAATTTTAAGAGTAGTTGGGATAACCATTTGCCTTTGATTGAGTTTGCATACAACAACAGTTATTATTCCAATATTAAGATGGATCTATTTGAATATCTCTAAGGTAGGAGAAATAGATATCCAATTGGTTGATTCAAAGTTAGTAAGGCTTAAGTCATAGGGCCTAACTTGGTATTCGACACCTTAGAGAAAGTCCAGTTGATTAGATAAAGACTCTGGACTGCTCAGAGCCGACAAAATTTTTATGTAGATGTACGCAAAAAGTATCTCGAGTTCAAGATTGGTGATTATGTCTATCTAAATATATCTCCCTTGAAGAGAGTAAACATATTCGGCAAGAAGGTAAAGCTTAGTCCCCGATATGTCGGTCCCTTCAAGATTCTCAATCGATTCGGAAAGGTAGCCTATGAGCTTGAATTGCCTTCAGATCTAGCCTCAGTTCATCCAGTCTTCCATGTCTCTTTTCTCAAGAAGTGCATAGGTGACCAAGTAGTTGTAGTCCCTATTCAGAGCATAGATGTTCAGAACAGCATCTCTTATGAAGAGATTCCAGTCGAATTCCTAGAATATTAGACTCATAGACTGAGGAACAAAGAATTCCCTTTAGTCAAAGTTCTTTGGAGAAATCAATCCATTGAGGGAGCTACTTGGGAAACAGAAGAAGACATACGTACCAAATATCCTCACCTCTACTCTGCCAACTCAGATCAAGCTCAAGGTAACAGTTCTCCATAAGCATTTCAGTTTCATGTTCAGATTCAGTTCAAGCTTGGCATCTATGTCATGTTTAGAATTCCGTTATAAACTTGGTATTAAATACCATTGCATATTTAGTCATGCATTCATATGTTAGTTTAGTTATATAATCATGCATAAGATATGCATTCTCATTGTGAGAACCTTAGTTCATCAGAACACTCAGTCATGCATTCATGAATCAGTTACACATGCATTAGATATGCATGTTCAGTGTGATATATTCAGTTATCTGTAATGTCAGTCATGAGATCATGTTCCAATTGTTTATGTTCAGTATGTACGTCAGTTTATAAGGTCCAATCTTACTTAATCTCATTCGAGGATGAATTTTCTCAAGGGGAGATATTGTAATACCCCATACTTCTACACAGCTTGAAATTGTTCCGAGAATGTTAGAAACTTACTTTGAAATATTAATCCATTTTTTTACATATGGAATTTTTAAAATTTTCACTTTTTATCATGTGGGAAATTAAATTATCTTTCCAACAATACCAATTTCATCCAAATCCGGTAACAGAGTAAAAAGTTATGGACGTTTTACTTAGAGCTATCAGAATCGCCCAGGTGCAACGGCCATGTTGACGGAGTGCGATCTAGTGATGGACCGTCGCCTAGACCGTCACAGCCAAGGTAGTGAGTCAACCTTCTGCATAGGTGCAACGGACATGTTGGCGGACCATCGAACTTGCGACGAACGGTCACCCAAGCCGTCGTTATATGGCAGTAAGTCTTTTTTCTAGTCCACGTACGATGGTCGAAACGACAGACCGTCGAGCCAGCGATGGACCGTTGCACGAGCCATCGCAGGTCTCGTTCAGTAAATTTTAAGTCATTTTTAAATGGTATTTGGGTCTTTTTCCACGCATTTTAACTCCTACTTATATCAGACCAAGGCTCATAAGTTCATTACTGTAACACACTAAAATCGAGTCCCGAGACGTCACACGGTGCTTAGGGTCGCAAGTGACCCCAAGCTAACCCTTCTACTGGCATAACTCATAAGCAACTGAATAAAAATACAAATCCATAAAAATCCGTAGAATTAACTCTTTTCTGAATCTCATCGATACAAAAATGGAATTTTACAAGATTACAATTCTGTCTTTACAACCAGAATTGAAACAAAATACATCAACTTCTACTGACCGTCTATGAAGCCTATACTAGTACTGACTGTAGGTATACGGATCATGACTCCCGACTACCCCAACTCAATACGACTGAATAAAGAAAATACAACACTATAAATTCTGCAAAACTAACCCAAGCCCTTGAATCAAAAGGACTACTCACCTGCTGACTGGATACCAGGAACTGACTGGATCCGAAGGTGAAACTATACCTTATACCTACATTCCGAGAAAATGTATCCCACATACGAATATGTGGGTCAGTACCATGGAAAAATACCGAGCATATGGGGGTGTATGCAGTTGTATAAACATCATCATCATAAATATTTATAAGAAATATGCAGGATGTATGAAAGACTCACATAGCCCGAAGAAAATCATCATAATCATGAGAGGATGAATTAAGTATAATAACACATCTGAGTCATCTTATAATTTGTCAATCACTTTTAGTTCATCAAGAATATCAATTCTCATAATGTAAATATCATTTAAATCTTTCGAAAGAATAATCTTCACAATTCCACTTTCAAATCACTTCACCGTTCACCATAGACATAAGGAAACACACACACACTTTGGGAGATCCTATAACCGACATAAACCATGTGAGTTACATGGAGTCCAACGTACAACCCACGTTGGGGAGAGTCGTATTATCCTTGCCATTGGAGTAGGACTTCCAATATCAATCCAAAAAAACTAGTGATCACTCTATAAATCAGCCTCAGGCTAACTCCTATGGGGGCACGTAGTTCTAGGGAAGTAAGGTCACTTTATACCTCCCACTCGGTGCTAAAGATTTCTCCCGGACTTAGCTCATATTATTTCAAAGACAATCCACAACAAAACAATTTCAGTAATATATAAATATACATCGGGAGACATTATGCTTCCCATTTATCAAAATCAACCACGTTGTGGATTTCTCTAACACTCGAGTTCAAAACAACTCCATTAAGACCAAAAGGTCAAATCATTCAAAACATCTCAAATTATTTAAACTCAAGGTGTTTATAACATATGATTTTCTCAAAATAATAATCTCAAATAGGGTTCCAAAAACCCATACATCAATATCACCATAAAACCTTCCAAAGTTTCATACTTTATGACATGAGCACAAAAATAATCACTTAAAAATTAAAATTTCAGCTTTATAATCATACATCTTGAAAAAGAAAATTAGTTTTGGGATTCAAATCTCATTGTGCTTATAGCACATAATTTCTCAATGTAAAATTCCAATTAGGACTCAAGGTCTCATAAATCAAAATCATATTAAATTTTCTCAAGATTCATGCTTTTCATCATAAATATATATAAATTACTTTAAAATCTGGAAAATTCAGCTTTATGTACAAAAATGTCATCCTTCTCATTCAATTCAACTTTCAAAATATAGAGAGTATCATAATCTCATGTAAAATCATATAGGGTATAAATTCATGCTTCAAATTCATATCAAAACATGTAAAATCATGTATAGTCCTAAAAGAAAAATCAATTTGGGCACAAGAACGAAAGAGAGTTCTTGTTGAAAAATCCCACATACCTTGAATGATGAACTTTAGATCGATACTCGTTTTTTAGATGTTAATCGTGCATTTGAATGATGGTTCTTGGAGTTCTTGAACTAGGAACTTGGAATTTTGAATAAATTTGCATAATTAATGGTGAACTTTAGATGTCCTTGAGGTTGGATGTAGGAGCTTAGGGTTTTCTTTTTGAGGGAATTTGATTAAATATAACATATAATGTTTCTAATAGGCTTTAATATAGGGTTTGGACGGATTTTGGGTGAGGGGGAATGACCAAAACGCCCCTAAAAATCAAATAATTCTCGAATCTATCCTTTGGTAGACTGTTTTGATAGTCTGTAGTGGATCAACCATAACGTTTTACTCCGTTATCCAAATTTGATGAAACTAATTTCATTAGAAAGAGGACTCTCATATATTTCCGTTGATATAAAATATCTCACCTATATCATTGTGTACGAGGAGTTATGATCGTTTGAAGTTAACCCAAAAATTTACTTTTGGTAGGCTGAAGTAGATCGACCATAACTTTTTTCTCCGAGGGACAAATTGGATGAAACCAATTTCATTGGATTGAGTACTCGCAGAGATTTCCATTGATATATAGTAGATCACCCAGATCATTATGTACAAGGAGTTATGATCGTTTAAAGTTGGAGGAAAAATACGCCAGGCCTCAGTACTTTTTTTCCTGCACGTTTTACTATTCACTCTATTCACGGTTCGATCGGAATGTTCATAACTCGTCGCTCGGGTGTCCGTTTTGGATGATCCATATATCGTTGGAAAGATTATTCGATATTATACACAATGGTGGGTCATAATATAATACATTCCGCAAAAAAAGTTTATAATTCATTCTAGTAGATACAACACAACAAGTTTATGCACAAAATTTCAACAAAAAATTTCCCGGGGTATTACATCATCTCCCCTTGGAAACATTCATACTCGAATGTCGATGAATAAGTACAGAATACCAGGGAAATGAGGATAAAAGTCTGGGATAATGAAGTCAATCCACTTACTTCACTCCAAACTTTCGAATACTACATAGAACATGCGATTCATAATGAGAATGGTCACATAGTTGGATCTTAAACAAAGGAGACTGATTTTAAGGAATCGATATCTTTGTTTTATCCAGAGACTGAGAATCAAAGGTCTCGAAGGGGATCTCATCAAAATAAGGACCACTTGCGCCCAAATGAAACGTCCCTCAACACTCTCTCCAGATGATTCAAATGACATGGTTCGGGGAGAAAATGAACCATAATTTGATACAATCCTATCGTATGGGAACAAGGACCCATATGGCATAAATTAAGATAGGAGTTTCTAGGTCTTGGGAAACATAACTCCTTGCTTCCAAACTTAGCAACACTTCCCAACTACTCCCTCTACTACGTTCAAGCCTAACTCCAAGTACTCATGAGATACGCCACATAACACTATAATATTAATCTATATCATGAACCTCAATACACACTGAGCCTCACAACTCCTCACTTCAAACATAACTCTTATTGCTACTCCAACAACCACATACAATCTTATACTAGGGATCCGCTAACTTGTGGTGCATTCTTTTAGATATACAACCATTACATTCAAGCCTATACTCATAAACACATACACACTTCGCACATGCACCTCTAAACGAACACTCATAAAGCATCTTCCTCGCTTTCTCTAAGATTCCATCAACTACATCATTCACACATACTGGTCAATTCTTTAAACGGCACACATAACATTTTCTCAACCAATTGAACTATACACAAAAACTCTGTATTACTATTCCTACAACCTCATAGAAGGGCATAAAACCAACGCACAACAATCTTTGCATTTAAAACTTCAGCTAACCACGGCATGTATCAAGGACTTAGCCTCAATCTAACTTCACTTCACCGCCGTGAGCACACCACCTTCTATCATAGATAAGGAAGTATCTTCTCTCCCTTCTAGACAACTACTCAACACCATTAGCTTGACTTAATAAAAAGGTCACAAAATTTTAAAACATGAAGACCTGAAACATGAAGGGATAATGTAAAGAACTTGACTCTTTCTATTGAGGCCTTAGGAATAAAATATCAAATACAATGGGTTCATTAAGGTATCAAAACTGAAGACACCCATAACGGAAACTGAATCTCACTGATCAATAAGAGTATTGCCTGAGAACTAGAACTGAACATACTGTAAAACTTGAGTATATGAGTCATGGGTGGCATGCCCTGAATTTAGAGCTCATAACTTATGGAATATGATTCCAACTGTTAGAAGAATTGGAATATCTCATTTTTGGAAACTAGAAGAGTATGTAATTCTCCATCACATGTATGAACATGAATTAAGATCATGGAACTGAAATGTAAAGCATGAGTAGGTTTTGGGACAGCTGAAAATACTGAAATAACATTGGGTCAAGCACCGATCTTTCTCACAACAAATTTACAACTTACTGGTACTTCTACTAAAATGTAAAAGCTTGACTTGACTACTTGTTCTATCATCTCCCCCTTAGATTTAAGCCACCACTCAAATTCTCAAATGCTTACTAATTTCGAATCTCCACGAACATCTCTATCGCCGGAATGTACACCATCTAGTGCTTCAACTCTTATTTCTATTAGCTCAACTAGAATACTTTCTAACCTTTTGATAGACCATTCTACTTCTGTTTTCTCCCTCGAATACCATGTGTATGAACTTATGTTTCTAACCCATAAGAATCAAAATCAACTTAAGAGGCTCAACATTTCCAATCATACGCCTCGCCTTAACTTAGCCATCAAAACATCATCCATCGTGTAACTAGTATTTATCCATCTAACAATCCCATGGCACGACTCACAACATCACATACACTAATCCTCGAAATTAAAGCTGTCCCATAATATCTTGGGTGAACTTTTTCATCATAATATAATATTAAACTAAATTACAAGTCAACTACACTTAAACTCTTGTGTACACTGTTCAAGCCTATTAGGTCACTTCTGGCAACTAATACCATTAATTCGAAAACCGTCATATTCGGTTTCATGATCACCAATCGTACAAACTTAAGGTGTCATACTTCACTTAATTTACAACTCCATCTCACGCATAACTCCCACGTGAAGATTATAAAACAACACATCCATGAACACTATCCCACTTAAACTTCATAACAATAATAATTGATCCTAATCATATAGCCTATCTTATTCACAATCCATTAACACATCCTTTTTTCACCCGTCACTACTATCTATCCTTTATACACAACTTAACATAGTTCATAGCTCTCTACGTCTTAACTTAACTTCCTCTTGCAATCTGGAGAGCACCTAGATTAACAACACTTACCCATCGAGTACTTCCATCACTAACCTATACTCTCTGTCATACAAATACCGTCAACACCTGTTTCATACCTCGAACAAACTATTTCACTTCCTATTAACCCAATTACATGCAAAAAGGCATTTCACTATACTTATGCTCAACAAATCACACTTACCATCCTTCTTACTACTACACCTCCACATCCCACATTTTCAGCCAGCACAAGGAACAAGATGAACTACAAGTTGCTAGTGGATCGAAATAGGCCTCACACGGCTTCACTAGACTTTGGTTTTGTGTTTTGATCAAGAAAGTTATATGAATAACAAAGTAACTATGCTAGTGAATCGAAATAGGCCCCACACGGATTCACTAGACTTTGGTTTGTATTTTGAACAAGAAAATAAGATGAATAACCAAGAAGCTATGCTAGTGAATCGAAAGAGCCCCACACGGCTTCACTAGACTTTGATTTTTCACAAACATAATGATAACAAGATTACATAATACAAGAGATAGAAACTTGACTCACAACATTCAACGATATAAGAATACACCTTACTCTATCTTAATTAAATAACTCATATGAATGAGGGTATAACTTTCAACTTAAGGAACTTAACACACTAGAGAGCTCCTCTAAAGCCCTTTGTGTAACTTTTGAAATTTCTTCTAGAAAATATAAAAGCATTACCTAGGGAAGAACTGGAGCTTACGAATCATGTTATCTCAAAAATAATACATAGAGGGAGAAGTATAGATTAACATTGTAGATTCTGAGGAGGAATCTGATAGCACATCTAACCTAGGCTTAGTTCACGACTTTTATGAACATGAATAAAGTACTTCAATCTTTGGAACTCAAAAGCACTGACAAGATACTTTCTATCTCTTTTACAATCCCATAACTATCTACGGAGAATTAAGCTTAACTGTTTTTGATACCTTGAAAATAAGGCAGAGTTGGCCAGAATAGAGTAAGATGAGAATCTATATAAGCTTCTTGGAGAACCTTTTTATAGCACGATCTTAGACTTGAAGGAAGGGAGACATTTTCTAAATTCCCTATAGCCTCTCAAAGAAAAGTGCAGACGTCTATGTACGGTTCCACAAGAATCTACTAGACAAGACTTCATAGACACCCTAGGACACTTGAACTCTGTGCTCTGATACAAAGTTTGTAACACCCCGAAATCGGATCCCGAGACGTCACACGGTGCTTATGGTCACAAGTGACCCCAAGCTAACCCTTCTACTGGCATAACTCATAAGTTACTGAATAAAAATACAAATCCATACAAATCAGCAGAAATTAACACTTTTCTTAATCTGATCGATACAAAAATGGAATTTTACAAGATTATAATTCTGCATTTACAACCAGAATTGAATTAAAATATATCAACTTCTACTGACTATCTATGAAGCCTCTACTAGTACTGACTGTAGGTAGCCGGGTCATGACTCCCGACTACCCCAACTCAATACGACTGAATAATGAAAATAAGACACTATAAACTCTGCATAACTAACCCAAGCCCTTGAATCAAAATGACTCATCACCTGCTGACTGGATAACATGAACTGACTGGATCCGAAGGTGCAACTAAACCTTGAACCTGCATTCCAAGAAAATGTAGCCCACATACGAATATGTGGGTCAGTACCATGGAAAAATACCGAGCATATGGGGGTGTATGCAGTTGTATAAACATCATCGTCATAAATATTTATAAGAAATATGCAGGATGCATGAAAGACTCACATATCCTGAAGAAAATCATCATAATCATGAGAGGATGAAATAAGTATAATAACATAAGTGAGTCATCATATAATTTTTCAATCACTTTCAGTTCATCAAGACTATCAATTCTCATAATGTAAATATCATTTAAATCTTTTGAAAGAATAACTTTCACAATTCCACTTTCAAATCACTTCGTCGTTCACCATAGACACAAGTCAACACACACACACTTTGGGGAGAGCCGTCCTATCCTTGCCATCGGAGTAGGACTTCTAATATCAATCTAAAAACACTAGTGATCACTAAATAAATCATCCTCAGGCTCACTCCTACGGGGGCATGTAGTTCTAGGGAAGTAAGGTCACTTTATACCTCCCACTCGGTGCTAAAGATTTCTCCCGGACTTAGCTCAGATCATTTCAAAGACAATCCACAACAAAACAATTTCAATAATATATTAATATACATCGGGATCCATCATGCTTCCCATTTATCAAAATCAACCACGTTGTAGATTTTTTTAACACTCGAGTTCAAAACAACTCCATTAAGACCAAAAGGTCAAATCATTCAAAACATCTCAAATTATTTAAACTCAAGGTGTTTATAACATATGATTTTCTCAAAATAATAATCTCAAATAGGGTTCCAAAAATCCATACATCAATATCACCATAAAACCTTCCAAAGTTTCATACTTTATGACATAAGCACAAAAATATTCACTTAAAACATAAAATTTCAGCTTTATAATCATACATCTTGGTAAACAAAATTAGCTTTGAGATTAAAATCGCATTGTGCTAATAGCACATAATTTCTCAAAGTACAATTCCAATTAGGACTCAAGATCTCATACATCAAAATCATATTAAATTTACTCAAGATTCATGCTTTCCATCATAAATATATATAACTTACTTTAAAATCTGGAAAATTCAGCTTTATGTACAAAAATGTGATCATTCTCATTCAATTCAACTTTCAAAACATAGAGAGTATCATAATCTCATGTAAAATCATATAGGGTATAAATTCATGCTTCAAATTCATATCAAAACATGTAAAATCATGTATATTCATAAAAGAAAAATCAATTTGGGCACAAGAACAAAAAAGAGTTCTTGTTGAAAACCCCCACATACCTTGAATGATGAACTTAAGATCGATACTCATTTTTGAGATGTTAATCGTGCCTTTGAATGATGGTTCTTGGAGTTCTTGAACTAGAAACTTGGAATCTTGAATAAATTTGCAGAATTAATGGTGAACTTTGGAGGTTCTTGAAGTTGGATGTAGGAGCTTAGGGTTTTCTTTTTTAGAGAATTTGATGAAATATAACATATAATACTTCTAATAGTCTTTAATATAGGGTTCGGACGGATTTTGGGTGTGGGGAAATGACCAAAACGCCCCTAAAAATTAAATAATTCTCGAATCTGTCCTTTGGTGGACTGTTTTGATAGTCTGATGTGGATCAACCATAACGTTTTACTCCGATATCAAAATTGGATGAAACTAATGTCATTAGAAAGAGGACTCTTATATCTTTCCATTGATATGTAATATCTCGCCCATATCATTGTGTGCGAGGATTTATGATCGTTTGAAGTTGACCCAAAAATTTACTTTTGATAGGCTGAAGTAGATCGACCATAACTTTTTGCTCCGATAGACAAATTGGATGAAACCAATTTCATCGGAAAGAGGACTCTCCTAATTTTCTGTTGATATATAGTATATCACCCAAATAATTATTTACAAGGATTTATGATCGTTTAAAGTTGGAGCAAAAATACGCCAGGCCTCAGTACTTTTTTTTCTGCACGTTTTACTGTTCACTACTATTCACGGTTCGATCGGAATGTTCATAACTCATCGCTCGGGTGTCCGTTTTGGATGATCCACATATCGTTGGAAATCTTATTCGATACTCTACACAATTGTGGGTCATAATCTAAGACATTCCGCACGAAAAATTTATAATTCATTCTAGAAGATAGAACCAACACGTTTATGCACAAAATTTCAACAAATTATTCATTCACAACATATAATTAGGGTTTTCTCTCAAATATAATCCCCAAGAACAAGATCAAAATCCTTCTTCAAGAAACTAAGAAATTCAAGTTCTTCAAGTCCAAGAACTTCAAGAAACTCACAATCAAGGTATGTCATGTGTTGATTCATGGGTGCCTTTCACCCATGAAGCTCAAGAATCTATTTTAAAATATAAGATTTAGGTATGTGTGAATGTTCATGATTTAAATTGAATTGAAATTCATGTTCATGATGCTGTGAGGTTTTGATTCTTGTTTTAAATTACATATTCCAATGATTGACCCTAGTATGTGATGATTTTCATAATAACAATGATAAACCCCTCCAAATTACAAGTTGATTGATGTATCCATGTTTATTAGACGTGTTGATGATTTTATAACCAAAGCATACTCCCCATGTGTTTGATTAAATGCATATGTGAAAGAAAAGTGTCATACTAGTATGATAATATGAAATCCCCATTCATTACAAGTTTATACATGTCAAACGTTAGATGAAATATCTTGCTCAATAAATTATAGATTGTTGATGTTAGTTATGTATTCAAGAAAGTCATACTTTGTCAATTTCTTTCCATGGATTCCTGGGGGTACTTGTACCCAAAAATATAGTTGCGTGCCTAGATTCGGTGTCATGTTCTCATGATATCCTCAGTTAAGACATGATCCATTTAATTCAGTCAGTCATGTGACTCAGTAAATCTCAGTAATATAGTAATCTCAATACTATTCCGTCAGTCAGCAAAACTCACTTAATTCAGTTCAGTAATCCATGTTCAGTGTCTATTCAGATGGGAGTAGGAATTAGCACCTAGTGAACAAAAGGATGGGAACTCACCTGTTATATTAGGGTGTGATTTTTAGTAGCAATCCTTGTGTTCCATAACTACGTATCCAACGTAGGTTGATACATCATAGCCTTCTATATGAGGGTAGATGAGGTGGCTTAACCTATTTTGTGAGGGTTCCAACCGTTCTCACTAGACTTGCCTATTATATGAGGGTTACTCACAGATTGTCCTTACCAGTGGCACGGTATTGACATCCTTCCAATTGGGGTTATATATTGGACCCCAACTCATCCATAATGAAGTATTAGGGGCTTGTCGGTTAGATAACTATTTCCCATAGTTTCAGTGACAGAATCATGACCGTCAGATATAGTCAACTCAGAATAGTATGGAACTCAGTTAGTTCCATCAAAACCTAGACTATTAGAAACAATCGCTCAGTATCAGGTACTTCAGTTATACGATTATCAGTATCTCATGTTATTAATACTCAGGCTCAGTAATCATGTTATCACGAACTCAATTACAGTTTTTATAAATTCATGCATGTATTCTCACGTTCATGTTGTCCATTCAGTTATTATAGTTCATGTATGTAAACCCTTTATATTCATCCTACCTTCCATGCATACTAGTATATTCAAAGTACTGACGCATTTGCACTATGGTGTTTTATACCATGGTTCAGAAGCATGAGCTCTAGAGTATCAGTAGCATTCCAGTCTCAGTAGTCACAGATAGTAGTGAATCCTCATCCTTCGAAGACATGACCATTTTTTTATTATTTCAATAATTAATTTATTAGTTGGAGTTAGTTAGGGACATGTCCTGTTAACTCCTTATACAGACAGTTAGAGGCTTTTCAGACTATCATATTCAAATAGTTATTTCAGTATATTGGGTATTTCATACCCCATCCATATGTTATGATTTATCACTTATGTTTCAGTTTTGAACCTTAAGGCCTTTCAATTCATGTTTCCACATTTATAAAGTATATTATGTAGTATTTAGGAAAAGATATCAGTCATGGGTTAGCTTGTGGTCCTTCGGGGTCATGAGCACCATGTAGCATTCCGGGTACCAGATTCAGGGCGTTACATAATCTGCCTATTGTATATTCAGTTTAGAGTAGGATTTAGCACCAAGCAAACCCAAGGATGGGGGCTAAACTGCTTGTAAAGGGTGTGATCCTCAGAAGCAGACCTTGCATTCTGATGTGTGAGCAAAAACTAATGCATTTAATGCTTTTTAGCTCAAAATAATTGTGAATTCTAAAACAACTCTTGTTGTTTTGATGTGTTTGCTCATGATATTGCAGAAAAAGGCTGAACAAAATGAGAATAAACAATAATGGAGCAAAAGAGTTGAAAATCTGAGCAAAATAGAAAAAAATATGGCTGACAACCTCCGTGATAAGTCGTCATCCTTGTGATAGCCTATCAGCATTGGCGTCATCCTTAACCAGGGAGTTGCAGTTTGAAGACCTATTCTGATGACGCCAGTGATATGGCGTCAAAGTCGTGATAAGGCATCAAGAATGGCATCAGCCTTAAGCAGAAAGTTAGCATGGGAAGAAGATATCTGACGACGTCGGTGATACACCGTCAGATTCCTGATTCGGTGTCAGCCACTTCGTCATCCTAAGACATAACCTGAAGGCAACTGAAGCCTCTCTGACGCCATCCGTGATAGGGCGTCAACTTCTTGACGGGGGGCGTCAGCCTGGGCGTCACCTATTCCGGACAATTTTATTAATTTTGTTATTTTATTTCCTTAATTAGGCTTTAGTATAAATAGAATCTTTTAGGGTTTTTGATGGTATGAATAATTCATCTATCAGACATCAACTGTAAGAAGAGAGACATGTATTTTTGTTCTCTTTCATAAATTATTCTTGTGTTTTCGTATCAATTATTTTTGGGATTTCTACCTTGTGATTAAATCGGAGGATCTACTTGTTGTTTTCTACCCATTCGTAAGTTTATCATTATAATCATGAATTCAACTTGTTATTTCGTTCATCAAATCATGAACGGCTAATTTCATTAGCCGAAGTTATGGAATCTATGGATTAGGGTTTGATATGATACTAGGTGTTTAATGGATTCAAAGAGTAGTATAACTTCTTGAAATTCTGTTGTTTTAACTAAAATCTAGTGGTAGCAAACATTAGATTATGCCTTAGGTTTTATTTGCCTCTAACGGAGAAATAAACTAGAGGACGTGAATTATCAGCAGGGACTCGGAAGCTACCAACCTTCTATTTAATGATTAATGCTGTAACAGGATTAATCTACCTGAGAAAACATCCTATTGGAAATAGATAAGTTATCTAAGTTTGAGAGAATTAGATAATATATTGTCTTGTGAGGTCGAGAGATAAGTCAGATAGTATAATCGTCAGGGATATTCTGTTGTTCTACTCATTTCGATAATCTCTAACATTACCTAGTGTTTGTCAATTCCAAAAACCCTTAGTGAAAATAGCTCTGGTTTCCCATTTATCTTGATTACAAACATTGAAGTATTGAAAGTGATATTCAACACACCGTGAACTTAAACCCCTATCTTTTAGAAGCAGTAAACTACCAGTAAAATATTTCATAAACAAATCAAAGTTCACACCCTATTCCCTGTGGGATTCAACCCCAACATAGTTGGGTGTTATATTGACAAAGATCTCTTACACCCATTCAAGAGTGTAATTTGAGCGTTATCAAAAATGGCGCCGTTGCCGGGGAATACAGTTGTAGACTAAAAATTTTGTTTGCAAAAATTTGTTGATAGTTAAGTTTCCTTGATTTACGTTTATTTGTTGTTTTTGTTTATTGTAGGTACTATGTTGTTTATGCCAAGCATGAGAAGTTCTGTAGAACCTCTATTACCAATCAATTCGGAACCTCAACTAATTGGGAGAATGTCTAAACAACAGGAAGAAGAAAGACTAGCTACTTTAGCCAGGGCTCAGGTGAATGTGCAAAATTTGGGTCAACAAGCACGTCACAAAAACCCTGATGATGAAGACTTGGGTGATGAGGAATTACAGAATCCTCAAAACCCAAGGAGAGCTGAGAAAGTTGCTGCACCAGTGCAGTGAAACCTCAATAGAAATCGTCTAGTCCGAGGAAGGTATGGTCAACAACCTATACAATATGAGGTTGATGAAGATGATGAAGGAATGGATGGAGCTGGTGCAACGGGTGCTATCATTCTGCCACCGTTGGCACCAGGTGTAAAGTTCAGCATAACAAGTACCATGATCTAACTCCTGAATCTGAAAGGGTTATTTGGAGGATTGCCTGGTGATGATCCGAACATGTATTTGGTGAAATTCATCACCATCTGCAAATCCTTTGACAATCTGGGAGTGAGACAAAATGCGATCAGGTTGAGGTTATTTCCATTGTCTCTGTCTGGAGAGGCAATAATGTAGTTGAAAGAGTTAGAGCCTGACTCTATAACTAACTGGATATAGTTGAAAGATGCATTCCTAGAACGGTTCTTTCTACCCTCCAGAAGGGTACAGTTGAAGGAAGAGATTAGTAACTTTAGATAACTTTTGACTGAAGCACTGCATGAGACTTAGGAAAGGTTTAAGAAGAAACTTGAACAATGTCATAACCACAATATGACGGACTTTCACTTGATGGAGACTTTGTACAGAGCTTTCAACTCTGTGATAAAGCCAATTATCAACAACGCAACATGTGGTTCATTTATTGACCTCTTTTTTCTGGATGCTTTTGATATGCTAAATAGAATGACCAAGCAGAGTCAGGCTTGGCATACTAGGGATTCTGTAGTGTCTAGCCATACTATTGCTGGTGGTATTACTACAGAGTAGCGTAGAAGAGATGAAGAGCGAGATCAGGACATGGCCCATTTGAAGATGCAAATGGACTTGCTTGCTAAGAACTTGCTATCCGACAAGACTGAAATGGTCAAGGATATGGAATCTCAGGGTACTGTATCTGCAGGTTCTGATGCTGAGGAAAATAATATGAGTAATCAGGGGTGGTTTCGAGGCAATAGCCAAGGGAACCAAGGTCGTACTTTCTATGACAAGCCTGATTATAAACATAGGGAGAAGGGACATTGGAGAAACAATAATGATAAAAGTGGTTTGTATATTCCTCCTGGAAGTCGGGATGATGCAATAACTATTTCTGGCAAGATGTCCATGGAGGACATGATGGAAAAGCTGTTGAAGGGAGTGGAGGAAACCAACTCAGGGGTAACTAATATGAAAAGTGAGTTTTCTACCCTTAGTCAGTTGGTTAGATCACACTCAACTTCTATTAAGCAGTAAGAGCAGCAGATGAGCCAACTTTTGGCTACTCTGAATCAGAGAAAATATGGCACTTTACCTAGTGATACGGTTCAAAACCTGTGGACTGATGGCTCGTGTATGGCGATTACCACTCGTAGTGGTAAGATGTTATCTGGACCTTTTATGGGCAAAGCTGTGGAGAAGGAGATAAGTGTTGATTAATCGGAAGGAAGCAATCCAGTAGAGTCTGATAAGCTGGATGTCTTTGTTGACATGTCAGAGAACGAAGACGACAATAAAGATGAAGTGGTATTGAAAAAAATGCCAAGACCACCACCTCCATTTCCTCAGAGGTTGAAAAAGAAAGAAGATAACAAGAAATTTAGCAAGTTCATGGCAATAATGAAATAGCTGACTGTGAATGTGGCATTGATGGAGGCACTTGAGAAAATGTCAAACTGTGCTAAATTTATGAAGGAATTTCTAACAAAGAAGTGGAAGGTAAGTTGTGAGCTGGTGGACAACATCCATCACTGTGGTGTTGTGTCTTGACAATCCTTAGTGCAGAAAAAGCCTGATCCTGGAGCATTTACCATACCGTGCACAGTTGGGTCCATAAAGTTTACCAAAGCTTTATGTAACTTAGGAGCAAGTATAAATTTGATGTCACTTGATATCTACAAGAATGTTGGATTGGGGTATCCTACCCCCACAACGATGCATTTTGTTATGGAAGATAGATCGGTTAAACGATCGGTTGGTATATTGAAGGATATACCGGTAAAGGTGGATGATTTTATTCTTCCTATACACTTTGTGATACTGGATTATGATGTTGATTTTGAGGTACCCATCATCTTGGTTATACCATTATTAGTCACGGGGAGAGTATTGGTTGATATGAAGCTCAATGATCTCAAGTTCAGATATGGGAAAAAGGAGGCCAGATTTAAAATGCAACCTCCTATGAAGCAGTTAGAGGAGATGAACATCTTCTCGGTTGTTGATTTATTCTAGGAATGTGGTAATGAGGTTGTGATACGACATCTTGACGAAGTATGAGTAGTCGAGATAACCAAGTCGTGCTGCGACACTAAATCAGGCGCTATTGGGAGGCAACCCAAAATTTTATTTTCATGTATTTTGTTTTTATTAAATTAGGTAGTAATAGGAAGGAACTGAAGGGGTACAGAAAGGTCAAGGTAAAAATTGAAGAATGCAAGTCAAGTGGTCTTGATGATATTCGTGATAGGCTATCACAACTTTGACGTCTTATCACCAACGTCATCAGAAAGATTAGAGGGTGAGACCTTCTCTATTAAGGATGAGGGCCTCTATGAAAACCTATCACATTTCTGACGGCTTATCATGAGTTGGTGTCATCCATTGTGTTATTTTGAAAAAATCTAGACCCAATTCGATCCAAATCCGACTCGGCCCAGGTGTAAAACCCTTCAGGTTCCCACTTTATTTTATTTCCTTCTTTAAGAATTATTTTATTTCCTTAGTAGGATATTTACTTCCTTTCAAAACACTCCCAAGTATACAAGGAAACCTCCTTCTTGATAGTTGTGGGATTACAAGGAAAATCAGAGTCTATTTCTCATCTTTTCTTCTCTCTCATGTAATCAAGTGGAATCAACTCATTAGGTATGCTCATAACTTTGTTCTCCTGTCATTGAAGTGGTAAAGTTGTTGAAAACATGATTCTCTAAAGGAATGAACTTGAGTTCAAGTTGTAATTGCATAGAAATCGGAAATTAGGGTTAAGTTGTGCCTAAATTGCAAAAATTTGAAAACCCTAAGTACAAAAATAAAAATACCATGTGATTATACGAAGAATTTGGTCCCAAAATTATGAATGCAAACTGAGTGGGGGGAAATTCTTAGCTGACGACGTTGCTAATCGGCTATCACAAGTGTGACACCTTATCAGCTACATTGTCAGCAACTTTGAAAAAGAGAGAATTCACTGTTTAAGGAAGACGACCTACCTTATAGGCCATCACAACTGTGGCACCTTATCAGGAATGTCGTCATAAGTTTGAAAAAAGTATGACAGTTCTGTTTAAGGCTGATGACATAGCGGATAGGTTATCACAAATGTGATGCCTTATCAGCCACGCCGTCACAAGTTACATGATGATACTAAGTGAACTTGAATAGCATGTTTTGACTGTTATACCTTGATCATTAACTTATGTTTGTGTTATGGTCCAGGAATATTCTAATGGCACCTAAAAGCAAGAATCCTAACACTCCAAAGAAAGATGCCAAGCCTAAAGTGGTTCGAAAGCTTGTTGATGAAGACTCTGATTACGAAGATGAAGAACCACTGCTCAGGTAGAGGAGAAACAAACCCAGTCCAAAGGTACCTCCTCTACCTAAAACCATTACGGTACAGGATAGTGATGATACTAAGACTACCATCCCAGCTGAGAGTGAATTTTCTGAGCAAGAAGGTTCTAAGCAAGCTGAGTCCGAATAGCCTGAGTCTGAGAAGGCTGATTCTGAGGAAACATCCTTTGAAACTCCCGCAACTGAAAAACAAACTGAGAAGGAACCCCTAGTTCGGGGAACTTTGATAAAATGCAAGAATCCGGAGGTTCGAGAGAATGCTAGATGGAAGATCCCTGAAGCATAAGACATCTTTCTCAAAGGGTTGATTAGAAAAAAACAAAGATCTACCAGACGGACGGTGTTTCCAGAGAAGAGAGTCATCATCACAGGATTGCCTGGGTATCCTACACTTGAGAAGAAATTTAGAGATTATGGGCTGGGATGGACTGCTAAGGGAGGTAAACCGTTTTGCCTTACAGTAGTCCGTGAGTTCTATGAAAACTACCAGGCTAGATTAGAGAGCATGTTCAAGAGTGGAGAGACCACAGCAGACCAGCCTTTACTGACCAGAGTTCCAGTTCATGGGGTAAATATAGATATTTCTGATACGACTATCAACAGGTTTCTACATGGACCCAACGTCAATCCTCAGGTCACAAATCCTGCATTCTACCATTGTCTGAAGAGTAAGGATAACCAGCGTCCTTGGTTAGCTACACTTATAACTGAGGGAGACCCTTTATGGATGACCCAACCTAGTGAGCATATTTACACGACTTCTTTGACTCAAGAGGTAAAATTCTGGTGGGGTATTATGCGCACCCATTTGATACCGACCGACGGAGATAATATTTTGGTTTATGATCGAGCAATATTGGTTGCATGTCTTGTGGCCAACCTTAAGCTGAATTTTTGGGGAGATTATTGCTGAAGAGATCAAGATTCGGGTAACGAGGTCTGACACAACTTATCCATTCCCTTGTCTGATTACCAGGCTATGCACAGAGGTAAGGGTACCATATATTGTTGGGATTGGTGAGACTTTGTATGACACCAAGACCCACAACCCTATTCGCTATGAGGAAAATCAGCCAAGGCTAAAACTTGATAGAGGGTTGAGGGTTGAGGTGAACCCATCAGTTGCAGGCCTAAGTTCAGTACCTGAAGTTGAGGTGCAAGCTTCTGAGGATGCTTACGCAGGCTCAGTTCCTAATGATGATCCAGGTCCATCAGTTCCTACAACACCAGTGAAAGTTGCATCCCAGCCTATTGATATCAGAAAAGTGGCCAAACAGGCCCGATGGTGTGAGACGCAGCTACGTGCCTTTTCTGAGCAGTTTGCTGCAGCTGTAGATAAAAGAATCAGGGTTGCGCTTGAGCCCTTTGCTACTTTGACTGGATGGGTTGTAGATATGGAGAACCGTTTTGATGCAGGGGCACAGGAGCTGACTGGAGCAGAGCTTGCTAAATTTAGAGTGGCCCTAGAAAGGGTAAAAGCTGAGATGGTGGTAGTACAACAACACCAGTTTATGATGACTGCATGAAAGATAGCTGAGGAATCTGAGGATGAACCTCCAATCCTTGATCTCACTGCGGAGCCAGTGAAACAGAAAAAGAAGAAAGACAAAGAAGCTAAAAAAGGTAAGAGAAAGAGATAAGAAGATGATGAGAATAAGATCAAGTATGAGAAAAAGGTAAAGAAGAAGAAGGAAAAGAAGAAACTGCAGGCAGATGATGAGTTGACAAAATAGAAGAAAGCGGATCTGAAAAGGTTAATGCAAGTGTCCCGAGAGGACAACTGGAAATGGGAAGAATCACTGTGAGCGAGGGCTATAGGAGCCTTATCTAGCAGAACAGCTGAACCAGAGCAAAGAGAAGCTCCTAATGAGGATAACACTACTGTAGAGTCTAGGACCCATGATTTGAGACTTGATTGACTCCAGGTATGCCCTAACCCTTGATAACACTCAAATTACACCTATCTTATGAGATAGTAAGCATTCGTTGTCAAATATAAAACCCAACTAGGTTGGGGTCGAATCCCACAGGGAATATGGTGTTAATTAAGTTGTGTGTAGATTAGTTGATTTTTAATCGTTCATTTTCGTAAAATAAATAGGGGGATTTGATTCAGTTCACAAATTAATGGTTTCAGTTTAACAAGATGAAATATGTGTAGTAGTATTCAAATTTAGAGAAATACCAAGCTAGGGTTATGTCCACCTTGTAGTTTTTAATACTTTCTAACTATGGTCTTTACGAATTCATATATGCATCGTGCTTACAGAGAAACGTATTGTATTCAATAACATAATCCTAGTGTTTCTCAACCATCAAGGACTAATTAACTTTAGTTCTCTCGAATCAAAAGCATTTACCAAAAACAATACGAAATCTCCAAGTAGTTAATCCTGCTAAGGCATTAACTTATGAAATATGGTTTGGTAATCCTATTTTTCTTGTCACTACTCTCTTTTCCAAGCATCAACCTTTCTTTCGAACAAGTTGCGTTTTATGGCATATCCTCTATGTTTGCAACCACGAGAATTCAAGATAAGCGAAGAGAGTATGATGTAAACAAATCTATGCATAACGAATTCAAAACCCAAAGTGATAGATTGTATACTACAAGGATTCCATAACCCTAACTAATAAACTTAGCTAATCATGAATAAAATGAAAAACATCATAAATATATTCATCATACCAAAAATTAGAAGATGATCTTGGTGTGCGAATACTGAAAACAAGAGAGAAAAACAGTTCTCTCTCTCTCCATAAGCTAAGCCGCTATTCCCTTCTCAGAATACTACAGAATAATTCAATAATGAATAAAATTTTAGCATTAAGACTTTTAATAATCTTTTCTCTCATAATTAACTTCTAGGTCCCTGAACTAATTATAAATGACAAACTAGTCTTGGACATAGTTTCTAGGCGCCATATTTGGTCCAGATTGTTACTCTCTCTTGTGTCATATGCCATCTGCATTCCATAGTCCTATAATGTCTTCATCTACCTTATTAATACCTAAAATCATGCTAATCACATCGGTTAGCTCAATTACATAGAAGTAGAGTAAAAACATAAGAAACTAGGCACTTTGTTCTCTAAACATAGCTAAAATATGGATAAATTATGGTTCTTGGGCGTATAAATAAACCAAAGATCAACCCTTAGTTTTAGTTTGATTTGATTTTAAGTTGAGGGTATAGGGTAGCATGTTGTTGTAGCATATTCTGTAAATAACTAGGAGTAGTACAAGTTCTGTAGGCAGTTAACTGATTTTGTGATTTTGAACACCTCTCTGAAGGTTTGTTTTGCATGATTGTATGAATTTCACCTTAGTGTGACCAGTGTGCATCTCTTCATGGCATTATTTTAGTTACCTGATCATCATTGTTGAACAATTGCATAAACCAGATAGGTAGTAGCCAGTGATATTGCTTGTGTTCCATGTGTGTGTGAGACTATACCGAGTTCTCTTTGTAGTGTAAATCTAGAACTTGCCCGATTCATCTTACCATGGTTGAAATATAGGGGTTAGGAAAGGATCATAGGACATTTTTGAATTTAAGTCATTATTAGCCTAAATGACCGTCCTCTAATGCATGATATCCCTTGATCCCGGTTTGAGCCTTAATTGACCGTTTTCCTTTCTATGATACCTATCACCTTCTTTTTTTAAATCATAATAAACCTATTTTGGCCCTGGTCCTCCTTGGAAATTGTGCACCTTAACGTAGGCAAACAACCTAAGTTGAGGGTGGCTATCATAGGGGTGCATAATATAAGATGGGTATGAAGAAGGGTAGAGTAGAAGAGAAAGAATCAAAGAAGAAGAATAAAAGGTTGGGTGTTGGTTAAAAAGAGCAAGAAATAAACTCTGCCTGAATTAAAAGAAGTTCACCCTTCCTGAAAGTGTGATAAAGAAAATAGAAAAAGTGAAAAAATGAGAAAAAGAGAAAAATTAAAGAAAAGAAAAGAAAAAGAGAGAGAAAGAGGTTAATAAGTGTACCCCACAAGTTAAGGTAGTTCCAAGGAGGTTCGTCACTCTAAATGTCCTATAATATTATACCATCCCTAGCCTACATTACAAGATAAAGAAAGACCTATAGTGATCCTAGCATACCTATCTGCAAACCTTGGTAATGATAAAAAAGAGCAAGCATATGGTATTTGGCATACACTGGTTTGAACTTCATTCTGATAGTGAGTGTTTTTGTGATGATCCCCGTGTTTATATTTTTGATGTCTGACATGAGAAAAAGAGGAGAATTTCTTTATTGTGAGGGAACACTAGTATCTTTCTAAGTTACTTACTTGTTTGGGTAGTGTACATTGATGCATGGATGATTTTTGGTACTTAGTTGATGCCATGGATAGAATCCTTTGTGTTACATTATTTCTTTTCAATAAATTGCACAGTAGTTTTGAGTTGGTTGACCTTGGAGATTGTAAACTAAGTTTTGAGCTAAATTGGTTGTTGACTGTTGAATGTTCGTTGTATTCTCTTAGTTAGTTGTTGCTTAAGGACAAGCAATTGTTTTAAGTTGACGGTATTGATGTATGAGCAAAAGCTAACATATTTAATACTTTTTAGCTCAAAATAATTATGAATTCTGAAGCAACTCTTGTTGTTTTGATGTGTTTTCTCATGATATTGCAGAAAAAGGCTGAAGAAATGAGAATAAACAATAATGGATCAAAAGAGTTGAAAATTTGAGAAAAATAGAAGAAAACATGATTGATGACCTCCGTGATAAGTCGTCAGCCTCGAGATAGCCTATCAGCATTGGTGTCATCCTTAACCAGGGAGTTGCAATTTGAGGAGCTGTTCTGATGACGCCGGTGATGTGGCATCAAAGTCATGATAAAGCATTAAGAATGGTGTCAGCCTTAAGCAAAAAGTTAGCATGGGAAGAAGATATCTGATGACATCGGTGATACACCGTCAGATCCCTAATGCGGTGCCAACCATATCGTCAGGCTAAGACAGAACCTGAAGGCAACTGAAGCCTCTCTTACGCCATCCATGATAGGGCATCAACTTCTTGACGCGGCATCAACCTAGGCGTCACCTATTCCGAACAATTTTATTAATTTTGTTATTTTATTTCATTAATTAGGCTTTAGTATAAATAGCATCTTTTAGGGTTTTTGATGGAATGAATAATTCATCTGTCAGACATCAACTCTAAGAGGAGAGACACGTATTTTTTCTCTATTTCATAAATTATTCTTGTGTTTTCGTATCAACTATTTTTGGGGTTTCTACCTTGTGATTAAATCGGAGGAACTACTTGTTGTTTTCTACCCATTCTTAAGTTTATCATTATAATCATGAATTCAACTTGTTATTTCGTTCATCAAATCATGAGCGGATAATTTCATTAGCCGGAGTTATGGGATCCATGGATTAGGGTTTGATATGATACTAGGTGTTTAACGTATTCAAAGAGTAGTAAAACATCTTGAAATTTTGTTGTTTTAACTAAAATCTATTGGTTGTGAATATTAGGTTATTCCTTTGGTTTTATTTTCTTCTAACGGAGAACTAGACTAGAGGACGTGAATTATCAACAGGGACTCAGAAGCTACCAACCTTCTATTTAATAATTAATGACGTAATAGGATTAATCTACCTTAGATAACATCCTATTGGAAATAGATAAGTTATCTAAGTTTGAGAGAATTAGATAATAAATTGTCTAGTAAGGTTGAGAGATAAGTCAGATAGTATAATTGTCAGGGATATATGGTTGTTCTACTCATTCTGAGAATCTCTAGCATTACCTAGTATCTGTCAATTCTTGAAACCCTTGGTCAACATAGCTTTGGTTTCCCATTTATCATGATTACAAACACTGAAGTATTGAAAGTGATATTTAACACACTGTGAACTTAAACCCCCATCTTTTGGAAGCAGTAAACTACTAGTAAAATCTTTCGTAAACAAATTGAAGTTCACACCCTATTCCTTATGGGATTCTACCCCATCCTAGTTGGGTTTTATATTGACAACGATCTCTTACACACATTCAAGAGTGTAATTTGAGTGTTATCATATTCCAGAACTATGTAGCCATTGTAGGTTGAGGCATCAACCTTCCAGTTGAGGATTGATGAGCTATTTTAACCTGCCAGTTGAGCATACCACCATTCTCATTACAGTACCTTCGAGATGAGGGTAAGTCATCAGCTTATGTTTACCCGTTGCATGGTACTAACACTCTTCTAGCTGGGGTTATAGTTTGGACCCCTAATCTATATAGAAAAAGGACAGTTCGGTTAGATGATTACTTCCCATAATTTAAGTTTTAGTCTCAGTATAGAACTCAGTTCAGTTCTAAAAAATTAGGACTGTCAGACAAAGTCACCCAACTATCTGTAAATCAGTTACATGTAATCTCATATATCAGTTGATAAATATCATAACTCTATACTCAGCTTCCGTAAAAGATCTAATACAGTATACATACACGTATATGCACAATAGTGCATACTCAGTATTCACAGTAGTTCAATTATGAAGGTACTCTTTTATTCAGTTACTCTATATTATTAGTCAGTTATTGTTCATACATATGAACCCTTGCAATCATCCTCACCTCATCAAGCATACCATTACATTCCACGTACTGATGTATACTTTTTCTTTGCACCATAATGTCTCATATCATAGGTTTGGATGCTCAGGTTCCTGACTACATTTAGATAGATTCAGCCAGTAGGCACAAATTACGTAGTAAATCATCATCTATCAAAGATATGAATTTAGTTAAGTATTTTCAGTAGATTTAGCATTTAAGTAGTCAGAGTTACTTAGGGGCTTATCCCATAAATTCTACATTAATACAGTTTAGTTAGAGACTTTTCAGACTAGACTAGTTTAGGCAGTATTCAGATTTCAAATATTATTATTTACCAGTAATTCGGATTTTGAACCTGTAATACCCCGCATGTTTCTAAGCTAGAAAGTGAATAATTATTCCTACGAATGAAACCTCCTATCCCATGAGTAGAATTTTAGTGCATGACTTACAATAAATATCCTAGCGATAGGATAGCTTGCGATGTCTTAAGAATGCTTATATGAGTCTCTTAGAGTGATGCAAGCTAAGAGTTTTTGAATCCATCAAGTCTTAGTGTTTGATTTTTCAAGGGTCATATTTGAACAAGAATAACGTGATTTATATGTTAAATTTTGGTAGATTTAGACCCATCATATTGTAGAGAATCTAATTAGCTTTCCAACGATACCAATTTCATCAAAATCTGACACCCGAGCAAGAAGTTATGGCCTTTCAAAGTAGAATGTGTCGCCTCATCAATCGCACATTGCCACTGGAAAGCATATGTGATAGAATATGCAGAGCATATATAAATATAGGCGATATCATATGCGGCACCTATGTAAATATAGACGATATCATATGTGGCGCCTATGTAAATATAGGCGATATCATATACGGTGCACATCTATGATTTCAGCCACGAAAACACTTAGTTTTTGAGTTATTTTGAGAATAGTTAAGTCTTTTAACACTCCTTACATGTCCCTAAACTTAAACTCACGAAATTTATAGCTTCTAAACACATTACAACCCTATTAACATCTTAAAGTTCATTATCCAAGTGCACCATAGGAGAAAAACAACTAGGGTTGCACAATCAAGCTTGAAGTTCAAATTTCAAGGAAATTCCTCCGTCAATCATCAAGAACCTCTCTTTCAAGGTATGCGTAGTGTTAATCCACGGATTCCTTTCATCCGTGAAGTTCAAGAATCAATCTTTAAAATACAAAAGCTTGGTTAATTGTGGTGATATAATCATACTCATGTTGATGCTTGTTTGTTTTTCTATATAATAGTATCGTGACTGTATATCTCATGAAAGTTATGTTGTTAGTTGAAAAGCATGATCTTTAGGTAGATTGATAGAATGCAAGTATGAAATCCACCTATGCCTTAAAGAATGCATGCAAGGTGTTCGATAAAATGCCTAGTATGTTAGAACTTCATATTTACATGATTTCATGATATCTAAATAACAAGTTCATGTTAGCCATACACTCCAATATGAATTTCCATAAAAATTATGTGTTTTTATTGTTGTGGTATTAAGAATGTATGATAATGGAGATATAAATTATGTACATAAAATATATCCATGCTTGTCCTATCATGTTTGAAATGTTGAATAAATACATGAAGTATACTATCCTCTGCTTATGATATTGTGAATTGTGGACTCAAATCTTGTGATCAAGTTATGTCATGTGTGTCAGTTTCCTCCTATCGCGTCCTGGGGGTATTCGTACCCAAAAACTATAGTTGTGTGCCTAGAGCCATGTTATGTTTCATGATATCCGAACTCAAGCTATGATTCCATAGACTTCAGTCAGTCATGTGACTCAGGAAAACCTTATGATCTCAGTCAGTTATTAGATATCAGTAATATTCCGCCAGTCAATGGAATTCAATAAGATTAAGTCATGTATAGTCAGTTATTCATGTCCAGTCCCTCCAGATAGGAGTAGAGGTTAGCACCGTGTGAACCTTAGGATGGGAACTCACCCTCCAGTTCAGGGTGTGATTCTTAGTAGTCATCCTTGTGTTCCAAAACTACGTAGCCAGCGTAGGTTGAGACATCTTAACTTGTCAGATTAGGTTTGATGAGGTTTTTTATCCTATCAGTTTAGGGTTCTCACCATTCTCATTGAGTACCTGCCAGATAAAGGTCACACACAAGCTTTCCTTACCCGTCGAACCGTATTGACACCCCTCTAGTCGGGGCAGAGATTAGAACCCAGATTATCCATAACGACATTCTTGGGGCAGGTAGGTTAAACACTACCTCCCACATATTCAGTATCAGTCTTAGTAAAAGAAATCAAGGTGTTCTTCAGATTTCAGTATATACAGGACTGTCAGATATAGTCGTCTATGTTATCAACTTGCAGTATCAGTCATGACAGGTATCAGTAAACCATGTCTTAGTTTACATGTCTTTCTATCATGCATTCACTATCCCAGTTTCTAGATATATATGTTTACACTCCCACGTTCATATTAGTAAGTTAGTGTTGTTTATGCATGAAACCCTTTATGTTCAGCCTAACTTGCTCGTATACTCAGTACTCCAGTTGTACTGACGCATTTGTGCTATGGTGATTTTTTTCATGTTACACCATAAGTTCCGAGACACGAGCTCCAGCCCAGCAGTAGCGGTAGCATTCCAGTTGCAGAGACACAATGAGTCCTTATTAATTCGAGGACAATATAATTTGATACATTTATTTATTTCTTCAGTTCAGTTTTACGAAGTTAGTTGGAGACATGTTCCTTCAACTCCCTATTTAGATAGTTTAGAGGCTTTCAGATTTATGTTCAGATTTACGTTCAGACTTAGCTTTCAGATTGAGTTGTTTTGGGTATTTTCACCCACATGGGCGTTATGATTTTAAGATATGGTTTTATTTAGTTGAAACTTATGTCCTTATAGTTTTATGTATTCCACATTATTATGTCATGATTTACAGTATACAGGTAAAGATATCATTCAAGGGTTATCTTGTGGTCCCTCGGGGTTATGAGCACCGTGTAGCATTTCGATTCAGCAAATTGGGGCATTACAAAATTGGTATCAGAGCCTAAGGTTTAATAGTGTCCTAGGAAGTCTGAAAGCCGCATCTAGTACAGTCTTGTACATGGGTGTGTTGCGCGCCATATTTATGTACAGGAGTCTATAAGATGTTTTAGGAACAGTCCCCTTTCTTCAGTATTCATGTCATGCTAGTGAGCATAATCACAAGTTAAACTCTTAGTCTAATCCGTTCTTCTCTTATTTCAGACCATGGCCCCAAAGAGAAGAAACCAGCCATCTCCTCAGCCCGAAGATCCTTTGGGCGAACATGTTTCCCATGCGTAGTTTAGAGCCGAATTTACCACACTTACTTTGTCCGTGGCTGCACAGAATGAACAGCCACCAGTCATTCCAGCCAATTTAGTAGCTAATCCCATAAAATCTAGGGTTCGGTACTTCACCTGTATGAACCCTCCATCTTTCCATGGGTCTAAGTCAGATGAGGACACTCAGGAGTTCATTGACCAAGTACGGAAGGTCATTGATATCATGGGTGTTACTTCTATTGAGAGTGCTGATTTAGCCGCATATCAGTTGCAAGATGTGGTTCATGCTTGGTAAAAATAGTGAAAGTCTGAGAGGGTAGATGATGCAGGTCCTATTGAGTGGGAGAAATTTGTCACGGTTTTCTTAGACAGATTCATTCCCCAAGAACTGAGGGAAGCCAAAGTTCTTGAGTTCATCAACCTCAGGCAGGGGAATATGACGGTTAGGGAGTATTCTCTCTGATTTACTCAGCTAGCCAGGTATGCTCTGTATGTAGTTGCAGACAATAGGGCTAAGATGAGCAAGTTCGTGTCACGGGTCAATGATAGTGTCGTAAATGAGTGTAGGTCTACGATGCTGATCTGTGGTATGACCTTAGCCAGACTCATGACCCATGCCCAGCAAGTAGAAAAGAAGAAGGTTAAGACTAGGGAGAGGCAGAACAAGAGAGCAAGGTCAGGTAACTTCAACTTTGCTCACGCCAAGTCAGATGGAGGAAACCATTCACAGTTTCGCTCCAAGTCATCCGTTCTAGCCCCTTCCTCTGCCAGCGCTCCAATGCATAAGTTTAGAGACGACAACAAAGATAAAGTGACAGGCTCTAAATCTCAGGTCAGTGTTAGCAGTGCCCGAATGAATCCCCTTTGTCATTCTTGTGGTAAGAACCACAAGGGCATTTGCAGGGTCGGTAGTGATGTCTATTTTTGTTATGGAAAGCCAGGCCACATGATTAGGGAATGTCTGCAGTCAAGTCTTCAGGGTCAGCAAAATCATTCTTCAGCTCAGTCTGGTCACCCGAACCAGCAGGGTGTCATTTCCAGTGCTACCAGTGGGCAACGCCCAAACAGACTCTATGCTCTTCAGTCCCGGCAAGTTCAGAAAAATTCTCCTGATGCTGTTACTGGTACGTTATAGATTTTCCATGTTCATGTTTATGCTTTGCTAGACCCAGGTGCATCCTTGTCTTTTCTTACTCCATACATAGCAGGCGATTTCAGAATCAGTCCCGAAATTCTAGCAGAGCCCTTTTCTGTCTCTACCCCAGTGGGTAAAAATATCATAGCTCGGTGGGTATACAGGAACTGCCTGGTTATGATATCTCAGAAATCCACGTCAGCAGATTTAGTTGAGTTAGAGATGACTGATTTTGATGTCATTCTCGACATGGATTGCCTTCATTCCAGCTATGCCACAGTAGACTGCAGAAATAGGATAGTTTAGTTTCAGTTCCCTAATGAGCCCGTCCTAGAGTGGAAGGGTAGCATTTCTGTGTTCAGGGGTCAACTTATTTCTTACCTTTGGGCAAGAAAAATGATTTCTAAGGGGTGTGTGTATCATCTCGTGCATGTTAAAGATTCCAGTTCTGAATCTCCTATTCTCGAAATAGTCCAAGTTGTTAATGAATACTCAGATGTCTTTCCCGAAGATCTTCTAGGCATTCCTCCCGAATGGGAAATAGACTTCAGCATAGACCTTCTTTCGGATACTCAACCTATTTCTATTCCGTTATACAGAATGGGACCAGCAGAACTCAAGAAACTGAAAGATCAGTTGAAGGAACTCTTATATTAGGGATTCTTCAGACCCAACATTTCCCCATGGGGTGCGCTAGTATTATTCATGCGCAAGAAAGCCGGTTCTCTCAGGATGTGTATTGATTACCGTCAACTCAACAAGGTCATGGTCAAGAATAGATATCCTCTTCCCAGGATTGATGATCTATTCTACTAACTTCAGGGTGCCAGTTATTTCTCCAAGATAGACCTCAAATTAGGCTATCATCATCTCAGAGTTAGAGAATGTGACATTCCGAAGACAGCTTTCCGTACTCAGTATGGTCACTTTGAATTTTTAGTCATGTCATTTGGTCTTACCAATGCCCCTACAGCTTTCATGGATTTGATGAACCGTGTGTTTAAGAAGTACTTGTACATGTTTGTCATATTCTTTATAGATGATATTCTTTTCTATTGTCGCACAGAGCGTGATCATGCAGACCATCTCAAGATTGTTCTTCAGACTCTCAGGGATCACCAATTATTTACTAAGTTCAGCAAGTGCAAATTTTAGCTAAGATTAGTAGCATTCCTTGGCCATATTGTTATCGGTGATGGCATTAGAGTAGATCCTCAGAAAACTGAGGTAGTAAGAAACTGGCCCAAACCCGTATCTCCATCATATATAAGGAGTTTCTTGGGTTTGGCTGGATATTACAGATGGTTTATCGAGGGATTTTCTTCTATTGCATCTCCCATGTACAGATTGACTCAGAAGAAGATTAAGTTTCAGTGGTCAGATTCATGCGAGAAGAGCTTTCAAGAGTTGAAGACTCGACATACCTCAGCTCCAGTTCTAGCTCTTCCAGATGGTTCAGACAGTTTTGTAGTCTATTTTGATGCATCCAGAGTGGGTTTAGGTTGTGTTCTTATGCAGCATGGTAAGGTCATAGACTACTCCTCCAGACAGTTAAAGCCACGTGAGAAGAATTATCCTACTCATGATCTTAAGTTAGCAGCGGTAGTTTTTGCCTTGAAGATTTTGAGGCATTATCTCTATGGAGTTTATGTAGATGTCTTCACATACCATAAAAGCCTCCAGTATGTCTTTTCCCAAAAAAATCTCAATCTTTGTCAGAGAAGGTGGTTAGAGCTCTTGAAGGATTATGACATGAGTGTTCTTTATCATCCGGGCAAGGCTAATGTTGTGGAAGACGCTCTCATTAGACTCTCCATGGGTAGTATTTCTCACGTTGAGGGTATCAAGAAAAAGATGGCTCAGGAGATCCATCATCTTGCCAGACTAGGCATTCACTTAGTCGATTCTTTAGAGGGTGGTGTATGTGTTCACAGTAGTTCAGATTCATCTCTAGTTTCCGAGGTTAATGAGAATCAAAACAGGGATCCTAGCCTTGTCAAGCTCAAAGAGTCAGTTCAGAATCAGAAAGTTGAGGTTTTTTCCCAAGGGGGAGATGGTGTTCTTCGTTGTCAGGGTCGTCTATGTGTTATAGGTGTAGATGAATTGAGGCAGCAAGTTCTTGCAGAAGTGCATAGTGCACGATACTTTATTCATCTAGGGGCCACTAAGTTGTATCGCGACATGCGGGAGATCTATTGGTGGAGTAGGATGAAGAGAGATATTGTAGAGTTTGTGGCTAAGTTCTCTATATGTCATCAGGTTAAGATAGAGCATCAGAAACCTAGTGGTTCCATAATAGAGTTCACCATTCCTACTTGGAAGTGGGAAGAAGTGATCATGGACTTCGTAATGGGTTTTCCTAGAACTCGTCATCGGCATGATTCAGTCTGGGTCATTATAGATAGAATGACCAAGTCAGCTCATTTCATTCCTATTCGTACTTCTTATTCCGCCAAGGATTATGCCAAACTCTATATCAGGGAGTTAGTCAGGTTAGACGGTGTTCCACTATCTATCATCTCAAATAGAGGTACCCAGTTCACCTCTCACTTTTGGAAAGCATTCCAAAAGGGTCTCAGTACCCAAGTCCATCTCAGCACAGCGTTTCATCCTCAGAAAGATGGTCAAGCAGAGAGGACCATTCAGACTCTTGAAGATATGCTAATGAAGTGTGCAATTGACTTCAAGAGAAGTTGGGATGACCACTTTCCTTTGATTGAGTTTGCATTGAACAATAGCTATCATTCTAGTATTCAGATGGCTACATTCGAAGCTCTCTGTTGTAAGAGACGTAGATCTCCGATTGGTTGGTTCGAAGTTAGTGAGGCCTCAGTCATAGGTCCTGACTTAGTATTCGACGCCATAGAGAAAGTTCAGTTGATCAGAGAGAGACTCCGGGCTGCTCAGAGCCGATAGAAGTCCTATACAGATGTTTGTAGAAAGGATCTTGAGTTCGAGGTCAATGGTTATGTCTATCTTAATATCTCTCACATGAAGGGAGTGAAGAGGTTCGGCAAGAAAGGGAAACTCAGTCCCCGATATGTTGGTCCCTTTAGAATTCTCTGTCGCTTCGGAAAGGTAGCTTATGAGCTTGAGTTGTCTTCAGATCTAGCCTTAGTCCATCAAGTCTTCCATGTCTCTTTTCTAAAGAAGTGCATAGATGACCCAGCAGTTGTTGTCCCTATTCAGAGCATCGACATTCAGAACAGCCTTTCTTATGAAGAGATTTAAGTTGAAATCTTAGATTATCAGACTCGTAGATTGAGGAACAAAGAAGTCCCTCTAGTCAAGGTTCTTTGGCAAAATCAGTCTCATGAGGGAGCTACTTGGGAAGCAAAAGTAGATATCCGTACCAACTATCCTTACCTCTTCCCCGCCAATTCAGATCAAGCTCAAGGTAATAGTTCTCCTTAAGCTTATTCACTTTCATGTTCATGTTTCCAGTATAAACTTGGTACCTATTAACCTTTGCATACTCAGTCATGCATTCATGTATCAGTTGTCTGTGCATCAGATATGCACGAGTTTAGTATGTTTAGCATGTCAGTCATGAGATCAAGTTTCAGTTCTTCATGTTCTGTTCAAGTTCTGTTGTCTTGTATCCCCTCTCAGTAAATTCTCATTCGAGGATGAATGTTCCGAAAGGGGAGATATTGTAATACCCCGCATAATTCTAAGCTAGGAAGTGATTAAGATTTCCTACGTATAAAACCTCCTATACTTTGAGTAGAATTTTAGTGCATGACTTCCAATGAATATCCTTGCGATAGGATAGCTTGCGATTTCTTAAGCATGCTTATATGAGTCGCTTAGATTGATGCAAGCTAAGAGTTTTTGAATCCATCAAGTCTTAGTGTTCGATTTTGTAATGGTAACCTTTGAGAAAGAATAACGTGATTGATATGTGACATTTCTGAAAATTTAGACCCACCAAATTGTAGAGAATCGAATTAGATTACCAACAATACCAATTTCATAAAAATCTGACACCCAAGCAAGGAGTTATCGCCTTGCAAAGTAGAATGCGTCGCCTAACCGATTGCACATGGCCACTGGAAAGCATATGCGACAGAATATGCAGTGCCTATGTAAATATAGGCGATATCATATGCGGCGCCTATGTAAATATAGGCAATTTCATATGCTGCGCACATCTATGATTTCAGCAACGAAAACACTTAGTTTTTGAGTTTTTTTTGGGTAGTTAAGTCTTTTAACACTCCTTACATGTCCCTAAACTTAACCTCATGAAATTTATATCTTCTAAACACATTAAAACCCTATTAACATCTCAAAGTTCATTATCCAAGAGAACCATAGGAGAAAAACAACTAGGGTTTCATAATCAAGCTTGAAGATCAGATATCAAGGAAATTCCTCCGTCAACAATCAAGAAACTCCCTTCCAAGGTATGCGTAGTGTTCATCCATGAATTCCTTTCGTCCGTGGAGTTCAAGAATCAATATTTAAAACACAAAAGCTTGGTTGGTTGTGGTGATATGATCATACCCATGTTGAAGCTTGTTTGTTTTGCTAGATAATAGTATCGTGACTGTATATCTCATGAAAGTTATGTTGTTAGTTTAAAAACATGATCTTTAGGTGGATTGATAGAATGCAAGTATGAAATCCACCTATGCCTTAAAGAATGCATGCAAGGTGTTCGATAAAATGCCTAGTATGTTAGAACTTCATATTTACATGATTTCATGATATCTAAATAACAAGTTCATATTAGCTATACACTTCAATATGAATTTCCATGCAAATTATGTGTTATTATTGTTGTGGTATAAATCATATATGATAATGGAGATATAAATTATGTACACAAAATATATCCATGCTTTTTCTATCATGTTTGAAATGTTGAATAAATACATGAAGTATACTATCTCCTACTTATGATATTGTGAATTGTGGACTCAAATCTTGTAATCAAGTCATGTCATGTGTGTCAGTTTCCTCCTATCGATTCCTGGGGGTATTTGTACCCGAAAACTATAGTAGTGTGCCTAGAGCCATGTCATGTTTCCCAATATCCGAAATCAAGCTATAATTCTTTAGACTTCAGTCAGTCATGTGACTCAGGAAAACCTTATGATCTCAGTCAGTTGTCAGATATCAGTAATATTCCGTCAGTCAATAGAATTCAGTAAGATTAAGTCATGTATAGTAAGTTATTCATGTCCAATCCCTCCAGATAGGAGTAGAGGTTAGCACCGAGTGAACCTAAGGATGGGAACTCACCCACCAGTTCAGGGTGTGATTCTTAGTAGTCATCCTTGTTTTCCAAAACTACGTAGCCAGCGTAGGTTGAAATATCTTAACCTGTTAGATTAGGGTTGATGAGGTGGTTTAACCTGTCAGTTTAGGGTTCCCACCGTTCTCATTGAGTACCTGCCAGATAAGGGTCACTCACAAGCTGTCCTTACCCATGGCACGGTATTTACACCCCTCTAGTCGGGGAAGAGATTGGATCCCATCTTAGCCATAACGGCATACATGGGGCATGGGGGTTAAACACTACCTCCCACAGTTTCAGTATCAGTCTCAGTAAAAGAACTCAGGGTGTTCTTCAGATTTCAGTATATACAGGACTGTCAGATACAGTCGTCCATGTTATCAGCTTACAATATCAGTTATAACAGTTATCAGTAAACCATGTATTAGCTTACAGGTCTTGCTATCACGCATTCACGGTCTCAGTTTCTATATATGTATGTTTGCACTCCCACATTCATATTAGTCAGTCAGTGTTGTTCATGCATGAAACCCTTTATGTTCAGCTTACCTTCCTCGTATACTCAGTACTGCAGTTGTACTGACACATTTGCGCTATGGTGCTTTTTTTTTCATGTTACACCATAGGTTTTGAGACACGAGCTCCAGCCCAGCAGTAGCGGTAGCATTCCAGTCCCAGAGACACAGTGAGTCCTCATTGATTCGAGGACAATATGATTTGATACATTTATTTATTTCTTCAGTTCAGTTTTACGGAGTTAGTTGGAGACATGTTCCTTTAACTCCTTATTCAGATAGTTTAGAGGCTTTCTGATTTATGTTCAGATTTACGTTCGGACTTAGCTTTCAGATTGAGTTATTTTAGGTATTTTTACCCATATGAAAGTTATGATTTTCAGACATGGTTTTATTCAGTTGAACCTTATGGCCTTACAGTTTTACGTATTCCACATTATTATGTCATGATTTGCAGTATACAGGTACAAATATCAGTCAAGGGTTAGCTTGTGGTCCCTCGGGGTCATGAGCACCGTGTAGCATTCTGGTTCAGCAAATCGGGGCGTTACAGAACCTTATAGCATTTCAGCCTAACTTTCGCATTATTATAGTATTATTATTCAGTGCTCACAACAGATATTAGTCATGGGTTAGCTTGTAATCCTTCGATGTCGTAAGCACAGTGTGGCGTCTGGGGTACATACTTAGGGCATTACAAATTAGATGTTCAACTGAGAAGCCATGAGTTCAAAAGGGTTATTTCTGAAATCGTGTGTTGTCGATGCGGGATGGATTCTGTCCTAAAATATGGATAATTATTGTATACTTTCTTTATGCTTTCATATACTAGAAATGCTAATCCTTATTCATGTAGTAAACCTAGATTGGGACTTAGCCGGTTGAACATTGATCGGACCCATATAACCCATGGTGTTTAATGAAAGTCAGTGATACCATCTAGTTAAGAACTAATACAAAGAAGTGTGGGTTTTCTTTCAAGTGGAGTTAAAAACTGAAGTTTTTCATAATGCCTTGGTTTTTACTTATTCTATTGAATTTAAGTTTTTAAAATCTATACTTGCTATATATTTGTTTTGTTTTCTATATGCGAATACATTCCATATATTGATCATGTTCAGGCAGTTGTATCGTCTCATGATGCAGGTTTAGAAACACATTTCTACGGTATCTCAAAGTGATAGATCTTTCTCGGTTAGAATGCAGCAAGTGGTGAGCCCTCTATCATCCGTAAGGCCTATGTTTTTATTTTCCTAGTAATTAATGTTTTAGTGGTATTGCTAGGGCCATATTCCGGTATATAACCTTTCTTTAAATTTGTTATAGGTCTTGTAGACTATCATAGATAGAAATTACATTGCAAGAATTTATTAAGCCTTATTTAATTTAGTTGAATTCCTTTTACAACGTCTATTTCCGCTCATTAATTAAGTCTATGCTTATGATGTAATGTTAAGGGGTCTTCTCGGGTCTTTATTAGTTTGAGATGCCCATCATGGCCAGGGCCTCGGCTTGGGTAGTGACATCCAGCCTCCTAGGTATTATACTCTCTTAATGCTTCAAAATTTTCTTGCACTAGAGTAAGTTCTATCATAATAGACATAAAAATTATCGGATAGACAATTAAGAAAAAAAATACCGACACTCGTATGAGTTACCATTATATTTTTCAACTTTCTCTTGGAGAGAAATAAGTTCATCATCATTCATGGTGGATTTTTCTATTTAATTAGAATTCTTCTTTGTCAACACATAAGAAACATTGAGAAAACTTAAGTAGAAAAGTATTTAACCCTTCTGCCTCTTTAAATAAGTTCCATTGAACCATAATGGCTTGTTAAGATCTGTTATCTTGACATCCGCGGATTTTTTAATTAATGTCATTTAATCTCCTTAAAATTGTTGGTGAAACTTATAAAATTTACAATTGAAAAAATACAAATGAAGAAAAAAAATATCTTCTTCTTGGTTGAGGCAAGAATACCTCACTCTCTTTAATGAGATTAACACTATGACAAATGTTTTTATGATTCAATAGTAATATTCTTGGCTTGTTTTCTCCATAATACAAAATCTTTCTCACAAAGTATAACTCAACAAAATCTAAACAAGAGTCGAGTTCAAAGCTCAATCCAAAAGAACACCGCCCTTCACCTAATAAACTCTCTTTTTACTAACTTTTAAGCAATCTATATATTCTTGTACTTAGAAAAAAAAAATATGCATGACTACCACTATTTATAGAGGGAAGTCTTTTTGGTATTAAATAAGAATCAATGAGGGGTAGTAAACATGAAAGATCTATTACCTAGAAGTTATAAGAATTACAAGAGTTAAAAAAGAACTACAACCACATTCTACCAACACTAACTAACTAATAATATTAATTGCGGATAAAACCACAAATGAAAGAGTAAAGTTGTTGATCAAATCAACAAGAAACTAAAGGAAGTAACATGGGAAATAAAGGTCAATAAAACGTGGTTTTCTAACTGCATCATAATGGAAATAAGTTGTAACATTTCTGGCCAACTTTAACCAAAAAAAAGCTACATAATGACAAATATGAAGGATAGTAACTCCCACGTCCCAGACTTGTTATGGCTACTTACTGTCATTGAAAAGAGGCAATCAATATATACAATATTAAAATGACTCAAACTAACGTATTAGCTAGTATAACACATCTTAGATTTAAAAAAAAAAAACTTGTACTACTAGCATTTAAGAAGCTGAAAAGGTGGTCATCAATCAGATTTCTTGCCAAACGCTTGAAGCTATCACATACCTTTTACAAAGACTATATCAAGGAATATCATGAAATCCTATTTTATACTAGAAATTAATATCTTCTTCATCCTAGTCAACCACAAGCCAATCAACCATCCCTATTCCCATTACAACAGCAGAGAATAACAACTTTCCAAGCCTCAGCCCCCTATAACACTTCCTCACAAACATTTAGTCTAGAAATAATCCAGGATTCTCAAAAAACCATTGTAGCTAGGAAAAACAAGGTAAATGACCCGTTTTATAAATGTTACAATTATTATTCTCACGACCATTAAATTTGTACCTATAAGTGTTGAGTTTGGGGTCCGAAATTTCCAAATGATCAAGATTGTAATTATTCTTGATAATAGGGAAGAAATTAGTTCTATGGTCGGATGATTTTGTGATTTGAGGAAATGGGTTAGGAAAAATTTCTAAGATGGGGGCAGTGGGAGAGTGAAAAGGAGAATTTGATGATTTGAATAAATTGTTGTAAAGGGATGTCTGTCTTGTAGTGAATTTTTTCGATAGTCCATGGTACTTTTCCATTTATGTAACGAGTTTGTGAAGATGTGGCACGTCCACTTCAGTGGCAAAGTGGATTCTCGCCCAAATTTGGTGGTTGAAAGTAGTGTCTTGTTCGTTGGGTTGAATGGATTTGGTGAGAGTACTAGTGGAGTATTCTATGAAGAATGAATATGATCTTGTTGGTGGTGTTGAATTCTTAATGATGAGAGAAAATTTGGCAATACTACGTATGAATAAGTTGATTTGTGATGATAATAGTAGCTAGTTAGAAACGGTATTTATAGCAAGAGTTTGAGGAAAGAAAATTTCATTAAGTACTTATGATAATGTATTAATTTTTCTCTGTCTCAACTTATGTGGCACACTTTAAAAAATTCTAATGTTGATGCTCCTTTCTACAATATGCTCTTCTTCCAACTATCCATTACAAAAAGCAAATTCATTATTACAAATTGATGACAAAAATAGTAAATATTATATGGAGAAAAGTGTGTAAGTCCTGGTATGATATAATTTATGTTGCATGAGCCAAATAATGAAAAAGTACAAACCTAACAATGGATAATTATACAAAATGTACCAAAGGCATCGTCAAGCTGATAAATCTGTAATGTCCCATGAATAACCTAGGTGACTTTTCTAGTCTCTTTTATCACCCAAACTCGGAATTGAGCTTATCATATATAGAGAATTCATATTGAAAACTAACATAACCAATAATTTTTCAGTTGTATATATAAGACGGATAAAATCACATACTCAAATCAATAGTAAAAGAACACTACAGAGAAAATGTTTAAAGCAAGTATGGTAAAACTAGATGAGAAAGAAATGGACCTTCCAATAAAAATTTATGATTCCTGAAGACCAGGTGACTAAACGTATCGAATGGTTGCAGGAAGATGGACTGAAGAACTCAAACAAAATCTTAACTTTTCATCCAAAACACATTTACAGCTTTTAATCATATATTCGATATCAAATGGGTATTTGTCAATTTGATTCAGCAATGATCGAGAGGCTTATTGATGGAGATCTAGTGGTTCTCAATGGTTGTGGGTAAACTCTATTGAAATGGAACTGAAAATGGATGGTGGTACTCAGCGGTGATTCATTTCTTATTATAAAAACTTATGTAATAAATCAATTAACCAGCACATGGACCTCCAAAAATAATAGTATTGCAGTCAAAATGAGCAGCATTGCAATAGAGATCACAAAGGTCATCACGAAACCGAAATTCATGAATGTCAATCATATCCAACTATCAATAAATATACTTGAGGATAGAGATACACACACAACATTGTTAAAGATAAGTTAAAGAGAACTGTACAACCCATTTCACGTAATAAGAAGTTTTTTTGGACTATTGTTTATTCAGTCTTAAAAGACCAAACTTAAATTCGACTTTCAATCTTCCTTGTGTCAGTCTCTCACTGTGTACATTTAACCATGTAACTTGTGCGTTCTAGACTACTCACATATATCATTGACTTACAGATGCAGCATGTAGAACATTATATTTATAGCAACATTATGTAGCATGTGTTATTCATAGAGAAAAGCTTGATAAGATAAGAATTAAAGAGAACGAGTACACATAAAAATCTTCTATAACGACCCTGCAAATTTATTTTATAAATTTATCCTGTTTTAACCCACCTCATAATTTTTAGATAATATTTTATAGTAATGGACCAAACTAATATTTTCTTAAATCTTGAAACATATGTATAAGTTTAAAGTTTAAGTGGGAATAAGTTATCATATTTGTATAATAATGAAATCAGAAGTTAAGAAAAAGAGGTTAGCGGAAGTTCAAGCAAAGGACGATTTGCGATTTCAAATTTCGGGAGAAGAAAATTACTGCTTCAGGTAAGCCCTATCCAAAAGCTCTCTCAGATTGTTTTACAAATAATTATTCCTGGGATTAAACATAGTTTACGGTTATGTGATTGGATGAAAAGAAATTGGGAGGGGAAGAGTTAATGCTTCACGCGGGTTTTATAGAATGTCAGGCTATTGTAAGTGTAAAGAAGTTAATTAAATTGTGTAAAGGTTAGATTAGTTATAGATCCATAAGAAATCATAGGAAAATTACAAAAATAATGTCAAAGTTCAAGTAAATTAACAAGTTTGTTCCCACTGATGCTATGAAAACCGTGAGTAACATTGTGGAAAAGTCTTGTTTATACTATATTTTATGTTAAACTAAGTTATAAAATTTTTCTTTTTGTCTTTATTAGAAGATTAATTTTGTCCTCATTTAGAAAATTTCTTAAGAATAATGTGATGAGTCAATTAAAGTTGTTAACAGGAGGTAATTTGCAAATTTTGCCATGGTTGGTAGGAGTGATATGCCCTTGCAGAGTTGAACTTGTTTTCTAATTACCTCCGTAACATCATAACGATAGTGATGCTACTATTATATTGAGATAAAGAATATGTTTAGTGTAGATGGTTAAGCATTAGTTGTATGTCTGAAATTTATTGAAATTGATATTCGATCCGACTTTCGAGTTGAAAATAAATTTAGTAAGATGGGTGTCATTGAAAATATAATCTTATGGAGGTTATGTATTTGGAACATATTTTGACCACTCAGAGACTTTACATAAGAGAAAGTTTATTAATTGACGTTTGGCTTCGAGTTCAGGCAAGTTGAGAATTTCCTTAGACTCATTTTTCAAAGTGCTTGTTTTGTTAGTTATGTGTACTAAGATTAATGGGAAATGGGAGTCCTGTATAGGTTATTGTGACGAACATCTATGCGGGTACCTGTGTCGTTTGATGGGATAAAATAAGTTGATTGTATGTTTAAATTGATTTTTCCCTATTTGCTAGCCTAATGGACTGATTTATTAAGGAAAATAAATTATTGAAAAATCTAGCTAATGATGATACTCTCACTAGATAAGCTGAGTTGACATTGAAATTGATGTCTGATATGGTTTAGCATATAAAGTGTTTTGCTTGACTTTATTGATGATTTGGGATCGGAGGGCATGCCTAAACAATATTATATATATTTATTGGGATCTAAGTGCACGCCTACATAGTATATTTATTGGGATCGGAGTGCATGCCTACATAATATATATATTGGATCGGAGTGCAGGCCTGCACAGTACATGGACCTTGTGAGTCCCCCATGGGCCCTGACCTTGAAGTCATTGCTTGGTAGGTGTGTATACAACATATACATTGCATCGCTTTGGATTGATTCATTTGGTTCAGATTTGTTAAAGTGTATTTGTTGACCTTATACTTATTGTATATGTATTATTTATTTCACTGGATTAAGAATTTTTTGGATTTTGTTATGATATCCTTATGACTGTTAAACTTGACTATTCAGTTAGATTTGTGTGGTTTTCCTGAGTGCAGGTTGTATGTTTGTTTTTAGATGATTGTTGTTGTGGCACTCGTCACCACTTTGAAATAGGATCGATCGACGATGCTTGTTGAGTACACGTAGTTCCATACTCATTCTTTCTTTTTCTGCACCTTACGTGCAGGTACAAATTCGACAACCTTCGGATATTATTCCTGTGGTTCCTTCTTTGCTAGCATCATTGGAGATTCGAGGTAGCTGTTACTGGCTTTAAAGACTGCTGCAATCTCCTTCAGCCTTGTCCTTATGCATTTTTTGCATTTTGAAAGACTCAAACTTTCTTTTAGTTCTATATTTAGTGGCTTGTATTAGTAACTTCCAGACCTGGAATTATCTATGATTTGACTTTACTAGTCTATTAATCTACTTTTGAGATTATTCAAAATTGGTTATGTTCTTATTTTCTTTTGCTTCTTTGAGTTTGAAATGTTATTCTTGGAATTGGGTATTTTCCTTACATATCATGGAGGGTGTTATAGGTGCCATCACGACCCCAAATTTGGGCCGTGACAAAGGGTATCAGAGCCCCAGGTTCATTGTCCTCACAAGTATAAGCCGAGTATAGTAGAGTCTCGCAGATCGATATGGAGACATCCGTTACTTATCTTCGGAGTGCTATAGGACTTTAGGAAACATTCATTTTCTTCTCTCTCTCTCTTATCATACAATGTTTATTCTTTAAAATTAAAGACTGAAATTCTTATCTTATTCTCTCACAGATGGTGAGGACTCGTGCACCTCGAGATCGCGATCAGGATCCCCCACCAGCGCCTGAGCCGATTTCTCAAGGAAGGATACCTAGATGGGGTAGAAAACACGGTAAGAGAAAAGGTCATGGTAGAGAGAGGGATCGAGAAGCTTCTCAGATTTTGGTAGGGAGGGGTCTTTTGAGGTTGAGTTCGAGGCAGGTAATGATGGTGTTCAAGATTCAGCTGATAATGTGGGCCCAAGTCAGGCACCACTGGGGTTTGCTGTTGCATCGCTTCTTCAGAATAACTTGAATAAAATATTGGGTGTTTTGGAGACTATAGTTCAAGGAGGCGGATCACTTGGTACTCCGCAAGGTTCATATGTTAGGGTAGGGCGCAGACCCTAGATAAGCAGTCTATTTCGATCTATCAGGGTCTAGTGGTTCAACCAGCACCGAGGAATGATGGTATGGCTTTACCTGGGGTTGGAGCTACCGGTAAAGTTTTGGTAGTTATGTTTGGTGAGGAGAAACAACGGTTTGAGAGGTTTAGAAAGATGGACCTACCACAGTTTCAGGGTGATCTGTGTAAGGATGCATATGAGTTTCTGGTCAATTGTCACGAGAGCCTTTAGAGTGTGAGGTTGGTTGACTCCCACAGGGTTACTTATACTATATTACATATATATTTTCTTTCAAAGTAGTGGTGGCTCTCTTATATTGACACTAGGACAACAGGTTTTCCACCGATGACTTGGGTTATATTTACACAGGCCTTCCTTGATAGATTCATTCCTCATAGCTTGAAGGAGGAGCGTATGCACCATTTTGAGAATTTAACGCAAGAGGGCATTTGTGTGGCTGAGTATGTGAGACTATTTTATGCCTTAGCCCATTATGCAATGATGATATTATCAGGTGAGGCCAAGATGATCATGAGGATTAAGGGGTTTGATACTTAGGATAAGAGATGTCGTGTTTATCGTAGCCCAATTTGGGGCTTCCATTTAGAGGGTGGTTGAATTGACAAAGGAGTTTGAGTTTATTTATTGTGAGGAGTATAGGGATCTGAGGGACAAACAGTCCCGCACATCAGGCCGATTCAGTAGTACCTCATATTGAGGTAGGTGTTCTTTCAGAAGAGATTTTCTCCCTAAGCATAGGTAGGCCAGCTCGGTCAGTGATACAGACAACAGAGAGTGGATATTCAGGTCAGAGATCTTATGGTTTGGGATAGGCTCCACAGGGTTCAACTTAGTAGTTTTCAGGTCGCGGTGGCCATACCGAATATTCAGGTACTTCTCGGCAGTTAATGGATCCTAAGTCTTTTTATGACTGCAGTAGTCAGGATCATCTTTGCAGAGATTGTCTGGCATACAGGTAGAGGTGTCCATAATAGAGTTATAAGTCCCATATTAGAGCAGCAGCACCCCTAGTTAGGGGTAGAGGCAAAACTCTTAAATTAAAAGACTGACTCTAACTTACATCTGTAATAGTTGGGGCATGACTCCTACTACCACTAATCAATACATATGAGTAAGGAAGTAAAGTAGATAAATAACATCTAACTAAAGGCCTCGAAGTAGGAGAAGTCATCATTTGTTGGCTAAAATCTGCAAATTGTTTGAATAGGGTATGTGTGCTACAACTCGTACCTATATTATGAGACAATGTAGAACATAGACATATATGTGGTTCAGTACTTTAAGGATGTACTGAGTATATGGGGTGAAATGCATAAGTAAAATATCATCTCATCATCATAATTTATAAAACAATGCATGCTAAATATAAATGACTCGCATAAGCTGCAATATCAGAAATACTAAAATATGTAGCAATACGAAGCAAAACACACTTCATAAATCTCGTGAGTCATAACATTTAGTTCTAAAAGTTGTACTTGTATTCTCTCTTTAAATCATACTATCTAAGTGTAGAAAGGACTCACTCTTAAATCTGAAATCTGAAAGCTGGAATCTGTAACTATAATCTTTCTGTAAAGAATAATCAGAAATAAAGTTGTGAGCCTTTACACTTAGTTTTCTAAATGCTTTTCTGTTATTCTTTTGTACTAGAGAAAATACTTTATTTTAAGGGTGTAGAAATCTGAAAACTTATTCTGCATGGGAAAATGTTTTATCTGAAAGGGAAAGACTTACTAAAGGCATTAAGGAGGATCTTCTAACCGACATAAACCATGTGAGCATTCATAGAGTCCAACATATCATCTTCCTAAGGAAGAATCCTCACATTAGAGAGAGGATTCATACTCTTGCCAGGGAGTATAACCTATCTAAGTGATCACATATCTGTCATCTACGTAGAAGTGAGAAAAATCTGAATCCTATGGTGGCTCGTAGTTCTGGGTATGAGACCATAGTAACGTATCCATATCGGTTCTAAATACTACTACCATTAAATCTCTATGCTCATTCTGATGTAAATCCACTTTTAAAATAGTATAATGGTTTATAATGAAAACCAACTGTATATCTGTAAAACTAAATCTATAATTTGAATCTGTAAAGTGGATTTTATATCTATTCTTCAGACCAAAAGGTCAAATCTGTATTAATAATCTAAAAAGAATCTAGTCAAAAAGTGCTCACAGCACAATCAATCTTGAAATAGCAATACTCATTAGGGATTAATGAAACATGCTTCAAACTCATACAAAATCATAGAAAAACATCATGCTCAATATGCTTTTGAAAATACATCAGCAATATCAAAATAATAAAATCAAGAATCTCCATATCATGCTTAAACTCTATTGGAAAAATTTGGAAAATCGCATTATATACATAATTATATGAAGATAGTCATGCAATTCAGCATTCAATCACTTCAAATCTCATAAGCTTGTAAATAATAATAATAGGTATAAGCCCTCACTTGAATTTCATAGGAAACCATATAAAAATTCAGTAAAATTGGAATTAAAATAAGTTTTAGGCACAAGGACGAAAGTATTGTCCTTGTTCATAACCCTACATACCTTGGATGAAGAACTAGATGAAGAAGCTTGGTTTTGAAGATCCTATTCGCGCTCTTGAAGATGGATTCTTGAGTATCTTTCGTTGGGAACCCTCAATCTAAAACTTTCTTGGAGTAACAATGGAGGATCTAGATTTCTTGGAGGAGGATCTTTGGAGTTCTTAGGGTATTACTTGAGAGAAAAATAATGAAAATATGCCTAATGTGATTAGAAGAGGCTTAAATCTTGTGTTTGGAAGGATTGGGGTGGGAAAAATGACTTATTTACCCTTAAAAATGCGGAATAAAACTGTAGAAATTACCCGGATTAGACTGGCCAGGGCGCCGCAGGCTCTCAAATGTTGCTCTGGGCGAGGCACCGCGGTCTCCATCGCGGGCTCCCCCAGCAACGGACTAGGCAGGGGGCCATGGGTTAATCACCTTGACCTGCTGTTTTGGAATTCCAAACACACCCTTATGTTTGTCCGAAAATTCCAAAACTCACACGAGATGTACTATTTACTTTCCCGATCGTGAATCAACTTAAAAATTAACTTTCGGAGTTAGGGAGGGTAGTAAAAAAATTTCTCATAGTGTGAGAGCTTTAGAATGACTAAATCCTAACACTTAGCTGAAAAATTTCTAAGTCTGAGACCTCTTTCGGCATGCTTTGAGGGACTTAGATGATGAGGATTTTTACGGGGTCTTACAATATCTTCCCCTTGGGAACATTCATCCTTGAATGAGTTTGATTTGATTGAAGTACTAGGAAAAGACTGAGATGATACATAGGATACTTAGGAACTGAATCATGACTTAATATCTTAATCTGAAACTGATGCATGATGCATGTACCGAGCTGAATTTCTCCATTTACCTGGGTACAAACAAACTACCTTCTGAAATAGTCATACTAATAAACTTTTGGGTCGTGAGACTAGACTAAATCGGAAGATGGAAAGCTATAGAAATTTGTCTGCTTGTCTGTCAAACTAGATTATTGGCTATATAAATTGAATCATACTGAATTCTCATAACTAGATAGAGTATTTATTCAACACTTTTCTAAGAAACTCTGACAAAGTTAGGGATTAAAGAACTTTGGGGATGATCTGAACAAAACATCTGAATAAGGAATTAAAACATTGCTATGGCTCTGTAGCATGGAAAATAAACTTATAAATCATAAGCTAGGGTAGAATTTTTAGGGCTTAAACAATGCAACTTCGTACTTTCAAGTTTAGCAACACTTTTCAAACACTCCCTCAACTATACTATTCCCTTCAAATACCATACTTACTTGATTCATCTTATAATTCTCACATGGCATTGAAAAATTCGTCTACTAAATTCTAAACTAAACTAAATCCTCTCATCAAGGTCAAGCCTAAATCGGAATCACAAATTACTGCATATATCCTCATAATACTAGCCCAAACCGTGGATTTAATACCCTAAGCATAGTCATAACTACTCACTCTAGGAAGATTCTTCTTATTGCTTTTAACAACTAAATTCTACCTCTTACTAGAAATTCATTAATGCACAACACACCTATCCCTTTATATACCAACATGGCATTTAAGCCTATCTTCATAACCACATATGCGTTTCTAAATAAATACCCATAAGAGCATTTTTCTCATATTCTCTAATACCTCTATCAATAACAACTTCCATGCACTATCCAACTCTTAGGAAGACACACATAAAACATTCCCAACTAAGAAAGTTATACACAAAAACCTTCACCTCAATATTCCTTCAATTATAGACCTACATAAAACAATCTTACTACAATCTTCCCAAACATAACACATTTATTTTCTACCGTCTACAAAAGTATTCATTATCACAACTAGAATCTAGAAGTCTAACCTTGTTACTCATTCTATCATCTCCCCCTTAGCTTTAAGTCATTACTCTAAGTCTATAGAACCTTTTGTTCTACCTTAAATTGAACTACACTCACTGCACTCTAGTGTATGGAAAAATAAACGCAAATAATAAACATACTGTGAAATACTATACCTAAAAGTGTAAGTACCCACTTCCAATACTTCCTTCTGAGATACAACTCTATTTTTTTATAGCCCCACTAGTCATCATGTTATATCTTGAACACTTACAAATTTATAATCTTCATGAGTATTACTACATCCTGAGTACATGCCATCTAGAGCTTCAACCCTTATTTCTAATTGCTCAATCTTCATGGATTCAATCTTAGACTCTAACACATAACACAGATATCATTAACCTTTAATAAAACATACTACTTCCTTCATACTCTGCTAATACCGCATATTATCACATCTCTAAACTTTTATTTTTCTCTAAACTATGAGAATCAAGATCATACCAAAAAGGATCAACATCATCTACCCATAACTCCTTAACTTCGTTATTAAGAACATCATATACTATATAACTACTCTTCTTCTTCTTAGCAAATGAATGGTACTACTAACAACAAACAGCACATAATAACCTTGGAAATAATGCAAACCCGTATCACCTTGGGTATACTTCTTCATCATACATACAATATCTTACTTAATTTAGAATTAAAATGGACTCAAACTCTTGCACATACTATTAAAGCCTACTAGATCACTTACATATAACTAGCATCGCTAGCAAAGAAATCATCATATCCACCTTGATGACCATCAACTGTTCAAACTTAATGTCTAGTGCTAAAGAAATTTAACAACTCACCCTATAGATAATCTTCACTTGGAATCTATAAAATAATGCATCAAGAAACACTAGTCCACTAGAACTTCAAAACAACAATAATCAATTATAATCATATGGCCTATCTTATCATAATCCATTAACACATCCTCCTTCTACACATCATTACCATTTACCCTTCTATACATCTAAATTACTATCATAGCTCTGTATGTTTTAGCTAAGCTACTTTTTGCATACTCAATGGAAGCCTAAATTAATGATACTAAACCACCAAACACTTTATTAATATCCTATACTTTTCAATCAAAATAAATACTATCAATGACTTCTTCCATACTTCAAGAAAATAACAATTCATCTTAACTAATAACTCCTTCTCTATCCTCCACCAAACTAACACACAAGAACATATCACCTTAACATAACTCGATAACATGCATAATTTACCTTTATACTTTCTATCAATCATCATTCATAGCTTTTATTGTCATTACTATTCTATACCCATAATTCCAACTATAATAAGGTTCTACTATTCATAAATCATAACACTGAAGTTCATAATATCCCTCGAATGCTCACTATATTTAATAGTCTAGGTTCACACTATTTCCTCTCATGAGCATTACCTATATTGAAAAGGGTCAATGGTAAATCATAAGACATATCAAATTTTGTCTCAACTAAACAACTCATAAGGATGAAAACATAAACTTTCAACTTAAGGAACTTAACACACTAGGGAGCTCCTCTCAAGCCCCTGATGTGACTTCAGAAGTTTTTGTTAGTAAATCTGAGACCATTGTCGGGAGAGGAATTGAAACTTACTAATTATGTTATCTCAAGAATAATACATAGTTGAGGAATTTCGGGGTAACACACGAATAGACAAAATATTCTTAGAAAACAACTGTACTACATGGTATAGAGAAGGAAAGAAAGAAAACTTTTGTTAAATTCCTCGTAGTCTCTCGAAGAAAAGTAAAAATATTGTCGTACCATTCTGCAAGACTCTACTAGACACGTCTTTACAGATACTCTAGTACACTTGAACCTTATGCTCTGATACTAAGTTTGTAACACCCCAAAAATCTGTCTCGAAATATCACACGGTGCTTAGGACCACAACTGATCCCAAGCTAACCCATGAACAGGCATACTGCTAAGTAACTGATCATATATGAAATAAATACTGAGTTTACTATGTGAAAACATAATAATGATGGAATCCATGAAAATATAATACTGATACAATTTTTCATTCTGATAAAGTCTTAAAGAGGGACTGAAATTACAATACTAACTCTAACTGACATCTGTGAAGCCTCTACTATACATATTATAGATAGCTGGGGTGTGACTCCAACTACCACAAATCAATACATATGAGTAAGAAACTAAAGTACATAAATAACATCTAACTAAATTCCCCGAAGTAGGAGGACTCATCATATGCTGGGAGGAATCTGTAAATTGCCTGAATAGGGTATGCCTGATACAACTCATACCTACATTATGCGACAATGTAGCATATAGACATATATGTGGATCAGTATTTTGAGAATGTGCTGAGTATATTGGGGTTAAATGCATAAGTAAAATATTATCTCATCATCATTATTTGTAAAATAATGCATGCTGAATGTAAATGACTCACATAAGTTGGAATATCTTAAATACTGAAATATGTAGCAATAAGAAGCAAAACACACTTTATAAATATCATGAGCCATAACATTTATTTCTAAAAGATGTACTTGTATTTTCTCTTTAAATCATACTGTTTAAGTGTAGAAATGACTCACTATTAAATCTGAAATTTAAAAGCTGGAATAAGTAACTATAATCTTTCTGTAATGTATAATCTGAAATAAAGTTGTGAGCCTTTACACTTTGTTTTCTAAAAGTGTTTCTGTTATTCTTTTATACTAGAGAAAATACTTTGTCTTAATGGTTTAGAAATATGAAAACTTATTCTGCATGGGAAAATGCTTTATCTTAAAGGGAAATACTTTCTAATAGCTTTAGGGAGGTTTTTCAAACCGACATAAATGATGTGATCATTCTTGGATTCCAATGTATCGTCTTCCTAAGGAGTAATCCTAACATTGGGGAGAGGAGTCATACTCATGCCAGGTAGTATAACCTATCTTAGTGATCATATATCTGTCATCCACGTAGAAGTGAGAATAATCTGAATCCTATGGTGGCACGTAGTTCTGGTGTTTGATACTGTAGTAACGTACCCAGCTTGGGGCTAAATACTACTCCCATTAAATATGTATGCTCATTCTTATGGAAATCCACTTTTAAAATAGTATAATTGTTTATAATGAAAATCAACTATATATCTGTAAAACTAAATCTGTAATCTGAATCTATAAAGTGAATTTCATATCTATTCTTGAGACCAAAAGGTCAAATCTTTATGAATAATCTAAAAAGAATCTAGTCATAAAATGCTCATAGCACAATCAATCTTGAAATAGCAATACCCATTAGGGCTTAATGACCCATTCTTCAAAGTCATGCAAAATCATAGAAAAACATCATGCTCAATATGGTTCTTGAAAATACTTCAACAATAACAAAATAATAAAATTAAGAATCTCAATATCAATCTTAAACTCCATTGGAAAAATCTGGAAAATTGCATTGTACACATAATTATATGAAAATAGTCATACAATATAACATTTAATAACTTAAAATAACATAATCTTGTAAATAACAATAATGGGTATAAACCCTAACTTGAATTTCATGGGAAATCATATAAAAAATCAGCAAAATTGGAATTAAAATAAGTTTTAGGCACAAGGACGAAAGGATTGTCCTTGTTCATTAACCCACATACCTTGGATGAATAACTAGATGAAGAAGCTTGGTTTTGAAGATCCTATTCGCGTTCTTGAAGATTGATTCTTGAGTATCTTTACTTGGGAACCCTCAATCTAAAACTTTCTTCGAGTAACAATTGAGGATCTAAACTTCTTAAAGGAGGATCTTTGGAGTTCTTAGGGTATTGCTTGAGAGAACAGTAATGAAAATAAACCTAATGTGCTTAAAAGAGGCTTAAATCTTGTGTTTGGATAGATTGGGGTGGGTAAAATGACTCATTTACCCTTAAAAATGTGGAATAATATTGCAGAAATTACCTGGACCAGATTGTCTTGGGTGCCGCAGCCTATTGAACGCCTCTCTTGGCGAGGCACCGCGGCCTCCATCGCGGGCTCCCCCTGCACCGTACTATGCATGGCGCCGCAGTTTAATCGCCCTAAGCTACTATTTTTGAGTTTCAAACACGCCCTTATGCTTGTCCCAAAGTTCTGAAACTCACCTGAGATGTACTATTTACTTCCCCGATCGTGAATCAACTTAAAAATTAACTTTCATAGGTCGGGAAGGTCGTAAATAAGTTCCTCAAAGTTTGAGGGCTTTAGAAAAGACTAAGCTGAAAATTTTCCAAGTTTGAGACCTCTTTTGGTATGCTTTAAGGGACTTAGATGACGAGGATTTTTGCGGGGTCTTACAATATCTCCCCCTTGGGAATATTCATCCTCGAATGAGTCCGATTTGATAGAAGTACTAGGAAAAGGTTGAGATGATATACATGATACTTACGAACTGAATCATGACTTAATATCTGAATCTGAAATTGATGCATGATGAATGTACCGAGCTGAATTTCACCATTTACCTAGGTGCGAACAAACTACCTTTTGAAATGGTCATACTCACGAACTTGCGGGTAGTGAGACTTGACTAAATCAAAATATGGAAAGCTATAAAAATTTGTCTGCTTGACTGTCAAACTGGATTGCAGGCTATACGGACTGAATCATACTGAATGCTCATACCCTGATGAAGTATTTCTTCAAAAAATTTCTAAGAAACTCTAACAATGTTAGGGACTAAAGTACTTTGGGCATGATCTGAACAAAACATCTAAATAAGGAATTACAACATTGATATCGCTCTGTAGCATGGAACATAAACTTATAAATCATAAGCTAGGGTAGAATTTTTGGGGCTTAAGAAATGCAACTTCATAATTTCAAGCTTAGCAACACTTGGCAAATACTCTATCAACTATAATATTCCCTTAAAATACCATACTTGTTTGATTTATCTTATAATTCTCACAAGGCATTAATAAATATGTCTAATAAAGTTTAAACTAAACTAAATCCTCTTATCAAGGTCAAGCCTAACTCGGAATCACGAGGTACTGCCCATATCCTCATAATACTAGCGTGAACCATGGATTTAATACCCAAAGCATGGTCATAACTACTCACTCAAGGAAGATTTTTCTTATCTCTTTTAACAACTAAATTCTACCTCTTACTAGAAATTCATTAATGCACAACACAACTATCCCCTTATATACCAATATGACGTCCAAGCCTATCTTCATAACCATGTATGCACTTCTAAACAAATACCCATAAGAGCATCTTTCTCATATTCTCTAATACCTCTATCAATAATAACTTTCATGCATTATCCAATTCTTAGAAAGACACACATAAATATTCTCAACTAACCAACTCATACACAAAATCTTCTCCTCAATATTCCTTCATTTATAGACCTACATAAATCAAGCATACTACAATCTTCCCAAACATAACACACAAAAGTACTCATCATCACTACTAGAATATGGAATTCTGCCCATGTTACTCATTCTATCGTCTCCCCCTTAGGTTTAAGCCATCACTCTAAGTCCATGGAACCCTTTTCTATACCATAAACTAAACTACACTCACTGCACTCTAGAGTATGGAAAAATACACACAATAATTAACATACTCTATAAGACTATACCTGAAAGAGTAAATACCCATTTCCAATACCTTCCTCCCAGATACAACTTTATCTTTCTATATCCCCACTAGTCATCATGTAATATATTGAACACTTACTAACTTAGAATCTTCATGAGTATCACTTCATCCTGAGTTGACACCATCTAGAGGTTCAACTCTTATTTCTATTTTCTTAATCTTCAAGGATTCAAACTTATATTCTAACACTTAATACGGATATCATCAACCTTTAATAAACCATACTACTTCCTTCATACTCTTCTACTACCGCATAATATCACATCTCTGAACTTCTATTTTTCTCTGAACCATGAGAATCAAGATCATACCAAAAAGGCTCAACATTGTCTACCCATAACTCCTTAACTTTGCTATTAAGAACATCATATACAATATAACTAGTCTCCTTCCTCTTAACAACTCAACAGAACTACTAACCACACATAACATGTAATAACCATAGAAATAATGCACTCCCATATCACCTTGGCCATACTTCTTCACCGTACATACATCACCATACTTAATTTCGAATTAAAATAGACTCAAACACTTTTACATACTGTTCAATCCTACAAGATCACTTCCATATAACTAGTATCACTAGCTAAGAAATCATCACATCCACCTTGATGACCATCAACTGTTCAAACTTAATGTCTAGTGCTAAGCATAATTTAACAACCCACCTTACATATTATCGTTACTTGAAAGCAATAAAATAAAGCATCAAGAAACACTAGTCCACTAGAACTTCATAACATCAATAATCGATTATAATCATATGGCCTATCTTATCATTATCCATTAACACATCCTCCTTCCACACATCATTACCATTTACCCTTCTATACATCTAATTTCTAGCATAGCTCTATAAGTTTCAGTTAAGCTCCTTTTTGCAACCTCAAGGGAAGCTTAAATTAATGATATTAAACCACCATACATTTCATTAATATCCTATACTTTTCAATCAAAATAAATACCATCTATGAATTCTTCCATACTTCAAGCAAACAACAATTCATCTTAACTAATAACTCCCTCTCTATCCTCCACCAAGCTAACACACAAGAACATATCACCTTAACACAACTTAATAACATGTATAGTTTACCTCTATGCTTTCGATCAATCGTCATTCCAACTTTTTCTTGTCACTACTCTTCTATACCCATACTTCAAAAAATAATAAGGTTCTACTTTTCATAAATCATAACACTAAAGTTCATAATATCCATTGAATGCACAATATATTAATAGTCTAGGTTCATACTATCTCCTCTCATGAGTATTAACTATATTTAAAAGGATCAATGGGCAATCTGAATACATATAGAATTTTGTCTCAATCAAACAACTCATAAGGATGAGAACATAAACTTTCAACTTAAAGAACTTAACACACTAGGGATCTCCTCTCAAGCCCCTTGTGTGACTTCTGAAGTTTCTGCTAGTAAATCTATGAGTATTGTCTGGAGAGGAATTGGAACTTGCTAATTATGTTATCTCAAGAATAAAATATAGATGATGAATTTTGGGGTAACACATGAATAGATAGAAGATTATGAGAAAACAACTTTACTGCATGATCTATAGTAGGAAAGAAAGAAAACTTATCTTACATGCCTCGTAGCCTATCAAAGAAAATTACAGACCTCTTCGTACCATTCTACAAGACTCTACTAGACAAGGATTCATAGACACCCTAGTACACTTGAACCTTGTGCTTTTATACCAAGTTTGTAATGATTCAAAAATCTGTTCTGAGACATGACACAGTTCTTAGGACCACAAGTGATCCCAAGTTTACCCATGAACTGGCATACTGCTAAGAAACTGATAAAATATAAAATAAATAATGAGTTTGCTATGCGGAAAAAGAATAATGATGGAATCTGTGAAAATATAATACTAATACAATTTTACATTCTGATAAAGTCTGAAAAGAGGGACTGAAATTACAAAACTAACTCTAACTGACATCTGTGAAGCCTCTACTATAATGAATATATATAGCTGGGGCGTGACTCCAACTACCACTAATCAATACATATGCGTAAGAAAGTAATGTACATAAATAACATCTAACTAAAGTACCCAAAGTAGGAGGACTCATCATTTATTGGCTGAAATCTGCAAACTGTCTGAATAGGGTATGCGTGCTACAACTCATACCTATATTATGAGACAATGTAGCACATAGACATATATGTGGATCAGTATTTTGAGGATGTGCTGAGTATTTGGTGGTTAAATGAATAATTAAAATATCATCTCATCATTATAATTTGTCAAACAATGCATGCTAAAGATAAATGACTCACATAAGCTGGAATATCTGAAGTACCAAAATATGTAGCAATAAGAAGAAAAACACACTTTATAAATCTCATGATCCATAACATTTAGTTCTAAAAGTTGTACTTATATTCTCTCTTTAAATCATACTGCCTAAGTGTAGAAAGAACTCACTCTTAAATCTGAAATCTGAAATCTGAAAGCTGGAATCTATAACTATAATCTTTTTGTAAAGCATAATCTGAAATAAATTTTTGAGCCTTTACACATAGTTTCTAAAAGATTTTATGTTATTCTTTTGTACTCAAGAAAATAATTTATCTTAAGGGTTTAGAAATATGAAAACTTATTCTGCATGGGGAAATGTTTTATCTGAAAGGGAAATACTTTCTAAAGGCTTTAGGGAGGTTCTTCTAACAGAAATAAATCATGTGAGCATTCATTGAGTCCAACGTTTCATCTTTCTAATGAAGAATACTCACGTTGGGGAGATAAGTAATACTCTTGAAAAAGAGTATAACCTATCTAAGTGATCACATATCTGTCATCCACGTAGAAGATAGAATAATCTGAATTCTATGGTGGAACGAGTTATGAGTTATGAGACCATAGTAATATACCCGTGTCGGTGCTAAATACTACTCCTAGTAAATCTGTACGCTCATTCTGATGGAAATCCCTTTTTAAAATAGTATAATGGTTTATAATGAAAATCAATTGTATATGTTTATAACTAAATTTGTCATCTGAATATGTAAATTGGATTTCATATCTATTCTTGAGATAGAAAGGTCAAATATTTATCAATAATTTTAAAAGAATCTAGTCATAAAGTGCTCATAGCACAATCAATCTTGAAATAGTAATTCTCATTAGGGCTTAATAACCCATGCTTCAAAATTATGCCAAAACATAGAAAAACTTCATTCTCAATATGCTTCCTAAAAATACTTCAACAATATCAAAATAATAAAATCTAGAATCTCAATATCATGCTAAAACTCCATTGCAAAAATCTGGAAAATCACATTATACACATAATTATATGAAAATAGTCATGCAATTAAACATTCAATCACTTGAAATCTCATAATCTTGTAAATAACAATAATGGGTAAAAACCCTAACTTGAATTACATGGGAAATCATATAAAAATTTAGTAAAATTTGAATTAAAATAAGTTTTTGGCACAAGGACGAGAGGATTGTCCTTGTTCATAACTCCACATACCTTGGATGAAGAACTAGATGGAGATGGTTTGTTTTGAAGATCCTATTCTCGTTCTTGAAGATGGATTCTTGAGTATCTTTACTTGGGAACCCTCAATCTAAAACTTTCTTAGAGTAACAATGGAGGATCTAAACATCTTGGAGGAGGAGCTTTGGAGTTCTTAGGGTATGAAAAGTAATGAAAATAAGACTAATGTGCTTAGAAGAGTCTTAAATCTTTATGTTTGGACGGAATGGGGTGGGGCAAAATGACTCATTTACCATTAACAATGATGAAAAAACTACAGAAATTACCCGAACCGGAAAGGAAAGGGAATCGTGGGCTCTGGAATGCCTCTCTGGGCGAGCACCTCGGTCTCCATCGCAGTCTCCCCCAACACCAGACTAGGCAGGGAACCATGGGTTAATCGCCCTGAGCTGTTGTTTTGGAGTTTCAAACATTCCCTTACGCTTGTTCAAAAATTTCGAAGCTCACCTGAGATGTACTATTGACTTCCCCGATCGTAAATCAACTTAAAAATTAACTTTCGGAGGTTGGGAAGTTCATAAATAAATTCCTCAAAATTTGAGGGCTTTAGAAAATACTAAGTCCTAACACTTAGCTAAAAAATTTCTAAGTCTGAGACCTCTTTTGCCATGCTTTAAGGGACTTGGATGATGAGGATTTTTGCGGGGTTTTCGGGGTCTTACAGTTAGTCGATTAGTGATTAACTTAATGTCCTAGTGTTTTTTTATTTTTAAGCTTATATAAGAGTTGCACATTTCATTGATTCAACATATAAAAAATATGAGATTTCAGCACACATCTAGTACTCTAACTTTTAGCCTTTTTTTTTATGTTTTTGCTGTATTTTTTTCCCAATATCTCTGGTATTAGAGCCATAGCAGGTAGAAACAATCTATTGGATATGATAAAACTAATCATTCCCATATTCATGGGAGAAAGCTACAAATTTTGGAGTAATCATATGAAAACTATACTCAAATACAAAATTTTAGGGACTTGGTAGAAAGTGGACTTACAAATCCTAATGATGGAGATAGACTACAAAACAACATGCAAAAAGATTCCAAGGTGTTATTATAGACTGGGAAATTGCCTGCAAAAATATGCTAAGGCGTTGTTATTTATCCAGCAAGCTATCTATGATAATGTTTTTGCACAGATCGTGGCAACAAACACATCAAAGCAAGCTTGGTCCATTCTACCAAAAGAGTTTCAAGACAATTCAAAGATCATTGTGGTGAGACTTGAGTCACTTTGGTATGACATTGAAACCTTTATGATGAAAAATGGAGAATCTATTGCAGAAGTTTTGTCCAGAGTAGTGGAAATTGTAAGAAAAATATGATCCTATGGTGAGAATATTACTGACTAGACTATTGTGAAAAGGATATTGTGAAGATTTAATCCAAAATTTGATCATATGGTTGATGATATAGAAGAGTTTTAGGATATTTCAACATTTTTCTCTGATGACTTGATGGGATATCTTCAAGATCATGAGTTGAGACTCAGTTGATCTACTTAAAAGAATGAAGAGAAGGTAGTCCAAGTGAAGGGGAAACAACTAAATATGGAGAAAACAATGGTCCGACAAGAAGAGGTCGAGGAAGATGAGGATTTTGTGATGGTCAGGTCGTGGTTATAGAAGAGGCAGAGGAAGGAATATTGGGCACAAGCTATCCAATAAGCAAGGTAGAATAAATAATGGCATTAAGTGTTATGACTGTCAGTGCTATGGGCATATAAGGGTTGATTGATGATATAAAGATCAAAAATGGTTGTCGACATAAGTCACAACAAAGTAAAAATATTAGATAACGTCTGATTTGTACCTGATTTAACATACAATTTGTTGGGTGTAGGACAACTAATGAGTAATGGGAATTCACTTTGGTTTGATGATGATACTTTTTTCATTACAAATAAGAATTCAAGCAAAAAATTTTACATCACCATGCCACCAAATAAGATATTTATGCTGGATGTTTCTAATATTGAAATTTTTTCTCTAGTTTCAACTGAAAAAGATGTGTCACGACCCAAAACATGTCCATGGTCGTGAAAGGCATCCCAAACCAATGTAGACTTGAGATAACCCCTTAAAATTATATCATAAGCATTGTCATATCTAACATAGAAGAAATAAGCCCATAGGGAATGAAATTCAAAACTTTAGACAAAGTACTATTAATATCTTAAGAATATAATCCAAAAAATTACCCAACACCGTCTATGAAGATTCTAATTTTATGAATAACTTCAAAGTCAGGACATGGACCTGACTAGATCGTAAAACCATGAGTTGATAAAATAGAAAAATAAATAGAAAGTATAAAATGTCTTTTAGATGATGGAGGGTTCAACACTTATCACCGGTTATCCAACAGAATGTAAGAATGTGCTAGTGTTGTATTGAATCATGGGAAAACTACCTCTGAACCTATATCATAAAATGATCTAGCATTTTGGGACGGTCAGTAAGGTGAGTACTGGTACGCAACCCAGATAAAGAGAAACAAACATTTATAAACCAAGACATAACTCATATTAATCATCCATAATAACAATATAGTAAGGGATCGGGGACATGGGAAATAAAGACATGGACATTTAAAACATAATCCTAAACTATGTAGTTTTTCGTCAACACAAAGTAAGCCATGGGCTATATGGGTTTGATACTCCCCCACTAATGGAGCCTCAATCCATGTTTGCCGCAACAACTGAGATTACGCTAAGATAAGCAATAGTATAGATTTACCATATTATCCTCGTGTTAAGGAAACCATTCGTTGTCCAATTATGGTAGGATATCCCTATGTTTGCAAAATATTGGTTTCAGGCATTGGTCAGAAGGACATATTCCTTATTAGTGAAACAACACAATTCTCTTTAAAGCCCAATTAAAGATTTTCATAACCCTTTTTTCCATGGAGTCTTTCATTAAAGCATTTCCATATTTGTAACATCATATAAAGTCTTCCAAGCCATCCATAACATGCCAAATTATTTCCATATAATATTTCAGGCTCCCGAATTTCGTCTTTAAATTCATAAACTTAGCACCCAAGGGCTTTCAAAGCCATTTAACCTTTCATCATATTTTTATGCCATACATTATTCAAAATATGGATTAAACACCATAATTCCCATGAAAATAAAGTTTAAGATGGGTTAAGGTTCATATTTTCGTCATGCACAATCTTAAAAGGTGTGAATCTATGTTAACAGTTTAATCATTTTTAAATAATATATTTAAGGATCAAAATCTATTAATAATTCTTAAGAAAAACCCATAAAATAAGAAGAAAAATCAATATAAGGCTTTTCCAAACAATCCCCTCAACCCTAGTTTTGAATTACCAATTAAAATATACATAAGAATAGTTGAAATCAATACTTTATGATAATAATAGTATAAGGGAGTGTTCAATATGCATTTTAGATGTATAGAGATTGAATATGAGCCTTGAATCTTGAATCCTAGGTGTTCTTGCCTCATAGAATATTCTGGGTTAGAAGGATGAGTTTTTATTTGTATTATTTTAGAAAAGGTCGTAACTGATTATCCAAAATGGGTATTAAGAATATAAGGGTCCCACTTCATAAGAAAAATGATCAAAATGTCGTTATTATTACCCATAAAAAAATTCCCAAAGATGTGGATTAGATCCACAACTCATGGGTCCAACCCGTGGAAATCATATAGGTTTTTTGACAATATAACTTGACTCACAATCGGATTCCAGGGTCTGTGGGTTGGCCTCACAGGTAATGGGTTAGAGGTGTGGAAATTAGACCAATATTTCAGATTTCAAGATTTGATTTAGTTCTTGATTTTATAGGGAGTGGGTTAGACTCACGGGTCATGGGTCACTAACAACTTTGATAGGGCTTTAGTAAAATATCCATAACTTCTTACTCCCACTTCGGATTATGGCAAAACTTGATATGTTGGTAAGATAATTAAATTATATATTATTTTTTGGGTCTTGAGCTCAATAATACTTCATAATATAGGAGTTATGCTGTCTTGAATATGAATGAATAAAGATACTTCCTGAGAAATCAATCAGTAAGGGTGGTTTTGACTTGGGTATGAGCCCGGGGTTACTTGAGGCCATAATATGTGCATAAATCACTTCTAATACTTTAAAAACATGAAGTCTAGTTTTAAATGTACTTGTAATTTATACAACATTATGTGCCTGAAGGTTCTAAAATTTTTGAGGTTTTACATTTTTCCGTTTGGGATCATTCATCCTCGAATAAGAACTTAGCACGAGGCAATAAAGAACGTAGGACTTAAAACATGAAAGAAAGTTAATTGAGGGTAAGCATAGGATTCGTACCTCAAGAAATATCATCCAAATATGTAAATAAGGAGGGATATCTAGCTTTCATGTCCACCTCTGATTCCTAAGTAGCTTCCTCCACTCTTTAATTTCTCCACAATACCTTTACCAAAACTATCTTCTTGCTTCTCAACTTGTGAAATTGTCCATATAGGATTTTGATAGGAAATTCTACGTAAGATAAGGAATACATCATACCAATATCCTCTATGTGTATTACCAAGGAAGGGATCACCCACACATTTCTTGAGCATTGACATATAAAACACAAAATGAACTGATGATAAGCTTATCGGTAAGTCCAATTCCAAAGCAACATTTACATCTCCTTTTAGAATCTGGTTTGGAACAATATATCAAGTACTGAGCTTCCTCTTTTTCCCAAACTTCATAGCTTCATTCGTAGTTGAGACTTTCAGTAATACCCAATTGCCAACCTCGAATTCTACCTCTCTTTGTCTCATATCTGAATAAGACTTTTGGCATAGTTGAGAGGTTTTAAGTCTCTCTCAGATAATTTTGACTTTCTCCATCACTTGATGTACAAGATAAAGACAAAAAATCTAGTCTCACCCATCTTATATTATATAATCGGAGACCTAAACCTTCTACCACAAAGAGCTTCAAAAGGATTCATTTGTATGCTGGAGTGATAACTATTAATATAGGCGAACTCAATAAGTGGCAAGTAATCCACACAACTACTCTTAAATCAAATCACACAGGCCCTTAGGATATCTTTTAAAATATGAACAGTATGCTCCACTTGCCCATCCATTTTAGGGTGGTAACCGGTGCTAAGATTCACCTGAGTCTCCAATCCTTTCTAAATATACCACCAAAATTGAGAAGAAAGTTACATACCTTGGTCAAATATGATAGACATTGACTCCCAATGCACATTAAATATCTCCTGAATGTACAAGTTTGCATAATCCTTTCTCGAGTAATTAGTCCTTACAAGGAGAAAAAAGATGGACTTGGTCATTCTATCAACAATGACACAAATTGAATCATACTGGTTTTGGGAGCGCAGAAGATCAGTTACAAAATCCATGTTAATCATCTCTCATTTCTACATGCGTAAAACTATCTCTTAGGAGGTCCACTTTGTCTCAAATATTCGACCTTGACTTGTTAACAATTCCAACACTTGGCAAAAAAATCAGCTATATCTATCTTCATGTTATTCCAATAATGCATCTCCTTTAAATCATTACATATTTTTGTTGAACCGGGATGAACCTTATAATTAGACAAATGATCTTCAATCAAAATCCTTTCTCGCATAACATCTACATTGAGGACACATAATCTCCCTAAAGACCTTAGGGCACCATCTCCTCTAATTTCAAAATCCACAACTTTTTGTCGGCTGATATCTTTATTGATTTGCATAAGTATGGGATCATGAATCTGTTTCTCCTTAACTTCATCCCCAAGAGATTAATTTTCCACTTTATAGACAACTACACCTCCATCGTCGGAGTCCAAAAGTCAAACTCCTAAACTAGTTAGTCGATGGATGTCTTTCACCAAACCTCTTCCCTCCTTCTTAACACGAGAGATAATCCTCATAGAAAACCTACTAAGAGCATCAACATCAACATTAGATTCCCCAGGGTTGAAGTGTAATCTCATGTCATAGTCATTCAATAATTCGAGCTACCTATTTTTCTTAAGGTTCAATTCTTTCTGGGTGAATACATAATGCAGGATTTTATGATGTCAGTAGATGTCCAAATGCAATTCATTTGAATTGTGATGCCAAATTTTCATGAAAAAATCACTTCTGCTTACTCAAGATCATGATACGAGTAATTTCCTCATGAACCGTAAGTTGCTTGGAAACATAAGCTATAACTTTTATCTGCTGCATTAGTACACATGAAAGTCCCACCTGAGATGTATCACAATACACAAAAAACCCTTTAGTACCTTTAGGAAGTGTTAACAGAGGGCTAGTAGTCAAGCGATCCTTTAATTTTACAAATTTGCCCTCACAAGAGTCAGAACATGGAAACTTTACTTTCTTCTGAGTCAAGCTCATAAGTGAAGCACATATAGATGTAATATTTTCTCAAATATTATAGAATATCCTAATATACCCAAGAAGATCCTAATCTCAGTTGGAATCGTGGGTCTAGTACATTTCTTCACCACCTCAATCTTTTGGGTATCAACTTTAATCCCGTCAGTAGAAACAACATTCCCAAGAAATGTCAAAAAACTCAACCAAAATTTACAATTAGAAAATTTTTCATACACTCCTAATACTTAAGTGTTTGTAGTACAATTCAGAGGTGATTGGCATGATCTTCCTAACTTTTTAGTACAAAAAAATATCATCAATAAAGACTATGACAAACAAATCTAGAAAATGTCTAAACACCCTGTTAATAATGTCCATGAAAGCAGTAAGAGCATTAGTCAATCCAAATGAAATGACTAAGAATTCATACTAGCCATAATGTGTTCAAAAAGAAGTCTTAGGAATATCAACTTCCCTAATTTTTAACTGATTTTAACTCGTATAGAGATCTATTTTAGAGAAACATTTAACACTATAAAACTAGTCAAATAGATCATTAATTCTAGAAAGAGGGTACTTATTTTTCACCAAGGCTTTATTTAGTTGGAGGTAGTGTATGCACATACGACGGGATCCATCTTTATTTTGCATGAAAAGCACAGGAGCACCCCAAGAAAAAACACTAGGATGGATAAAACTTTTATTAAAGAGGTATTTTAGCTATTTCTTTAACTCTTTGAGATCTATAGGAGCCATTTTATATGGTGGAATGCAGATGGGATGAATATCAGGAAAAAGGTATATCCCAAAATCTCCCCCTATCAAGAGAAATCAGACTTCAAGAAACTCATTAACCATAAGAACATACTACAAGGAGAACCTCTCATAGTTAGAATCCTTGAATCAAACCAAATGATACAAATACTCTTTTGATATCAACTTCTCGGAACTAAGATAAGAAATAATCTTTCCCTTAGGTGCTACTGATCTCCCCTCCCATTCTATCAATGGTTCACTAGGAAAATGAAAAGTGACTTTTACTATTCTACAATACGTGGTAGCATAGTATGAGTAAAGCCAATACATCCTAAAGATTACATCAAAATATACTATATCAAGAAGTATCATATCTACCACCATATCCCAATAAAGAATAGATGCAACACAACCCCTATTGATTCTCCTTGCAATAATTCCCAGACCAATAAGGGTAGATACTGAAAAAGGGTCAAAAATACTTTTCGCAACATAAACATAATGTACAACCACATTAGGAGACACATAGGATAGGATGGAACCGGGATCATACAATACATAAACACGAGGGAAGAAAATCTATAACATAATCGTGACAATATCTGAAGATGCCTCAGAATTAAAATGAGTAGACAATGCATAGAGATGATTACAACGATTTCCTATCCCTGAACTTGCAACCTTTGTACTAGGAGCCAAAAAAGTAGGAGAAAGGGCCTTGCTATCCCTTTATGCACCCTAGATATAGGGCAGTCCCATTGCATAAAACCGGGCTGACCAATACCATAGCACAAATTTTATACTAAATTACAAAAGCCACAGTGAAGCATTCCACAAGTGCACCAAGGAGGGTAAAATGGCATCGACTGAGATACACCCGCCTAAGACTGGGCAATTTGTATCACAGGGCCACTGCTAGGCTAGAATCACTAATCAATTGGAGGTTTTTGGACTTAGCACTAGCATATGGATGATAATTATCCTAATATTTCTTCTTAAACCACTGTATGCCCTCTTTCTTAATAAGTTTCTGACTTGCATCCTGATCTTTATGATTAGCCATGTTACTCTGCCTCTTCATACTTCTTTTTCTCATTATCCACTTATTGCATATAAACTAACAACCTTGATATTCAAATATTGTTATCTAGAATGGCATCCTTACACTCGAGTACTAAATCACTAGAAAGGCATGAAGAAAACTTCCTCACTTATATCTCACGTTAGACATGATCTCGGAGGTGTAACAAGATAACTAAGTAAAATTCATAACATACTCCATCACACTCATCTTTCCCTTCTTCAAATTAACAAACTCCTCAGTCTTGGCCTCTTTTAGCTCTTGTGGGAAGAAGTGATTGAGAAAGCCATCAAAAAATTCCTCCCAAATAGAAGGTTTGGAATCACCACCCCTAATTACCTCCTTTTCATCATACCATTGATAAGGCATCCCTTTTAGCTAGTAAGCCACAAACTCTACCCCTCAGTATCACTAGCATACATCTCCCTAAAGATTATCTATATTTTTTCAATAAAATCTTGGGGTCCTCCTAATTTTTGTAGCCAATGATGTTAGGGGGTTCAGCTACCTAAACTAGCCAACTCAAGTAAAATTTAACAAATTATTACCATGACAACACTGTCTGATCTATATGAAAATGACGATATAATCTGAGCTAGTACTTGAATAACCTGTCTAAACTCAACATTTAAACCCTCTCTTTATGGAGATTAGGTACAAGCAATGAAGGTCTTAGGATACTTAGGAGGATAGGTTAGGGATATTTCAACCACATGAGGAGCAATGGAATTAGAAGAGCAGGCTCCATACTGGGCTTTCATCCCATGGGTAAGGTGGACCTCTTTAGCATTTGCCTCTATAGGTATGGAGTCTTTAGTTGAATTACTTTTTTGCATTAGATTTACAAGGAGGCAGGATATGAAATGCAAGAAAGTGAAGAGTTTAAAAAAATCTTTGAAACTAGACTGTATAACATGAACTAGAACATGAAAAAAGGGAAACATTTCTAAATACCTCATAGCCTCTCTCTTATAAGTATGGCATTCTACACACCCATAAAAAGGATTTTGCTCGACACGACTTCATAGACACCTTGGGACCCTAATTTGTCCTCTAATGCCATGTTTATCACAACCTAAATGATGGCCCTAGTTGTGATGGGCATCTTAAACCAATAAAGGCCAGAGATGACCCCTTAGCATTTTATCATAAGCATAGTCATATCAAACATTGTGGAAACAAGTCTATAAGCAAAAATTTATAACTTTAAATAAAGTAATATAAATTTATTAAGAACATAATCAAAATAGTTATCTAACACCATCGACGAAGACTCTAACTTTATGAATAGATCCTAACTCAGAACATGGCCTCAACAATACCATAAAAAACATGAAATGATAAAATAGAAACATAAGTAGAAAGTACAAATACATTTCGAGTGATGGAGGGTTCACCACTTATAATTAGTTGTACAAGAAAGAGTATGAATGCTGTAGTGCTATGTAGAATGACAGAAAAATGCCTCCAAATCTACATCATGAATTAATTTAATATCCAAGATTGGTCAGTACGGCGAGTACTGGCATGCAACCCTGGGAAAGGGAAATAAACATTTTATAAAGCAAGTTATAACTTATTTTCTTCATCCATAATAACAATAATGTAATGGACTGGGGACATGGGACATAAATACATAGCGATTTAAAAATTAATCCTGAACATCGTAGTTTTTCAGCGACACCAAGTAACCCATGGGCTATAAGGGTCTGGTAAGTCCCAACTGGCAGGGCCTAAGTGCATATTTGTTACAACTACTAATATTAAGATAAAATCACCACTATACTAGAGCTACCATATTAATATCTTTTTAAGGACACCATTCGTTGTCCAATTATTGTATGAAATCCCTATGTCTCCAAAATAGGTTTCGGGCACTGGTCATGAGTATGTACAACAATTAAGGTATGACATCCCTATGTTGCTAAAATAAGTTTCGGGTATTGGACACGAGGACACACGCCTTTTTGGTAAAACTACATAATTCCCTTTCAAGCCCAATTAAAATATTTTCAAACCCCTTTTTTCATGGATTCTTTCATTAAGTAGTTCCCACATTGATATCGTCATACCATTAATTGTAATCCATCCATAACATGGGAAATAATTTTTTTATAATATTTTATGCTCTCGAAGTCCATCTTTAAATTCAAAAACTGAGCCCCCAAGGGTTTTCAAAGTCATTTAACCTATCAATATTTTGTATCCCATACATTATTCAAAAGATGGAGTAAACACCATAATTCCCCTGAAAAATAGTTTTAAAATGAGTACCATACTTTCATCATGCCCAATCTTAAAAGTTGTGAATCTATTGTAATGACCATTCTGGTCATTTTTCATATTTCCACTTAACTTCGCTGCTCCAAGTCATTTATCACTTATTGGGACTATCAATTTAATTACTGGGAAGTTAATTTATCTTTAGAGATAATTCCCTATTTTGAAGACTTTGCTGGTTCAAAATGGCCACTGAGTGAAAACTTTATTGAAAAGATCTTGAATTCAAATTCCAACTGTTTCAGTAGATCCGCAATATTTATTCTAGTATAGGTAGACCTTTAGTTCGGGTCCCAAAGAACCCGAGATCATTTTGTCCTATTGGATGGAAAATGGGGAAAATGGGGTACGGTGTGGGACCCATATTTGGTCGAAATGTTCTCAGATGGAAAATATGACTTTTTCATCATGTCCAAAATGTCTATTTTAGCCTAAGGGGACCCTTAGTTTAGGTCCCAAGGTTCCCATACTTATTTTGAGTTGTTGAACAGATTTTATGAAAAATGGAACTATAGGTGTGGTCCCCACGTTTTCTCAAAACAATATCTTATGAAACTTTTGATGATTCCAATTGAATTGAAATGTGGTTTACACTAAAATTTCACTATTTTATCATGTTATTTTGGTTTTGAATGAGTTTCGAGGGTCAAAAATAATTTTTTAACTCTGCTATCAGGGAGATGCCGCATCTCTTCGCTGAGGGGGTGGGAGTGGGGGTCTATAAATAGACCCCAAGGTCAATAATTTAAGCATTTTCCCTTTATCTTTTAGACCCTAAAACTCTGAATGAGTTTCAAAACTCAAAATTGAGTCTTTCGAGTGACTAAGGAGCTTGATAAAAATCTTTTATCTTGATTATCATTCAGATTAAGGTAAAATTTCATCACTTTATTGGTGAATTTCTTAGTTCATGACCAAAACCTCAATAAATCTTAGGACTTAATTTATCCCCAAATTTGGTTTGGTTTCACCCATTAATTGAGGGTTATTATTCCTTGGTGATGTATAAGCATTGGGTTGACCTCAAAAATGCAATTTTTCGTACGTAGGACCCACTTGAAGTTTTTGGTGCTGTTTGGGAACGGAAGAACAATAGTGTAATATGGGTGTCATTAAACTCATATTGATAAGTAGATTATATTTTTTGATAGCATGATGACATTTTATTGATTGTGAAGTAAAGGTGAGAATGTGGTGTATGATATGAGGTTTTGTAGTTCGGCGTTGAGGTAGGTTTCTACCTACTCTTCTTCGAAGATGATGTGTGTTAAGTATGGAATGTGAATATGAATGTTAGGATTGATTATGAATAAAATAGCCTAGTATTAATTATTTATGTTTGGGGAATTAGATGATGGTTTCAGACTAGTAAGGTGGAATATTTATGACCCTTTTAGAATCCTATTTCCTTTTTCTTAGATTAAGCTAATTCATAGCATGGATATGATAATATGCTATGTTTGGATGTGGTTTATGTTTTGGAATCATGGTTAATACTCTTAACCTTATTTGGGCTATTTTTAATGATCTTGAAACCGTAATTTGGATAGTGTTGGCTTGAATTCCAATGTTCCTAGGTAAAGTTCATATCTTTGGATTGGTTATGGCTTACATGACCTCTACAAGTTAAACTATATATCTTATCCTAGTTTGGTGCATAGTTTTCCTAATAATGGAAATTAAGGATTCAAAGTGGGATCTTGACCCACCCTAAGCTTTGATTCATATAGTTCCATTGAAGACCTTAAATGCTTATTAAACGCTTAGGAAATGTCCTTGGGAGCATGTTGGCTAATCGTGGCAATGAGTTATGGGGATAATATTTGAAGTGATGTGTATTGCTATTAACTATATTATCATTAATGTTATGTGTAGCTATGGATTATGCTATTAATTAAGCCCATGACTATTTTATCATTTAAATTATTGACTAGCCTACTATTTCGGGTGTTAGACTATGATATTACTAATGTTATACTTTTTCCTAGTAACTAAACTAGTGATTATGCTAGAAAGCCCTCTTGTTGCTAATATTATGAGTCATTCTACTAAGGGATCTAGAAGAAATGGTTACTAACTCCATAAGATTATATACTACTAACTATGTTGAACCCGAAAATGCATTGTAATATTCATTTTATATGCATTCATATATCTATGGATAAATTGGCCTTGATGACGAATGACGGGTTATGAAGGTATGCTCTTCCTCACTTCTATTTTACTTTATTCCTCATGGGATTTGTCATTTACTTTATCCCTTTAGGGATAGCACTTTACTTTATCCCTTGTAGGGCTTATCTTTTATTATTGGGCCTATAGACATGGTATTCCTCTTTGATATAATAATTGGCCAAGAGAGGTGATTTCCTCATAGTCATGATGTATAACCTATAGATATGAGATGTCTTATAGATGTATAAATGACTCATAGTTATGAGTTATGTTTTATCGATATAGTATGCCTCCTAGATATTAGATTCTTCCTATATGTGAGATGATTATAGATAAGCTACGACTTATAAATATAATTATTGATATGATTTTCAGATATGTTTATGGTCCTAAGGACGTAATTATGATGTTATGATTATTCTTGACATATTATTAGACTGAGGTCCATGTTATGATATTGGTTGGATATCCGGGAAGTATTTATCTTTGTAAAGGATACGGTTTTAGAATATGGATACATATATGTTAATGTTTCTTAGGATTTCATTGATTAAATACTGGTGATGGCATGCGTAGATTCGGTACATTCATGATAATCATATCGTTATTGATGTGATCCTAGATGAAATATGACCTTATAACTGTTTGTCCTAAACAAGGGCTAAAACGCACTTTTTACCATAATAATGGATTTCCTTGCTATAATAACTGCCTACAAAATGGCATATTTATACTATAAAAGAGGTTAAAAATACTATTTAAAGATGTGATCGAGATAGATTTCGGTCCTTGACTTGACACTATTATTTACTTCAGTCGTGAGATATTTCGATCGTTTCTATATTTTTTCCAATGATTTATCTCGAAGATCATTTCGGACAAAAGACTTATGGATTTTCACTCTTTTAGCCATGACTTGAGTCCATGCACCTATTATATATCTATATATATGTAATGATAGTTATGAAGCTATTGATACTCAGCAAGGTCGGAGGACGTTGTTATGATGATGTTGATACCCAATAAGTCCTGAGGATATTGTTACGATAATATTGATACCCGACAAGGTCGAAGTATATAGTTATGATGATATTGATAACCAACAAGGATGGAGGATACTATCATAATGATATTGATACCTTGTAAGGCTGGAGGTCACTATAATGATATGTTGCTTTAAGATGACCTTGTATACATATATATATATGTGTGTGTGTGTATCTAGATATATGTAACTATGTAATTACTGTATATCCCTGTCTTTATTTATTCAGATTGTATATTCATTCCTTGGCCTTGTATATTATAGTATATCCTTCTTTCATTCTCTATTCGTATATTGGTTTGGCACATACGGTATAGTATTGAGACTCATGAGTATGACTGATTAGGATAGTTCATCCTTGAAACATACTTAGTCTTATTATGTTAGTCTTTTCGACATGAATAGAATATGCTATCCTTGTTATGTCATTGGCTTTATTATATGTATGATGGATATTTAGGTGTAGTTTCTATTCTGTTTATATGTAATATAAATCTACTTTATCTTTGGAGCTCAGTTGGTAGTGGCCTATTGAGTACCATTCGTTGGGTCCTCATACTACAATTTTGCAGCCTGTAGATAATTGTGTGGGTTATCATTGTTGGTGTGTATGTCATGCGGAGCAGTCAAGGCTCAGAGACTTAGAGTGAGCTCCTGACGTTCGGAGTATTACTTATCTCTCTCATATGTGTTAGACTAGTCTCTATATTATATTTGGAGATAAGGTATATTAGTGTAATTTATTTCATTTGTTCAACTTTTGTACTCTTTTTATTTTAGAAGATCTTATACTCATACCACAAGGTTTTGAGATTTATTCAGATATTTGATATTTTTTTATATTTATTCTTCATCCTTGCCTTATTCTATTTGATAGTCTATTACTAGTCGTTTTTTACTATGGGTTGACTTCCCTACAGGAAGGTTATAGAAGTCGCTATCATGACCTTGTAAATTGGATCATGACATCCATGTTAACAAGTTCACCATTTTTAAATAATATATGTACAACTTAAAACACTAATAATGCTTAGGAGAAACCCATAAAACAAGAAGAGAAATCTATATAAGGCTTTTCACAGCAACCCCCTCAAACCTAGTTTAAAATTACCAACTAAAACATATACAAGATTAGTTAAAATTCATAGTTTATGATAATCTTAGAAGTAGGGAGTGTTCAATATTACTTTTAGATGAACAAACCTCGAATTTGAGCCTTGAATCTTGAACCCTAGGTGTTCTTTCCCCTTAGAATGTTTTAGGGGAGGAGGAAGAGTTTCTATTCATATTTATTTTTTTAAGGGTCGTAGCTGATACTTCAAAAGGGGTTTTAAGCATATATGCATTGGACCTCATAAGAAAAATGACAAAAATGTCGTAAGCTTGCATAAAAATAATTCCCCAAAACAGGTTCCCACGGCTTGGTCCATGGGCCAGTGATCAAGTCCATGACTCATGGGTCCAATCCATGGAAATCAGAGGGGTTTTATGGCCCTTAGAATCCAACTCAAAACCCAATTCCAAAGGATGTTGGTTGGACTAATTGTCATCCGTCAGAGGTGTGGAAATTATACCAATTTTTTAGCTTTCGGGACCCGACTCACCACTTGATTCCATGGGACATTGGTTAGACTCATCGGTTGTGGGTCAGAGTTGTGGGTCACTGACAACTTTGAGAGGGATTCAGTAAACTGGCTATAAATTTTTACTCCAATGTTAGATTAAGGCCAAATGAGATGGATTCTAAAGCTTATTCAAATATCTTTCATGTGGTGGGCCTTGAGCTCAAAGATACTTCATAATCTAAAAGTTATTCTTGTTTTAATCTAGCTAAGCCAATATAATTCATGAGAAATCAATTATAAGGGAGGTTTTGATTTGGCTATGACTCTGGAGTTACTTGAGGCTTTAATACATGTATAAATCACTTCCAATAATATAAAAACATGAAGTTTGATTCTTACATGTACTTGTAATTTATACAACATTACATGCATGAAGGTTCTAAAATATTTGGGGTGTTATAGGATGACTCAAAGTTGTGTCATTCGAAGTATGATCACCTCATCATAATTGGTTTGAATTAGCTAGGTGATAAATGTATGGTTTATGGACTACCAATAATTGATTTTTTTTAATTGTATGAAGGGTGAACTTATGGAAAACAAACTAGAAAGTATTTTCTTGTTGGAAAGGCTAGGAGGAGTTCAAAGTGTCCCAAATTAATACATGCTGAGTTATGTGTACCTATACATACTGCATCATTTGGTGAGAGCCGTTATTTTCTATTCTTAACTTGTTATTATATTCACATGAGTTGGGTATATTTTTTGGAAAGAAAATCAGAAACATTTCAAAAATTAAAGCACTTCAAAGCAAATGTTGAGAAACAAAGTAGTCTGTCCATCAAAACCTTTGCACTGATAGAGTCGACGAATTCTTGTAACGACCCAAAATGAGGCCCTGGACGAGATGGGTATCCCAAACCATAAAGGATCGAGATCCCTTCTAACTGGAAATCACAAGCATAATTCATATATTATATATATGCAAAAAATAAAATGGAAACTTGGTCATCTTCTTATTTCAATGACAATACCGAAATGTGTTCATAAATCTTCAAAACCATATATTATAAGTCTGCAAAATCTCTACCAAACGGAAAACAACATCTGTCTAAAATTGGGACAAGGCCCGCGGCCAGATCCTTAACAAAAAACAAATGAAATCATCACATAAGAATAAGACGCCTTCAAAAATAAGGGAGGCTCGCCGACTCTGAATATCTGACAATGATCTACTACTTAGTGGGACCCTGGTACTTATCCTCAAATCCTAAAATATAGGGGATTAATACAAATGTACTAGTACATAGAATAATCCAAAAACAAAATACTGTTATATAACGTATGTTAGAGCATTTCATAAAAAGACATGTAATTATAAAACATTTGAAAATACATAATCATAATCAATAGGCTTTAAAACATTTCTGTAAATCTCAACTCAAATCTTTTTCATACATCTGAGATAGGTAGTAAACCCTACATTTGTACAACACCAAGGGTGTCACGACCTGAACTAGGGCCTGGCCGTGACGGACATCCCAAACCATGAAGGCCCGAGCGTCCGACTCTATCTGGTAATCATGCACAATATTCATATAAAAAAAGAATATGCAAAAATATAATCTGATATTGAAACATGGTCATACTATGGATTTAGTTTAACAATAAGGGATGAAATCCGAAATAAACTAAACAATATCTAGAACAATCGGCGAAATCTCTACTACATAATCAAATGAAAACTGTATGAAATTGGGACAAGGCCCCCAGTGGACCTAAATCAAAATAAATAACATAATCTGAAATACATAGGACTTCAGGAATAAAGAAGGCTCACCAACTGCACATATCACTGCTGTCTGAAAACTCTACGGCCTAGTGTAATACCCTAAAAAATCCAAACCAATATTAGAGCCATGTAACAAGCTAATGCATAGTACATCATGGTTCTTTTATAGTTTTATGAGTAAGTTAGATGTATATTAAGGCTTCAAATCACTCCAAGCTATCAGACGAATCAAAACATTCCTTACCGATTGAATTCTTGAGAAGGATATTGGTATAGTCAATTTCAAACGAGCATATCTCTTATTATACTTGGAATTTTTGAGCTCATGACCTATTTAAAGATAGATAATTGAATTTATTTTCCAACTATACCAATTTCTCCTAAATTCGATATTGGAGAAATAATTTATTCCTATTTTACTCCAGCATGTCAGGATGGAAACTGTGTGACAACATTCGTGGTAGCTTACCACATTTGTGATACCCTACCACAAAGGTCGTCAGCCTTAGACAGAAACTAGCTCATGTGTGACGACATTCATGGTAGATTACCATATTTGTGATTCCCTAACATGAAGGTCATCAGTCTTAGGCAGAAACCATCTCCTGTGTGATGACATTCGTGGTAGCTTACCACATTTGTGATGCCTTTCCACGAAGGTCGTCAGCCTTAGGAAGAAATCATCTCCTAAGTGATGAAATTCATGGTATCTTACCACATTTGTGATGCCCTACCACGAAGGTCGTCAGACTTAGGCAGAAACCATCAATTTCAGCTCCTGTGTGACGACATTTTTGATGGCTTACCATACTTTTGACCCCTTGCCACAAATGTCGTCATCTATGATTTTCAGCAACTGGGAATTTATTTCATAAGGATATTTTTGTCTTTTACCTTTACTTCCCACTACTTATAACCCTCAAGGAATGTATTATCTTTCATTCTCTTTAGTTGAAACATCTCAAAAATCTCTCTCATACATATTCAACCATAAGATTAGGGTTTCCTCTCAAGATCATCTCCTTAGGAACAAGAGCATTCTTTCCCAAAGAGGTTAAACCTTAGTCAAGAAAAATCAAGGTCAAGCCTAAGGAATTCTTCAAGAACCTTCAGAAAAATTAGATCTCTTTTAAGATCAAGCTTTAAGGTATGCGTAGTGTTCATCTATGGATTCAATTCATTCATAGAGCTCAAGAATCATGCTTTTAAATGTTATTTTGTAAACTTTTTGTGGTGATATGAGCATGTACTTGTTGATGATTGTTGTTTAAGTTTCAAGATGATAGCTAAAGGTGTTTTCATGGAATATATGTGGTTGTTAGTTGAAAAACACGAACTTTGGGTGGGTTGATATGATGCAAGTATGAAATCCACCTATGTCTTGAAAAATGCATGTAAGGTATATTATAAAATTCCTAGGATGCTAGAAATTCATATTTACATGATTCCATGACATTTATATCACAAGTCCATGTTAGCTATACGCTTCAATATGGATGTCCATGCTATTTATGTATTGTTATTGTTGTGGTTGAAGCATGTATGATAATGGAGAAATGAATTATGTACATGAAATATATCCATGCTTTTTACTACCATGTTTGAGATGTTGAATAAATACATGAGGTATAATACCCCTTACTTATGACAATGAGAATTGTGGACTCCAATCTTATGTCAAGTCAGTCATGTTGTGTTTGTTTCTTTCCATCGAGTCCTGGCGGTATTCGTACTCGAAAATATAGTTGTGTGCATAGAGCCATGTCATGTTTCACGATATACCAAATAAAACCATGATTCAGTAGAATTCAGTCAGTCATGTGACTCAGGAAAACTCAGTAATCTCAGTAGTTCAGTATTCTCAGTAATCTCAGTAATCTCCGTGCTCAGTAACCTCAGTAATCTCAGTAATTCAGTAATCTCAGTGATCTCAGTACTCAGTAATATCTATAACCTCATTATTCAAAGTAAATCTCAGTAACTTTAGTACTCTCAACAAGTCCTCAAAACTCAGTACATTCCGTCAGTTATCGGAATCCAGTAAACTTAGTTTAGCTCCGCTAAACAATACCACTAGTATCAATATAGTTAATCAGTATCAGTTTAGCTAATCAGTTAAGTTCAGTTATTCAGTTTATCCCAGTTATTTAGTTTAGTGTCTTTTAGATGAGAGTAGGATTCAACACCGAGCAATCCTAGGGATGGGGACTCACCCGCTAGATTAGGACTGAGATCCTTAGAAGCAATCCCTAAGTTCCAGAACTATGTTGCCAGCATAGGTTGAGACATCAAATCCTGTTATATGAGGGTAGATAAGGTGGCTAAACCTATTATATAAGGGTTCCCACCGTTCTCACTAGAGTTACCAGTTATATGAGGGTTGCAAACATATTATCTTTACCAGTGGAGCGGTATTGACACCCTTCCAGTTAGGGAAGAGATTGGAACCTAGTCAGCTTAGCTTGGGGCATGTCGATTATATGAATACATCCCATAGTTTTTGTTACAGATTTAGGACTGTCACATACAGTCAACTTAGTTCAGTAGTACAGATTCAGTACGTTTATATACAATCAATCCTTATCATTTATAAATAGACTTCAAGATCACCCATTAGACAAAATTGATCTTATTTATACTTAAAAATTATCAGAATCATCAGATTTAAAGATCACCCGCTAGATAGGACTGATCTCAAATTCAGTTACTCCATACAAAATAGAACTCAGATAGTTCCATCAGAACTTAGACTGTTAAATACAGTCACTTAGTATTAGTTACATCGGTTAGGACGATCATCATAGTTATATCAGTTATATCAGTTTTCTGAACTCATGTATCAGTCATATCAGTTATCAGAATTCATGATATCAGTATTCAGCTTCAGGACTGTTAGACACAGTCAACCAGTCCAATTCGTCATAATTTGAACTGTTAGAAGTAGTTGTTCATCTATTCAGTATCTCAGTATCAGTACACTCATTGTCAATATTCAGACTCAGTAGTTAATATCTCCATGAGTTTAGTTATAGTTGCTTATGCATGTATGTATTCTCACGTTCATATCGGTTAGTATTGTTCATACATATAACCCTTTGCATTTAGCCTACCTCACTCGTATACTCAGTACATTCAGATGTACTGATGCATTTGTGCTATGGTGCTTCTTTTATGTTACACCATAGGTTTAGAGGCACGAGCTCCAGATCAGCCGTAGCATGCCAGTGTTCAGAGTTTGTAGTGAGTCCTTCTCATTCAAGGACGATATGATTATTGCTATATTTATTATTTAGTTTCTAGATGAAGTTAGTTGGAGACATGTTTCTTCAACTCCTTATTCAGTTCAGTTAGAGGCTTTCAGACTAGATGTCAGATTAGATATTCAGATCTCATTATTTTCAATATTTATGACTTGTTTTGGTATTGTTATACCTTTTTCAGACATGTTGTTATCATATGTTTATTCAGTTCGAACCTTATGGCCTTTTATGTTCGCGTTTCCTCATTTTATGATATATTATGCAGTATACATGTACAAATATCAGTTATGGGTTAGCTTGTGGTCCTTCGGGGTCATGAGCACCGTGTAGCATTCCGGTTCAGAAAATTGGGGTGTTACAAACTTGGTATCAGATCCTAAGGTTCAATAGAGTCCTAGGAAGTCTGAAATCTGCATCTAGTAGAGTCTTGTACATGCATGTGTTGTGCACCACACTTATGTACAGGAGTCTATGAGATGTTTTAGGAATAGTTTCCCTTCTTTCATTTCTCAGATCGTTCTATAGAAAGGTTCTCTAAGAAAACTCATGTAAATTCTCATCATGCTTTAGTCATGTCAACTTTACCTTACTTTCAAGGTAACAGAAGCCGTGAAGCTTAAAATCCTAAAGATAGGGCTTTCTCAGACAACTATGCGATTTCCCACATGCTCAATAGTATCGCATCAGTTCAGTTATGTTCCAAAGTTATACCGATTCCATCCATGATCATGACAACTTCTTCTCAAACCCAAATCTAGATAGGTCATCAAATCCCTTCTCAGAATCTTATGATAGCATATGACCTAGAGACAGAAGAATGAACCCAGGAGTTTAGCAGTAGTAGATTTGGGATAATAATATCAAGATTGAATAGACTATGTATTCATGGGGATAGTTATGCCAGAATGAATCAGTAGGCTTGAACAGTGTGAGTTAGAAATTTAAGTTTATTGACTCTAAATTAAGCATAAAGGTGTAAATGTGATTCTAGTAGTATGTGAGAGAAATAGGGGCAGATGATATGTTTAGTAAGGCAAGAATGTGTTAATCAGAGTGTAAGTATGTGATGATGATTGCAGTTTAGTTTAGAGTTTAGTTTAGTGCTCACAAAATTATGATAATGGCTTAAATCCAAGTGGGGATGGTAGATCAAGTACCCAAGTCAGGTTCTCAGATTCCAGTAGTAGTGCCAGTATGTACAGAAAAGAAATTAGGGAAGACGATTCCCGACCCATCCTTATCTCAGCATAAAGCTTCATACTTTAGTTGGCATAATGCCTATGCATGCTTTATGTCTCAAATTCGATAAATACTGCTTACATTCTAACGCATTCCATAGAATCATGTGCACTTTCAGTTCCCAATATAGGGAATTTAGTCCTAGATCACTCAATGTTACAAATAATGTTCCACGAACTCAGACATTCCAAAATCAGGTCATGCATCTCATGACTCATGTACATATATCATGCTCCCCAGTATACTCAGTTTCTATGACTCATGCTATGCCTCCACTGATCAGTTAAATTCAGACTATGTCATGCATACCCTCAGTTTAGACCTTTTGGTACACATATGGTATTTATATTCTATCCCTCAGACTTCATTCATGTGCCAAGTTAAGTTATGTGTCTATTAATGTTTCAGGTTCTCCTGATTTAACCCTTTAGCGAGCTCTCTTTATGAGAATAGTGTAGTGTTGAGAAATTGCTTAGATGGGAGAGAGTTAATATTTCATGTTAAATGCAGATTATTGCATGCATGTTTTTTACAAGGGTTAGATACGCAGATAGGCTAGAATATCCTGTTAGTATGAAAGCAAGGAGCTAGCGAGAGGTAGTACTTAGAAATTGGGAAAATTCAGAGTGTGAATGTATATTCAGATCCTTGACTTATGTCAGCCTTTATTGTGCAACTATCACAACTCAGTTTCTATCTCAGTTACAGTTCAGTACTCAGTAATTAGTGTTCAGTCTCAGAATTAAGCACTTCAATATCAGTTTAAACCTCAATTACAGTATTCAGTTATCAGGACCCAGCATTTAGATCCAGTATGGATCCCTGTTACAGTCTTAAGTTATAGTGTCAGCTTTAGATCAGTATTCATTTCAGAAAATTAGTTCAGTTTTAGACTTGCTTGACCATAACGTACAGTTATCAGCTACTCAATTATAGGTATTTTAATACCTTAGTCTATGGAATGTTTCCAAATCATGTAATATGTTTGGTCCTGCATTTTCAGACAATATAGCTTTCATGAAATCCATGATCAGTTACATCATGTTACCCAGTCAGTCCCTTATCATATGTATAATACTTTATGGCCGCATCCCAGCTACTCAGATTAAGTGCAATTCAGTTTTGCATACCCAGTGTGCAGTTACTAGTTACTCAGTTAATCAGATAAGTAAGTATGTCTATGCATTCGTACATCACGCTTCAGATTTAGATCTCAGATAATCAATCACGATTTCATACCTAGGTGCCTTGTGAATAACCTGAACTTTCTAAATATATCAGCAAGGTCAATCCAGCATTCTTCAAGGGACATAGTGTCCCAAGGTGGAGATACGCTATTGCCCCCAAACTTTGTTGATTTAAACATGTCATTTTTTTTTATAAATCTATCTTGGAGGAAGTGTTACTTATGAGCCGACCCTCTAGCTTCTAACCTCAGCAGTAAGCCATGTACTCAATGGCTCAGTGTAGCCACGATAGGATACTCTATCCATGTCACACATTACAGACTCAGTTCAGTTCATGTATCATGTTTCAGACTCAGTTATGTTCTTATGTTTCCTTTCATGCATATTGAGTAATAAATCTCAAACTCATTAGTATTTTCAGTTCATGGTAGCAGTCTTCTTTGAGCTTACTTATTCTCATATTCAGATTTAAGTACCAAACTTGGTATTTAGTTCCGTGCTCAGTTTTCAGTTCAAACTTTGTATCTTTACCATTACATGTTCATGAGTCAGCTCAGTTATGTATTCTCGTATCAGATATGCTTGATCAGCTTACCTGTACTTTCAGTCATGTATTCACATATCATGTCAGTCATAAAATCATTTATCAGATATGCATGGATTCATCTTATCATTTATGCATCATATATGCATTCTCAGTTTGAGAAACTCAGTTTATCAAAACACTCAGTCCTACATTCATAAATCAGCTACCCATGCTTCAGATATGTATGCAGAGTATACTATGCTCAATTTTCAGTCATGTCAGCCATGAAATAATGATCAGTCATTCATTCTATATATGCGTCATTTTATCTTTTCTCCCCTCTCAAGCAGTCATCATTCGAGGATGAATGTTTCCAAGGAGGAGATATTGTAATACCCCAAAAAATCCAAACCAATATTAGAGCGATGTAATAAGATCATGCATAGTATGTAATGGTTCTTTTATAGTTTTATGAGTAAATTATATGTATATTAAGGCTTCAAATAACTCCAAGCTATCAGACGAATCAAAACATTCCTTACCTATAGAATTCTTGAGAAGGATATTGGTAAAGTCAACTTCAAATGAGCATATCTCTCATTATACTTGAAATTTTAGATCTCATGACCTATCAACTGATATATAATTAAACTATATTTCCAACGATACCAATTTCTCCTAAATATGATATCGGAGCAAAGATTTATTCCTATTTTACTCTAGCATGTCAGGCTGGAAGCTGTGTGATGACATTCGTGGTAGCTTACCACATTTGTGGCGCCCTACCACGAAGTTCGTTAGTCTTAGGTAGAAACCAGATCCTGTATGACGATAGTCGTGGTATCTTACCACATTTGTGATGCCCTACCACGAAGGTCATCGGACTTAGGCAAAAACCAGCTCCTGTGTGACGACATTCATGGTAGCTTACCACAATTGTGATGCCCTACCACGAAGGTCGTCAGCCTTAGGCAAAAACCAGCTCCTAAGTGACGACATTCATGGCAGATTACCACATTGTGACGCCCAACCATGAAGGTCATCAGACTTAGGCATAAATCATAAATTCCAGCTCCTGTGTGATGACATTTTTGACGGCTTACCACACTTTTGACGCCTTGTCACAAATGTTGTAATCTATGATTTTCAGCAACTGGGAATTTATTTCATAAGGGTATTTTGGTATTTTTCCTTCACTTCCCATGACTTATAACCCTCAAGGAATGTATTATCTTCCATTCTCTTTAGTTAAAACATCTCAAAAAGCTCTCGCATACACTTTCAACCACAAGATTAGGGCTTCCTCTCAAGATCATCTCCTTAGGATTAAGAGCATTCTTTCCCAAAAGGGTAAAACCCTAGTCAAGAAAAATCAAGGTCAATCCTAAGGAATTCCTCAGGAACCTTCAGAAACATTAGATCTCTTTCAAGATCAAGCTTTAAGGTATCCGTAGTGTTCATCTATGGATTCAATTCATTTATAGAGCTTAAGAATCATGCTTTTAAATGTTATTTTGTAAACTTTTTGTGGTGATATGAGCATGTACTTGCTTATGATTGTTGTTTATGTTTCAAGATGATATCTAAAGGTGTTTTCGTGGAATATATGTGGTTGTTAGTGGAAAAACATGAACTTTGGGTGGTTTTATATAATGCAAGTATGAAATCCACCTGTGCCTTAAAGAATGCATGAAAGATGTTTGATAAAATGCCTAGGATTCTATAAATTCATATTTACATGATTCCATGATATCTATATGACAAGTCCATGTTAGCTATACACTTCAATATGGATTTCCATGCTATTTATGTGCTGCTATTATTTTGGTATGAAGCATGTATGATAATGGAGATATGAATTATGTACATGTAATATATCCATGCATTACCCTACCATGTTTGAGATGTTGAATAAATACATGAGGTATAATACCCCCTACTTATGATAATGAGAATTGTGGACTCCAATCTTATGATCAAGTCAGTCATGTTGTGTCTGTTTCCTTCCATCGAGTCCTGGGGGTATTTGTACCTGAAAATATAGCTATGTGCCTAGATCCATGTCATGTTTCACAATATGAAAAATCAAGCCATGATTCAGTAGAATTAAGTCAGTCATGTGATTCAGGAAAACTCAGTAATCTCAGTAGTTCAGTATTCTCAGTAATCTCAGTGCTCAGTAACCTCAGTAATCTCAGTAGTTTAGTAATATTTGTGATCTCAGTACTCAGTAATATCTATAACCTCAGTATTCAAAGTCAATCTCAGTAAGTTTAGTACTCTCAACCCGTCCTCAGAACTCAGTACATTCCATCAGTCATCAGAATCCAGTAAACGTAGTTTAGTTCCGCTAAACAATACCACTAGTATCAATCTAGTTAATTAGTATCAGTTTAGTTTAGTTATTCAGTTCAACCCAATTATTTAGTTCAGTGTCTTCCATATGGGAGTATGATTCAGCACCGAGCGATCCTAGGGATGGGGACTCACCCTCTAGATTAGGACTGAGATCCTTAGAAGCAATCCCTAAGTTCCAAAAATATGTAAACAGCATAGGTTGAGACATCGCAGCGTATTATATGAGGGTAGATGAGGTGGCTTAACCTGTTACATGAGGGTTCCCACCATTCTCACTAGAGTTACCTGTTATATGAGGGTTGCTCATATATTGTCCTTACCAGTGGCGCGGTATTGACACCCTTCCAGTAAGGACAGAGATTGGAACCCAGTCAGCTTAGCTTGGGGTATGTCGGTTAGATGAATACATCCCACAGTTTCAGTTACAGATTCAGGAATATCACATACAGTCAACTCAGTTCAGTAGTACAGATTCAGTACTGTTAGAGACAATCAATCCTTATCATTATAAATAGACTTCAAGATCATCCATTAGATAGGACTGATCTCAACTATAGTTAAACAGTATCAACATTATCATATTTAAAGATCACCCGCTAGATAGGACTGATCTCAAATTCAGTTACTCCATACAAAATAGAACTCAGATAGTTCCATCAGAACGTAGACAGTCAGATATAGTCGCTCAGTATCAGTTTCATCGGTTAGGCCAATCATCGTATTTATATCAGTTATATCAGTTTTTGAACTCATGTATCAGTCATATCAGTTATCAGAATTCATGATATCAGTATTCAGCTTCAGGATTGTTAGACACAGTCAACCAGACCAGCTCTTCATAATTCAAACTATCAGAAATAATAGTTCATCTATTCAGTATCTCAGTATCAGTACACTCATGTTGTCAATATTCAGACTCAGTAGTTAGTATCTCCATAAGTTCAGTTATAGTTGCTTATGCATGTATGCATTCTCACGTTCATATCAGTTAGTATTGTTCATGCATATAACCCTTTCCATTTAGCCTACCTCACTCATATACTCAGTACATTCAAACGTACTGACACAGTCGCGCTATGGTGCTTTCTCTTATGTTACACTATAGGTTCAGAGGAACGAGCTCCAGATCAGCAGTAGGATTTCAGTGTTCAGAGTTTGCAGTGAGTCCTTCTCATTTGAGGACTATATGATTATTGCTACATTTACTATTCATTTGCTAGATGGAGGTAGTTGGAGACATGTTCCTTTAATTCCTTATTCAGTTCAATTAAAGGCTTTCAGACTAGATGTCATATTAGATATTAAGATCTTATTATTTTCAGTATTTATGACTTGTTTTGGTATTGTTATACCTTTTTCAGAAATGTTGTTATCAGACGTTTATTCAGTTCCAACCTTATGGCCTTTCATGTTCATGTTTCCGTATTTTATGATATATTATGGAGTATATAGGTACAGATATCAGTCATGGGTAAGCTTGTGGTCCTTCGGGGTCATGAGCACCGTGTAGCATTCTGGTTCAGAAAATTGGGGTGTTACACTTAGTAGGACCGCTAAACTAAGCTTTAGACCCTGGGATGAAAGGGGGGAGGAGAGGGAAGGTCAATACAAATGTACTGGTATGCAAAGTAATCCAAAATAAAGCTTTTATATAAATAAAATAATTGAGAGCAATTTTTCCAAACATTATACATAAAATAGATTTCAAAATACATGAGCATCATTTGAATAATCATAAAAACCTTCCTATCAATGCAATTTCTGATCTTCGTATTACTTCTGAGTTAGGTGGTATGCCCCAACAAGTCTAAAATCCCACGGGCTAGATGGAGTCCACCATTGACTTCGTAGGGAAGCCCCCAACCCAAGTGTGCTGCGAGGGTTGAAGTGTTTGAGTCTAATATGCCACAGGGCACTAGGCCAGCATAATAAAATATACCCGGAAGGCAAATCACGATTTTGGGCAATGATTTGTCTAAACTCGTGCCTTTTTTGAGGGACCGCCTAAAATTTCTTTATGCCCAATATTATCCTTTTCTAAACATATATCATCCTGAAATCTTAAGTCATGAAAGTCTGGTTTCTATGTTTGTCTGAGTCGGTTATGGCATTGTCTATTTTGGTATCGTCATACCAAGACTTGCAAGTCGTAATTATGAGCCATAATGAATTAAGCATAGTTCTTTCATTAAAACTCAATTTAGACCAACCAATATTTGCAATAGTATGAGATGATTTCATGTTCCGAAACATAAGTCAAAACTATGTAAGAATTCTTCAAACATATGGTGGTCATGTGATTTTGGCAAAACCAAGCACTCTTTCATTATATGTATATTCAACGTTTATCAACATGCATAATCCTCTCTTTATATTTCAAAATCATATTCAAGTCATAGTATAAATTAAGACATTTCGTATCATGCTCCTCAAAATGCATTTCAAAGCAATCTATAGTATATCATGAGTAAAAAAAATCATAACAAGAGAGGGATTTTTCAGGAGTCATGCTCTCAATTCAATCATCAATCTTTAAAACGCGTGTTTTCATCTATATACAATTTCCAATCAATTTGGCGGAAGGTCTAAAGACCAAAACAATACTGTCAAAACTTCTAAAACATTATTATATTCATAAAACCAAAACCCAATTCTTAAAATCATGATTTCTATGCCCATCAGATTTTGGAAAACCCCGCGTACCTTAATTTATGACTCTTGAATGAACTCGTGTTTTAAGGATGCTATTTGAATAATTCATAGGTGCTTCTTGTAGCCCTCCCAATGGGAATTTTGAATCTCGATGAATTATTGAAAACCAACAGTGAAATCTTAGGACCTTTGGATTTTTAGTTTGAAACCCTAGAGAGAGTTTCTTGTAAATTTTTGAAGAAAATTTGAATAATATGCTCACTTGGGAGAAAAATCCCATGTTTAAGCTGATAAAGGGGGGTTGAAATTACCCAACATACCCTTAATAAGACAGAAAAAAATATAACTAGGAGCCTAATTTTATGGGCCACCGCGACGTACCACTATCGCGGTGGCTCACTGGAAAATGACGAATGGGATTCTTGGGGTCACCGCCACGCGGAGCCATCGCGTTGTCCCACTGGTTGGGACCTAGAACTTTAGTGAAACATTCCACAATCGCGCTAGGCTACTGGAATTTTACAATTATTAAATAGACCACCTCCACGATGTGCCAAGCACCAAAATGATGGTGTTTTACGACTAAGACTTAAATTAGCCATAACTTCTTGCCAGGGTATCGGATTTGGGTGAATCTTATATTGGCGGAAAGCTCATTAAATTTCCCATACAACAAAATTGATAAACATAGAAAAACTGCATATGATTTATTGCTTTTGGATCATCTTCGCTTAGAAATGACGGTTTTCGTTCTAGCTTAAAATATGGGGTGTTACATTATCTCCCCCTTGGGATCATTCATCCCTGAATGATGGGTAGGAACATTGAATCTTAAAGGTATGGAATAACAAAAATATGATGTGTCTTCTAAGAAAGGATATAATTGATCTGAAACGTCTAAACTTCTATCATAAAACTAAATTCTGAGCTGACTTGACTTAACTTGCTTTAAGGAGCTGATTCATGCTGAGAGTTTAGGACTCCCTCCGAAGTGTTTATGCTCAAATCATACACATTGGATTTGGAAGTGATAACTTATGTATGTATGAATCATGAGTCAATAAGATTTAGATCGTACAAAGGTATTACTCTGTCTGAGCTGAAATAGTTGAGAAAATTTTAGATTATGCGTTGAACTCTTATTAACTGAGTCATGATTATATAGCCGAGTCTGAAAGATAATGCATGGACTGAACTGAATTCTCAATTTACATGGATGGAATAGATTATCTCTTGGGATGGTCATATGCATGAGACTTCGGATAGTAGGACTGGGTGAAAGGGTTGGAAACTGCAGTAACTTGTTTGCCTGACTGTTAAGCAAAATTGCTAGCTACACAGACTTAAAACTTATACTTAACTGAAGTATCTCTGCAACACTCTTTCTAAAGAAGTTCTAGTAGTGTCAGGGAGCAAGGACTCTCTGACATGTGTTACACAAGACATCCAACTACGGAATCACAACAATGACACTACTGTATAGCATGAAATATAAACATATAACTCGTAAACTAGGATAGAATTACCAAACCTTAGGCATTTCAACCTTTTACTTTCAAAATTAGACACATTTCTAAAATACCCTCTCAACTATACTTTTCCCTTAAACACCATGCTAATTGATTCCACTTATTTTTCTCACATAGCCGCTAATATTTCCATAAACTAATGTCTAAACTGAACTAAATCCGCTCACCATCTTCAATCCTAACTCAAAATCACAAGACGCACCACATAATAATGTAGTACTAGATTGAATCATGAATTCAATACACCCTGCATTTCGCAATTCCTCATCTCATGCATAATTCTTATTGCCATTCCAGCAATCACTTTCAACTTCGCATTAGACATTCACAAACACTTGAAGCATCCATTCGTATGTATACACATATGACATTCAAGACTATCTTCATACCCTGATATGCACTTCTAAACAAACACTCACAAAGTATCTTTCTCATATTCTCTAATACTTCTATCCATAACAACTTCCCTACATTATTCAGATGATACACATAAAATATTCTCAACTAACCAAGACATACACAAAACTTCACCTCAAAATTCCTTCAACTTATGGACTTACATAAAACAAGAACATAATAATTTTTCCCAAATATAACACATAAAACTTCAACTAACTTTGGCTTGTATCAAAGACTTGGACTCAATCTTACTCCACAATTACTACCTTAACTCAAATAAGAACACAACCATTTTTCATCAACAAGAAATATTTACCCTTTCCCATCTAGAAAACTATTCACCATCACTATCTCGACCTAATGGAAAAGGTCACTGAAAAATTGGGATACCAGAATCCGAAACATGAGGAGATTACTAAGCATAACTTGATACCTTACTGAGGCATGATGAATAGAGCACTCATGGCATGGTACCATTACAGAGATATAATCTGAGGGCATACCTGATATAAATCTGAATTTTCACTGATCGTTAAGAGTATCACATGTGCACAAGAGTCATGAACTACATGACCTGAATTTTTTTGCACTTTATAACTTACGGAAAGTGATTCTGACTGCTGAATAAACTGGAAACTCATCATAGTAGGAACTAGGAGAGTACATGATTATTTATCATATGCATGAACACGGATAATGATCATGAATCTGAAACATAAAGCATGAGTATGTACAGGAATAACTGAAGTAAACTGCTGAAATAAGAATAGATTAATTATCGTTCTTTCTCACGGATAATTCCACAACTTACTGGAACATCTATTAGCATATGAAAACTTGACTTGGTTACTCGTTCTATCATCTCCTCCTTAGATTTAAGCCATTACTCTAAGTCTGTGAGCCACTATATACACTCTGGTATAAACTGATATCACTTTACTCTAGAGTCGGGGATATAAAAATACATATAAAACTAAACTTACCCTGTAAGACGGTACCTTCATGTATAACAACCAATGCTAATACCCCTTTCTAAGATTCAACGCTTAGGTTTCTATAGCCCCAAAAGTCATCATATATTATCTTAAACATTCAACAACTTAGATTCTCCTAACACTAAACATAGATATCACCAAACCTTTGATGGACCATATCACTTCTGTCATAGTCTACCAGCATCATGTCAACAAACTTATATTTCTAAATCATGAGAATCAAGATTATATCAAAAGGCTCAACATCATCAATCAAAACTCCTTAACTAGGCTATTTAGAAAACCATATACCATTTAACTAGTCTTTCTCCACCTAGTGACTCAAAGGCACCACTAGACACACACAACATGTAATAGCCTTAGAAAATACCGCAACCTCATATCACCTTGGCATACTTCTACTTCATACATACAACATCATACTTCATTACAAATCAAAAAAACTTAAGCTCTTGCATGCGCTGTTCAAGACTATTAGATCACTTCCCTAAAACTAGTATCATTAACCAAGAAATAATCACATCCACCATCATGACATCACTTCTATGCCTCAAAATCTACTGCATACCTTCTCACAAGTAGTACTAGCTTACAACTACAAATGAAAAGAAGGTCAAGTGGGGTAAAGCCACATAATAGACATGGTAAACCTTAATCATATATTATAACCCCATACAACCTTATATACTTATACTTCTTTCTCACATCACACTTACTTAGTCAAGCGTACATTTAGACTACCTTCAAACTCCACAAACAACTTTGTTTCTATAATTATAATTTACTGGCCAATCTAACCATTTTCATACTTCGAGCAAACAACAACTCACCTTCACTAATAACTCTTTCGCTACCTTATACTAAACTAACACACAAGGACGTATCACTTTAATACAAACTCAATCTCATGCCAAAATATTCGGTTATACATACATTCAATAAATCGCCCTTACCACTTTTCTTGCCATTAAGCCTCTAAACCCCCAGTTCCAACCAATACAAGAACCAACAAGATGGGCAATAAGTTGCTAGTGAAATAAAATAGGCCTCACACGGCCTTACTAAACTTTGAGTTTCAACAACACAACGATAACAAGATTACAAGAGACAAAAACTTGACACACAATAATCAATGATCTAAGAATACATATCTTACTCTATATAAAAAGAAAAAAAAATCTGAGTCCAACACTCCACCACAGACTATCATACAATCAATTCATATCACTAGCTACCATATTAATCTATCACTATAAAGGGGTAAATCATCCTCAAACATTGGTTATTCAAATAAAATATTTATTTACACAAAAATCACCCGCACTCTAACTTCTAACTTTGTGACTTCACATCACTAACTTCTTGGTCCAACATTACCACCAATAGGTCATGACACCAAAACTTAAATCATACTACTACTCGGGTGGAAATATAGTTCCAACATTCTTCTACACATCATTCCCCCTTAAGCGTGACATATGCAACATAAATTATGAAAAGGACTGAATACACTTAATATTGCAGGATGAAAAGCACAATTTTATCAGAATCAAAGTTCACACTAGAATCAATACACTCTGAGGCACTAACAGACTCTTTAGAAGTCCTTGCACAATTTCAAAATCTTATATGGATCAATCAGAAAGAACCATGTAATTTAGACTCTAAAATTTTGTACTTGAATTACCATAATAATAAGACATGTCTGAAAACATCAAAGTAAGGAAAGAATTGGGATGCCTATTACTTTTGTATGGGCGACACCATAGAATGAATTAGAGTATGAAAGAGAAATATTGTGACTCTATTTCATGAAGTAGAACATAAAGAAAGAGAGACATTCTTAAATGCCTTGTAGCCTCCTACTTATAAGTGTGGTGCGCTACATACCTATAAATAAGACTTTACACGATGCAATTTTACAGACACCCTGGGACCATGAGTCATGCTCTGATACCATGTTTGTCACGATCTGAACTAGGTTCTGGCCATGACGGATACATCAAACCATGAAGGCCCAGGCATCCTACTCTATCTAGTAATCATGCACAACATTTATATAATAAAAAAAGATACAAAAATATAATATGATACAGAAACATGGTCATACTTTGGATTTAGTTTAACAATAAGGGATGAAATCAAAAATCAACTAAACAACATCTGGAACAGTCTGTCAAATCTCTACTACATAATCAAATGACAACTGTCAAAAATTGGGACAAGGCCCCCAGTGGACCTAAATCAAAATAAATAACATAATCTGAAGGACATAGGACTTCTGGAATAAAAAAGGTTCACTAACTGCATACATCACTACTATCTAAAAACTCTACAGCCTAGTAGGACCTCTGAACTAAGATTTAGACCTTGGGAGGAAGGGGGTCAATACAAATATACTGGTACGCAAAGTAATCCAAAATAAATCTTTTATATAAATAAAATAATGAAGAGAAATATGTCCAAACATCATACATAAAATAGTTTTCAAAACACATGAGCATTGTTTTGATAATCATAAAAAACTTTTTGTCAATGCAATTTCTGATCTTCATATTACTTCTGAGTTAGGTGGTATGCCCCTACAAGTCTAAAATCCCATGGGCTATATAAAGTCCGCCATTGACTCGGCGGGGAAGCCCCCAACCCAAGTGTGTCGCAAGGGTTGGAGTGTCTGAGTCTAATACGCCACAGGGCACTAGACCAGCATAATAAATATACCCGAATCGGCAAATCATGGTTTTGGGCAATGAGTTGTCTGAACTCGTGCCTTCTTTGAGGGACCACCTAACATCTCTTTATGCCTAATTTTATCCATTCTAAATAGATATCATCCTAAAATCTTAATTCATGAAAATCTAGTTTCTATGTTTGTCTGAGTCTATTATGGCATTATCTATTTTAGTATCGCCACACCAAGACTTGGAAGTCATAATTATGAGCCATAAAGCATTAAGCATAATTCTTTCATTAAAAATCAATTTAGACCACCCAACATTTATAATAGTATGATATAATTTCATGTTCCGAAACATATGTCAAAACTATGTGTAATACCCCGCATATTTCTAAGCTAGGAAGTGAATAAGTTTTCCTACGTATGAAACCTCCTATCCTGTGAGTAGCATTTTAGTGCATGACTTACAATGAATATCCTAGAAATATTATAGCTTGCGATGACTTAATCATGCTCATATGAGTCTCTTAGAGTGATGCAAGCTAAGAGTTTTCTAATCCATCAAGTCTTAGTGATTGGTTTTACAAAGGTCATCTTTGAACAGGAATAAAATGATTTATATGTGATATTTTTGCAAATTTAGACCCACCAAATTGTATATAATCGAATTAGATTTCCAAAGATACCAATTTCATCAAAATCTTACACCCGAGCAAGGAGTTATGTCCTTTCAAAGTAAAATGCGTCGCCTAACCAATCTCACATGGCCACTGGAAAGCATAGGCGATATCATATACGGCACCTATGTAAATATAGGAGATATCATATGTGGCTCCTATGTAAATATAGGCGATATCATATGCGTCGCCTATGTAAATATAGGTGATATCATATGCGGCGCCTATGTATGATTTCAGCCACGAAAATACTTAGTTTTTGAGTTATTTTGAGGGTAGTTAAGTATTTTAACACTCCTTACATGTCCCTAAAACTAACCTTACGAAATTTATATCTTCTAAACACATTACAACCCTATTAACATCTCAAAGTTCATTATCCAAGAGCACCATAGAAGAAAAACAACTAGGGTTGCACAATCAAGCTTGAAGATAAAATTTCAAGGAAATTCCTCCGTCAATCATCAAGAACCTCCCTTCCAAGGTATGCGTAGTGTTCATCCACGGATTCCTTTCATCCTTGGAATTCAAGAATCAATATTTAAAAATACAAAAGCTTGGTTGGTTGTGGTGATATGATCATACCCATGTTGCTGCTTGTTTTTTTTCTATATAATAGTATCGTGACTGTATATCTCATGAAAGTTATGTTGTTAGTTGAAAAACATAATCTTTAGGTGGATTGATAGAATGCAAGTATGAAATCCACCAATGCCTTAAAGAGTGCATGCAAGGTGTTCAATAAAATTCCTAGTATGTTAGAACTTTATATTTACATGATTTCATGATATCTAAATAACAAGTTCATGTTAGCCATACACTCCAATATGAATTTCCATGCAAATTATGTGTTGTTATCATTGTGGTATAAAGCATGTATGATAATGGAGATATAAATTATGTACAGAAAATATATCCATGCTTTTCCTATCATGTTTGAAATGTTGAATAAATACATAAAGTATACTATCCCCTGCTTATGATATTATGAATTATGGACTCAAATCTTTTGATCAAGTCATGTCATGTGTGTCAGTTTCCTCCTATCGAGTCCTGAAGGTATTCGTACCCGAAAACTATAGTTGTGTGCCTAGAGCCATGTCATGTTTCATGATAACCGAACTCAAGATATGATTCCATAGACTTCAGTAAGTCATGTGACTCAGGAAAACCTCATGATCTCAGTCAGTTGTCAGTTATCAGAAACATTCCGCCAGTCAATGGAATTCAGTAAGATTAAGTCATGTATAGTCATCTATTCATGTCCAGTCCCTCTAGATGGGAGTAAAGGTTAGCACCAAGTAAACCTAAGGACGGGAACTCACCCGCCAGTTCTAGGTGTGATTCTTAGTAGTCTTCCCTGTGTTTCAGAACTATGTAGCCAGCGTAGGTTGAGATATCTTAACCTGTCAGATTAGGGTTGATGAGGTGGTTTAACCTGTTAGTTTAGGGTTCCCACCGTTCTCATTGAGTACCGGTCAGATAAGGGTTACTCACAAGTTGTCCTTACTCATGGCACGGTATTGACACCCCTCCAGTCGGTGCAGAGATCGGACCCCAGCTTAGCCATAACAGCATACATGGGGCATGTCGGTTAAACACTACCTCCCACAGTTTTAGTATCAGTGTCAGTTAAATAACTCAGGGTGTTCTTCACGTTTTAGTATATATAGCACTATCAGATACAGTCGTCCATGCTATCAGCTTGCAATATCAGTCATGACAGTTATTAATAAACCATGTATTAGCCTACAGGTCTTGCTATCACACATTCATGGTCCCAGTTTCTATATATGTATGTTTTCACTCCCACGTTCGTATTAGTCAGTCAGTGTTGTTCATGCATGAAACCCTTTATGTTCAGCCTACCTTCCTCATATACTCAGTACTCCAATTGTACTAATGCATTTGCGCTATTGTGATTTCTTTTCATGTTACACAATAGGTTCTGAGACACGAGCTCCAGCCTTGCAGTAGCGGTAGCATTCTAGTCGCAGATACATAATGAGTCCTCATTAATTCGAGGATAATATGATTTGATAAATTTATTTATTTCTTTAGTTTAGCTTTATGGATTTAGTTGGAGACATGTTCCTTCAACTCCTTATTCAGATAGTTTAGAGTCTTTCAGATTTATGTTTAGATTTACGTTCAGACTTAGCTTTTAGATTGAGTGGTTTTGGGTATTTTCACCCACATGGATGTTATGATTTTCATACATGGTTTTATTCAGTTGTACGTTATGGCCTTACAGTTTTACGTAGTCCACATTATTATGTCATGATTTGCAGTATACAGGTACTAAATTTCAGTCATGGGTTAGCTTGTGGTCCCTCGGGGTCATGAGCACCGTGTAGCGCTCTGGTTCAGCAAATTGGGGCGTTACAAACTTGGTATCAGAACCTAAGGTTCAATAGAGTCCTAGGAAGTCTGAAAGTCGCATCTAGTAGAGTCTTGTACATGGGTGTGTTGCGTGCCACATTTATGTACAGGAGTCTATAAGATGTTTTAGGAACAGTCCCCTTTCTTCAGTATTCATGTCATGCTATTGAGCATAATCACAAGTTAAATTCTCAGTTTAATCCATTCTTCTCTTATTTTAGACCATGGCCCCAAAGAGAAGAAACGAGCCAGCTCCTCAGCCCAAAGATCCTTTCGGCGAACATGTTTCCCATATGGAGTTTAGAGCCGTATTTACCACACTTTCTCAGTCTGTGGCTGCACAGAATGAACAACCACCAGTCATTTCAGCAAATCCATTGGCCAATCCCATAGAATCTAGGGTTTGGGACTATACCCGGATGAACCCTCCATCTTTCCATTGGTCTAAGTCTTATGAGGACCCTCAGAAGTTCATTGACCAAGTCCAGAAGGTCATTGACATCATGGGTATTACTTCTATTGAGAGTGCTGAGTTAACCGCATATCAGTTAAAAGATGTGGCTCATGCTTGGTACAAACAGTGAAAGTCTGAGAGGGTAGAGGATGCAGGTCCTATTGAGTGAGAGGAATTTGTCACGGCTTTATTAGACAAATTATTTCCCCAAGAGTTGAGGGAAGCCAAATATCTTGAGTTCATCAACCTCAGGCAGGGGAATATGACGGTTTGGGAGTATTCTCTCAGATTTTCTCAGCTATCCAGGTATGCTCATCATGTGGTTGCAGACAATAGGGCTAAGATGAGCAAGTTCGTGTCAGGGGTCATTGATAGCGTGGTAAATAAGTGTAGGTTTGCGATGCTGATCGGTGATATGACCTTAGCCAGACTCATGACTCATTCCCAGCAAGTAGAAGAGCATAAGGTTAAGACTAGGGAGAGGGAGAACAAGAGAGAAAGGTCAGGTAACTTCAACTTTGCTCACCCCAAGTTAGATGGAGGAAACTGTTCACAATTTCACTCCAAGTCATCCATTCCATCCCTTTTCTCTGCCAGTGCTCCAGTGCCGAAGTTCAGAAACGGCAACAAAGACAAAGCGCCAAGCTCTAAATCTCAGGGAAAAGTTAGCAGTGCCCGAACGAATCACCTTTGTCAGACTTATGGTAAGAACCACAAGGTCATTTGCGGAGCTGGTAGTGATGTTTGTTTTGGTTGTGAAAAGCCAGGCCACAGGATTAGGGAGTGTCCGCAGTCAAGTCTTCAGGGTCAGCAAAATCATTCTGCAGCTTAGTCCGGTCTCCTGAACCAGCAGGGTGCCATTTCCAGTGCTACCAGTGGGCAACGCCCAAACAAACTCTATGCTCTTCAGTCCCGGCAGGATCAGGAAAAGTCTCCTGATATCGTTACTGGTACGTTACATATGTTCCATGTTCATGTTTATGCTTTGCTAGACCCAGGTGCATCCTTGTCTTTAGTTACTCCATACATAGCAGGAGATTTTGTAATCATTCCTGAAATTCTAGAAGATCCCTTTTCAGTCTATACCTCAGTGGGTAAAACCATCATAGCCCGGTGGGTATACAAGAACTGCTCGATTATGATATCTCAAAAATCCACATCAGCAGATTTAGTAGAGTTAGAGATGACTGATTTTGATGTCATTCTTGGCATGGATTGTCTTCATTCCTGCTATGCCACAGCCGACTGCAGAAATAGGATAGTTCAGTTTCAGTTCCCGAATGAGCCCATCCTAGAGTGGAAGGGTAGCATTTCAGCGTTCAGGGGTCAACTTGTTTCCTACCTTCGAGCAAGGAAAATGATTTCTAAGGGGTGTGTGTATCATCTCGTGCATATTAAAGATTCCAGTTCTGAATCTCCCAGTCTTAAAATAGTCCCAATTATTAATGAATACTCAGATATCTTTCCTGAAGATCTTCCAGGCATTTCTCCCGAAAGGGAAATAGACTTCGGCATAGACCTTCTTCTGGATTCTCAACCTATTTCTATTCCGCCATACAGAATGGAACTAGAAAAACTCAAGGAGCTGAAAGATCATATGAAGGATCTGTTAGATAATGGATTTATTAGACCCAGTGTTACCCCATGGGGCGCGCCAGTATTATTCATGTGCAAGAAAAATGGTTCTCTTGGGATATGTATTGATTACCGTCAACTCAACAAAGTCACGGTCAAGAACAGATATCCTCTTCCCAGGATTGATGATCTATTCGACCAACTTCAGGGTGTCAGTTACTTCTCCAAGATAGAACTCAGATCAGGCTATTATCAGCTCAGAGTTAGAGAATGTTACATTCCGAAGACAGTTTTCCGTACTCGGTATGGTCACTTTGAATTTTTAGTCATGTCATTTGGTTTTACCAATGCCCCTGCAGCTTTCATGGATTTGATGAACCGTGTGTTCAAGCAGTACTTGGAAGTATTTGTCATAGTCCATATAGATGATATTATGGTCTATTCTCGCACAGAGCGTGATCATGCAGACCATCTCAGGATTGTTCTTCAGACTCTCAAGGATCACCAGTTATTCGCTAAGTTCAGCAAGTGCGAATTTTGGCTAATATTAATAGCATTCCTTTTCCAAATTATTTCCAGTGATGGCATTAGAGTAGATCCTCAGAAAATTAAGGCAGTAAGAAACTAGCCCAGACCCATATCTCCATCAGATATCAGGAGTTTCTTGGGTTTGGCTGGCTATTACAGATGGTTTGTCGAGGGAGTTTCTTCTATTGCATCTCCGATGTCCATATTGACTCAGAAGAAGATTAAGTTTCAGTGGTTAGATTTATGTGAGAAGAGCTTTCAAGAGTTGAAGACTCGACTTACCTCAGCTCCAGTTTTTGCCCTTCCAGATGGTTCAGATGGTTTTGTAGTCTATTGTGATGCATCCAAAGTGGGTTTAGGTTGTGTACTCATGCATCATGGTAAGGTCATATCCTACGCCTCTAGAAAAGTAAAGCCACATGAAAAGAATTATCCTACTCATGATCTTAAGTTAGCAGTGGTAGTTTTTGCCTTGAAGATTTGGAGGCATTATCTCTATGGAGTTCTTGTAGATGTCATCAGAGACCATAAAAGCCTCCAGTATGTATTTTCCCAGAAAGATCTCAATCTTCATTAGAGAAGGTGGTTAGAGCTCTTAAAGGATTATGACATGAGTGTTCCTTATCATCCGGGCAAGGCCAATGTTATGGCCGACGCTCTCAGTAGACTCTCCATGGGTAGTATTTCTCACATTGAAGGTAGCAAGAAAAAGATGGTTCGGGAGATCCATCATCTTGCCAGACTAGGCATTCGCTTAGTCGATTCTTCATAGGGTAGTGTATGTATTCACAGTAGTTCAGAGTCATCTCTAGTTCCCGAGGTGAAAGAGAATCAAGAAAGGGATCCTAGACTTGTCAAGATCAAAGAGTCAATTCAGAATGAGAAAGTTAAGGATTTCTCCCAAGGGGAAGATGGTGTTCTTTGTTGTCAGGGTCGTCTATGCGTTCCAGGTGTAGATGAATTGAGGTAGTGAATTCTTACAGAAGTTCATGGTGCGCGATACTCTATTCATCTAGGGGCCACTAATATGTACCGTGACATGCGGGAGATCTATTGGTGGAGTGGGATGAAGAGAGATATTACAGAGTTTGTGGCTAAGTGCTCTACATGTCAGCAGGTTAAGATAGAGAATCATAAACCTAGTGGTTCTATGAAGGAGTTAACTATTCCTACTTGGAAGTGGGAAGAAGTGAACATGGACTTTGTGATGGGTTTGCCTAGAACTTGTCATCAATATGATTCAGTCTGGGTCATTATAGATTGAATAATCAAGTCAGCTCATTTCCTTTCTATTCGTACTTCTTATTCCATTGAGGATTATGCCAAACTCTATATCAGGGAGTTAGTCAGTTTACAAGGTGTTCCACAATCTATCATCTCAGACAGAAGTACCCAGTTCACCTCTCACTTTTGAAAAGCATTCCAAAAGGGTCTTGGTACCCAAGTCCATCTCAGCACGGCATTTCATCCTCAGACACATGGTCAAGCAGAGAGGACCATTCAGACTCTTGAAGATATGCTAAGGGCGTGTGCAATTCACTTCAAGGGAAGTTGGGATAACCACTTGCCTTTGATTGAGTTTGCATACAACAATAGCTATCATTCTAGTATTCAGATGGCTTCATTTGAAGCTCTCTATGGTAGGAGATGTAAATCTCTGATTGGTTGGTTTGAAGTTAGTGAGGCCTCAGTCATAGGTCCTGACTTAGTATTCAATACCTTAGAGAAAGTTCAGTTGATCAGAAAGAGACTCCGGGTTGCTCAGAGCCAACAGAAGTCCTAAGTAGATGTTCGTAGAAAGAATCTTGAGTTTGAGGTCAATGACTATGTCTATCTTAAGATCTCTCCCATAAAGGGGGTGAAGAAGTTCGGCAAGAAAGGGAAACGCTGTCCTCGATATGTCGGTCCCTTTAGAATTCTCTGTCCCTTCGGAAAGGTAGCTTATGAGCTTGAGTTGCCTTCAGATCTAGCCTGAGTCCATCCAGTCTTCCATGTCTCTTTTATCAAGAAGTGCATTGGTGACCCAGCAGTTGTTGTCCCTATTCAGAGCATCGACATTTAGAACAGCCTCTCTTATGAAGAGATTCCAGTTGAAATCTTAGATTATCAGACTCGTAGATTGAGGAGCAAAGAAGTCCCTCTAGTCAAGGTTCTTTGGCGAAATCAATCTCATGAGGGAGCTACTTGGGAAGCAGAAGAAGATATGCGTACCAAGTATCCTCACCTCTTCCCCGCCGATTCAGATCAACCTCAAGGTAACAAGTCTCCTTAAGCTTATTCAGTTTCATGCTCATGTTTCTAGTATAAACTTAGTACCTATTAACTGTTGCATACTCAGTCATGCATTCATGTATCAGTTATCCGTGCATCATATATGCACGAGTTCAGTATGTTTAGCATATCAGTCATGAGATCAAGTTTCAGTTCTTCATGTTCAGTTTAGGTTCTGTTGTCTTGTATCCCCTCTCAGTAAATTCTCATTCGAGGATGAATGTTCCCAAAGGGGAGATATTGTAATACCCCATATATTTCTAAGCTAAGAAGTGAATAAGTTTTCCTACGTATGAAACCTCCTATCCTTTGAGTAGAATTTTAGTGCATGAATTACAATGAATATACTAGAGATAGGATAGCTTGCGATGTCTTAAGCATTCTCATATAAGTCTCTTAGAGTGATGCAAGCTAAGAGTTTTTGAATCCATCAAGTCTTAATGTTCGATTTTTTCAAGGGTCATGTTTGAACAATAATAACGTGATTGATATGTGGAATTTTGGTAGATTTAGACCAACCAAATTGTAGAGAATCAAATTAGCTTTCCAACGATACGAATTTCATCAAAATCTGACACCCGAGCAAGAAGTTATGGCCTTTCAAAGTAAAATGTGCCGCCTAACCAATCGCACATGGCCACTGGAAAGCATAGGTGATATCATATGCGGCGCCTATGTATGATTTCAGCCACGAAATCACTTAGTTTTTGAGTTATTTTGAGGGTAGTTAAGTCTTTTAACACTCCTTACATGTCCCTAAACTGAACCTCATGAAATTTATAGCTTCTAAACACATTACAACCCTATTAACATCTCAAAGTTCATTATCCAAGAGCACCATAGGAGAAAAACAACTAGGGTTGCACAATCAAGCTTGAAGATCAAATTTCAAGGAAATTCCTCCGTGAATCAACAAGAACGTCCCTTCCAAGGTATGCTTAGTGTTCATCCATGGATTTCTTCCGTCCGTGGAGTTCAAGAATCAATCTTCAAAAATACAAAAGCTTGGTTGGTTGTGGTGATATGATCATACCCATGTTGATGTTTGTTTGTTTTTCTATATAATAGTATCGTGAATGTATATCTCATGAAAGTTATGTTGTTAGTTGAAAAACATGATCTTTTGGTGGATTGATAGAATGCAAGTATAATATCCACCTACGCCTTAAAGAGTGCGTGCAAGGTGTTCGATAAAATGCCTAGTATGTTAGAACTTCATATTTACATGATTTCATGATATCTAAATAACAAGTTCATGTTATCCATACACTCCAATATGAATTTCCATGCTAATTAAGTGTTATTATCGTTGTGGTATAAAGCATGTATGATAATGGAGATATAAATTATGTACACAAAATATATCCATGCTTTTCCTATCGTATTTGAAATATTGAATAAATACATGAAGTATACTATCCCATGCTTATGATATTGTGAATTGTGGACTCAAATCTTATGATCAAGTCATGTCATGTGTGTCAGTTTCCTCCTATTGAGTCCTGAGGGTATTCTTACCCGAAAACTATAGTTGTGTGCCTAGATCCATGTCATGTTTCCCGATATCCGAACTCAAGCTATGATTCCATAGACTTCAGTAAGTCATGTGACTCAGGAAAACCTCATGATCTCAGTCAGTTGTCATATATCAGAAACATTCCGCCAGTAAATGGAATTCAGTAAGATTAAGTTATGTATAGTCAGCTATTCATGTCCAGTCCCTCCAGATGGGAGTAGAGGTTAGCACCGAGTGAACCTAAGGACGGTAACTCACCCGCCAGTTCAAGGTGTGATTCTTAGTAGTCATCCTTGTCTTCTAGAACTACATAGCCAGCGTAGGTTGAGATGTCTTAACCTGTCAAATTAGGGTTGATGAGGTGGTTTAACCTATTAGTTTAGGGTTCCCACCGTTCTCATTGAGTACCGGCCAGATAAGGGTCACTCACAAGATGTCCTTACTCGTGGCACGGTATTGACACCCCTCCAGTTGGGGCAGAGATTGGACCCTAACTTAGCCATCACAGCATACATGGGGCATGTCGGTTAAACACTACCTCCCACAGTTTCAGTATCAGTCTCAGTTAAAGAACTCAGGGTGTTCTTCAGATTTTAGTATATATAGGACTGTCAAATACAGTCGTCCATGTTATCATCTTGCAATATCAGTCATGACAGTTATTAATAAAACATGTATTATCTTACAGGTCTTGCTATCATGCATTCACAGTCCCAATTTCTATATATGTATGTTTGCACTCCCACGTTCATATTAGTCAGTCAGCGTTGTTCATTCATGAAACCCTTTATGTTCAGACTACCTTCCTCGTATACTCAGTACTCCAGTTGTACTGATGCATTTGCACTATGGTGCTTTCTTTTCATGTTACACCATAGGTTCCGAGACACGAGCTCCAGCCTTGCAGTAGCGGTAGCATTCCAGTCGCAAAGATATAGTGAGTCCTCATTGATTCGAGGACAATATGATTTGATAAATTTATTTATTTCTTCAGTTCAGTCTTACGGATTTAGTTGGAGACATGTTCCTTCAACTCCTTATTCAGATAGTTTAGAGGCTTTCAGATTTATGTTCAGATTTACGTTCAGACTTAGCTTTAAGATTGAGTTGTTTTGGGTATTTTCACCAACATGGACGTTATGATTTTCAGACATGGTTTTATTTAGTTGAACCTTATGGCCTTACAGTTTTACGTATTCCATATTATTATGTCATGATTTGCAGTATACAAGTACAGATATCAGTCATGGGTTAGCTTGTGGTCACTCGGGGTCATGAGCACCGTGTAGCGTTCCGGTTCAGCAAATCGGGGCGTTATACTATGCAAGAATTCTTCAAACATATGTTGGTCATGTTCTTTTGGCAAAACCAAGCACTCTTTCATTATATGTATATTCAACATTTATCAACATGCATAACCCTCTCTTTTTATTTCAAAATTATATTCAATTCATAGTATAAATCAAGACATTTCCGATCATTCTCCTCAAGATACATTTCAAAACAATCCATAGTATATCATGAGTAAGGGAAAATCATAACAAGAGAGGGATTTTTCATGAGTCATTCTCTCAATTCAATCATCAATCTTTAAAGCGCGTGCTTACATATATATACAATTTCCAATCAATTTAGGGGAATTTCTAAAGTCCAAAACAATACCGTCAAAACTTCTAAAACATGATTATATTCATAAATACAAAACCCCATTCTTAAAATCATGATTTCTATGCCCTTGAGATTTTAGGAAAACCCTGCGTACCTTAATTTATGACTCTTGAATGAACTCATATTTTGGGGATGCTATTTGAAAAATTGATGGGTGCTTCTTGTACCCCTCCCTATAGGGATTCTAAATCTCTAAGAATTATTGAAAACCCACGGTGAAATCTTAGGATATTTGGATTTTTATTTTGAAACCCTAGAGAGAGTTTCTTGTAAATTTTTTAAGAAAATTTGAATAATGTGGTTACTTGGGAGAAAAATCCCATGTTTAAGCTGATAAGGGGGGTGGAAATTACCCAACATACCCTCAATGAGACGGAATAAAATAAAACTAGGAGTCCAGTTTTATAGGCCACCACGACGTGCCACTATCGCAGTGGCCCACTGGAAAATGACGAATGGGATTCTTGGGGTCACCGCAACGCGGAGCCATCACGTTGTCCCACTGGTTGGTACCTGGAACTTCAGCGCGACGCACCAAAATTACGCTAGACTACTGGAATTTGACAATTGTTAAATTTACTACCTCCGTGACGCGCCAAGCACCAAAATGATGATGTTTTACGATTAGGACTTAAATTAGCCATAACTTGTTGCCCGCGTATCAGATTTGGGATAATCTTACATCGACGGAAAGCTCATTCAATTTCCCACACTACAAAATTGATTAACATAGAAAATTTGAATAGGATTTATGGATTTTAGATCATCTATGCATAGAAATAATGATTTTTGTTCTATCTCGAAATACGGGGTGTTACAAAGGGTTATATAGAGTCCGACCTTGACTCAGCGGCTAATCCCCCAACTCAAGTTTTCCGCAAGGGTTGGAGTTTTTTATTCTGATACACTACAGGGCACTAGACCAGTGTATAATCCCTCTTTGGGACTTAATAAACCCGTATCGTCAAATAATGATTTCGGACAATGAGTAATCTGAGTTCATGCCTTCTTTTGGTAACCACCTAACTCTCTTTAAGCCCATTTTTAGTCTTTTCTAAACATGCATCTTTCTGAAATTAAATTCTAAAAATCTGAATGAAATTTATTTTCCGTTCTAAGCTTATCATGGCATTATCTATTTTTGTATCGTCATACAAAGACTTGTAAGTCGTATGTCTAAGCCATATAGTATCCTGCTTTAGATATTTCAATCAACTCAATAATTTGACCACCAAAAACATTTAAACAATGAAAGGGAGTCCTTATTTCAAAACATGTGCAATCTCATACAAATATTCTCCCCTTTAAACATTTCAACACATTATTGTCCATTTGTCAAACACAAGCAATTCTTTCAATTAACGTATAAAGCACTTGAAAAAAATAAAATACCCTCTCTTCAGTTCAAAACTAATATCAAGTTCATAAACAATAATAAAGCATTCATCTTAAGCTTCCAATGATGCAATTTAACAATCCATAGCATGTTATATCAAATGGGTATCATAACAATAGAGGGAGTTTCGTTAATCATGCTCTCTATTCAAATTTGCAAGACTGGAAATACATATATATATACATGAACATTGTTTCAATTCCATAGTAAGGCCTAAAGACCAAAACTTTATATGCATATATGTTACAGTGTTCTCAAAACCCTTTAAAAAGTACATGATTTCATAGTTTTTAAAAATTGCTAAAAATGATTTTACTATGCCCAAGAAGTTTAGGAAGACCCCACATACCTTTTTGATGAAAGGGAATTTTAATTAGCTAGAATTCTAGCCTTGGAATCTAGCCTTGAAGAAAACCCTAATATTCTCATGTTCTTGAGAGTGAAGAGGATTTGGGATATTTTAAAATTGATAAAAGATGACTAATAACACTTATGGTATGATTTAAATTAGTGGGGGAGGTTTTTGGAGTGAGGAAAAATCTAAAATGCGTCTAGGGAAAGTACGTAAAAATTGCAGAAATTTTCAGTTGATGACTTAGTTGATAGCTTATCAACTAGTTGATGACTTATCAACTAAGTTTTCAACCCATAGATGTAATTTTACCCTTGCAATTTAAGGGTGACGACTTGGTTTATAAGTCATCACTTAGTGGACATTTTATCACCTCAAGTCGTTATTTTGTAGCTGGAGTTGGTCACGTTCTGGTTAAGGCTGGCAACTTGGCTGATAAGTGTCACGACCCGAGCTGAGACCCTGGCCGCGATGAGCATCCCTAACCATGAAGGCCCGATCTCCCTTCACTTTTTGGACATCATACACATTTTCACATACTATAAAAGACAATCCAGAAATACATATCGATATAGAATCATGGTTAAATAATATAATTCAAAGTAACAATTCAAAATGGAATTCCATAACTTCTAACAAAATCTAATAACATTCTACAAAATCTCTAATACATAGGTTATAATATCTTGTATAAAACTAGGACAGGCCACCAGTAGACCATAAACATAAGGAAATAACAAAATCTGAAAATCAGGCCTTCCGGAATAGAAAAGGCTGAACAACTTCAACTTCTGACACACTCAAGCCTATTGATGGACGGGACCCTGGGACTATTCCTCAGATCCTGAGATAAATATGGTCAATACATATGTACTGGTACACAGAGCAATCCAAAATAATGTACTTTTACATATAACATAAGTGAGAGCATTTCATAAAATATTACGCATGAAATAATTTAAAATACATGGGCAATTTCAATAATCTTAAAATAATTCAATAGATGCAATTCCTTTATTTGTTTTACTTATGATCTAGGTGGTAGACTGTACAATTCTAAAATCCCACGGGCTATAGGGAATCACCTCTTGACTCGGCGGTCAAGCCTCCAACCCATGTTTGCCGCAAGAGTTGGAGTTTAAAATTCTAATACGCCACAGGGTACTAGGCCAGCGTATAATCCCTTTTTAGGGACATCGTAACCTGTATCAGCAAAACACGATTTTAGGTAATGAGTTTTATGGCTCATGACTTCTTCGGTTAACCACCTAACTTTCTTTAAGCCCCTTTTTAATTCTCTCTAAACATGCATCATTCTAAACTGCAAAATCTAAAAATCTAAAGGAAATTCCGTATTCTGTTCTGTTCTATTATCATGGCATTATCTGCTTTGGTATCGTCAATCAAGACTTGCAAGTCATATATATAATCCATATAACAATATGCATTAGTTCATCCAATCCAATCGATTCAATTAACTACCAAAAATATTTAACAATGCAATAGAGTTCTAACTTCAAAACATGTTTCAAACTATGAGGAAATTCTATCTTTTCAACATTTCAACAAACATGTTGTGGTCAAGCATTTTGTAACAAACCATGCAATTTATTCATTTTATATCTTCAACATTTATCAATATGTAAAACCCTCTCTCTTCAATTCATAATCAAAACCAAGTCTTAACAATAGTAAAGACGTTTGTACATATTTCTCAATATGAAATTAAACAATTCAAAACATATGAACACAAGGGGATTTATAACAAGAGAGGGATTATAAATATTCATGATCTCAATTAAAGTTTCAAACGTCAAACCATATGCATACATTTTTATATATGAACAATAATTAAGTTTAAGGGGAGAGGCATCAAGACCAAAACTTTTTTATCCAGAAAGATTCAAAATGCATACTTGAAGTTGAAATTTCAATACCTTTGTGTAAATTCATGACTTCTCAACGTTTAAATGTTATTGAAATAATTTCATCATTCCCATTTAGTTTAGAAAAAACCCCACGTACCTTAGATTACAAGGTTCAAAGAGTAAAACTTGAATCTTGATTTGTTCCTTGGAAATCTTGGACTTAAGGAGTGATTTTCTTGATTTCTTTTGCCTGGAGGAAACTATAGTTTGATCTTATTTTGAGAGTGAAAAGAATATTTTATTGTTGTATAACTTATAATGATTGAATAATAACATTTAGAAAATGATTTAATTCGTGTGAGAAGTTTCTAGGGATGAAAAGTTCCAAAATATTGCGTTAAAAATGCACTTTTAGCGCGATTCGGCCTCAACAGACGATTTGGTTGACGGACCGTCAGTCTGGTGATGGACCATCACTCCAACCATCATTTCTTTGAAATTAAATAATCTTATTGCATAAGTATTGATGGGAAAATTTATGGGACATCACTAGCTTGAGGGTCCGTCAGTCTAGCCATCGCACCTCGGCAAACTAACGCCTCTCAGAAAAATGGGAATAACTTTTTACCCTGAAATTGGATTAAAGAAAAACCAATGGAGTTGGAAAGAGGACTCAAAAACCTTTCATTTGATATATATTAAGACTCATAATTCATTATATTAAAAATTTATGGTCGATGTAAGTTGACCTAAGTTTAGACACTTACTAAAACTCAATCGATAGAAAAGTTTTCAACTCGTCTTTGAGTTAAGGGACCTCTTAGATCTCAATTCATGCTCAAGTAGATTCCTACACTACATAATTGATTAACGCACTAAATCTCCTTATGAGTTATTGGCTTTCAGAAATAGTATGCATAGGAATGATGGTATACATTTTAGCTCAATATGCGGGTTGTTACATTATCCCCCCCTCACCGTGGGATTATTCATCCCCGAATGATGAATCGGGACACAACAAGTACGATTTCAAGAAATAAATGGAATAAAAAGACTAACAGAGTATTTGTACCTTCTAAATCATCATCCATGGATTCGAAAAGAGTCGGGTACCTCTCACGCATATCATCATCTGAATCCCAAGTAGCTTTTTGGGATTTTTGATTCCTCCAAATCACCTTAACCGAAGCTATTTCATTGCACCTCAACCTACGAACTTAGAGATCCAAAATGGAAATGGGTTCCTCTTCATACGATAGGGAGTATTTTATATTGATCTTCTCTAGAGGCAACACTAGGGAATGATCTCCATTGCACTTCTTCAACATGGACAAATAGAATTCTGGATGAACAGAAGCCAGACTTGCTGGCAAATATAATTCATAGGCAACCTCACTGATCCTCTTCAAAATCTAATACTATCCTATGTAACGAGGAATAAGCTTCCCTTTTCTTCCAAAATGCATGACTCCATTCATAGGGGAGACTTTGAGAAACACCCAATCACCAACCTCAAATTCCAACTCCCTTCTCCTAACATTAACATAGGATTTCTGACAACTCTGAGCTATCTTAAGTCACTCTCTAATGATCTTCACCTTCTCCATTGCCTGATGAATAAGATTGGTCCCGAACAATTGGGTTTCACCTACTTCATACCACCCAATTGATGATCTATATCTCCTTCCATAAAGTGATTTAAAAGGATCCATCTGAATACTGCTGTGGTAACTATTATTGTAAGCGAACTCTATCAATGGAAAATGATCTTCCCAACTACCTTTGAAGTCAATTGTGAACACTCTCAATATGTCTTTAAGTGTCTGAATAGTGCGTTAAGCTTTCCCATAAGTCTGGGGATGGAAGGTTGTACTCAGGTTCACTTAGGTACCTAAACCCCTCTGATAAGACCACCAAAACTATGAAGAGAATTGTGTACCTTGATCGGATATAATAGATACGGTTTCCCCATGTAAGAGAACTATTTCCTTAATGTACATCTTGGCATAATCATCTCCCGAATAGTTAGTCCTCACAGTAAGAAAGAGAGCAGACTTGGTCATCCGATGTATAATTACCCAAATGGAGTCATATTGGTTTCGGGACCTTGGAAGCCCCGTGATGAAATCCATATTAATCATCTCCCATTTCCACATAGGAAAGGCTATCTCCTGGGACGTACAACCTGGTCTCAAATGTTCCACTTTGACTTGTTGACAATTCAAACACATTGAAATGAAATCAACAACATCACGTTTCATATTGTTCCACCAATAAATTGTCTAAAGATCATGAAATATTTTCGCAGAGCCTGGGTGAACAACATACCTAAAAGTGTGAGCCTCGTCAAGAATTTCTTCCCACAATCTATACACATTTGGCACACAAAGCCTACCCTAATATCTTAATATCCCATCAACTCCGATTTCAAAAGCCATCACCTTCTATTGACCAACGTCTTTCTTAATATGCATCAATATGGGGTCTCCGACCTATTTTTCCTTAACTTCAGCACATAGGGAAGATTTATCAATCTCATGAATAATTAATCCTCAATCTTTGGAATCCAAAAGTCGAACTCCTAGAGTTGTAAGTCGGTGAATATCTTTCACCATCTCTCTTTTTCCTTCCTCAACATGAGCAAGACTGAAAATTGACAACTATCTAAGGGTGTCGGGCACCATATTTTCCTTGCTTGGATGATAGTTTAGGCCATTGTCATAATCCTTCAAAAGTTCCAACCAATGCATTTTCCCGAGATTCGTCTCTTTCTGCTAGAAAACAAACTATAAACTTTTTTGATTAGTAAATATATCAACATGTACCCCATAAAGATAATGCCGGAAGATTTTAAGTGCAAACACCACAATCGCTAACTCCAAGTTGTGGGTGGGGTAATTTTGCTCGTGCACCTTCAACTGCCTAGATGCATAAGCTACCACCTTTCCATGCCGCATAAGTACACACCCAAGTCCCACCCGGGAAGTATCAAAGTATACAAAAAAACACTCTGTACCCTTAGGAAGGTTCAAAATAGGTGTAGTAGTCAACATGTGCTTTAATTTCTCAAAACTATTCTCATAGTTGTAAAAACACCCAAATTTCACCTTTTTCTATGTTAACCTAGTAAGTTGAGTAGCTATGGAAGAAAAACTTTCTATGAACCTTCTGTAATACCCTGCCAAACCCAAGAAGCTCCAAATATCGGTTGGAGTCATCGGTATGGGCCATTTTCTCACTACCTCAACCTTTTAGGGGTTAACCATAATTCTCTCTCTAGAAACAATGTGATCGAGTAAAGTAATAACACTAAGCGTGAATTCATACTTAGAAAATTTTTCATACAACATATGATCTATGAGGGTCAGAAGGATGGTTCGGAGGTGATTGGCATGATCTTCCTCATTCTTGGAGTAAACTAAGATGTCGTTGATGAAAACTCTGACGAACAGGCCTAGAAACTGATGGAACACCCTATTCATTAGGCCATGAAAGTTGCAGGGTCATTAGTAAATCTGAAGGACTTGACTAAGAATTCATACTGGCTATATCGGGTTTAGAAAGATGTCTTGGTAATATCAACCTCCCTAACCTTCAATTGATGATATTTTGAATGAAAGTCTATCTTTGAGAAAAATTTAACACCTTGGAGTTGATCAAATAAATCATCAATTCGGGGAAGAGGGAATTTTTTTCTAACTATGACCTCATTTAGATGACGATAATCTATATACGAGGGAGCCATCTTTCTTACGTAAAATAACTACAGGTGCACCCCAAGGAGAAACACTAGGACGGATAATGCCTTTATTTAGAAGATCTTTCATTTGTTTTTTTAACTTTTTCAATTCTGCAGGATCCATTCTGTATGGACGAATAAAAATAGGTTGGGTATCTGGCAACAAGTCAATGCCAAATTCTATCTCCCTATCAGGGGGTATACCTGGGAGATCATCGGGAAAGACTTTTTGGAATTCATTAACTACAGGAATAGAGTAGACAGAAGGACTTTCAATATTAAAATCTTTTATCCGAATAAGATGATACAAACAGCCCTTAGAAATAATCTTACTGGCTCTGAGATAAGATATGAATTCCCCTTAGGTGCTAAAGAATACCCCTCCCACTCTATCACTGGTTTATTCAAAAAATAGAAAGTAATTTTTTGGGTTCTACAATCTAAGGTAGCGTAGCACGGGTGGAGCCAATCCATTCCCAAAATAGCATCAAAGTCAATCATATAAATCTCTATAAGGTCTTCCACAGTATCATGATTACAAACAGACACCACAAAATTTTTATACACCCTCCTAACCATAATTGAGTCACCAACAAAGGTGGAAATAGAGAAAGGATCTGGAATAACTTAAGGCTCAAACTTAAAACTAACTGCCACATACAGGGACACATAACACAAGGTAGACCCAAGAATAAGTAACACATACACATCACAGGATAAAATTTGTAACGTACCCATGACTACGTCTGGTGAAGCCTCTGCCTCCTAGCAATTAGATAAAGCATACAACTGATTGTGACCGCCCCCAATAGCTAATGTAGTACCCTTGGGAGGTAGTGGTGGCTTTGAGGAAAGGTATTGGTACTTAGAACCACCTAAGTTACCTTTGGCAGAAGGAAAATCTCTCCAAAAATGGCCTGACTAACCACAAGTATAACACACCAGCCTTTCTAGCTGACACCTCCCTGGGTGATCTTTACTGCAGTTCCCACATTGCATAAAAGGCCGAGCCACACTACCATGGGACTGAGTACCCTGCATTTTCCAAACACTGTTAGACTGAGGGTTAAAGGACCGTTGATCAACTGGGGATCTGGGTGCTGGGGCACTGGCTGAAGACTGAGCATGACTCCAAAATGTCTTCTTTGACCACCTGTTACCCCAATTATTACAAACTTGTTGTTGACTACTATTATGGTTCGTAGATCTTGCCCTCTTATCCTTTCTCTCTTTCTCTCTTGCTTCAGCAACCCTTTTCTTCTGCCCCTTAACCTGTTGAATGTGAATGGACTATTTGGAGAAATCCATATCTTTGTTCAACATTTCTCCTTTGCATTCCAACACCAAATCATCCGAGAGACCAGATGTAAACTTTCTCATACGGGCTCTCATGTTACCTACTAATTTTGGGGCATAGAGGGATAATTGATTGAACTTCAATGTGTACTTTTTGACACTCATTATCCCTTGTTTCAAGTTCATAAATTCTCTCGCCTTTGATTCCCTTAATTCCAGAGGAAAGAATCACTCTAGAAAGGCTTCCACAAAATTACCCCACATCGAAGGCTTATCATCACTACCCTTTGAATCCTCCTACTCATTATACCATTGATTTTCCATGTCATTTAGTTGATAAGCTTCCAATTACACACCTTCAACCTCTTTCACGTGCATAACTCTAAAATATTCTCCAACTCATCAATGAGACCTTAGGGGTCCTCCTCTACCTTCGTGCCAGTGAACATAGGTGGGTTATGTCTCATGAATTGAACAACACGGGTAATCTTTAACAAACCCAACACAGAACCCATATCTTCAAACTGAGAGGCTACTAGTTATGCAATCATATGGATGGACTTTCTAAACTCACCATTCGAAACCTCTCTCTAAGAAGGCTGGGGAGGTTAACATTGGTCCATGGAGCCTGAGGTGGACTGGTCGGAACTGGATAAACTACCGAAGTAGGAAAAAACTCTGGGTTGCAAGCTCTGTTACGGGTCCACATCCCTTGGTTAGGGTGGACCTCCTCATCTTGGGAATTCTGTCTGTTGGATCGACGGGGAGAAATGTTAACTCTCTAAAATAAAAGATTTCACTAATTAGAGGACATACACTCAATAGCACAAACTAAATCATGAAACAAGAAAGATACTCCTAAATGTCTTATAGTCTCCCATTTATAAGTGTGGTGCGCTACACACCAATAAATAGGACTCTACCTAACGCAATTTCATAGACACCCTAGGACCATGAACCGTGCTTTGATACCAAGTTTGTCACGACCCGAGCTGAGACCCTAGCCGCGACGAGCATCCTGATCCATTAAAGCCCGAGCGGTCTTCACTTTCTAGAAATCATACACATGTTCACATACTATAAAAGACAATGCGGAAATACATATACATATGGAATCATGGTCAAATAATATAATTCAAAGGAACAATTCAAAATGGACTTCCATAACTTCTAAAAACATCTAACAATAGTCTGTGAAATCTCTAACACATAGGAACCAATATCTTGTCTAAAATAGGGACAAGGCCCCCAATAGACCATAAGCAAAAGGAAACAACAAAATCTAAAAATCAAGACTTCCAGAATAGAGAAAGCTCACTATCTAAAACTTCTGACGCACTCAAGCCTATTGCTGGATGGGACCCAGGACTGTGCCTCAGATCCTGAGATAAAAGGGGTTAATACATATGTACTGGTATGCAGAGCAATCCAAAATAAGGTACTTTTACATATAACATAACTGAGAGTATTTTATAAAATATTACACATGAAATAATTTAAAATATATGGGAAATTTGAATGATCTTAAAACAATTCTGTAGATAAACTTCCTTTCTTTGTTTTACTTTTGATCTAGGTGGTAGACCCTATAATTCATCAATCTCATGGGCTATATGGAATCTGCCCTTGACTCAGCGGAGAATCCCCCAACCCAAGTTTTCCGCAAGAGTTAGAGTTTCTAATTCTAATATGCCACAGGAAACTAGGGCAGAATATAATCCCTCTTTAGGTACATCTTAACCTGTATTAGCAAAACACGGTTTCAGGCCATGAGTTTTATGTCTCATTCCTTTTTCGGGTAACCACCTAACTCTCTTTAAGCCCCTTTTTAATTTTTTCTAAACATGCATCATTCTAAACTACAAAATCTAAAAATTTAAAGGAAATTTCATATTCAGTTTAGTTCTATTATCATGGCATTAACTACTCTGGTATCATCATACCAAGACTTGCAAGTTGTATGTCTATGCCATATAACAATATGCATTAGTTCCTTTGATCCAATCGATTTAATTGACCACGAACAATATTTAACAATGCAAGAGAGTTCTTATTTAAAATCATGTTTCAAACTATGAAAAGATTCTCTCTTTTCAACATTTCAACAAACATGTTGTGGTTAAATTTTTGTAACAAACAATGCAATTTCTTAATTTTATATCTTTAACATTTATCAACATGTAAAACCCTCTCTCTTGAATACATAATCAATACCAAGTTTTAACAATAGTAAAGGTGTTTGTACATGCTTCTTAATATGAAATTGAACAATTCATAACATATGAACACAAGGGAATTTATAACAAGAAAGGGATTATAAATATTCATGCTCTCAATTCAAGTTTCAAATGTCAAACCATATGCATACATATATATATATGAACAATAATCGAGGTTAAGGGGGGAGGCCTCAAGACCAAAACATTATTATCAAGAAAGATTTAAAATGCATATTTTAAGTTGAAATTTCAATACCATTTTGTAAATTCATGATTTCTCAATATTTAAATGTTATTGAAATAGTTTCATCATGTCCATGTAGTTTAGGAAAACCCCATGTACCTTATATTACAAGGTTTAAAGAGTATAACTAGAATCTTTATTTGTTCCTTAGAAATATTGGACTTTAGAAGTGATTTTCTTAATTTCTTGTTCTTGGAGATAACCCTAGTTTGATCTTATTTTTTTAGTGTGATAAGAGGATTTTGATGTTGTATAACTGATAATGATAGAATAATAATGTTTAGAATATTATTTTATTCATTTGAGAAGTTTTTGGAGAGGAAAAGTACCAAAATACCATGTTAAAAACACACTTTTTGCGCAATTCAGCCTCAACTAACGGTTTGGTTGATGGACTGCTAGTATGGTGATGGACTATCACTCCAACCGTCAGTTCTTGGCCATAAAATGAGCTTACTACTTAAGTCTTGATGGGAAACTTGACGGGCAATCATTGATCGCACCTCGGCAGACTAACACCTCTCAGAAAAATAGGCATAAGTTTTTACCCTAATATCGGATTAAGGCAAAATCAGTTGGGTTGGAAAGAGGAATGAAAGACCTTTAATTTGATATTTAATAGGCCCCATAATTCGTTATATATAAAATTTTATGGGTGATGGAAGTTGACCCAAGTTTAGACACTCAGTAAAACGCAATTGATAGGAAAGCATTCAACTCGTCTTTGAGTTAAGGGACCTCTATGATCTCAATTCATGCTCAAATAGATTTCCACACTACATAATTGATTAAAACACTAAATTTCCATAGGGTTTATTGGCTTTTGGAACTATTACACGCTGGAATGACGGTTTATATTCTATCCTGAAATGCCGGTTGTTATAATAAGTCATCATTGAGTTTATGGCCTATCACCTCAAGTCGTCACCTTATTGATAGAAGGACATGCTGAGGTAAAATGAGCATAAATTTCTACTATAATATCCTATTAAGGTGAAACCAAGTGCATTGGAAAGAAGACTCGAAGATCTTTCACTTGGTATATAGTAGGATATGTAACTCATTATATACTAGGATTAATAATTGTTAAAATTTGACCAAAGATGAAATATTCACTAAAGCTTAGTCGTTAGAAAAATTCTCAACTCGTCTTTGAGTTAGGATATTGTTGTAATCTCAATTCACATTCAAAAGTATTAAAACACTATATAATTGATCATCACACATATATTAACAAGGAATAATTGGGTTCGGATCAATACACGTAGAAATAATGGTTTTAATTCTAGTCCAAAAATGCGGGGTGTTGCAATTCTTGTCCAAGAAATTTAATCACTGTTGTGAAGAAAGTATCATCCACATGGAGATAAAAAATCTCATAATCCAGATAAAAATGGTATCGTTGAGCAGAAAAATCCCATTGTTGTTGAGATAACACGAAACATGTTACAAGCAAATGGACTTTCAAATCATTTTTAGGCTGAAGTTGTGGTGACATCATTCCATTTATTGAATTTGTCTCCCATAAAGGCCGTTTTGAATCAAACTCCATTTGAATCTTTGTGTGGTAGAATACCACTCATAATCTATTTATGAAATTTTGGTTGTATTGCTTAGGTTTTTGTAAATTCACAATTTCATCATAAGTTAGATGAAAAATCCGATAAATGCATTTTCATGGTTCTTGTACACAATCCAAAACATATAGATTGTATAACCCACTTAGTAGAAAGATTTTTATTAGAAGGGATGTAGTATCTGATGAAATGGAAAGTTGGAGTTGGAATGGAACAATAGTAAGATGCAAGAACAAATTTCTATGCCGACTAGAATCACTTTTTATGGAATTCAATATCCAACTTCTACTGCTACAGTAGCGGATTCTTGTAAAAATTCCCCAGATTTATCTTTCTTAGCTTCACCAAGTAGAAACTCTTTATCTAAAACTCTTGAAGACCCTACAAATGAGCCAATTCTATTAAGAAGATAAACAAGGTTTATAGAGCTGAATCTTATGAAAATGACATGTATACACCTTGTCGAATTTCATTTTCTATTTCAAACTCTAACACATTATGGATAATCATACATAAAAGAAGAGTGACATAGAGTGATGCTAGAAGAGATTAAATCTATCATAAAGAATAACACATGAGAGATAGTGAAATTACAAGAAGACAAAAATTCAATTGGCTTGAAGTGGGTCTCCAAGACAAAGTTTGCGGTAGATGGAAGCCTACAGAAGCATAAAGCTCGTATTTTTTCCAAAGGATATATGTAAAAATATGGTATTGATTTTGGTGAAATATTTTATCAAGTTTCTCAATTTGAAATTGTTAGACTTGTTCTAGCATTGCGTGAACAGTCACAATGGCTAGTTTGTCAATGTCAAGATGGATTTCTCAAAGAAAAAATACAAGAAGTGGTCTATGTAGAATAACTAGAAGGTTTCATAAAGAAGGGTGATGAATCAAAGATCTATAAGCTAAAAAAGGCATTGTATAGTTTGAAGTAAGCCCCTCAATTATGGTATAGCAAAATCGATGGGTATTTTTAGACCACAAAATATATGAGAAATAAGAATGAGATGAAGTTGTATGTAAAGAAGAAATATAATGATTTAATCATTATTGTAATACCCCGGGAAATTTTTCGTTGAAATTTTGTGCGTAAATGTGTTGGGTTCTATCTTCTAGAATGAATTATAAATTTTTCGTGTGGAATGTCTTAGATTATGACCCATCATTGCGTAGGGTATCGAATAATATTTCCAAAGATATGTGTATCAGCCAAAACGGACACCTGAGCGACGAGTTATGAACATTCCGATCGAACTGTGAATAGTAGTGAACAGTAAAACGTGCAGGAAAAAAAGTACTGAGGCCTGGCGTATTTTTGCTCCAAATTTAAATGATCATAACTCCTTCTACATAATGATATGGGTGACCTACTATATATCAAAGTAAATATATGTGAGTCCTATTTCCGATGAAATTGGTTTCATTCAATTTGTCTATCGGAGCAAAAAGTTATGGTCGATCTACTTTAGCCTATCAAAAGTGAATTTTTGGGTTAAATTCAAATGATCATAACTCCTCATACACAATGATCTGGGTGATATACTATATATAAATGGAAAGATATGAGAGTCTTCTTTCTAATGAAATTGGTTTCATCAAATTTGGATATAGGAGTAAAACGTTATGGTTGATCTACTTCAGACTATCAAAACAGTCCACCAAAGGACAGATGCGAGAATTATTTGATTTTTAGGGGCGTTTTGGTCACTACCCCTCACCCAAAATCCATCCAAACCCTATATTAAAGCCTATTAGAAGCATTATATGTTATATTTCATCAAATTCCCTCAAAAAGAAAACCCTAAGCTCCTACATCCAACTTCAAGAACCTCCAAAGTTCACCATTAATTCTGTAAATTTATTCAAGATTCCAAGTTCCTAGTTCAAGAACTCCAAGAACCATCATTCAAAGGAATGATTAACACCTCAAAAACGAGTATCGATCTAAAGTTCATCATTCAAGGTATGTAGGATTTTTCAACAAGAACTCTCTTTCGTTCTTGTGCCCAAATTGATTTTTCTTTTATGAATATACATGATTTTACATGTTTTGATATAAATTTGAAGCATGAATTTATACCCTATATGATTTTACATGAGATTATGATACTCTCTATGTTTTGAAAGTTGAATTGAATGAGAATGATGACATTTTTGTACATAAAGCTGAATTTTCCAGATTTTAAAGTAAGTTATATATATTTATGATGAAAGCATGAATCTTGAGAAAATTTAATATGATTTTGATGTATCAGACCTTGAGTCCTAATTGGAATTGTACTTTGAGAAATTATGTCCTATAAGCACAATGAGATTTGAATCCCAAAGCTAATTTTCTTTACCAAGATGTATGATTATAAAGCTGAAATTTTAAGTTTTAAGTGATTATTTCTGTGCTTATGTCATAAAGTATGAAACTTTGGAAGGTTTTATGGTGATATTGATGTATGGGTTCTTGGAACCCTATTTGAGATTATTATTTTGAGAAAATGTGTGTTATAAGCACGTTGATGTTGAATATTTGAGATGTTTTGAATGATTTGACCATTTGGTCGTGATGAGTTATTTTGAACTCGACTGTGAAAGAAATCCACATTTTTATTGATTATGATAAAGGGGTAGAAAATTGGCTCCCGATGAAAATTGTTGAAGTGTTTATTGTGGATTTTCATTAATGTGAGCCTGAGGCTGATTTAAATTTCTGAGCTAAGTCCGGGAGTAATCTTTAGCACCGAGTGGGAGGTATAAAGTGAACTTACTTCCCTACAACTACGTGCCCCCATAGGATGTGAGCCTGAGGCTGATTTATATAGTGATCACTAATGTTTTTGAATTGATACTGGAAGTCCTACTACGATGGCAAGGATAGGATGGCTCTCCCCAGCGTGGGTTGTACGTTGGACTCCATATAGCTCACATAGTTTATGTCGGTTATAGGATCTCCCAGTGTGTGTGTGTTTCCTTGTGTCTATGGTGAATGGTGAAGTGATTCGAAAGTGAAATTGTGAAAGTTATTCTTTCGAAAGATTTAAATGATATTTACATTATGAGAATTGATATTCTTGATGAACTGAAAGTGATTGACAAATTATATAATGATTCACATGTGTTATTATACTTAATTAATCCTCCCATGATTATGATGATTTTCTTTGGGCTATGTGAGTCTTTCATACATCCTGCTTATTTCTTGTAAATATTTATGATGATGATGTTTATACAACTGCATACACCCCCATATACTCGGTTCCTTTCCATGGTACTGAACTAAATCTTCAGATGTGTGCTGCATTTTCTCGGAATGTAGGTACAAGGTATAGGTGCACCTTCGGATCCAATCATTTCGTGGTATCCAGTCAGCAGGTGATGAGTCCTTTTAATTCAAGGGCTTGGGTTAGTTATACAGAGTTTGTAGTGTTGTATTTTCTTTATTCAGTCATATTGAGTTGGGGTAGTCGGGAGTCATGACACGGCTACCTACAGTCAGTACTAGTAGAGTCTTTATAGACAGTCAATAGAAGTTGATGTATTTTGTTTCAATTTTGGTTGTAAAGGCTGAATTGTAATCCTGTAAAATTCCATTTTTGTATCAATCAGATTTAGAAAAGATTTAATTTCTGCTGATTTATAATTTTTATTCAGTTTCTTATGAGTTATGCTAGTAGAGGGGTTATCTTGGGCACACTTGTGACCCTAAGCACCGTGTGACGTCTCGGGACCCAATTTTGGGGCGTTACAAACTTGGTATCAGAGCAAAGAGTTCAAGTGTCCTAGGGTGTCTATGAAGTCGTGTCTAGTAGATTCTGGAGGAACGGTATGGAGACGTCTGTACTTTTCTTCGAGAGGCTACAGGGAATTTAGGAAATGTTTCCCTTCTTTCAAGTCTAAGATCGTGCTATAAAAAGGTTCTCCAAGAAGCTTATATAGTTTCTCATCTTACTCTAATCTTGCCAACTCTGCCTTATTTTCAAGGTATCAGAAACAGTTAAGCTTAATTCTCCATAGATAGTTATGGGATTGTAAGAGAGCTAGAAAGTATCCTGTCAGTGTTTTTGAGTTTCAAAGACTGAAGTACTTTATTCATGTTCATAAAAGTTGTGAACTAAGCCTAGGTTAGATGTGCTTTCAGATTCCTCCTCAGAATCTTCAATGTTAATCTATACTTCTCCCTCTATGTATTATTTTTGAGATAACATGATTCGCAAGCTCTAGTTCTTCCCCAGGTAATGCTTCTATATTTTCTAGAAAAAATTTCAAAAGTTACACAAAGGGCTTGAGAGGAGCTCTCTAGTGTGTTAAGTTCCTTAAGTTGAAAGGTATGCTCTCATTCTTATGAGTTATTTAATTAAGACAGAGTAAGGTGTATTCTTAGATCGTTGAATATTGTATGTCAAGTTTCTATCTCTTGTATTATGTAATCTTGTTATCATTATGTTTGTGAAAAACCAAAGTCTAGTGAAGCCGTGTGGGGCTCTTTCGATTCACTAGCATACCTTATTTGTTATTCATATCATTTTCTTGTTCAAAATACAAACCAAAGTCTAGTGAAGCCGTGTGGGGCCTATTTCGATTCACTAGCATAGTTACTTTGTTATTCATATAACTTTCTTGATCAAAACACAAAACCAAAGTCTAGTGAAGCCGTGTGAGGCCTATTTCGATTCACTAGCAACTTGTTATTTATCTTGTCGTTCATGTGTTAGTTAAAAGTGTGGGTTTAGAAGTGTAGTGACAAGAAAGGTGGTAAGGGCGATTTATTGAATATGTATATCTGAATTTTTGCTTTTGATTGAATTAGTAATGAAGTTATATACCCTTGTTTGTTAGTTTAGTGAAAGTTAGAGGAGGAGTTATTAGTTAAGGTGGATTGTTGTTTGCTTAGGGTAAGGAAAGAGTTATTGATGGTATTTGTGGTGTTAGAAAAGTATAGGTTATTGATGAAAGTACTTGGTGGGTAAGTGTTGTTAATCTAGGCGCTCTCCAATTTGCAAGAGGAAGTTAAGTTAATACGTAAAGAGCTATGAACTATGTTAAGTTGTGTATGAAGGATAGATAGTAGTGACGGGTGAAAGAAGGATGTGTTAATGGATTGTGAATAAGATAGGCTTTATGATTAGGACAAATTATTATTGTTATGAAGTTTAAGTGATCTAGTGTTCATGGATATGTTGTTTTATAATCTTCACGTGGGAGTTATGCGTGAGATGGAGTTGTAAATTATGTGAAGTATGAAACCTTAAGTTTGAACGATTGGTGATCATGAAGCCGAATGTGACGGTTTCCGGATTAATGGTATTAGTTGCCGGAAGTGACCTAATAGGCTTGAACAGTGTACACAAGAGTTTAAGTGTAGTTGACTTGTAATTAAGTTTAATATTATATTATGATGAGAAAGTTCACCCAAGATATTATGGGACTTCATTAATTTCGAGGATTAGTGTATGTGGTGTAGTGAGTTGTGCCATGGGATTGTTAGATGGATAACTACTAGTTAGACGATGGATGATGTTTTGATGGCTAAGTTAAGGTGAGGCGTATGATTGGAAATGTTGAGCCTCTTAAGTGTGATTTTTATTCTTATGGGTTAGAAACATAAGTTCATAGGCATGGTATTAGAGGGAGAAGACAGAAGTAGCATGGTCTATCAAAAGGTTAGAAAGTATTCAAGTTGAGCTAATAGAAATAAGAGTTGAAGCACTATATGGTGTACATTCCGGCAATAGAGATGTTGTGGAGATTCGAAATTTGTAAGCATTTGAGAATTTGAGTGGTGGCTTAAAGCTAAGGGGGAGATGATAGAACAAGTAGTCAAGTCAAGCTTTTACATTTTAGTAGAAGTACCAGTAAGTTGTAAATTTGCTGTGAGAAAGATCGGTGCTTGACCCAATGTTATTTTAGTATTTTCAGCTGTCCCAAAACCTACTCATGCTTTACATTTCAGTTCCATGATCTTAATTCATGTTCATACACGTGATGGAGAATTACATACTCTTCTAGTTTCCAAAAATGAGAAATTCCAGTTCTTCTAGCAGTTGGAATCACATTCCATAAGTTATGAGCTCTAAATTCAGGGCATGCCGCCCATGACTCATATACTCAAGTTTTACAGTATGTTCAGTTCCAGTACTCAGGCAATACTCTTATTGATCAGTGAGATTCAGTTTCCGTTATGGGTGTCTTCAGTTTTGATACCTTAATGAACCCATTGTATTTGATATTTTATTCCTAAGGCCTCAATATAGAGAGTCAAGTTATTTACATTATCCCTTCATGTTTCAGGTCTTCATGATTTAAAATTGTGTGACCTTTTCATTAAGTCAAGCTAATGGTGTTGAGCAGTTGTCTAGAAGGGAGAGAAGATACTTCCTTATCTATGATAGAAGGTGGTGTGCTCACGGCGGTGAAGTGAAGTTAGATTGAGGCTAAGTCCTTGATACATGCCGTGGTTAGTTGAAGTTTTAAATGTTTATTTAGAAAGATTGTTGTGCATTGGTTTTATGCACTTCTATGAGGTTGTAGGAATAGTAATACAGAGTTTTTGTGTATAGTTCAATTGGTTGAGAAAATGTTATGTGTGCCGTTTAAAGAATTGACCAGTATGTGTGAATGATGTAGTTGATGGAATCTTAGAGAAAGCGAGGAAGATGCTTTATGAGTGTTCGTTTAGAGGTGCATATGCAAAGTGCGTATGTGGTTATGAGTATAGGCTTGAATGTTATGGTTGTATATCTAAAAGAATGCACCGCAAGTTAGCGGATCCCTAGTATAAGATTGTATGTGGTTGTTGGAGTAGCAATAAGAGTTATGTTTGAAGTGAAGAGTTGTGAGGCTCAGTGTGTATTGAGGTTCATGATATAGATTAATATTATAGTGTTATGTGGCGTATCTCATGAGTACTTGGAGTTAGGATTGAACATAGTCGAGGGATTAGTTGGGAAGTGTTGCTAATTTTGGAAGCAAGGAGTTATGTTTCCCAAGACCTAGAAATTCTTATCTTAATTTATGCCATATGGGTCCTTGTTCCCATACGATAGGATTGTATCAAATTATAGTTCATTTTCTCCCCGAACAATGTCATTTGAATCTTTTGGAGGGAGTGTTGAGGGACGTTTCATTTGGGCGCAAGTATTCCTTCTTTTGATGAGATCCCCTTCGAGACCTTTGATTCACAGTCTCTGAATAAACCAAAGATATTGATTCCTTAAAATAAGTCTCCTTTGTTTAAGATCCAACTATGTGACCATTCTCATTATGAATCGCATGTTCTATGAAGTATTCGAAAGTTTAGAGTGAAGTAAGTGGATTGACTTCGTTATCCTAGCCTTTTTTCCTCATTTCCATGGTATTCTGTACTTATTTATCTACATTCGAGGACGAATTTTTTCAATGGGGAGATGATGTAATACCCCGGGAAATTTTTTGTTGAAATTTTATGCGTAAACGTGTTGGGTTCTATCTTCTAAAATGAATTATAAATTTTTCGTGTGGAATGTCTTAGATTATGACCCACCATTGCGTAGAGTATCGAATAATATTTCCAACGATATGTGGATCATCCAAAATGGACACCCGAGCGACGAGTTATGAACATTCCGATCGAACCGTGAATAGTAGTGAACAGTAAAACGTGCAGGAAAAAAAGTTGTGAGGCCTGGCGTATTTTTGCTCCAACTTTAAACAATCATAATTCCTTGTACATAATGATCTGAGTGATCTACTATATATCAACGTAAATCTCTACGAGTCCTCTTTCCGATGAAATTGGTTTCATCCAATTTGTCGATCGGAGCAAAAAGTTATGGTCGATCTACTTCAGCCTATCAAAAGAGAATTTTTGGGTCAACTTCAAACGATCATAACTCCTCGTACACAATGATATGGGTGATATACTATATATAAACAGAAAGTTATGAGATTCCTCTTTCTAATGAAATTGGTTTCATCCAATTTGGATATAGGAGTAAAACGTTACGGTTGATCTACTTCAGACTATCAAAACAGTCCACCAAAGGACAGATGCGAGAATTATTTGATTTTTAGGGGCGTTTTGGTCATTCCCCCTCATCCAAAATCCATCCAAATCCTATATTAAATCCTATTAGAAGCATTATATGTTATATTTCATCAAATTCCCTCAAAAAGAAAACCCTAAGCTCCTACATCCAACTTCAAGAACCTCCAAAGTTCACCATTAATTCTACAAATTTATTCAAGATTCCAAGTTCCTAGTTCAAGAACTCCAAGAACCATCATTCAAAGACACGATTAACACCTCAAAAACGAGTATCGATCTAAAGTTCATCATTCAAGGTATGTGGGGTTTTTCAACAAGAACTCTCTTTCGTTCTTGTGCCCAAATTGATTTTTATTTTATGAATATACATGATTTGATATGAATTTGAAGCATGAATTTATACCCTATATGATTTTACATGAGATTATGATACTCTCTATGTTTTGAAAGTTGAATTGAATGAGAATGATGACATTTTTATACATAAAGCTGAATTTTCCAGCTTTTAAAGTAAGTTATATATATTTATGATGAAAAGCATGAATCTTGAGAAAATTTAATATGATTTTGATGTATGAGACCTTGAATCCTAATTGGAATTGTACTTTGAGAAATTATGTGCTATAAGCACAATGAGATTTGAATCCCAAAGCTGATTTTCTTTACTAAGATGTACGATTATAAAGATGAAATTTTAAGTTTTAAGTGATTATTTTTGTGCTTATGTCATAAAGTATGAAACTTTGGAAGGTTTTATGGTGATATTGATGTATGGGTTTTTGGAACCCTATTTGAGATTATTATTTTGAGAAAATGTGTGTTATAAGCATATTGATGTTGAATATTTGAGATGTTTTGAATGATTTAACCTTTTGGTCGCGAATGAGTTATTTTGAACTCGACTGTGAAAGAAATCCACGTTTTTATTGATTATGATAAAGGGGTTGAAAATTGGCTCCCGATGAAAATTGTTAAAGTGTTTATTGTGGATTTTCTTTAATGTGAGCCTGAGGTTGATTTAAATTTCTGAGCTAAGTTCGGGAGTAATCTTTAGCACAGAGTCGGAGGAATAAAGTGACTTTACTTCCTTAGAACTACGTGCCCCCGTAGGATGTGAGCCTGAGGCTGATTTATATAGTGATCACTAGTATTTTTGAATTAATACTGGAAGTCCTACTCCGATGGCAAGGATAGGACGACTCTCCCCAACGTGGGTTGTACGTTGGACTCTATGTAGCTCACATGGTTTATGTCAGTTATAGGATCTCCCAGTGTTTGTGTTTTCCTTGTGTCTATGGTGAATGCTGAAGTGATTTGAAAGTGGAATTGTGAAAGTTATTCTTTCGAAAGATTTAAATGATATTTACATTATGAGAATTGATATTCTTGATGAACTGAAAGTGATTGACAAATTATATGATGACTCACTTGTGTTATTATACTTATTTCATCCTCTCATGATTATGATGATTTTCTTCAGGCTATGTGAGTCTTTCATACATCCTGCATATTTCTTATAAATATTTATGATGATGATGTTTATCCAATTGCATACACCCTCATATACTCGGTTCCTTTCCATGGTACTGACCCACATCTTCGGATGTGGGCTGCATTTTCTCGGAATGTAGGTACAAGGTATAGTTGCATCTTCGGATCCAGTCAGTTCGTGGTATCCAGTCAGCAGGTGATGAGTCATTTTGATTCAAGGGCTTGGGTTAGTTATGCAGAGTTTGTAGTGTTGTATTTTCTTTATTCAGTCATATTGAGTTGGGGTAGTCGAGAGTCATGACCCGACTACCTACAGTTAGTACTAGTTGAGGCTTCATAGACAGTCAGTAGAATTTGATGTATTTTGTTTCAATTTTGGTTGTAAAGGCAGAATTGTAATCTTGTAAAATTCCATTTTTGTATCGATTAGTTTCAGAAAAGAGTTAATTTCTGCTGATTTGTATAGATTTGTATTTTTATTCAGTTTCTTATGAGTTATGCCAGTAGAAGGGTTAGCTTGGGCTCACTTGTGACCCTAAGCACCGTGTGACATCTCGGGACCCTATTTCGGGGCGTTACAATTATTTTCCTTTATGTTGGTGATAGCATTTGTACTAACTCTTTTATTATTCTTCTGGATGAATTCAAGACTCAAATGATGAATATGTTTAAGACGTCGGATATGGGTTTATTACAATTTTTTTTGGCCTTGAAATCCATCAAGATGAAGATGGAATATTTATGTCACAATTGGAATATGCCAAGGACCTTCTCAATAAATTTGGTTTGCTTAATTGCATACTTGGAGCTACACCTATGAATGTTGGTAAAAAGTTTTAACTTAAGGATGGAGAAGAGATGGATGATTCTAGAAGTTTTAGAAGCCTGGTTGGAGGTTTAATTAACCTAACCCACACTCGATACTGCATCCTCTATTGTTGTCATTTCCAGGTTTATGCAAAAACCTTCAAAGTTTCATTTTGGAGCAGCAAAAAGAGTTTGGCATTATATTGCTAGAATTATGGACTATGGGATTTGGTACTCACAAGTTTTCAATTTAAGTTTTTGTGGGTTCACAGATAGTAACTATGCTGGTTCGTTGGATTATATACAAAGCATTTCTGATAATGTTTTGACTCTAAGTTCGGATATGGTAACTTAGAGTTCAAAGAAGCAAGCTACCGTGATGTTGTCAACCTCAAAAGTCGAGTACATTATAGTAACTTTAGTAGCTTTTCATCAAGGATGCTTGTAGAACTTCAACATAAGCAACAAAGTGCAATAGAGATATACTATGACAATAAAGATTCGATCACCATGACAGAGAATCAATGTTTTCATAGCAGATCTTAGTACATTGATGTTCACTTTCATTTTATTCGTGATTATGTTACAAAAGAGGAAATAAGATTGTAACACTGTAACATTCATAAGCAATTAGTTGAGATATTGACCAAGTCTTTGTTTCATAAGCAATTAGTTGAGATATTGACCAAGTCTTTGGTAGTAGACAAGTTTATCTAATTGAGGGCTTTTCTTGGTATCCGTAACTTTGAATTAAGGGGAAGTATTAAATATTAAATAAAAGTATGACCTTGTCAAATTTAATTTATTAGTAGTTTCCTATTTTCTTAAGATGTTAGGAGCCATGTTGTAGTACTTTTTCTAGTTTACTGATATTGGATAGTTATTTATTAGTTAGTGGAATAGCGGTAAACTTAGTGACTTAGTTCCTTGTTTATTTATAATTCAATGTAATGGCTCTAGTTTCCTTTGATTCAACATAAATAAAATCTGAGATTTCAACACATATCTAGTACTATAATTTTCAGCTTCTGATTGTTAAGTTTTTATAGTTTGTTTTCCCAACATAAATTTTTTTTCTCATATAAGGAGTATAAAGTAAATATTTTAAAACTATTATACTTCGAGAAGTAAAGGTCAACTCGACATCTCCCTTTCCAAGTGCTTAAGTGATGTGATCACCAAGCATGATAGTTTTAGGCTCCTCAAACAGAGTATATATTTTAAAGTAGTTTTCATCATAGCAAACAAAATGGATTGCACTAGAATCAACCCACTATCTATAAACATTCTCAATCATATTTATGTCTGTTATTTTTCCACAAAATGGTTCTTCGATAACATTTTCTTGAGTTGAAGGCCCAATTTTTCAAAATTTACAAAATTGAGCAATACGCCCACTCTTGCCATAATAAAAACACATTTTCTTTTATTGAACATGCTAACTTTTTTTCTTGATTAGTTCCATCATTATTATTCTTTGAAGATCTACCATTATTTTTCATAATTTTTTTCTTATTAGGCTTCAAAAAAGTATTTTCGTTTGTATTAGTGGCAACACTATTTGAAAGATCTAAATTTACCTTCAGATGTTTTTCTCTTCTATTTGTAAAAGTGCATCTTGACCCCTTGACTCTTCTTTCTTGCGAATTCGCATTATCAACGTCTCAAGAGAAATTTATTTTTCCTAGTGGCTCATAATTTTTTGAAATTCCTTTCAAAAAGGTGAACTTTTATTTATTATGACACAAATAAGGTTATCTTCAATTTTTATTTTCTCAGACCTGAGCTCTCGAACAATCATTATAAAATCTTGATCTTGAGCTACCACTTATTTGTTGTCCACCATTTTGAAGCAAAAAAAGAATTTACTAGAAACATATTTTTGTTTCTCCAGCCTCCTCGGTATCATATTTACTCTATAATGCTTTCCAAATTTTCTTTGCACTAATTTCTATCGTAATAATCATAAAAATTATTAGATAAATAATTAAGTAAAAAATACTGACATCGGTAGGAGTCACCGTGGTACTTTTCAACCTTCTCTTGAAGAGAAATAAGTTCATTATCATTCTTGATGGAGTTGTCTATTTTATTAGGATTCTTCTCTATCAGCAAATAAGAAGCATTGAGAAGACTTAAGAAAAAAGTATTTTACTCTTCCACTTCTTGAAATGAGCATCATTGAACCGTAATGTCTTGTTAAGATGTCTTATGTTGACATTTGCAAATTTTTTAGTTGTTGCCATTAAATTTGCTTAAATTTGTTGGTGAAAGTATCCAAAATTATATTTGAAGAAAATAAAATATCTTTTTCTTGGCCGAGACACAGAGATCTCTTACGAAGATTCAAGCCCACGACAACAAATGCTTTCACCAATCCTGCAGTAATCTTCTTGACTTGTTCCGCCATAATGCAACAACCTTCTCAAAAACTACCACTCAACAATGTCTAGACAAGAATCCAGTTCAAAGCTCCACCAAAAAGAACACTTCCCTTCACCTAATAAACTCTTTTTTTACTAACATTTATAAACTCTATATTTTCTTGTACTCACAAAAAATATGCAAGACCACCGTTGTTTATAGGAGAAAAAGTCTTTCTTGTATTAAATAAGGATGAACGAGGGATAGTAAATATGAAGGGTCTGTGGCCTAGAAGTTATAAGAGTTACAAAAGAACTTACGACCACATTCTTACCACCATAACTAATAAGATTAATGGCACATCAAACCACAAATGAAATAGTAAAGTTGCTAATCAAATCAGTAAGAAACTGAAGGAAGTAACATGGGAAATAAAGGGCAATAAAACGTGGGTTTCTCAATGCATCATATTGGAAACAAATTGTAACATTTCTGGCCACCTTTAGCAAAACAATGAAATTCTCCATAATGAGAAATACGAAGCAATAGTAACTCCCACATCCCAGACTTGTTATGACTACTTACAGTCATTGAAAATAACTAGTACTACTAGTATTTAAGAAGCTGAAAAGGTGATACTCAATCGTATTTCTTGCCAAATTCATGAAGTTTATCACCATACAATTTACAAAGCCTATAGTCAGAATATAACGAGCTCCCATTTTCTATTAGAAATTAATACCTTCTACATTTTCACCACAAAAAAAAATACCTTCTACATTCCAATAAACCACAAGCCAATCAACCATCTCCATCCCATTGCAACAACAAAAATTAACAACTTTCCAAGCCTCATCCCCCGATAACACTTCCTCACAATCATTTATAGCATGTTTGGGATTGCTTATTTCCCAAAATAAGCACTTATTTTGAAGAAAAAGGACTTAAAAAAAAAAAGGGTGTTTGGTAAACTTTCAAAAGTACTTTTAAAAATAAGCAGAAGCAATTTTGCTGCTTCTAAAAAAAAGCAGAAGAAGAAGAAGCAGAAAATTATTTTTTTATGACAGAATTATCCCTATCACACAAATATATATATATTTGAACTTAATGTTATTATTGAGGAATTGATGAACTTAATGTTATTATTGAGGGACTTCCATTTCTTTGTAAATCTTTGGAACTAACCAACCTTCCACAGCCAAGGAAAATGGCATCCATTGAAATGTCTCTCTAGACGAGTCAACAGTAGTCCTCACGCCAATCACACTTGATCATTTCATATTTTGACATAGCCCTAATTTCACCCACCTAACTATCTTGTAGCTACAAGCCTGCTCTAGTTGCAAAGGTAGACACCTCTCCAAAGGCCAAATAGATCAAAGAACAATGCCTCCTAGAGTTCTAGAGTATGATAAATGTTTCAACAATTGTTTGTCTTATTTGATGAAGCACTTAACATAGTTTGTTTTAACATGCCTAATTCCTTATATATACTAGCAAGAATAATAGTAACAAGATCTAGTCGATTACCCCTGACCAGATAAACAGCTTCAGGAAAACAGTTGTACCAATTTTACCTGGAAAGAGAAATCTTGATAACCAATAAGAAAGAAAAGCTTCATGTTCAAAGCCACTTCCACTATTCATGAAAAATTTTAACCACCTTTAATTATTATTATCCTTCAGTCTAATAAGACCTCGTTGTGCTTTTTCAAGAATTTCTTCAATCTCTCCCAACTCAAGGGATTGGCATGGAACAAACCAGGGTAATCCAAAACAGTGAATCCTCTCAAAATCATCATACCTTCAAGGATAATAGTAGCTTCACCCCATGAAAAAAAAAGTGTTAGTCTCATCACACCACCTTTCTACCAATCCAAATTTGAAATCCTTCTCGGTATGGGCATTGTATAGTGAAGCTATAACAACTTCATATTTACCAAAAGTTTTCCATATAGAGTGATGGATACGCTCCATGAACTCAACCCTTATCTTCCATTTATTCTGATGAGGCGTACAACCTTTGAAGGTGACTTTCAATGGCTATTCAAATGTAGCTGAAAAATGAAGTGAAGGAAACTCCAAATTTTGACCTTCAATGGAAGAATCTCCTTAAAATTCGGACCATCAATGGAAGAAAAATTGGGATTTATGAAATGAGATTTTCTTAGTTGTGGGATTCTACCAAAAGGTAAAACCATTAAGTACTCTCTTTCAACAAACATTGAACTTTCCATTGAATTTTAAAAATAAAAATTCAGATAGTGTGTGAGTTCTGTTATTCTTGGGATAAAAAAGCAAAGGAACGTCTTAAGAAAAATGAGTGAATTATATTTAATAATGATCTATTAGTGATAATTTCTTTTTGTTTGTCCTTTATCAGATAGAACTCACTCTCTATCTAAATTTTCATTTTCAAGAATGGATGGAAGATTCAATGTTTATTCTAAGAGAAGAATTTATGGTTTCAACTTTTGGTCAAATCCCACAACTTATAAAATTTCATTTCTTGAATCCCATAGTTTCTACCATTAGAGGTCCGAATTAAAGTTTCTTCAATTGGTTTTTCATCTTAGTCTGGATGGGAATTGTAAGTTTCCTTCAAAGGTTATAGGCCTCATCAAAACTAATGGAAGATATGGGTTGAGGACAGGGAGAATGTCCATCACTCTATACGAAAAGTTGTTGGCATTTATGAAGTTGTTATCACTTTCGTATACAACGTCCATAAAAAGATGGATTTGATTTCTTGGTTGGCAAAAAAGGTGGTGTTGTAAGTCTAACACTTTTGTGTTCCCATGGGGTGAATCTACAATTATGCTTGAAGATGTGATGATTTTAGAAGGGTTCGCTGTTTTGTGTGGCCCCGTTTTGTTCCCTGCCCAATCCCCTGAGTAGGGAGAGATTGATGAAAATCATGAAAAAGCATGAAGCGGTCTTATTGGATTGAAGGATAATAATCATAATAGGTTGTTAAATTTTTCCATGGTTAGTGGAATAAGTTTTAAACATGAAGCTTTTCTTTAACTTTGGTTATCAAGATTTGTCTTTCCAGGTAAATTAGGTGCTCATATTTTCCCAATAGTTGTTAATCTTACAAGAGGCATCTGACTAGCTCTTTCTCCTATTGTTCTTGATAACATATGTTGGGAATTTGGTGTGTTAAAACAAACTATGTTAAGGTATTAATCAAATGAGACAAGAAGTAGTAGAAATAGATTATTAGATTCTAGAGTATTGGGTGTCATTGTTCTTTGTTTAGGGTTGGGATTTTGAGAGGTTGATACCTTTGTATCTAGATCAATCTTTGAGCTACACAATGTTTAGCGGGGTGAGAATAGGACAATGGCACAATGTGAAATTATTGTGTGTGATCAGCGTGTTAACTTCTGTTGACAAGACACTTCAATGGAGGTCATATGCCTTGGCTGTGGAATGTTGGTTAGTTCCAAAGTTTTAGAAAGAAAAAGAAGGGTGTTTGAAAGTCAACATCAAGGTCATCAATTGTGATGCATCATTATGTTGACAGATACATAATAAGCCCACATCATAGAGAAAAAGAAAACAAGATTGATATAAAAATACCTTAGTAATATTTATTCCGAGCTATTTGCTGCATTAATATTTTTTCTATATAAATTATTAATAATGTTTCTGTTGCAATTCTCTTTTTTGTGAGTTGTATATTCAACTAAACTATCAGTCAAAGATACTGCTACTTTCATCTTAAGAATCTTCATTGACAAAAGTGCAATATTGATCTACTACTCTATGTAGTTGTAATTCTTGTCTGTGTAACCTCTATACATGCAATTCTTAGAGCTTGTATGAATAAAGGTAAGATATTGAAATGTTTCATATCAGGATATATTATCTCATATTTTTCTTTCTTATTGTTTTCTCTAAAAACTTTTTTTACTAAAAATTATAATTTTATCTTATATATGTGTCAGAAACTTTATGAAAAATCCTTTGTCCTTTTTGAATTCATAATGGACACCAACGAAATAAAGATCTCGGATAACTGATAATAATTTTCTAAGAGCCTATTTTTTTTTGTCTGAAAGTGGTTCTCTAATCATTGCAGACAAACTCATAACTACAAAGTCCAAAAAAGAATTTATTTAGAAAATTCATGTTTGCAATTTTCCATACTTATAGACAATTAACTGTAAAATTTAGACGTTTGAATTGCATGCTAAATTTAATTGATACATAAAACTCAATCAACAATTTATTTTGTTTTTACAATAAGATTTTGCAAATCCTCAACTTATCGTATGATCAAAATACACTAACCTTAAAAAAAAAGTCATATCTAAGATAACACCTTTTAATATTAATAATACTCCGCGTATAGGGGAGAAGGCTAATGTGAAATTCAAGTCTAAAAAGTTACTCCTAATATAAAGAAAACCAGTGTTTGGTTTGAAACAAGTTAGCTCGGAATTATTAACCCCGAGATTAGCTATATCGATATTTGTCCCACTATATATATGCATAACTTATCCCATGATTATGATATAAACGGTGGATTAAATAGTTTTGAGACTAACTAAAACCTCCAAACAAACACAAGATAAAATAATTTTATATTTTATTCTTGAGCTATTATACCCTATACCATAGGTCAAACAACAGTTCACAAAACTAGCATTACTTCTTATTGGCCCATTGATCTTAGGATTGTTGAAACAGATTTATAGGTGTCACATCAGTACAAACACATAATTTTTCCTTATTAGGATTATTTTCTTTTTCAAAGTGATAAATATCTAATAAAAAATTATCTTAGAATCTATTGATACAAATGAAGAATCTACCAGCAATAATGAACTAAGGAGTCAAACATTTATACAACAACTACAAACCCAGTATATTCTCACATAGTGGTGTCTGGAGAGGGTAAGTATACACATTCTATACCACTACTTCAGGGTGAGATAGAGAGACTATTTTCGATAGGGCCCCAACTCAAGGAAAAAAACATCCTGAAAAGAAAAAGTAGAGGAGCATGAAAAAACATGTATCAATACACCAGAGAATAATATAAACGCGGCTAGAACAAAGTACTACAACAAATAATGACATAGTTAGAAACAAGACTAGCATTGTGTTAGGAGGAACTCCTCCCTACTACCCCTTTTCCCTAATTCGAATCCTTCAAACCATTCTATCCAGGGTCATGTCCTCGTTAAGATGAAGTTGCTCCATATTATGTCTAATCCTCTCTCTCATATTTCTTCGGTCTATCTCTACATCATCTGAATCCATCATGATACGATTCCCACCACAAAGACTCAAATCTAAATTCGGAAAAGTAAAGATAGAGGGATAAGATATCAAAGATAGAAAGATAGACACAAATAGGATAATAAAAGAGAAACCAAAGGGTGTGTAAAACCCCCCAAAACCCCCCTTAAAGACTACCAAATAGCACCTAAATCTTACGTGACCGCAAAGGGGATTGAATCTCCCTTATAACCGACGTTTCTAATCAAACATCAACATTCGCTTTTTGAAGCTCTCAAAACACTCCCAATGAAGGTTAATGAATTCGTCATTATCAATCAACAAAAACTAACTAAATAAGCCTAGCTACCACGTATTTATAGTTTGGCTAAATATTACATAATTAGGACCTAAAAGTTACCCAAATGCAAGAAAAGGCCCACAAGAGGTTGCTTTGACTCGCTCTTGAAATGCTAGAGTGTATCAGAAGAGGATCCAAAGTGTCTTGGGCGTATGACCCTTCCAAGTGGCTTTCAAGCCCCATTTAGCACTCCTTCAACCTCGTCAAAGTCCTTTGACCCTCCTTAATGGTAATCTTCATCCATGTGGCATCTTTTAATAGCACTAAGGAGTCATCAATCACCTCGAACATCATACTATCTCATCCAAAGGTTCGGAGAATATTTGTCTTGTATCATCCTCCCATTTTTTAAAAGGATTCGAGCTCGAATCCAAACTTTGCAAAACCAAAAGAAGGACAAACAAATATAACATCTTCATGACATAAGGGTTAGGGTTAGCACAATTAATCGTAGCATTATGCCAAAGTTGCATTCATTTAAGATATAACCAAGGATACTTCATGGTAAACATTAGGAACTTATTGAAAAATGGACAAAAGAGTCGGCTATGGGAATCACCAAGAGGTAAGGAAACAACAAAGGTCATAAAGACATCAGTAAATCCTAAAGGTAAGGATACCTTCACCTTAGAATCCATAAGACAGAATTGCTTCATCACCTCTTAAATATACCACATCAAGAGTGGTGCCTCAATTGGTTTTAAAGTCCACACAATCCATATAGCATTTTAATTAAAACAAATGTACAAATAAACAAGTTTCCTACCTCTACATAAAGAAAATCCAAGACTAGAATGGATAGAATCATAAGTAAAGAGGTAGTATAGAAAGGAATCAAGGGTAAAAACATCATTCAAGGTGCTATTATCTACAAGAATTCCATTTGGATCAAAAGATATAGCACATAATGTAGAAAAGGATGGAATCAAAACATTTTAAGCACTTATGACTTTTTCCTTTCAAAAAACTTCCCATAAGAAAGAGGTCACCAATTATAAACAATTCACAAATAAGAGGATCACAAACATGGAATCTGTCCAAATTATTTTCAAGAGGAGACTCTCTCCGTGACCTACAAGTAGTGAATCTTTGTTCATGATTGGAAACTGATATTATTGAATTCTCTTTGATCTCATCTTTACTTTTCTTCTTTAATGAATGCTTATCTTTTTTGGAAATGCCTCTTATGAACAACTTGGGTCTATCAAGTAGGTTTAAATCCCCAAGAATGACTTTTCATTATAAGAAAGGATTTCAACATCCCCATTTAAACTTTGCTTATGAAGTAGACCAAGCATCCATTTGGGTGTGTGGAAATCACCACATTTAAATTTGTCACAGAGGCCAAATAGATAGAGTGTCCATAGAAAAAGGTCTAGACAACACTTCTTTCCCCTAAACACATCACCCAAATCAAAAGATATAATTTCCACTCTAGTATAAAGATCATTGAAAGAAAATGGAGAGTAGAGAAAAGTATCACTCAAGTAAACTTTAACTAATAAGTCCTCATGTATTTACTAACTATTATATTCAAGATCATCACCATAAGTATTCTTAACAATAGGATCACACAAAGTAGAAGAAGAAACTGTTTCAAACAATTGATACATTCTCTTTCAAGGGAAGAATCATCATGTAGACACATACCACCACTAACATCAAATGAATTATTACTCAAGTCATCACAAGAATCAAGAAATTCATCGTTATAATTATAAAAATGGGTGGGGTGTAATATAAAGGATCACAACAACAAGAATTTTCATAGGAACAATCACTAATTGGGTTTCTTAGATAATAAAGCTAATCAAAGTTATCATCACCCAATTGATCATTCCTTTTCAAAACCTCACATTTCTTTCCCTTAAGAGTTCTCTCATCTTCAAGGAAGTGATTTCCATATTTAGGAGGAATGTAGTCCCACCATAGTGGGTTGTCATATAGGCTATATCCCTCAAGATGAGCTACACCATAAATATTATTCACACCAGTAGGTTCACTAGGAGTGATTGTACCATCTTCAAATATGATATTATACTTAAAGAGAGAAGGACCAATCCATGAAGGAGGATTAGAACTTGCAAGTTCACTCTCTATAATGCAACTATCAAGTTCTAAAGAAGCTTCAAACACATAATCATCCCTATTGTCCAGACAAACAATAGGATATTCTCTAAAGGACATGCTCAAAGGGTCACTCTGATTTACTTGGCCAATATTTTTAACAATATCACTCACTTGAGGTTCATTAATCATATCACAATCATTATCAAGTGGTTTACTAGTTTTAACCACAAGTTGGTCATCACAATTTCTATAAGAAAATGTACCATCATTCTCATATTGGCTTTAACACTAGATGGACTCAAATTTATCTTAATAGAGGAGTCAATGAGGTCATCCATAGGATCAACTTGTGTTTCCATACTCTCAACGGGTGCATTATCAACAAGACACAAAGAATCATGAGACTAGATATAGATAAGCTACTACTCACACTTAATGTGCTACTAGACACACAATAATCATTTATATGTACAAAAGTTTAAGAGTTAGTAATTTTACCTTGAAGTTATTGAGAATATTCTTCTTTCCCTTGGTGTGAAGGTTCTACACAAGGTTTGGAAGCATCTAAGATTTCCCTTGTCAAATCTTTAAAGGACATGTTCTCTTTTGGTATGTTTTTTCCTTCTCTTGCCATGTAGTACCTACAAACATGTCCTTAATAAAAGAAGGACAAACAATATTTGCTTGATTTGTTGGCAACCCCCTCAACCTCTATTTTTTCCTCTCTTAGGCTTCCACCTTGCACTTATTACTCTCTAAATCCTTTATCTCTTAATTCGTTTAGGCTTGGAGTAAGTGGTCATATCTCCTTAAGATTTGGGAAGAATGGAAGGAAAGAGATGATTTTTCCATTGGTCATTTACAATCTTAGGCTAATTTTGCATATTTGGAACCTTATGTTATGCAAACCAATCAACACCCAAGCATAAATATTCATGTTCCAAGGAGAAGATATCACACTATACCTCCTCATAGTACCCACGTCAGGTAAAGAAAATCTTCACTTTCTCAAAAACCCTATACCCATCAATGAAGTATGAAACAAGTAAAGGCTCTCGAGGTTTCCCTAGATGGTCATCCATTAGTGGAATGTTGTAGTTTTATAGTACCAATCATCTAGCATAAAGAGGCATCCTGAAACCCTATAAATGCTTACTTTTTTGAGTGACATTTCTTCTTGGATCAACATTATAAAGCTTGGTATACCCCATTTGTATATGGGTACCCCTTATGAGTTCTTTTAAGGCATTCCACATTCGGCCAGACATTTTTATAGATTCCAACCATAAGTCATACCTTGAATATGTTTAAGGGCACAAGTATGTCTTTCGACTTCGCTCATATAATAATTTATGAAGATCCTTTCTCACTTCCATTTCCAATAAAGATATTCTTTGAGACTCGACTCTTTTAAAAAGATGGGGAGAGTAGGTAGATCTTGAATCCTCATATACCCCTCATATCTATCTTGGTTTCTCTTTCCATACGTTAGGGTATTAGGATAAAAAGAGTAAGAGGTAGTACCCCTAGTCTTTGGAGATACACACTCTTTCATTCTCATAGAGCAACCTCTTATATAGTTAGAATGACCATTAACATCAATTCAACCTTAATAATAAGTACTAAAAGACAATGAATACGAAACATCACAATCCTCACATACATTCTCACTGTGATTCTCATAATATTTGTAAATGAACGGGTTATACCTTATACAACCTTTAGGCTCGAAGTAGGAAGTGTAATACTTCTCACATGTCACATCTTCCTCATAAGAACCATCACAAGTCTCTTCATCATCTCTATACTTACTATAAGAACTAGGATCATCATTTATCTCACCCTCTCCTTTGCAATAGTAGCCCTCATTATCATCCATCTCTTGATCATGGCTATATTCATAGCCCCCATAATCTCCCTCTTTTTTGTAGAATAACTATCTTTACCAAAATCATAGTCTCCTATGTTGTAGTAATAATTATCTGAGGCAATTGAATACATGCTTCCTTATATTACCTTGCACCTATAAAATGAACAAACAAGATTAGTAGTAAATCTCCTCATCAACACTCATATCAATTTCACCTTTGTAATCCTCACAATTGGAGCGACAAGTGTTGAAAGTTTCTTATACCTCGGTGATAAATAAGGCGTCAATATATACTTGTGGGTAGAGTGGATTCTTATTTGAAATTGAAAAGAAAAATCAAAAAGCAAACAATTGTACTTTAATCAAGAAGGTTCAATGAAAATAAAGGAGAAATGAACACAAGAACGGACAAGAAAATAATAAGACTCAAGACTTAATTAATCAACTAATAGACTAATTATTAGGTTTAATTAGTTTTTAGGATTCAAAAGATGAAGATAATAATCATGAAATGAAGTTAGACTGATGGAACCTTGCAAAAAGTTAGTTGGAAGGCTTCAAATGTGCTTGGAACAAGTTGTAGCGGATCAGGAGCAGACCTAATACACCTCTAGAGTAGGTGGGGAACATGAGATACTATTTTAAACTGACTTGGACCTGCTTTAGTATTTCAGGCTCAATTCCAAGGCACCTTAGGCGCAGGTCAGTTGAACCAGCTTCTTGAATTGGGGAAAATGCCCCTTTATGGTCCCTCTTTTGTCCTCTTCTCATGGAATATTCATTGGTACTTTAAATATGATTTGTACCAATAGTTTTGCACACATTTTTCTTAAATTTCTTGGATTAAACAACTTTTTGATGAATATTCAACATGAGGATACGCATAGAAATATTTTAAAAATCCAAGATGCACAACTTCTTCGTTTTTGCTTGGAATTCCATGAAATTTTAACTGTAGGATCTTGTCAACATAAGGAACACAATGCAACAAACTTTATCCCTCAAAACATCACCAAATTTTCCAGATTTTCAAAGCCATTAGCATTTTCTTCAACCTTAAAAACCGTAAAAATGGTGAATTTTTCAAACATCTCCAAATGGCACCATCCTTTAGCCCTAAGATTCTCTCAACTTTGGGAGCACCTTTTCAACATCTTCAACCTAAAATTTCATGACAACAAGGGTGGGATCTTCTCAAATTCACACAATCAAGCGACAAATTTCAAGGTTCCGACCTTAATAACTCTAGAGGGAATAAATCTAGTGTAGAAACAAAAAAAACAAAAATATTTTTAGGGATTTTTCTTAAAAATGACATTTTTTATTTTTGAGATAACAAACCCAAGATTGAATTCCTGTAAATGAAATCAAGCTCGGCTCTAATCCTAAATGATACAATTCTCACCATGAATACTCGAATCTAAATATGAAAAAGTAAGGACAGAGGGATAGGATATCAAAAATAGAAAGATAAACACAAATAAGATAATAAAATGGAAATCAAAATGTGTATCAAACCCAAAAACCTCACTCAAATATTACCAAATAGCACCTAAATTTTCCATGACCACAAAGGGGGTTGAATTTCCATTACAACCGACGTTTTGAATCAAGGATCAACATTCACTTTTCAAAGCTCTCAAGACACTACTAATGGAGGTTCATGACTTCATCATTATCAACCAACAAAATCTAACTAAATAATCCTAGCTATTAAGTATTTATATTTTATCAAAATATTACATAATTAGGGCCCAAAAGTTACCCAAATACAAGAAAAGCCCCACTAGGGTGTAACACCCCGCACCTTCGGGCTAGAATTTAAAACGTCATTTCTACGCATATAAGACTCAAACTAAATAATTCTACCTTATTATATTTATGGTGATCAGTCCTATAGTGTTGGAATACCTTTGAATATGCATTGAGGTCACCAACATCCCTTACTCTAAGATGAGTTGAAAACATTTCTATCGATTAAGTTTTATTGGACGTTTCAACTTGGGTCTACTACCATTGACTATACTACTAGAATAGGATGAGTAGAAGGACTACAATATATCATATTAAATCCCTTTGAATCTTCTTTCCTACGCCACCAACCGTTAGTCAATCCATTTTTGGAGTTAAAAGTTATGAGTATTTGAATGAGTCACTATCCATACTATGTGATAGAGCATGCGACTCCCACCTTAGACTATGCCAAGGGTTGTGCGTCACCCATCCTGGCTTGTGCCATGGGCTGTGCATCACACACCTTGGGAAAAATAACATAAAAGCTTAATTTTAGTGCTATTTAAGGGCAATACGGTCCTTTTACGTGCCATAACAGTCCCTAAATATTTATAGACAAATTAAAACCTTAATGCACATTAATTCCTCCTAAAAATTGCCTAATTCATCTTCTAAGTCACAAGAGGAGAAAAACAACTTTGGGTTTGCTCTTTCAAGTTAAAGGTTTGATCTTTTTGCAAATTATTAATCAATTAAAGTACGTGGGGTTTTTCTAAACTACATGGGCATGGTGAAATTGTTTTAATAATGTTTAAATGTTGATAAATCATGAATTTACAAAGGATTTTGAATTTACATTACCAATGATGCATTGCGAAACCTTCTTGGAAATATTATTTTGGTCTTGAGGCCTACCCCTTGAAACCTTATTATTAGTCGTGTATATATATGTATGCAATTGATATTTTGATATTTGAATCAAGAGCATGAATATTTATACTCCCTCTCTTGTTATGAACTATTCTATTTCATATTGTCAAAGCATGATGGAATTGTCTTCACTGTTGTGAATTAACTTGGTTTTTGTAATGATATAAAGAGAGGGCAATTTTCTTAATTGTATAAACAAAAGTGACTGTTTGAAGAATTTCATGGTTTGTTATAAGATACATGACCACCACGTGTTTGTGGATTGAAATTGAGGATATTTGCCTAAGTTTTCATGAATTTCACTATACGCACCCTCTTTCATTGATTGAATGATTTGTTAGTCTAAAAATCATTTTGAATGAAAAGAGCTGTAACATGATAATATATGTCTTAGAAGTATGACTTGCAAGTCTTGGTTTGACAATAGCAAAAAGATGAATGCTATAGCAAATTCAGAACATACTAAAATACAAATTTTACTCAGATTTTTAGATTTTGAATTCAGTAAGATGAATGTTTAGAAAAGTGTAAAATTAGTCTTAAAGAGAGTTAGATAGTTATAGAAGAAAGTAAGAGTTGAAAGATTCAATGCTATAAACCGTGAATTACTGACACGTGGTGATGGTACCATGCTTTGTAGTCTTGTGTACCTTGATTCATGTCATCTCAATTTGGGACTATGGTTAAGATCCATGCTATGTGGTATTGTGCACTACCATGACATATTGATTTAATTGGGGATCATGGCACCATGTTGTGTGCACTTGCGTGTCTCCCCTTATAGATAATCCAATCCTTGCAACAAACTTAGATTGGGGGCTTGACTGTCGAGTCAAGGTCAGATTCCATATATCCTATGAAATTACAGATTGTAGGGTGTACCATCTAGCTTAGAAGTAATATAAAGAGTGGTTCATGATTACAAAGAAATGTTTTAAAGTCTTTTAAGTATGCCCATATGTTTTCCTATATTGTATGTAAACTGTTTATGAATAGCTCTCACTTATGTTGTAAAAAAGTACATTATTTTGGATTGCTCTACGTACCAGTACATTTGTATTGACCCCATTTATTTCAGGATCTGAGGCTCAGTCTTGAGGTCCCACTAAGCAGTAGTTCATTGTCAGACAATTGGAGTTGGTGAGCCTCTTTTTTTCAGAAGGCCTTTTCTCATGTGATGATTTCATTATTTTCATTTCTTGGTCCGACCAGGTGCCTTGTCCCAATTTCAGACACAAGTTGTTGTCATGTTGTTAGACATTTCACAAATTATTTTCATGTATTTTGAATGTTACGAGCCTCATTTTGTCTTGTCTTTTTGAATTAAGAAGTTGATCATGTTTTTTTTTATTATGTTTTCATCAATTCTTTATAGCTTATGAATTATGCATATGATTACCAATTAGAAGGGCTATCGAGCCTTCATTATTTTAGATGGCCACCATGCCTAGGGCCCTGGTTTACGTAGTGACAAACATGGTATCAAAGCACGGTTCATGGTTCCATGGTGTCTGCGAAATCGTGTCTAGTAGAATCTTGCTTATAAGTTTTTTGTGCACCATACTTATAATCAGGAGGCTATCGAGTATTTAGGAGTTATTTTTTATTCTCTCATACTCTACTTAGTGTTATTGATTCGTCCATAAGAAAGTTATCCAACTTCTTTCCTTGTGCTAATTTCACGAGCCATGCTTTATTGTCAAGGCAATACAAGTCTATGAGTCTAGCTCCCTTAGCGAGGTGGTTCTCTATGATTGAGTTATCCATAAAAGTTATGAGATAACACAAGGACTTAAGATGAGTCCATTAGTGCTTCAAGGTGTATTGATTCGAGTGTATACCTTTATCCTTATTAAATCGTGCTTTTCGGCCGAAGGTACGAAGTGTATTTAGTCCACTTTCAAAATTCTTATTGTAGATGTCATGCATAAGGGTAATGATTTGTTGCATATTGTTGGAATTGTATTTCTACCCGAGTAGTAGTATATGTTAAAGTGACATGACCAATTGGTAATGAGATGCTCCAAGAAATTGATGATATGAAGTCACAAGGTTAGAAGTCAAAGTTAGGGTAACTTTGGTGTATATAAATAGTTTTAGTTGTATAACTGTGGATTAAAGAGTGGGTTTCCATAGTACTGTGATGGACTAATGTGGTAGCAATTGTTTTATATTATATGGTGGTCTATGAAGGAAGTGGCTAACTATGATTATTAATTATTTGCAATAGGGAAGGATCTAAGAATTGATAGTTATGGTGGTTGTATAAATCAGTTATAGGTTTGAATAGATAGGGGAAGAGTAGTCAATAAGTTATGGGTAAAGACTAACTGGCGTAAGTTAAAATTTAAGGTTGTCTAAATGTATGCTTAGGTGAGTATGTTGTGAGGAAGTGTAGTATGTTCATAAGATTGTAATAGGTTATATTATAAGATTAAGACCGTCTATTCTTATTTAGTGACTTTACCACTTTTGATTTTCTTTACTCTAGTAGTTGTAAACTAGTACTTCTTGTGAGAAGGTATGTAGCAAATTTTGAGGTGTAGTAGTAATGTCGTAGAGTGGGCATGATTGTAGGTAGTAGTTAAATGAATTGAAGTATTTTGGTTTGACTTCCCAGTTTTATGGGCTAGTATAATACGCGGCATACTTCATTGGTGTTACATGATTTTTGTTAGATAATAGGCTTGAACTTTAGATGTGGATTATTTTGGTGAGAATAGTAGCTTAAGAGTAATGATGTATGTTTTGTGGGAAAGAATTAGTTTGTTTGATGTGTTTGGTGAAGGAGCCTAGGTTGATAATTTATGAAAAGTTTAAGTGGTAATTGTGAGGTATATGTGTACATGAGGACTAGTGTTAAATGATGGATTAAGGTTGAGTCATTAAATGGATAACTGAGTAAGTATAAAAGAATAAGTTGAACCCCGAGGTGGCATGTTATTAGATAAGGCATGATGTGTATAAGTGTCACATGTACCTAGATTTCATTCTCGAAATTTGTAGTATAGAGAAGTCTGGGGAGTTGTGTATAGCGTTATCTAGAGTTGAATTAAGAAAATATAGGTAGGCAATATGTTCCTTTAGTATAGACTTACAAATTTCATTATGTTGTAATTTATGTGATTAGCGGTTTAATGTTAGAATGTTAAGTAATGAAGAGTGGATTTTTTTATGTGATAATCTGTGTGGATATGTATACTCACGAGAGTGTGAATTGTAGGGTAATAGTTATAGAGGCTAGCGAAAGTTAAGAGTAGCATTTCCGAAAAACAAGGCCTTCAGAGCATAGTTCATCAGGGATAATGTAGAATTTAAGTATATAATGATGTCTTTTTTATGTTGAGAGTTGAGGCAACGGATTTTGATGTGAGCTTATGTCCGCAAGTCTAGGAGTGTGACTTAGATCTAAGGGGGATATGATGGATTAAACTAGTTCCAGAATTTTCTTGTGGTGTCAAGTTTCAATTAAGAAACATCATAAATCAATCCCTATTCAATAAAGCTCCTCCTACTTTGATTTGAATGGATATCAACAATGTCTTATGTACTCAAGTTCGGCCTATGTCTAAGGTTTGAGCACTGTATCTAACTCATGTCATGTATCAACCTCCAAACTAGAAGCAATAGTGTCCTTGAGTAATATAATATTCCAATTTTCCAAGATCTATGTTATGTTGCTCATGATCCATAAAAACTCATGTCTCACATAATGCTTGGTTATAAGAAACCATGCTTTCTATACGTTACCAATCACTTTTATGTCGGGATTAGCTAAAGTGATAAAGTATATGCAAACTCAAGGCAAATTTTAGTTCTTTAAATAAGGAGAAATAACTTCAAGTGGGAATCCATGTCTTAGTTGTTAACTACATAAATTCTGACTTTATGGTCTATAGCTCATAATATGTGCACCCATGTTTCTCACTATGGTCTGTCCAAGGAAATTATGTAGTGTTGTGTTTTTGATGAACGACTCTGTACTTACGATCCAGACACTTTATATATGAAGCACTTCATAATTGTATCGTATCTTCACCTCATGTCCCACCTCGATTAAATTAAAGAATATGAGTTATAACTGAGTAGTGTTTATCCCATTCATGATGCTTGTGCTCTGGTCCTTTAATGATCTTTTGTATATTAGTATGATGGTGGTTGTGGAAGATTAGAAGTGTGTTGGGTGGGGGAGTAGATGTTTTCGTAGAGGATAAATTTTGATGTGATTTCTTGAGCTAAGGTTATAGGAGAAGGGGGAAGAAGGAGATAAACTTTCGTTATGTGAAATAGCTAAGGAGTTGTGCGGCGAAATATTAGTGAGAGTGATTGATTTGGCTAGCCCTAGTGGGGAGATCCATGAAGTAGATGTAGTAATGATAGGCTTGAATCTTTTGATTGATGGAAACACAAACCTATGTACCATGTGGTTAGTACTCTCTAAATAAAAACCCGAGGGTGTTTGATGTTAGTGATGAGGTGATGAAATATACTAAAACGGATGTAACGTACAGGGTCCCGTAGCTTAAGTTAGAACCATTTAACACCAATTTAGGCTTCAACATAGAAATACTAAGTAGTGAGACTCAAATTCTTGTGGCTAGATGTGTGATTGGAGAATTGTAAGTTGGAGAGTGTGAAGTATTCTATTTATTGTTTGGGGTGTAGACGATTAGTGCCTCTAAGTTTAAATCTATTCGTGGTACCTTGTAAGGTAGAGAATACTTCTAATCTATTATTCAGAGAAATCCTATTCCATGATTAGTACCAATGTAAATTAGGCCTATGATCACCAAATAAACTTATACCTTAGGTTGTGATGAGAATGAATCACGGAACTCATATGCAAGATCATCCCTATGTAAAGTTTCATTACCTCATGCTTCGTGTTTACGCGTTTCACTAGGGGTTATTATGAAGAAATTTTGATACCTTTACATTGTTTTGTTGAATAAAAATGTTCAATATGAGTCAACGTTCCTTATTCAATTCTTATAGAGCTTCAACAAGTCCCTATCTATCATTCCGGGACGAATGATCCCAAGGGGGAGATAATGTAACACCCCACACCTTTGGGATAGAATTTAAAACGTCGTTCCTATTCGTATAGACCCGAAGTAAATGATTCCAGTTTAAAATATGTGTAGTGATCAATCCTATAGTGTGGGAATACCTTTGAATATGAATTGAGGTCACAAAAATCCCCTAACTCTAAGATGAGTTGAAAACATTTCTATCGATTAAGTTTTAGTGGACGTTTCAAATTGAGTCAACTTCCATCGACTAGTACTCTTAGAATTTTACAATTTATAGGGCTTACTATATATCAAGTTAAAGACCTTCAAATCTTCTTTCCAACTCCACTAACCGTTCGTCAATTCGAGTCCGGAGTCAAAAGTTATGAGTGTTTGAATGAGGCACTGTCTAGATTATGCGATGGGGTATGCGACGCCCACTTAATGATATTCCATAGGCTGTGTGTCACCCAGATTGGCTTGTGCCATGGGTTTTACGTCTCCCACCTTGGGAAAAATGGTGTAAAAGTTCCATTTTAGTGTTATTTAAGGGAAATACGGTTCTTTCACGTCCTATAATAGTCCCAACACATTTATAGATGAAATACAACACTAATGCATGTTAATTCCTCCTCAAAAATCCTTAATTCATCTTCTACATCACATGACGAGAAAATCAACTTAGGGTTTGCTCTTTCAAGATTGTAGGTTTGATCTTTTCACGAATTCTTCATTAATTAAGGTACGTGGGTTTTTCCTAAACTACATGGGCGTAGTGAAATCATTTTAATAATGTTTAAATGTTGAGAAATCATGAATTTACAATGGGTTTTGAATTTACATTTACAATGATGTATTGTAAAACCTTCTTGGAAATATTATTTTGGTCTTGAGGCCTTCTCCTTGAAACTTGATTGTTACTCGTGTATATATATGTACACAATGCATGTTTTGAAATTTAAATCAAGAGAATGAAGATTTATACTCCCTCTCTTGTTATGAACTATTTGATTTCATATTAAGAAAGCGTGATGGAATTGTGTTCACTTTTGTGAATTGACTTGGTATTTCTGATGATATGAAGAGAGGGTGATTTTCTTAATTGTATAAACAAAAGTGACGATTTAACGAATTTCATGGTTTGTTACAAGACACATGACCACCACGTGTTTGTGAATTGAAATTGAGGATATTTGCCTAAGTTTTCATGAATTTCACAATACGCATCCTCTTGCATTATTTGAATGATTTGGTGGTCTGAACATCATTTTGCATTGAAAGAGTTGTAACATGATAATGTATGGATGATAATATGACTTGAAAGTCTTGGTATGGAGATACCAAATAGATGGATGCCATAACATATTCAGAACACACTAAAATACATATTTTAGTTAGAGTTTCTGACATTGAATTTTGAAAGATGCATGTTTGTTAGAATAGGTTAAAAATGGGCATAATGAGGGTTAGATGATTACACGGAGAAAGTACAATTTGAAAGACTCAATTCTAGAAACCGTGATTTATCGACACGGGGTGACGCTACCATGCTTTGTGTTCTTGTGTACCTTAGGTCATATCATCCTAATTTAGGACTATGGTTAGGAGCCATGCTATATGGTCTTGTGCAATACCATGACATGTTGATTTGATTGGGGATCATGGTACCATGCTGTGTGGTCTTGTGTGTCTCCCCTTATAGATACTCCAATCCTAGCAGCAAATTTGGATTAGGAGCATGGCTGCCGAGTCAAGGGAGAATTCTATCTAGCCCATTGAATTACAGATTGTAGGGTGTACCATCTAGCTCAGAAGTAACATAAAGAGTGGTTCATGATTTCAACAAAATGTTTCAAGGTCTTTTAAGTATGCCTATGTGTTTTCCTGTATCGTATGTAAACTGTTTTATGAATGACACACACTTATGTTGTATAAAAGTACATTATTTTAGATTTCTCTATGTACCAGTACATTTGTATTGACCCCCTCTATATTTTAGGATCTGAGGCTAAGTCCCGGGGTACTTCTAAGCAGTAGCTCATTTTCAGATGATTGGAGTTGGTAAGCCTCCCTTATTTCAGAAGGCCTTGTCTCATGTGATGATTTAATTATTTTTAGTTCATGGTTCTACTGAGGGCCTTGTCTTGGTTTCAGACGGAAGTTATTGTCATTTTTTTGGAGATTTCATAGATTGGTGTCATGTATTTTGAATATTATGAGCCTCATTTCGTATTGTCTATTAGAATTAAGAAGTTGACCATGCATCGATTTTGTTATGTCTTCCGTAATTCTTTATAGTTTATGAATTAAGCATATGATTTCAAGTTAGAAGGACTCTCGGGCCTTCATTGGTTGGGATGCCCGTCATGGACAGGGCTCCGGTTTGGGTCGTGACATAGGGGCTATTTTTGCCCATTCTTGAAATGCTAGAGCGGATCAAAAGTGGATCTAAATCACCATGGGAGCATGACCCTTCCAAAGGGATTTCAAGCACTGTTTTGCATTACTTCAACCTCGTCAAAGTCCTTTGACCCTCATCAATGGTAATCTTCATCCATGTGGCATCTTTTAATTGCACTAAGCAGTCATCAAGCACTTCAAGAATCATACGTATCTCATCCAAAGGTTCAAAGATAATTTGGCTTGTATCATATCTGGCTGACCTGTCACACCATTGCACTAAGGCATCCGTACCTCTCTTTATCAAATAATTGAACTATCTCAACCTCGCTTTCCACATCTTAAATTCCACAAAAGCCATTCTAACCTTATCATGAATAACCTCATTTGAAATCTTATCTTTCCTCGTAAACACATATATCCATCATAGAATTCCCATCTTAGCCACCTTTATGATTTATATATGAGAGTTCTTGACTGGCCAACACTCTGTCCTATACAACATAGACAGTGCAACCACCACTCTATAGAACTTGCCTATGAGTTTAGGAGGCACCTTCCTATAACATAAGAATCCAAAAGTGTCTCTCTATTTAATCCACCCTACCCAAATATGATGAGTGATATCCTTGTCAATCTCTCTATTCCCTTGTATCATATACCAAAGATACTTGAAACTATGTCACTTTTGAATGGCTTGAGTATTAATCTTTACAAACACATTGGGCTCGTGACTCACCATACTGAAGTTTCACTCCAAATATTTTATCTTGGACCTATATACCCTACACCCTTTAGACTCGAGGGTCTGTCTCCATATCTCTAACATAGAATTAACTTACTTACAAGTCTGTCCAATCAAGATAACATTATCTACAAATAGTATATACCAAGGCACATCACCATGAATTTTCTATGTCAAAAAATCCATCACTAAGGCAAATAAAAAAAGGGCTAAGAGTCGAGCCTTGGTGTAACTCTATCAATTTAAGAAAATGCTTGAAATCCCCTCCCACAGTTCTAACACAAGTATTATATCCATCATACATTTTCTTAATTTCCCTTATGTATGCCACTAATATACCTCTAGACTTTAAGCACCTCTAGAGAACCTCCTAAGGGATTCTATTATAGGCTTTCTCTAATTCTATGAACACTATATATAAGTCTTTCTTCCTCTACCTATACTACTCAACCAACCTCTGAATAAGATAAATGTCTTTGACAGTCGAATGTCCTAGCATAATTTGAAATTATTCTTAGAAATAGGTACAGTCCTTCTAAACCTCAACTCTACTACCCTCCACCAAACCCTTCATAACGTGGCTTAACAACTTAATACACCTATAGTTGTTATAATCTTGAATTCCCCTATGTTCTTATACAATGGATCCATCTTACTCTGTCTCCAAGATTTGGGCATCTTCTTCATCCTAAAAATGGTGTTAAACAACATAGTTATCCACTTCTTACCTGTCCCTCCTGAGCACTTCCAAAAATCAACTGAAATATTGTCTGGACTTTTCGGTCTGCCCCTTTGCATCCTACAAATAAAAACCTTAACCTATCCAACCCTAATACGCCTACAATAACCACAGTATCAAATCTTCTCAGAGTTATCCAATTCCTCAAAATAATGCTATTGTCCTGCTCTAAATTCAAGAGTTTATAGAAGTAAGAATGCTATCTCTTTCTAACAAAATCCTCTACCACCAAGACTTTGTCTACATATTTCATGCACTTCACTTGGTCAAGGTCTCGAGACCTCCTCTACCTAACCTTAGCTAGTCTGTACAACTTATTATACCCACCCTTACCCTCTAATATAGTGTATATATTTTTAAAACCTACGTTATTAGCTGGCATAACTGATGAGTGGTGATTTTACCACTCATTTACATCCAACATTCTTATCTTTTGCATTGATTTAAAAAATTTAGTGAGACCTAAGTTTGAGTAAGTGCACTAATATCCACATCTTGTAGGTATAGAGTTTAAAGGATAGAAAGAAGTGGATTAAATCTTGAAATGATCAAAAGGGAGCAGAAGAAGTGCACCTTAATAATCATAGCCAAAAGGACCTCGGGTATTGCTCTAGTGAGTAGATCACCGCGATTTCTATAAGACAAGAAGAAAAACTATTTAGCCTCTGGTAACGCAATCGTTGTATGATGTATGTGATCGCAAATCAAGCAAGTTGGCCAGCATCACGCGATCGCTCGATCATAATCGTGATCGTGGTTGTACGGTAGAAGCCAAGCCCCGCGACAGCTGCATAGTGGGGTAAATAAAGGAAGGGAAGTGTAGTAAATTGTGCAGCTGAGTCAAGATTTATATGGATAATTCAAAACACTCTAAAGGGAAGGAAGAAATCCTAAAATTGGGTGGGGGGGGGGGGGGAGAAAACGAGAACTTTAGATTGTTTTTCTATCATGGTGATTTTTGTTTCCAAGGAAAAATTAGTGAAATTAGATTGTGGAATTGATTATTTTATACTCTGTTAGTATGAATTTCATGGATGCATTACTTGGTAATTTTTTTTCCCTTATCTAATGAGTAGCCAATTTCTTTAGTCTTGGGATTGTGTTGAACTAGAGTGCGATTGTGTGTTGGTGTTGTTGTGTTTGCATGGGTTCTATTTATTGAGAATGAATTTCACCATTTCTTGAGCTTCTGTGTTTGAATTTGATGGGTAAAAATTCCAAATATCCAAATGGGTTTGATGGGAGAAAGATCCAAGCTCTATAAACCCTTTGACATTCTCGAAAGAGGGGATAAGAAAAATATTAGGTAACCCATGACATCCCCGTGAGAGGGTTATCTAGGGACAAATCAATGATGAACAACTAAGCCTATGGTTTACTACCCTTTGCAATCTTAGAAATAAGTATTTAGGGAGTATAAATCATGTCAAGTGCATTATCCTAGAAATAGGGATGCTCGGTTGAGGTTTTTGGTTGCTAAATAAACTTCACACTAGTTAGGTGCTCAAAAGGGACAATGGGTGAAATCATTGGTGTTTTGTCGAAAGACTGACCACAATGACCTTCGACCTAGCCTATCAATTAATTGACAACTATATCCCATGATAATCCAACATTGTCCCGCATGCTCCACCTTAGAGGATACATAATCCCAAGATTCCTCCAAATCTTGAACTCAAACCACAGATAGCATTCACCATGTACTAGTCAGAATTTATTGAAGATTTTTTAAATAAATCCATCCATTTACTTATACATGTTGTTTACATTAGCATTCTTGCTAACCTTATAGTAACGTGAGTACCCATTGGTTGGAATTCTATAGCATTCAGTCCTTGAGATTCGACCCCAATTTATATTAGGTTACTTGACAACGAACGCCTCACCCCTAAATTATGGGAGTGAGTTGAATGTTATCAAAATGTCTTTGTTGCCGCAGAGTAAATATAGGTTTCACCTTTATGGTGCTAATCTTACTTGGGAATACCTAGAGTGGGGTAATTTAACTTCTTTGTTGTTTTCGATCTTTGAGTAGGTGAATATTAATTTCTCCCAAGTCATCATGAATTATGGGGACTCTGTTTGTTGTGGAGCTGGAGATCATGAAAGTCCAATTCTTATTCCCCCCACAAAAGAGCATGGACAATTCTATGTAACAAGTGTGATGATGCCATTGATCCACCTAAAGGGAATTTTTGGGGGTGAAGCTCATGAAGACCCAAATGCTCACTTAAAGGGTTTCGTAGAAGTTTGTGCTCCATTCAAAGTAGCACATATATCCCAAGAATACATTGGGCTATGCCTTTTTCTGCTATCTGTCACGATAAAGGCGATACGGTGGATAAGATCATTGCCCACTGGATCGGTAACTTTATGACAAGTCTCACTGAGATGTTTCTAGGATAATATTTCCCACCATATAGGATGTTAAGGTTGATGGATTATATTTTTAAATTACACCAATACAACAAGGAATCATGGTACGATGCTTGGGGAAGGTTTAAAGAAATACTTTTCAATTGCCCTGCGCATGAGGTGCCAGATAAGATGATTCTCCAAATCTTCTATCGAGCATTGGACCAACAAAACGAAACCATAGTAGAAAATATATCTGGTGGATCATTCATAAATTCATCATATGAGATTGTTTCAAAAGTCTTGGACCAAGTAGCTATTCAGTGTAAGGGTTGGGAAATAAAGGATGTCGAGGTGGCCATGAGGGCTCCCTCCTCGTCCTTTATGTGGAATGATTGGAAATATGAAGAATAAGAGATCGACGAAAAGATAATCAAGGTTATGTCATGCCTTGAACTCCTATTGATCATATGTTAGGAGACTCAATGGAAAAAGTAAGTGTAATAGATGCAATAGAAGTTAAGGATTTTGAAGACAAGAAAGAAGATATAATGGGTGACGAGCTAGGGATGACACCTAGGAACTCAAAGGGTTTCCGTATTGACCCACAAGTTCAATATACGAATCAAGGTTGGAACAAAAAAATATAATCATGGTACATCTTTAAGAGAAAGAGGAGATTGAGAAAGAGATTTTGGCACAAATCTTAAGTAATGTTGGGAGAATCGGAGAAATGGTAAATGAAATGCGAAGTGAATTATCAATGCTCCCCCAAACGGTTGCATCCCACTCATCCTCTATTCAATAACTCAAGTTAAAAGTGAGAGAAATATCAAAGTACTTAATGGAGAGGCATAGTGAAGAAACACAAAATTGGGATGTCTCAAAAGCAATGAGAAAAAGGCCCAATGTTGAGGAGTTAAAGTTAAAAGAGGCATCGATAAGGAAGTCTATTAATAACAAGTGTAAAATTGTTTCTATTCCCCCAACTCCCATGTATCCACCTTTCAAAAAATGGTCACTGAGGAGGGGAAAGCATGATAAACTCAACAAACTCTTTGATAATTTTAGCAACCTTTCTATTAATATCCCTCTTATTAAGGCATTGCAATACATACCGGGGTATGCTAAATTTCTGAAATATTTGGTTTCTAAAAAAAATCTTCGGGAGGAGGAAAAAATAGAGATTACTCACCATTGTATTTCCATCATAACAAAAGCGTATGTTGAAAAGAGGAAGGATCCCGATGCCTTTACAAGCTCATGCACCATTGGAACTTTCACATTTTCTAGGGCATTGTGTGACCTTGGGGAAAGTGTGAACCTCATTCCTTACGCGATATTACTCAAACTAGGGTTGGGTAATCCAAGACTTACCAAAATAAAATTGCTTATGGTCGATCGATCTATTAAGAAACCTATTGGGATCCTCTACGATGTTCTAGTAAAAGTAGGCTAGTTCATTTACCCGACAAACTTTGTTATTGTAGATTGTTCAATGGATGTTTACATTCCCATTATCCTTTGGAGGCCAATTTTAGAAACCAAGAATGTAATGGTAGATGTAGAGATCGGGAAAATAAAGTTTAGATTGGATGGTGAATTGGTATCTTTCAACATATGCAAGACTATGAAAAAACCAATAGACCAACAAGTCATCTTGGTAATCAATGTTGTTGATGGTGAGGTGTCTAACCATGACGATGTAAGTTTGTTGAATGACCCATTGGTTGGGGAGCTTTGGAAATTTGAAATGGAAGAAGTTGAAGAGTATGAAAAAATTGTAGCTTCTCTCACTGGTCTTGGGTTTCCCACAAAGAACCCGACTAAGTTAGATCTTGATCTTAAAAATCGAGAAAGTACACCCACCAAAACACCCATCCTAGAATATCTCAAAATAGAACTAAATCCCTTTCCACCTCATCTAAAATACATGTTCTAAGAGGGGGATAAGACTTTGCCGATCATTATTCCTGGTAACCTAAATTCCTCTAAAGTTGAAGCATTGAAGTAAGTGGTAAAAAATTCCATTCGGGCTATCGGGTGGACGATAGTGGACATCATTAGAAAATATCCTGGTATATGCTCACGCAAAATTAAACTAGATAAAAATCACATTCCAAGTGTGGCGCACCAAAGAAGATTAAACCAACCGATGCAAGAGATGGTAAAAACAAGATTATAAAATGGCTTGACACGGGAGTGATCTATCCTATATCTAATAGCACATGGGTAAGACCGGTGCAATGCATCCTAAAACGGGTGGTATCACTGTTGTCGGGAATGAAAAAAATGACCTTATCCCCATCCGACCAATCACTGGATGGAGAGTGTGTATGGAATATCAAAAATTAAACTCATGGACCGAGAAGGAACATTTTCTAATGCCATTTATGGATCAAAAGTTGGATAGACTTTACTAAAGAGGGTGGTATTTCTTTTTGGATGGGTACTCAGGATACAATCAAATTTGTATTGCCCCAGAGGACCAATAAAAGTCAACCTTTACTTTCTCATATGGAACGTTCATATTTAAGTGAAATCCATTTGGATTGTGTAATGCCTCGACAAACTTTCAACATTGCATGTTGTCCATATTTGCTGACATGGTTGAAGACTCTATGAAAGTATTCATGGACAAATTCTCGGTAGTGGGAAATTCTTTTGAGTCATGCCTCGAACACTTGAATAAAGTTCTTGAAAGGTGCATGGAAACAAACCTTGCCTTGAATTGGGAGAAATGTCACTTTATGGTAAAAGAAGGAGTTTTCTTAGGCCACAAGATTTCATTAAAGGAAATTCAAGTTGATTAAGCTAAAGATAAGGTAATTGCCAAACATTCCCACCCACCCACTCACCCATCTCTGTAAAAGGTGTTCGATGTTTTCTTGGCCATGCCGGGTTCTATCGTCGTTTCATCAAGGATTTTTCCAAAATAAAATATCCTATGTGTAAACTTCTTGAGAATGAGTCCAAGGTCAAGTTTTATGAATCATGTCTCAAAGCCTTTGAGTATTTTAAGGAATTGCTCATTTCAGCACCCATTATTGTGGCTCCAGATTGGTCATCCCCATTTGAGGTAATGTGCGATGCAAGTTGTGTTGCATTGGGTGAGGTTCTAGGGAAGTAAAAGGACAAGTTTTTTCATCCTATTTACTATGCCAGCAAAACCTTGAATGATGTCTAATGCAGCTACACCATCATCGAGCAAAAATTATTGTCGGTGGTTTATGCCTTTGAGGAGTTTCAAGCTTATTTGTTAGGCACAATGGTAGTGGTAAATACATTCCATTCCACTCTCAAGTATCTCATGTCAAATAAATAAGCAAAGTCGAGGTTAATTATGTGGATTTTGTTGCTACAAGAGTTCAACTTTAAGGTAAAAAAACAAAAAGAATGTGAGAATCAAGTGGCCGATCATCTCTCTCATCTAGAAGTCAATATTAAAAAGCATGAGGAGATAGAAATTGATGATTCTTTTCTAGATGAGTTGATTATAGCCATCGAGGGGAAATGTAAACCATGGTATGCGGACTTTTCCAACTATGTCGCGAGCGGTGTACTCCCCGAGGTACTAAGCTATCATCAAAAGAAACTATTTCTATTTGATGTGAAGAAATATTTTTGGGTTGAGACATTTTTATTTCGAGAATATGCCAATGGAGTTATTAGGCGGTGAGTCATGGAATTTGAAATAAATGACATCTTGGAGGCTCATCACTCATCACATTACGGAGGTCATCATTAAGGAAGCCAAACTACCGCTAAGATTCTCCAATACGGATTTTATTGGCCTTCCTTGCATATGGACACCGTTGAATGGGTTAAATCTAGTCAAAACTATCAAATGTATTGTGGCATTTCAAAAAGGCACGAAGTTCCTCTCAAGCCAAACTTGGAGGTGGAACTCTTTGATGTATGGGGAATTAATTTTATTGGTCCTTTTGTGAGCTTCTTTAGGAATATATACATCTTGTTGGTGGTCGATTACGTTTAAAATTTGGTGAAATCCATCTCAATCCCCATAAATGATTGAAAATATGTCACCTCTTTCCTAAAAAAGAACATTTTCACAATGTTTTGTACCCCTCGGGCCATCATTAGTGATGAAAGGTACACCATGGTATGCGTACTTTTCCAACTATGTCGCGAGCGGTGTACTCCCCGAGGTACTAAGCTATCATCAAATGAAACTATTTCTATTTGATGTGAAGCAATATTTTTGGGTTGAGACATTTTTATTTCGAGAATATGCCAATGGAGTTATTAGGCGGTGAGTCATGGAATTTGAAATAAATGACATCTTGGAGGCTCATCACTCATCACCTTACGGGGGTCATCATTGAGGAAGCCAAACTACCGCTATGATTCTCCAATACGGATTTTATTGGCCTTCCTTGCATACGTACACCGTTGAATGGGTTAAATCTTGTCAAAACTATCAAATGCATTATGGCATTTCAAGAAGGCGCGAAGTTCCTCTCAAGCCAAACTTGGAGGTGGAACTCTTTGATGTATGGGGAATTAATTTTATTGGTCCTTTTGTGATTTTCTTTAGGAATATATACATCTTGTTGGTGGTCGATTACGTTTAAAATTTGGTGAAATCCATCTCAATCCCCATAAATGATTGAAAATATGTCACCTCTTTCTTAAAAAGGAACATTTTCACAAGGTTTTGTACCTCTCGGGCCATCATTAGTGATGGCATCTTACATTTTTGCAACCGGATGTTTGGTGCTCTTATTGACAAGTATAGAGTCAAGAACAAAGTTTCCACCCCATACCACACCCAAACAAGTGGTCAAGTGGAGATATCAAATGGCGAAATCAAATCCATACTCTAAAAGATGGTAAAAGTAGGACGCACTAATTGGGCAAGGCAATGTTATGAGGAACTTTGGGCTTATAAAACAGCCTACAAAACATCAATTGGTATGTCTCCTTATAAATAATTGTTTGGTAAGTCATGACATTTACCCATTGAACTTGAGCATAAGTCTTTGTCATCTTTGAAGAGATTGAAGATAAACTGGGAGAAGTATCTGAGGCACGGGTGACACAACTCCATGAGATGGAAGAATCCTGGCTAAAGGCTTATGATAGTTCGACATTTTATAAGGATAAAATAAATTAATTGCATAATGCTCAATTAGTACGGAGTGAATTCCATATTGAAGAGAATGTACTCCTCTTCAACTCACATTAAAAACTTTTCATGGGAAAGCTCCGCTCAAAATGGGTAGGATCATTCGTGATCTCTAAAGTTTACCCAAACTAGTGTAGTCGATTTGGAAGATAATAAAGGGAAGAAATTCATATTCAATGGCCAAAAAGTGAAGCATTAAAATGAAAAATTCCCCATGATAGACAAATTTGAGGGAATTAACTTCAAAGATGCTATATGGTAATGGGAAAAAATCTTGCCGCGATGTTAAATTCGGTACTTGATGGAAGGCAACCCATCCTTAACTCATTTTGTGTTGTTTTGGTTTTTTAGGTCATTAAGCAAAAATAAGGTACTTAGAAAACAGGGGAGAACACAGAGTTGGAAAACTGGTAGTTATGCAGGAAATGAAAAACAAAGCAAAAAATAGGGGATTTCCCTCTGAGTTACTACAATCGGTTCTGACGAGCACGACCGAGTTAGCGCGATCATGAGAATGATGCCATGTTCACAACACCAGACTCTTTAGATGCCTACTGATTCAAGAGAGCCTTTCTCACCCCTTTTTACTTTTTAGATTTTAAATTTACTTTCGTGAGGACACGCCGACTTTTAAGTTGGGGCTATCACATAATTGTGTGAGTGGTAAGGAAACATGAGATCTCCTGCATATGAATAATCTTTTCCCTATGATACTGCAAGAGAAGTCTGAGTACCTGTAACATTGTACATAATTGGCGAAGTCGGATTAGCCATATGGTTAGTTCTCCCATTTCAAGCCAAGATGTGAGACGAAGGCTTCGGTTGAAGTCGTACGTTAAGAATATTGTGCATGGCACTATTGCAAATAAATAAAACCCCTCCGTCTCAAATATTTTTGAAAAATCAAGTATTTGGACATGATCAATATTGTAACAAATCCTATTCTCTTTTTGTGGTTCCACAATTTTTTGACTTGTGAATAGTGATAAATATTCCGATTGTGTCTCCCGCGGGAGAGATATTTGAGCTCCCTTAAGGAATTCTGCATGCCATTTGTAGTGAGAATATTGAATTTATCTCTCGTATACTTGTGTTATGTAGAATTTTTCCCACTAGTCTTTTAAACTAATTTTGATTCTATTGGGTTGGAGAAATGATCTTAGGCCATCCTCATGATTTTGGAACCCACCCTAGCCTAAAAATCCTACTGTGCATAATTATAATCCCTAGTACCCTCTTTGAGAATTTAGACCTTTCTTTGGGAAAATCATTATAAGCTGTGAACTTTTATTTTTATCCCTTTTTTGACCCATATCCTCCTTGAACTCAAAAATGCAATTTGAGGCTAAATGACTAAGTTAGGGATGATAAATATAGATGAAAGTGAGTTTGGGGCCCACAAAAATCATTTTTTATTAAAAGAAAGGATCCCACAAAATTGCACAAAAGTGCAAGAAAATGGAGGTAAAAGGAAAGTGGTAAACAAGGAAGCAAAAGATAGGCATGAAGATAGAAAGAACATAATAACGAGTGGCTCTTAGTCAAAAAAGAAGTTTTGAAAAGTGTGATGTAGATGTTCAAGGAAGGGTGTAACCCTGTTCTTCCTAAATGATATCCTACCTAAACCTCAACCTACGTTAGACGCATAAAAAGACCTTTGGGATGTCCGACTAATTACTTTCTTTGTAGTTTTGATTGACAATAAGGGCAAGCCTATGGCATGACAATAGTTGCATTGAGATTTATTTTGTGAGAGGAGAGTTCTTGTGCTTAAATTTTTGTGTTGCATATTCAGTAGTTTGGGTTGTGAAAATTCCCTTTCTTGTGGGTACGAAGTGTAAGAAAGTTGAGGTGAGTAACTTTTGTCACCCCCTCCCTCCGACAATGAGTATAACACCCCACATTTTGGGCTAGAATAAAAACCATTGTTTCTATGCATATATGATCCAAAATAAATAAATCCTATGCAAATTTAACATGTAAATAAATTTTGTAGTGTGTGAACCTATTTAAGCTTGAATTGTGATCATAGAGGTCCGCTAACTCAAGGACGAGTTGAAAGCTTTCCTATCATTTGAGTTTGAGTGAGCGTCAAAACTTGGGTCAACTTTAATCGACCATAACTCTTTGTATATAATGAATTAGAGGGCCTACTATATATCAAATGAAAGCTCTTACAATTATCTTTCCAACGATACCAATTTCTACTAAATCCTATGCCCGAGCCAAAGGTTATGGCCATTTTAGTGACTAAGATAATAGCATCATGTGATAAGCGTGCGACGCACACCCTATCACACGCACCAAAATTTCAGGTTCTGTTTCCGCATTTCTAATGGGAAAATGGGCATCTTTCATCCCTTATCCATCTATAACATGGGATTAAACTCCCAAAACACCAAAATATGATTCTTTTCTCTCAAATTCATCAAGAACTTACCCTAGGGATTCAAACTAAAAATCCAAATATCTCAAGATTTAACCGTGGGTTTTCCTTAATTCTTCAAGATTCGAAATTCCTATTGCGAGGGCTACAAGAGGCACCCATCAATCGTACGTATAGCATTCCAAAAGCTAGAGTTCATTCAAAAGCTTCTAATTTAAGGTACGTGGGGTTTTCCTAAAATCTCATGGGTATGTAAATCTTGATTTTAAGAAAGAGTTTTTCAGCTTTATGAATATATTCATGCTTTAGAAGCACTGATGATATTGTTTTGGCCTTTAGGCTTTCCCCCAAATTGATTTGAAATTATTTATATATTGTAAGCATGTGTTTTAATCTTGATGATTGAATTGAGAGCATGATTCATGAAAAATTCCTCTCTTGTTATGATTTTTTTTTACTTATGATATACTATGAAATCGTTTGAATGCATCTTAAAAAGCATGTTATGAAATGTCATGAATAATATTATATTTGAATTATGATTTTGATTTTGAAAGAGAGAGGGTTGTATATGTTGATGAATGTTGAACAAAATCATATAATGAGAAGGGTTGCATGGTTTGTTAAAGATTACATGACCACCACTTGTTTATTGAAAGGATGGGAATTTTGAATAGTTTTGACTTATGTTTTCGAAATATGAATTTCCTTTGTTAAATTGCATGTTTGGGTGGTATGAACTATGTTTTAATGAAAGAATCATGCATGATACATTATGGCTCAGAAATAGAACTTGCAAGTCTTGGTGTGACGACACAAATCCAGATAATGCCATGGTAATTCAGAACAGAATAGAATGCATGTTTGAAGTCAGATTTTTTAGATGTTGAAACTAGAATAATGCATGATTTAGAACAGGATAAAATTGGGAATAAAGAGAGCTTAGGTAGTTCCCCAAAGAAGGCATGAGTTCAGACAACTCATTGCCCAAAACCGTGATTTAGCGATCCAGGTATATTATTATACGCTGGCCTAGTGCCCTATGCTGTATCAGACTCAGACACTCCAACCCTTGAGGCATACCTGGGTTAGGGGATTCCCCACTGAGTCAATGGCTGATTCCATATAGACCTTGGAATATCATACTTGCAGGGGAGTGCCACCTAACTCAGAAGTAATACAAAGATCAGAAACTGCTTTTGACAGAAAGGTTTTTTATATTTTTTTCAAGAATGCCCATTTCTTTTGAAAATTATATCTTTCATGATGTTTATGACTATCTCTTAAATATTTTATTTATATAAAAGATTTATTTTGGATTGCTCTGCGTACCAGTACATCTGTATTAACCCCCCCTCCAGGTTCTGAGGCATAGTCTAGAGGTCCTGATAAGTAGTAGATTTCATCAGACAGAAGTGAAGAGTACCAGTTGGTGAGCTTTCTATATTTTAGAAGGCCTAGTTTCTTTCAGACAATTATTATTTATTATAGTTTTGGTCTACTGGGGGCCTTGTCCCAGTTTTCAGACAGTTGTTATTTTATCATATAGTAGAAATTTTGCAGACGATTTTCATACGATGTTTAGTTGATATTGGATTTTATTCCTCATTGTTAAACCAAATTTAGACTATGACCATGTTTCTATAGCAAATTTTATTTCCACATTTCCTATTTGTATATGAATGGTATATATGATAACAAGTTAGACGGACTCTCAGACCTTCATAGTTCGGGATTTCTATCACGGCCAGGGCCTTAGTTCAGGTCATGACAAACTTGGTATCAGAACACGGTTAATGGTCCTAGGGTGTCTGCAAAATCACATATGGTAGAGTCTTGTTTATGGGTGTGTAGCATGCCACACTTATAAGCAGGAGGCTACTAGGCATTTAGGAATGTTTCTCTTTCTTCATGTTCTAGTTCGTACCATTGAGCCAGAATGTTCCTTTTCTATACTCTAATTCATTCAATGGTGTCACCCATACGAAAGTAAAGTTATCCAAATTATTTCCTTACTTTGATGTGCCCGGATATGTTTCATTTTTGGGGTGATTCAAGTGCAGAAGTTTAGAGTCTAAATGGTATGGTCCTTTCTGATTGTGACATATAAGAGTTTAAAATTTTTGCAAGGATATGAGAAGAGTCTATTAGTTCTTCAGAGTTTATTGATTTTTGTGTGAACTTTGATTCTGATGAAATCATGCTTTTTGGCCTGCGGTATTAAGAGTATTCCGTCTCATTTCAAAAAATTTATGTTGCAGATGTCATGCTTCAGGGGGAATGATGTGTAGAAGAATGTTGGAACTATATTTCCACCCGATTAGTAGTATAAGTTAAAGTGTCAGTGTCATGACCTAGTGGTAGTAAGATTAGACCAAGAGGTTGGTGATATGAAGTCACAAAGTTAGAAGTCAGAGTAAGGGTGACTTTTGTGTAAATAAATATTTTAGTTGAATAACTGATATTTGAGGATGATTTACCACTTTATAGTGATAGACTAATGTGGTATCTAGTAGCATGTGAGGATTGTATGGTAGTCTGTGGGGGAAGTGTTTGACTCAAATTTTTATTTATACAGAGTAAGATGTGTATCCTTAGATCATTGAATATTCTGTGTCAATTTTCTATCTCTTGTTATCATAGTGTTTTTGAAAAAATAAATCAAAGTCTAGTGAAGCCGTGTGGGGCTATTTCGATTAACTAGCATAGTTTCTTTGTTATTCATTTCATTTTCTTGTTCAAAACACAAAAATCAAAGTCTAGTGAAGCCGTGTGAGGCCTATTTCGATTCACTAGCAACTTGTTGTTCAAGTTATTATTCTTTTGTTGGATGAATATATGTATAGTTGAGTCTTTTCACATGATATTGAGTTGGTAATGAAGTGATACATTCTTTTGTTGTGTGCTTGAAGTATGAAAATGTCTAGATAAGCCAGTAAGTTATAATTATAGACTCATGGTTGTTTGTGGAATTTGAAGGTAGTCTAAATGTATGCTTGGGTAAGTAAGTGTGATATGAGAAAGCAGTATAAGTAGATAAGATTGTATGGGGTTATAATATAATATTAAGGTTGACCATGTCTATTATGTGACTTTACCCCCCTTGACCTTCTTTTCATTGGTAGTTTTAAACTAGTACTACTTGTGAGAAGGCATGTAGTAGATTTTCGAGGTATTTGGATAGAATGTCCCAATTTGATAGACTAGTATCTTATGTTGCTTTCTTCATTGGTGGTAGATGATTGATGCTTGACTATTGGCTTGAATTTAATGTAGGATGTGGATGTAAGAATAGTGGCTTAAGATTAATGATAAATGTTTTGTTAGAATTGTATGTCAGGTTGGGTTGTAAATCATGCTTAGCACTAGACATTAAGTTTGAACAGTTGATGTCCATAAAGGTGGATGTGATGATTTCTTGGTTAATGATACTAGTTATATGGAAGTGATCTAATAGGCTTGAATGGTGTATGCAATAGATTATGATTATTTGATTAGTAAAAAGTATGATGTTGTATGTATGAGGTAGAATTATGCCCAAGGTGATATGGAGTTGCGGCATTTTATAAGACTATTACATGTTGTGTGTGGCTAGTAGACATAGTAGTACCGTTGAGTTTCTAGGTGGAGAAAGACTAGTAGTATGATCCATCAAAGGCTTGGTGATATCCATGATTATGTGTTATAATCTAAGTTTGAATTTTTGAAGGTTGAACTGACAGAAATTAGAGTTGAAGCACTATAGGGTTTGTACTACGACTATGGGAATACTCACGAGGATTCGAAGTTAGTAAGTGTTCATGTATTATTTGATTAACTATTGGGGCTATAGAACGATAGAGTATGTCTCAGAAGGTAGCTTTAGCAGTGGGTTTTCCCGTTCTAGGTGTAGCCATTCGGGATAAGTTCTACTAATTGCGTATATTGTCGTAGTCCAGACCCCAGAGTACAGTGAGTGTAGTTGTCACGACCCGAGACTAGGCCCTAGCCGTGACGAGCATCCCGAACCATGAAGGCCCGGAACACCCATTCTCTATCTGGTTATCATGTACAACATTCATAATCATAATAAAATGCGGAATTGAAACTGAGTACGGAAAACATGGTCAAGTTCTGCAACATTTCTGAATAATACTATCTGACATCAGTCTGCGAAATCTCTACTAAGAACATAAACATCTGTCTGAAAAGAAACTGGGACAAGGCACCCAGTAAACCAAAAACATAATAAATAAGATAATGTCTGACATAATTAGGCCTTCCGAATAATAGAAGGCTCACCACTGTGAGAGCATGTCTGCAAATCCGAGAATGTCTACTGAGTAGCTGGACCCCTAGACTGTGCCTCAGAACCTGGAAGGAGGGGGGTCAGCACAAAAGTACTGGCACGCGAAGCAATCCAAAAAAATAGTATAATGGAATATACATATATATATATATACATATTAAGTGAAAGCAATTTTTCATCAAGACATCATGTATAAAACTGTTTCTGAAAAATACATGGGCACTTTCTGAAAACATGTAACCTGTCAGTTCATTTCAAATCATGATCTGTGTTTTACTTCTGAGTTAGGTGGTATTCCCCTACAAGTCTGATATTCCACAGGCTGTATGGAATCCTAAATTGACTCGGCGGGGAAGCCCCCAACCCAAGTGTGCCGCAAGGGTTGGAGTGTCTGAGTTTGATACGCTACAGGACATTTAAGTCAGCGCATAATAGTATACCCGGGTCGGCAAACCAAGGTTTTAGGAAATGAGTCTCTTGAACACAAGCCCTCTTCGGAGAACCACCTAACATCTCTGTATGCCCATTTTTAACCTTTTCTGTACATGCAACATTCTGAATGTCTAAAATCATGAAAGTCTGAAATGTCTGTTAGTCTGAGTCTGATATGGCATTAGTATGAGTTGGTATCGTCATACCAAGACTTGCAAGTCATGATTTTTCTGAGCCATAATGTATTAAGCAAGAGCTTTCATTCAAAACATAGTTTAGACCACCAAAACATGTAACTGATGTAAAGGATTTCATATTCCGAAACTTAAAGTTCAATTCATGCAGAAATTTCATCAAACACCTGGTGGTCAAATGTCTTTAGCAAGTTCAAGTATTCAAAATTGAAACACATTCATTCATATATGTATATAAACTGTCAAATCGCTTTGGAGATGGTCAAAAGACCAAAACAATGATGTTAAAACATCTTATACATAAATATATATACATAATTTAAAATCCCATTCTAAAACATGATTTTTCTATGCCCATGAGAATTTAGGAAAACCCCGTGTACCTTGTTCTCCACGAATTTTGGGTGTCTATCGAAGCCTACGTCGAGAGGATTCCAAATCTGTAATTTGTTTCATGAACCCGCGGTTGAATCTTGAGTTGCTTGGGTTTTAATGTTGAAACCCTAGGGAGAGTTCTTGAGCAATTTTGGGAAAAGTATGTGTATTATGGTGTTTGAGGGATTAAATCCCGTGTTGGTGGTATATATAGGGGTGGAGGATTACCAAAATACCCCTAAGGAACAATTAAGGTCAAATCTGTCCCTCAGTTGACAGTTTGGTAGACTGGAGTAAATCGATTATAACTTTTTACTCATATACTCAAATTGGATGACACCAACTGCAATTAAAAGAGGACTCGAAGAGATTTTGTTTGATATATTATATCTCACACATTTCATTATATACAGGGAGTTATGATCGTTTGAAATTAACCCTGAAATGCTGAAAACAGGGCAATAGTCTATGCGTTTTGCTACTGTTTTTAAATCCAAACGCAGCCTTATGCTTTCCAAAAAATTCCAAAACATGTCTGAGATGTACTATGATATTTCCCGATCATAACACAACTTGAAAATCTAAAAGAGGATGTCGGGAAGGTTAAAAAGTTGTATCCAAAAGATTGCCAGCTAAAATGACTCTAAGTCCTCATTACACTTAGAAAAATTTTCAAGTTTTTAAGTCTAAGGGCACTCTATTAATGTCTAATCCATGCACGACTTTTACAGGGTGTTACATTATCTCCCCCTTGGGATTATTCGTCCTCGAATGATGGGTAGGAACTTGTTGAAGCCTTAAATATATGGAATAACGCGGACATGACATGTCCTCTAATAAAAATACACTGATCTAAACATTTAGAATCTGAATTTAATGCATGATGCATGAACTGGGCTATACTCGTAACTACTGGTATACTCTATCTTCGACTAGTAGCATGTCTGAGATTTTGAGTAGCATGAATAAGTGCAAAGACAAGAAAACAAGTCATGCGAATCTGACTGCTAAACTGACTTATTGGCCATACAGACTGAATTATACTACACCCTCGTACTTAACTGGAGTATTCTCTTCAACACTCTCTCTAAGGAAGCTCTAGCAGTAATAGGGAACCATGAATCTTGGGTATGGATTACACAAAACATCCCACTGAGGAAATCACAACATTGACACTACTCTGCAGTCTGGAATATAGACATATAACTCCTAAATTAGGATAGAATTTTCAGACCTTTAGCAATACAACTTCTTACTTTAAGGCTTAGAGCACTTCCCGAATATCCCTTAACTATACCATTCCCTACAAATATCATATTCATTCAACTCAGCTTAAAATTCTCATAAGAGCATTGATAATGTTTTTTTTTCTACTAATGTCTAAAATATCTTAATCCTTACCCCGCGATCAAGCCTAACTCTAAATCACAAAAATACAACATGCTACACCACGCTATTATTCTAAACCATATGATGCCACTTTCTATACCTCTTTTAAAAATCACATCCTAAGCATAACATGCCTTACCACTTCAATGACTACACTGAACTCTTAATATGAAGTCGCTAATGCATATGGCGATCTTCCACTACAATCCCAAAACGTCGTTCAAGCCTAATTTATAACCACATGTTAACTTCAAGGAAAACACCCATAAGTAGATACTTCACATAATTTCTAAACTACTATCAATATAACTCCCACGCGCTATCCTAAAAACATACACACACAAACTTTTCCACTAACCATCACATGTATCAAAGACTTGGCCCCAAATCTTACTTCATACTTATGGCCTTATCTAAACAAGCATACTATGATCTTCCATCAACAAGAACATTTAATTCAACACCACTATCATTGCATAGGAAGGGTCACTAAAAGGTTAAAACATAAGACCCTCAAGCGTGAAAAAGATCTTTATATGGGACTGAGCACACTATAAAGAGTGAGTACATGCGTCATGAGTTGCATGACCTCAACTAGAGTTCATAACATAAGAAATGTGATTCCGACTACTTGAATGAACTAGAACTCATTATCTTGGTATTGGAAGAGTACGTGACTCTCTATCATATACCAGAATCATGAACTATTATCACGGAACTGCATCGTAAGGCATGAGTAAGCATCCGGATAACAAAAAAAAATATTGAGGTAGGAATGGGTTGAGATTCACCCTTACTTTCTGATGTTCTAAATCATACTGCATCACTACTAGAATCTGAGAGCCTTACTTGGTTATTCGTTCTATCATCTCCCACTTAGCTTCAAGTCATCATCTAGCGTTTGGGAGATCCCTTACCAGATTCTAACTAAACTACACTTACTGCACTCTAGGGTCTGAAAAATTGACAATACATGCATATCATAGAACTCAACCCAAATGACTACCTTCTGGGATACACTCTATCTTTCCATAGCCACCAATAGTCAAAGTATAATGCTTGCACACTTATTTCTATCCGTTCAACCTTCAAAACTCAAACTTAGATTCTAACACTTAACATGGATATCACCAAGCCTTTGATGAACCATACCACTTCTGTCCTAGCATACCAATATTGCTACTCCAAACTTATATCTCTCTACCATGAGAATCAAGATCACATCAAAAGGCTCAACACTATCAATCAAGGCTCCTTAACTTGGCTATCTAGAACACCATATATCATCTAACTAGTCTTTTTTCCAACTAGCAACTCCATGGTACCACTAGTCACACACAACATGTAATAGTCTTAGAGAAATGCCACAACTCCATATCGCCTTGGGCATACTTACAAACCATACCCACAACATTATACTTCATTACGAATCAATTTAAACTTAAGCCATTTCACACACCGTTCAAGCCTATTAGATCACTTTCATATAACTAACATCATTGATCAAGAAATCATCACATCCACCTTTATGAACTTCAACTATTCAAACTTAATATCTAGTGCTATGCATGACTTACAACCCAACCTTACACAAAATTTTTACTTGGAAACTATAAGTAAACATCACGAAACACTAGTGCACTAGAACTTCATAACCACAATAATCGATCATGACCTAACGGTTTACCTTATCATCATTCCGTTAGCATGTACTATTTCAGCACCTCAAGCCTACTAAATTAATCCCACAAAATATGCATCAAAAAACTCTTACCACTATTTACCACCACACCATTTAAATTCAAGCCTATAGTTTAGTATCAATCATCTACCACCAATGAAAAATGCAACATAATATAAATACACTAATCCATCAAATTGGGATATTCTACCCAAATATCTCAAAAATCTACTACATACCTTCTCACAAGTAGCACTAGTTTACAACTACCAATGAAAAGAGGGTCAAGGGGGTTAAAGCCTCATAATAGACATGGTCAACCTTAATCTTATATTATAACCCCGTACAATTGTAACTAATTATACGGATTTCTCACCTTATACTTACTCACTCATTCATACATTTAGACTGCCTTCAAATTCCTCAAACAACCATGAGTCTATAATCATAACTTACTCGCTAATATAGCCATTTCCACATTCAAGCAATCAATAAATCACCTTGACCAACAACTCCTTCTCTACCTTCAACTAATAACACACAAGGATGAATCACTTCATTACCAACTCTATCTCATGCAAACAGATTCAGCCATACATATATTAAACCAATGAAAGAACAACAAGTTGGACAACAAATTGGACAACAAGTTGCTAGTGAATCGAAACAGGCCTCACACGGCTTCACTAGACTTTGGTTTTGTATTTTGAACAAGAAAATGAGATGGATGACAAGTCAACTATGCTAGTGAATCGAAAGAGCCCCACACGGCTTACCTAGACTTTAAATTTATTTATTTTCAAAAACATCATGATAACAAGACTACATATTACAAGGGATAGAAAATTGACACCTAATATTTAATGGTCTAAGAATATACATATTATTCTGTATAAATAAAAATCTGAGTAAAACACTTCCTCTATGGACTACCATACAATCCACACATGCTGCTAGCTACCACATTAGTTTATCACTATAAAGGGGTAAATCATCCTCAAACATCAGTTATTCAACTGAAATATTCATTTACACAAAATCACCCTCACTCTGACTTCTAACTTTGTGACTTTACATCACCAACTTCTTGGTCTAATATCACTGCAAATAGGTCATGACAACAACAATTTAACTTATGCTACTATTTGGGTAGAAATATAGTTCCAACATTCTGCTATACATTGTCCACAACTGTAACAAGAGTTTGAGAGGGACAATATACACTTAATACCTTAAGCTGGAATGCACGATTCCATCAGGATCAATATTTACATCAGAATCAGCATATATTGATGCACTAACAGACTCTTATCGAGTTTTTCCATAATTTTTAAAATCTTATAGAACGTAATCGAAAAGGACTATATCATGTATACTCTAAACTTTTTGCACTTGAATCAACCCAATAATGGGAGAGTTTAGACTCTGAAGCACGAACTAAATCACAAAGAAGGGAAACATTCCTGAACGCCTAGTAGTCTCCTGTTTATAAGTGTGGCGCACTACACACCCATAAACAGAACTCTACTCGACGCGATTTCGCAGACACCCTTGGACCATGAACCGTGCTCTGATACCAAGTTATTCACGACCCAAGCCTAGGCCCTAGCCGTGATGAGCATCCCGAACCATGAAGTCCCGGAACACCCATTCTCTATCTGGTTATCATGCACAACATTCATAATCATAATAAAATGCGGAATTGAAACTGAGTACGGAAAACATGGTCAAGTTCTACAACATTTTTGAATAATACTATCTGACATCAGTCTGCAAAATCTCTACTAAGAACATAAACATCTGTCTGAAAAGAAACTGGGACAAGGCCCCCAGTAAACCAAAAACATAATAAATAAGATAATGTCTGACATAATTAGGCCTTCCGAATAATAGAAGTCTCACCACTGTGAGATCAAGTCTGCAAATCCGAGAATGTCTACTGAGTAGCTAGACCCCTAGACTGTGCCTCAGAACCTGGAAGGAGGGGGGTCAGCACAAAAGTACTGGCACGCGAAGCAATCCAAAAAAAAAGTATAATGGAACATACATATATATATATATATACATATTAAGTGAAAGAAATTTTTCATCAAGACATCATGTATAAAACTGTTTGTGAAAAATACATGGGCACTTTCTGAAAACATGTAACCTGTCTGTTCATTTCAAATCATGATCTGTGTTTTACTTCTGAGTTAGGTGGTATTCCCCTACAAGTCTGATATTCCACGGGCTGTATGGAATCCGCCATTGACTCGGCGGAGAAGCCCCCAACCCAAGTGTGCCGCAAGGGTTGGAGTGTCTGAGTCTGATACACCACAGGACATTTAAGTCAGCGCATAATAGTATACCCGGGTCGGCAAACCACGGTTATAGGCAATGAGTTGCTTGAACTCAAGACCTCTTCGGGGAACCACCTAACATATCTGTATGCCCATTTATAACCTTTTATGTACATGCAACATTCTGAATGTCTAAAATCATGAAAGTCTGAAATGTCTGTTAGTCTGAGTCTGATATGGCATTAGTCTGAGTTGGTATCGTCATACCAAGATTTGCAAGTCATGATTTTTCTGAGCCATAATGTATTAAGCAAGAGCTTTCATTCAAAACATAGTTTAGACCACCAAAACATGTAACTGATGTAAAGGATTTCATATTCCGAAACTTAAAGTTCAATTCATGCAGAAATTTCATCAAACACCTGGTGGTCAAATGTCTTTAGCAAGTTCATGTATTCAAAATTGAAACACATTCATTCATATATGTATATAAACTGTCAAATCGCTTTGGAGATGGTCAAAAGACCAAAACAATGATGTTAAAACATCTTATACATAAATATATATAGATAATTTAAAACCCCATTCTAAAACATGATTTTTCTATGCCCATGAGAATTTAGGAAAACCCCGCGTACCTTTTTCTCCACGAATTTTGGGTGTCTATCGAAGCCTACGTCGAGAGGATTCCAAATCTGTAATTTATTTCATGAACCCGCGGTTGAATCTTGAGTTGCTTGGGTTTTAATGTTGAAACCCTAGGGAGAGTTCTTGAGCAATTTTGGGAAAAGTATGTGTATTATAGTGTTTGAGGGATTAAATCCCGTGTTGGTGGTATATATAGGGGTGGAGGATTACCAAAATACCCCTAAGGAACAATTAAGGTCAAATCTGTCCCTCAGTTGACAGTTTGGTAGACTGGAGTAAATCGATTATAACATTTTACTTATATACTCAAATTGGATGAAACCAACTGCAATTGAAAGAGGACTCGAAGAGATTTTGTTTGATATATTATAGCTCACACATTTCATTATATACAGGGAGTTATGATCGTTTGAAATTGACCCTGAAATGCTGAAAACTGGGCAATAGTCTATGCGTTTTGCTACTGTTTTTAAATCCAAACGCAGCCTTCTGCGTTCCGAAAAATTCTGAAACTTATCCGAGATTTTCTATGATATTTCCCGATCATAACGCAACTTGAAAATCTAAAAGTGGATGTCGGGAAGGTTGAAAAGTTGTATCCCGAAGATTGCCAGCTAAAATGACTCTAAGTCCTCATTACACTTAGAAAATTTGTCAAGTTTTTAAGTCTAAGGGCACTCTATTAAAGGCTAATCCATGCACGACTTTTACAGGGTGTTACAGTAGTTCAGTATCTCTCAAACTTAACATGATGGCTTAAAGCTAAGGGGGAGATGATAGAACAAGTTTACAAGTCAGGCTCTCAGATTCTAGTAGTGATGTCAGTATGATATAGATCATCAGAAAGTGAGGGTGAGACTCAACCCATTCTTATCTCAGTAATTTTTAGTGATCCCAATACTCACTCATGCCTTAGTTTTAGTTCCATGATCATATTTTATGTCCATGTATATGATAGAGAATCACGTGCTTTTCCAGTTCTAAAATGAGGAGTTCCAGTTCATTTAGTAGTCGGAATCACATTTCATATGTTATGAATTTCAAATTGAGGTCATGCAGCTCATGACTCATGTACGCACGCTTTATAGTGTGCTCAGTTCCTATAATTCATTCTATACTCTTTATGATTGATGAGATTCAGCTTATAGTTATGTATGCCCCAATTCAAATCACTTTGATGAATCCCTGATGTTGATTTGGTATTCCTTCGGCCTCAGTTAAGTGTCAAGTCTCGTATAATATCCTCCCATGCTTCAAGGTATTATCTTCTAACCTTTTAGTGACTCTTCATTATGTGATGATAGTGGTGATAAGTAAATGTTTCTTTTTAATAGAAGTTCATAGTATGCTTGTTTTAGATAAGGCCATAAGTATGAAGTATGATCTGGGGCCAAGTCTTTGATATATGTGATGGTTAGTAGAAATTTGTGTGTGTATGTTCTTGGGGTAGAAGGTGGGAGTTATATTGATAGTGGATTAGAGAATATATGAAGTATGTCCTTATGGGTGTTTACCTTGGAGTTCATATGTGGTTATAAAGATAGGCTTGAATGATATGTTGAGATTTAAGTGGAGGAACGCAATATGCGCTAATGAATCCATAGTAAGAGATCAGAGTTAGTCATTGAAGTAGTAAGGCACGATATGCTTAGGGTGTGATCTATAAATATATATATATATATATATAGAAGATTGAATCATATGGTTTAGACTAGTATGTTGGTGTGGCATGTTGTATTTTGTGATTTGAAGTTTGGCTTGATCATGGTGAGAGGACTTATGTTACTTTAGGCCTTAGTAGAAAGATTTATCCATGCCCATTTAAGAACTCTAAGTTGAATCAAATGAGTATGGTCTTTAAAGGGAATAATATAGTTAATGGAGTATTCGAGAAGTGCGCTAAGCTTGAAAGTAAGAAGTTGCATTGAGGAAGGCCTGGAAATTCTATCCTAGTTTATGAGCTATATGTCTATATTCCATTCTATAGAGTAGTGTTACTGTTGTGATTCCTTAGTTGGGTGTATTGTGTAACTCATGCCCAAGATTCTTTGCTCCCGAATGCTACTAGAACTTCTTTAGAATGAGTATTTAAAAGATACTCCAGTTTAGTATAAGTTTCAAGTATAATTTAGCCAGCATAACCAGCAGTTCAGTTTAACAGTCAAATAGACAAGTTACTGTGGTTTTCCACCTTTAAACCCAGTACTGCTATCCGAAGTCCCATGTGTATGACCATCCTAAGAGATAATCTATTCCATCCATGTAAATTGCAAATTCAGTTCATTCCGAACATCATGTTTCAGATTCAACTATTTAGTCATGACTCCGTTCATAAGAGTTCAGCGCATAGTCTCAAATTTCTCTAGGCATTTTAGCTCAGACAGTGTAATACCTTTGTATGATGTAAATCTTATTATCTTAAGATTATCAGTTACATAATTTATCACTACTCAATTCGATATGTATGATTGGATCATGAACACCTCAAGGGAATCCTAAATTCTCATCATGAATTAGCTCCTTAAAGCAAGTAAGGGCAAGTCAGCTCAGAATTCAGTTTCATGATGGAAATTTAAATGCTTTAGATCAGTATATTCTTTCTTAGAAGACATATCATATCCACGTTATTCCATACCTTTAAGACTTCAACATTCCTACCCATCAATCGGGGACGAATGATCCTAAGGGGGAGATAATGTAACACCCCGCATTTCGGGCTAGAATAAAAACTGTCCTTTCTATGCATATATGATCCAAAATCAATAAATCCTATGAAAATTTAAAATTTAAATAAATTATGTAGTGTGTGAACCTATTTAAGCATGAATTGCGATCATATAGGTCCCCTATCTCAAGGACGAGTTGAAAGCTTTCCTATCATTTGAGTTTGAGTAAGCGTCAAAACTTGGGTCAACTTTAATCGACCATAACTCTTTGTATATAATGAATTAGAGGGCCTACTATATATCAAATAAAATCTCTTCAAATTATCTTTCCAACGATACCAATTTATCCTAAATCCTATGCCCAAATAAAAGGTTATGGCCATTTTAGTGACTGAGATAATAGCATCATGCGATAAGCGTGGGACGCACACCCTATCGCACGCACCAAAATTTCAGGTTCTTTTTCCGCATTTTTAAGGAAACAATGGGTATCTTCCATCCCTTATCCAGCTATAACTTGGGATTATACTCCCAAATCTTCAAAATATGATTCTTTTCCAAATTCATCAAGAACTCACCCTAGGGTTTCAAACTAAAAACCCAAATATCTCAAGATTTAACAGTGGGTTTTCCTTAATTCTTCAAGATTCGGAATCCCCATTGCGAGGGATACAAGAGGCACCCATAAATCATATGTATAGTATCCCAAAATCTAGAGTTCATTAAAAAGCTTCTAATTTAAGGTACGCGGGGTATTCCAAAAATCTCATGGGTATGTAAATCTTGATTTTGAGAAAGGGTTTTTCAGATTTATGAATATATTCATGCTTTAGAAGAATTGATGATATTTTTTTGGCCTTTAGGATTTCCCCCAAATTGATTTAAAATTATATATATATTATAAGCATGTGTTTTAAGGTTGATGATTGAATTGAGAGCATGATTCATGAAAAATCCCTCTCTTGTGATGATTTTTATTTACTTATGATATACTATAAAATCGTTTGAATGCATCTTGAAAAGCATGTTATGAAATGCCTTGAAAAATGTTATATTTGTATTATGATTTTGATTTGAAAAGAGAGAAGGTTGTTCATGTTGATGAATGTTGAACATAACCATATAATGAGAAGGGTTGCATGGTTTGTTAAAGATTACATGACCATCACTTATTTATTGAAAGGATGAGAATTTTGCGTAGTTTTGACTTATGTTTTTGGAAAATGAATTCCCTTTGTTAAATTGCATGTTTGGGTGGTCTGAACTATGTTTTAATGAAAGAATCATATATGATGCATTATGGATCAGAAATAGGACTTGCAAGTCTTGGTGTGACGACACCAATCCAGATAATGTCATGGTAATTCAAAATAGAATAGAATGCATTTTTGAAGTAAGATTTTTCAGAAATTAAAACTAAAATAATGTATGATTCAAAATAGGATAAAATTAGGCATAAAGAGAGCTTAGGTGGTTCCCCGAATAAGGAATAAGTTCCGAAAACTCATTTCCCAAAACTGTGATTTGCCAATCCGAGTATATTATTATACACTAGCTTAGTGCCCTGTGGTGTATCAGACTCAGACACTCCAACCCTTGCGGCACACTTAGGTTGGGGGCTTCCCCGCCGAGTCAATGGCGGATTCCATATAGCTCGTGAAATATCAGACTTGCAGAGGAGTGCCACCTAACTCAGAAGTAATACAAAGGTCAGAAACTGCTTTTGACAGAAAGATTTTTTATGGTTTTTGAAGAATGCCCATGTGTTTTGAAAATTATATCTTTCATGATGTTTATGACTAGATCTCAACTATTTTATTTATATAAAAGCTTTAAATTGGATTGCTCTGCGTACCAGTACATCTGTATTGATCCCCCCTCCAAGTTCTGAGACACAGTCTATGGGTCCTGATAAACGGTAGATTTCATCAAACAAGAGTGAAGAGTACCAGTTGGTGAGGCTTCTATATTTCAGAAGGCTTAGTTTCTTTCAGACAGTTATTATTTGTTATAGTTTTAGTCTACTGGAGGCCTTGTCCCAGTTTTCAGACAGTTGTTATTTGATCATGTAGTAGAGATTTCGCAGATGGTTTTCAGATTGTGTTTAGTTGATATTGGATTTTATTCCTCATTGTTAAACTAAATTTTGATTATGACTATGTTTCCGTAGCAGAATTTATTTCTGAATTTCCTATTTATATATGAATGGTGTATATGATTATAAGTTAGAAGGGCTCTCGGGCCTTTATGGATTGGGATATCCATCACTTCCAGGGCCTTGGTTTGGGTCGTGACAATGAGGTAAATAAAGTATGGTTTAGTGTTACACAAAAGGTGATCCACTTCTACAGTATTGGTTTTGGTTTCCTGATTTCTCTTTAATGTCTTATGAATTCCTTGAGTATTGTATTTTATTAAAAGGGGTGTTGTGAAATTAGCTTAGCATATGTGCAATAAGCTACTTACGGTTGCGGTTCAAGTTAAAGTCGACATGTCCTTTAAGGCATAAAATTCGGGCATAGATAATTGTATCTCATTTTAAGAGGTGGTATTGCTTGGGGACAAAAAAATGTTGTAAGTTGGGGGTGTTGATGAGTAATGATTTTACCACTTATTTACATCTAACATTCATACACTTTGGCTTGATTTAACTGATTTAGTGAGACCTAAGTATGAGTAAGTTTATTAATATCAACTCCTTGCAGGTATAGAGTTGAAAAAATAGAAAGAAGTGGATTAAAACTTTAAATGATCAAAAGGGAGTAGATGAAATATAGTGGAATACTCAAAGCCGAAAGGACCTCGAGTATTGAATTCATGAGCAGATCACCCCAATCGCTATTATCTAAATAGAGAACCTATTTATCCTTGGGTAACATGATCGCGTTTTGATGTATATGATCGTAAATGAAGCAAGTTGGCCAGCATCACGCGATTGCTCAGTCCTAACCGCGACCGCGATTGTGCAATCATAGTAAAGCCTCGCGACTGTGGCATAGCGGGCTAAATGTAGGAATGGTAGTTGGGTAAATTATGAAGATGAGTCAAGATTTATATGGAGAATTCAAAACACTTTAGAGGGCAGGAAGAAACCCTAAAATTTGGGGGGGGGGTGAGAAAAAGGGAACATTAGATAGTTTTTCTATCATTTTGATTTTTGTTTCCTAGGATAAATTAGTGAAGTTGGATTGTGGAATTGAAGATTATTTTATCCTCTATTAGTATGAATTCCATGGTTGCATTACTTGGTAAGTTTTTTTTCCTTTTCTAATGAGTAGCTAATTTCCTTAGTCTTGGGATTATGTTGAACTAGAATGTGATTGTGTGTGGGTGTTGTTGTGTTTGTATGGATTCTAGTTGTTGAGATTGGATTTCACCATTGCTTGAGCTTATGTGTTAGAATTTTATGGGTGAAAACTCCATATATCCAAATGGTTTTGATGAGTGAAAGCTCCATGATCTAGAAAACCTTTGTAATCCTCGAAAGAGGGATTTAGGTGAATATTAGGTAACCCATGACATCCTCGAGAGAGGGTTCTCGGGGGAAAAAGTAATGATGAGACACTAAGCTTATTGTTTACTAACCTTTACAATCTTAGAAGTAAGTGTTTAGGGAGTGTAAATCTTGTGAAGAGAATCATCCTAGAAATAGGGATGCATGGTTGAGGTTTTGTGTGCCTATATAATCTCCACACTTATTTGGTGCTCGAAAGGGCCAATGGGTGAAATCGTTGTAGTTTTGTCTAAAAATTGACCCCAATGACCTTCAACCTAGCCTATCCATTAATTGAAAACTAAATACCATGATCAACCAATATTGTCCCACATGGTCCACCTCTAAGGATACATAATCCCAAGGTTCCTCTAAATCTTTAATTCAAACCAAAGATAGAATTCACCACGTACTAGTAAGAATTTGGTGAAGAATTTTTAAACAAATCCCCCATTTACTCATACATGTTATTTTCATTAGCATTCTGGGCACCCTTATAGTAACTTGAGTACCCATATGTTAGAAGTCTATAGCATTCACTCTTTGAGATTCGACCCCAATTTACATTGGGTTACTTGACAACGACCACCTCACCCATCAATTATGGGAGTTAGTTGAGCGTTTTCAATAACCACTAACTTTGTTTTTTCTATCAGTCTTATACTCTTCCCTATTTTTCTTCTTCTTTTCCTCTTCCTTACTATCGACCAACTTCATGTAAACCGCCTTCTTAGACTCTAACTACCTATTAACCTCTTCATTGCACCAATAGTCCCCTTGATGATTTCTATATCATCCTTGCGTGATAACCAAAACCTCTCTAGACGAATTCCTTATCAAACTGGAAGTCGTATCCTATATTCCATTGGTTTCCCTATACTCTCCCAAGCCCTTCTAGACTTTAACTTCTTCCCTATCTGAATTGCATTGGCCATAGTCACACTATCGTATTTAATTTCTGGCCGGTCCTCCACACTCCTCTTTCTCTTTAACTTTGAGATCTCCAAGTCTATCACAAAAACCCTATGCTGGGTCAAAAGATTTGATAACCCAACTCGAATTGGGTTTGAATCCACGAGGAGAGAATTTTAAATTTCAAGTCCAATGGGTTTTCTAATTACTAAAAGGTTACCCGGAATGGTAACTAACATGACATGTAAAATAAAAATGTGAATTGATTTGGGATTTGTTTGTAATGGTTTTTTGTTAACAACGCCTGAATATGACACTTTTGACTTAAAATCAAGATTTGAGGAGATCTTGGGATTATATTTACCTAAAAGTAAAAATATGTGGGTTGATGATAGTTTAACATAAAACTTAGTTGTTATATAAAGGATTTTCTAGGACGAAGATCATTGTGATGAATCTTTTAATAAAACCAGAACGATTTCACCCATTGGCTCTTTCTAGCACCTATCAAGTGTGCAATTCGTAATCACCCAAAACCTCAATCAAGAATCCTTATTTCTAGGATGATGATCTTTACATGATTTACTCTCCAATTACACTTATTTCTAAGATTTCAAAAGGTAGTAAACCATTGGATTATTTGTCCACCATTTCCTTGTCCCCTCTATAACCTTCTTTCAAGGATGTTATTGGTTACCACTTGTTCACCTTCATCCCTCTTTCAAGGATGATAAAGGGTTTCTAGATTTTGGGGTTTGCACCCATCAAACCTATTTGGAGATTGAGGGTTTTCACCCACAAATTCCAACTCATAAATTCAAGAAATGCTAGAATCCATACTCAACAACTAACAATCATGTAAACACAACCACACCCACACACATTTACCCTTTAGTTCAACATAATCCCAAGACTAATTTATTTAGCTACTCATGAAGAAAATAAATAAAGATATACCATAAGGATTATCCAAAGCATTCATTCTTTACATAATATTAAGAAATCAAGCCTCTACAATAGTTACACACTTATGAGATAAGTAATACCCCAAGAAGAAAGGGATTTTTCCTATACGAGGTTTGGAATTCGTCCAAGAGAAATTACAAAACTTCCCTAGGTCATTATCTCGCTTAGCCGCGAACGCGTGACATTGTCTGCGACCGCGGCCAATGCGACCGCGGTTGTGTTCCGCAATTACCCTATCCTGACAATCTTTGACTAACGTGATCTCGGTAACTGAGGATCAAGTGTTCCAGGTCTGCAACTGCACTTCTTTTGCTTCCATTTGATCTCATTTATCTCTAATCCATAACCTTTAATCTTATCAATTGTATACTAGCACAATGTTGATATTAGTGAATTTAAATCTTGATGATGCCTTATTTTCTTTTACGAAATATGGTAGAGTGCACAAATATTTGGTGCAAATAAGTTTTAAAATCACCACACATCAACACCCCCAACTTACAACCTTGCTTGTCCTCAAGTAAAACCACCATTTTCTAGGACACAACTTCACTTGTATGCCCACACTCTATTACCCAATTATCATGATGACTCCAACTTGATTATTACCATAAAAAGTTCTTCACAAATGGATCAAATGATTTCTTTATGACGACCCTCAACATAAAATAGTATAATGGAGGATGCAATTGACTTTGAGGAGCAACCATGTGACAATTACTACTCATTCTAGAAATGACGCATTGTTGAACTCAACCAAAATATTCTTCCTTTTATCTCATTATGCGGATGATGACAAAATCACCCTCCTCAACTTTTTCACAAGCCTCCTCACAAGAAATAAAAATTTCACACACCTAGTTACCAACGCTGCAACTAGGAGTTTAAGTGCAAGCAGACTCTCTCTCAAAAAATTCTCAATGTTAACAAGTACTATGTCATAGGCTTGCCTTTATTTTCAATCACCGCTACAATGACCACACATGGTTGGGAATCACCAAGGACTTTTTGATCTTGTAATGTAGGTTTAGGTTAGGGTAGGATATCAACTTAGGACAATAAGTCTAAACCCTCTACTTTTTTATATTGGGCCACTTTATTTCCTTTACTATTGTTCCTACTTTGCCTTTTCTTGGTTTTCCCACTTTCCTCTTTCTTTTTTGGTGCATAAATCATGTCTTTCTTTCCTTTGTTGGATCTTTTATTTCTTATAACCATTTTTAGTTAGTAGCTTAAGCTTGTAGGCACTTTCTTATAATTTCATGGACCAACTATACCCTTTTAAATTTCCACCACCCCCAAGTTAGGTTTTTTGACTCAAATTGTATTCTTAAGTTCAAGGAGGGTAGGGTGCAAAAGAGGAAAAATAGAAGGGTCAAGACTTGTAATGTGTTTTCCAAAGAATGGTCCAAAGGCTCAAAGAGGGTGACTAGGGGTAAGTACTATGTATTGGTAGGCTTTTTAGGCCAAAATGGGCTTCCAATGTCACAATATGGCCTATGATCATTTTACCAACCAAGGACAATAAAAATTTACCCTTAAAAGATCGATGGGGCAAGTTTTAGATGGTACACATAAGATGTAGATAAGTAGGCTTACAATCATGGAATGCGAAACCTGTCAAGGGTGTTTAATTGTTCCACAAGCTCATGAAAAAGTAGATTACCAACTATTTTTTGAAGTCACTTTGTGAAGTCATAAAAATAGGCAAAGTTTTATTATAAGATTCCTCACTTCCATTCCCTTGAGTTTTATAAAAGTTTGTAGATAGAGGAGGTTCTTTCTTTGTATCCGCACCTCGCATAATTTTCTAATCGTAGCAACAGCCAAAGCTATTATCTCACATTGTTGCTCTAATATGGGAAAACCACCTACATGGATACTCAGACTTCGCCAATGGGCATGAATGCGATCCCAAATAATCAATGCCACAGGTACTCAGACTTTCTTGCATTGACCATGATGCCACGGGTACTCAGACTTCCCCTTCATCTATGGTTAAAAACCAAATTATGACTCGTTCCCCTTAAGAATGTCATCACTCAGTCTATCATAGGGAAAAAATTGTCCAATAGAAGTAAAATAAAGAAAAAATCTATTAACAATGTAACTAATACATGCACGTGTGGGTACCATCATAGTGCCCGAATATTACAACCAAATTAAAAATAAGAATCAACCAAAAGAGACAAGAAACTATACAGAAATAACAATAATACAGGCCCAAATAAAATACATGAGAATAAGGAGACACCTCCAACTAAAAAGGTAGCATTGTCCATACTGCATGAATAATCAAGGATAAAAGGGATAAGGGAGCTCCCTGAAACATCATCAAGGGAGTCTATCATACTCGAACTCTGTATCATCATCATTCTTCTCATGATCGGACCACTCGACTGGGATTCTTAATCACTCTTCACCCAAGAATAAGGAAGTCTATATTAGGATTTTAAGACCTTTCATATGCCCTTTAAATCCTCCCACGTCTTGATAAAGAACTCAATCCTCTTCTTCTCTCTTGTGACCATCTTTTTATGTGCACTCCATAGGTCTCAATGCAACTCCGCCTAAGTGGAGTAGGTTTTCTCAATCCTAGAAATGGTAGCTTATTGCTTCTTTTGGTCCTCTATGTACTTCTCATAATCGGCACGTGACATGTATAAATGATGGGTGGTGGAAGGCTCTCCCTGTCCTTGGTGCAAACTAGAAACAAGCTCCCTAATATCTATAATATCAAATAAAATCTCCTCAAGAGGTACAGTGGTTATTGGTCTATAAGACTCAGGCTTAACACATGCCAACTTTTCCAAGTTGATTTTTCTATTCTTACCTTTGAAAGGTACGACCTCTCCTCAAATATTCAAGGGGTAGATGGGGGTACCAAGGCACACCCTTTTATCACTTGTTTACTTCTCAACCCCCACTCTGAGATGTATACAACCTTATCTATTGAAATTATCTATTTCATTGACCACGAGCTGACAAACATACAAAGGGACACTATCTAGAATACAAGCAACCATCATAGCACGCATATTTGAGAATTTTGTCATATGGGTGCAAGGAGAGACTTGGCTACATATAATGTGCAACCATATCCGAGCATCAGACTTAAAGTCATTCATGGAGATATTTCTTTTAGTCTTTGCCTAAGAGACTTATTTTTTGGGTCATATCATTTGTGCCAACCAACTCTCCGGTTTACACCCTTTTTCATTGTATTCACCGATGTCTTCATGTTGGAGCCCATAAACATCATTGATTTGCTCATCCCCAACTCTCACTGGTTTTCTCCAAATCTTAATAGTCACATTGAATCGGTCCCAGTAAGACACATCACTAATGTTGGAAAAAAATTCACGAACCCATTATTCATTCAAAATCCACGGATCTAGGGAAAAGCACCGCTACCCCATGGCATCAAGTTTGTCATAAAATTCGGATAGCTTCTCTGGCATATTCTCCATAAGAATCCTCTTTCCGAGAGAAGCTTTGTCCTCTGAAGATCACTATAGTAGCGAGTGTGGCATTAAAGTGCCATGAATTGAATGAGATCATACTTTTCCATAAAGTTGGCCTGAAAGCACTAGGCTCACATGATATAAATAATTAGTAATTTACCATGAAAATTATGCCCAATGTTCACTAAGGCTCAGTGGAATGGGTGCTTGGTGGTTCTTGGTTAAAATTGGAAGCGCATGAATTTTTGCATGACAGGAAACTGGTCCCGATTACTGTGATCATGGGCTATAACTGTGTTCCGGTGCTGCGATCGTGGATTATGACTGCGGTCGCATACCTGAGCCTGGTTTAATACTAGCTTCTTATGTTCAGAAACCTTCCAAATTTTTTTGCCACTAGTATACCCTACCATATGGCTTTACATGAAAACCAATTGAACGATGTTAATAAGTGTTTAAATGCTCCCTTTTAATCAGCAAGAATAATTATTGAAAGTTTATTTGGGAAATGTATCAAACACTTGGTGTGCACAATACATTGTTCTACACTTTGCAAATATTTTTGGGTACTCGACTTTCCCACTCGTTTGCACACCTTACTTAAACACCCAATACCACACAAATATCAATTATGACAATATGGAAGCATCACAGTCAAAACATTAGGCCCTCTCTAAATCATGCATACTAAGGCCTATTTTCAAAGATTTTAAGCATGGATTCATGACTCATACTATAATTGCGATGCAAGGAGGAGGCTAGGATGCTTTTGGAGGGCTTATAATCTTGGCCAGAATTTGGTCCAATTAGAGAATAAAACTTGAAAGGGGGTGTGAGGGGAAATAGGGGGAAATTAGGGATTAAGTGGATGAAGTGAGCGCGACCGCGTTTGGGTGGCTACGATTTTTGACACGTGGATAAATGTAATTGCACCTAGGGACTTCTATGGAGGTAACTGAGATCATTTCTGCTCCCCTATTTTCCCCTGTTCATCTCTTTGCTCAATTTTTTTCGTGTATAATTTTCAATGCAAATTTGCACACTTCCCCCTTTCCTATCTCATCAAATACACTACATAATGTCACAAATGTGTGATCTATATGGATGCGAAAATGAAGATCTATGCTACAGAAACATAACAAAAAGGATACGAGCCACTTTCATGGCATTTGTGGGTTGCCTCCCACCTAGCGCCTTAGTTAACATTGTGGCATGACGTATTTCTTCTTCTATTTTTAAGGTGGGCCTTCAATCCCCTCCATATTTGACTTTACACCCTAAACATCCACCACAGACACAACTTGAAGTTTTGTGGTTTGTTTCTTTGTCTGTAACTTTTGAAAGAGACCTCATCCTCTTGTACCCTAAAATTCATTTCTCCATCTCTAAATCGACAATTGCTCTTCCGATGGCCAAGAAAAGGCGGAAAAGGATGATAAGAACCTCTTGGTCTATTTCACATTCCAATACCACAAAATCCGTAGGAAGTATAAATTTGTCCACTTTAACAAGGACATCAAATAAAATTCCCAATGGCCTTTAGTTAGATGGTTACACCATTAAGAGTCACATAGAGATCGGTATAGGGGCATCCAATCCAAGCTTCTTGTAGATGAAAAAAGGAATTAATTTGATGCTCACACCAAGGTCAGATAGAGCTTTTGAAAACTCATGTGTCCCTATTCTGCAGGGAATGGTGAATGCTCCGGGGTTGTCTTTCTTTCCCGAAGCCTTAGTATCCTTGATAGCACTACACCCATGAGTTTCATCAATGAAAACCCATGAGTGACCTCAATGATGTCATATTCGACAAGCTTCTTTTTGGACATCAACTTTTTCATTAACTTAGCGTATCCCAGGATATCTTGGACTTCCTCGAGCAACAAAATATTAATCAATAGATTGATAAGTTTTCCCATGGAATTCCTCAATTTTTCACCTTCCTCTTTTTTATGCAATCATTGAAGGAATGGGGGGAAAACATGGATTGTGGGCCTTTCTCTACTTTGTGGGTTTTTAACCTAAACCACTTCTTCATTACTTTCATAGGACTCTTTATCATCGTTTTCTTCTAGAATTTGAGGTAACACTACCTTTGCTTTAGCTTTGTACATTTTCTCACTGAAGTCTCCTTTAGAGGGATCATCAAGTTTGTTCCACTCCTTGTGACAATTTATAGAACTTAAGAATCATTCTTTGTATAAGCAATTGTGTCACTAGGGAGTTTACCTCTAGTCCTAGCATTCAGTTGGGCGGAGATTTTCGCAATTTGGGTTTCCAATTGCTTGATAGAGGCAGAGTGAGACAACACAGTTTGAGATAGTTTAGAGAAGTCACCTTTCAACTCACTAAACATTTTATTTGTACCTTTGACTCTATTAAATATTATTGCTAACACATCCCCAGTCTTGAATTTTATGGGGTTGATTACACTTGATTCCTGGGTCTTAGCTCAATCATTAGGGGGAATATAACGGTTATAATCACGCTTCCTTTCCCTCCAATCTATATCCTGCTCGCGGTCCATCTAACCTTAATTCCCACCTTGCCTTTGATAGGAGGGGTGGGAACCCCCTTAGTAGTTATCCAAATACTAGATTTCCTCATCCAACTTCTTTTTTCTTTATCATCTTCATAAGATTTTGATGCTACGGTGTTTAACGTTTTTGCTAGTCCACCCATAACATGCTTTTCAAGAGTTCAAGTTGGGTCATTATTTTCTCCATGATCTCCTCCTTCTCTTTATTTTGTATTCTTTGTTCATTATCAACTATGGAAGTAGTGGAAGGGATATTGAGAACATTAGTAGCTTGGGTATGACAACCCCAATTTTGCTTTGACACTTCTCCTATGAATAGAAAGGCTGCATAGTGGTGCATATTCACTATGGAGACACCCGCTGCATTATCGACCACCATTTTTTTTAATGGATCAAGGAATGGGTAAAAGATCTCAAGAAGTATTTTCTCTGGGACTTCATGATTTGGGCATTGGACGAAATTTCCATTAAATCATTCCAAGCTTCAAACAATGACTCTCCATTCATTTGCCAAAAATTCACAATCTCGTCCAATTTTAGAAGCATTTTAGATGGTGGGAAGTATCTATCAAGAAACACCATAGTAAGCTCGTCACAAGATGTAATTGAGTCGGGTAGAAGTTAGTGGAACCATAAAACTGCCTTTTCCGTTAGTGAGAATGAGAAGAGGTGAAGTCGGTTGAATTCTTGAGTAATGTGTGCTATATTGAATGGAACAAAACTTCCACAAAATTTTTCAAATTGACATTTGGGTCCTCAAAGGTTTTAACCCTGTACAAAACTTTAATTTGCAACATATGAAACATTACGCTAGTCACAGGGAAACTCCGTTCCCATTAGTTGGTGAGATACAAATTTCACTTGTTTGGCCTACTTTATTTGGTTGTCCCTCATCATCTAAGGGACTATCAAAGGGGCGTACGTTTCTTGTGTTATCACTCATTATTCCGTTAACACTTTAATTTTCTAAAGTATTTTAATAAATAACAAATAAAGTAAATTATACCACCCCGGGTATTCCCAGGAAATAATCACACTGCACAAGTTAAATCTATATTCCACTCCCCAACAACGACGCTATTTTGATAATGCTCAACTCACTCCCATGATTGAGGGGTGAGGCGGTCGTTGTCAATAACCCAACTTGAGTTGGAGTCAAATCCACAAGGAGGAAATTACAAATTTCAAGTTCTAAGGGTGCACTAATTACTAAAAGGTTACCCGTAATGCTATATAACACGACAAGTAAAATAAAATGGGGGAATTGATTTGGTATATTTTTTTAAATGATTTTTGGTTAACAACGCCTGAATATGACACTTTTGACTTAAAATCAAGATTTGAGGAGATCTTGAGATTATGTCTACCTAAAAGTAAAATCATGTGGGTTGATGATGCTTTAACATGAAACTTCATTATTAACTAAAGTATAGGCTAGGTTGAAGATCATTGTGCTTAATCTTTCAATAAATCCACAATGATATCACTCATTGTCTCTTTCGAGCACCTAACAAATGTGCAATTCGTAATCACCCAAAACCTCCATCAAGCATCCCTATTTCTAGGATGATGATCTTGACTTGATTTACACTCTAATAACACTTATTTAGAATATTGCAAAAGGTAGTAAACCATTGGCTTAATTGTCCACCATTGCCTTACCCCCTATAACCCTCTTTCAAGGATGTTATGAGTTACCTCATGTTCACCTTCATCCCTCTTTCAGGGATGATAAAGGTATTATAGAGTTTGGGGTTGTCACCTATCAAATCTATTTGGATATTTTAGGTTTTCACCCACAAATTCCAACTCATAAATTCAAGCAATGGTAGAATCCATACTCAACAACTAACAATCATGAAAACACAACAACACTCACATATAATTAAAATTTAGTTCAACATAATCCAAGGATTAATTTACGTAGATAATCATGAAGGAAGTAAAGAAACATATACCATAAGGATTATCCAAATAATTCATTCTTCACAAAATACTAAGAAATCAAGCCTCCACAATTAGTTACACACTTTCCCAATTAGGGTTTTTTTCTTTAAATTCAAATTTCATCCATGAGGTAAGAAATACCCAAAGAATAAAGGGTTTTTACCTATATGAGGTTTGGTATTCAGCCAAGAGAAATTACAAAACTTTCCAGGGTCATATTCCCGCTTAGCCACAATTGTAGCCATCGTGATCGCAGTTGTGTTTTGTGATCACACTATTCTGACCATCCTTGACTGACCACGACCGTAGCTTGAGGGCCGCTATCATGGTAACTGAGACCAAACTATTCTAGGTCTTCAACTACACTTTTTTTTCTTCCGTTTGATCTCTTTTAGCTCCAATCCATAACCTTTCATCTTATCAACTATATACCTGCAAAATATGAATAATAGTGTATTTAAATCATTATGATTTCTCATTTTATTGTATGAAATAAGGTAGTGTGCACAAATAATTGAAGTAAATTACTGTTAAAATCACCACTAATCAAGGTTCTCATATGGTATAACCTTAAAAACTCACCAAAGACCCCTATCACACTTCTTAAGAAGCAAAAAGTCAATCTGAACCTTGACCTCCAAACTATGAAAGATATCCAATTGAACCTCTCTTTTGGAAATCTAGAATTAGCTACCATGAACCCAAAATACTGAGCAAATTCCAAAGTTGAAGCTCCTCTTTCATTCCTCTCAGCGATACCTAAACCTCCATACATATTTTCATAACCCTGATGACCTAATGTTTCTATTGAAATCCCAACTATGAAGAGCTTCTCAGTATTATTAAAACCCCTCATATCTCTCATCAAAAGCCTCCCAAATGTTCTTCTTCTTTTCATCATCCAAGCCTACATGTAGGGCATACGCAATAATAATATTCACAATAGACCCTTTAATGACTTATTTAATCCACACCATCCTATGGTAGACCCTCCTAATCTCTCCCACTTTCTCCCTAAGCTCTTCTCGACTAATAAACCTACTCCATTTTTATTTTCACACTTCACGAGTACTATAACTTATAGATATGCTAGCTAGTTAGGTTCCACCCATTAATATAAATAATAAACGTACAATGTTTTTTTTTGAGATATCATTATTGATTGCTACCGCATTCAAGTTCTCTACTTAACCAAAAAGAAACAAGTTTGCATTAATAATAATGTATTTAAATTTACTTTTACTTGTACTTTGTGTTGAATTTTATGCATGAAGGTAGTGTACATGCATATACATATGAAAATAAAAAGAGAAGAAAGAACAAAAACAAAAGAGCATTTTCTTACTGGTTAAATCATTAAAAATGAACTGTTAAGTTCTAAGAAAAATAAATCAACAACCTATAATTAATATATTATTGGTTTGATTATCCTTTTTGTGCGTTGACAAGACAAAAATTGATAAATCCAATTGATAATACAAAAAATCAAACAGAACTAACCCTAGCCTTGCTTACCCCTCCCACCCCCAATCCCTCAACCCTGACCTTGTTCCCAATTGTGAACCCAAATCCAACCAAAGGCATGGGCCGAATCTATCATCATCAACACCAACCACCAAAGAAATTGTAGGATAATAAGGGGAAAACTAATCTGACCAGCTAACCTCTCAAAAAAAACACCTCAGGGAATAAAGCAGTTAAAAAAAATACTAACAAGACCACCCACCCTTAACACAACAAGCTCGCAAGAAAAGAAACAATGCGTACATGCATGTATCAAGAAATAATGGATAAAAGCTTGGAATAGGCAGCTCAAAAGAAGATATAGTTGTCCCATCTATACGCTAAGAAGAACTAAAAATGCATTTACATATTAAAGAATATTATGGAGAACTACAAAAGAAATTACGTGAAAAGAGAAAGAGATATAAATATAAACTAAACAACAAATATTAGACACCAACAGTAATGGAACATACATAAAATTTCTAGATAATAGGGAGTGAGTGCACTTGGTAGTTGACAATAGGAATACACAATTCACCTGGTCCTTTCATGTATTCGATTTGTAAAATTTCAGCAAGTTGTTGATGAAATTTGTTATTCTTTCCTGCCACTAGGGCATTGGGGAAACCAGAAATATTGGTTGAGTCTGATAGTACCTACAATAAAGAAGAAAGCAAAGCAAAAAAGGAATAAAGATCCACTCAAAAAGTAATGGCTGACAAAAAGTAGGCAGTGGTGGTGGAAATCCCTAAACTGAGAGAGGGTCTTATCGGAGAGAGGTTTTGTATTTATTGAGAATCAACTTCGCCGGTGAATGAAAGATTCTCCAAAGAAGTTAGCCGGAGATATCTAGGATGAATATCGACAATAGATATGAGGATGAGAGAGAAAGAGCTTATTTAAAGTTGATATTTCCGTCAAAGAAAGAGAGGAACTACCCATGAGTTGTCGGCAACAATCGGATTTCTTAAGGTTTTTCCAAATACTTATACAAGCTGAATAACATTATCATCGCTCAAATACACCTTCAATCAATCTCAAACTAAAATAATGTATAAAAGGAAAATCCATTAAAATAAGCACCAATGAAAAATCAAGTAACCTACCACAAGGAATCAATAAAAAACATATGCATGAAATTATCCCATTTTTATGCATCAATTGATTCAAAAGGTAAAAAATAAAGGGTGAATTCAAAAACAAGAAAATCAATTGTTAAATACTCATTTGTTTAACAAGTAAAACAGAAAACAAATACATTAAACTTAAAGAACACTTAGCATTAGCTAAAGAATTAAAAAATTTAAAACAAAAAAAAATCAAATTAAATTTATTAAAATTACATACGCAAGCAACTCATGATGAGATGCCGCCAAATGGATGTCAAAGTTGCCTCTATCTAAGGGAGAAAAGGGAGAAAATGAAGAGAACTATTAGATTCAAAAGTGAAATTGAGGGGAGAAGTGATGAAAAGTGTGAGGCAAATATGTGTAATTTGATACTGAGATCTGATCTTATAAGCCTACTCAATTATGGTTATCGAGATACCGGATCCATTTTTGATAGAAAGTAAAGCCTAGTATTTCTCTTTATTTAAAATATTTTTCTATATTATTTCTATTCATTATGGCTGTAGTAGTCATGTAGTGGGTCAATATTTGTTGACATTCCTTTACGATTACACTAATAAAAATTATAATTAGATAAAATTTAAAAATGTATAGAAATTCAATTTAAATATTCTGACTACAGTAGTCGGACTTTCTACTAATCATTTGTATTTGGGTGTTATAGTTTGAAAATATCTAATTTCTAGTAGTGTACTGTAAAGTTTTAGATTAGTTTGTCAAAATTGTCCGAAAAGTTTCATTTAAATTCACTGAAGTTAGTAAATAACTATAAAGTTTTATGATTAAACTCTATACTACTTGATCTAACTTTTTTTGAAATATTTTACGTAAATTCTCTAGAAGTATTTTAAACCCTAGAAAACTACAAAAAATATCATAAACAAATTTTAAACCATTTGATCTAAAATTTTCAAGAAGTAGTAGTATAAATTTTCATGATTTTCAATTGTGTAAAGAATGAGTTATATTTATATTTTCTTAGTGGAGACAAAGCATATAAAGTGATCTCAAAAGGGACATATTGTGCATTTCAGCTTGTACTTTCGTAAACCTACCCATTAGTGATGAGTGGAAATAAAATAAATTTATGGTAAAATTGAAGAGATAACGACTTTTAAGATCACTTTAGAGCATAGTAATAAATAAAAACAAATTTAAAATTTAACAACCGCAAAATCAAAACTTTAAACTTGAGCTCTTCAATTTTTTTCCCCAATATTTGAAATTGTAAGTGTTAGTATTGAAAGTTTGAAGTTTAAGTCGTTTTACAAACTTTTATTCAAACTTCATAAGTATAATAGTAACAAATTTCAATTATGAAAGAAAATTCTTATTGGCAATCTAGCTCACTATTTATACATCTTTAAAACTATTATAGGGCACTTCATATCTTAAATTATTGTACCCACTTGCTAAAATTGTTAAAATCTAAATAGGAGTTTTATGAGTGGCCGAGTTTCAGACAAGTAATAACAAAAAAGTCTAATATCACCTTAAGAAGGTATGAGTGTTATTCAGGTTGTTTAATCAGCCTTTGCATGAAACAATCATGGTTGTTATTTTTATAGTGTTTTGACTATTTTGTCATTCCTCATAGTTGCTAAATGCTATTTGTTAGTTGTGTGGAGGGTTGATATGGTCCCGATGTATTTAAGAGTTATTTGGGAGTGTGTGAGACTATTATAGGTTTAAAAGACAATAGTTTGACTTTGATCAATATATTGAGTTTCATCCACCACATGAATATTTGAAATGTTTCATATGATCTAAAATATTGATTTTTCATTAGTAGTGGGTTTCTAATTCAAAGCCTTTATATAGCTTTTTGACCCTTCATTTGGAAATAGGTAAAAAAACTTTTAATGATCTCGGGGAAAATTTATTGCATAGAATCTCTTTTCAAAAGTGAAAAGGTGCCATTGGGTCTGAAGTATCAAAATATGCTAGTAGCATATGATTTACATATGTGGGATCACAAATAAATTTTGAGGGCCTGTTCAAAAGATTTTTGAACCTTGCATCAGTAGGTTTGTTGCCAATTAGTGAAGCTCCAAATCATTCATTATGGTTCAAAGACTTGTGATGTAATCGTGGGGCTTGACCAAGTAGTTCATCGCGATTTCATGGTTGGTTAATCGCAATCCCAGTGGGTATTTTTGTAGATCGGGTCCGGTTCTTCATCGTGATCTCAAATCCCACCTCTTGTAATCGTGTGAGCGATCTATCCCAATTCAACATATAGCCTTGCACCACTAGGTAGAGACTATGAATGCGAGTTATTGTTCAAAGAATAGTATAAATACCCAATTTTAGGATTTGCACCATTTTTGTGCGCGGGAGCTTCAAAAAAGGGTGAATTATACGTTTTTTTGTCATTCATGCTCGAGTAAAAAATATCTTAATTTTACTAACTCCTTATGATTATATCTTCAAATATACCTTTTAACCTTGTTTTCAAATTAGAGTTTGGCAATTTTTTTTGGGTAAACTCTTAAAATGGTTTTTTCATCAATTTCTATTCATTTTCACTTGAATTTTCGAATATAGACTCTTCTTGACTGTAGGAAAATGTTTCTTAGATAAAGTTATGACTTTTACCTTTTTTATTTTTGAACCACTTTTTCAGACTAATTTTGGATGCAATTCAAATATAGCCAATATGAGTATCATTAGCTTCCTCTTGAGGCCTAATTTTTTTTTGATTGTATTATCTCGTATTGAGCCTGTTTGCGAAGGAAATGACTTTGGATGCTTAAGCTTATTTTTTGGCTTTTTAAGGTAGTTTATGGCTTAAATTTCTTCATACTATGTTGGTTAGTTAAATTTCTTGTAAAGTTGTTATGCCCTATAAGTTTAGATATTTAATTTTGATAGCTCCCATATTTTTAGTAAGGTTTATGATTAACAGAAATGATAACAGGACCATTAAGAAGTGTTTTAAACTTTTTGTAATGATTTTTGGGACTAAACGTAAGCCTAAATCAGAAAGTAACCACATTTAGGTTGTGCCACTGAGGCAAGGCAGACCAAGAGAAAAAAGGTGGTGGCCTGGCATGATAGAAGCATCCTGTGCTAGTTGGATACCACAATAAAGGTGTCCTACACCTCTGGCTTGGTGTCATAAGGTTGTGTCACGCCAGTGGTCACGATAAAATTCCACTTTTTTTAAGTTTTTTTAAGGTAAACTAGTCAATTACATCCTAAGTGATCCTATAACTTCCACTAAAATGTTTTCCCTCATTTCGTATCATTATTTTGTAATTTTGTATCCTCCCAAACTCTCTAGAACTCCAAAAGAAGGGGTTTCTCCAAAATCTCCATCACAAGGACTCATAACTCAAAATTTCTTTTAAGAAATTGACTAGTTCAGGCATCTGGTCCTTTAAAAAGGGTTTCCTTTTACCCTTTTGTCCAAAAACATATTGTATCATAACTGATTTTAGGGATTTAATGAGTAGGATCCATACCTACTTGACATGATTACGAAATTATGATGCTTCCTTATGAATTAAACTTCATTTATTACAAGAATTCAGGATTTACTCATATTTTGACTTATATTGTTGATCTTATGAATTAAATTTTAGCATTCTTGACATGAAATACTACAAGTTGGTAAATGTATATGATTTTAGCTTGATTCACTTAGTCTTCAAGAAATTTAGACGTATTATTCAAATTCAATATAAAATTTATGTATGTATGTTTAACTATTAAATAGAAACACAAGCATGATTGGTTTTCAGGCTTAAAAAACTATATGATTCATTTATAGTGTATTTCATATATTATGAGCACTAGTATAATTTTTGAAGTATTATTTAGCATCGAGGAATGCGAGTTTAGCTCAACCAATTTTCCAAACTATTTACCACCATAGGTTAATGAGGGAGTCCCTGTTAGTTGAGAGTGTCTTACTTTATAGGAAGTCTTTGTAGTTGAGAGTGGCTTTCTTTTCATGAGTGAATTAATGCCAATCAATTTTATTTATCCTAGCAAGGTATTGAATACCCAACCAACAAGGGATTGGGCTCCATATTGATCAAATAGGGCAAGTCGGTTGAAAGAATCTCCCACTAAAATATTGATTTTAGAAACTAAGTGTAATGACTCACATAGTTTGCAAGACTTTGTTTTACTACTTATGATTTATAATATTTCATTTAGTATATTAATGTATATGGTGTATCTGTATACATTTATCATATATGTTTTAAGCTCATAAGATAAATCTATTTTGCTTATTGCATGCACCCCTATATACCAAGTATATTCCAGAAGTACTGACCACATACTTTTTGTGCTCTACATCCTATTATAATGTAGGTTCTTGTGTATGCCCTAAGCATTGCGCTTATCCATGATCACCACTTCCTACCTCTCATCAGTTGGTGAGTCCTTATGTTCTGAGGACCTGGATTATGTTTGCTTCTAGTAGCTGAATTCTAGTTTTATTCAGACTTTATGTTTTTCTTTCGGGTCAGTTGGGGTCTGTCCCAATAGCTTTTTAGTATTTTTATAGTCTTTTCTAGACTTGGTAGTTGGTTTTAGACATTTGTATTTTTAAGTTCATGTTTAGTCACATTGCTTTGTTGAGATCATTTATCCAATAAATTCAGACTATTAAGTTAAAGCTTCCGCTCATGTTTAAAGTAAGTTTATTATGAGTTAAGGCTTAGAAGATACCATGGATTACCTTTGGGAGTACTTGTAGTATTAAATACCGTTTGACATCAAGGGTTCGTCCCGAGGTATAACAAACTTTGTATAAGAGCCTAAGGTTTTAAGAGTCTGACAAGCTGTGTTATGTAGAGTCTTGATCATGGGTGTGAATCGCACCTCACTTATGAGAAATAGGCTACGAGACGTTATTAGGAAATATCCTTTCTTTCATGATCTCTATTGTGCTCTAGAGTTATTTCTATCTCTTTAAATAATGCTTTCAAATGACAGAGAATGCCTTCTCACAGAGGTTATGTATATAGTAATGGGCCTCACTACCACCTACAGACCTTTGTACAAAAATGGATCCCGTGCTGGGTTCTAAGAGGCCTTTAAGGTGTTAGCTCAGGTTGTAAATGCTCACGGTAATAAACTAGAAGCAGTCCCAATTCAGTAGAATGATAACTTTATTGCAGCCAGAGTTTAAGATTTCATGAGGATGAAACCACCAGAGTTCTTTTGTTCGATGGTCAATGAAGATATACAGTTATTCATTGACGAGGTTAAGAAAATCACTCAAATTGTGCATGTCACAAAATTGGAGAGTGGAATTGGTAGACTATAAGCTATAGGATATTTTTTATGACTTGATTACCATGTGGAAGGAAGGAACGGGTGAGAATACAACTCCAATGTGTTAGAATATATTTCTGACAACTTTTTTTGATAGGTTATATACGAGGGAGGTTATGGTAGAGGTATTGATGAACCTTAAGTAGGTTTCTATGTCAGATAAAAAATAATCCCTCAATTCATAGAGCTTTCAAAGTACGCTCCAAAGTTGTTGTCGAATTCCAGGGATCACATGAGTAAGTTTGTTAACTAGGGTGTATGCTTGGTGGTCAAGGAGTATAGGACTGTAGTGCTAATTGGGAATATAGATATTGCTCGATTTATGAACTAGTCTAAGAATATTGAGGTTGAGAACTGAAGGAACACAAAAGGAAGGACGAAAAAACTAGGGCTAGATAATTTAAATGCACTCAATACAAGCATTTAGGGAGGAATCATAGTCAATTTTGAAGTTTTTCATCATATCCTGCACTATCTTCATCTAATTCCCCCTCACCCAGGACTAAGGTGGAATAGTGGGTTAGGGAACCGACCACTAGATCTCTGGGTAGAATTTCTAGGGGATGTATTCTTCCAACCTGCAAAAAAAATGGTAAGAATCATCCAGGCAAGTGCATGACGGGTAAGTATGTTATTTGTGTAGTATGCCGGATTATAGACTCAAGGATTTCTTGTTGTCTAATAAAAGTGGTAAGGATTTTTTTCCTTCACACCTAGTCTGCTACCTCAATAGCCCATTTTGGTAGCCTAACCCATCAGTTAAGGTTTCATCTGGTACTTCTTGTAGGTAGAAATAGAAAAAAATTTATGCTTTATCCTCCCATCTAGAATAGGATTTATCCCTAGATAGGGTTAATGGTATGATTTGCATATTTCATACTGATGTTTATGTATTAATACACCAAGATCTTTCTTTGTAACTCTATTTGTCGCTATGAATTTTGGTGTTTGTCCTAAAAGCTTCTTTGAGCCTTTCACAGTTTCCGCCCCATTGGTAAGTTAGTTAATTCTAGACAAGTTTATGAAAAATGCCTTATTAGGGTTCTTTATAAGGTCATCTTTGAAGATATAATAGTTAGAGATGTCTCATTTGGATACCATCCTTATCATTTAATGGCTTTATTCATGTTAGGCGTCAGTTTTTTGTCGAAACCGAATTGTTAAATTTTAGTTTCTTAATAAGTCAGTCTTCGAGTAGGAGGGTAACTCGATGACCCCTAAAGGTTATTTTATCTCCTATCTTATGGATAGAAAGTTAATATCTAAAGGATATATCTATCACCTAGTTTAGGTTAAAGATACTAATTCTGAGATCCCAACTCTCCTGTGCGTTCATGTTGTCAATGAGTTTCCTGAAGTCATTCTAAAGAATTTTCTTGGAGTACCTCTTGATAGGGAAATTTAATTTGGGATTTATATTCTTATGGATACCCAACCTATCACCTCTCTCCTTACCGAATGACTACAATAAAATTTAAGTAGATAAAGTAACAACTTCAGGACCTTTTAGGTAAGGAAATCATAAGACCAGGTGTTTATCCTTGGGGTGCTCCAATTTTATTCATGCCCAGGAAGGATGGTACCATCAGAATATGTATAAATTACATACAGTTAAACAAGAAAAACCATAAAGAACAAGTATCCTATCCGAAGACATGATGACCTATGTTACGACCAAAACCCGGGCTTGTCCATGTCCGGCACACCAAATCCACCAAGGGGCGGGAGATAACCCCCATAGGCTTACCTAAAGATAACAATAAATAAACAGAGAAAACCAATCAAAATAATAAGATTAGTAGATAAGTCAAAAAGAAATTTTGAAATTCAAAACAAACAATCATGACATCCCAATACTATCCACAAAATCCACTAATCCAAGAAGACCAACTAAGTAGGGACATTCCCCTAACTATGAGAAAAGAAATCCATAAAAACTAGAATGATAAAGGAAACAACATAAAATTACTGGGCCTTCCAAAGTATGGAGGCTCATCACTTCACAGATGATCAACAGGAGTACAAAACCACCTAATGTTGCACAGGATCAACAAAAAAGCCCTTAGAACCTACATCATGAAATGATATAAGCATTCGAGGATGGTAAGTACGAAAAGTACTGGAAACCCCGAGAAAGAGGTAAATTAATGCATTTGCTTGAAATCCAGTCATAAGACCATATGCACAATAATTATCGATACATAAATATAGGATATCGGGATAGAAACAAAGTAAATGAAACATGATCCTTTAAAACATTTGTCCTGAACTATGTAGCTTGAAATGACTTTTCAAGCACCCATGGTCTATAAAGGTCTGGCTCCCCCTGTCGGTAGGGCCCTAGAACATGTTAGCCACATGTAAAGAGGAATAGATAAAGACATCAAGGTAATATCTATCCAAAATATAGTGTATACCAAGACACAATGGTCATATAGACCCCCATCATTGGCAAACATCCCCAAGTACTACATTTTCTTGATAAGCTACACAATTCTTTTTAAGCCCAAGTTAAAAGAATTTACACATAAACCAACCATGAACCATGGACTCTTTTATTAAGGATTTTTTTGAGTTGGCATAGTCATACGAATAGACTTGCAAGTTCTTCTAACTATGCCAAACCAAAATCATTTAACCATTAGACTGCAAGATCCATTTTAAAATGCAAAACCATAGCCACCTAGAGAATTCAAAAACCATAGTCATCAAAGTAATTCCAAAACCATAGCCACCAAGGGCATTCAAAAACCATTTCATTCTTTTACTATTTAATGCAATGCAATGTTTTCAAAGAATAAGTAAATTAGGTATAACCTTAGTTCAAAACCAAATTTACAATGCGGGTTGAGGTTCAGATCATTACAATGCAAAAATTCATCCATATTGTAAAAAACCAAGTCACCAAATTCATCATTATAAAAATGCACAAATTCAGTTCGAAATTCATTACTGAAAGCATGAATAATCCATTAAAAACAAAGGAAAAACAATGCAACTGTTAACAACCAAAATACCTCAACCATAGCTAATTTAATCATTCCAAAACATTAAAATACCATTTTAAATAAGGCAATAATACCATATTTAAAGTAAGAATTGTAAAATATGCCTGAATTGTCGAAGAATTGTGGGAGGAATTGAACTTTAGAGCCTAGAGTGATGAATTCCCTGTGAAAACATTAAGCTTCTTGACTTGGGGGAAATAGAGAGGATAGGGAAATGCTAAGAGTTGATAACTTATGGTTATGTGGAAATAAAAGGGATTTTATGTTGTTTAATAGGGAAAAGGACCAAAAATCCCTTTTCTCCAAGTGAAAAATGAAAACTGGGTGAAATATTCCAAGTAGCGTGGCACACCACTATCACGATGACTAGCTAGTGTGCCACGCTTCTATTGCGGAGCTTAGGTGGCATGGCCCACCACTATCCTAGACCCTCACAACCTCAAGGTACCAAAATGACCCTAAAACCCTTCCTAAAATTCCAAAACTTTTCCAAAACACTCTTTTAACATCCCTTATAATGATTTAAGTTAAAAATTATCATAAAACATGTGGGAGGGTCCGAATTAAATTGTTCAAAATTTTTTGGGTTATTACATTATCCCTCACTTTGGATCATTTGTCCCTAAATTAGAAGTTTGGACATCTCTATCACAGTAATAGAGAGAATACAACGACATTGTCATGACCAGACACTACCCCTAGTCACGACAACGATGCTTACAATCACAAATGACCACAAAATAACCCATGAGTTGGTACCTTCTGTGAGCACTGAGTAAAATAATATTAAAACACGTATATGGAAGATAAACTATTGAAATAATGCCAATCTGAATAATGAAATGTTATTACATCACAAGTCTATAACATCTGATAAATACTAAAATCCAACCGTCTATCTGAACGACAAAAAGTACTACATGAAAATGATAACTGACTAACTGCCTAAATGACTATCTAATTGTATGAAATCCTCTAAACTGACTGAGGATTTGACAGGACAGACCCCCAACAAACTCTAACTAACTGAACATAAGGAAGTACTGAAATAACTGAAATAAATAAATCCTATCTTCTATGGATAAGGACTCACCACTATGTTATGGAGTACGCTGAGCTGTATGAGAGCGGTCAAAAAACTATGCATTCGAACCTAATTTATAAGACAACATAGTGCAAAGAAAAGTATGCGCTCAGTACTTTGCATGTACTGGTATATGAGATGAGTACTAGGTAATATACATAAAGTAAACGAACATAAATGCATAAAAATGTAATGTCTGAGAATGCAAGGTCAAGTATAAATATATTACTAAGATAATTTGTAATCTGAAAGATTGATGTCTATAAAACTGAATAACTAAAAATCTGTATGCTTTGGTCAAACAAACTTGAGCTTAGTCATACTGAATACTAATTAACTGGCATTTTTATATTGATTAACTAATATCTAAATACTAATCATCTATTACTGAACTATACTTAGTCTGAATAACTGGTTGAAACTATCGGTGGTATCATGTAACCGACATGCCCCGATCTGAGCTAAATGGAGTCCAACTTGTAACCCTAATTAGAAGGGTGTTAGAACTGTGCCACGAGTACTAACACTTGCTATGTGGATCCACTAAACTAGTGTCCTGAAGGACTAAGGAGTCACCCTCTACTGCCAAGTGCTCTCATAAGATATGTGTCAACCCTCAACTGGAAGGAAAGTATTTCAAACCTGTATTGGCTATGTAGTTCTGGAACTCAGGGACTGCTACTAAAGGTTGCACCCTCTACTGGAAGGTGAGCTCCCATCCCTAGGTTTACTCGGTGCTAAATCCTACTCCCAATTGAATTGACACTGGTATAGAACCGAACTAAGTTTAACTGAACATTATTTATGATAATTGCTAGTACTCATCATGATAAAAAATATATGAGTAAATACTAAGACTCGTGTTTTCACTAAATTATTACTTGAAAAATTAAAAATCATGTAAAACACGAAGGTATCAGGGTTTCATAACTTTCCAGCACCGAATGATTATAAAAATATAATATCAAACAAGAAATATTGTAGTATACAATCATGGTTCAAAGACCCAAAGCATGGACTTTTCATCAAACATGTAAGAATCGTAATCTTGAACATAAGAATGTCTTAAACATGAAGAAACACCATGATTACATGACTAAATTCATAACTTGGGGATTGATTTTGAAATCAATTGAACATGACATGGGAACTTCAACAATTAAAACATGATATGGCTCATTCCACTTGAAAACACTTGTAACCATAACTTGGCATTGAATGAAACAGATATTCATGGATTTATTTAATCTTAAACCCGTATAAACACATAAAGTAAACCAAAAGAGGGTTTTTGGGCTCCATGGACCAATGAATGAACTGCCACATACCTCACTAGATGAATTCGTAAAGATTTCTTGAGGAATTCTTGAACCTAAAACTTGAATTCCTTGATTTCTTAGATTGGATTTTAGGGTTATTATTGGGAATGGAGAGGGTTTAATAAGGGCAATTTGTGAATAAAAGGGCAAATAATGCCCTTTGGAAGCCCCAATTTTGTGTTATTGATGAATAACGTTAAGGGAAATGACCCAAATACCCTTATAATGCAAAGAAACAAAACCTGGCTAGAATAGGGAGGGGGCAAAAGGGGATCTAAAGCGGTGGACTAGGCCGGACGATGCTCCACTTAGAGCGGTGGACTGGACCAGGTAGCGCCCGCCTTCCCCGATGGACTGGAGGACGTGAGGCTAGCTTATCTCGATGGTGCTACTAGTTTAGTTTTCCAAACACGCCACTATGATCCTACAAAAATTCTAAAACTCACCTGAGACATACTTTGAAAAATCTTGATCATGAATTAACCTAAAAATCAGAGTCCCAAGGTCGGAAAGGTTAGAAATAAAATCATCAAAGTTTAGGGGTGTTGAAAATAACTATGTCCTCAATAGTTCATGAATATTCCATGTCTTTAACCCCGTAAATATTCAACTGTGATCTATATTAAGCTTGGGATCTTATGTAATATTACATTATCTCCCCCTTGAGAACATTGACCATTGAATGAGAGTTGTTAGATTGAAATCATGAAGAAAATTGAGATCACATACTGAACATGCATGACTAGAAACATGATTATATAACCGAGTCTGAAATGTAATACACGGAGTGAACCAATTTTTTGTGAATGCATGCACTGACATGAGAATGGTTACATAACTTAAACTGAGAATGGAAAATTGTCAATCTAAGGAAAATCATTACCTCAAGCTGAATCTGGGTTTGTAGAGAAAATATGAGGATACTTGTTTTTCATATCTGCTTCTTCTTCCTAAGTAGCTCACTCAACAAACCAATTCTGCCAAAGAACATTAACCACATGAACTTCTTAATTCCTTAGCCTAGGAATCTGCCGACCAAGGATCTTAACTGGGACTTCTTCGTAGCAAAGGTTATCCCTAAAGTCCATATTATCTAAAGGAATAACTACAGTTGAATCATTAATACATTAACTTAATAGAGAACAATGAAATTCTTGATGTACTGACGCCAAATATGCAGGAAACTATAACTTATTAGCTACTTTCTCAAAATGACTCAAGATTCTATACAGGACAACATAGCGGCGACTGATTTTCCCCTTATTACTAAATCTCTTTATCCCTTCATAGGAAAAATTTTCAAATAAACCAAATAACCAACCCCAAACTCAAGATCCCTTCTCCTCGCATCCGGATAAGATTTCTGACGGCTTTAGGCATTCTTTAGCTTCTCTAGTATAACCTAAACTTTCTCTATTGCCTCAAACAATGAATCTGGCCCAATCAAAGCAGTTTCACCTGCCTCAAACCATCCAATAGGATATATACATCTTCTTCCATAGAGATCCTCAAACAAAGACATTTGAATACTGGAGTGATAACTATTGTTATAGGCAAATTCAATCAAAGAAAAGTGGTCATCCCAACTACCTTTAAAATTAATAAAACATGCTCTCAACATGTCCTCTAAGGTCAAAAAAGTCTAATCTTCTTGATCATTTTTCAGAGGATGAAAGTTGTACTGAGATTAACTTGGGTACCACGACCCTTCTAAAAATCCTTCTAAAAGTGAGAGGTAAACTGAGTATCTCTTTCTAATATGATAGACAATAGAATACCATAAAATATAACCAACACCCTAACATAAATTATGGCATAATACTTAGCTGAGTACAAAGTATAATTGGCATGAAATAAGCTGATTTGGTCATTTTATAAAAAATGACCCATATTGAACTATTCTGACGATGCGTACAAGGCAACCCTATAAAGAGATCCATGTTCACCACTTACCATTTCCATTTGGTATGCTAAACTCCCTCAATGCACCACCAGTCCTTTGGTACTCAATCTTACCCTGCTGACAATGTAATACCCCTTACTTTTCCTAGCTTAAATTCTTCCCAAGAATATTAAAAAATAGCTTCCAAAACAAAAATTATTTATGTCACATAGAATTACTTAGATTTAGATTCATCTTTACATTGCGTAGGAAATTGAATTATCTTTCCAACGATATAAGATTTGCCTAAATCTGATAATCGGGTAAGAAGTTATGGCTATTTTAAGTTCATATCGCAGAACACCATCATTTGGACCTTTAGCACATTACAGAACAGTGTAAATTTCCAATTATCCCATTCCAGTGTCCCTCTGCGATATTGGCATCTTATGGAGAGGGTCAATTTTTTATTTGTTGATTTTCGGAGGTCTAGCGCGATAATGGCGCGTTGCGCGATGTGCCAAAATGGCATTCCAAAGGGGTACCATGATGTCTCCGTATTGCGGAGTCTGATCAGTTTCCATTTGTCAATTTCCAGTGAGCCACTGCGATAGTGGCGGGTCATGGTGGCTACCCGATTTGGAAAAATTTATGTTTTCCACTATTGTATAAAAGTTTAAAGAGGGTATTTTGGTAAATCCCCAACCTCCAATCCATCTAAAAACAAAATATTAATCATATTTGAAAGAACTTTATGCTTTATTCATCAGTCTCTTCAAAACAAAACCCTAGATTACCAAACTTCCTCCCCAAGAAATTCAAAATTTCTCCATTTATTCTCCAAGACTCTTCAATATTGAGAATTCTCAATTAAAGAACTCTATGAAGTCATCTCCAAAACATCAATAAAGATTCAAGATTCAAGTTCTAGCATCTAGATCATCAAATTAAGGTATGTGGGGTTTTGAACAAGGATAATTCTTTCATCTTGTGCCCAAAACTTTATTTTAATTATAAATTTACTGTAATGTATGAGATTTTCCATGAAATTAAAATTAGGGTTTATACCCATTATTATTATTTTCAATATTAATAGATTTCCCATGATTTATGAGTTGAATAACATGATTATATTTATATTTCTATGCATTATGAAGAAATTTCCAGATTTTATGATGAATTATGAGTGTTTATATTATCAAGTATGAATTTTAAGATGTTTTAACATGATATTGATGCATGGTCGTTAAGCCCCAATTTAAGATTGTTATTTCGAGATTATTTATGCCATGAGCACCCTCAGATAAGATTATTCATAGATTTTAATAAAGATTTGACCGTTTGGTCCTAAGCTAAGACAAACAATCCATTTTGTTCAGATAACTTAAGATGTAAATAAAGAAAAGCGTAATTGGTTTTCTTGTAAACCCTTGTGCTATTTTTGAAGTGGATTTCTTAATACTTTGAGTATAAGAATAAGATTAGTATTTAGCACCGAGATGGGTAGGTTACTACCGTTTCAGACTTTAGAACTATGTGCCAACAAAGGATTTAGATTTATTCCCACTTCTACGTGGATGACTCAGATTGTGATCACTAAAATAGAAGCTCTATTCTGATGGAAAGGGTAGAACAACCCAACCTAATGGGGACTAGGCGTGGGACTCCATGGATGCTCACATAGTGTATGTGGGTTAGAAGAACCTCACAAAAGATGTCCCTCACTCTTCAATAGTCTATTTATTTAAAGCTTTAAGATAAAAGCATATGTTTTAGAAGTTAATGTTTTAAGATTCTTAATCCTTAAGATAAAGTATTTTACAGATTTCAGAACTAAGTGTAATGGCTCACATGATTTACGTTATATGTTTAATCATTTATGATTTATGATCTTTAGATTTTAGATTACTCTAGCTTGTGTGAATCATTTATATTTAGCATGCCTGATTTTATAAACTGTGATTATATTGTTTACTTGTTGCATGCACCCCCATATACTCAGTGCATCCTCAAAGTACTGATCCACATATATGTCTATGTGCTACATTGTCTCATAATGTAGGTTCAAGTGCTCAGTCTCAACAACTTTAGTGATTCCCGAGCATCTCATATACATTCCTGTAGTTGGTGATTTCTCATAGTTCAGGGACTTAGTTATTCATACTTTCAATTTATTAGTAGATGTTCCTTTATTTATTTCAGACATTTTGAGTTTGCAAGGGGCCTGTCCCAGTGACTCTCTAGATTCATATAGTAGAGGCTTGTCGGACTACTAGATTCAGTTTTAGACATTTTATTTAGAATTCAAATTTTTTAGTATTGCTTTAGCAAGACTTGTAGTTTGTTTCAGATAAGATTTTCTGCATTATTATGATTTAATTTTCATAATCCCCCCATATTGAGATACAGACTTAGTAGAAAGCAGCCAGGGTTAGCTCAGGACTACTTATAGTTTGGAGCATCGTGTGGCATCCCGAGAACTAGATTTCGGGGCATTACAAACTTGGTATTAGAGCCTAAGGTTTAGAGAGTCCTAGTGAGTCAGATAAGCCACGTTACATAGAGTCTTGATCAACAGTGTAAAGCACGCCACATCTATGAGCAAGAGTCTATGGAGCATTTTAGGAAGTCATCTCTTCTTTCATTATCTATCGTGCATTCATTGTCTCTATATGCTTCTAACTCGTGCTTTCACATTATATAAAATGCCACCTCATTGAGCTAATGCCTGCAGAAATGATAACAAACCACCTAATCCCACAAATCCTTAAAATGAGAATATGTCACATGCAGAGTTTCAGTCTACCTTTCAGGCGCTAGCCCAAGCTGTGACAGCTAATAATCCAGGAAATCGTCGGGTTGCATTCCTACCTCAATAGGATGGGGACTTATCCACTGCCAAAATCCTAGATTTTATGAGAATAAACCCGCTGGAATTCTTTGGGTCGAAAGCAGATGAGGACCCACAGCTTTATCAAGATGAGGTAAAGAAGATCACCCAAATCATGCATGTTTCTGAAGAAGAGAGTGTAGGATTGACATGCTATAGGCAGAAGGATGTTGCATATGATTGGATGGTGATGTGGAAGAAAAGTAGAGGAGAGAATAAAGCTCCCATGACTTGACAGATTTTTCAGGATGCATTCTTAAACAAGTTCTTCCCACGTGAGATGAGGAAAGTGTAACGCCCCAAAATTGGGTCCCGAGACGTCACACGGTGCTTAGGGTCACAAGTGACCACAAGCTAACCCTTCTACTGGCATAACTCATAAGCAACTGAATAAAAATACAAATCCATACAAATCAGCAGAAATTAACTCCTTTCTGAATCTGATTGGTACAAAAATAGAATTTTACAGGACTACAATTCTACCTTTACAACCAAATTTAAAACAAAATACATCAACTTCTATTGAATGTCTATGAAGCCTCTACTAGTACTGACTGTAGGTAGCCGGGGAATGACTCCCTACTACCCCAACTCAATACGACTGAATAAAGAAAATACAATACTATAAACTCTGCATAACTAACACAAGCCCTTGAATCAAAATGAATCATCACCTGCTGACTGGATACCACGAACTGACTGGATCCGAAGGTGCAACTATAGCTTGTACCTACATTCCGAGAAAATGTAGCCCACATCCGAAGATATGGGTCAGTACCATGGAAAAGAACCGAGTATATGGAGGTGCATGCAGTTGTATAAACATCATCATCATAAATATTTATAAGAAATATGCAGGATGTATGAAAGACTCACATAGCCCGAAGAAAATCATCTTAATCATGAGAGGATGAAATAAGTATAATAACACATGTGAGTCATCATATAATTTGTCAATCACTTTCAGTTCATTAAGAATATCAATTCTCATAATGTAAATATCATTTAAATCTTTCGAAAGACACAAGAAAACACACACACACTGAGAGATCCTAAAACCGACATAAACCATGTGAGCTACATGGAGTCCAACGTACAACCCACGTTGGGGAGAGCCGTCCTATCCTTGCCATCGGAGTAGTACTATTGATATCAAATCCACACAAACTAGTGATGACTATATAAATCAGCCTCAGGCTCACTCATATGGGGGCACGTAGTTTTGGGGAAGTAAGGTCAGTTTATACCTCCCACTCGGTGTTAAAGATTACTCCTGGACTTAGCTCAGAAATTTAAATTAGACTCAGGCTCACATTAAAGAAAATCCACAATAAACACTTCAACAATTTTCATCGGGAGCCAATTTGCTACCCCTTTATCTTAATCAATAAAAACATGGATTTCTTTAACAGTGGAGTTCAAAATAACTCATTCACGACAAAAAGGTCAAATCATTCAAAACATCTCAAATATTCAACATCAACATGCATATAGCACATATTTTCTCAAAGACACAATTTCAAATGGGGTTCAAGACCCAAATATCAAAATCATAGTAAATTTCTTTCAAGCATCATGCTTTAAGTCATAATTTCATATAAATTCGATTTTTCGAAGTCATAAACATCTTAATCTCAAGATAACCAAGATAGAATATAAGTTCATGCTCAAAAATCATAATAAACATATAAAAATCATATCTTCGTAAAGAAAATTACTTTTGGGCACATGAACGAAAGATTGTTCTTGTTGAAAAACCCCACATACCTTGAATAATGAACTTTAGATCGAGACTCATTTTTGAGATGTTAATCGTGCCTTTGAATGATAGTTCTCGGAGTTCTTGAACTAGGAACTTGGAATCTTGAATAAATTTGAAGAATTAATAGTGAACTTTGGAGGTTCTTGAAGTTGGAAGTAGGAGCTTAGGGTTTTCTTTTTGATTGAATTTGATGAAATATAACAAGTAATGCTTCTAATTGGCTTTAATATAGGGTTTGGATGGATTTTGGGTGAGGGAGAATGACCAAAACGCCCCTAAAAATTAAATAATTCTCGCATCTGTCCTTTGGTGGACTGTTTTGATAGTCTGAAGAAGATCAACCATAACATTTTACTCCAATATTCAAATTGGATGAAACCAATTTCATTAGAAAGAGGACTCTAATATGTTTAAGTTTATATATAGTATCTCACCCAGATCATTTTGTAAAAGGAGTTATGATCATTTGAAGTTGACCCAAAAATTCACTTTTGATAGGCTGAAGTAGATCGACCATAACTTTTTGCTCCGATAGAAAAATTGGATGAAACCAATTTAATTGGAAAGAGGACTCGCAGAGATTTCCGTTGAAATATAGTAGATCACCCAGTTCATTATGTACAAAGAGTTATGATCGGTTAAATTTGGAGAAAAAATACGCCAGGCCTCACTACTTTTTTTCCTGCACGTTTTACTGTTCACTACTATTCACGGCTCAATCGGAATGTTCATAACTCGTCGCTCGGGTGTCCATTTTGGATGGGTCATAATCTAAGACATTATGCATGGAAAATTTATAATTCATTCTAGAAGATAGAACCCAACACATTTACGCACAAAATTTTAACAAAAAATTTCCCGGGGTATTACATCATCTCCCCCTTGGAAACATTTGTCCTTGAATGTCGATGAATAAGTAAAGAATACCATGGAAATGAGGAAAAAAGGCTAGGATAACGAAGTCAATCCACTTACTTCACTCCAAACTTTCGAATACTTCATAGAACATGCGATTCATAATGAGAATGGTCACATAGTTGGATCTTATACAAAGGAGACTGATTTAAAGGAATCGATATCTTTGGTTTATTTAGAGACTGAGAATTAAAGGTCTCGAAGGGGATCTCATCAAAAGAAGGACCACTTGCACCCAAATGAAACGTCCCTCAAAACTCCCTCCAAAAGATTCAAATGACATTGTTTGGGGAGAAAATGAACCATAATTTGATACATTCCTATGGTATGGGAACAAGGACCCATATGGCATAAATTAAGATAGGAATTTCTAGGTCTTGGGAAACATAACTCCTTGCTTCCAAACTTAGCAACACTTCCCAACTACTCCCTCGACTGTGTTCAATCCTAACTCCAAGTACTCATGAGATACGCCACATAACACTATAATATTAATCTATATCATGAACATCAGTACACACTGAGCCTCACAACTCCTCACTTCAAACAATACTCTTATTGCTACTCCAACAACCACATACAATCTTATACTAGGGATCCACTAACTTGTGGTGCATTCTTTTAGATATACAACCATAACATTCAAGCCTATACTCATAACCACATACGCACTTCGTACATGCACCTCTAAAAAAACACTCATAAAGCATCTTCCTCGCTTTCTCTAAGATTCCATCAACTACATCATTCACATATACTGGCCAATTCTTTAAACGACACACATAACATTTTCTCAACCAATTAAACTATACACAAAAACTCTGTATTACTATTCCTACAACCTCATAGAAGTGCATAAAACCAACGCACAATAATCTTTCCAAATAAACATTTTAAACTTCAACTAACCACAACATGTATAAAGGACTTAGCCTCAATCTAACTTCACTTCACCGCCGTGAGCACACCACCTTCTATCATAGATAAGGAAGTATCTTCTCTCCCTTCTAGACAACTGCTCAACACCATTAACTTGACTTAATGAAAATGTCACAAAATTTTAAAAGATGAAGACCTGAAATATAAAGGGATAATGTAAATAACTTTACTCTCTCTATTGAGGCCTTAGGAATAAAATATCAAATATAATGGGTTCATTAAGGTATCAAAACTGAAGACACCCATAACGGAAACTGAATCTTACTGATCAATAAGAGTATTGCCTGAGTACTGGAACTGAACATACTGTAAAACTTGAGTATATGAGTCATGGGCGGAATGCCCTGAATTTAGAGCTCTTAACTTATGGAATGTGATTCCAACTGCTAGAAGAACTGGAATTTCTCATTTTTGGAAACTAGAAAAGTATGTAATTCTCCATCACGTGTATGAATATGAATTAAGATCATGGAACTGAAATGTAAAGCATGAGTAGGTTTTGGGACAGTTGAAAATAATGAAATAACATTGGGTCAAGCACCGATCTTTCTCATAGCAAATTTACAACTTACTGGTACTTCTACTAAAATGTAAAAGCTTGACTTGACTACTTGTTCTATCATCTCCCCCTTAGCTTTAAGCCACCACTCAAATTCTCAAATGCTTACTAATTTAAAATCTCGATGAACATCTCTATCACTGGAATGTACACCATCTAGTGCTTCAACTCTTATTTCTATTAGCTCAACTTGAATACTTTCTAACCTTTTGATAGACCATGCTACTTCTGTCTTCTCTCTCTAATACCATGCCTATGAACTTATGTTTCTAAACCATAAGAATCAAAATCACACTTAAGAGGCTCAACATTTCCAATCATACGCCTCGCCTTAACTCAGCCATTAAAACATCATCCATCGTCTATCTAGTATTTATCCATCTAACAATCCCATGGCACGACTCACTACACCACAAACACTAATCCTCGAAATTAAAGCAGTCCCATAATATCTTGGGTGAACTTTCTCATCATAATATAATATTAAACTTAATTACAAGTCAACTACACTTAAACTTTTGTTTACACTTTTCAAGCCTATTAGGTCACTTCCGGCAACTAATACCATTAATCCGGAAACCGTCACATTCGGCTTCATGATCACCAATCGTTCAAACTTAAGGTCTCACACTTCACATAATTTACAACTCCATCTCACGCATAACTCCCATGTGAAGATTATAAAAACAACACATCCACGAACACTAGCCCACTTAAACTTCATAACAATAATAATTGGTCCTAATCATATAGCCTATCTTATTCACAATCCATTAAGACATCCTTGTTTCACCCGTCACTACTATCTATCCTTCATACACAACTTAACATAGTTCATAGCTCTCTACGTCTTAACTTAACTTCCTCTTGCAATATAGAGAGCGCCTAGATTAACAACACTTACCCACCGGGTACTTCCATCACTAACCTATACTCTCTGTCATACAAATACCGTTTACACCCGTTTCATACCTCGAACAAAACTATATCACTTCCTATTAACCCAATTGCATACAAAAAGGGATTTCTCTATACTTATGCTCAACAAATCACACTTACCATCCTTCTTACTACTACACCTCCACATCCCACATTTTCAGCCAGCGCAAGGAACAAGATGAACTACAAGTTGCTAGTGGATCGAAATAGGCCTCACACGGCTTCACTAGACTTTGGTTTTGTGTTTTGATCAAGAAAGTTATATGAATAACAAAGTAACTATGCTAGTGAATCGAAATAGTCCCCATACGGCTTCACTAGACTTTGGTTTGTATTTGAACAAGAAAATGAGATGAATAACAAAGAAGCTATGCTAGTGAATCAAAAGAGCCCCACACGGATTCACTACACTTTGATTTTTCACAAACATAATGATAACAAGATTACATAGTACAAGAGATAGAAACTTGACACACAACATTCAACGATTTAAGAATACACCTTACTCTGTCTTAATTAAATAACTCATAAGAATGAGGGCATAACTTTCAACTTGAGGAACTTAACACACTAGAGAGCTCCTCTCAAGCCCTTTGTGTAATTTTGAATTTTTTTCAAGAAAATATAGAAGCATTACCTGGGGGATGAACTGGAGCTTGTGAATCATGTTATCTCAAAAATAATACATAGAGGGAGAAGAATAGATTAACATTGTAGATTCTGAGGAGGAATCTGAAAGCACATCTAACCTAGGCTTAGTTCACGACTTTTATGAACATGAATAAAGTACTTCAATCTTTGGAACTCAAAAGCACTAACAGGATACTTTCTAGCTCTCTTACAATCCCATAACTATCTACGGAGAATTAAGCTTAACTATTTCCGATACCTTGAAAATGAGGCAGAGTTGGCCAGAATAGAGGAAGATGAGAATCTATATAAGCTTCTTGCAGAACCTTTTTATAGCACGATCTTAGACTTGAAAGAAGGGAAACATTTCCTAAATGCCCTGTAGCCTCTCGAAGAAAAGCACAGACGTCTCTGTACCGTTCCTCCAGAATCTACTAGCCACAACTTCATAGACACCCTAGGACACTTGAACTTTGTTCTCTGATACCAAGTTTGTAACGCCCTAAAATCAGGTCCCGAGACGTCACACGGTGCTTAGGGTCACAAGTGACCCCAAGCTAACCCTTCTACTGGCATAACTCATGAGAAACTGAATAAAAATATAAATCCATACAAATTAGCAAAAATTAACTCCTTTATGAATCTGATCGATAAAAAAATAGAATTTTACAGGATTACAATTTTTCCTTTACAACCAAATTTTAAACAAAATACATCAACTACTACTGATTGTCTATGAAGCCTCTACTAGTACTGACTGTAGATAGCCCGTTCATGACTCCCAACTACCCCATTTCAATATGACTGAATAAAGAAAATATAACACTATACACTCTGCATAACTAACCCAAGCCCTTGAATCAAAAGAACTCATCACCTGCTGACTGGATACCACGAACTGACTGGATTCGAAGGTGCAACTATACCTTATACCTATATTCTGAGAAAATGTAGCCCACATACGAAGATGTGGGTCAGTACCATGGAAAGGAACCGAGTATATGGGGGTGTATGCAGTTGTATAAAGATCATCATAATAAATATTTATAAGAAATATGCAGGATGTATGAAAGACTCACATAGCCCGAAGAAAATCATCATAATCATGAGAGGATGAAATAAGTATAATAACACATGTGAGTCATCATATAATTTGTCAATCACTTTCAGTTCATCAAGAATATCAGTTCTCATAATGTAAATATCATTTAAATCTTTTGAAAGAATAACTTTCACAATTCCACATTCAAACAACTTCACCATTCACCATAGACACAAGGAAACACACACACACTGGGAGATCCTATAACCGACATAAACCATGTGAGCAACATGGAGTCCAACGTACAACCCACGTTGGGTAGAGCTATCCTATCCTTGCCATCAGAGTAGGACTATCGATATCAAATCCACACAAACTAGTGATCACTTTATAAATCATCCTCAGGGTCACTCCTATGGGGGCACATAGTTCTAGGGAAGTAAGGTAACTTTATACCTCCCACTTAGTGATAAAGATTACTCCGAACTTAGCTCAGAAATTTAAATCAGCATCAGGCTCACATTAAAGAAAATCCACAATAAACACTTCAACAATTTTCATCGGGAGCCAATTTGCTACCCCTTTATTATAATCAATAAAAACGTGGATTTCTTTCACAGTCGAGTTCAAAATAACTCATTCACGACCAAAAGGTTAAATCATTCAAAACATCTCAAATATTCAACATCAACGTGCATATAGCACATATTTTCTCAAAGACACAATTTTAAATGGGGTTCAAGACCCAAATATCAAAATCATAGTAAATTTCTTTCAAGCATCATGCTTTAAGTCATAATTTCATATAAATTTGACTTTTCAAAGTCATAAACATCATAATCTCAAGATAACAAAGATAGAATATAAGTTCATGCTCAAAAATCATAATAAACATATAAAAATAATATCTTCGTAAAGAAAATTACTTTTGGGCACAAGAACGAAAGATTGTTCTTGTTGAAAACCCCCACATACCTTGAATAATAAAATTTAGATCGATACTCATTTTTGAGATGATAATCGTGCCTTTGAATGATGGTTCTTGGAGTTCTTGAACTAGGAACTGGAATCTTGAATAAATTTGCAGAATTAATGGTGAACTTTGGAGGTTCTTTAAGTTGGATGTAGGAGCTTAGGGTTTTCTTTTTGAGGAAATTTGATGAAATATAACATATAATGCTTCTAATAGGCTTTAATATAGGGTTTGGACGGATTTTGGGTGAGGGGGAATGACCAAAATGCCCCTAAAAATCAAATAATTCTCGCATTTGTCCTTTGGTGGACTGTTTTGATAGTCTGAAGTAGATCAACCATAACGTTTTACTCCGACATCCAAATTGGATGAAACCAATTTCATTAGAAAGAGTACTCTCATATATTTCCGTTGATATATAGTATCTCACCTATATCATTGTGTATGAGGAGTTATGATCGTTTGAAGTTGACCCAAAAATTCACTTTTGATAGGCTAAAGTAGATCGACCATAACTTTTTTCTCCGATAGACAAATTAGATGAAACCAATTTCATCGGAAAGAGGACTCGCAAAGATTTACGTTGATATATAGTAGATCACCCAGATCATTATGTACAATGAGTTATCATCGTTTAAATTTGGAGCAAAAATATGCCATGCCTCAGTACTTTTTTTCCTGCACGTTTTACTGTTCACTACTATTCATGGCTCGATCGGAATGTTCCTAACTCGTCGCTCGGGTGTCCGTTTTGGATGATCCACATATCGTTGGAAATCTTATTCGATACTCTACATAATGGTGGGTCATAATCTAAGACATTCCGCATGGAAAATTAATAATTAATTCTAAAAGATAGAACCCAACATGTTTACGCATAAAATTTCAACGAAAAATTTCCCGGGGTATTACAGAAAGCTAATATAGAAGAGTTTATAAATCTAAGGAAAGGATAAATGAAAGTTAAGGAGTACTGCCTAAAGTTTAACCAGTTGTCTAAGTATGCCCCTGATCAGGCTAACCCTAGGACAAACTTGAGTATGTTTATGATCGGTTTGTCTGGGTTGGTAGTCAAGGAGTGTAGTACTGATATGCTCATTGAACACATGGATCTTTCTAGATTAATAATGCACACTCAGCATATTGAGTAAAAGAGGGTGAAGGAAAGGGAGAGAGTGAATAAGAGGGCTAGAATAGGATAATTTTATTATGGTCAGAATAGGTCTGGAGGAGGAAATCATTCACAGTTTCAGAATCGTTCATCTATGATTGCACCTTCTTCAGCCGGTTCTCCTGCACTCAGAAATAAGAAATAACAGTAGGGTAAGTCTTCTATCTCCACGACTCAGAATAGTGTGAGTAATTGACCTAATCAATCCCTATGTACTAAGTATGGTACGAATCATGGAGGTAAATTTTTATGGGGTCAAAAAGGTTAGTACGGTTGTGGCAAGCTGGGTCAAAGAATCAAATAGTGACCGCATGCTAGATGGGTAGATAGAGATGTTCATCCTCAAACTCAGGATAATAGTGCACCTGCTCCTCTTGGTTGCCTAGCCCCTCCTCTGGGTGCATCATCTAGTACCAGTAGAGGTCAACACCAAAATTGATTTTATGCATTACCATCCCATCAGGGAAGGAGGATTCACCTGATGTTGTGACTGATATGCTTCGTGTCATTCATTTTGATGTTTATGTGTTGTTAGACCCTGGGTCCAGTTTCTCTTATGTGACCTAGTTAGTTGCTGTAAATTTTGAGATAAGTTCTAAAAAGATCCCTAAGCCCTTCTAGGTGTCTACTCCAGTAGGTGAGTCAGTTTTTGCCAAACAGATTTATAAAAAGTGTTCAATCATTGTCCTTCGTAAAGTTATGTTAATAGACTTGATAGATTTAGACATGGTTAATTTTGATCTTATCCTTGGTATGGATTAGCTCCATTCTTGTTATGCATCTATAGATTGTCGCACCCGTGTGGTAAAGTTCTAGTTCCCAGATGAGCCTATCTTTGAGTGGTCAGGTAATTCAGTGTATCCCAAGAGTCATTTCATATCTTATTTCAAAGACAGAAAGTTGATACCCAAAGGTTGCATTTACCACATAGTTCAAGTTAAAGACACTAAGTCCGAGACTCCAACAATACAGTCCGTCTGAGTGATTCATGAGTTTCCTGATGTTTTTCCAGAAAATCTCCCAAGGGTACTTTCTGATAAGGAGATAGAATTCGATATTGACCTTCTCCCAAATATTCATCCTATTTTTATACATTATTAGCATATGGATCCCGCAGATCTTAAGGAGTTTAATCAGTAACACAAATATCTTTTAAATAAAGGTTTAATAAGGTCTAGTGTTTCTCTATGGGGCTCTCCCACCCTATTCGGGTGAAAGAAAGATGGTTCCTTTCGAATGTGCATTGACTATCGTCAGCTGAATAAAGTCACAATCAAGAACAAATAACCTTTTCCTAGGATTAATGACTTGTTTGACCAACTCCAAGGTGCACGTTATTTCTCAAATATAGACCTTAGATCCGTCTATCATCAGCTTAAAATAAGGGAATGTGATAGTCCATAGACGGCCTTTAGAACCCGTTATGGTCATTTTGAGTTTCTACTCATGTCTTTCGGGTTAACCAATGCTCCAGCCGCTTTCATGGACCTCATGAATCGAGTGTCCAAGAAGTATCTAGACATGTTTATCATAGTATTCATAGATGATATCCTTGTGTTCTCCCATAGTGAGGATGACCATATTGATCATCTTACAATTGTCTTGCAAACTCTTAAAGATCATCTATTATTCGCCAAATTCAGCAAGTGTAAATTTTGTCTATGGTAAGTAGCCTTTCTCAGTTATATTGTTTCCGCCGATGGCATTAGAGTCAATCCCCAAAAGTCATAAGCCGTAAGAAATTGGCCTACACCTATCTCTACGGTAGAAATTAGGAGTTTCTTAGGTCTATCTAGTTATTAACACCATTTTGTTGAAGGTTTCTCTTCTATCGCATCTCCTATGTCTAGATTGACCCAAAAGAAAGTTAAGTTCCTGTGGTCAGATTCCTGCGAGAGGAGTTTTCAAGAGTTTATGACTCGACTCACTTCAACCCCAGTTCAAGCATTGTCTGAGGGTATAGACATCTTAGATGCTTATTGTGATGCCTCTGGACCTTTTTTGGATTGTGTGTTAATACAGAGAGGTAAGGTTACAGCCTATGCATCTAGACAGCTTAACCCTATCTCTATACCATTCCGCCAGAATCTACTAGCCACGACTTCATAGACACCATAGGACACTTGAACTCTGTTCTCTGATACCAAGTTTGTAACGCTCCAAAATCGGGGCCCGAGATGTCACACGGTGCTTAGGGTCACAAGTGACCCCAAGCTAACCCTTCTACTAGCATAACTCATAAGCAACTGAATAAAACTACAAATCCATACAAATCAGCAGAAATTAACTCCTTTCTGAATCTGATCGATACAAAAATAAAATTTTACAGGATTACAATTCTGCCTTTACAACCAAATTTGAAAAAAAATACATCAACTTCTACTGACTGTCTATGAAGCCTCTACTAGTACTGACTGTAGGTATCTCGGTCATGACTCCCGACTACCCCAACTCAATACGACTGAATAAAGAAAATACAACACTATAAACTCTGCATAACTAACCCAAGCCCTTGAATCAAAAGGACTCATCACCTGCTCACTGGATACCACGAACTAACTAGATTCGAAGGTGCAACTATACCTTGTACCTACATTCCGAGAAAATTTAGACCACATCCAAAGATGTGGGTCAGTACCATGGAAAGGAACCGAGTATATGGGGGTGTATGCAGTTGTATAAAGATCATCATAATAAATATTTATAAGAAATATGCAGGATGTATGAAAGACTCACATAGCCCGAAGAAAATCATCATAATCATGAGAGGATGAAAAAAGTATAATAACACACGTGAGTCATCATATAATTTGTCAATCACTTTCAGTTCATCAAGAATATCAATTCTCATAATGTAAATATCATTTAAATCTTTCGAAAGAATAACTTTCACAATTCCACTTTCAAATCACTTCACCATTCACCATAGACACAAGGAAACACACACACACTGGGAGATCCTATAACCGACATAAACCATGTGAGAAACATGGAGTCCAATGTACAACCCATGTTGGGGAGAGCCATCCTATCCTTGCCATCGGAGTAGAACTATCGATATCAAATCCCCACAAACTAGTGATCACTATATAAATCATCCTCAGGCTCACTCCTACAGGGGCACGTTATTCCAGGGAAGTAAGGTAACTTTATACCTCCCACTTAGTGATAAAGATTACTCCGAACTTAGCTCAGAAATTTAAATCAGCATCAGGCTCACATTAAAGAAAATCCACAATAAACACTTCAACAATTTTCATCGGGAGCCAATTTGCTACCCCTTTATCGTAATCAATAAAAACGTGGATTTCTTTCACAGTCGAGTTCAAAATAACTCATTCACGACCAAAAGGTCAAATCATTCAAAACATCTCAAATATTCAACATCAACGTGCATATAGCACATATTTTCTCAAAGACACAATTTTAAATGGGGTTCAAGAACCAAATATCAAAATCATAGTAAATTTCTTTCAAGCATCATGCTTTAACTCATAATTTCATATAAATTTGACTTTTCAAAGTCATAAACATCATAATCTCAAGATAACAAAGATAGAATATAAGTTCATGCTCAAAAATCATAATAAATATATAAAAATAATATCTTCGTAAAGAAAATTACTTTTGGGCACAAGAACGAAAGATTGTTCTTGTTGAAAACCCCCACATACCTTGAATAATGAAATTTAGATCGATACTCATTTTTGAGATGATAATCGTGCCTTTGAATGATGGTTCTTGGAGTTCTTGAACTAGGAACTGGAATCTTGAATAAATTTGCAGAATTAATGGTGAACTTTGGAGGTTCTTAAAGTTGGATGTAGGAGCTTAGGGTTTTCTTTTTTAGGAAATTTAATGAAATATAACATATAATACTTCTAATAGGCTTTAATATATGGTTTGGATGGATTTTGGGTGAGGGGAAATGACCAAAATGCCCCTAAAAATTAAATAATTCTCACATCTGTCCTTTGGTTGACTGTTTTGATTGTCTGAAGTAGATCAACCATAACATTTTACTCCGATATCCCAATTGGATGACACTAATTTAATTAAAAAAAGGACTCTCATATATTTCCATTGATATATAGTATCTTATCCAGATCATTGTGTACGAGGAGTTGTGATCATTTGAAGTTGACCCAAAAATTCACTTTTGATAGGTTGAAGTAGATCGACCATAACTTTTTGCTCCGGTAGACAAATTGGATGAAACCAACTTCACCAGAAAGAGGACTCGCAGATATTTCCGTTGATATATAGTAGATCACCCAGATCAATATGTATAAGGAGTTATGATTATTTAAATTTGGATCAAAAATATGCCAGGCCTCAGTACTTTTTTTCCTGGACGTTTTATTGTTCACTACTATTCACGGTTCGATCGGAATGTTCCTAACTCGTCGCTCGGGTGTCCTTTTTGGATGATCCACATATAGTTGGAAATATTATTCGATACTCTACACAATGGTGGGTCATAATCTAAGACATTCCACAGAAAAATTTTATAATTCATTCTAGAAGATAGAACCCAACACGTTTACGCATAAAATTTCAACGAAAAATTTCCCAGGGTATTACAGAAAGATAATATAGGAGAGTTTATAAATCTAAGGATAGGTTAAATGAAAGTGAAGGAGTATTCCCCAAAGTTTAACCAGTTGTCTAAGTATGCCCCTGATCAGGCTAACCCTAGGACAAACTTGAGTATGTTTAAGATCGGTGTGTCTGGGTTGGTAGTTAAGGAGTGTAGGACTGCTATGCTAATTGAAGACATGGATCTTTCTAGATTGATAATGCACACTCAGCATATTGAGTCAAAGAGGGTGAAGGAAAGGGAGAGAGTGAATAAGAGGGCTAGAATAGGATAATTTGATTATGGTCAGAATAGGTCTTGAGGAGGAAATCATTCACCGTTTCAGAATCGTTCATCTATGATTGCACCTTCTTCAGCCAGTGCTCCTGCACTCAGAAACAAGCAATAACAGTAGGGTAAGTCTTCTATGTCCACGACTCAGAATAGTGAGTAATAAACCTAATCATCCCCTATGTGCTAAGTATGGTACGAATCATGGAGGTAAATTTTTGTGGGGTCAAAAAGGTTGGTATGGTTGTGAAAAGCTGGGTCAAAGAATCCAATAGTGACCGCATGCTAGATGGGGGAATAGAGATGTTCGTTCTCAAACTCAGGATAATAGTGCACCTGCTCCTCTTGGTTGCCCAGCCCCTCCTTAGGGTGCATCATCTAGTACTAGTAGCGGTCAACACCAAAATTGATTTTATGCATTACCATCCCATCAGGGAAGGAGAATTCACTTGATGTTGTGACTGGTATGCTTCGTGTCATTTATTTTGATGTTTATGTGTTGTTAGACCCTGGGTCGACTTTCTCTTATGTGACCTAGTTAGTTGCTGTAAATTTTGAGATAAGTTCTAAAAAGATCCCTGAGCCCTTCTAGGTGTCTACTCCAGTAGGTGAGTCAGTTGTTGCCAAACAGATTTATAAAATGTGTTCTATCACTATCCTTCATAAAGTTATGTTAATAGACTTGATAGAGTAAGACATGGTTAATTTTGATCTTATCCTTGGTATGGATTAGCTCCATTCTTGTTATGCATCTATAGATCATCGCACCTGCTCCTCTTTGTTGCCCATCCCCTCCTCAGGGTACATCATTTAGTACTAGTAGCGGTCAGCACCAAAATTGATTTTATGCATTACCATCCCATCAAGGAAGGAGGATTATCCTGATGTTGTGACTGGTATGCTTCGTGTCATTCATTTTGATGTTTATGTGTTGTTAGACACTGGGTCGAGTTTATCTTATGTGACCTAGTTAGTTACCGTAAATTTTGAGATAAGTTCTAAAAAGATCCCCGAGACCTTCTAGGTGTCTACTCCAGTAGGTGAGTCAGTTGTTGCCAAATAGATTTATAAAAAATGTTCTATCACGATCCTTCATAAAGTTATGTTAATAGACTTGATAGAGTTAGACATGGTTAATTTTGATCTTATCCTTGGTATGGATTAGCTCCATTCTTGTTATGCATCTGTAGATCGTCGCACCAGTGTGGTAAAGTTCTAGTTCCTAAATGATCCTATCTTTGAGTGTTCAGGTAATTCAGTGTATCCCAAGAGTCATTTCATATCTTATTTCAAAGCCAGAAATTTGATACCCAAAGGTTGCATTTACCACATAGTTCGAGTTAACGACACTAAGTTTGAGACTCTAACAATACAGTCCGTCCGAGTGATTCATGAGTTTCTTGATGTTTTTCCAGAGAACTCCCAAGGGTACTTTCTGCTAAAGAGATAGAATTCGGTACTGACCTTCTCCCGAATATTCATCATATTTTTATACCTTATTAGGATATGGATCCCGCAGATCTTAAGGAGTTGAAGGAGTACTTCAGATATCTTTTATATAAACGTTTCATAAGGCCTAGTGTTTCTCTATGGGGATCTCCCACCCTATTCGGGTGAAAGAAAGATGGTTCCTTGCGAATTTGCATTGACTATCGCCAACTGAATAAAGTCACAATCAAGAAAAAATATCCTTTTTGTAGGATTAATGAGTTGTTTGACCAACTCCAAGGTGCAAATTATTTCTCAAAGATAGATCTTAGATCCGTCTATCATCAGCTTAAAGTAAGGGAATGTGATATTCCATAGACGACCTTTAGAAACCGTTATGGTCATTTTGAGTTTCTAGTCATGTATTTCGGGTTAACCAATGCTCCAGCCGCTTTCATGGACCTCATGAATCAAGTGTTCAAGAAGTATCTAGCCATGTTTATCATAGTATTCATAGATGATATCTTTGTGGACTCCCATAGTGAGGATAACCATATTGATTATCTTACAATTGTCTTGCAAACTCTTAAAGATCATCTATTATTCGCTAAATTCAGCAAGTGTAAATTTTGGCTAAGGTTAGTAGCCTTTCTCAGTTATATTGTTTCCGCCGATGGCATTAGAGTCAATCCCCAAAAGACATAAGCCATAAGAAATTGGCCTAGACCTATCTCTACGGCAGACATTAGGAGTTTCTTGGGTCTAGCTGGTTATTAACACCATTTTGTTGAAGGTTTCTTTTCTATCGCGTCTCCTATGTTTAGATTGACCCAAAAGAAAGTTAAGTTCTTGTGGTCAGATTCCTACGAGAAGAGTTTTCAGGAGTTTATGACTCAACTCACTTCAACCCCAGTTCAAGCATTGCCTGATGGTATAGACGACTTAGATGCTTATTGTGATGCCTCTAGACCTTATTTGGATTGTGTGTTATTGCAGAGAGGTAAGGTTATAGCCTATGCATCTAGACATCTTAAGCCTCATGAACAGAATTACCCAACCCATGATCTTGAATTAGCTGGTGTTTGCATTGAAAATCTTGAGACCCTATCTATATGGTGTGCATGTTGATGTATTCATGGACCACAAATGCTTACAATATGTGTTTACTAAGAGGGAGTTGAATCTTCATCAGAAGAGGTGGTTCGAGTTGTTGAAATATTATGATATGAGTGTCTTGTATCATCTAGACAAGGCCAATGTAGTTGCAGATGCCCTTAGTAGACTGTCTATAGGTAGTGTTGGTCATGTGGAGAATGATATATAGTAATCTAAAATAATCATATTTTGTTATGTGTATGATTGAAGGGAATATTTTGAAATAGCATTATATGAAAATTGAATACTTATTTATCTGATAAAATGGTAGATAAATTTAAAATAGTTGTTTTGTATGTACTTAAGGATATAGAAAATATAGATATAAGAAAAATCATATGGGAAAAAATATTTGGTAAATATTTTATGATTAGAATAAATTATATACCACACCTACCTACCAACTCTTACAAATATCTACATGCCAAACCTACACATCAACCATGATAAATTATGCATATTTAGAATATTGGAAAATGGATATGAAAAATATACAATTAATAGAAAATTATCTTATTTTTGAAGTATCTTAGCTTATTTAGCCAATATTTCTTTATTTCTTGACAAATATAAGATAAATCAGGTCTTGAAGATGTTATTGCTACGATGACTTATAAATATAAAAATATTTTTCCGCTTTCCCTAGTTACTTGATTAGTGCTATAATAAATCTATTTATGAAATGTAGTACTATGTCCGAATTTACTTTTATTATTTAGTCTATTTTAGATGTTCAACTTGAAGAAAAACCTTGTTTATTTACGGTTGTGTCTGATGCGAATAATTACATCAACGCATTATATAATCATTATGCAGATTTACTTGATAATGTTTTACTGACACATATTAATACAATTTCCCCTTTCTATCCTCCCGAGGAACCATCATCTTCTAAAAAATAGACACATAGTAGTTTTTATGATTATGTTTATGATTTGTATGTTTGAAATAAGGTCTCATCTTCAACACACAGAATCGTTTGTCAGGAAGAGCTTACATATTATCTTAGGCAATTTACAATGGATCATAGAGCAAGGATCAACATGCTGGATGGTGGAAGAATAATGATAGACAATATCATGTACTTTCAAGATTAGCTAGAGATATATTGAATGTTCCAATATAAACCATTGAATCAAAGAGCGCTTTTAGTCAAGGACGACATAAGATTAGCGACAACCGACATTAATTGGGTGGCAATGCGAAGAATGTTTTATCAAAGCACCGATATGCACACAGATTTAGACTTAGTTCAAGAACTTTTGTATGAATTCTTAAGTATAATTAAGCTTTTATTCCATTTCTAGCCTAATGGATATTATTAGTACTTTCAGGATAAAACTCATGAATAATTGTGCACATTTGGATACAATGATGATATGGAAGGAATGATGGAATACAAGGGAGTGAAATAAAGATATAAAAGGAAGCTGAAAAGTAGGAATCCTCATTTGAAGACACTCCGCATCGAGCTGACCAACAAAATAGAAATAGTTAAATTCCAGTGAAGGTTCACGAAATTAACGCATCGCGGAGAGGCGTAAATTCTCACTTGGAACTTTCTAGTATAGGTCCGTGAAACCACCACATTGTGGAGCATTTCCACTTATCAAATTGTGCGACTTAGAAGTTTAGCGCGTCGCGGAGGATGGATATTTCATAATTTTCCAAATCTAGTGGCTCACCACGATAGTGATGTGTCGCGGTGAGGGTGCATTTTACAAATTTCAAGGAATACTTGAGCTCCGTGATTGCCCAGATTTTTATGGAAAATAGCAATTAAGGAATTGCGTGATGTGCCGTGTGGCAAAATCAGGAAGATTTTAAGTGTTTTCTCCCGGCTATAAAAGGAAAATCCAAGATAATTTTTGGGGACTTTTTGGAAAAGATAGCAGCGGCGAAAAAGCAGAAATTTCTCTCTTTTAGGGTTCTTAGACATTCTTTTAAATTTCTTTCCATCAAGACTTGTTTTGGGTATAATTAATTACTTATTTTGGATGATGAATTCAAACATGAGTAGCTAAGCACTCTATTTCTGGGGTTGAGGCTAAAAACATGATTACTCTTTGATACTCTTATTCATAGTTTCATTTTGGATTAGCCACCATTAGAATAAATCTATATTTTTATGTACATTTGGGAGGAGAATCGTAGGATAGAACGAAGAAATTAGGGAGATAGGTTCTTATTGTTTTATGAAATAAGTGATTTAAATTAGCATCTAGGATAGGGATATACCTAGAAGCCTTTCTTGGTTCAATTGCAAGAAGAAAACTTTATGAATTAGAAGAATTATTGTATCTCTGCGGGAGTTGTAGCTACAACATTCAATAGACAAAATATTTGAGGTCGGGAGACTAAGATCATTGCATAAACCTTGCAAATCATCAACCTGATAACCAACTAGATTGTAATAAGAATAGAGAATTGTATGATTGTTTGAAGTACCTTAACCCTGGAATCATCCTCATTATTGATTACAATTGTTGCTTGCTTTACTCTAGTTGTCACTATTTATTTCTTGTTTAATAATTTACATTTTATTGACAAAATCAAAATCATCTTGATACTTTCAAGCACTTAATACCCAATTGTCTTAAATTAAAGCTTGAATAAATCTCTAGTTTATTGATCCTCATGGGAACAATATCTTACTGTCTAAGTCTTTATACTACTTGTACGATCATGTACACTTGTGTGTTCATAGAGTCGCAATAAGTTTTTGGTACCGTTGCCGGGGATCTAATAGAATTAGTAAATTGCTTAAGTTTTGGTTTTCGATAATAAGTTTAAGTGTTAACAACTTGATCTTAGCGGATGAATTTTTGAAGGTTTAGATGAACATTGGACTAGCTAGGGATAAAGAGTTTGTATAGCCCTTTGTAGAACCGGAACTAATTTTTCATCATAGGCGAAGAGCTCAATATTACATTCAACAGGGACAGATAGCTCAAATAAGAGATCCAATTGTTGCTGATCCAAATGCTGGAAATGTTCCAGCTCCTGTTATTCTAGTTATTCCTATTCAACCATCTGCAAGACCTGTTTGTGAGGTGGCAATCCCACTTACGAACCATGTGAGTAACAACATTCGGAAGTCTGAACTAGGAAGTCAGTGGGAATTGAAACTAAATATGGTGCAATTGTTGAAATCTACGGGGGAATTTCATGAACATTCATACGAGGATTCGCAGCAGCACTTACAGACCTTCCTGGAAATAAGCGATACATATATTACTGAAGATGTAAATGTTGATTATGTCAGATTGACACATTCCCCTTTTCTATAATAGGGGAAGAAAATAGGTGGTTACAGGATGAACCACCGTACTCCATCACTTCATGGGAAGATTATTCTTGGATATTCCTTATTCGATTCTTTCCATCCCAGAAGACTTCATGATTGAGGAGTGAGATATTGAGTTTTAGATAGAATGATGGAGAAAATCTATACCAAGCTTAGGAGAGGTTCAAGGGCATGCTCAGAAATTATCCTCATCCCCATCAATCGAATGATGTCTTTGTGCACATATTTTAGAAGGACTTGATCCTAATACGAAGATTTTCTTGGATTCAGCAGTAAGAGGCCAAGCTTTAGAGAAAATGTATGAAGAACTGTGTACATTGTTGAATCGAATCGCACAAGGGAATCCTAATTTGCATACAGACTCAAGAAATGCTCCCAAGAAGGTTGCAGGGGTATTGGAGGTGGATTAATTCACTGCATTGCAGGTATAAATTGCAGTAATGCAGAATAATATGACTACTCAGCTCAATAACTTAAAGTTGGGTGCAACACAACCAACAACTATAGCAAGTACAATTCAACAGGTAAATTCATGGTGTAAAGTTTGCGGATGTGGTGAGTATAAAGAAGATGCATGTTCTGTTAATCCAGATTCAATCAACTATGTAGGTAATACAAATCATCAGGGTTAACAGAATTTTGGCGGTACGTATAATCCAAATTGGAGAAACCACACAAATTTCTCATGTGGTGGAAATCGGGCACAAAATACAAATCAGTATAAGGGACCAGCGCAATAAAATCCACAGCCGGCTCAGAATAATCAGTAAACTGCTCAGAATAGCAATGTGGAGGAGTTGATTAAGTAGTTAATGTCTCAACAAGCACAGTTTGCGGCTGACATAAAGAATCAACAAGCACAATTGGCAGCTGAGTTGAAAAGTCAATAATTGCTCACTAGAAATCTAGAGTTATAGTTGGGTCAAATTGCAGGATCGCAGAATACAAGACCACAAGGAGCATTGGCTAGTGACACAGAGGATAATCCAAAGTAGGTGAATGCGATTACAACAAGGAGTGGGCTATAAACTAAGGAGATGGTTCAGGAGCAGGAAAAGCCCACAGTTACTAATGACAGTTTGAAAGAGAATGCAGAAGTTGAAGTCAAGGAAAAAAAGGCAAGTGAATAAAATCATGTGGAGAAAAAGACTATCCTCTTTCCCATTCCTCAAAGGCCAAGGAAGCATCAAGAGAAAGCCTGTTATAAGAAGTTTCTAGATCTTCTGAAGTAGGTTCAAGTAAATCTTCCTCTTATTGACATCCTGTAGAGTATCCCAAAATAATCTAAATACTTAAAGGATATTCTTGCCAATAAGAACCGATTGACTGAAAATGCTACAGTTGCACTTACTCAAGAGTACACGTCTAAAATTCAAAATAAACTGCCAACGAAATTGAAGGATCTGGGTAGTTTTACCTTGCATATTACCATTGGTCAAATTATTTGTACACGTGGATTGTGTGACATGGGTGCTAGCATAAATCTCATGCCCACATCATGGTACCGGAAGATGGGTCTTAGGAGTCCCAAACCCATGACTATTGTGTTACAGTTGGCGGATAGGTCACTTTCTAGACCAGATGGTATTATTGAAGATGTGTTGGTGCAAGTGGGATCTTTAATCATTCCAGTTGATTTTGTGATTCTTGACTTTGAGGCTGATCCAGTTGTTCTATTAATTTTGGGATGACCCTTCTTAGCAATAGGATAATCACTCATTGATGTGGCAGCTGGAAAAATGACAATTCAAGCGCACGACAAAGTAGAAGTTTTTGATTTGTACAAAGCATTGAAACTGCCAGCTATATATGATGAGTTGTCTTCTATATTGGTTATTGATTGTTGCTTCAGATTAGTAGTTATTTTTGTCTAATGATCCTTTAGAGCGAGATTTGATGGGTTATGCTCTGCATGGAGACCTAGAAGAATTGAAATTGGTCAAAGTTATGAATTTGGCCGTAATTGAGACAAACAAAGTGCCATTTGAGTCTTTAAATATGCCAATTGGTCCCTCACCTAATCCTTCAGTCAAAGAAGCTCCTAACTTAGAGCTTAATATTCTTCCTCCACATTTATAATATGTTTTTCTTAGTGATAAAGATACCTTGCCTATTATTTTATCTGCAGGATTATCAGATGTACAGGTAAAGGAAGCAGTAGCGGTTCTCAAGAGAAGAAGAAATATGATTGGCTGGCAGATGTCTGACATTTCAGGAATTAATCTAGCATTTTTCATGCACAATATTTACATGGAAGAGGGTTACAGACCTAGAGTGTAACAACAATGAACATTGCATCCTATGATGAAGGAGGTGGTCAGGAAAGAAGTGATCAAGTGGTTAGATAGTGGTATTGTTTACCCTATTTCCTATAGCAAATAGGTGAGTTCGGTGCACTGTGTACCAAAGAAAGAAGGAATGACAGTAGTGACCAATGATAATAATGACTTGATTCCCACACGTACAGTGACCGACTGGTGAATATGTATAGATTATCGAATATTGAATGAAGCGACTCGTAAAAATCACTATCCAATTCCCTTCGTTGACCAAATGCTAGATAGATTTGCGGGGAAAGAGTATTATTGTTTTCTAGATGGTTACTCTGGATACAATTAGATAAGCATAGCACCGAAAGACCAAGAGAAAACCACGTTAACTTATCCATACGGTACATCTGTGTTCAGACGCATGCCCTTTGGCCTATGCAATGCACCTGCTATATTTCAGAGATGTATGATGGTGATATTTTCAGACATGGTGGAAGAATTTGTGGAGGTATATATTCATGTATTATTTCTCTATGTATAGTAATTCATTTGATAAATGTTTACAGAATCTCGACAGAGTCCTAGCTCGATGCGAAGAAACAAACTTGGTGTTGAATTGGGAAAAGTGCCACTTTATGGTTAAGGGAGGAATTATCTTAGGCCATAAAGTTTCATACAAAGCGCTTTAAGTAGAAAAATCAAAGGTTGAAGTGATTGAAAAGTTACCTCATCTAGTAAAAGTCAAAGGAGTGCGGAGCTTTCTAGGACATGCTGGGTTCTGTAGACGATTCATTCAAGATTTCTCAAAGATTGCAAGAACTATGTGCAAATTGGTAGAGAAAGAAGCCAAGTTTGAGTTCGGGGTTGATTGCCATGAAGCTTTTGAAAAGCTTAAGAAAAAATTAACGGAAGCACCTATCTTGATTGCACCAGATTGGGAGTTACCTTTTGAGATGATGTGTGATGCTAGTGACAATGCTGTGGAAGCAGTGTTGGGTCATAGAAAAAAGAAGGTATTTCGATCGATCTACTATGCTAGCAAGGTGCTAAATGATGCTCAAGTTAACTATATGATTACAGAGAAAGATATGTTAACAGTGGTATATGTATTCGACAAGTTTCGATCTTACTTAGTTGGTACAATGGTCATTGTTCATACTGACCACGCTTCCATAAAGTATCTTGTGAACAAAAAGGATGCGAAGCCATGACTGATTAGGTGGATTCTTCTACTTCAAGAATTTAATCTTGAGGTGCGAGATAGAAAAGGAGTTGAAAATCAAGTTGCTGATCACATGTCACGGTTGAAAGATCGAGACCATATTGTGGATGACTTTCTGAGTATTAAGGAAGAGTTTCCTGATGAGAAGTTGTTGTCATTATAGGAAGTTGAATTCCCATAGTATGCTGACATTGTGAACTTGATAGCATGTGAGGTGTACCCTCCTGAGGCCAACACACAACAAAGGAAGAAATTACTCTATAATTCTCATGCTTACATTTGAGATGAACTGTACCTTTTCAAGCAGGGTCCAGATAGATTCATTCGTAGGTGTATCCTAGAGGCTGAATTTTCAAAGGTGTTACAAGATTGGTACTCATCTCCATATGGTGGACATCATGAGGATAAGAGGACTGCGAGAAAAGTGTTGCAATTAGGTTTTTTCTAGCCTACTCTGTTTGGAGATGTGGTGGATTTTGTAAAGAATTTTGATCAATGTCAAAGGGTGAGTACCATATCTAGGCGTCATGATATTCCCCTCAGTAATATTTTAGAAGTCGAAGTCTTTGATGTTTGGGGGATAGATTTCATGGGCCCATTCCCACCTTCGAAAGGTAATCTTTACATTTTTGTAGCAGTTGACTATGTATCTAAATGGGTGGAAGCTATGGCGAGTCCGACGAATGATGCAAGAGTGGTTCTGAAGTTTGTGAAGAAGAACATATTTTCCAAATTTGGTATGTTAAGAGCAACAATTAGTGATGGAGGTACGCACTTTATTAACATCTGGTTCAAAAATCTTCTTGCTAAGTATGGTGTTAGGAATAAGGTTTCCACTTCATACCATCCTCAAACGAGTGGACAAGTAGAGGTATTCAATCAGGAGATTAAGCAAATACTTTAGAAGAACATGAATGGGCAGAGAAAATATTGGACGGAGAAGTTAAACGATGCACTTTGGGCCTATCAAATAGCATAAAAGACTCCCATTGGTACATGTACATATCTCTTGATGTATGGTAAGGCGTGTCATCTTCCTGTAGATTTGGAACACCAAGCATATTGGGAGGTGAAGAAGCTAAACTTTGAGATGACTGCCGCAGGGGATAGAAGGTTATCACAACTGAATGATCTTGATGAGTTTAGACTCCATACCTACGAAAATTCCAAGATCTACAATGAGAAGACCAAAATATGGCATGACAAGCAAATTCAATCTAGGGAATTTGAACCCGGACAACTTGTGTTGTTGTTTAATTCACGGCTTAAGTTATTTTTGGGTAAATTACGATCGAAATGGTCTGGACCTTTTAAGGTGGTGTGTATGACACCCCATGTATATGTGGAGTTGTGGAATAAAGAGAAGACGGAGAAGTTCCTTGTCAATGGACAACATGTAAAGTATTATTGGGTGGATTATCCGGATAAGCATATGAATCTATCACTTTTGCTGATGAGTGATAATGAGTTGAGTCGTGCCACGATGTAAAATAAGGTGCTATGTGGGAGGGAACCCACAGATGTGTTTTAATAGGTAGTTTAATTTTTAGTTTGTAAAATCAAAATGAAAAGAAAAATACTAAAAGATGAGTCGTTCCACGACCAAAACTAAGGCGCTGAGTGGGAGGCAACCCACTTTTACTTATAATATTTGTTGTTTTTGTTTGAGATTTCAGAGATTTTCAAAGTGAAAATAAGAAGATTACCACATTTGAGGAAAGCAATCAGGTTTACAAAATGATATGTGTAAATGGGGATCTTCTCAGGTAAGAAAAGATTGAAAATTACACAAGGAAATCTGATTTTGAAGAATGGTGCAATGTGGAACTGGGTAGATTTACAATTGTCAAAATTCTAGTAAGGATCCACGATTTTCATTGCGATGAAGAGAAGTGTGATTTGACAATTGTCAAATTCCAGTGGCCTGGTGCGATCTCAGGGCGTCGCGTAACTCGTAAAATTGAAAATTGTCAAGATACAGTGACTTGATGAGAAATTTAGCATGTCGTGGTGGATAGTTAATTGGAAATTGGCATTCTCCTGTAGGTCTATGCGATCTTACCGCATCGCGGAGGGGGTTAAAATCGGACATAAAATGTTGAATTTAACCTAACCCGACCCGCCCCTCTATAAATACCCTCTAAACCCTAAACCCTCTTATTTTCCCTCTTAAGCGCCACTCTCTCTCACTTCACTCCTACTAATCTTCTTAAAATTTCCCTAAATTTTCATCCTTCTCTCAACCTTTGAGGTATGTGCTTTAAGATTTAAATTCATTTTCTTTTTTTCTATTTGTGTCTTGTGATGCTGGCTAGCATTTTAGGGCATAATCTTGTTTTTCCCTATCATGGTAGTTGTGAATTTTAGCATTGCCTTTGATATATTGTCTTGCAATCTTTGTGATATATTAATATAGTCTTTATAATTCTGAGTTTTTAAGATGATAATAGAATGGTTATATTTAGTTGGTATTTGGGGAAATTATTTTTCAAATATTAGTTGCAAGGTCAAGGAATGTAGGAGCAATGTAGTTAGATATGTAAAGCAAGAAGGTTTAGGAAGTTGGGGTTAATTTCATTCCGGATGAAATCGTGTTGATTATGCTCCTACTTTCCTCTGTGCATATGCCCTTCTTATCTGATGTTAGTTAATTTAGTCAAATTCTATAAAAATACTCCTTTGATACGTGATGCTGTAGAAACATGATCTCATTTATAGTCCCTTATTGAGTAATTAGATAGGAATAGATGAGACGGTGTTGTGTGCTAAGCAAATGACTAAGGCTGAAGTGTCCCGAAGAGCAATATAATGTCTTTAAATGTGATAATAAGGTCAACAAAGGGAAGTCTGAGTACCTTAGATTTTGAGGCATGCGTTCTAGCTAACAATTAAGTATGGGGTGGAAAGTCATACGTAATGCACACTCAGTTTAGCTAGTCCCACGTTTAACATACTCAAAGGTTTATTACATCTTCTGTATTACAGGAATTATGGAACCACAACCAGTCAAAGGCAAGGCAAAGGTAGGTCCTTCTGCACCGGCAAGAAAAAAGGAGCAGACTATCTTAAAGTCAACTGACAAGGGTACCTAGAGCTCTACCACTTCATAGAGGGCAGGTGTCTAAATTTGGGTTCAAAGATGTACGCAAGGATGATAAGCAATGGTATTCCAAGCATACGGATGCAAAGTATATCCCGGAGATGTATATTGATCATGTTAGCCTCATGAGATAATGTCCATCTATAGTATGAAAAATTGATGAAATCAACATGAATTTCGTCTTCCATTAGCCGACTGAGTGCAATCTGTACTTAGTTGGAGAATTTTACGCCAATTGGGATCCTAGTTATCCTGATCATTTGCTGAAGGTTCGCGGGAAAGTAATTCGTTTCACTACTGCTGATATTAATGGCTTGTTGGGTATACCAGAAGCAAACCCAAATTTCTTGAGGCAGTTTATTAATTCTCCTTAGTATGCGCATATTAGGCATCTGTTGTATGGTCAGCGATCCTCAGCTCATTGGACTAGGCATCGTATTACATATTTGTAATCTTTCTTCCCTTATGATTATATGAATAAGAAAGCAAGGATGTGGGGTCGTATTATCTATTCATGCTTGATTCAAGGAAAGCATATGACGGAGGTTACTAGGGATAGGGTATGTTTGATCTATTCCCTGATGTGTCTTGATATGGAGATAAATGTGGGTAATGTGATTTTTTCTGCGATGAAGAAAGAGCGTACCCAGGAGGGGCGCAGTTTTGGGTTTGGAGGTTTGGTTACTAAATTTTTTAGGAGGCACAGGGTTGATGACGAGGAGCTAGATTATAAGCTTGAGGTTCTTACTCGCCCTATGGATATAACTATTGCACAGAGAATATCTGAGGCAACTGGCCCAATTTTGACCATTATGGAGTGACAAACGAGGACTGATAAGGTACAGGGCAGGCTGTATGGTCTTATGATGATGTTGTCTATGATGGGAGATAGACTAGCTACAGCAGAGGAGCTCCATGCTGTAGAGCTCGATTATCCACTTGGGGTGTTGATGTTAGGCGTATTTACACGCCTAAAGCACCTTAATGTACCCATATTTTAGCTAAGTTTTGAGGACAAGATATATAATTCCTACACTTTTAGTCTTTTTTCCTGTAAGTGAGTTAACCAACGTGATTAGCAAGTTTTCAGGAATAAATGATGAAGATTTCAGCATTTTATGGACTGTTGGACGCCAAAGGAAACTTCACGTAAGAAGGAAGGCAGCTTCTGGAAGCTTGTGGACTTAAAGTGATGCATGGAGAACTTGTCCCGGGCAAAAAGAGCATTTCTAAAGACTTGGGGGATCAGAAGTAACTTAGTAGGACTAGGACAAGGATAAAAACCCTATTTCAGTAGGACTAGGACAAGGATGTTATAAAAACCCTATTTTGCTGAATTTTTCAGCATTCACTCATTCATTAATTCAAAGATTTTCATTCACTATCAATTATTCATTCGATATTTTAGGACTATTCACGTTACAATATTCTGTAAGTCTAACACAGAGAAGTCGGCTCTCTTGAGAAGAACGGCTAGGGCAAAACGTTTGAGAGCTTTTGACGTCATATCACTTCTATCGCCAAGATTATTCTAGGTTGTGGTATGATGATTATATCTATTGTGATTTCCATTGCACTCATGAGTAGCTAAATTTCTCTATTAGGTTTATGGAAGCCTTATGATATACTATCTATTGCTATGACTTTGTGAATTCTTGATACGTATGCTGCTTATATCATTACTCTCTTCATCTTAATTGAATTCTTGTGGTTGCAAACATATAGAATACGCCAGTATAGCATTAACTTGTTCGAAAGAAAAGTTACATGTCTGGAAAAGAGGGAATGACAAGGAAATAGGGCTACCAACCCCTGTTTAAAAGTTAGTTTCATAACTGGATTAACCTCTTAGAGAATTCGTACCATTAGTATATGTTTTAAGCTCGAAAGAGTTAAAGTGATATAATCCTTGATGGTCGAAAGACACTAGGGTTTACCATAGAATACGAATCTCTATAAGCGAATGCATGTCTGAATTCCGCATAACTCATAGCCAATAGATACGTAAAACTCATAAGGTGGAAATAACCCTAACTTACAATTCTCATTGATTAAAACCTACCAAACATTCCATTTTTCTTTGTTACTTTGATACTCTTAATTCATGTTACAATTAAATCCCCCCGTTTCGTAGAATTTTCGATCAACAGTCTACTAATTGTTGCATACTTAGTGACCAAGTATTCCCTGTGGGATTCGACACCCAACCCAGTTGGGTTCTATATTTGACAACGACCGCTTACACTCTTACGAGAGCTGTAGTTTGAGCGTTATCAAATTTTGGCGCCGCTGCCGGGGAATACAGTTGTCAACTAAGTTTGTGATAGTTACTAGACCCTTTGGTCAAAAAATTTCAGATTTTACTTTTAGTTGTTGTTTTTGTTTTATTCAGGTTTGTTTGAAGTGCATGCCAAACACTCGAAGTTCAGGTCAACCATTATTACCCATAAATCCTGAACCTCAACTTATTGGCAGAATGGATGCACAACGTGACATTGACAGAAGGGCGGCTCAACAGGAGCAGGCTAGATTAGTTGCACTGGTAGCTGCTCAAGTGCATCAACAGAATATTGATAACCCAGGTCGGGAAACAAATCCTGATGATAAGGACCTGGGTAATGATGAGTTACTTAATCCACGACGTGCAGATGAGGTGGCAGCACCTATGCACAGGAGAGATCGTCAAGCTAGAATGAGACCTGACCGTCGAGCTGTGCAAGCTCCTTTTGATGATAATGATGACGATCTGGATAGAGCTGGTGCCACAGGGGCTATTATTCCTCCACCTTTGGCACCCGGAGCTAAGTTCAATATCACTAGAACCATGATTCAGTTATTGCAGCTCAAGGGGTTATTTGGTGGACTCGCAGAAGATGATCCGAATATGCATCTGATCAACTTTATTTCAATATGTAAGTCGTTTGACAATCCAGGATTTGGGCAGAATGCAATTCGGCTGCGCTTATTTCCATTGTCTCTGTCTGGGGAGGCAACTCTATGGTTGAATGGGCTAACTCCTGATTCTATCACTAATTGGAGGCAACTGAAAGACGTTTTCCTAGAAAGATTCTTTCCGCCATACAAGAGAGCCCAATTATGGGATGAGATCAGTAATTTTCGACAGCTTCCAACTGAAGCTCTCCACGAAACATGGGAGAGGTTCAAGAAGAAGCTTATGCGGTGCCCAAACCATCAGATGACGAATATCCACTTGATAGAAATATTATATAGGACTTTGAACTCGGTGACAAAGCCAGTGGTGGATAATGCTGCAGGTGGGTCATTCATGGACCTTAATTTTCTTGAGGCAAGTGATATGCTTGATCGTATGAAAAAATAGAGTAGATCTTTGCATACCAGGGATTCTGAGGTAGCAAGATCTACCATATCTATTGGCTTGACTGCAGAGCAGAGGCGTAGACAAGAGGAACGTGACCAAGATATGGCTCACATGAAAACGCAGATGGATCTTCTTACCAAGCACTTATTATCAGGGAAGACCAAAAAGGTTAAGGCCGTTGTATCACATGGAAGAGATGAATCCGACTCTGAGGAAGAAGCGAACTACTTGAATAATTAGGGGGGTTTCCGAGGCAATGCCCAAGGAAACCAAGGTCAGAACTATTATGATAAATCTGGATACAAGGACCGCGATCAAGGTGGTTGGAAGAATAAGACTGACAGGAGTGGTTTGTATGTTCCTCCTGGAAACCGTGAGACTGTGGCGTCTGGCTCTGGGAAGATGTCGATGGAAGATATGATTGCGAAGCTGTTGAAGGGAGTAGAGGCAACTAATACGGGAGTGAATGAGGTGAAGAACGATTTGTCTTCAATAAATCAATTGGTTGACTCGCATTCTACTGCAATAAAGCAACTAGAGCAGCAATTGAGTAAACTTTCAGCGGCATTAAATCAAAGAAAAGATGGAACACTACCTAGCGACACAGTGCAAAATCCAAGAAATGATGGACCGTGTATGGCTATCACCACCCGAAGTGGTAAAGTGTTGGAAAATCCATCCAAAGGCAAGCAGGTGGTTGATGATATAGAAGATAATGAGATCATTGCAGAACCAAAAGAGGCCGAAGAAGCTGAAGAGTGTGTTCATGAAGTCACCCCTAGACGTCTGCAGCCTGAAAAGATTGATAGTTGGAAGCAAGGTAAAAAGAAAGTGGTGGAGAAAACTATTTCCCTTCCACCACCACCTTTTCCTCAGAGACTGAAGAAGAAGGCTGACGACACTCCTGAAAAGGTTGATAATCGGAAGAAATATAAAAAGGAAGTGGTGGAGAAAACAATTCCCCTTCCACCACCACCTTTTCCTCAGAGACTGAAGAAGAAAGCTGATGATACCAGGTTCAGTAAATTCATGACTATGTTGAAGCAGCTGACTATTAATGTTCCTTTGGTGGAAGCGCTAGAGCATATGCCCGGATACGCTAAATTCATGAAGGACCTTTTGACAAAGAAGCGGGCAGTAAGCTATGAGCTGGAAGATAATGTTCATCATTGCAGTGCAATCGCTACAAGATCGCTAGTTCAGAAAAAGGCAAATCCTGGTGCTTTCACTATTCCTTGCACGATTGGATCATTGGATTTTGCTAAGGAGTTGTGCGATTTAGGAGCTAGCATCAATTTGATGCCGCCATCCGTGTACAGAAAGTTGGGGTTGGGCGATCCTACACCAATCAATATGCGACTTGTGATGGCAGATAGGTAGGTAAAATGACCTGTTGGTATATTATATGATGTATTGGTAAAGGTTTCCACCTTCATCTTTCCTGCAGACTTTGTTATTTTGGATTGCGAGGTGGATTCTGAAGTTCCCATAATCTTGGGGCGTCCTTTCCTTGCAACTGGAAGTGTGCTGATTGATTTAAGAGCTAATGAGCTTTTATTTCGGCTGAATGATGAAGTGGTCCATTTTGATGTATGTAAATCGATGAAGCAGCCTAGAGATATGGATGTGCTCTCTGTAGATGATGTTTACTATGAGGATGAGAAAGGATTATCTGTAGAGAAGCAGTTTACTGTTGAGCCATTGTTTGTTGTGCTGTTGAATTTTGAGCGTGAGGAGGTTGAAGAATATGAAGAAACCGTTTGTGCTCTAACAGGAATAAGGTCCTTTTATCATGCTCCAAAGAAGCTGGACCTTGATCTTAAGAATCGACCGTCACCAACAGCGAAGACTTCCATTGAAGAGACACCAGTTCTAGAACCGAAAGAGCTCCCAAGTCGCCTAAGGTATGTGTTCTTGGAAAGTGGAAATAAACTTCCGATGAGTGTTGCGGCTGATTTAGGTGAACAGCACGTAGAGGCTCTCATCTCTGCTCAGAAGAGGTACAAGAGAGATATGGGTTGGACTATTAATGATATAATTGGTATCCCACCTGGGATATGTATGCACAAGATGCATCTCAAAGAAGATTGCATGCCCACAATTAAGCATCAGCGTCGTATGAATCCATTCAGAAAACAATGCACCAAATATCTCGATGAAGTCTAAGTAATCGAGATAACTATGTCGTGCCGCGACAATAAATCAAGCACTTGGTGGGAGGCAGCCCATCGTTTTTAATTGTTTTTGTTGTTTTTGTTTTCCTAGGATTTTTTCGAGCCACGACCAAAACTAAGGCGCTTGATGGGAGGCAACCCATCGTTCTAATCGTTTTTGTTATTTTTGAATAAGTGTAGGTGCAAGAGGTGTAAAGGAGGAGATTGGTTTCAAATTTTGATTTGGAAGTATTGCATGTTGAAGGTGGTAAGTTGGGAATAAAGAAGCAAAAGGCTATAAGTTAGGCATTGCCTATGAAAATCCAGGCAACGAACAAGGCAAGTCCTATGCTATGGCCTAAGCTCTCTGAATCTAGAATTCCATAGAATAGGCGCCGCCTATACCTAACAATGCCATAGCATAGGCGCCGCCTATGCAAAAGCCTTTTGTCTCTGAATCTAGAATGCCATGGCATAGGCGCCGCCTATGCCTAACAATGCCATAGCATAGGTGCCGCCTATGCTCAACTAGGCTTTGCAAAAGGCGCCGCCTATGCCAAGCATAGGCAAAGCATTAGGCGCCGCCTATGCTCACTTTTTGGTCTCCTAATCCGATTCCAAACGGGTCAAAACCCGACCCAAGCTTGTCCTATAAATAGAACCTTAGTCTTAGAACAAAAATGCATTGCAAATTCAACCTAAGCGCCGCCTACCTCTCCAAAATCTCTCAAAAAGTTTCGTTTTGCTCTTTTAATTTTGCAAGAACATCTTCCGAGGCCATCAACCAAGTAAGTACTTCTTTGCTCTTCTTTTATATTCCGTAAAGTACTAAACCACTATGCCTATAATAAATTGTTAAATTTTGAAGTAGTGTGGGTGATTTGAATGTGGTTGATTTGTTGTGATACAACTAAGTGAGTGAAAGAATACGTATGGGTGTTCTAGGCTTGGTTCCAACCTGAATTTGATTTTGATACACTGTCACACTTTTGCGGAATCGACATGGTTAAGATAATTGCATAATCTTGTAACTCGAAAGCTTGTATGTTTGAATGACTTGTCCATCGAGATTAAAATCATGGTTAACTACAAAAATGAGATGTTGTGATTATTTCTAAGCCATAAATTGATACGATATCTATGTAGTAGTTTTGTTCAAAGAGATGCATTAGTCCAAACATGAAAACATAGTTAAGAATACATGAAAAAGAATTGAAAAGGATAGTGAAGAGGAAAAGAAAAGTATGATTGCGCTGAATATTTGTTGGAACATAACACCTAAATGTAGGGCGATGAAGTCTGAGTAATCGACATCTTTCACTTAATTATGTTTGTCCCAACAAATTAAGTGTGGGGTAGTGCCACTACTGTTGGTTTGTCGATTTTATCTACCGAGATGAAGCTAACATGACTATTATTTTAATCTCAGGTACAATGGCAGCAAAAAGTCGACCTGGAAAATAAAAAGCATCTACCTCACAGAAAGGCCAGAAAAGGGGAAGAAAAGAGTAAACTGAATCCTCCTCGCTGCAAATACCTCGACGCATGTACGGTATAAAATGGGTCCTAGAGGAGGAAGGAAAAGAGTGGTACAAGAACAATAAAGTAAAAAAAATATGTTCATGTGAAGTTGATACAAAAGGAGAGCCTAGCAAAGAAAGAACCCCGTATTTTTGCTAAAATCATGGCGCTACATCTTGATTTCATTTTCCAAGATATGGGAGAATGCAATCTTGATCTAACGCGAGAATTCTATGCCAATTGGTCCCCAAAGACTACCGGAAGTGAAGTAAAGATTCGGGGCCAAGTCTTGCAACTGAATGTGGAGTTCTTAAACTCTTTTATGGGTCTTCCATCTGTGTATCCATCACCGCTCAAGGAGCTTTATCGCAGATCTCCATACAGGGAAATCAGACACACACTATGCGGAACAAGATCAATGGCACGGCGGAGTCTTCACAAGGATACCGGTCGGCACAATACCTTCCCGTATGCCTCCTTGAACAAAGAAGATCGGATATGGTTGCGGATAGTCAATTATCGCCTAATTCCAGGGTCATAGTACACAAATATCACACGTGATAGAGTGTACTTGGTGTATGCTTTGATGACGAACATCCCCATCAATATTGCGGCGATTATTCGATCATCAATGCATAAGGCCAGGCTGCACAAGAGGTCCCACTTCAGCTTTGGCAATCTGTTGACTGCGATATTGAGGAAGGAGGACATCGAAGAGGAACCTGCAGATCATAAGCTTCAACACAACCCGAAGATGGTTGACCTCACAAAGGTTAAAGATGTTGAATCCATGCATGGCGTCAACCTAACCACTGCAGAAAAATATGCTCGCGATGAAAGCTTCACCCGCCATTTATATGGCATGATGAGGTTTACCATGATGAGCGAGGGTTGTGTTCCAACTGCTGCAGAGCTCCAACAGTTGGATTATGACTACCCAATGAATGAGCATGCGAGGTCTATGTGTGGAGTAGGTGTATATTTTGAGCAACCTCTTGATGATGACATGCCAACCGATGATGATCGACGAATGCCAGACTCCGACGTGGAGGAGAACTCTGATGACGACGACTCTGATGATGATTCCGATGCAGGGGGTATGACCCCAGACATAGAGGATGAGTTCGACTAATCAGGTTCTTCTTATTTATTTTCCACTAAGGGCAGTGTGTCCCGTCTAAGTGTGGGGTGCTGGTATTTGTATGCTATACTTCTTTGTCTGCATTTGCATTTATTCTAGTTCTTGTTTTTTTTAATTAGTCATAATTAGTTAGTTAATTTTAAAAAACTTTAGATTTTACATGAAATTTTTTTGATAGACGGCATGGTAGTATAACAAGAGTTTGTGCTAAATCATTACTATTGAGACATTTAGGCTCTACATGTGACTCACTGTGTGATAATTGTGTGGTTTAATTCATTCATCTGTTGGGTCAAGAGTCTATACTACTCTCAATAATGTTGACCATGTGCCTTGTGTGTGTGAGGTTATAGTATATTCTGTGTTGTGACTGATGCTAGAACTTGTCTGGTGAGTGTGTAAAGCAAAATAAAGAGTGTGAGTTTAGGAGATGATTTAGGCATTTCTTTGGCAGCCTGTGATTGTTTACCTTCTTTTTACCTACCCATTGACATTACCTTAGTTAACCCCCTTTGAGCCTTTAGCCATTTTCTTTTACAGCCTCATATGTAAGCCTAATCCATTTTTTTCAAGACCATAATTTGATCCAAATTCCTAAGTGTTTTAAATTGTGAAGTCATGTGACAAAATAAGAGGAAATTGGGTGAGAGTAATGCCTTAGAGTGTATTGGTACTTGAATTTGTTATGAAAAAGAGTGGCTATCATAGAGGTGTGTTATAAAAAAAAAAGAGAAAAGAAAAGAAAAAGAAATAGAAAAACAAAAAGATAAATTGTGTTAATGATTAAATAAAAAGATAGTTATGCTTGAATGGCAAAATAGGTGAAAAGGGGTGATAGATGAAAGAAAGGTAGTAGGGTTGATTAAAAGAGAGTGTTAATGGCATAATGTGATATATTAAAGCGCTTAGGAACATAGTCACTATTTCTGGCCAAAATAGTCCTACCCGTCCCTTAGCCTACATTACAACCTGTAAAAGACCTATTTGATCCTAAGCTTAGCATTCTGATATTAGTGGAGCATTACACTAAGGGAAAGCCTATGGTCACCAGTTGCAACATATGCATTCTTTGTAAGAGTGAGAGCAAGGATAATCTTATACCCATGTTTTGAAAAATGAAATACTTGTGAGTAATTATGGGTGATATATTGTGAGACACACATGGTTGATGAGTTTTGAGTAGTCTTGTATGATTCTTTGTGCCTTAACTTTTGAATACGAATTAACCATCATCACGAGTCTATGTTGGAGGTTGAATTGTTTCTAGAAGTGATTAGAAAACTACTCTTTGTTAATAATTGTTGTGCCTGTCTTGATGAATATTTTTTGTTGTTACTGTGAAACCCTAAGTAGATGTTTATATGGACATGATATATTGTCCGAGGATGAACAAAGATTTAAGTGTGGGGTGTTGATGTTAGGCGTATTTACACACCTAAAGCATCTTAATGTACCCATATTTTAGCTAAGTTTTGAGGACAAAATATATAATTCCTACACTTTTAGTCCTTTTTCCTGTAAGTGAGCTAACCAACGTGATTAGCAAGTTTTCAGGAATAAATGAAGAAGATTTCAGCATTTTATGGACTGTTGGACGCCAAAGAAAACTTCACGTAAGAAGGAAGGCATCTTCTGGAAGCTTGTGGACTTAAAGTGATGCATGGAGAACTTGTCCCGGGAAAAAACAGCATTTCTAAAGACTTGAGGGATCAGCAGTAACTTAGTAGGACTAGGACAAGGATAAAAACCCTATTTCAGTAGGACTAGGACAAGGATGTTATAAAAACCCTATTTTGCTGAATTTTTCAGCATTCACTCATTCACTCATTCATTAATTCAAAGCTTTTCATTCACTATCAATTATTCATTCGATATTTTAGGACTATTCACGCTACAATATTGTGTAAGTCTAGCACAGAGAACTCGGCTCTCTTGAGAAGAACGGCTAGGGAAAAACGTTTGAGAGCTTTTCACGCCATATCACTTCCATCGCCAAGATTATTCTAGGTTGTGGTATGATTATTATATCTATTGTGATTTCCGTTGCACTCACGAGTAGCTAAACTTCTCTTTTAGGGTTATGGAAGCCTTATGATATACTATCTATTGCTATGACTTTGTGAATTCTTGATACGTATGCTGCTTATATCATTACTCTCTTCATCTTAATTGAATTCTTGTGGTTGCAAACATATAGAATACGCCAGTATAGCATTAACTTGTTCGAAAGAAAAGTTACATGTCTGGAAAAGAGAGAATGACTAGGAAATAGGGCTACCAACCCCTGTTTAAAAGTTAGTGTCGTAACTGGATTAACCTCTTAGAGAATTCGTACCATTAGTATACGCTTTAAGCTTGAAAGAGTTAAAGTGATATAATCTTTGATGGTTGAAAGACACTAGGGTTTACCATAGAATACGAATCTCTATAAGCGCATGCATGTCTGAATTCCGCATAACTCATAGCCAATAGATACGTAAAACTCATAAGGTGGACATAACCCTAACTTACAATTCTCATTGATTAAAACCTACTAAACATTCCATTTTTCTTTGTTACTTTGATACTCTTAATTCACGCTACAATTAAATACCCCCTTTTTATAGAATTTTCGATCAACAGTCTACTAATCGTTGCATACTTAGTGACCAAGTATTCCCTGTGGGATTCGACACCCAACCCAGTTGGGTTCTATATTTGACAACGACCTCTTACACTTTTATGAGAGCTGTAGTTTGAGCGTTATCAGCACCATGCTAGGACGATATTGAAGATTTCCCAAATTTTTTTGAGCCGGTTGATGATGATATACCAATCGATGAAGGTACAGGGATTCAAACATGGATTCGGATGAAGAGGACCAGTCTGATGATGATGTAGTTGATGATGATGGTGATGATGTGGATGGAACTCCTGAGGATATAACTTCCATATTTCTGTTTGAGTGATCAGGGAGTATATTGTCACCCTACCATAGGCTTATTTAGAAGCACTGAGACAGTGCTTTATTTAAGTGTGGGGTGGTGGTTTCTTATACTACTTCATCTTCTTTCTTTTAAGTAATTGGCTAGTTGAACAGTTTTTTTTATTCTCTGTTTTGGTGATTTTGCGAGTACTATCTATTCGAAACACTGGTCTGTAATAGTTAGTAACTTTGTGGATTGCAATTTTACCTTTTTGGCATTTATCGCATGTTGCTTCAATTTAAAGTATTATTTTATCATTATTTCTTTTTCTCTCACCCTCATTGGCAAGTTTTAGTTTCAAGTAATTACTTTTGCCCTCTTTGGTAATTAGAAATAAACAGTCATAGTTAGTTGTCATCCTCTATGATAGATGGATAATGACCATGTTAATGGGAGTGGTCATAGGGAGTAAAGAATAAACAAGAACCCAATCTTTATCTTAGAAGAGTGTGTGGAATGGGCCATCTTCGTAGTAATGGAAATTAAATTGAGTATAAATAAGCATAAGAGTGTCTTGATTTGAGAACTGATGATTTAATCTCGATAAATGAAATTTGGTGTGTTGGCTTAATTTTGAATTCAATAAAGAACAAGATTGGGAACCTTGGTTTGATTCTGTGCATGCACTGTGAGTGTGAAGATTTGTGTATATTCTACATGAATAGAAATGACTAGAACTTGCCCGGTGTGTTTATAAAGCGAAATAAAAGATGTTGGGTGTAGGAAGTGATGTAGGCATTTATTTGAAAACCATGTTTCTAACCTAAATAGACCTACCTTGGTGCATAGTCTTAGTCAGCCCCGTTGAGCCTTTAGCCTTTTTCTTTGGTAGTCTATTATGTAACCCTATCCTTAGATAATTTTAATTTGATCCAAATAAGCTCCTGAGCATTTTAATATAAAACTTAGATGAGATTAAGAGCGTAAAACAAGTGGAGGAAAAGGTAAAATTTAATACCCCCAAAGTAGTTGTTATTTATGTTTAAATATGTTGGGTAAAATTGGGAGTTAGTAAATAGAAATGTTACAATGAACCTGTTTTGGCCCTGATCCAGTTGGATAATGTGCACCTTAGCGAAGGTTTTTTGCTTAACTTAAGGGTGGCTGTAATAAGGGTACATAACATGAAATAGGTACGAAAAAAGCGAAGTATGTCAAAGGAATAACTAATACTCCCAACCCGGTTTGAGTAAATAAGCTAATTGAAAGAGGAGTTGAAAAATGAAAGAATGGGGAGAAAATAGAAGGATAAATTGGTGTTGGAGAACAGAGTTAATTGATAATTCTTGTACTAAAACGCTTAGGAGTAATATCCACTATTTCCCCAAATAGTACCTACCTATCCCTAAGTATTTATTACAACCTGAAAAAGACCTAGTTGATCCTTCACCTAAACACCCGACTATTAGTGGAGTAGTACACTAAGGGAAAGCTTATGGTTCGTTCACGAGCATGTATGAATTCTTTATTGAGAGCGAGTGATTTGATGTTGATACTCCCTTATTTTTGCATAGATATTAGCATGAGTTAATATGGGGAAATTTTCTTGAGTGAGGATACATACGGATGAAAGCCAGATTACTTGTGTTTCTTTGATTGAGTTTGCTAACATGTTAGAAATTCATTATCGAGATAGAGAAACTTGTACTAAATTTCTTCATATGCTAAAATTGTTTTAACATGATGGTGTAAGAATACACTATTGCAAAGTGTAAGTGCCCATTTGTAACGCCTCGAAATCGGGTCCCGAGACGTCACACGGTGCTTAGGGTCACAAGTGACCCCAAGCTAACCCTTCTACTGGCATAACTCATAAACAACTGAATAAAAATACAAATCCATACAAATCAGCAGAAATTAACTCCTTTCTGAATCTGATCGATACAAAAATGGAATTTTACAGGATTATAATTCTGCCTTTACACCCAAAATTGAAACAAAATACATCAACTTCTATTGACTATCTATGAAGCCTCTACTAGTACTGACTGTAGGTAGCCGAGTCATGAATCCCGACTATCCCAAATCAATACGACTAAAAAAAGAAAATACAACACTATAACTCCGCATAACTATCACAAGCCCTTGAATCAAAAGGACTCATCACCTACTGACTAGATACCACGAACTGACTGGATCTGAAGGTGCAACTATACCTTGTACCTACGTTCCAAGAAAATGCAGCCTACATCCGAAGATGTGGGTCAGTACCATGGAAAGGAACCGAGTATATAGGGGTGTATGCAGTTTTATAAACATTATCATCATAAATATTTATAAGAAATATGCATGATGTATGAAAGACTCACATAGCTCGAAAAAAATCATCATAATCATGAGAGGATGAAATAAGTATAATAACACATGTGAGTCATCATATAATTTGTCAATCACTTTCATTTCATCAAGAATATCAGTTCTCATAATGTAAATATCATTTAAATCTTTCGAAAGAATAACTTTCACAATTCCACTTTCAAATCACTTCACCATTCACCATAGACACAAGGAAACACACACACACTGGGAGATCCTATAAATGACATAAACCATGGGAGCTATATGGAGTCCAATGTACAATCCACGTTGGGGAGAGCCGTCCTATCCTTGCCATCAGAGTAGGACTTCCAGTATCAATTCAAAAATACTAGTGATCACTATATAAATCAGCCTCAGGCTCACATCCTATGGGGGCACGTAGTTCTAGGGAAGTAAGGTCACTTTGTACCTCCCACTCGGTGCTAAAGATTACTCCTGGACTTAGCTCAAAAATTTAAATCAGCCTCAGGCTCACATTAAATAAAATCCACAATAAACACTTCAACAATTTTCATCGGGAGCCAATTTGCTACCCTTTATCATAATCAATAAAAATGTGGATTTCTTTCACAGTCGAGTTCAAAATAACTCATTCACGACCAAAAGGTCAAATCATTCAAAACATCTTAAATATTCAACATCAACGTGCATATAGCACACATTTTCTCAAAGACACAATTTCAAAAGGGGTTCAAGAACCAAATATCAAAATCATAGTAAATTTCTTTCAAGCATCATGCTTTAAGTCATAATTTTATATAAATTCGACTTTTCTAAGTCATAAATATCATAATCTCAAGATAACCAAGATATAATATAAGTTCATTCTCCAAAATCATAATAAACATATAAAAATCATATCTTCATAAAGAAAATTACTTTTGGGCACAAGAACGAAAGATTGTTCTTGTTGAAAACCCCCACATACCTTGAATGATGAACTTTAGATCGATACTCATTTTTGATATGTTAATCGTGCCTTTGAATGATGGTTCTTGGAGTTCTTGAACTAGGAACTTGGAATCTTGAATAAATTTGCAGAATTAATGGTGAACTTTGGAGGTTCTTGAAGTTTGATGTATGAGCTTAGGTTTTTTTTTTTGAGGGAATTTAATGAAATATAACATATAATGCTTCTAATAGGCTATAATATAGGGTTTGGACGGATTTTGGGTGAGGGGAAATGACCAAAACGCCCCTAAAAATCAAATAATTCTCGCATTTGTCCTTTGATGGACTATTTTGATAGTCTGAAGTAGATTAACCATAACGTTTTACTCCAATATCCAAATTGGATGAAACTAATTTCATTAGAAAAAGGACTCTCATATATTTTCGTTTATATATAGTATCTCACCCAGATCATTGTGTATAAAGAGTTATGATTGTTTGAATTTGACCCAAAAATTCACTTTTGAGAGGCTGAAGTAGATCGACCATAACTTTTTCCTTCGATAGACAAATTGTATGAAACTAATTTCATCGGAAAGAGGACTCGCAGAGATTTCCGTTGATATATAGTAGATCACCTAGATATTTATGTACAAGGAGTTATGATCGTTTAAATTTGGAGAAAAAATACACCAGGCCTCAGTACTTTTTTTCCTGGACGTTTTACTGTTCACTACTATTCACGGTTCGATCGGAATGTTCATAACTCGTCGCTCCGGTGTCCGTTTTGGATGATCCACGTATAGTTGGAAAGTGTATTCGATACTCTACGTAATGGTGGGTCATTATCTAAGATATTATGCACGGAAAATTTATAATTCATTCTAGAAGATAGAACCCTACACGTTTACGCACAAAATTTCAACGAAAAATTTCCCGGGGTATTACATCATATCCCCCTTGGAAACATTCATCCTCGAATGTCGATGAATAAGTACATAATACCATGGAAATGAGGACAAAAGTTTGGGATAACGAAGTCAATGCACTTACTTCACTCCAAACTTTCGAATACTTTATAGAACATGTGATTCATAATGAGAATGATCACATAGTTGGATCTTAAACAAAGGAGACTGATTTTAAGGAATCGATATCTTTGGTTTATTCAGAGACTGAGAATCAACGGTCTCAAAGGGGATCTCATCAAAAGAAGGACTACTTGCGCCCAAATGAAACGTCCCTCAGCACTCCCTCCAAAAGATTCAAATGAAATTGTTCGGGGAGAAAATGAACCATAATTTGATACAATCCTATCGTATGGGAAGAAGGACCCATATGGCAGAAATTAAGGTAGGAATTTCTAGGTCTTGGGAAACATAACTCTTTGCTTCCAAACTTAGCAATACTTCCTAACTACTCCCTCGACTATGTTCAATCCTAACTCCAAGTACTCATGAGATACGCCACATAACACTATAATATTAATCTATATCATGAACCTCAATACACACTGATCCTCACAACTCCTCACTTCAAACATAACTCTTATTGCTACTCCAACAACCACATACAATCTTATACTAGGGATCCTCTAACTTGCAGTGCATTCTTTTAGATATACAACCATAACATTCAAGCCTATACTCATAACCACATACGCACTTCGCACATGCACCTCTAAACGAACACTCATAAAGCATCTTCCTCTCTTTCTCTAAGATTCCATCAACTACATCATTCACACATACTAGTCAATTCTTTAAACGACACACATAACATTTTCTCAACCAATTGAACTATACACAAAAACATTGTATTACTATTCCTACAACCTCATAGAAGTGCATAAAACCAACGTACAACAATCTTTCCAAATAAACATTTCTAAATTCAACTAACCACGGCATGTATCAAGGACTTAGCCTCAATCTAACTTTACTTCACCTCCATGAGCACTCCACCTTCTATCATAGGTAAGGAAGTATCTTCTCTCCCTTCTAGACAACTGCTCAACAACATTAGCTTGACTTAATGAAAAGGTCACAAAATTTTAAAACATGAAGACCTGAAACATGAAGGGATAATGCAAATAACTTGACTCTCTCTATTAAGGCCTTAGGAATAAAATATCAAATGCAATGGGTTCATTAAGGTATCAAAACTGAAGACACCCATAACAGAAACTGAATCTCACTGATCAACAAGAGTATTGCCTGAGTACAGGAACTGAACATACTGTAAAACTTGAGTATATGAGTCATGGGCGGCATGCCCTGAATTTAGAGCTCATAACTTATGGAATGTGATTCCAACTGCTAGAAGAACTGGAATTTCTTATTTTTTGAAACTAGAAGAGTATGTAATTCTCCATCACGTGTATGAACATGAATTAAGATCATAGAACAGAAATGTAAGGCATGAGTAGGTTTTGGGACCGCTGAAAATACTGAAATAACATTGGGTCAAGCACTGATCTTTCTCACAACAAATTTACAACTTACTGGTACTTCTACTAAAATGTAAAAGCTTGACCTGACTACTTGTTCTATCATCTCCCCCTTAGCTTTAAGCCACCACTCAAATTCTCAATTGATTACTAATTTCGAATCTCCACGAACATCTCTATCACCGGAATGTACACCATCTAGTGCTTTAACTCTTATTTCTATTAGCTCAACTTGAATACTTTCTAACCTTTTGATAAACCATGCTACTTCTGTATTCTCCCTCTAATACCATTCCTATGAACTTATGTTTCTAACCTATAAGAATCAAAATCATACTTAAGAGGCTCAAAATTTCCAATCATACGCCTCGCCTTAACTTATCCCTCAAAACATCATCCATCGTCTAACTAGTATTTATCCATCAAACAATCCCATGGAACGACTCACTACACCACATACACTAATCCTCGAAATTAAAGCAGTCCCATAATATCTTGGGTGAACTTTCTCATCATAATATAATATTAAACTTAATTACAAGTCAACTACACTCAAACTCTTGTGTACACTGTTCAAGCCTATTAGGTCACTTTCGGCAACTAATACCCTTAATCCGGAAACCATCACATTCGGCTTCATGATCACCAATCGTTCAAACTTAACGTCTCACACTTCACATAATTTATAACTCCATCTCACGCATAACTCCCACGTGAAGATTATAAAACAACATATCCATGAATACTAGCCCACTTAAACTTCATAAAAATAATAATTGGTCCTAATCATATAGCCTATCTTATTCACAATCCATTAACACATCCTTGTTTCACCCGTCACTACTATCTATCCTTCATACATAACTTAACATAGTTCATATCTCTGTACGTCTTAACTTAACTTCCTCTTGCAATCTGGAGAGCGCCTAGATTAACAACACTTACCCACCAAGTACTTCCATCACTAACCTATACTCTCTGTCATACAAATACCGTCAACACCCATTTCATACCTCGAACAAACTATATCACTTCCTATTAACCCAATTGCATGCAAAAAGGGATTTCGCTATACTTATGCTCAACAAATCACACTTACCATCCTTCTTACTACTATACCTCCACATCCCACATTTTCAGCCAGCACAAGGAACAAGATGAACTACAAGTTGCTAGTGGATCGAAATAGGCCTCACACGGCTTCACTAGACTTTGGTTTTGTGTTTTGATCAAGAAAGTTATATGAATAACAAAGTAACTATGCTAGTGAATCAAAATAGGCCGTGAATCGAAATAGGCCCTACATGGCTTCACTAGACTTTGGTTTGTATTTTGAACAAGAATATGAAATGAATAACAAAGAAGCTATGCTAGTGAATCGAAAGAGCCTCACACGGCTTCACTAGACTTTGATTTTTCACAAACATAATGATAACAAGATTACATAATACAAGAGATAGAAACTTGACACACAATATTCAATGATATAAGAATACACCTTACACTGTCTTAATAAAAATAACTCATAAGAATGAGGGTTAAACTTTCAACTTAAGGAGCTTAACACACTAGAGAGCTCCTCTCAAGCCCTTTGTGTAACTTTTGAAATTTCTTCTAGAAAATATAGAAGCATTACCTGGGGAAGAACTTGAGCTTGCGAATCATGTTATCTCAAAAATAATACATAGAGGGAGAAGTATAGATTAACACTGTAGATTCCGAGGAGGAATCTGAAAGCACATCTAACCTAGGCTTTGTTCACAAATTTTATGAACATGAATAAAGTACTTCAATCTTTGGAACTCAAAAGCACTGACAGGATACTTTCTAGCTCTCTTACAATCCCATAACTATCTACGGAGAATTAAGCTTAATTGTTTCTGATACCTTGAAAATGAGGCAGAGTTGGCCAGAATAGAGTAAGATGAGAATCTTTATGAGCTTCTTGGAGAATCTTTTTCTAGCACGATCTTAGATTTAAAAGAAGGGAAACATTTCCGAAATGCCCTGTAGCCACTCGAAGAAAAGTACAGACGTCTCCGTACCGTTCCGCAAGAATCTACTAGACACGACTTCATAGACCCCCTAGGACACTTGAACTCGATGCTCTGATACAAATTTTATAACGCCCCAAAATCGGGTTCCGAGATGTCACACGGTGCTTAGGGTCACAAGTGGCATAACTCATAAGCAACTCATAAGCAACTAAATAAAAATACAAATCTATATAAATCAACAAAAATTAACTCCTTTCTAAATCTGATACATACAAAAATGGAATTTTACAGGATTACAATTGTGCCTTTACAACCAAAATTGAAACAAAATACATCAACTTCTACTGACTGTCTGTGAAGCCTCTACTAGTACTGACTGTAGGTAACCGGGTCATGACTCCCAACTACCCCAACTCACTACGACTGAATAAACAAAATACAACACTATAACTCTGCATAACTAACCCAAGCCCTTGAATTAAAAGGACTCATCACCTACTGACTGGATACCACGAACTGATTGGATCCGAAGGTGCAACTATACCTTGTACCTACATTCCGAGAAAATGCAGCCCACATCCGAAGATGTGGGTCAGTACCATGGAAAGGAACCGAGTATATGGGGGTGTATGCAGTTGTATATACATCATCATCATAAATATTTATAAGAAATATGCAGGATATATGAAAGACTCACATAGCCCGAAGAAAATCATCATAATTATGAGAGGATGAAATAAATACAATAACACATGTGAGACATCATATAATTTGTCAATCACTTTCAGTTCATCAAGAATATCAATTCTCATAATGTAAATATCATTTAAATCTTTCAAAAGAATAACTTTCACAATTCCACTTTCAAATAACTTCACCATTCACCATAGACACAAGGAAACACACATACACTGGGAGATCCTATAACCGACATAAACCATGTGAGCTACATGGAGTCCAACGTACAACCCACGTTGGGGAGAGTCGTCCTATCCTTGCCATCGGATTAGGACTTAAAGTATCACTTCAAAAACACTAGTGATCACTATATAAGTCAGCCTCATGCTCATATCCTATAGGGAAACGTAGTTCTAGGGAAGTAAGGTCACTTTATACCTCCCACTCGGTGCTAAAGATTACTCGTGGACTTAGCTCAGAGATTTAAATCAGCCTCAGGCTCACATTAAAGAAAATCCACAATAAACACTTCAACAATTTTCATCGGGAGCCACTTTGCTACCCCTTTATCATAATCAATAAAAACGTGGATTTCTTTCACAGTCGAGTTCAAAATAACTCATTCATGACAAAAAGGTCAGATCATTCAAAACATCTCAAATATTCAACATCAACGTGCATATAGCACAAATTTTCTCAAAGACATAATTTCAAATGGGATTCAAGACCCAAATATCAAAATCATAGTAAATTTCTTTCAAGCATCATGCTTTAAGTCATAATTTCATATAAATTTGACTTTTCAAAGTCATAACATCATAATCTCAAGATAACCAAGATAGAATATAAGTTCATGCTCCAAAATCATAATAAACATATAAAAATCATATCTTCGTAAAGAAAATTACTTTTGGACACTAGAACGAAAGATTGTTCTTGTTAAAAAACCCCACATACCTTGAATGATGAACTTTAGATCGATACTCATTTTTGAGATGTTAATCGTTCCTTTGAATGATGGTTCTTGGAGTTCTTGAACTAGGAACTTGGAATCTTGAATAAATTTGCAGAATTAATGGTGAACTTTGGAGGTTCTTGAAGTTCTTGAACTAGGAACTTTGAATCTTGAATAAATTTGCAGAATTAATGGTGAACTTTGGAGGTTCTTGAAGTTGGATGTAGGACCTTAGGGTTTTCTTTTTGAGGGAATTTAATGAAATATAACATATAATTCTTCTAATAGGCTTTAATATAGGGTTTGGACAGATTTTGGGTGAGGGGAAATGACCAAAACGCCCCTAAAAATCAAATAATTCTCGCATTTGTCCTTTGGTGGACTGGTTTGATAGTCTGAAGTAGATTAACCATAACGTTTTACTCCGATATCCAAATTGGATGAAACCAATTTCATTAGAAAGAGGACTCTTATATATTTCCGTTGATATATAGTATCTCACCCAGATCATTGTGTATTAAGAGGTATGATCATTTGAAGTTGACCCAAAAATTCACTTTTGATAGACTGAAGTAGATCGACCATAACCTTTTGCTCCGATAGACAAATTGGATGAAACCAATTTCATTGGAAAGAGGACTCGCAGATCTTTCCGTTGATATATAGTATATCACCAAGATCATTATGTACAAGTAGTTATGATCATTTAAATTCTAAGAAAAAATACGCCAGGCCTCAGTACTTTTTTTCCTGCACGTTTTACTGTTCACTACTATTCATGGTTCGATCGGAATATTCATAACTAGTCTCTCGGGTGTCCGTTTTGGATGATACATATATCGTTGGAAATATTATTCGATACTCTACGCAAGAGTGGGTCATAATCTAAGACATTCTACACGAAAAATGTATAATTCATTCTAGAAGATAGAACCCAACACGTTTACGCACAAAATTTCAACAAAAAATTTCCCGGGGTATTACACCATTGCGACATAACTTTAAAATTGTGATGGAAAGAGGAAGTAAGTGTTCTTTTAAATTAAATTATTCAAAGACGAACAAGGTTTTAAGTGTGGGGTGGTGATCTTGGGCATATTTATATACTCAAAGCACCAATATGCACCCAGATTTAGACTTAGTTCAAGAACTATTGTATGAATTCTTACGTATAATTAAGCTTTTATTCCATTTTGTGCCTAATGGATATGATTAGTACTTTCAACCTAAAAATCATGAAGAATTGTGCGCATTTGGATACAATGATGATATGGAAGGATTGAAGGAATACAAGGGAGTGAAATAAAGATAAAAAGGGAAGCTGGAAAGTAGGAATCCTCATTTGAAGACACTCCGTGTCGCGCTTACCAACAAAATAGAAATGGTCAAATTCCAGTGAAGGTTCGTGAAATTAATGCATCACGGAGAGGTGTAAATTCTCACTTGGCACTTTCCAGTACAGGTCCGCGAAACCACCGTGTCGCAGAGCAGTTCTACTTATCAAATTATGCGAACTGGAAGTTTAGCGCATCACGGAGGATGGATATTTCACAATTGTCCAAATCTAGTGGCTCACCGCGATAGTGACGCGTTGCGGTAAGGGTGCATTTTACAAATTTCAAGGAATACTTAAGCTCCGCGATTGCCTAGATTTTTATGGAAAATAGCAATTTAAGGCATGGAACAACGCGCCGTATGGAAAAATTGGGAAGATTTTAAGTGTTTTGTCCCGGCTATAAAAGGAAAATCCAATATAATTTTGGAGGACTTTTTGGAAAAGATAGCAGCGGCGGAAAAGCAGAAATTTCTCTCTTTTAGGGTTCTTAGACATTCTTTTCAATTTTTTTACTTCAATACTTATTTTGGGTATGATTAATTACTTATTTTGGATGATGAGTTCAAACATGAGTAGCTAAGCACCCTATTTCTGGGGTTGAGGCTAAAAACATGATTACTATTTGATACTCTTATTCATAGTTTCTTTTTTGATTATCATCTTGGTTGTTCTTAATTTCTTGAGCTTACTATTTTAATGATTGGACACCATTAGAATAAATCTATATTTCTATGTGCATTCGGGAGAAGAATCGTAGGATAGAACGAATAAATTAGGGAGCAAGGTTCTTATTCTTTTATGAAATAAGGGATTTTAATTAGCATCTAGGATAGGAATTTACCTAGAATCCTTGCTTGGCTCAATTTCAAGAATACAACTTTATGAATCTAGAAGAATTGTTGTATCTCTGCCGGAGTTGTATCGACAACATTCAATAGATAAAAGATTTGAGGTTGGGAGACTAAGATCGTTGCATAAACCTTGCGAATTATCAACCTGATAACCAATTAGACTATTATAAGAATACAAAATTGTATGATTTTCCAAAATACCACAACCCTGGAATCAATCTCATTATTGATTACAACCATTGCTTTCTTTGCTCTAGTCGTCACTAATTATTTCTTGTTTAATAATTTACATTTTATTGACCAAATCAAAATCATCTTGATACTTTCAAGCACTTAATATCCAATTGTTTTAAACTAAAGATTTAATAAATTTCTAGTTTATTGATCCTCGTGGGAACGATATTTGACTGTCTAAGTCTTTATACTACTTGTACGATCACGTACACTTGAGTGTGCGTAGAGGCGCAAAAATTTTCTAGTTTATCTTAGAAACTAAATTAGAGTGGAATGAAAAAAATCAAGAAATATATGTGTAACACCCCAAAAATGGGTCCTGAGTTGTCACACAGTGCTCAAGACTACGACTAGCCATAAGATAACCCTGTCTTCATTCTACCAAGTCTAAAATTCGAATTAGAGGAAATAAAGATATATAATCAAACCAAAATATAGAATTTTGTATTAGCTAAGGTGAAATTGTCTGAGAAAAACTAAACTCATGAGTCTTATAAGTAAATACTGAATATCTGAATCACATCTAATAGTCTGACAAGCCTTTACTACTAATAACTAGAGAGTCACTGGGACAAACCCCCAGCTGACTCGAACTGTCTGAAAATACTGAATTATCTAAACTAATAAGATGAAAATTGAATACTAGGTCCCTAAACTATGAGGTCTCACCAACTGTCGGGAAATAGAGGGAGATGCTCGAAATCACTCACGCTGCGGAAAATGAGCACCTGAACCTATATTATGAGATAATGTAGCACATAGACGTATATGTGGATCAGTACTTTGAGAATATATTGAGTATATGGGGGTGAATGCATAAGTAAAACATTATATCAACAAATTTATCAATTTGCAAAAAATGCATGCTAAATGTAAATTACTCACATAAGCTTGAGTAATTGAAAGCTGAAATCTAAAATTATGCGTAGCTAAACATACTGTACAAATCTAGAGAGTCATAACATTTAGTTCTAAAAGTTGAGCTTGTATTCGGTCTTTAAAACATACTGTCTAAGTGTAGAAAGGACTCATTTCTATATCTGAAATCTGAAAGCTGAAATCTGTGACTAAAGGCTTATATAAAGCAAATGTCTGAGTAAAACTGTGAGCCTTTACATTTAGCTTTTAAAAGTTGTTCTATTACAATTATTCTACTTTTGTAAGGTTTTACTAGTAGGGGAAATACTTTAAAAACTATTTTGAAAGTATTTACTATTAGGGAGGTTCTTCTAACCGACATAAACCATGTGAGATACCATGGAGTCCAACGTCTAGTTCCCTTATGGAAAAACCACACGTTGGGGAGAGGTGTCATACTCTTTCCAAGGAGTATGACCTAATCTATGTAATCACATCTTGGGAATTGACTATATTTCCATTTTAAAATATAACTCAAAAATAGAAAATTCCAATTTGTCTACCCACTGCGATGCACCACTATCTTGGTTGCTCACTGGATTTTGACAAATGTTAACTGGAACTTTATCGCGACACTGGGCTATAGCGGTAAGACACTGGAAATTGACAAATGCTATTTAGGTCATCACCGTGATGCACTGGAAATTGACAAACGGGAACTGGGACTTTACCGCGACGCGGGACAATCGCGGTGGTCCACTGTAAATCGGACAAGTCTCATTATTCATGTCACCACGATGCGGTGTTGCTCATTTTGAGTCATTGTCTTCACTAAAAGTGCCATAACTTCTCAACAGAGTATCGGATTATGGCGAAATTGGTATAGTTAGAAAGCTAATTCAATTTTTTACATATTAGAGGGTCTAGAACTGGAAAAATCTATAGGTATAAAAGGTTATTCATTTTCAAAGACAACCCTTGACACTCTAGAAGATAAACTAAGCTAGGAAAAAGTATGGGGTATATATTACATTATTTCCCCTTTGGGAACATTCATCCTCGAATGTGGATAGTTAAACTGAAAGTACTTTGGAACTGAGGCTATATGATGACATACATAACTGAAACAAACTGCATGACCGAATATAAAACATACTGAGCGACTGATCTTATATGTGAGTGCATAAATTTACATGAAGACATCTATATAGCTGAATATGATATTTGAAATGAACTGAATTTAGGAAGACTGTTACCTTCAGCTGAATCTGAGTTCATGGAGAAGAGATGAGGATATTTGATTCGCATGTCTGCTTTTTCTTCCCAAGTAGCACCCTTAACAGACTGATTTCTCCACAGAACCTTGACCAAGTGAACTTTTTTGTTCCTTAGTCTACGGATCTGATGATCAAGAATATTTACTGAAAGTTCTTTATCTGAAAGTCTATTCTGAATATCTGTACTTTCTAGAGGGACTATAACAGCTGAAGTTTCCATGCACTTATTCAATAAGGACACATGGAACACTGGATGAACTGAGGACAAATCTGAGGGTAGCTCAAGCTCATATTCTACCTTTCCTACGCGACTCAATATTTGGTAGGGGCCTACATATCGGGGACTAAGCTTTCCCTTTTTGACAAACCTCTTCACCCCCTTTATGGGTGAAACTTTTAAATAAACAAGGTCATCAACCTCAAACTCAAGATCTCTCCATCTTACGCCTGCATAAGATTTCTGACGACTCTGAACTGCTTCCAATCTCTCTCGAAGAAACTAAAATTTCTCCATGGATTCAAACACCATATCTGACCCAATCATGGTAGACTCACCCACTTTAAACAAACTGAATGGTGATCTATATCTCCGTCCATAAAGAGTCTCAAATGGAGTTATCTGAATACCAACATGGCAACTGTTATTATAGGCAAACTAAATCAATGGCTAGTGGTCATCCCAACTGCCTTTGAAATCAAGAACACATGCCCTCAATATATCCTCTAAGGTCTGAATGGTCCTCTCTGCCTGACCATCTGTCTGTGGATAAAAAGATGAACTGAAATGAACTTGGGTACCAAGACCCTTCTGAAAGGCTTTCCAAAACTTAGAGGTAAACTAAGTACACCCATCTGAAATGATGGACAAAGGAACTCCATGCAATCTAACTAACTCTATGATATACATCTTAGCATAATCTTCAGCTGTGTAGGACATATCAATTGGCAAGAAATGAGCTGATTTTGTCAATCTGTCTACAATAATCAAAATCAAATCATGCTGACGGTACAAATGGGGTAATCGAGTCACAAAATCCATATTCACCTCTTCCCACTTCCAAGTGGGAATACCAAACTCCTATAACGTACCACCAGGTTTTAGTGCTCAACCTTAACCTATTGACATATTGCATACTTGGCTAAAAACTCTGCTATATCTCTCTTCATACCACTCCACCAATAGATTTCCCGAAAGTCGTAGTACATCTTGGTGGCTCTTGGATGAGTGGAATAATGTGCACCATGCGCTTCTTCCATAATACACTACCTCAAATCATTAACACATGGCACACACAATCTACTCTGGTATCTCAACACACCATTTTCCCCATGGGAAAGAACCTCTACCTTTTGGTCTTTAACTAAACCCTTCAGTTTCACCAAACTAGAATCCTTATCCTGGTTTTTTTTCACTTCCAAAACTATAAAAGATTTAGAACTACTCTAAACCCAAACATTCCCTCCAGTTGAGTCAACCAACCTCACACCCTATCTAGCTAACCGATGAACTTCTCAAACTAACTCTCTTTTATCATTTTCCATATGAGAAACAGTACCTATGGACAATCTACTAAGGGCATCTACCACTACATTGGCCTTTCCCGGATGATATAACACACTCACTTCATAATCCTTCAACAATTCTAACCATCTTTTCTGACGAAGATTTAACTCCCTCTGGGTAAACACATATTGCATGCTTTTGTGAATCGTGAACACATCAACATGCAACCCATAAAGATAGTTCCTCCAGATTTTAAAGCCAAACACAACAACAACTAATTCAAGATCATGGGTAGGGTAATTCTTTTCGTAAGGCTTAAGCTGTCTAAAGACATAGTCTATAACATTACCTCTCTACATCAAAACACAACCCAGTCCTATTCTGGAGGCATCACAATAAATGACAAATACATCTGTACCATTAGGTAGTGCTAAAATTGGGGCTGAAGTGAGTCGAGTCTTCGACTCCTGAAAACTCTTATCACTGGAATCGGACCATTGAAACTTAACTTTCTTCTGAGTCAATCTAGACATAAGGGATGCAATAGATGAGAAACCCTCAACAAAACGTCTGTAATAGCCAGCTAAACCTTAAGGTCTAGGCCAATTTCTTACTTCTTTAGTCTTTTGAGGATCAACTCTAGTACCCTTGCTGGAAACAACATGACTGAGAAAAGCTACTTATCTTAGCCAAAATTTACATTTGCTGAATTTGGCAAACAACTGTTGATCTCTAAGAGTTTGCAACACAATTCTAAGATGGTTTGAATGATCATCCTCACTACGAGAATAGACAAGAATAGCATATATAAAGACTATAACAAACATGTATAGATACTGTTTGAACACTCTGTTCATCAAGTCCATCAAGGCTGCGAGGGCATTTGTTAGCCCGAAGGATATGACTAGAAACTCAAAATAACCATAGCGGGTTCTGAAATCTATTTTTGGAATATCACACTCCCTTACTCTAAGCTGATGATAGCAGGATCTATGGTCTATCTTTGAGTAGTAACTTGCACCGTAGAGTTGGTCAAATAAGTCATCAATTCTAGGAAAAGAATATTTATTTTTGACTGTGACTTTATTCAGCCGACGATAGTCAATGCACATTCGCAAAGAACCATCTTTCTTTTGCATGAATCGGACGGGAACGCCCTATGGAGAAACACTGGGCCTAATGAAACCTTTATCTAAAAGATCTTTAAGCTTCTTTTTTAACTATTTAAGCTCAGCGGGAGCCATACGATATGGAGGAATAAAAATAAGCTGAGTATCTAGGAGGAGGTCAATGCCGAATTTTATTTCCCTATCGGGAGGTATCCCTGGCAAATCTTCAGGAAAAATATCAGGAAACTTATTGACTACACGAACTGACTGGACTATTGGAGTCTTAGACTTAGTGTCTTTGACTCAAACTAAATGATAGATACACCCTTTTGAGATCAACTTTCTGTCTTTAAGTTAGGATATGAAATGACTTTTGAGAGACACTGAATTTCCTTCCCACTCAAAAACTGGCTCATCAGGAAATTAAAACTTCACCACTCGGGTGCGACAATCTATGGATGCATAATAGGAATAGAGCCAATCCATGCAAAGAATAAGTTCAAAGTAGACCATATCTAACTCTATCAGGTCGGCTAACATAATTTTATGAAGGATAGTGATAGGACACTTTCTATAGATCTGTTCGGCAACAACTGACTCACCCACTGGGGTAGAAACTAAGAAGGGCTCAGGGATCTTTTCAGGACCTATTCCAACATTTACTGCAACTAGTGGGGTCACATAAGAGAAATTTGAACAACACATAAACATCATGATGAAAGAAACGTAGAATACTAGTAACAACATCTGGGAAATCCCCCTGCTCCTGATGGTATAGTAGAGCATAAAACCAATTCTGGCGCTTACTGCCACCGGTACTGAATGATGTACCCTGAGGAGGAACTTGGCGACCTAGAGGAGCTGGTGCACTAGTAGCCTGAGTGTGGGGATGAGCATCCCTATTTCCCTACTTAGCATGCAGACACTCTATGATTTCATGTCCCAACTTACCACAACCATAACAACCTTTCTGTCCAATCAAGCACTCGCCAAGATGATTCTTATCACACTTAGCACGTGGAGGATAATTGGTCCTTCCACTCATACTATTTTGAGATCTGGACATAGAAGTCTTACCCCACTGCTTCTACCTAGCTTTGGGAGAGGGAGCACTAGCTTAAGATAGAGCTATCATAGATGAACGATTCTAAAATTGCAAATGATTTCCCCCTCCAAATCTAGTATGGCTATACTTAAACTGACTGATTCTAGCCTTCTTATTTCCTCTCTCTCTCTTCCCTTTAACTTTTCTACCTCAATTTGTTGGGCATGAATCATCAATCTAGGAAGATCTGTGTCTTCAATAAACATGGAAGTCCTATACACTTTTACTACCAAACCAGATACTCCAGTAAAAAACTTACTCATACTTGCCCTAGGATCAACCATTGTATTAAGGGCATACTTAGACACCTGATTGAAGTTAAGGCAATACTCATTCACTATCATTGAGCCCTGCCTCAAGTTCACAAACTCTTCTATCCTAGCTTTTCTCATTTCACTTGGAAAGATCCTGTCTAGAAATGCATCTCGAAATACCTAGTAACTCATAGGAGTTGCATTCTCACCTCTACCATTCTTCCCTATAACGACCCAATCATACACTACATCCTTCAACCTATAGGATACCAACTCTACACTCTACTCCTTATAAACATGCATAACATGAGTGATTTTCCTCACCTCATCTAAGTAAAGTTGCGGGTCATTGCCTGCTTTTGAACCAAAAAAACTCTGGCAGATTTATTCTCATGAAGTCTCTAATTCTGGTTGCTACTAAATACTCATTCTACTGAAGTGGGACTGTCGCCTGATGGTTTCCCTGAATATTTGCAGTCACTGCCTAGGCCAACGCCTGAAAGTTAACCCAAAATTTAGCATGGGATATGTTCTCATTATGAGGGTTAACAGGCTAGGGTGGCTGGTTATCATTTCTATAGGTGTTAGCTCGAGGAGGAGGCAAATTCAACTATCACATAAGAGCACAAGTTGAAAGAAGATAGAGATACTGTAAGCACGATAGATCATAAAAGAAAGAGATGATTTCCTAAAAAGGTGTTGTTGTCTCTTGCTCATAAATGTGGCGTGCTTCACACCCATGATCAAGACTCTACGTAACGCAGCTTGTCTAACTCCCTAGGACTCTTATAAACCTTAGGCTCTGATACCAAGTTTGTAATGCCCAAAAATGGGTCCCAAGATATCACACAGTGGTCAAGACTATAAGTAGCCTTAAGCTAACCCTTTCTGCATTCTACTAAGTCTAAAACTCGAATTAGAGGAAATAAAGCTATATAATCAAACCAAAATGCAAAAGTTTGTATGAGCTAAGATGAAACTATCTGAACATAATGTCTGAGAAACATTAAACTCACGAGTTTGATAAGTAAATACTGAAAATCTGAATCACATCTAGTAGTTTGAAAAGCCTATACTATTAATAACTAGAGAGTTACTGGGACAATCCCCCAGCTGACTTAAACTATCTAAAAATACTGAATCATCTAAAATAATAAGCTGAAAACTGAATATTGGGTCCGCAAACTATGAGGACTCACAAACTGTCGGGATGTAGATGGAGATACACGAAATCACTCACACTACGGAAACTGAGCACCTGAACTTACATTATGAAATAATGTATCACATAGACATATATATGGATCAGTACTTTGAGAATGTACTAAGCATATAAGGGTGAATGCATAAGTAAAACATTATATCAACAACTTTATCAATTTGCAAAGAATGCATGATAAATGTAAATGACTCACATAAGCTTGAGTAACTGAAAGCTAAAATATAAAATTATGCATAGCAAAACACACTGTACAAATCTAGTGAGTCATAACATTTTGTTCTAAAAGCTGACCTTGTATTCTGTCTTTAAAATATACTGTTTAAATGTATAAAGGACTCACTTCTATATCTAAAATCTGAAAGCTGAAATATATGACTAAAGGCTTATATAAAGATAATGTCTGAGTAAAACTATGAGCCTTTACATTTAGCATCTAAAAGTTTTTCTGTTAAGATTATTCTAATTCTGTAAGGTTTTACTAGTAGGCGAAATACTTTAAAAATTATTCTGAAAGTCTTTACTGTTAGGGAGGTTCTTCTAACCGACATAAACCATGTTAGATACTATAGATTCCAACGTCTAGTTTCCTTATAGGAAAACCTCACGTTGGGGAGAGGTGTCATACTCTTGCCAATGAGTATTACCTACTCTAAGTGATCACATCTGTATCTGTCATCCATAAAGAAATGGAAATAATCAGATAATCTGAACCTACGTTGGCTCGTAGTTCTGGGACATGTAAACATACCCTACTCGGTGCTAAATACTACTCCCTTGAATTTGTATGCTTATTCTGTAGGAAATCCACTTTTAAAAAACTAATATAAGGGCTTACAATGAAAACCTCTTGTAAATCTATTAACTGTAAACTGTAGCTAAATCTGTAAAGTGGATTTCATATCTATGCTGAGATCAAAAGATCAAATCTTTGTTCAAAATATAAATATAAAAGGCAACATGATGCTTAAAAGGACAATCTTCTTGAAATAACAATATTCAAACTAGGGCTAATAACCCATGCATCTATTTCACATCAAAACATTAAATTTCATGTTAAATGATGAAAATATTGATAATTCAATGCTAAATCTGGAAATTACAGAAATACATTTGAAAAATACAATTGTAGACATGCAATTCAACATCTAAATCACTTGAATTCTCATAATCTTGCAATTAATAATAGTTGAGTATGAACCCTAAATTGAAACTCATGTATATTCATACAAAATCATGTAAATTTGTAATTAAATCTAGTTTTGGGCACAAGGATGAAAGAGTATCCTTATTCATAAACCCCACATACCTAAATTGATGCAACTAAATAAAAAGCTTGACCTTGAATTCATGTTTGTGCTTTTGAAGATGACCTCTTGAAGTTCTTAAATTGGGGATCCTTAATTTTGAACTATCTTGGAAAAAGAATGGAGAAAATTTGATTTCTTGGAGTTTAAGTTTTGAGGTTCTAGGATTTTCTTGAGAGAGAATTAATGAAAAGTGAGTCTAATAGGCTTAGAATGGGTTTACTTCTGTGTTTTACATGAATTGGGGGTTTGGAAATTGACTAGATGGCCCTTATAAAATTTAACCCGGAAACTGAAAATCCCAATTTGGCCACCCACCACGACGCGCCACTATCGCGGTGGCTCATTGGATTTTGACAAATGTGAACTGGAACTTCATCGCAATGTGGGGCTATAGCGATAAGCCACTCGAAAATGACAAATGCCATTTAGGCCATCATCGTGATGCGCTACTATCGCGGTGAGCCACTGAAAATTGACAAACGGAAATTAGAAATTTACCACAACGAGAACCAATTGCAGTAGTCCACTTAAAATCGGACAGTGTCATTTTTAATGTCACCGCGATGCGGTATTGCTCATTTTGAGACACTTTCTTCACTAAAAGTTCCTTAACTTCTCAACCGAGTATCGGATTAAGGCGAAATTGGTATCGTTGGAAAGCTAATTAAATTTTCTACACATTGGAGGGTCTAAAGCTGGAAAATTCAATATCTATAAAAGGTTATTCATTTTTAAAGCTAATCCTTGACACTCTAGAAGATAAACTGAGCTAGAAAAAAGTACGGGGTATTACAGTATTTGGAGCTGGCAAACGAACAAGATCTTAAAGAAATTACGGCTTAGGAAAAAACTAGCACAATAAAGTCCAATGCATGACTTTGGCCCCATTGATTTTGACAGTCTCAACCAATTCCCGTTAATATTAACATGAATGAATTCAAAATATAATGCAAAATTTATAGAATTGTCAATTAATCATTTAATCTGTTGAATTTTTTATATTTCAATTCAAGTATTTAATTTTGTGAAATTAGTGAGATGCAATTGCAATCTTGTTACTTATAAATTTTGAATCATTTTGCAATCAATCAAATATAAGGCTCGTTTACTCTTTACATATTTTTTCATTTAAATTAAATATCTTATACGAATTAAATACTTTTAATATATTACTATCAAGATTTACATAAACATAACAAACATATATGATATATTGAAAAATAATATTAGCAGATATTACTTAAACTACTAGTATTGACATATAAAAATTCTATATAAGTTTAACTTTTAAGTAGTATATTTTAATACTTGTCTTGAATATATTTAAGTATTATACTTTTAAGTAGTGTATATTGAACATATATATGTGCGTATATTTTTTAAAGTTGTATAATATGTTATATATATATGCGGTATGCATATTCTTTAAAGTAGTATATATAGAATGTATGTATGTATTTATATTTTCTAAAGTAGTATAACATGTAATGTATATATGTGTGTATATTTTCTAAAGTAGTATAATATGCAATGTATATGTTGTATGTGTATTCATTACAGTAGTATATTAAGTAGTATATACTGAATGTATAAATGTGTGTATATTTTCTAAAGTACTATAACATGTAATGTATATATGTTGTATGCATATTCTTTAAAGTAGTATACATTGAATGTATATGTGTGTTTATTTTTTAAAGTAGCATATGTAATGCATATATGTTGTATGTATATTCTTTAAAGTATTATTTTAAGTACTATATATTGAATGTATATATGCGTGTATATTTTTTAAAGTAGTATAACATGTAATGTATATATGTTGAATGTTTATACACTAATGTAGTATATTAAGTAGTATATATTGAATGTATCTATTCTTTAAAGTAGTATGATATGCATAGGGGTGAGCATTTGGTTTGTTCGGTTTGATTGTTTAATATTGGTTTGATTGTTTGATTTTTTGATTGACGAAAATGACAATAGAAACCAAACCGAAATAAATTCGGTTTGGTTTGATTTCTACAAATTTGGCTCAATTATTTTGGATTTTTATTTCGATTTTGAAGATTAAAGTAGTGACCCTTTCTTTGTAATGATTGGACATTAAAAATTGACGAATTTTATAGAAAAAATATTTTTTTTTTCAAACCTATTTTTCCTTCTCAAATATAAATAACTCAACATAGATGAAATGAAATGAATTAACCCAAAAACATTATTTATAAAGAATATATATATATATATATATATAATAAAATATATGTATCATTTATATAATTTTAGTTTTTTGATTTAACCGATTTTTTTAGAGAAACCAAAAATCAAACTGTTTAAATGAATTTCTAAAATTTGAAATGAAAATCGATCCGGAAAAAAAAAAAGAAAAATCAAAAATAATTTTTGATTTGGTTTTTCATATTTTTGGGTTTGAACCAAAATATGCCTAGCCCTAGTTATGCAAATTTAAGTTCTAGTTGTTAATACTACACTACCAATTTCAAACATACAAACTTAGATAATTTGATAAAATTACATGCTTACATATTCATAAACATACAAACTTAAATTGATAACATTACATAATTGAAATTTAACCACATACAAACTTAAAATCTTAACTTGATAAAATTACATAAATAGAAATTAAAACAACAAATTAAGTTGTCCTAACTAACTCCTAGTCAACTATTGAATGTACTTGTATATAGTCCTTAAAGTAGCAATTTAAATAGTATATATTGAATGTATATTAAAAGAACCATCAAATTTCAAATTAGGCTTTTTTTCATTTGGATCGGTAAATTGGCCCATTAATCATATTCGGGCTGGGTTGACCCGGACCGACCTATTAAGATCGAGCAAAACGCTATGTGGGTTGGTGTTCAGTGATATATTTACTGTTGGGCCTGACACAAATTGGACAAGTAAGTGCGGAGACCGGACCACACCCAAACCGATCCCAGTAAAATAAACGGGATCGGTGTCGGGTTCATCCGGATCGGTCCGATTGACAGGTATAATTTGAACTGATTAAACATAGATACTACATCTACATCTATAATTTATAATCTATAATATATTAAAAGTGTGAAGACCCTTAGAAATATGATTTGAATTTTTTATCCTTCATTAAAACTTCCCGCAATAGATAAAACTGTCATTTACTATTTTTTTAATATTAAGGTTATTATTAATTAAAACATCACACAATTAATTTTTTTCTAATTTGATTTTAGCAGGAATTCCTACTATTAGGCTATACATCATACATGTAATCAAATTTACCTTATATAAATTGTGTGTATTAATATCTATATGTGTACTAAAAAAACACACCCACACGTGTAATAGTCACTAATCCCAACTAAAGTTGGATGGGAATTTATTATTTCTTTTTCTTCTTTGTTTGTCTTTTTATTATTTGACTTTGATTCGATTTATGTTATTTTTCTATATTCAATGAGATTTGTTTTTTCTTGTTTTTTTTAGTTAATAAATAGTGATAGAGTAATTTGTTTTTGTCTATTGATATAGTTGTATTTGTATCTTTTATATCTTATGGTGTATGATGATATTATATTTGCACAGATATTCTTGAATGCAACAACATCAAAGAAATAGGTAGTGTAATAAAAAATGAGGAATGTAATGTAGTGGATAAGGAGAAGAAGGTTGAGAAAATTGAAGGAAAGGTGTCTTTTAAATCTTGAATGAAGGATTGGTCACATTGACCAACTTAAAGGGTCAAACATCATTAGAAAACTTGATTAAATTAATTGTGGACTTGATTAATATTTTTAAAACTTTTTAATCTTTTCAAAAATACAAATCAACCCAACCAACACCTCTCTTCAATCCAAATCAACTAGTCTATTCCCACTCTCTCGACAGCCTCTCTCAACTCTCTCCCAACCAACAGTTCTGGGAATTTCTCATTTCAATCGTCGATGGCTTTAATCTTCAACGATAAATAGTTGGGCTTAGAGTTCCCCTCTTCAATCCAAATCAACCAGTCTCTCTCCTCTCTCTCAACAGCTTGTCTCAACTCTCTCCCAACTAACAATTCTAAAAATTTCTCCTTTCAATCCTCGGTGACTTCAATATCCGATGATAAATAGTTGGGCTTCGTGTTTCTTTTTGACTTTACCCTTCAATCGACGCGATAACATTACTCTCCGTCCACAACAACTTTGAATTCTTCAACCTTCAATCGACGTGACAACCTTACTCTCCATCCACAATAGCTTCGAATTCATCATCGTTCCTTTTCTTCTTTCACAGGTAAAAATTTATGGCCATTTTTAGTTTTGAAGAAAATGAGAAACTTGAACCAACTTCTCTTATAGTATTGGTTAACAATTTTAATATTTGTTTCTTTAATTTAAAATGCGATCAGAATAAAATTCTAATTTTTGGTATTTCTTCTCTTCTCTTTTTGAAGTGAATTATGATATTTTGTTGTTTGTTGCATTTTTTGAAGTTTGATTTTTGTTATTTGTGTTTATACAAATAAAACAACGATTTGAGTTGATTTGTTTTGTTCTTGTTCTTGGTAAAAATAGTGATATTGCTGTTTTTTTGTTGAACAAAATTGTGCTACTATTTTTTATTTTCTTCAACATATTATCCATCTGGTACAACATATTAACCATCTGATGCAATTAGATTTGTCATATGATGCAATAGATCAACCATTTGACGCACCAGAGGAACCATCAGATTAAAATTCTGATGCAATATATCAAGCATCGGATAAAAAATCTGATGCAACTAATTAACCATCTAATACAACAAAAGAACCATCGGTTTAGTGATCTGATGCAACAGCTGAACCTCCTATTAGATAAAATCCTATCAACTCTTCCAATAGGACATGTCCAAGACATGATTTTTCCAACTGATCGTTCATCTGTCGTGATAGAAGACCCTATGTTGGAAGAATATAAATAATATTGACCGTTGATAACTGTTCCAACAGATCACTCATGTGTTGCAGCAGATGTGTGACCTGTTGCACAGACCATTCATCTTTCTCAATAGATGAGTGATATATTTTGTATTGCCGCAACAAATTACTCAGTCGTTGCTACAGGTTTGTTAACTATTTCTATAGATCACTCATATATTGTAACAGATGTGTGATCTATTGCACATACCATTCATCTTTCTCAACAGATGAGTGATATGTTTTGTATTATCGCAATAGATTACTCAGTCATTGTTATATGTTATTTAACTATTCCAACAGATCACTAATATGTTGCAACAGATGATGTTGCAATAGATGTGTTATCTGCTGCACAAACCATTTATTTTTCTCAACAGATAAGTAATATGTTTTGTATTGTTGTAACATATTACTAATCCATTGCAACAAGTTATTTAATTATTCCAACAGATCACACATATGTTGAAATAATGTGTGATCTGTTGTACAGATCATTCATCTGTCATAAAAGATGAATGATTTATTTTGTATTTGTACAACAGATTGCTCATCCATTGCAATAGGTTTGTTTTATGCTGCAACAGATATACTACCTGGTGCAATAGATAAGTGATCTATTGGAAGTGTTATTTTACTTTTTTTCTTGTTAGATTTATTGTTATCCTTTTTAACGATGTATTATCAACTATAATATATTTTTTTATGTTTTTGTTAATTTTAGATAATATACCTACCAAAATAATAGAAACTGAATCAAGTTTAAGTAAAGGAATAGGTGAAGCAGCTAGGCTACATCCACTACTTTATGAGCTTGATTTACAAGCGATATCCCAATCAAGAGAAGAATATGATGAATACGGGGAAGAGGAACGTTTCAAAAGAGATAATCTAAATGCTAATAGTCCTTCCACCAAAGAGTTGGTCAAAACCTTTAGCATTGATCGTTATCCTGTGAGAATGCAGTGCGATATTGTCACAAATTTAATGGGTGATTTCGTGGTTAATTCAGCAATGGGAAAATCTTTCGACGCCTTTAGAAAAATACTTTGAGAACAAAAATTGGATACTTATTTCGGGGACAGCTGGTTTGGGAAATATCTTGATTTGCCGGAGGACAACAGTGCTCGTTTCCAAATGAAAATGGTATATAAATGTCTCAAGCATAGGTTTATGTATGAAAACAAAGATAAGATAGATGAGGTGTGGATAAATTACTGTGGCATGCCTGTTTGTTTTGGTTGGAAAAAGTTTGCCATAGTTACTGGACTAGAATGTTATCCTCCTTCTCGAGTTATACCTATCCTAACCCAAAAAAAAACACCCAGCACACCCAAAAAAGGCAAAGGTAAGTCGTGTGATCGTGATGACCTGGTGTCCATTATTGGTCCAACCTTCAAAAACAAAAATTTGATAGAAGCGTTGAAAGGTAAAGGACTTTCAATGAAGCACGAGCAGTCATTGTACTTGGTTTGGTTTGTACATAATATTATTTGCGCGAGAGACGTTAACAACAACATAATCTTTGGTTTAATTATGATCTCCGAGGATCTTGAGGCATTTAACAGCTATTCTTGGGGTTATGAAAGGTTCAAAATGGCTGTCAAATATTTGTTGACTCCGTTAGCACCAAAGATAGTCAACTTATATGGCTTTCGATGGGCTTTCATGGTAAATGTTTCTTTCTTTTATTATGATATCATTTATTTTTTTATTCAATAATGGTTTTGATTTATTGGCATTATTTTATAGGCTTGGGCATTTGAAGCCATTCCTTATTTGAGACAACAAGTGAACTACCAGGAAGAAGTTTTCCGTCAAAGAATCTTGAGATGGTTGCCGACCAAAACTGATAAAAATGCAAAACTTCTTAATCTCTTCAACCCCCCGAAGGATACAATAAGTATAATTATAATTAAGTTTTTATTTTAATTAATGATTTTTTTGAATGATCTAGTCATCATTCTAATATATGTAATAATTTATGTTAGATTGTGTATCCGTCGGTAGTTCCAACCAATCGATAGTTAAAGATGCCATTTTTCTTACTTTACGGTCTATGCAAACTTTATCGGACCCTAAGGTCATCGACAGAATAAAAATAGAATTGTTTGGAGCAACAACCATTATAAGAAAAATAATTTTAGAGGGTGGGCTTGTTGTTATTGATGGTCTTAGTGTTGATGGAGCTGTTGGTGGTTCTACTGGTGTTTCTGTTGGTGCTAATGATGCTCCTATTACAGTATTCAAAACAAACCATAATGAGTATGATCATACTGGTTATACAGATATTGCCTCTCCCAGCGAATGTTTTGCATGCAAATATCAAGACTGCAGGGAAAAACATGATGTAGTGGTTAATGCTATTAATGCATTAACTGCTTATGTAAAGGAATTGACATCTAAGAGGGGTGTCATTCCATCAAAGAGGATTTTATTTCCATCCACTCCATTAGAGATTAAGGCTAAGAAGAGAAGGAAAGTGATTTCCAAGGCATTATCAAGCATCCAAAAAAGTAAAATTGCAACTCCTCTGTCCGTATGTTGCACTGAGAAATGTACAATGTCCAAAGAAGAGAAGCACAAGCTGAAGAAGGTGAATATATATGTCTTCCAACTAACAAACAGGCACATTTCTATTTCAACAGATGACATATCTGCTGAAAATTATTAAATAAATATATACATCTGTTGCAACAGTTAACTAACTTATTGCACTAGATAAAGTATCAGTAGCGACATATGTCTCATCTGTTTTATCAAATCAAATAGCTCTTCATATCGCTTTTATTTATACCAACAGATGACCTATCTGCTGCAATAGATGAGTCATATATTGCAACAGATGGTTCATCCGTTGGAAATTATTATACAGGTCTTCCTCATGTAGAAATTTGTCCCAACAGTTGATTTATTATTGCAATAGAAATATAATCTTTTTGGGACAATTTAAAATAGGTGAAAAACTTGTTTGATTTGCTAGAATAGATGAGTTATCCTTTTCCGTTTTGTTGTATCTCCGTTATTAGCATTGACCAATTCTGGCTTTCCAGGTGGATATAGAAGCTACTGCGGAACAACATTGACAATATGCTACTCTACTCTTTTTATGGAAATATGGAGAACAAAAAGCGCAGAAACCATACGTAAGAGACAATAAAGATCCACGACGAGCAAAGCCGAATTCCATAGCACCAGTGAAGAACAACTTGAAATTTTCCATATTGAGTAGATCTTTATAGCTTGAGTCTGTCAAAGTAATAACCTCACCCCTCCTTAGGAATCCTTGGTATCAATACTTAAATTGTTGATGTATTTATTGAGATCTGTACCCATAACAATTTTTTTAAATTTTATTTATTCATTGATTTATTTCAGCTAAGTTCTTAAGGCTTCGATTTATTTTGTTTTGTCTATGAATTTTATTTTTTCTTAGATTTGAACTTATTAATTGAAATAGAATACTAGATTCAAATATTGCAATTGATATTGTATCTATTGCAACAGACGGCACATCTGTTGGAAAATATCAAATAGATTTAGACATATATTGCAATAGGTAGGTAATCTGTTGGAATTTTTCAAACAGGTCTTTCCACTGCTGCAACAGATAGACTTAGATAGAAACACCAACATAATACAACAGATGACCAACCTATTGCAATAGATAAACTATATGTCAGAACAGGTAGAATATCTGTTACAACTGATGAAGAATCTGTTGCATTATAAAAATTTAACTTTCATTGGACATAAAAAATTGCCACTACATGTAAAAATATGAAAGTGAATTGAAATAAAAAAGGCAAAACCCATCGACAGTGTTCAGTTCAAACACCTAAAAAAATAGGCATCAAGTAGACATTGTTCATTTTAAATACGTAAAATAAAATAGGCATCAAATGTGTCAGGTTGGCACTTTTTGCTGACTTGGAATCTGATTTGGCCTCTAACAGTCATTTCCCCCCCAATGTCTTATATATTCATCTTCTTCCTAAAATTTAACCCTAAATTCCCAAATCTTCTTCTTCGTCATCATATTTTTTTAATCTATCCAAAATCTTCAAATTATTTGCATTGGTCTTTTTTTTTATTTTTTCTAACTGAGCTTGATAATATCGAGTGCATCTTCTACTATTTTTTCTGATAATAATTTTTGATATTGTAAGTTCGGTCATGAAGCTCTATTGAATACTTCTTGGACTCAACAAAATCCAGGTCATAGATTTTTTACTTGTAAGATTTCAAAGGTAATATTTTTTTTATTTAAATAGTTGATTAATTATTGACTTGTAATTGTTTTGTAATTGTGTTCTTATTTTTATAGAAATTATATGGATGCGATTACTTTAATTTGTATAAAGAACGACACCCTTCACATGAAAATCGTATAATCTAGGGTTTGTTGAACAAAGTCTAGGCTTCTGAAAAGAAATAAAATCGAGCAAGAAGATACTACATTATTGACGTTATTGCTACTGGTTTGGTGTTGTTGGGCACATGGCTATTCAAGTCTAATTTCTAAATTTTTATGGTGGTTTATTTTCTACTGGTTTGGTGTTGTCGAGAACATGGATATTCAAGCGTAATTGTTGCAAAATATTAAACAGATTTAGGCATATGTTGTAAAACTTAGGTCATCTATTGGAAATTATCAAACAAGTCTTCCCACTATTGTAACATATTAAACTTAGATTAGATAGAAATAACATCAGCATAATGCAACAGATGACCAACCTATTGAAACAAATAAACTATCTACTAGAACAGATAAAATATATTTTACAACAAATTGACAATCTACTGCATTATAAAAAACTCAACTTTCATCAGAAAAAAATTATTGCCACACATGTACATGTATGTAATTTAAAGTAAAGTGAAGTGTGACTTCAAATAAAAATTATTATTTCATAGGCTCTTCTATATACACAGGCTCCAAGTGCCAAGTTAGTACCTCATAATCCCAGACCTCTTTCAAGTTTGCCACAGCGTTGTCGTACAGAAAGGTCATTGGCTCACTCATTTTTATGTCGTTCAACAAACATTCGATGTGTGCAGGAGTGAGCGAGCCGCATGCGTAACCAGTATTAATTTTTTGAATGGTCATGCCCTTGTTTCGACCTTAAAAATCCCATGGTTTATTCATCAACACTTCCTTTGGAAAATGACTCATCATTTTACTCTCCCTCAACAAGATGGGCAACAGCTCCATCAGTGGCTACACGAGGAAAAAAAGATCAACCTCATCGATGGCAGGTTCGTTGCAGTCATAAACTTTGATCTTTACCTCCTCGAGTAGTATCTTAACATCCTGATAATGTATTTCATCCATGATAATGACTACAAGAATCCTTTTTGCCTCGTTCCAGCTCCTGTCGTATGGATTTTGCCTCTCCCCTCTAACATATTTTATCATTTCTTCTTCATCCCAGTCCAACGTAGAAACTAAGAAATCAAATCCCGCGCCATAGTCTAATACAACATTATTGAGTTGATCACACTTATACTTGAGCTTCTTGCAGAAGTCGAGGTCCATTATCCTATCGGCAATGTCATAAGCTTTTGGTACATTAATTGCCTTTTCTTCATGAGGCAGAGAATTTTGTCAACATGTTGTGATATAAGAAGTCAATTTTTAAATAGGTTAGCAATTGTAAATATGGTCCATCTATTGCATAGGGTTCTCTAAATCAATAATCCAACACAACTTATGCAACAGATGGATAATAAATTACAACAAAACCACTACCAGTTGCAACAGATTTCACATCTGTTGCGTAGATTCTTCTTCATGGGGTAGATTAGAAGACTAGGTTAGGAAAATTAAACTTACCATGTTCTCGTACCGCATACGCATATCTGTCATAATCTAGAAGTCCTCGGGAGAAAAGGGAGGCCTGGGGTAATCTGGTGCGCCTGGCTTTGCATTCTTGGCTTGTCGCAGATCCTTTTTCTCTTTGGCTCTAAGTTCCACGTTTATGTACACCTTCTTGAATGGCCTTTAAAATTCAACAGCTTTTGGAGAGGGAGGATTTGTAAAAAAATTTTATTTTCGATCGGAGAGTACGTTGGTTATTGTTTTTTTCTTCCTTCTAACCAACATTGTAGGAGTGTATTGCTCTCTCACCTTCTTTTATGGTATGAAACCCCTCTTGGATTTTAATTCTTCGACATCTTTAGAGATAGGCTTTACTTTTTCAAAGATTTTATCCTGGCTGTCCTTGCACTCTTTGCATTCACCACGAGAACAGGAGGGTGAAGAGGGGTGAGAACAACCTGTGTAAGGGAGAAAAGGGGTGTTGTCAAACATATTTAATTTTTATTGAGAATAAACATGCTCATCATCATGAGTGGTAGCAGCATAAGCATGCCTACCACCAACCCCAACAACTCCACCAGAAGAAGCACCCGAATCTACCTTAGTAGGTTGGTCATGAAGAGCCTCAACATTAGGCTGACCTTGCCTAACTTCTCTTCATATGGATTTTTCTCCAGCCAATTCCTTCTTTATTAACTCCACCGCTGGGTGTGCTATAGTATCAACATGACCTAGAGTAATATAAGAAGTCATCAACGACTCCTTCTCAGTAGGCACGGTCCATGGCTGCACAACCTAGAAAAAAAAGACAGATACATTTAAATCATATATTATAATAAGTTTCACAGTTGGGTTACATTTTAATAGTGTCAACTTCTGCAACAAATTAACAATATATTGTATCAGATTACCTATCTGTTGCACAGTATAATGTGGTCGTACCTGAGGATAGCTTTGTCAGTAAATATTGGATAGTCAAGTAGAAGTTGTCATATCCCCAGGGATAATTGTTGAATTTATCAAAATCCGTAGTACGCGCTAACAAATTATCTTCTATGACCTTATTGACGTCTCTTGCTAATATAACTGAATGGGCAAACTAAAATAAGAATAATTTCTCCCTGTACTTCTTTGGTATGGTTTTATCCATGAGATCTATCAACAAATTTGATGCTTTGTAGCCACGTCGAGCAATGTCAAACAATCCATCTATTTTTTTCTTACGTTTTCTTGCCTTGGATCTTTTGCGGGGTGTTTCCTTCAAGATAGGTGGTTCTCCTAGATGATGGATTCTCAAGCTCGTCACTATGGAAAACTCTTGCAAGCCAAAACAAATCGCCATGCCAAAGTAGTTGATCCAGATTTCATCCATCTTTTTGCCCCTTCCTTCAGATCTACATCATTCCCCCATGTACTTGATCCTGTGCTTGAGAAGACCATATACCATCGTCATATGGAAACGGAAAGGGGACTCAGGCAGCTTAAGAAAGCATCCAAAGAAGCTCTTCTTAAAAATCCCGTCTATGTTTTCATCCTTCATAATATTCTTAAAATAAATAAATTTACTCCCCATCTGACATTTAAGTACAATTTCGCCAGTTAGTTCTTCTTCTGGTTTTTGGTCATTTATTGGCATCGCAACTTGAAACTTGTTAACACTAAAAGTTTTGACAGGATCATACTGGTATGTAGATATTAATTCATACCCCATTGGTGATCCATTATCATCATGTTGATGATCATTCTCTTTCTCTTTCTCACTCTCTAATTCCTCCTTTTTCTCACTTTTATTTTCTTTATCACCATCTATGGACCCTTGTCTACCTCCCTTAACGTTGTTTTCATATCTTACCTTATCTTTACTTTTCCCTGACTGAGATTATTCTGGAAGCTCATCCGAATCCCTCTGTACTGTAGCCTTTTTTTTGCGTGGTCAGACGTTGATCCACTTTTACTTTATTTTCTTTTGGAAGACGTATTTTACCTACAAACAATAGAAAAATAAAAATTACATTACAATTGATGTATGCATAAATTATAAAAAATACATTACAAAAACCACCAATAATGACACAACAATAACCACCACCACCACAAACATCACCAACTAATGCCACAAACACCACGCATACTGACACCACCGATAGGCACCACAAACACCACCAACCAATGCCATTACAAACACTACCAACCAATGCTACCAACAGCCACCACCAGTGCCACCACGATGACGAAGATAACTACCACCAACACCAAAAACATCATCCAACAATACCACGAAAGTCAACGAAACATTGAGACAAAAACTAGGGTGTTCTCGAGTTCTTCCTACTATTTTACCTTCAAAACTCAAAATTGAAAACCCATTCTCCAAGATAATACAACTAAAAGTTTTATTTTTGAGCATTAACTAAGATGTCCTTAATTTTTAGAAAAAAATAACAAATATTGAACTCTTCTCAAACTATTTGTTACCTACAAAGACAGAGAAAATGACTGATACAAGCAAGAATGATGTTAAAAAATAACACCTATGTGGTCAAAAATGAGAAGAAAATCGATCTGTTGTGAAAGGTAGAGCAATTTTTTGAGTAGTTGTTGTATGTATTGTATAATTGAGTGAGAAAGTGAAAAGGCCAAGAACTCGAGATTTAAAATTATAAAATGTTTTTCTCGCAAATGGATGATTTGTATGGGTTGATTTGTATTTTGAAAAAGAATGACAAGTTTTGAAAATATTAATTTGGTCCGAATTAATCTTAATTATTTTTTAAAATTATAAAAGATCTGCATAATTTTTAACCCTTTCATCATGCAATTGGTAAAAGACTCAATTGAAGTTGTAGTTGACCCTATGGACTCACCCCTGGTCCTAGATTAATCAACTTAGGTATATGAACTCAATTAAAATTATATAAAAACAAATGTTCAACCTGTTGCTTTAGATACACATCTTTGTAAATTATCAAACAGATTAGGCTATCTATTGCGACAGATTACCAATCTATTGTAAATTATCAAATGGATTGTCACATGTCGCAACAGATTATCCATCTGTTGTAAATTATGAAATAGGCGCTTCCATCTATAGTAGTTGGCCCTATGCGAACTCACCCCTAGTCCTAGATTAATCAATTAAGGTATTAGTTGAACATATGAGGTAGTAAGAATCGGTTCAGCTCAAAGTGATCAATCGGCGACTCTGGTCAGGGGAATGCAGTATTGTCTTATCATGCAATTTTCAAAAGATCAATTAAAGTTGTAGTTGACTCTATGAGAATTCACTTATGGTCATAGATTAATCAATTAAGGTATTAGTCTAACATTAAGGTAATAAGAATTGGTTCAGCTCAGAGTGATCGATTGACGACTCTGGTCGGGAGGAACGCAATACCGTCTCATCATACAATTTTTGAAAGACTCAATTAAAGTTATAGTTGACCCTATAAGATCTAAACCTTGGTCCAAGATTAATCAATTAAGGTATTAGTCTAACATGTGAAATCAATTAAAATTGTATAGAAATAAATATTCAATTTGTTGCAGTAGATTAACCATCAATTGTAAGTTATCAATCAAATTAAGTCATTTGTTGCAATAGATTACTCATCTTTTGTAAATAATCAAATAGATTATGTCATCTGTTGTGACAGATTACCCATCTGTTGTAAATTATCAAATGGATCGAGTCATATGTCGCAACAGATTATCCATCCGTTCTAAATTATCAAATAGGCGTTGCCATCTATTGTAGTTAACACTGTGAGAACTCACCCCTAGTCCCAGATTAATCAATTAATGTATTAGTTAAACATATGAGGTAGTAAGAATTGGTTCAGTTCAGAGTAATCGATCGATGACTCTGGTCGGGAGGAACGCAATACTATCTCATATGCAATTACCAAAAGACTTAATTGAAGTTGTAGTTGAACCTATGAGAACTCACCCCTGGTCCTAGATTAGTCAATTAAGGTATTAGTCTAACATATGAAATTAATTGAAATTATATAAAAATAAATGTTCAACCTATTGCAACAGATGTCTTTTCTATTGGATTTAATCAAACCGATTAAGTCATTTATTGCAACATTTTACACATCTATTGTAAATTATCAAACAGGTGTTGCATCTGTTGCGACGGATGACTGAACTTTGGAATTTTTCAAACAAAAATTATTATCTGTTGTTCTTAGATGTTTTAAGATTTTTTTTAAAGAAATTTAGGTATTTCCTGTCCGTGATAAAAATGTTAAAATACTAAGGCTGTAAAAAATATTACTTCGATAACTCAAAAATCTCCTGAGTGAGTAGTATTATCTGGTCTTTTCGATGTCACCATCTCCTCGTTCCCCTCAAAAGTTATTAATAAATATTTAAAACCCATATCTTAAATAATACTCTCTCCTTGAGCCATAATGTAAAGTAAGATTCAACTTATCTATCACTCTTCTTTATTCTCAATTCTCTTTCTTTCCTTTTTCTTCTTTTTTCTCTCTTGTTTTGGATGAGTACCCTTTTGGATCTCAACCGACCAATATCTTTTCTTGACTGAACTGGATGTTCTGATACCTTTGCTTTTTTCACATTGTAGGTATGGTTCACTATTGCTCTTTCCATATCATATTCTTCTTTGTATGTCATTTAAATTAGATATTTACATCTGTTGCTAATAATTATTTACCCATTACCAGTTTTCTATTTATCATTTATGTTTTGAATGAACGAACCATTGTTTTTATATCTATTGCAAAATGCCTTATAGGATGAACAGATGGGTAATCTGTTGCATCAGATTAGTTATTTATTGATTCACTCAATTTTGTGTTACCCTTTTGTACAGATGGAGAAACTGTTTGAAAAAATCAAACTAGTAGCAAGGTTGGTTTGATTTATTCCAACAGATGACCCATCTATTGTAACATGTTATCCATCTATTGCAACAGATGCCTCATCGGTTGAGCAGATGGGTAATCTGCTGCATCAAATTGGTCATTTGTTGATTCGCCTGATCTTGTGTTACCCTTTTGTAATGTTCATTTTGTTCTTCTCTTGTTTGAAATCAAATGTATTTCTCTTGTTTGTAGATAAAAAAGAATTGAAACCGGATCCAATTTTGCCCGACAAGTATTAAAGACTAGAGTAAAGATGGGTTTAAAGGAATAAGCTGCTTGCAGATGGAACCAATTCATATGTGGGAGGTATGTATTACTGGTCAACCTATCGTGAAAACACATATCCAGTGTAATGATTTTGTGAATATTTGTTCTTTACATATTAGGCATTAACTCTTCAAAAAAGATATGACATTTTACAGTTAAGATTGTTAGGTTCAAACTAGTAAGGTCGAGGGACCAAGAAGGTGGTGTCGATACCCTGTTATAATTTAATGACCATTTATGCTCATGTTTTTGTGTCAAGTTTGGGGAAAGGTTTAAGTTTTTGGCGGCAGTGTAAATATTCAATAGTGATTGAACCAAATTTAATGGCTCAATAGAGTTCTTGAAAGGCCTCCAAAGTCTCGCATTATAGCAAACAACTATTGAACCAATAGAAATTCCCCTAATCCAAATTTATATGGATCGGTTGCTAAAGAAGACTATTATACAGCACTAGGTGCTTGGGAGAATATCGGAACGGGAAGGGAGAGTTTGAGAAGGCCATATACCATCTCAGATCTTGTTTAAGAGGAAACATAGGGTAGAAAGTTAAGTGTAGCAAAATTGGCTAATAAAATTGACATGAAAAATGAAAAAATTGGATGAGCTGCGAATGTAAAAGTGTATCCAAAAATGAAAATCCATCAGTCGTTGAAGAAAAAGAAGATTGGTCAAGAGGACTTGAGCTGGTCACTTTGCTAGAGACTACAACTAATGAGCATGGCCTCAATGAAGACCCACAAAATACAGGACCAGAACTCTAAGGAAACAGCTTCACGAGCACGAAAGGTGGTAAGATTGTAAGTCAAAATTGAAACCAGAACCAACTACTCCTGAATTAAAAATACGGGATCAAGCCAAGGTGGAAATTTCTCAAGTTAAACTTGCATCCCATGCCTCCTAATTATGCCTCTTGTCAGGTCAAAGGCAGTGAAAACAAAAAGGCATTATACCTTCCTAACTTCAGACCTTTTTGTTTCTACTGCCATTGACTTGATCATAGCCACAAATAGAAGGCATTGTATAATACCCCGCAAAATCCTAAGCTTAATTCAGTCCTTAAGGCTTGTCAAGGGGTTAGTTGAGTTATATGTCCTATCATGTGAAAATCATGCGATATGTGGGGTTAGTTGAGTTATATGTTCTATCATGTAAAAATCATGCTAAAGCTTTCAAATTGTGAATTAGGTATATGGAATTATATACTTACATGTTGATTAGTAGTATGTGCATATTTTATACCTTTGAAGTGATTGATGAATTAAGCATGTGAGTTGAATAGTAAAAATTAAGTAATGTTAGCATATGTTCAAGTTCATGTCATGCAAGTGGTTGTTAAAATACCCCAATGTATGAAGAATGATCGAATACTTAGTTTACATATTTCAAGTTTGTGCCATATCTTTTAATTTATACTATCAAGTCCTGAGGGTACTTGTACCCTACAATTTAGCTGATTTCCTAGAGCCATGGTTAGTTATAGAACAATATCAGTCATTTCACGATCAATAGTATTCTTAGTCATTTACAGAAACTCAGGAAATTTCAGTAATGATCGTAATTCAGTCACAGTACTCAATAGTACTCAGTAGTGCTCATTTAATTAGCAAAATTCATTAGTTTTCATCAGTCCATGGAATCTACTAAACTCAGTTTAGTTCAGTCAAATTGAAATATCAGTTACAGCTCAGTCCAGCCTAGTACAATTTAGAATTTAGTCCAGTGTCTATTCAGTTGGGAGTAGGATTCAACACCAAGTGAACCCAAGGATGGGGACTCACCTTCTCGTAGAGGGTGTGATCCTTAAAAGCAATCCTTGTGTTCCAGAACTACGTATCCAGCATAGGTGAGATATCTTCCTGCCATATATTATAAAGGTTGATATATCTCATTTGAGTTTTTCCTATCAGCGAGGGTTGAAAGAAGAGCTTCTTGTTACAGAGGGTTAACCCACAGTTTGTCTCTAACCGTGGCATGATATTAACACCCTTCTAGGTGGGGTTACAGGTTGGACCCCAATCAGTTCAGAGAGGGGCATGTCGGTTAGATAATTACCTCCCACAGTCTCAATTTCAAATTCAGTATCAGAATAGAACCCAGTTCAGTTTTACAGATTGAGGACTATCAGATATAGTAACTCAGCTCAGCATAGAACTTAGTATAATTCCAAAGAGTTCAGGACTATCATATAAAGTCATTCAGATATCAGTAGACTCAGTAATCAGTTAATCAGTATTTAGACTCAGTATTCAGTGTATCACGATCTCAATTACAATATACATATTCATTAATGTGCTCTTACTCAGTCATACTCATGTTATTCAGTTAGTAATGTTCATGCATATGAACCCATGAATTTTAGCCTAACTCACTGAGCATACCAGTACATTCAAAGTACTGATGCATTCTTTTTGTACTATGATATCTTATATCATAGGTTCCGACGCACGAGCTCCAGAGCACCCTCAGTAGACCAGACTTTCAGCATTCAGCATAGTGGTGAGTCCTCTTAGTTAGAGGACATGATTACAACTTACAGTAATTTAGTTTATGTCAGTAGACAGAGTTAGTTGGGGACTTGTCCCATCAACTCCACAGTTCAGACAGTTAGAGGCTTCCCAGGCTAGAGTTTTTTAAGATAGTTATTCAAATTTTAGTACGTTGTTTAGTTTTAGTATTTAATATCGCATTCAGTATTATTTTTAGATTGAACCTTATGGCATATTTTCTCCTAATTCCATATATGATTCAGTATTATTATTCAGTTATTGCAGCAGGTACCATTCATGGGTTAGCTTGTGGTCCTTTGGGATTTTGAGCACTGTGTAGCGTCTGGGATACAGACTCGGGGCGTTACAAACTTGGTATCGGAGCCTATGTTTCAATGGAGTCCTAGGAAGTCTGGAAGCCGCATCTAGTAGAGTCTTGTGCATGGGTGTGTTGTGTGCCATACTTATTGACAGGAGGCTATTCGTTGTTTTAGGAACAGTTTCTCCTCTTTCAGTATTCATATCGTGCGAGTGAGCATGAGCTCAAGTTAACCTCTCTGTCTAACTCATCTCTTCCTTAAGCTTCCATAACATGACTTCCAAAGAAACTAACGAAAGAAGTAATGAAAACCAGTCAGCTCTTCCCCACATTTAGGCAGATCCTTTGAATGAGCATATTTCTCAAGGTGAATTTAGAGTTGCTTTTACCGCCTTAGCTCATCCAATAGTTTATCAGATCAATTAGCTGGATGTTATCCTAACTAGACTTATGGCTCATGCTCTGTAGAGTTGGGAGAAGAGGTGTAGGGAAAATGAGAGAAAGAACAAGAGGGCCAGAATGTCAAGGCCAAAAAGTGCCCGAACAAATCCTCTTTGCCAGAAATGTGGTAGAAACCACCAGGGAATCTGATGATCTAGCAGTGATATGTGTTTTAGATATGGCAATTCAGGCCATAGGGTCAGGTATTGTACTCAGTCAGGTTCCAAAGTCAGCTTAACCATCCTCCAGCTCAGTCCGATTGCCGGAATCAGCAGGGTGCCTCTTCCAGTGCCACCAGTGGGCAACGCCCAAATAGAATCTATGTTTTTCAGTCCCAACATGATCAGTAAAGTTCTCCTAATGTGTTCACTGGTACGTTACAAGTTTACCATTTGCACGTTTATGCTTTACTACATGCAGGAGCTTCATTGTCCTTTTTTACTCCGTATAGAGCAGTTGATTTTGGTGTCAGTCCCAAAATTCTAGCATAGCCTTTCTCAGTTTTTACACTAGTTGGAAAATCTATCATAGCCCGGTGGGTATACAGGAATTGTCTGGTTATGGTATCTCAGAAAGTTGCTTCAGCAAACTTAGTTGAATTAGAGATAATTAATTTTGATGTCATTCTCGGTATGGATTGAATTCATTATTTCTATGTGCCAGTCGACTGTAAAAATATAATTGTCCAATTTTAGTTTCTAAAAGAACTCGTCCTAGAGTGAAGGGGTAGTACTTCAGCACTTAGGGGTCAGCTTGTTCTTACCTTCAGGCTAGAAAGATGATAGCTAAGGGATGTATCTACCATATCGCTTGAGTCCAGGACTCTAGCTCAGAAACCCCTACTATTGAACCAATGCTAGTAGCATGTGAGTTCCCAGATGTGTTTCTCGATGACTTTCCTGGAGTTCCTCCCGAAAGGGAAATCAATTTCAGAATTAATCTTCTCCCAGATACCCAGCCCATCTCTATTCCTCCATATAGAATGGCTCCAGTAGAACTCAGAGAATTAAAGAAATAGTTAAAGGATCTCCTATTTAAGGGATTCATCAGACCCAGCATGTCTCCGTAACACCAGTTTTATTCATTCGTAAGAAAGATGGTTCTCTATGAATATGTATTGACTACCATTAGCTACATAAAGTCATGGTCAAGAACAAGTATCCACTTCCCAGAATAGATGACTTGTTTAACCAAATTCAGGGTGCCAGTCACTTTTCTAAGATAGACCTCAGATCAGGCTATTATCAGCTCAAAGTCAGGGAATGTGACCTCTCGAAGACAACTTTTAGAACTCAGTATGGTCCTTTGGGATTATGAGTACCATGTAGTGTCCGGGGTATAGACTCGGGGCATCTTAGTCATGCCCTTTGGTCTTACTAATGTCCCAGCAACTTTCATGGACATAATGAACCACACGTTTAATCAGTACTTGGGCATGTTCATTATAATTTTATCAATGATGTTCTTGTCAATTATCGTAGCAAAAATGATCATGCAGATCATCTCAGAATCATATTCCAGACTCTCAAAACCCATCAGTTATTATGATATCTATCCATGTCTTACATGTCAGCTCTATGATCATAGCTCACATTCATACACGTTAAAATCATGTACGCTTACAGTTCCTAGTATAGGATTTCTAATTTACTCAGTGATTACAAATCATGTTCCATGAACACAGAAACTCTAAACTCAGGTCATGCAGCTCATGACTTCTTCACTCATTCCTTACAGTGTGTTTAGTCCCAGTTACCGTATCAATCGTAGTCTCAGTTATAGTCTTAGTTATAGTGCTAGTCTCATTCTAGTTTCAGTTGAGTAATCAAATCAGTACCTCAGTTCAGTTTCAGGTTTGCTTGACCATATCGTACAATTACCAATTATTTAGTTATTAGTATTTTAGTACCTCATTTTACAGAATATTTTAGAATTATGTTATACGCTTGGTATTTCATTCTCAAATAATACATATTTTCTTCTTTTTTCATAAATTTATGCTTAGTTATCTCATGTTACCAAGTCAGTCCTTACCTCATCTACGTGACACTCTACAGTTTCAGTCCTGTTATTCAGACTAAGTGCAGTTAAGTCTTAGATGCCCAGTATTCATCTAACAGTCATTCAGTTAATCAGATAAGTTAGTATGCTTATCCATTCGTGCGCAGCGCCTATGTGAATATTTTTTCAGTAATCCCAGGTGAGGTGTCATACTCTAAGGTGGAGAGTATAGTTGAGAATAAGGTTTCAGTATGAGTTAGTCCGTAAAGCCAATAATTCAGTATTAGCAGTCAAATAGACAAATTCGTGTGGTGTGGTTTCCATCTTTCCATCTAGTCGCTCTATCTGAATGTCTCGTGAATTAAATTATTCAAAGATGGAGAAATCATGTAGTGCATGTTTGTAACGCCCTGCATTTCGGGCTAGAATAAAATATATGACTCTGATGCGTTGATAATCCCCGAGCCTTAAATCCTATGCCAATTTGGCATGTTAATCAATTTTGTAGTATGTGAATCCATTTGAGCATGAATTTAGACCATAGAAGTCCTTCAACTCAAGGACGAGTTAAAACTATTTCGATCGATTAAGTTTTAGTGGACGTTGTAATTTGTGTCAAATTCTATTGACCATAACTCATTGTATATGATGAACTGGGTGGCCTACTATATACCAAATTGTATATAATTGAATAAGCTTTCCAACGATACCAAATTCGCCTAAAACGGACACCCGGTGAAGAAGTTATGGCCTTTCAAAGTTGAATATGTCGCCTATGCACATATAGGCGATGCATAGGGTGGCGCCTATGTAAATGCCTCCGTTTTGAGTTACTTTACGCGCAAGTTAATCCTTACAAAACCCAAAAATCGTCCTTACCCACTCCTAAAAGGATTTGGGCCTATTAACAACATTGAAGCCTCCTATAAAAACCCCAAAAATCTAATCCTTCAAAAACTTAAGAGAAGGAGCAGCTAGGGTTTGAGAAAATAGGCTTGAAGGACCGATCCTTCCGAAACTTCTTCGTGAAACAAATTACGGATTCGTAATCCTCTCGACGTAGGCTTCGATAGAAACCAAAAATTCGTGGAGAATAAGGTACGCGGGGTTTTCCTAAAATCTCATGGGCATAGAAATCATGTTTTAAGAATTGGGTTTTCGAATTCATGTACCTACTCATGTTTCAGAAGCTTTAATGATATTGTTTTGGCCTTTTGTCTCTCCCCCAAAGTGATTTGAAAGTTATATTTATATATATATTTGCGTTTGTCCTGAAATATGAATTTAGAGCATGATTTTCATGAAACCTCTCTCTTAATGTAAATTTTTCCATGTTTCACGTAATATACAATGTTTTGAACACGAAAGAGAGGTTTGTGAATGTTGAATATGCATGTAATGAAAGAATGCATGGTTTTGCCAAAAATTCACATGACCACTATATGTTTGATGAAAGTTTTGCATGGATTTGACTTGAGTTTCGGAACATGACATCTTTAATGCAAATTATATGTTTTGGTGGTCTAAACTATGTTTTGAATGAAATATCTTCCTTAATATATTATGGCTCAGAAATAGGACTTGCAAGTCTTGGTATGACGATACCAACTCAGACAAATGCCATAACAGACACAGACTAGTTCAGAAATCAGATTTTTATCAGACTCTCATGATTTAGAAATTTCAGAATGATACATGTTCAGAAAAGTCTAAAATAGGGCATAAAGAGAGCTTAGGTGGTTCCCTGAAGAAGGCGGGAGTTTCAGACAACTCTTTGCCTACAACCGTGGTTTGCCGACCCGGGTATATTATTATGCGCTGACTTAAATGTCCTGTGGCGTATCAGACTCAGACACTCCAACCCTTGCGGCACACTTTGGTTGGGGGCTTCCCCGCCGAGTCAATGGCGGATTCCATACAGCCTGTGGAATATTCAGACTTGTAGGGGAATACCACCTAACTCAGAAGTAAAACACAGATCATGATTTGAAATGAACAGACAGGTTGCATGTTTTCAGAAAGTGCCCATGTGTTTTTCAGAAACAGTTTTATACATGATGTCTTGATGAAAAATTGTTTTCCCTTAATATATATATATATATATATATATGTATGTTCCATTATACTACTTATGTATTGCTTCGCGTGCCAGTACTTTTGTGCTGACCCCCCCCCCTCCTTCCAGGTTTTGAGGCACAGTCTAGGGGTCCAGCTAGTTAGTAGAAATTCTCGAGTTTGCATACTTGATCTCACAGTGGTGAGCCTTCTATTATTTCGAAGGCCTAATTATGTCAGACACTATCTTATTTATTATATTTTTGGTTTACTGGGGGCCTTGTCCCAGCTTCTTTTCAGACAAAGGTTTATGTTCTTAGTAGAGATTTCGCAGACTGATGTCAGATAGTATTATTTAGAAATGTTGCAGAACTTGACCATGTTTTCCGTACTCAGTTTCAATTCCGCATTTTATTATGATTATGAATGTTGTGCATGATAACCAGATAAAGAATGAGTGTTCCGGGCCTTCATGGTTCAGGATGCTCGTCATGGCTAGGGCCTAGGCTCGGGTCGTGACAAACTTCGTATCAGAGCACGGTTCATGGTCCCAGGGTATCTGCGAAATCACGTCGGGTAGAGTCTTGTTTTTGGGTGTGTAGCACGCCACACTTATAAGCAGGAGGCTACTAGGCGTTTAGGAATGTCTCTTTTTCTTCACGTTCTAGTTCGTGCAATAGAGTCAGAATGTTCCTCTTTCATACTCTAATTCGTGCTATGGTGTCGCCCATATGAAAGTTAAAAGTCATCCCACATTCTTTCCTTACTCTAATGTCCTCAGATATGTCTCATTATTAAGATGATTCAAGTACAGAAGTTTAGAATCTAAATGGTACGGTACTTTTTGATTGAACCATATAAGAGTTAAAATTTGTGCAAGGACTAAGAATCCGTTAGTGCTTCAATGTGTATTGATTCTGATTTAAATATTGATCCTGATGGAATCGTGCATTCCAGCTTAAGGTATTAAGTTTATATTGTCCCTCTCAAAATCTTGTTACAGTTGTGGACAATGTATAGCAGAATGTTGGAACTATATTTCTACCCAAATAGTAGCATAAGTTAAAGTGTTGTTGTCATGACCTATTGGTAGTGATATTGGACCAAGAAGTTGGTGATGTAAAGTCACAAAGTTAGAAGTCAGAGTGAAGGTGATTTTGTGTAAATGAATATTTCAGTTGAATAATTGATGTTTGAGGATGATTTACCCCTTTATAGTGATAAACTAATGTGGTAGCTAGAAGCATGTGTGGATTGTATGGTAGTCCATGGAGGAAGTGTTTTAGAAGTGTTTTACTCAGATTTTTATTTATACTGAATAATATGTATATTCTTAGACCATTAAATATTAGGTGTCAATTTTCGATCCCTTGTAATATGTAATCTTGTTATCATGATGTTTTTGAAAAAAAAATAAAAATTTAAAGTCTAGTGAAGCCGTGTGGGGCTCTTTCGATTCACTAGCATAGTTTCCTTGTCATCCATCTCATTTTCTTGTTCAAAATACAAAACCAAAGTCTAGTGAAGCCGTGTGAGGCCTGTTTCGATTCACTAGCAACTTGTTGTCCAACTTGTTGTTCTTTCATTGGTTTAATATATGTATGGCTGAATCTGTTTGCATGAGATAGAGTTGGTAATAAAGTGATTCATCCTTGTGTGTTATTAGTTGAAGGTAGAGAAGGAGTTGTTGGTCAGGGTGATTTGTTGATTGCTTGAATGTGGAAATGGCTATATTAGCGAGTAAGTTATGATTATAGACTTATGGTTGTTTGAGGAATTTGAAGACAGTCTAAATGTATGAATGAGTGAGTAAGTATGAGGTGAGAAATCCATATAAGTAGATACAATTGTACGGGGTTATAATATAAGATTAAGGTTGACCATGTCTATTATGAGGCTTTAACCCCCTTGACCCTCTTTTCATTGGTAGTTGTAAACTAGTGCTACTTGTGAGAAGGTATGTAGTAGATTTTTGAGATATTTGGGTAGAATATCCCAATTTGATGGATTAGTGTATTTATATTATGTTGCATTCTTCATTGGTGGTAGATGATTGATACTAAACTATAGGCTTGAATTTAAATGGTGTGGTGGTAAATAGTGGCAAGAGTTTGTTGATGCATATTTTGTGGGATTAATTTAGTAGGCTTGAGGTGATGAAATAATACATGCTAACGGAATGATGATAAGGTAACCCGTTAGTTCATGATCAATTATTGTGGTTATGAAGTTCTAGTGCACTAGTGTTTTGTGATGTTTACTTATAGTTTCCAAGTAAAAATTTTGTGTAAGGTTGGGTTGTAAGTTATGCATAGCACTAGATATTAAGTTTGAATAGTTGAAGTTCATAAAGGTGGATGTGATGATTTCTTGATCAATGATGTTAGTTATATTAAAGTGATCTAATAGGCTTGAACGGTGTGTGAAATGGCTTAAGTTTAAATTGATTCGTAATGAAGTATAATGTTGTGGGTATGGTGTGTAAGTATGCCCAAGGCGATATGGAGTTGTGGCATTTCTATAAGACTATTACATGTTGTGTGTGACTAGTGGTACCATGGAGTTGCTAGTTGAAAAAAGACTAGTTAGATGATATATGGTGTTCTAGATAGCCAAGTTAAGGAGCCTTGATTAATAGTGTTGAGCCTTTTGATGTGATCTCAATTCTCATGGTAGAGAGATATAAGTTTGGAATAGCAATATTGGTATGCTAGGACGGAAGTGGTATGGTTCATCAAAGGCGTAGTGATATCCATGTTAAGTGTTAGAATCTAAGTTTGAGTTTTGAAGGTTGAATGGATAGAAATAAGTGTTCAAGCATTAATTATACTTTGACTACTGGTGGCTATGGAAAGATAGAGTGTATCCCAGAAGGTAGTCATTCGGGTTGAGTTCTATGATATGCATGTATTGTCAATTTTTTCAGACCCTAGAGTGCAGTAAGTGTAGTTCAGTTAGAATCTGGTAAGGGATCTCCCAAACGCTAGATGATGACTTGAAGCTAAGTGGGAGATGATAGAACGAATAACCAAGTAATGCTCTCAGATTCTAATAGTGATGCAGTGTGATTTAGAACATCAGAAAGTAAGGGTGAATCTCAACCCATTCCTACCTCAATATTTTTTTTTATCCGGATGCTTACTCATGCCTTACGATGCAGTTCCGTGATAATAGTTCATGATTCCGGTATATGATAGAGAGTCACGTACTCTTCCAATTCCAACATAATGAGTTCTAGTTCATTCAAGAAGTCGGAATCACATTCCTTATGTTATGAACTCTAGTAGAGGTCATGCAACTCATGACGCATGTACTCACTCTTTATAGTGTGCTCAGTCCCATATAAAGATCTTTTTCACGCTTGAGGGTCTTATGTTTTAACCTTTTAGTGACCCTTCCTATGCAATGATAGTGGTGTTGATGTAAATGTTCTTGTTGATAGAAGATCATAGTATGCTTGTTTAGATAAGGCCATAAGTATGAAGTAAGATTTGGGGTCAAGTCTTTGATACATGTGATGGTTAGTGGAAAAGTTTGTGTGTGTATGTTTTTAGGATAGCGCGTGGGAGTTATATTGATAGTAGTTTAGAAACTATGTGAAGTATCTACTTGTGGGTGTTTGCCTTGAAGTTAACATGTGGTTATAAATTAGGCTTGAACGACGTTTTGGGATTGTAGTGGAAGGTCGCCATATGCATTAGCGACTTCATATTAAGAGTTCAGTGTAGTCATTGAAGTGGTAAGGCATGTTATGCTTAGGATGTGATTTTTAAAAGAGGTATAGAAGGTGGCATCATATGGTTTAGAATAATAGCGTGGTGTAGCATGTTGTATTTTTTTTATTTAGAGTTAGGCTTGATCGCGGGGTAAGGATTAAGATATTTTGGACATTAGTAGAAAAAAAAACATTATCAATGCTCATATGAGAATTTTAAGCTGAGTTGAATGAATATGATATTTATAGGGAATAGTATAGTTAAGGGATATTCGGGAAGTGCTCTAAGCCTTAAAGTAAGAAGTTGTATTGCCAAAGGTCTGGAAATTCTATCCTAATTTAGGAGTTATATGTCTATATTCCAGAATGCAGAGTAGTGTCAATGTTGTGATTTCCTCAGTGGGATGTTTTGTGTAATCCATACCCAAGATTCATGGTTCCCTATTACTGCTAGAGCTTCCTTAGAGAGAGTGTTGAAGAGAATACTCCAGTTAAGTATGAGGGTGTAGTATAATTCAGTCTGTATGGCCAATAAGTCAGTTTAGCAGTCAGATTCGCATGACTTGTTTTCTTTTCTTTTCACTTATTCATGCTACTCGAAATCTCAGACATGCTAGTAGTCGAAGATAGAGTATACCAGTAGTTACGAGTATAGCCCAGTTCATGCATCATGCATTAAATTCAGGTTTCAAATGTTCAGATCAGTGTATTTTTATTAGAAGACATGTCATGTCCGCGTTATTCCATATATTTAAGGCTTCAACAAGTTCCTACCCATCATTCGAGGACGAATGATCCCAAGGGGGGGATAATGTAAGGCCCCGCATTTCGGGCTAGAATAAAATATATGACTCTGATGCGTTGATAATCCCCTAGCGTTAAATCCTATGCCAATTTGGCAGGTTAATCAAGTTTGTAGTATGTGAATCCATTTGAGCATGAATTTAGACCATAGAAGTCCTTCAACTCAAGGACGAGTTAAAACTATTTCGATCGATTAAGTTTTAGTGGACGTTGTAATTTGTGTCAAATTCTATTGACCATAACTCATTGTACATGATGAACTAGGTGGCCTACTATATACCAAATTGTATATAATTGAATAATCTTTTCAACGATACCAAATTCGCCTAAAACGGACACCCGGTGAAGAAGTTATGGCCTTTCAAAGTTGAATATGTCGCCTATGCACATATAGGCGATATATAGGGCGGCGCCTATGTAAATGCCTCCGTTTTGAGTTACTTTACGCGCAAGTTAATCCTTACAAAACCCAAAAATCGTCCTTACCCACTCCTAAATGGATTTGGGCCTATTAACAACATTGAAGCCTCCTATAAAAACCCCAAAAATCTAATCCTTCAAAAACTTAAGAGAAGGAGCAGCTAGGGTTTGAGAAAATAAGCTTGAAGGACCGATCCTTCCGAAACTTCTTCGTGAAACAAATTACGGATTCGGAATCCTCTCGACGTAGGCTTCGATAGACACCAAAAATTCGTGGAGAATAAGGTACGCGGGGTTTTCCTAAAATCTCATGGGCATAGAAATCATGTTTTAAGAATTGGGTTTTCGAATTCATGTACATACTCATGTTTCAGAAGCTTTAATGATATTGTTTTGGCCTTTTGGATTTCCCCCAAAGTGATTTGAAAGTTATATGTATATATATATTTGCGTTTGTCCTGAAATAGGAATTTAGAGCATGATTTTCATGAAACCTCTCTCTTAATGTAAATTTTTCCATGTTTTACGTAATATACAATGTTTTGAACACGAAAGAGAGGTTTGTGAATGTTGAATATGCATGTAATAAAAGAATTCATGGTTTTGCCAAAAATGCACATGACCACCATATGTTTGATGAAAGTTTTGCATGGATTTGACTTGAGTTTCGGAACATGACATCTTTAATGCAAATTACATGTTTTGGTGGTCTAAACTATGTTTTGAATGAAAGCTCTTGCTTAATATATTATGGCTCAGAAATAGGACTTGCAAGTCTTGGTATAACGATACCAACTCAGACAAATTCCATAACAGACACAGACTAGTTCAGAAATCAGATTTTTATCAGACTCTCATGATTTAGAAATTTCAGAATGATACATGTTCAGAAAAGGCTAAAATAGGGCATAAAGAGAGCTTAGGTGGTTCCCTGAAGAAGGCGGGAGTTTCAGACAACTCTTTGCCTAAAACCGTGGTTTGCCGACCCGGGTATATTATTATGCGCTGACTTAAATATCCTGTGGCGTATCAGACTCAGACACTCCAACCCTTGCGGCACACTTGGGTTGGGGGCTTCCCCGCCGAGTCAATGGAGGATTCAATACAGCTCGTGGAATATTCAGACTTGTAGGGGAATACCACCTAACTCAGAAGTAAAACACAGATCATGATTTGAAATGAACAGACAGGTTGCATGTTTTCAGAAAGTGCCCATGTGTTTTTCAAAAACAGTTTTATACATGATGTCTTGATGAAAAATTGCTTTCCCTTAATATATATATATATATATATGTATGTTCCATTATACTACTTTTGGATTGCTTCGCGTGCCAGTACTTTTGTGCTGACCCCCCCTCCTTCCAGGTTCTGAGGCACAGTCTAGGGGTCCAGCTACTCAGTAGACATTCTCGAGTTTTCAGACTTGATCTCACAGTGGTGAGCCTTTTATTATTTGGAAGGCCTAATTATGTCAGACACTATCTTATTTATTATGTTTTTGGTTTACTGGGGGCCTTGTCCCAGCTTCTTTTCAGACAAAGGTTTATGTTCTTAGTAGAGATTTCGCAGACTGATATCAGATAGTATTATTTAGAAATGTTGCAGAACTTGACCATGTTTTCCGTACTCAGTTTCAATTCCACATTTTATTATGATTATGAATGTTGTGCATGATAACCAGATAGAGAATGAGTGTTCCGGGCCTTCATGGTTCGGGATGCTCGTCACGGCTAGGGCCTAGGCTCGGGTCGTGACAATGTTTAGCTTAGTTCATGTATCATGTCTCAATTTAAGATCCCAGATATACAGTCATGATTCAAATCATAGGTACTTTGTGCATCGCCCTAGTTTTTCTTAGTATCTCAGCCAAGTCAACAATCTTCGAGGGACATAATTTCCCAAGGGGTAGATTCACTATAACCCCAAGCTTTCATGTAATAAACCTCCCAGTTCTCTTCACATAAAAAATCTAGTTTGGAGTAGTAGGTACTCATAAGTTTTCCCTCAAGTTCCAATCTCTGCCGTAAGCCCCGTATTCATGGGTCTCATTTCAGTGCATGATATTCATTTTATGTACCACGCTCCAGTCGCAGTCATGTTGTCATATTCCCATTAATGCGTACTCCAAAAATGATCTTGAGTTCATCAGTATTTTTCAGTTTAAGTAAAAGTTTTTCCACGAACCTACTCAGTTTCATTCTTAGATATCAGTTACAAATTTGGTTTTAGTTACCATTGCATGTTCAATTATATGTTCATGAGCCAGTTCAGTCATGTATCCATGTATCAGACATGCATGTTCAGTATATAGATTGAGTTTATCAGTAATCCCAATCATGTATTCAGGAATTATGTTCATCTACACTTATGCATCAGATATGCATGTTCAGTATGATAATTTAGAATACCAATAATATCAGTCATATAGTGATGTTCCAGATGTTAATGTCCAGTAAGTAAGTTAGTCTCTCAATATTCTCAGTCTGAGCAGTCTCATTCGAGGATGAACATTCCCAAGGGGGAGATAATGTAAGACCCTGCAATATCCTAAGCTTAATTCAGTCCTTTAGGCTTGTCAAGGGGTCCCAGACTTAGAATATTTTAGATAAGTAGTTAGACTTAGTGTCATTTTAGCCTAATAAGGTTGAAAATCTTATTTTGTGACCTTTATATCCATTAAATATTGATGTTTAGGACGATTCATGATCAGGAATATCCGTGGTGTTTTCGGATAAGTTTCAGATTTTTTGACTTCGTTTGAAGCTCCTTTGGAATCCTAAAATAGTATATCAATGTGATCTTGGTGCGCCGTGTCGACTATCATGTTTATTAATATTTTCCCCAACTACCAACGTCCAATTCTAGTGAATTAAAGTGATCATAGAACGATGCACTGACTATCGCGTCGATGCCATCTACGCACTGTATCGACTTGCGCATCGGTAACCAAGTTTTTAGTCATTAAAAGACCGCATCCTTGGGGGTATTTGGTTTTCCCCCCAACCTTCATCCCCCAAAAGCATGAAATTCAACCTTAATTCACAAAAGTATACTCACTTTCTCTCAAAATTTCTCAAGAACAAGCCTTAGGGTTTTCAATTCAAGATTGAAATCTCAAGAATTCTACCATCAATCTTCTTAAAATTCAAGCATCAAGGTATGTGAAGTGTTCATCCAATGGTCCCTTCCACCCTTGGAGTCCAAGAATCTATTTTAAACTCTAATGGTATAAATTTTATGAATTTCACGTTGTGTCTGATAATATCTATGTTTACAACTATTAATTGGGTTTCAATCCATGTTTTATGATTAGTTCAAGTAGGGTTAGTTGAGTTATATGTCCTATCATATGAAAATCACGCTAAAGCTTCCAAATTGTGAATTGGGTATATGGAATTATATACTTATATGTTTTAGTAGTATGTGCATATTTTATACCTTTCAAGTGATTGATGAATTAAGCATGTGAGTTGAATAGTGAAAATAATAACATATTAGCATATGTTCAAGTTTATGTCATGCAAGTGGTTGTTAAATTACCCCAATAAATGAAAAATGATTGAATACTTAGTTTACATGTTTCAAGTTTGTGCCATGTCTTTTAATTTATGCTATTGAGTCCTGGGGGTACTTGTACCTAATAATTTAGCTGATTTCCTAGAGCCATGGTCAGTTATAGAATAGTATCAGTTATGTCACCATCAGTAGTTTTCTCAGTCATTTACATAAACTCAGGAAATCTCCATAGTGATCATAATTCAGTCATAGTACTCAGTTCAGACCTTAGTAGTACTCAGTAGTACTCATTCAGTTAACAGAATTCAGTAGTTTCTATCAATACATGGAATCCAATGAACTCAGTTCCATTTAGTCATACAGTAATATCAGTAATAACTCAGTCCATCCTGGTATAGTTTAGAACTCAGTCCAGTGTCTATTCAGTTGGGAGTAGGATTCTGCACTGGCTAGTAGAGGGTGTGATCCTTAGAAGCAATCCTTGTGTTCCAGAACTACGTAGCCAGCATAGGTTGAGATATATTCCTACCAAATATTATTAGGGTTGATATATATCATTTGAGTTTTTCCTATCAGCGAAGGTTAATGGAAGAGCTTCTTGTCAGAGAGGGTTAACCCATAGTTTGTCTCTACCCGTGGCACGATATTGACACCCTTCCAGATGGGATTATAGGTTGGACACCAATATGTTTAGAGATGGTAATATCAATTATATGATTACCTCCCTCAGTCTTAGTTTCAGATTTAGTATCAGAATAGAATTCAATTCAGTTCTACAGATTCAGGACTATCAGATATAGTTGCTCAGCTCAGTATGGAACTCAGTAAAGTTCAACAGAGTTCAGGACTATCAAATATAATTATTCAGATATATGTAGACTCAGTAATCAATTAATCAGTATTTAGACTCAGTATTAAGTGTACCACGATCTCAGTTACAGTGTACATATTCATGCATGTACTCTTACTCAGTCATACTCATGTTATTCAGTTAGTATTGCTCATGCATATGAACCCGTGTATTTCATCCTACCTCACAGAGCATACCAGTATATTCAAAGTACTGACACATGCTTTTTGTTCTATGATATCTTATATTATAGGTTCTGACACACAAGCTCCAGAGCACCCTCACTAGACCAAACTTTCAGCATTCAGCATAGTGGTGAGTCTTTATATTTTAGGACATGATTACTACTTATAGTATTTTAGTTTATGTCTGTAGACGGAGTTAGTTTGGAACTTTTCCCATCAACTCCACAGTTCAGACAGTTAGAGGCTTCCCAGACTAGAGTGTTTTCAGATAGTTATTCAGATTTTTGTAATTTGTTTAGTTTTGGTATTTAATACCGCATTCTGTATTATTTTTGGATTGAACCTTATGGCATGTTTCCACCTAATTCCATATATGATTCAGTATTATTATTGAGTTATTGCAGCAGGTACCAACCAGTCATGGGTTAGCTTATAGTTCTTCGGGATTATGAGCACCGTGTAGCGTCTGGGGTATAGACTCGGAGCGTTACATATAGCATGCAAGTTAGACTTCAGAAATTGATGGCTTGTCTTCCCTTATTTTTTAATCTAGGAGGTCTTGGTTCAGGTTTCAATTTTGACTGACAATTATATTAATTTCATGTTCTCACGAAACTTCCTCCTTAGAGTTCTGGTCCTGCACTTTGTGAGAGTCTTCATTGAGGCCATGCTCACTAGTTGTATTCTCGATCAAAGTGTCTAGCTTCAGTCCTGTTGGCCATTCTTTTTTTTTCAATGACTGATGGATTCTTATATTTGGATACACTTCCAAATTTGAAGCTCATCCAGTTTTTCCATTTCTCATGTCAATTTCATTGGACAAATTTTCTAGAATTTCCTTACTTGCTTCCCTGTGTTTCCTCTTAAACAAGGTCTGAGATGATATATGGCCTTCTCCATCTCCCCCTTCCCATACAAGTATTCTCCTAAGCACCTTCTGCTGTATAAAAGTCTCCTCTAATAATCCATCCATATAAATTTTGACCAGGGGAATTTCTATTGGTTCCATCATTATTTGTTGCAGTGCTAGGCTTCAGAGGATTTTCAAGAAGTCCATTGCGCCATTAAAACCGGTCCAATCACTACTGGATATTTACACTTCCGCAAAAACCTTGAACCCTTCCCCAAATATTACACAAAAACATGAGCATAGACTGTTATTAAATTGTAATAGGATATCGACACCACCATTTTGGAACCCTTTGGCCTTATCAGTTTACACCTATCAAACTAAACTGTACAATGCAGGATCTTGTTTGAAGGATCAGTGTCTAATCAGTTAAAAATTGCATACACAAAATCATTGCACTTTATGTGTGTCTTTCGTGGTATCCTGATCAATAATACATAACTCCCACGCATGAAAGAGGATACATTACACGCACCTTATACTTCCTAAACAATCAAGACAGTGTTCTTTATTTATTTGCACGCATGTGATGACTATTAAAAAAGAGGTGTGAGGAGTTGTGACTTTTTTATCTTAACATATTTAAAATAGCTGATAAATCAAAATCTCCATCTATTGCAACTGATGAATCATCTGTTCGAAAAAATCAAAACATCTCCTCAATTATATGGTCCATCTATCGCAACAAATAATTCATATGTTGCAACAGATTGTAAATCTGTTGCGATAGACTAGACATTATTTATTTATCTGTACATATATGATGACCATTAAAAAAGAGGTGAAGAGTCATGACTTTTTACCTAACACATTCAAAACAGCTAACGAAAGAAATTCTCTATCTGTTGTAACTGATGAATCAGTTTTTAGAAGAAATCAAAAGATCTCCTCCAATATATGATAATCTATATGTTGCAACAGATAATCTATGTGTTGCAAAAGATGGTAAATCTGTTACGACAAACCAGACAGAGTTTATTCATCTGCTCCCATTTGAAGACTATTAAAAAGAGGTAGTGGTGGTGACTTTTCATCTAACACATTCAAAACAGTTGATGAATCAAATTCTCAATCTGTTGCAATTGATGAATTAGCTGTTAGAAGAAATCAAAACATCTCCAAAAGATAGTCCATTTGTCGCAACAGTTAATACATATATTGCAAAAAATTTCTCATCTATTGCACATACAGACAATCTGTTGCAACAGATGGTAAATCTGTTATGATAGATGGACGATTTGTTGCAACAACTCAATAATAACCGCCTTTATCAAGTCTCAAAACCGTTTTGAAAAGGTGATAAGGATTAATGTAAAAGAAAAAGTCGTGACATTTCATAGAAAACAAAATGCCACAATTTTGAATATTATTAATACAATGGATCTTAACAGACGTGCCTTTTGTCCTTAAACATCCAAATTCAATCTTTTATCAATAGGTCCCTCCTTAAAATTGAACCCACCTTTGGAATACTTGGATGCCTATCCAAAATAAAACACAACTCTTCGGTATATTCGACACAGTTTCGCATTTGTTCAAGAAAAAATCATAAGAAGCATCACATTACTTGTCAGCTATATAAAAAGTGACATGAAATATGTGATTCTCCGCATCCTACGCCACCGCCGCTAGGAAATCTCCATTATACCTGCTTCTCAATAAGGTACCGTCTACGGCTATGCCCTTTCTCAAATGTCAAAAATCTTGAATCCAAGCACCATAGGATACAAAAAAGTACGTGAACCTTCCATTTTAATCAACATGAAATGTCGTCTTACTTTCAGGATTTGTGGACTCAATCATGTAACAGTAGGCCTCCAAGACTGTATACCCATACTCGTGTGTCCCCCAAACCAATTCCTTGCCAATCCCTATGACCGTATATATCTTCCAATAACTAACCCAGACACTCAATTCCGTAAGGAGATGATTGGCCATAACCCTTGTTGAAGGGCCTTTGCCTTCTGGGAAACTACTTCTGAAATATTCACCGAGGACCTTTGCCGTGGCGTGAGGATTTTGGACCGAGATGTTCTCCGAACCACACGTGTGATGCTTTTCATGTTTATGAATGAAAAATCTGTCATAACTTACATACTTCACCGCTTCAACCATCACTTGCGGTTTGGATAAGCACATTTGAATCAAAAGACACTTCTCGAATTAATCACCTTCTTTAATATGAAATCATTTTTCAAGAAAGAAATAAACAAAGTGGTAGATATTTTATTCTTGACCTTCAATGACATTCCAAAAAGGATTGGTCCCGTTATCTTGAAGATTTCCAGACTGTGTCGATTGTGAAGAACTACCCATCGAATTGGTCGCAACAACGGGCGTAGGTGTTTGATCATCATCTGGAATATTCATGTCTAGATCATCCAACCTATAATGAAAAATGTCTTGTTGTTGTTCTTCTTCTACATTCTGGTTCTCATTCTCTCTCATTTTTTTCAACCGTATGCACCCTTAACACCGACCTTGATTAATCACTAAGATAAGCACGCAACCCAACCTGATCGGTTATCTTGAAAGACAGCACCCTCTGATTTTCAAAGGAGCTGTGCATGTAGCTGATGAAAAGTTCTTCCAATTGACATTTCAGTCCATAATAACTAATGATTAAGTTCACAAAATCATTATAAGAAACATCACTTTAGACTGTCATAGCTATCTTCTCTAGAATTTCACCCTCACTCCAATGCCATACATATCAATTGCTCTTCTCAATCCATAGACCATGAAAATCCACCCCTATTGTTATTGATTTCTCCATTAGTGGTACCTAAATAAAGTTATTTGTTAAGAAATTTAATAGTGATTTCATAGTGTCATAAATGAATCCCAACAGATATGTAATCAGTCGTAACAGATTACTTACCTTTTGGGATTCATGTTACACTTCTGAAGTTGATTTCAACAAAAGAGTCATCTATTGTAACAGGTGAATCATATGTTGCAACAGACTATATATCTGTTGGGATTGATATTATAGTACTGAGGCACCTTTGAAGCGATTCCAATAGATGAGTGACATGTTGCAAAAAATAATTAACCTGTTGCGACAGATGACTTAGCTGCTGCAACAGACGATGATCTATTCGAATTGAGGTCAGGTTCTATCGCAACAGGTTACTAATATATTGCAATAAATATTTACCGTCTGTTGAAAAGCTCAGGTTCTGTTGCAACAGATTAATAATCTATTGCAACCGATATTTACCCTATTGTAACAGACAACACGTCTGTTGAAATCTAGTCCAGGTACTGTTGCAATAGATATTTATCTCATTGCACCAGATAAATAATCTATTTAAATAGAAAAATCATCTATTGCAACAGATGACCCATCTGTTCGATTCATGTTACGGCCACATGAATCCAACATATCTTTCTTTCATTGAAATAGATGTCTCATCTGTCACAACAGATGATTTATCTGTTTAAACAGATGGCTCTTATGTGAGATTCATTATCGGGTTCTATCTATTGTTGGAAAAATAGAACAATAGCAGTTACCCAGATGAAAAATTCAACTAAAAATCATAATTTGACTTACCAAAGTCTCGATGAAGTAATGCCAAAGTGAAAAGTGATGTACGAAACAAAATTTGACCTTAGAAATTGGTCAAATAGCTACAGTTGCGGTAACAACAACAACAACAATGCCAATGGTCAACAAGAAGAAGATGAAAATGATAATGAAGTAGAAGATGATGAATAAAGCAACATCAATAATGAACAATAAAAATCGCTAAGAGAGAGAAAAAAACAATGGATGAGAAGAGAGAGAAAGACACTTTTTTCCGTTGTTTCCCATTATATTAGGTAAATATTTGGATTAAAGTATAAATTTAAAAACTTCTGGGCTATTTTCAAACTTACCCAACTTTCTTAATCCATAATAAAGTAATTGTCACATCCACTCAATAATTAAGACTTGTGTCACCCACACCTCATTTTAAAACTCTTTTGTCACCTACAACCCAAACCTCCAAGAAGGTTGCCTCAAGAATTGTAGCAGGGAATCGCAAATTATGAACTGCAAAAATTTGCAGCAACGCATTGAATTGACGAATGCGAGATCATAAGAAACCTTTTTAGGTCTTTAGAAGAGACATTAAATTTGATCTTTGTTTGGACTTGATTAAAGAGGAAAACTTTTGTTGTATTCTTTTTCTCAAATTAAGCGTCTTAATTTAATTTTTGATAAAGCGTGAATTTAAGAAATATAAAGAGATTTTTGAATATTATGATCTTAAATTAAAGATGTGTGTAGTCTTTTAAATCTTTATATATTAAACAGATCATTTAAATTAAGAAATATCTAATAATCCGCTGTCGTAGGACAAGTTTTACTATAAGTACTTTAAAACATCTTCTTAATAGGAGTGTATATATAAATTTGTATAGAACCTCTAAAACTCATTCAATTGTTCTACCTTTTATAAAATATGAAAACTATATGAATTCCACATGAATAAAAACACTTAGAATTATCTCTTACTATAAGATAAAGAGTTAAATACTTGCAAGTCACATATATTTTGATCATGAAGTGAAAGGCTTCTTGCTACAATATCTTACAACGAAAGTACAATACACTGTCTATTTGATTGTTTTAATCAGCACAACACTTACTATATGTACTTATATGGTTCATAAGATAAGTATTTCTCTTTTTTGTTTTTTGCTTTTATTTGATGTTTATTTATTTTATTTGTTAATTGCTATTTTTAAATAATTTTATCCTATTACATACAATTTTATTTATTAATACAAGACACACATGAAAAGCACTACACTTGAATAGTTAGGTATAATAGCCCCTAGAGCTTTATTACATTGGACTGCCCTTTACTATATTGGGTATAAGCTTTTTATCCTCCTCCAACTATCTTTGAAGGGCGTTGGTGGACTTTTCAAAACCACCAAACTATTTCAATGTCAAAGACTAAGGGGTCATGAAGCCTAGACACTTTTCTCTAAACTAGTGATCAAGTTGCATGTAGTTTTGTGACTTTGTTCGTGTTTGATCCACTCATAATTTATATTATGATAAACCAGAACTTAATGCAAACATGCAACGACTGTTCTTCCCCATTGAGGAAGAAAGACAGTTAAACAAATTTGTATTTATTTTTTCTTAAAATACCTATCTAATTATTAAGTATATATATTTGGACGAACAATATTTATGTGTGCATGTACATCTCAGTTTCCTACAAGCATAATCTTACTTTAAACACAAATTAATAGTAAGATGATGTTACACAAAGATCATAAAAGAGTTTAAAGACTTTTTGATTAAAAAATGTTTCATTTATGTCATTACGATCACGTATGCAATTCACTTTCAGTGTTGAAATAAAAGAATGAACTAATGAAGAGTTACAAAACGCCATCTCTATGGATTGGAAGACATATTAATAGAAACAAATTAAATTACTGGATGATCTTGTCCTGCTTCACCTTCTAAGGACTAATGTAGTCAATTTTATGATAAGAGAATGCACAATTTTGAGCACCAATATCATCTGCAACACAAGGAGGCTCGACTTTTCCATCCTCTTACCATAGTTTTCTTTGTTGCACTAGTTCATTGATGAAATTGTCAAGCATTTCTGGGGTGATGCCTGGCATCACTGTAACATGTGCCATATATTTGACACATGAAAGTTGCCAATGACGGATATACTGATGGTCACGAGGCCTTTCAAGTACAACTATGATGCTAAGCTCATTTAGCATGACACTTATATCCTTGCTTATTGAAGACGATCTTTCAAATATTTGGAATTTTTTAGGCATCTTTTGACATCTTTTTGCAGGCCAATTTGACCTTTTGCACTCAAACTATACCATAAGAAAATTGGAGTGCAAACCATTACAACTACCAGAAATAGTGGCATCTACAGAAGCAATGTACTCCTCATTTCTTGAGACACTATTGATGTAGCTTTTTCTTGTCATTTGGACTCTACAAGCCATTGGGCATCCTAAGAACTTGTGACCATAAATTGTACTTCCAATTGGCATTTTGAAACTAATCATCTGTTCAAATTGTATAAAGAATAATTAGAATGTCGCTACGTGGATTTTAAGAGTTATATAAGACCACATAATGCTGCATCACAGTGGATGTAAAACATATCTTGTGAAATAGCCATAATACACTCAAGAATAATATCATTGTCATCAATAGCTCCTTTGAAGGTAGTACCTACAACGAAAAGAATCATTATAAGAGAAAAGTTGAAGAGGAATAAGTACATAAAAAAAAATTATAGAGGTTTGAGTAACTATATATATACCAATCATGACATTTATAATGGCTGGTTTATCCTTATTTTGAAACAATTTTTCTCTTAAATCAGAATAAGTCATCTCTCTATTTGCTGATGTGTTGATCGTTTCAAAATCCATTCTGTACATTCATGCAGCTTTGGTGATCGAGTAGTGAGAGTCTTTTGACGCATATAATATCCCATCAGGAAGCATCTCTCTCCTGCATAAATAATGGTAACAAAAATTTAATACACTTAAACGGGGGTTTGGGCTGTAGGTAACAAAAGAGTTTTAAAATAAGGTGTAGGTGACACAAGTTTAATTATTAGGTGGAGGTGACAATTACTTTATTATGAATTAAGAAAGTTGGGAAAGTTTGAAAATAACCCACAAGTTTTTAAATTTACACTTTGATCCAAATGTTAGCCTATATAATGAAAAATGGAGGGAAAAAAGGCATATTTCTCTCTCTTCTCACCCATTGTTGTTGATAACGCTCAACTTACACCTCAAATAAGTGCAAGGCGGTCGTCGTCAATATATTTACCCAACTTCGGAGTTGGGGTCGAATCCATAGGGAACAATGTGAGTGGCGATTAAACTAGTTCAAAACTATAGCTACAAGTTAAATTCAAATAAATAATAAGAAAAGACAAAATAGGGGTTTTTATCAATCAAACAAATTTTAACGTTTCAACTTATTTTAGAACTCAAAACTTAGATTTCAATATTTCGAATCAATGATATAGAGAAACTAGGGTTGTGATCACTATGACTATTAATCTTCATTGACTAATAACTGTTCATGATTCTCGTGATAGGTGGGAACAACAGATTATCCCTGCCGATGATACTATCTGACTTATCTCTCGACCTCACCAGACAATTTATTATCTAATTCTCTCTAACATAGATAACATATCTATTTCCAACTGGTTGTTATCTCAGGTAGATTGATCCAGTTACGGCATCAATCATTAAATAGAAGGTTGATAGCTTCCGAGTCCCTGTTGATAATTACGACCTCTAGTCTATTTCTCTGTTAGAAGAAAATAAAACCTAAGGCATAACCTAATGTTTGCAACCAATAGATTCAAGTTAAAAAAAACAGAATTTCAAGACGTTCCCACAATCACTCAAACCCTAATCCAACTATTAAATCAATGAAATAATAATCATAGATCCAACAACCCTAGTTGTGGGTTTTAGTTTCTCAGAAGATAGAAAGAGATAACAAAGATTAAATTCATAACTTAAAGCAAGTGAACTTACAAAAGATGAAATTCAAAGTTGTTTGTCCTTCAAGTACCATAAGAATTTCCTACAACTAAATCAAAGGATGGAAAATTGAACTCTAAGTTAAGAGAGTCAAAAACAAGTGAACTCCTTTTTTACTAAGTTACAAGATGTCAAAAGTTTCTTCCGAAGTTGTGAATGAAACCCTAAAAGATGCTATTTATACTAAAGCCTAATTAAGGTAATAAAATAATAAAATCACAGCTGGGCTTGAATTTAGGTGACGGCATATTGGTGTTGATCGTCAGGCTTCTGACGGTGTCTCAGATATATCGTCACAAGTCGCGTCGTCTTAACCTATTCTGTCTCACTCTGATGATGTCCTTCGACGTCTTACCAGAGGAGTGACGGTGTGTAGAAAATGTTTTCAGACTTTCATCTTATTTTACCATGTTCTGTCCCACTTGACAGCATCTTCTGACGGCTTACCACACTTGTGATGACATATTGAGAATGTCGTCACCTTTATCCAGTAACTCTTCTTCACTGTTCTTCCTAAAGCCTTTGTTCAGTATCTTACCACATCTCTGTCGTCTTGCAAGAAATGTCGTCAGACTCATATCAGCTCACTTGTACCAGATTTTACTTATTTTGTTCATCTTTCCTATGTTTTCCTCCCATCCTTGCTACAACTACAATATCACAAGAAAACGATCAAAAACAACCAAAAGTTGGTTAAGACTTCGCAATTATATAGAGTTAAAAGCCTCAAATGTGTTAGAATCTACTCACACATCAACACCCTCAACTTAAAATAATTTCTTGTCCTCAAGCAACTACATAACACCATACTACGATGCTTAACCAAGAGATACATAAGATACCTATCACAGTTGATTATCAAGTTTAGCTCAAAACTCATGCCACTCTCCACTTTCAATCCAATTGTGCATATCCATGAAGATTAACAATGTGACCCAAAAGAATCAAGATATGGCATCAATTCAACAACAACAACCATACATATACCAATATTACTCTATCCAAACAACTTAACAGCTAGCAATAGAACTGATGTACCCTTACAACAAAGAAGTCCCTCCTCACTCATATATGAACTCAAGCATGTCAATGCGGGGATGGTCAAGAGACACTCACTCTCAGAAAGAAATTCCAATCAATGCATGTCAAATACCATATGCTTGCCCTTATTATCATTACCAAGGTGTCCAGAAAGGTAAGTTAGGATAACTATAGGTCTTTTCTTCGGTTTGTAATATAGGCTAAGGGATGGTATGACATTCAATGGCATTTAGAGTGACTAATCCTCCTTGGAACTACCTTAACTTTTGGGGTTCACTTATTAACCTTTTTTTTCTTTTTCTTCTTTTCTTGATCACACATTATTCAGGATGGATGTGGCTTTTCTTTTACATTCTTTTTCTTTTCTTATTCTTCATCCACACTACCCATCTTTTTATTTCTTTTCACTTATTCAACCTTTTTTCATACTCAGTTTACATGACGCACCCATATGATAGCCACCCTCAACTTAGGTTGTCTACCTAAGTCTAGGTGCACAGTGTCCAAGGAGGACCAGGGCCAAAACAAGTTCATTATGATCTAAACGGGAAGGTGATAGGTGTCATAGAAAGAAATGGTCAATTCAGGATCAAAATAGGGATCAAGAGATATCATGCATACAGAGAAGGTCATTTAGGCAAAAAGTGACTTAAAAATCAAAATGGCCTATGATCCTTTCCTAACCCCTATCTTTCAACCAAGGTAAGACTAACCGAGCAAGTTCTGGATTTAACACACAAAGGGAACTAAGTAGTATCTCACACACACATGGAACAAAGGTGCATCACAAGCTACTACCTATCCGGTTCATGCAATTGTTTAGCAGTGGATATCATGTCACTAGTACTAATGCCATAACAAGATGCACAATGGTCACACATAAATGTATATCACACAGTTATAAAATAGACCAATGGAGAGGTGTTTATCAGTTAAAAAAATCAATAAAAATATGTCAACTGCTCTAGATACTTATTTTTCTCCAGTTCACCACAACACATCACAATATGCCTAAACATGTCGACTCTACTAGGAACAATACTTCAGGGAAAAGAAGAACGAAAACAAAAACCCCAGGAGGACATCAACACCCACAAGTAGCTCCACCCTCAACTTAATATCATGCATTGTTCCCAACACATCAAATCAAAACAAGAGAGTTAGAAACATACCTGTGGCACCATGGGTGCAAAGATCTGATGTCAATCACATAATACGAATACACACAACAAATTACTTTGGGTTGTCTCCAAAAAAGCGCCTAGTTTAACGTCGCGGCACGACCCAACTCAGTTTTTTCCTGCATCTTGAGGATATGAATTTCACCCCTAACTTAGAATCCATTTTTTTGCCTCGCTCATAGGGAGGTGGTACAAAGATTAAGAAGACGAGTAATGAATGATGCATGGTAAAAAACTCAACCCTAAAGTGAGGTGTGTTTTTATATTGTTTATCAAGTGTAAAATAAAGAATATAGGATTCTTGTTCCTCATCATCACAGTCTTCCACTAGTTTAGATGATTCCACAGACAAGATATTATCTAAACATAATGTGGAAAAATTCTTCGAGTGTGGCCAAACAAATCCTACTTCGTAATTTACACCATCCTCTACACACTCACTTTTATTTATCTTCTCAATATTTTTACTTTGAATTGGGCTAGAGTCTTCATAAAAGATTGACTTGGCTTCTTCTTTTGCCTTTAGCACCATTCCCTCAATCTTGGCATCATCCCTCATGGTTGGCTCGGTTGGTTGGGAAATCTTCAAGGGTTGATCAACATTAAGCTCATCATAAGTATAGGAATCTTTATCTTCTTCATCACACTCTTGCATTAATTTAAATGATTCCTCAGATAAGATATCATCTAAACATAATGTAGAAAAGTATTTTGGATGATTGACCTCGATATCCATCTCTTCTATCCTTTCTCTTCCCTCATTAAATGCCCTAATGTATTGACGTATGTCACATATGGTATCATTCATTGTGTCTATACGATCCAACATTAGTTAAAGCATAGCTTCAATGTCACCCTTTCCAGTGCTTCGTTCTTCCTTTTCTTGACCATAAGACCTGTTATACTCATAAGAAGAACTAGAACCTGGGTTAGCACAATAGGGGGAAGGGGAATTTGGGCAATCACTCCAATGTCCATCTTGACTACCACATAAAGAACAATTATACTCCCGGTAAGATGGAGATGGTGCACACATCTCTCTCCGGGGAGAATATCTATAATCTTGCCAAAAGTGGGGTCCATCATAATATGGACATGGATCATCCAGATAAGATTTCCAACCATCAAACTTACATTCATTCCATGATTCCATAGTAAGAAATAAACAAAAATAAAGAAAATCTACCTAACACAAGAACAAAGGAAATCACAACAAATATTTACAAGTTTGAATTCAAGCAAGTAAGCTAAAATTTCAAACTAACTCAATACGCCAAATTGTTCCCCCGTAATAGCGCCATTTTTATAATGCTCAACTTACACCTCAAATAAGTGCAAGGAGGTCTTCATCAATATATTTACCCAACTTCGGAGTCGGGGTCCAATCCACAGGGAACAATGTGAGTGGCGATTAAACTAGTTCGAAACTATAGCTACAAGTTAAATTCAAATAAATAATAAGAAAAGACAAAATAGGGGTTTTTATCAATCAAACAAATTTTAACGTTTCAACTTATGTTAGAACTCAAAACTTAGATTTCAATATTTTGAATCAATGATATAGAGAAACTAGGGTTGTGATCACTATGACTATTAATCTCCATTGAATAATAACGGTTCATGATTCTCATGATAGGTGGGAACAATAGATTATTCCTGCTTATGATACTATCTAACTTATCTCTCGACCTCACCAGACAATTTCTTATCTAATTCTCTCGAACTTAGATAACATATCTATTTCCAACCAGATGTTATCTCAGGTAGATTGATCTAGTTACGGCATCAATCATTAAACAGAAGGTTGGTCGCTTCTGAGTCCCTGTTGATAATTCACAACCACTAGTCTATTTCTCCGTTAGAAGCAAATAAAACCTAAGGCATAACCTAATGTTTGCAACCAATAGATTCAAGTTAAAAAAATTAGAATTTCAAGACGTTCCCATAATCACTCAAACCCTAATCCAACTATTAAATCAATAAAATAATAATCATAGATCCCACAACCCTAGTTGTGGGTTTTAGTTGCTCATAAGATAGAAAGAGATAACAAAGATTAAATTCATAACTTAAAAAAAGTGAACTTACAAAAGATGAAATTCAAAGTTGTTTCTCCTTCAAGTACAATAAGAATTTCCCACAACTAAATCAAAGGATGGAAAATTGAATTCTAAGTTAAGAGAGTAAAAAACAAGTGAACTCCCTTTTTACTAAGTTACAAGATGTAAAAAGCTTCTTCCGAAGTTGTGAATGAAACCCTAAAATATACTATTTAAACTAAAGCCTAATTAAGGTAATTAAATAACAAAATCACAGTTGGTCTCGAATTTAGGTGACGGCATATTGGTGTTGATCGTCAAGCTTCTGACGGCGTCTCAGATATGTCGTCAGAAATCATTCCTTCTTAACCTGTTCTGCCTCACTCTGATGATGTCCTCCGATGGATTACCAGAGGAGTGACGGCGTGTAGCAAATGTCGTCAGACCTTCAGCTTATTTTACTATGTTTTGTCCCACTTGATGGCATCTTCTGATGTCTTACCACTCTTGTGACGACATATTGAGAATATCGTCACCTTCATCCAGTAACTCTTCTTCACTGTTCTTCCTGATGCTCTTATCTGGTAGCTTACCACATCTCTGACGGCTTTCAAGAAATGTCGTCAGACTCATATCAGCTCACTTCTACTAGATTTTACTTATTTTGTTCATCTTTTCTATGTTTTCCTCCATCCTTGCTACAACTATAATATCACAAGAAAACGATCAAAAACAACCAAAAGTTGCTTAAGACTTCACAATTATTTAGATTTAAAATCCTTAAATATGTTAGCATCTGCTCACACATCAGTTGTTTTCTCTCTCTTAGCGATTTTTGTTGTTCATTATTATTGTTGCTTCATTCATCATGTTCTGTTTCATTATCATCATCTTCTACTTCACTATCATCTTTATATCCTTCTTTTTGACCATTTGTTGTTGTTGTTGTTACCACTACTATTTCTATTTGACCAATTTCTTAGGTCAAATTTTGTTTCGAACATCACTTTCCACTTTGGCATTACTTCATAGGAGACCTTAGTAAGTCAAATTATGATTTTTAGTTGAACTTTTCATCTGGGTAACTGCTATTGTGTTGTTGTTTTCCAACAATGGATAGAACCCAATCATGAATCCAACATAATATTCATCTGTTTAATCAGATAAATCATCTGTTGCGACAGATGAGACATCTGTTTCAATGAAAGACTAATATATTAGATTCATGTTTAACAGATAGGTCATCTATTACAACATTTGACACATCTGTTGCAAAAGATTACTTATCGTGCAACATGATAAATATCTGTTTTAATAGATTAGTAACCCGTTGCAATAGAACCTAAATACGATTCCAACAGAAGTGTTTTCTGTTGCAACAAGGTAAATATCTATTACAACAGATTACTAACCTGTTTCTTGCAACAGGTACGTCATCTGTCGCAACAGGTTAATTATCTATTGCAACATGTCACTTATCTATTGGAATCAGCTTTAAAGGAGATTTAGTACTGTAACATCAATCCCAACAGGCGTTTTATCTGTTGCAATAGATATTCAGGAGCGTAACATGAATCCCAATAGGTAAGTAATCTATTGCGACTGATCACTTACCTGTTGCAACAGATAACACATCTATTGGGATTCATGGAACTATCAAATCACTATCAATTTATTTTAACAAATGACTTTATTTAGGTACCACTAATAGAGGGATCAATAATAATAGGGGTGGATTGTTATGGTCAATGGGTCGAGAAGAACAATCGATACATATGGCGTTGGAAGGAGGGTGAAATGCTAGAGACGATAGCTATGATAGTCCAAAGTGATGTTTCATATGATGATTTTGTGAACTTAGTCATCAGCTTTTATGGACTGAATTGTCAATTGGAAGAACTCGCCATCATCTACATGCATAGCTCCTTTGAAAATCAGAGGGTACTGCCTTTCAAGATAACCGATCAGGTTCGGTTGCGTGCTTATCTAAGTGATTCAACCAGGCCGGTGTTAAGGGTGTACATGGTTGAAAATATGAGAGAGAATAAGAACCAAAACGTAGAAGAAGAAGAAAAAGAAGACTTCTTTGATGATAGGCTGGATGATCTAGACATGAATAATACAGATGATGATCAAAAACCTACGTCCGTTGATGCGACCAATATGATATGTAGTTTTTCTCAATCGATATAGTCTTGAAATCTTAAAGACGATGGGATCGGCTTTTTTATTGGAATTTCATTCAAGGACAAGAATGAACTATCTAATACTTTGTTTATTTTTTGCTTCAAAAAAGATTTCACAATAAAGAAGGTGATTAATTGGAGCAGTGTCTTTTGCTTCAAATGTGCTAATTCGAACCGCAAATGGTGGTTGAGAGCGTTGAAGTACACAAGTTCTGATAGATTCGTCATTCATAAACATGAAAAGCATCACACATGTGGTTTGAGCACATCTCAGGCCAAAATCCTCACGCTACGACAAAGGTCCTCGGTGAATATTTCAACAAGAGTTATGGCCAATTAACTCCTTACAGATTTGGGTATCCTGGTCAGTTATTGGAAGGTATATACGGCCATGGGGATTGCTAAGGACCTGGTTAAGGGGACACTCAAGAATGAGTATGAAGTCCTGGATGCTTACCGTTACATGATTGAGTCCACAAATTCCGGAAGTAAGAAGACATTGCATCTGGATAAAAATGGAAGATTCAAGTACTTTTTTGTATCCTACGGTGCTTGGATTCAAGGTTTTCGATATTTGAGAAAAGTCATATCCGTCGACGGTACCTTCTTGAGGATAAGGTATATCGGAGTTCTGCTAGCAGTGGTTGCACAAGATGCGGAGAATCACATCTTTCCTATCGCTTTTTGTGTAGCAGACAAGGAATGTGATGCCTCTTATGGATTTTTTTTTAACAACCGTGATGCTACATCGAAGATACCAAAGAGTTGTGTTTAGTATCGGATAGGCATCCAAGTATTCCAAAGATGGGTGCACTTTACTTCACCTTAGCTTACTTTGGTTATTGTATCAGGAATCTTGGAGAGAAAATTTGAAACAACTATCACAATGAAAGGGTCGTCACCCTTTTTTATAGAGCAGCTAAAGCATATAGTAGAGAGGATTTTTTAGACTATTTCAATCACATAGCGGATGTGAATCCCAAGGTAGAAGAATTTCTCGCATGTGTCAGTTTCAAGAGATGGAGCCGGGCATTCTTTCCAGTATATAGGTAATTCTTATGAATTTAATGTCTTGTTTGATTTACAAGTTTAGTATGATGTCGTACTAAGTGATTCTTTTATATATGTACAATATTATGACATCAAACATAGATGAATCAGTGAATTCATTGTTTGGTGATGAAAGAGAATTTTCCTTCAAGGCTATGTTTGAAAAAATAAGAGAGAAGTATAGTGATTTTTTTAACGAAAGGCGTGTGCAGTTCAAGTGCCCAGAAAAAAAACCCAATTTGTTCTCGAAATCAAAAAAATAAATATCAACGGACATCAGTTTGGGGAATAGGTTATTCTCTCATAAAATAGTAGATTACAAATTCCATATCACCGATCATGGCGATGCTGCCACGATCGATCTTCAAACAAGATCTTGTACGTGTAGAGTTTTTGACTTAGACAAAATACCTTGTCCATATGCTATGGAAGCGTTTCGAACTCAATACGGTCATAAATATGGACCTGAAGTTTATGAGCACTCCTCTCAATATTATTCAGTGGAAAAATATAAAATGGAAGATAGTGGGCATATTACTCTGGTGCCTCTCGAAGAATCTTGGGTTGTTCCAGCAGAGCTTATGGGGAGATTAATACCTCCTCCATATATTGACCCGAGTACTATCAAATCGGGAAAAAAGCCATATAAGAGGAGGCGTGGAGTTGGAGAATCATTTTCATCAAGAAGAAACAAGTGCTCCATATGTAATTGTGCTAGACACAAAAGAACTACATGCCCGAATTGTAATCAACCATGGTCGTTGTAATTGCAGAAACTTGGGTTGTTGTTTTTTTGTTTGTTATGGACTTTTATATATTTAACCCATTGTTGTGAACCTAATGTTATCATTTATTATATATAAAATATCTTTTTTTAATAACTTGTGCATCAATAAAAAGAGGCAAAACATGAACAAAATAATACAGCAAAACACAATTATTCTCAACAGTTGCACAAACAACTGGAATGTTTTCCTCCAACAGATGACAAATCTATTGAAATAAATGGATAATCTGTTGATAGAAACCCAACAGATGACCAATCTGTTCCAACACATGGTCCATCTATTGAAAGAATTCAAAAGCCAAAATTGCTAGTGCCACTAGATTCAACATAGCTCTTTGCCTTCAACCGTCAATATGTTAACATATATGTATGTTTAGATTAGAAGAAATAGACATAATGAAAATTGAATAAGAATTAAAATGCCAGAGTCTGACTAAAACAAATTTTTCATTAAACGAAAAATAAAATACATTAGGTATAGATCCGATATAGAAAAATTAAAATACATACGCTAAAAGAAAAAACACATTCTAATTATTATTATCATCATCATCATCATTAATGACAGCCGGCCAATCAACTCGCAGTAGTAGGGCCCTCATAAGTCTCTGCATCTCTCTGAACATCGTCGCTCTCCGGTGACCAACTCCATCTGCAGGTCATTAACCTGCCTCTAAAGTTTCCGCACAATGTTACGTAGAATAGCAATGTCCAAAAAAGGATCAGCCTTATCTAGAACACACGTGAATTGACAAATATGAAGAAAAAGTACAAAATGTAATACAACATATACGACCAACTGGTAAATTTATACCAAAAAAAAACTTACCTCAACGAGAAAGGAATATGCTCTTTGAAGAGAAGTGGTTGAAGATGTCACACGAAAAGAAAAAATGCAAGAAATAAATAAAGTTAAGTTGAATGAAGATTAAGGAGGGACCTATTTATAGAGGATTGAATATGGACGTGTCAGGCCAAAAGGCAGGACTGTTTAGCTCCATTGTATTAATTACATTCAAACTGGTGGCATTTTGTTTTCTGTGAAAAGTCACAACTTTTTCTTTTACATTAATTACTTCTCACCTTTTCAAAATGGTTTGAGACTCAATAAAAGCAATTATTATTGAGCTATTGCTACAGATCATCCATCTGTCACAGTAGATTTAGCATCTGTTGCAACAGATAGATTGAATGTGCAACAAATGGTCTATCAAAATAGATTTACCATCTGTTGCAATAGATGGTTTATATATGCAGCAGATAAGACATCTGATGCAATATATGTATTATCTGTTACGACAGATGGAAAGTATGTTGGAGGAGATGTTTTGATATCTTCTAATAGCTGATTCATCATTTTCAACAGATGGAGTATTCGGTTCATTAGCTGTTTTGAATGTGTTAGATAAAAAGTCACGACTCTTTACCTCTTTTTAATAGTCCCTTCGTTTCGTATTAGTTGGGCCCTATGGGCTTGGCACACCAATTAATAAAAATATAAATTAGGTGATTAATTTACAAAATTTGCCTTATTAATTATGCTTTGATAGTATAAATATGAATAATATACTTTATATAGTCATTTAATAATAGGGGTAATGTATGAAGAATATAATAGAATTCTCTTGATTTTATAAATAGGACAACTAAATTGAAACAAATATTTTTAGCAAGAAGTAATCACATGCGTGTAGATGAATAAAAACACAGTCTGGTCTGTCGCAATAGATTTGTCATCTGTTGCAACATATGGATTATCTGTTGCGACAGATGGACCATATATCGGAGGAGATATTTTAATTTCTTCCAATAGCAGATTCATCAGTTGCAACAGATGGAGATTTCGATTCATCATTTGTTATTAATATGTTAAGATATGAAGTCACGACTCTTCATGCCTCTTTTTTAATAGTCATCACATGCGTGCAGATGAATAAACAACATTGTCTGACATGTCCGGATGGGGTAGGAAGAATAAGGTGCGTTCAATGGATCCCATTTTCATGTGTGCGAGTTATGTATATTATTGATCAGTCTACCATAACAGACACACATAAAGTGCAATGATTTTGTGAATGCAATTTTTTACCGATTAGATAATGATCCTTCAAACAAGATCCTGCATTATATAGTTTAGTTTTATAGGTCCGAACTGATAAGGCCGAGGGTTCCATGACGGAGGTGTCGATACCCCATTACAATTTAATGATGGTTTATGCTCACACTTTTGTGTCAAGTTTGGGGAAGGGTTCAAGTTTTTGGCGGCAGTGTAAATATCCAATAGTGATTGGACCAGTTTTAATGGTGCAATGGACTTCTTGAAAGGCCTCCAAATCCTCGCAATGCAACAAACAATAATGGAACCAATATAAATTCCCCTATTCCAAATTTATATGGATGGATTACTGGAGAAGACTCTTGGACCAATTCTTCTTTCCCTCTAGAATATTGCAATTAAAATAAAAGGCATGCAACTTTAGACAATTGCATATAGAGGAACTATATAAGACTTGGTTAAGGTTAAAAAAGAAGCTTCTAGAGTGTTCCAAACAACTTGATGATTGGTTGAAACTTTCTGTAGATCTTCTACAGAGCATTGAATATTAATGCTAAGGTTGTAGCAGAAACTGTCACAAGTAGGTCATTCATGATTCTATATTGGGAGCACACTTTTGAGATCCTGGATTGGATCACCAAAACCAATAGAGGTTTACATACTTAGGATTTAGATAAATCTATGGGTACTTATACAATTGAATCATTCTAAAAATAGAAAGCATTATATGAGACAGTGGCTCAAGAGGTAGCATAGCTGAGGACCGAGATTGTATTACTTACTAGTCAATTTGCAGCAGTTAGAGCAGAAAAGGTGAATACGGTGGCTGCAGAAGGTAAGTCACCTCGGTATAAATATTTGGATACTTAAAAGGAGGAAAACTATCTTGATAAAGAGGTTACATATTTTTTATCCAAGGGCCAAGGGTCTAGCCCAAACAATTGGAACTCTGGCAAGCGAATAAATGTCAGAACTACCATAGAGATAACAATTACATTAAGTTTGGGTATAGATATAGGAGTAGGGATTGTAATGGTTATTAGAGGATAAATAAATTCTACAAGGATAGGATAGGAGTGGCCTTTACATTCCACTTGGGAACTGTTATGCTTGTTCAAAAAATTTAAGAATGGAAAGCAGGCTTCCAAGGTTACAAAAGTGGTAGAGAAAATGAAAGACTTCTTCAAGGAGATTAAGGCAAATATTTTGGGTATAAATTAGAAAGTTGAATCACATGCTACCACTATTAAACAACTTGAGCTATTGTTTATTTATATTTTCTACGGCATTGAATCATCATCAATAAGGTACGGTCCAAGCAACACTATCCATAATACAAAAAATGATGGTTATTTCTTAGTTATTAATCCTTGGCGTGGCAAGATTGACACTAATCCTCCTACGCCCCTGATTTTTTATGATGTGGTAGAACTAATGATTGCAGATAATGAGAAAGTTTTCGACTCTGAAGAAGTAGTGGTAAATGAGAATGCACCTAAAAATCTTCAAGTTGTTTATCATGATGATAAGGAAAGAAATAGGAATGAAAAGTAGGTCCCATAAGTATTAAATCCCATTCCACAACCTCCTCTCCTTTTTCATAATGATTAAAAATAAAAGTCAATGAAGGAACATACAAAATTTTATTTCTATGCTGAAGGTGTTGATGGTGAATATCACTCTAGTTGAGGCACTTGAAAAAATGATAGGTTACGTGGAGTTAATAAAGTATTTGGTGACTAAGAGATAGATACTAATTTTTGAGCCTATTGACAATATATGCCACTGTAGGTAAATAGTCTCCAGATATTTTTTTTAGAAGCACTACCCAAGAGTATTCATGATTTCTTGCACTATTGGGTGTTTCAACTTTACAAAGGCTTTGTCAGATTTAGGTACTGGCATTAACTTGATACTGCTAGAAGTTAATAGACAGTTGAGGTTGGGGTCACCCAAACCGATTTCAATAAGACTTCTCATGGCAGACCTCACAATGAAGAAGTCAGGGGGAATCTAAAGTGATGTTTTGGTGAGTGCTACATTCTATATATTTCTAACTGATTTTGTCATCCTTGACTGTTAGGTTGACTTTGAGGTGGCCATTATTTTAGGATGGCCATTTTCTGCAATTGGGCATATGTTAATTGATGTAGTGACTAGGTAGGTGCAATTTTAGTTTAATAATAAACAAGTTTCCTTTACTATATGCCATTCTATGAAGAAATCCAAGGATATGTGTATGACCTTTATGATAGATATATTTTATGGGGATGATTTGGTACCTCCTATTGAAGAGATCTTGGTGTTAAAGCACTTGCAACAATGATTATGAATTTCGAAGGTAATGATATTAAGGGTTATGATGAGATGGTGAGTGCACTTCAGAGAAGGGGTTCATATGGTTTTGTATTAAGAAGTTAGATTTTTATTGAAGAATAGAGTGACCCCACCATCTTGACCATCTATTTAGGATCCTTCCTTTTGGAGATCAAGTTTATTCCATCATATCATTATACATTCTTGGGAGCCAATCATACTTTGCGTGTTATTATTGCAACTGATTTGGTAGATTGACAACTTGAGGCTTTGGTATGTGTATTGAAGAAATTCAAAAAGGTCATTGGTTTTTCTATTATGGACATCATAAGAATTTTCCCAAGAATTTGTATACATAAAATCAAACTTAATCCTGATTGTCTGCCTGGTATTGAGCATCAACAAAGATTAAATTCGCCTATGCAAGAGGTAGTGAAGGATGAAATTATTAAGTGGTTGGATGTTGGTGTGGTTTATTTTAATATTGACAGAAAATAAGTGAGCCCAGTTCAATGTGTGCCTAAGAATGGTGGAGTCAATGTGGTTTCTAATGAGAGGAATGAGCTTATTTTGACGAAGTCAGTCATGGGTTGATGCCTGTGCATAGACTATAAGAAAGTGAACTCTTGGACTGAGAATGATCGCTTCCCTATGCCCTTCATAGATCATATATTATATTGACTAGCTGGTTGAGGTTGGTATTATTTTCTTGATGGATACCTTGTTTATAATTAGATTTCTATTTATCTTAAGGACTAGAAAGCCACTTTCACTTGTCCATATAGGACATTCACGTTCAAGAGAATGCTATTTGTCTTGTGTAATACACCAGCAACTTTTCAATATTTCTTGATGTCCATATTTTTGGACATGGTGGAGGACAATATTAAGGTAGTTGTGGATGATTTCTCAGTTATGGGTGATTCATTTGCGACCTGCCTATTTTATGTAGATTATGTTTTGATTAGATATGAGGACTATAATTTGTTGTTGAAATGGGAAATATGTCACTTCATGGTGAAATAAGGACTAGTGCTTAATCACAATATTTTAAATAAAGGGATTGAAGTTAGAAAGGGAAAGAAAAAGGTGATTGAAAAATTGCCATCACAAATATCTATGAAGGGTACTCATAGATTTCTATTGCATGCTAATTTTTGTAGAAGATTCATGAAGGATTTCTCTAAGATTGGAAATTCATTGTGCAAATTGGTAGAGAAGGAGGTAAAATATGTGTTTGATGATTCATGCCTAGATTTATTCTAGTACCTGAAAAAGAAGTTAATTTCAGCCCCTAGTATTATCATCCAATTGGTCCATGTTATTTGAGGTATGTATGATCCTAGTGCATGGCGCTAGGTGCAGTCCTAGGCCAAAGGATAGAGAAGATCTTATATGCCATTTACTATGCTAGCAAACCATTTATCCCTACCCCAAAAAAATGCATTGTGATTGAACAAGAATTATTTGTTGTGTTGGCAACATTTGAGAAGTTTCGATCTTAATTTCTTGGTACAAAAGTCTTATGTATGATGAACACGCTGATCTAAGGTACCTTATAGAAAAGAAAGATGTGAAAACAAGTTTGATCCATTTCATACTTATACTGTAGCGTTTGGCTTTGAAGTCAAGGAATGAAAGGGGACTAAGAATAAGTGGTTGACCACTTATTATTCCTTGATGAAGAGGTTGTGCTAAAATTGAAAGAAGACCTTGAGATTGATGATACTTTTTTGAGTGAAAGGGTATTATCCGCATCACAAGATCTGATTCTTTGGTTTTTTGACATTGCAAATTATCTGATGAGTGATATGGTTCCTAAAGATTTATTATTTCACCACTGCATGAAATTTATGTATGATGTGAGGAAATTCTTTTGTAATGAGCTATACTTATTTTGAAGTTTTGCTGATGGAGTGGTGCAGAGATGTGTTCCTGAAGTTGAGATGATAAGTATATTAGAGGCATGTCATTGGTTTTCGGTTAGGGGTCATCATAGTGGTACACAGACTGCGCATAATATCATACAATGTGGATACTATTTTCCCACCATTACAAAGATGAACATGACAATGCCAAGGCATGGGACCAATGTCAAAGGAAAGGAAACAACTCACAAAGACAAGATCTTCCAATGATCTCTATTCTAGAGATGGAGTTATTTAATGTATGGGGAATTGAATTCAGCAACAACAACCATGCATGTATCAAGCTTACACTATCCAAACAAGTTAGCAACTAGCAACGTAACCAGTGTGCCCTCACTGTTAAGAAGTCCCTGCTCACTCATATGTGAACTCAAGCATGTCAATGCAGGGACGGTCAAGAGACACTCACTCTCAGAAAGAAGTTCCAATCAATGTATGCCAAATACCATAGGCTTACCCTTATTTTCATTAACAAATATTTCAGAAAGTTAAGTTAGGATCACTATAGGACTTTTCTTCATCTTGTAATGTAGGATTAGGGCAGGTATGATACACAAGGATATTTAAAGTAACTAAGCCTCCTTGGAACTACACTTTTTTTAGGGTCTCACTTATCAACCTTTACTGTATTTCTCCCTTTCTTGATTAAAGCACATTCAAGATGGGTGCAATTTTTATTCATTCATTTTCTTTATTTCACAACTTTTCTTTTCTCATTCTTTTTCTACAACACCAGCCTTGCATATTTTTTTACCCTTCTTAATACTCACTTTACATCACGCACCCCTATGATAGCCACCCTCAACTTATGCTATTTTCCTAAGTCAAAGTGCACAATGTTCAAGAAGGACCAGGGCCAAAACAGGTTCTTTGTGATATAAATAGGAATGTGATAGGTATAATAAAAAAAATAGGCATTCAGGCTCAAAATCAGGATCAAGGGATATTATTCAAACATGGAAGGTCATTTAGGCTAAAAGTAGACTAATATCAATAACGGCCTATGATCCTCTCCTTACCGCTATCCTACAACCAAGGGAAGACCAACCGGACAAGTTTAGGATTTAACATACAACGGGAACTACGTAGTATCTCACACACACATGGCACAAAGGTATATCACAAGATACTACCCATTCTGTTCTTGCAATTTTTTAGCAATGGGTATCATGTCACTAGTACTAATTCCATAAAAAGATTCACAGTGGTCACACATAAATTCATATCACACAGTTATAAAACAGACCATTGGAGAGGTGTTCAAAAATCAACAAAAACATATTAACTGCCTAAGGTACTTGTATTTCTCCTAGTCAACTACAATATTTTACAAAAAATCACAATATGCCTAAATATTCTGGATCTACTAGGAACAAGACTCCAAGGAAAAGAGGCACGGAAACAAAAACCCTTAGAGGACATCAACACCCACAAGCAGTCTCACCCTCAACTTAAAATCATGCATTATCCACAATGCATCAAACTAAAACAAGAGAGTTAGAAACATACCTGTGGCACCATAGGTGCAGAGATCTGATGTCAATCACATAATACAAATACAAACAAAAAATGCCTTGGGTTGACTCCCAAGCAGCGCCTGATTTAATGTCGAGGCACGACTAGGTTATCTTGACTACTCAAAATTTATCAAGATATCTTGAAAGTGCTTCATCTTTTATCCCTCCACTTAGACGATTTGAATCGTCATCCCATCTTTTTATCCTTACATCTTTGAGGTACGTTGAGCAAATGTGAGAGCATGATAAGAAAAGTTCTATCACGCCACTTCGAAGACTTGAACCGTTTGCCCAATTTTGCATCAAAATTTTGTATGGGCTCATTTGGCAACAGTGAGAATCTTAAAAAGCCATTAAATGGACATCGATCTTTAATCTTCTTTTCCTTCAATATTGGGGTTGTATTATACCCTTTCGGAAAGACAAACTCCAAAATGTAGGAATTTTCCTCCTCATTTCCAAAATTCATCATTTTCTTGGGTGATTCGACTTTAATCACATCCACCAAGCATAATGTTGAAAAGTGATTCGAGTGAGGTATTCTCCCTAATTTTGGAGTTGCATCCTTCTTGACATCTTTACTCCGAATTGGGCTAGAGTCTTTATAAGAGATTGGCTCAGTTTTTTCTTTTGCGTCTAGCACCATTTTCTCAATCTTGGCATCATCTTTAATGGTTGGTTCAGTTGGCTGGGAAATCATTGAGGGTTGATCATAATCAAGATCAACATAAATATAGGATTCTTTCTCCTCATCTTCACACTCTTCCATTATTTTAAATGATTCCACAGACAAGATATCATCTAAACTTAATGTTAAAAAGTTCTTTGAATTATTGACCTTTATATCCATCTCCTCTATCCTTTTTCTTTCCTCTATACATTCCCTCATGTATTGAAGCATTTCTTCCTGGCTATCCAAAAGTCATTGAAACATAGCTTTAATGCGACTCCTTTCAGTGTTTCATTCTTCTTGTTCTTGACCATAAGGCCTATCAAAATCATAAGAAGAACTAGAATTTGGGTTAGCATAATAGGGGAAGGGGGCATTTGAATAATCACTCCAATGTGCATCTTGACTACCAAATAAATAACAATCATCCTCCCAGAAGGATGGGGATGGTGCACACATATATCTCCGGGGAGCATATCTATAATCTTGCCAAAAGTGAGGTCCATCACAATATGGACATGGATCATCAAGGTAGAATTTCCAACCATAAAACTCAAATTCATTCCAAGACGCCATAAACATAAATAAACTAAAATAAAAATCTACCTAACACAAGAAATAAAAGAAAATTACAAATAAATATTTACACGTTTGAATTCAAGCAAGTAAGCTAAAATTCCAAATCAACTCAATATGCTAAATTGTTCGCCGACAACGGCGCCATTTTCTGATAACACTCAAACTACACCTCTCATGTGAGAATATAAGCAATCATTGTCAATACATAACCCAACTAGGTTGGGGTCGAATCCCACAGGGAATATGGTGTGAACTTAAGTCGTTTGCGATTTAATCAACTGATAGTTGGATGTTTCCTGAAATGGGGGTTTTGGAGATTAGCAAATAATTGTTGGTCACTTTAGTTTCAGTGTTTGTAATCAAGAGTGTATGTTAAACAAGAGTTATGCTCACTATGGGTGTTGGGATTTGACAGACGCTAGTAACGATTCAAGATTCTCTTGGTAGGTAGGAACAACAGATTATCCTTGTCGAATTTATGCCTAAATGTCTCTTGACCTACTTAAGCATTTAGCTACCTAATTATCTCGAACTTAGGGAGTTTATATTTTATAATAGGATGTTATCTCAGGTTAATTAATCTTGTTGCAACATTAATTATTAAACGGAAGGTTGGTAGCTTCTAAGTCCCTGTTGATAATTGGCTTCTTACCAGGGTTGATTTCTTAGTTCAAGCAAATTACTAGTAAGCAGTACCTATTGTTTGCAACCAATAGATAAAGTTTAAATCAGAGGGATTACCAAGAAGTTACTACCACCGTTAGAATCCTGAACACTTAGTTGTGTTACAAACCCAAACCCATAGATCCCATAACTCGGGTTAAGGGATTTAGCTACTCATACTGTAAAGAGAATTATAGCTTGCTGAATTCATAATGCGATGGAATAATACTTACAACAAAAGTCAATAGCAACAGTTGTATCTCAGAATAAATTACAGTAGAAAAATCCCAAAAAATAATATGATAATCTCTCCAAAGCTAACTGTAAACTTTTATCAAAACTAGAGAGAAAAATACGTGAAGTTCAAGTATAGAATGTCGAGTACCAGCCACTAAGAAAACCCTAAACAATACTTTAAATAGTTCACCCTAATTATGGAAACAAAATCACAGAGTTCAGAAATTTCTCGGATAGGTGATGATATTTTGTGATACCTTATCAGGAGTCTGACGACTTATCAAAGATATCGTTAGCTCCTCTTCGCTTTTGACATTCGTTGCCTTAGGCTGACGATGAAACTTGATGGATTATTAGATCCTTGACTTATCACATATGCTATTGATGATTTACATTAGCTCTCATGTTTTGCCTTAGGCTAACGAAGATTTTGATGGCTTATCACAACTCTGACGACTTATCACATGTCGTCGTCACTTCTTCAAACTGAATCCCATTCTCAGTTTAAGGCTGACGATGAAGCCAATAACTTATCAGAGTGTTGATGACGTATCAGGAATGTTGTCAGCCACACTTCTCTTCTATTTGCTTCAGATTTCAACTTTTTTACTTCCATTATTGTTGGTTCTCTTGCATCTTGACTTCCACTGCAAAATCAAAGATAAAACAATCAAAAACGACAAAAGTTTCTTAAGACTTTGCAATTATTCTCAGTTAAAAACCTTAAATGTGTTAGCATCTGCTCACACATCAACTGACATGAACATGAACATGACTATGTGAGGATACATGCATGAATAGGTGAATTGTAACTGAAGTCATGATAATATTGAATATAAATACTGATAACATGAGTTTCGTATTAACTGAGTGACTATGTCTGACAATCCTTATTCTAATTGAACTAGCTGAGCTCTGTGCTAAACTGTGTTACTGTATTTGAAAGTCCTAAATCTGAAGAACTATCTGAGTTCTTTTACTGAGACTGAGACTGAGACTGTGGGAGATAGTCATCTAACCGATATGCTCCTAATAAGATATTATAGCTGAGTTGGGTATACTGCGTCACTGGTAAGGACAAGTTATGAGTGACCCTCATCTGGTAGTGTCCCCAAAGGAGAACGATAATATTTGAAAAAAAAATTCTTAATGAAAATTGTCATTTACAAATTACATGACTCTTTTGCAAGTAGTAATAGATCCACGAGGTAATTTAGGAAACTATATTATAGTTTCTCCCATTAGAGAAAATGGAAACAACCTCTATTTAATCATCTCCAGGCTCATTCTAGGTAGATTATATGGAGTGAAAATATACCCAATGTTTATCACATGGATATTTTCATCATCAGTAAAAAGGCCTGTGAATGCCTCTTTTAAGTTCAGCAAATGGATCATGGCACTCGTAATGTTAAACATAATCCTTTGAGGAAATTATGGTGGAATAAATCCACCAATTTTAATCGTCTCTAAATTTTCCATTGGATCTTTTTAATGAGGAAGATACTATTGTAGAGGTTGTTTTCCCCCTATGCCTTCCCTATCTCTCCTAATCATCAAGTATGGAAAGGAAATTTGCTTCATTATATGTAGCCCTTTCTTCCCTAACTGCCTTCCTGGCAGTCTCCAACCTAACATTCTCTACAACCATCAATTGAGTAGGGGTATGTTCCTCTATTTTCTAACCAATGAGATGAAGTGTTGGCTGATCATGAATCGTCCCACCACTATGAACACTCTTCTAAGGGATGTTGGATCATAAACTCCTTCTTAACCATCATTCAATTATTTCTCAAAGTTTTCTCAAGCTCTTTATTAAGTTGATTCGAGGATGACTTGACTCTATGTACTGGACATATACCGGTGTGTTCCCTAAAACAACATAAAAGTAAGTTTAGGAAACAACCACTAACAACCAAAACCAACACACTCAATCAACTACATAACTATATTTGTGACAATGGCACCAATATTTAATGTCAGCCAAATTACACCTCAAAATAAAGCATAAATCGGTTGTTGATCAAATATAGAAGCCAACTAGGTTTGGGTCGATCCCATAGGGAATAGGTTGAAATATCAAGCAAGATGTATGTCAAGGTAATTATTAACAATTTTTAATAAAAGAGGGAGTTTTTTTAAGTAAATAATTTTGTAATAACAGTTGTTGATTTGTTGGATTTTAATCAGTATGAAAAAGGCACTAAGACTGTGTTCCACAATAACTTCATAACTTTGTAGGTTCTTCATACTTTTCTATCTCTCCTAGTGTTCGACATGCAAAATCTATAGGTTATGTATACCTAAAACCATTTTTCGTTCTTGCCTAAGAAATATCCTCAAGTAAGTTTTCTCTTCTCCTTAGCCTGCATTACTAATCCCTATCTCATATAGCTATCCCAAGTTATTGGATCATGCTATTAAGTGGAGGTTGATAGCTCCAAATCTCTATGATTTATTTCCTTCTTCCTATCAATTAATCCTCCTTTTGTCTAGAGTAAATATCAGGTGAATTCAAACATTTGGCACTATCAGAATGTTTCAAGCCCAAGGAAACAACAGTATATGTATGAACACCAATTTAGAATTACTCTATACTATGAATACTACTTTTTAAACCATCGTTGTTGTGACAACCCTAGTTATGGTGTTTATCTATTCATAATTGCAAGAACACATGAAGAAATCTGATATGAAAATATAATCATGAACTTACAATGATGAAATAATAAACTTTGAAATTCAACATTGAATTAAAACCCTAAAATCGATGTTTATGTAATTTCAAAGACAATAATATACCTTAGATACATACAAGAATGTAATGGAATCTAAACCCATACAATAAAACAAATAATAGTATTTATAGACAAAAAAAAAAGCTATCTTAAACTAAAGAGGAAATCTTATCGATCATATAGGACGAAAGGAAAGTATGATCGTAGTTTGATTCCTTGATCGTCCTTGAGTAATTGTGATTTTTCTCATGAACTTTGTTATCTAGAAGTCTTCTCTAGTATGGCGTTTAGTATGAATATGAATCTTAAACCTACAACCTTATAATATAGTTGTATGATCATCCTATACTTCAACTTCCGAAAACTACAAATCCAGAGTTACTTCTCATGATTTCATGGTATGATCGTGACTTATAGAAATAATTGTGGGGTCACTCGTCTGATCATCTTCACAATTATCTTCTACAACCTTGATTTTAATTCATCTTACTATGATCAAGTTGTACGATTGTATGATCATCATATGATTGGTAGAGGCTTTGACTGGTTGACTCCTAAGAATAAATCCTCCACTTCTTACTATGAGAGCTTAGTATGATTTTAGTCAAATACGACTATTGTGGAATGAGCTATTTTGATGCTTTGTCTATCCAAAATGCATCAATCTAATTCTTTGGACTTATTTGACCTACACACACCAAATCATACATCATAGCTATATAAAAATACCATCGTAATTGCAAATATTTGTAGTTTAAGAGTCATAAGTGTCATAAATTTATAGAACGTCACAATCCAATGATTTTTTATAGGTTTTACTTTTATTTGTGAAATAAGGTAATGTGTGCTAGTTGTGTAAGACAATTCATAAAAGAACTTAGGACCTAGAACACAAGCATAAACCATAAGAGCATTGAACGATCATTGGAAGTTCTTATAAATATTGCTTGTATCGTCTATATAAAGTCTTTAGAATTCATTTCCAAGAGTTCGTCCAATGATTGAGCAAAAACGATAATTCCAACATAGAACGAAAATGGAATCCATCATCTGTCTAAACTCATACTAATGAAATTGTAGGTATTGGATCTAATGACAATAAGGAACAATCATTGCAAGATTCAATGATCGTTCTTAAGTTTCATTGGTTCCTAGGTAATTTTGATTAACCCCTTGGAACAATGGGATAGAATGATCATTCTGTCAACCAATGATCCTAGGGATAAGCCATCTGTTGGGTCCTATTATATCTTTAAATCACACTACATGAATTATCGATTAAACCATACATACACTATCTTAAGACCTAATAACCCTAGTACATATTAAAATGTGTAACTCCCACCCTCAAAACTTACCAGAATATGAATTAAGAGCAACCACAATAGAAATAACTCTATTTTAACCTTAAGTACAGTAATTTCAATCTAAATTTAGTGCTTAATGGATCTAAACTTAGTATTCATATAACCATTTGTACTCTTACAAAAAAGTAAGTTGTGTTGATTCCCTATATGGTTTAATCAGACTTAAGTGTTGAAATTACTTGAAATAAGGTTATATATACATTGTATACACCGTACACTTATATAATTCAGTTTATAAAGGAGTCGTAATGTACCCCTATTGTAGTTGCTTATCTATTGGTATTGTATATGTAAGTGTGGTGGGGTGAACTTTGAGTAACCCCAAAGTATTAAAATAAGGTTGACATGTTGGAGTTAAGTTGATTAAATATTAGTGAAAATTCAATGGCACAACCAATGGTTGTTGTATCTTTGAATGATCGTTGGTTGGATCATTGAAAGTTCCAACTTGTAAGGTTTCAAGAAGTCCATCAGAAAATATCTTCCAATGATCATCATAACTAAGAGTGATCATTGCTTGTTGTTATATGATGGGAACAAATCTCAAGAAATCTAAGAGGGACATCCAACAATCAAAATGACAATTGTCCATTCCCATAATGATCATCCTATGAGTCATTTGTGGAATGTACAGAGCGCTTGTTTTGTTTTACTTTGTGACTAATTATTTTCCCTATAGGTGCGAACCATGGAATCAAAAGTGAACAAGAAGAAGCAAGATGAGGCAGTTCACAAGGAAATTGGTAGAAAGTTGGCACCAAAGGATGTATATTTGGTTTTAGTAACAAATTTGAAGAATAAGTTGTTCAGAGTTTGACTACTATATTAGTGAAGCTGATGAACAACATAAACTCAAACTAATAGGTCATAATGTGTACACCGTCCAGAAGATTTGTTCCCATGGGGTCCTTAATTGTATATCTCTAGTCTAAAGAGAGAAGTCAAGATTTAAATGTAAAGAACATTGGGGATGAGCTCGATGCTGAGAAAGATTATGATGGAGAGTTTGAGGCTGATGAGTCAGCTAATGGTTTTGGTAGTACTAATCTAGAAACCATTGATAGAGTTTTTTCTAATGATCCACCTCAAAGACGGAAACACCCAATGAACTAGATTGTTCCAAAATCCCAAGACTATCATAATGATAGGGTGTCCCTAAATAAGAAAGGAAAAAAAAATAAGAAGCATTAAAGAACCTCTCATGCTACATGGGGCACTCCAATAGGTGCCAAAACTGAATTAGGTATTTGAAAAATTTAAGTTAGATTGGATGACAACACCAATGGGAAACTATGGTTCTTAGTTTGTGCATGAATTATATACCAACTATGCAGCAACACTTGAGAATATGAATCCTTCAAGGAAGAAGAAGGACATAAGGAATCAATTCTATTTTTATACTGTGATTATTGGAGATATAGACATATTGGAGAAGGCTATTTCCTGAGCTTTATTTGGTAATGAGTTTGTTCGGCAATTGAAAATCTAAAATAAGAATACCGGATGACTGATTTGAAAAAGATGAAGCAGTTGAGTATTGAGGATAAGTTGATGCATTACAAGTTTTTGGAAAGACACATTGCTAAGGACAAAGTAGGATAGGAATTCAAAATGGTGCAGTCATCTACAAAGGCACACTAAGCTTCACTGCCAAGGCTTGACGTTCCATTGTTAGGCTCTGCATAACACCGACTGGAAAAGACAATGTGTTGAGGCTAACAAAATGGGAATGATAGTAGACTTCAAGGTAGAGTGGGAGTTGAATATTTTGCAGATCATTAAAAATGAGATTCAGGAGAGGGTTCTACTTTTCCACAGTATTTTACCCTTTCCTAGCCAGGTGACTCTATTATGTTAGAAGTTGAATTGTCTTCTATTCTGGATATTAATAGGTTACTCAACTAAATATAACCATAGATATAGAATTGATCAAAGGATAAATGAACCCACTGGCTCGATCTCTGGGTCCTTTGCCAAATTTAACCCCTTACGTTCTTGGGGGATCTGCCCCCTACTACAGCTACTATAGAGATTACAGCTTCCAAAGTCGGTGCTACTTTATCATCCACACGTTGGCCCAAAAGACCTTTAGGTGCACTCCACTTTATGCCTAAGGTCTATACATGGGTGCCCACAAATTTTCGAAAAAATAAGATGAAAGAGATATCCTTCTCTAAGGCAAGGATAAATAAGTTATAAGAAGGGGTCAAACAATATATTAAGGATGAGATTAAGGTTGTTCTACTAGGTATTCAGGCCTGATTTTAATAGTTTCAAGAGCCAGATAATAGAAAAGTTGGAGAGTGTCCAGTATCCTAATTTAAGCATAGTCACGGCAGATCTACCCGTATTGAAATAACTATGAACGATTCTTTTTCATGGAAGACCTCGATTATGTAGCCTCCTCCTTAGACTATTATTAAGGATTTTGTTGTTGAGGTACTGTACTTCTACATTTAGGCCCCGGTAAATGGGTGTAAGGGTATCACAACCTGATTTACAGGTCATAATGGAACTCACTTTATCCCCTACAAGGTAAGAAAAAACATATCCTTAAGTTATAGGAAATGGGTTAATTTGGTGGAAAAAGGTCATAAAATCTAAAAATTTGCTAGTAAAGACTTACAATAATGATTCAAGTAGTTATAATTGTATTGAATATAGATAAGGTAGAAATAACATCCCATGACCTAGTAGTATTGGTACAAGAGCCACTAGTAAAAAATTACAAGTATTATTATAGCCACTATGCATCTGTATTGAATAATTAAAGACTAAGCAAAGTAGAAGGGGGAGAAAAGGGACACTCCAACACTAAGAGGTCACCTACCTCCAAACTCTAAGCAGCACAATTGTAACATTAGTGGTGGTTACTGGTACTCGAATCTGCACCAAAAAAATACAAAATAGTAGTATGAGTACAAAAGCCACAAGTAATCAATAGGCATCATCGGCCGACTAACAACAACAACAACAAACCCAGTGTAATCCCACAAAGTGGGGTCTGGGAGGGTAAGATGTACGCAGTCCATACCGATACCTTCAAAGAAGTACAGAGGTTGTTTCCGATAGACCCCCAGGTCAAGATAAAAAATAGTAAATAAGGGGGGATGGGTGACAAAAAAAATCAGGAATAAGAAATGATCAAAATAGTAATCGTAGAAATACGATACATGAGAAAATACTGGCGACACAAAATAAGAAAAGTTGGAACTAAGACATAAGAAAAAGGGAAACCACCTATGTACATAGTCCTAGGGTTACTTCCCCAGCTACACAAGATCTCTCCTAACTGCATGCTACAACCCACACACCCACACTATCCTTTTACCCTTATTAGTGCCCTCCACACCTTCCTATCTAGGGTCATGTCCTCAGTTAGCTGAAGCTGCTCCATGTCATGTCTAATCACCTCCTTCCAGTATTTCTTCGGCCTACCTCTACCCCTTCTGAAGCAATCCAAAGCTAGCCTCTCACACCTACGAACTGGGGCATCCGCGACAATCCTCATCACATTACCAAACCATCTCAGCCTTCCTTCTCGCATTTTGTCCTCCATCGAAGCCACTCCCACCTTTTCCCGGATAATCTCATTTCTTACTTTATCCCCTATAGCAAGCCCACACATCATACGCAACATTCTCATTTCCTCCACCTTCAATTTATCTTACAATAAAGATGCAAGATAAATTAACTACGACAAGTTAAAAGGGAAAACCTAGAATAATGCTCAAATACTATAATTAATAATTAAAGTGGATATAATATGAAAGAAAGAATAATCAATACTATAAGATAGGACCCCATAAGACAGTAAGTGTGGAAGAGTAAATAACCTAATGCGGGCCTCTGTAAGCCCAAAATGTGCAATCAAGAAAGTAAATAACCGAAATTACATTAAAGAACCATATCTCAAGCTACAATCGGGAATCCATCCATACCATAATATATCATATATAACAGCACAATGTCGGACTCAAACTAAAACTCAATATCATCATCATTTGCTAGACATGAATAAAAACTCATATCATCGATTGCCGAACTTGAACCGGAACTCAATATCAATAAATCACTGAACTTAGTCTGAAACCAAAACTAACATTCAAGTAACAATCCTGCATAAGTATCACACTAGCCTCTTAACTCCACAATAAATATTAAAATATGTATAGCATGCTTATACAAGTCTACGAGGAGCTAAGTAGAGTCTTGTCCTAAGGAAGGTCGAAGGGGCCCTTTTTCTGTTCTTCGAATTCCATTCTGAGGAAAATTCTACCTGAACTAGGATACAGTATCTAATTCTTTCCACTAGATGTTAAATAAGCCAGAATTTTCCCTAAGATAGAAAATCTACCTAAAAAATGAAAAACTAAGTCAATTACGACTAATTTATGATTCTTTAATAGTCTAAATATTCTAATTAATAGTAATTTTATCACCAAGACCTAATTCCTAACCCATATCTAGCATAATATCTTAAATATACTATGAATTAGCTTAATATATGAGAAAGGTAAACCTAGACTACCTGGAAGCCGTAGAAAAGCCCAAAGAAATTTGTTAAGTCATCGATTTCCCTTTCTGAGAAGCTCCCAAGATGCCACACTATTAAAATCATAATCTATACATCAATATGATAACAACGGTACCTATATTTCACTTTAATTATTTGGTTCCAAATTACGTAAAAATACCATGTGGGTCCTGCTTGCGGAATTGCATATTCAAAATTATCAACGCATCCCTCATGAATGGATACATTGGAGCTCAAATGGTGGTACAATCAACCCACCAATATTCGAGGGATTTTGGGAATTAATAGAGTAATTAACGATGGAATTGATGAAAACTTACAAAGAAATTGGAGAAGAAATGAGTAATCCCAGCTTATGAACCACCTAAAATCTTCAATAAATGTTTATCCCAAGTTTCCACATGTTTTAGGGTTTTCTACTCTTGAACATAAGCGAAAATGGGGTAAAATTAGGCTAAGATGGTAATTTATAAGGCTCTAGATGCCTCTAAAGGTTGCATTGGGCCACTTTAGCGATCAATACTAAAGCTCCTAGGTGCTGCTAAAGAGGTACCCGCTCATATGTGGCAGGACACTAAAGCAGACAAATAAGCACTAAAGCGGCTTGCCGCTAAAGCAACACACACTAAGCTGGAAGGATGCTAAATCACCCTTCACAAAAGCACCCAAATGGCCACTTTACCAGTTGCCCTAGCTAGAGACTTGGTACTTTTTCAAGTCTTTCCCGACCCTTCAAGATTCATTCAGAATACCTTATATGCAAAAAAACTTTGCTACCCTATCAAATTTGGCATTCTAGACTTAATGGCACAATTAAAATTTCCTTTTAAGGTCATTTAGATAAAAAAAAAAATGGGCCCCATACCCAAGTGTTATTTTTCTTAACTTCCAGCCAATAACTTGAAATGAGTTTGAAAGCCTTGGGACCCAAATCAAAGGTCCAACTATCCTAAAATCTATATTCCAAAGCTGTTGGGACTTTTAGAATCAGTATATAAGGCTGTTGGGCTAAATTTTTCACTCAATAGGAAATTCTAGATGATGAAGATTTCAAAATAGGGAATTAGCTCTAAAAGACAAATGAACTGCCCAATAATTGAACTGTCAGCATCAGTAAGTCATAATTAACTTGGGGCAGCTACAAGAAAGCTCTAAATTATAAAAATAGGCAGAAATGCATAAAACAACCTGAAGGGTCATTCTAATATCTACGACTTAAAGAACTTTCATCTGCAAAAGTAAAGAGTTAGGATGTACCTGAATCCTTGAACAGGTGAGGATACTGGGCCCATATCTCTATGGATCTCCCAAGTAGCTTCTTCTACTAGGCAGTGTCTCCACTAAACCGTAACTACCAAAATCTTTCTAGAGAGCAACAATCTGACATGTTTGTCTAATATGAATATAAGCTCCTCCATAAAGGTGAACCGCTCATCCAACTGAACTGAGTGCCACTGAAGAACACGAGACTCATCGAGAATATACCACCGCAACATAAAAACATAAAATAATCAATGAGTAGCTGCAAAATCTTGGGCTAAGGCTAACTCATTATACACCTCACTAAGTATTCGAAGGATCTCAAAATTTCCAATATTTCTAGGGTTGATCTTAACTTTCCTCCCAATCCTCATCACATCTTTTATGTGGGATACACTGAGGAATACTCGGTCACCAACTTCAAATATTAAGGAACAAAGTCTACAGTCTGCATAAGCCTTCTGCCTCCTATGATCTTCCCTCGTCTTATCTGGAATCACCCTACTCTACCCAACGACTCCTAAAGCAAGTCAGTACCACACGTCTAATCTTGGAGGTCTCAAACTAACCAATCGGAGAACAACAACACCTACCATATAATGCCTCAAATGAAGATATGTTAATACTCGAATGGTAGCTATTATTATGTATGAACTCATCCAAAGCAAAATGCAGCTCCTACTGACATCCAAAATCCATAACACAGGCTCAAAGAATATCTTCAAGAACTTAAATAGTTTGAGAATAGAAGATTGTATTGACATATACCTGAGTACAAAAATCCACTAGAAAAGATCTTTAAAAGCTATAATTAAGCATCAAACCTAGGTTTGAAATGATACATGTAGGAACACCACGTAAATGGACTATCTCACTAACATAGATACGGTCTAACCTCTTGTCACTAAAGGACATCTGAATAGGAATGAAATTGTTAATAGGTCAATCAATCTAAAATTACCCAAATACCATAATAACTATGGTAGTGCAAGGCATAGCACAAAAAAAGTCCATACTTTTCTTCTCCCACTTTCACTCAGGAATAGGCAACCTTTGAATTAAGCCACTAGGTCTTTGATGCTCAGCCTTCACCTAATGACAACATAGGCACCGAGCTACAAAGTCTACTATATCTTTCTTCATTCTAATCCACTAATAGTGTTGCCTCAAATCTTTATGCATCTTATTTTTTGCCTTGGTGAATGGAATATCTAGAGTTGTGAGCCTCACATGAAATAAACTAAATCAAGTCCCCATCCCTCAAAACATAAATGTGGCCTACAAATCTCAAAATACCCTCAGAATATATGGTATCCCTCTTGTACTGAACCCTCAACACCTAATTATGGATGATTCAAAGTCACATTACCTCAAACTGATAACTATAAATATGCTTAAATAAGGTAGACCTTGCCTCAACACTAGCAAGAAACCTTCTGTGTATGAAACATCAAGTCGCACCATCAAGTTGGATAAGTACTAGATGTCCCATGATAATGGAATCTGAGAAACATAGATAGAAACCAAGGTACTAATACTCACTATCTTCTGACTCAAGGCATCAGCTATATGTTCGCCTTACCTGGATAATACAAAATAGAGATATCATAAGACTTAAGCAACCACTCCATCTATGTTTTCTAGAATTAATCTCTCTCTAGGTCATAAATGTTGAAGACTATGATGATCTACGTAGATCTCACAATACATGCCATAAATATAATGCCTCTAAATCTTATGCAAAATAACTACCGCTACCAATGCGCTCATGCACCTTCAATTGTTTTGATGCATAAACAATAACTTAACACTGTTGCATTAGTACAAAACCAGAAACAACACTGGAAGCATAATAATATGTGGTGAATCACTCACCCTCAATAGGAAGAGCCAATATAAGAGCTGAAGTAAGAAATCCCTTGAGCTTCCTGAAGCTCGACTTATACTCCTCACACCACCTGATAGGAACCTTCTTCTGGTTCAATATGGTCATCGGCACTGCAATAGTAGCAAAATATTCAATGAATCGCCTATAGTAACTGACCAAACCAATAAATCTATGAACCTTAGATGGAGATGTAAGACTAGCCCTGTCACGATAACCTCAATATTTGTGTATCTATCATAATCCCATACATAGACACCATATGTCAAAGAAATATAACTGAATCAAGCCAGAACTCACACTTAAAGAACTTATCGAAAATACTATGATCTCTCAAAATCTAGAGCCACAACACCTCGTATTTTGCAGATACTTGTTCTACTTATATGAAACTTGATATATCTTTGTGGTATAGGCAATAGAATAGATTTTTTATGTGGGTATTGACAGTGTAAATGATTTTCAAGATACTACCTGTATATTTTAATGTGATGCGACCAAGTTAATATCAATACAATTATTTAACTTGGAATAGTAAACTGGTATTTGGATCTAAAGTCTAAAGTGACCAAGTGTATAGAAGTTTAATTTATATTAAAGGGATTAAGAATTGAAAATGGAATTAAATATTTAGGTTCTTGCTTAACTTAATTTAGCTAGTAAGTTACTCACCTACTTGAGCTATATGAACAAAGTTAATGGACCAAAGGCTATGTATCAGACTTGGGACAATAATAATATACTCATTTGTGCCCAAACTAAGTAAAAAAGGAAAAAGTGGTGAAAGGTCCTAACACTCAAATCTACCAAGGCCCAATTTAATTGAGCCCAACAAAGAATCAAGCAAGTAGGTGCATCACCTAATTTGACCTTTTGAGCGTCTTGAACTCCTTAAGTAAGTGCATCATCTACTTTTACCAATTTGAGGTCAAAAATAAAGGTAAAGAGATATAAAAAATAGGGCCTTTATAAGGCCAATTTATTGGTCATTTCCTACATTTCTAAGTCACAAAAAAGGATCATATTTCATAAGTTCTCTCTACTTTTCTCTAGAACAGCAAAGAGCAACCTCTTTTTTCTTTGAAGAAACCCTCACCTTTGCAAGACAAGGTAAGTGAAAAAAATTGTGGTTTAGCTTAATTCTCCCAAGAAATATTAGTAAAACGTTCTTTTCATGCGTAATTATAAATACATTGTAGAATATAAAACAAGCTAATTGCTCACTTTTCTTTGTTATTTAGGGACTTCTCTTTTCTTCTTTGGTTTAAATTGTGAAGGAAAGTTCAAGTTCTTGAAGAGTTCAAGTTAAAAGGATAAGTTACAAGAAATTGAGGTAAGGTCACTGCTCCATTTTGTCCTCCTTATGTATGATTTTGGGTAAAGAATTACGGATATGTTGTTATTAAGAACTCAAGGAATGATGAGTTCAATATTTGGTTACCGCAATAATGGAAATTTGTGGTTGTTTTTTAGACTATTTTATGTATATATTTTGGGGACTGATGGGTTGATGTTGAGTAAAGGTGTGGGTAGTTTGTATTCAAATGTAGAAGAAGGTTGTAGTGGTATGCCACCAAACTAAATATTGTATATGTTTAGTTCCCATTCTATTTTCTACATTGTTTTGAGGGTGTAATAAAGAAAAAATTATTTTAGGGGATCTTATAAGAATCTATATGGTATGTGGATTTAATTGGAGGGGAAAGGGGTTAAAATAATAACCTTGATTTGATAATTATGAGCTTATTTCCCGCTACTGTTTTGGTAAAATTAAGTGGACCAAATATGTTGGTTAGTTACTAATACTAGTTTTACCATATACTTTATTATAGACATGTAATTCAAAAAGTAGGACTCTAATTTGGGTTAATATCGGAGTTATACAACATGGTATGTAAGGCCACCGTATTTCGTATTCTATGGCATGAAATCCAATGTACGTGTTACAAAGTAAGCCTCTAAAGTTCTCCTATAGCAAATGATAGATAGTGGCATTGCATGATATCCCATGTATCTAACGACATTATTTCCACTCCCTAATGTGTTAAAATATCTCATACATGCCTATTATCAAGTCTGTATTTTTACTTTCACTAGCAAGTATCAGGAGTTCTTTGTTAAGTCAAATACGACCCATGTGTTATTTTAAGCTCCTAAATATTTCATTCATGTAGAAAATTCTCCCTACCTCATTATTATTGGATTAAGAGTTTATTCATATGTTTTTGCTGGTAGATTATTATTCCAAAGTACAATAATGTTATGACCACCAAACTAACAATCTCTAAGGCCAAAAAAACTAACTAACCCAAAATTTGGTTTTGTATGGGTGGAAGCTCATGGGAATAATACTACCATGGGTCGATCCCAATCCTTTTATATTTGGTTGGAAGCTCAGGGAAAAATACTAGCGTGGGCCAATACCAATATATTTATATATGGGTAGCAGCTCAGGGTCGTAAGCCTAGCATAGGACAATCCCAAATGATGTATTTACCACTGATCAGCTGGCCATTATATCATATGGTTTACAAAGATTATAAATTAAGAAAGTTAAAAAGTAGAAAAGAATGTAATTTACCTAATCCAACAAGTATATATAATAGTGGTCTATTACCACTATCTATATAGTTGTACCTGATTTCATTTGAGCTCTTGTATTATATATGATTACTTTAAGCATTGTATATTCAATACATATTTTTGTACTGATGTACCTCAAGGAGGACCTACATTTCATGATTTAGGCACAGGTGCTTCAGATAATACGCCACCCAGTAGGAGCATAGAATATCCAGCAGTAGTTAATGAGCTCCAAGTTGATTTGGGGCTTTTCGAGTATGTTATGTGTACAGTAGTTAAAAGTAAGGCAAGGTTTTTTCCAAACCTTAACTAAATCTATGTATCTTTTACATTCTTTGTTGAACAATGTAAAGTTAAGCATTATAGTGTCATATTTTTTAAATGTTTTGGCCCTAACAGCCAAGTCTTGTATACATAGTTTTGGGCTTAGTGTTTATTCTTATCGATGCATTATATCCATATATGGTAGAACATTTATTTATAATATTTAAATACACGAGAAGTACAAGGTTATTGGTTGGTGCTCTTAGGATGTTACGGATGTGGGTGCCTATCCACCCTAATGGGATTTGAGGCATGGCAGGAGCATAATCCTCAAGATTTTGAATATGCTCATATCTACTCCACAAATACACAAGGATATCATCGATGAACATAATCATGAATGGATCCAAATAAGGCCTGAAAATGTGGTTCATCAAATCCATAAACGTGGTTGGGGAATTGGTCAACCCAAAAGACATTACAATGAACTCATAATGACCATAATGGGTCAAAAAGGCTATCATTAGGATATCCTCAGACCGAATCCTCAACTGATGGTAATCGAATCTCAAGTTAATCTTAAAGAACACCATTACTCCCTGAAGTTGGTTGAATAAATCATTAATATGATCCATAGGATATTGCTTGTTCACCGACACCTTATCATCTCCCTGTAGTCAATAAACATAAGCAAGGAACCATCTTTCTTCTTTACAAATAAGATAGAAGGACCGCATCCAAAAATACTCAATCTAATAAAACCTTTACCAAGAATATCCTAAAGTTGAGAACTCATCTTCTTTGCTAGACATGAGCCATATGGTAAGGTGCCATAAAAATAGGTCGGGTGATCGGCTCAAAATCGATAATAAACTAAATATCGCGCTCGGGAGGAAGACTGGGTAGATCGATCAGGAAAATATCAGGAAACTTATAAACTATAAAAACAAATTTAAGTGAGGGACTCTCCATGATAACATCATTAATATTAATAAGATAATACTCATAACCCCTTAAAATAAGTCTCTTATCCCGAATATAAGAAATAATCCCCGTCGACTCACATTTAATTGGTTTCTTCCACACAATCGGGGGTATACCGGGCATGGATATGGTAATGGTCTTGGAAAAACAATCCAATATTGCATGATAATAGGACAACCAATACATGCCTAGAATCACATAAAATTCCACCATATCTAATATAATACAATCAGCATGAGTATCAATTCTTGAACAGTCACAACACATGATCTATAAAACTGATCCAATACTGAAAAGTCACCCATGGGAGTAGATACACATGAAAAAACAGATAAGGAATCTCAAAATAACTCTAACCATGGGGCATATTAAGTAGACACATAAGAATAAGTGGATCTTATATCAAATGAAGCAAAAGTCAATTGATGGGACACTGATATCATAGATGTGATAATAGCGTATAAAAACTCAACCTCGGGACTAGAAGGTATAGCATACAACTGACCATACCCGCCGCCTGGATGGGCTCCTGACCAATCTCCTTTCCTACCTTCCTAGGGACCTCCACCCGCACCTTGGGTACCACTCCAGAAATGATGTGCACTACCTCTAGCTGGAGGCAAAATTTCCCTAGTTAGAGTAATAGTATGAACTACAGGACCCATTACACCATGAGTAGGGAACTTTCTCGTGAAATGGCTAAAGGCCCTACAACCATAACATGCCTAAGGTGCTGAACTAAAACCAAAAAATCAGAATGACCCAGAATAACCAGCACAACTAGAATAACTAGAAAATAAACCCCTCCAAGGTTGACCAATACTCTATCTAGTATAATAACTTTAACTAGACTTACCTTCATCAATAATAAGAAATACAGCATGAACGGGCCTACTAGACTAACCCTGATACTGATAAGGCTGATATGGAGGGTACCTACCTTGAGAACTACTATCTCTGAACCATGAGCCACTATGAATCCCGCTGAAACTACCCTGACATCACTTCCTCTTATCACTGCCCCTTTGGGCCTCATGATGCATCTCCACCATAACCTAAGCATGATCCGAAACCTAAGCAAAAGATCTACCCGTAGTAACCAAATTTGATGTAGACATGTAGAGAGAGTCTCAATCCATAGATGGAACTGGGGAAGGCCCCCAACCTTAATCCATAGATGGGGATAAATATTTAGGTTGACATCAATCTCTAGGTTATCCACAAACTGTGATAGGATCCATAGTCGTAGAGTCAGGGTCCTTATGTTATGTAGAGGTATTATGTGTCCTAGCCATCGATGAAAGAGTAAAAGTAGAGGAGTTTAAAGAAACCAACTCATACTCTTAGAAAAAAATGAGCAAAAGAAGTGAAGATGTATTAAGAATGTCCTATAGCTTTCTAAAGATAAGAAACGAAAGTCATCGTTCCATTCTGCGAGACTCCACTATACCCTTGCTATTGTAAAAATAATTTTTGTGCACCTAGCGCTCTAATACCAATTAGTCACTTCACGATTTATAATTCATGATGGAACATACTTTATCCCACCAGTAAGTAAGCCAAACCTTATATAAAGCAATAAGCAATAGGCTAATTTGGTGAAAAAGGGCATAAAAGTCAAAAAATTGCAAGTAAAGACTTACAATAATGATTCAAGTAGTAATAATAGTCTAGAAGATAGATAGGACAGAAATAACATCCCCAGACCTCGTAGTGTCAGTACAAGAACAACTGGCAAAAAGGAATACATATACTTTAATAGTCAATATTCCATCAGACTTGAATAATTAAAGAATAAGCACAGTAGATGGACGAGAAAAGGGTAACTCTGACTCTGAGAGCTCACCCTACTTCTAAACTCTAAGTAGCACAATCATAACTTCAACGGCGGACACCAGTACTCAAATCTACACCAAAAAGGTACAAAAGTATAGAATAAGCACCAAAGCCATGGGTACTGATTAGGCATCATTAACCGACATAGCTAAATCATAATATAATTACAATTAAGATGCAAGATAAATAAACTAAGTAAAGGTAAAAGGGCAAACCTACATTAATGTTCCAATATTGTAAATAAATAACCTGAGTGGATATAATATGAAAAAAAGAATAATTAATACCCGGGCCCCCATAATCCAGTAAGTACGGAAGATTAAATAACCCAGAGAGGGACCTTATACGCATGAAGGGTCTAATGAAGAAAGTAAATAATCAAAATTACATTAAAAACCCATATCTAAAGCCATAACCGAGAATCCATCCATACCATAAATAACCGCTCAATGAAGGACACAGACCAAAACTCAATATCGTCATAATATGCCAGACTTGAACAAAAACTCACATCATCAATTGTCAAATTTGAACAAGAACACAGTATCAACATCACCATACTTGGTTCGGAACTAACACTAACTCCGCAGTAACAATCTCGCATAATTATCATGTATCAAGCCTCTTAAACTCCACAATAAATATTACAAAGAGTATAACATACTTATAGAAGTCTACAAGAAGCTAACAAAAGTCTTTGCCTAAAGTTGGTCGGAGGGGCCCACTTCTAATCCCAAAATTTTGTTCTAAGGAAAATTCTGCCTGAACTAAGCTAAGATATCTAATTCTTTCCACTAGATTTTAAATAAGCCATTGATGTCGCCAAAAACTAACCTCCAAATAAGTATGTTGCGGTCGATGACCAATATAGTAACCCAACTAGGCTAGGGTCGATCCCACAGGGAAAATGTTGAATAGTAACTTAACTTGTTGAAATCCATGAATAGTGCAAAAAAGTAAATGGGGGGGATTCAAAATCATTCATAAGTAGTAACCGAACATGAGTTCTTTCGAGGTTGTAAAAAATAGGATACGAACACTAGGACTATGTTTTCCCTAACTTATCAGCTCCATAAATTTCTCATGTTCAACCCACCTATTCTTCGGCTCTACATGTAAAGTCAACAAGCTATGTATTATAACAGTCTTGTGAACATGTTGATAAATCTCACCCTTTACCATGCGAGTCTCAGGGTTAGACTTATTGCTCCTTATCTATGACTTCAGTTCAACTTTCACCTTTTAAGTCTCAAGTTGATCAAATGAGATGATGGAATAATAAGATAGACGTAAATTTCAAATTATTGTCTTTATCCTCTTTTCATAATCTCAAACTCCTTTATGAGAACATTATCGAATACAGGAAATCTTCAAGCTTCTGCAGTAGCTCTGAGGTCAATTAATGTGAAGAAGATTAAGATACATGAAATTATGTTAGAATAGATGAATCTCTTACTTTCTTCATGTAGCTAATTTGCATGGGTTCTCACAACCCTATTCAGGGAAATATGCCACTAATGTTCATGAAATAATACATGATAATCAATAAAGAATTCTTGTAATTAATTGCACAAGAATAACAAGAAATAAAACTTGAAGTTTTCAATTGAATAATAACCCAAAAATTTCAAGAATAATGTAAAGTATTGTAAAAGTATGTAAAATAATGTTAAGGAACAACTAAGAGTGTAACCTAATAAAAAATATACCCTAAGGCATTTATAGTTTCTCAAAATAACCCACAAATCCTAATTAAAATGATAAAGGAAAAGTAATGTCCGCACAAGGTATGACACGCTCATCCACTCATAGGTCTTCTTACAAGTCGAACAATGCCTTTCGTATGTTCTCCAATGTTTGATCTTCAAGAGATTCAACTTTCTATTATGTTTATGACTCTTGCTCACGAGTCGTACCTTGACCATATGACTCGTGACCTTCACTCATTACCACCTGGGACTTTTTCCTTTAATGCTCTAAGCACTATTCTGCTTACAGTTTACCCATAAGAGTCGTACTCAGACTTCTGACTCATTTTTTTCTGAGACTTCAACTTTGAATTTGACTTTAGTTTCTGTTCTTTTGATGACTGCTTCTTCAGACTCGTTTTCCATTTTATGATCCGTATGCTCCAGTTGTATCCTATAATCACTAGGTGTTTTTGTTTGGCTTTTGTCTCTATTATGCTTATGAGTCAACTAACGAGTCATATGATGTGTTGTTGACTAGTAAGGTGACTCTATCATCTGCATCTTTGTCTTCTTCCAGTATATTTCTTCAAGTTTCATTCCAACACTATTATTGTCTTGTTTTTCCTACAATAATAACAAAAGCACATCATATCTAATAAGACATCCTAAGTACAAGCATAAATTCTTTGTTTTAAGCATCAAAAGTGTCATGTTTCCATGGTGCATCAACACACTCTACTTAGAAGTTTGTACGTCCTTTAGACAAAATAAAAACCAAAAATACTACACACAACATCGATGCTTAAATAGAAAGATTCTAAGATGCCTATGGCAGAGATTTTTCATTTCAAATTTCAACAATTTTATACCCCCTCATAGTTTTACTTTTCAAGAACCCAATTATGTATACGATTTGGTACATAGAATGACAAAAAGGAATCTAATGATGGCATTACATTAGTAATAGAAAACTATGCATACACAAATCACATTCGCCTAAAAGTCTAGCAACTTAATAATATACCCCTTGTGTGCTTACCATCAAAGAAATCCCATTCACTCAATTTAGTGAATCAAATTATTCAGGGATATTACCAAAGATGCTCTTACTCACAAAGAAGTATTGATCGGTGTATATAGAATACCATAGGCTTGCCCATATGCTCTCTTCCTAAGTTTTTGGATAGTCGGGGTAGGATCACTAGAGGAATTTCTTCGGCTTGTAACGTAGGTTTGGGGATGGTACGGTATTTTGTTGGGATTTTTCTTAGTGACTATGCCTCCTTGAAACAACGCTTTCTCTGGGTCCACTTATCTTCCACTTTTTGTTCATTTTATTTCCACCCTTATGTCTCCTTTTTTTCTTTTTAAAGCATATTCAAACTGGACTAGGTGTGGTTTTCTTTTCCCACTTTCATTTCTTTTCTTTTTTTCTTTTCTTTTTCTTTTTTTTTATTTTATTATCACCACACCTATCCTTTTTCATTTTTATTTCACATGTCTTTCTTCATACTTATTTTTTCTTATACACCCCTATAATAGCCATCCTCAACTTAGGCAATTTTCCTGAGTTGAGGTGCACGGTGTTCAAGGAGGACCAGGGCTAATACAGGTTCATTGTAAGAGAAATGGGAAGGTGAAATCGGTGTAATCAAGAAATGGGTCAATTAAAGCTCAAATTTTTGGATCAAAGAATTCATACTTCATTTGGTTATGCATTTAGGAACGAGTGGACTCACAATAAAAATGGCCTATTTCATCTTCTACTCAGCTATCCAAAAATTGTTGGTAAGAACAACCGTGCAAGTTCTAGATTCAGACACACTGGAACTAAGTAGCACCTCGCACACACTCGCATATGGTTATACAGCTAGGTACCACTTATCCAATTATCCAATTGTTCTCCCTAGTTGTTCTATTCCAAATCCTAATGCCATTATTATATTCCCAATTGTCTCCCAAAAATACTCACATCACACATTTAACACAAAAGTTTAGGAGGGGTATAAATTTTTTAGCACAATTATTTCAAAATCAAACAATTTCACCATAGTTATTCAAAACAACATCTACTTCCAAAAGTAAGAATTTTCCTCCTATTTTTATCTATTCCAGCACACATGAATAAAATTAGAAACAAAAACATGTTAGTTCTTAAATTTTCAAATTGTGACCACAGGCTTCGAAATAAGGCAAGTATAGCCCGTGGCGACCTTGGTACACCCCTACCCAACTTATAGCACATGCACTGTCCCCATTGCATGTATCAATGAAATAAAAGGTATTGGGAATATAACTGGGTGAACAAGGCGCCATCTTATTCTACCTAATCATCACGTGGTCCCTCAGATCAGGTCCGACCATCATCAACTATAGTCCCTTCAGCTATCAGGATTATCTCCTCAATAGTGGAACTTGTTATTGTAGGTGTGCGCAGTGGTACATCAATAGGTAGGGCTACATCACTGCCTCCCTCAATTTCAACATGGCCTCAAGCTACCGGTACCAGTTCTCATCTTTTCGACCCTCACATGTCGATCACTCTCACTATGTTTGCTATCTTTCCTAGCCTTCTTCATAGCTTTATTTTCTTCAGTATAGAGCTTTCTCTTCTTTTTTTCTATCAAGGTTCTTCTTTTGGTTTTAGAATAGCCTAGATGTTTTCTACCTGTACTTCAGGCACAACTTCCATAAAAATGGGTGCTGGAATGAATAGCCTTTCATAGAGCTTATCTACTATTTTCTTGATCCTTACAACCTCAATTTTTACCTTCTCTATATTTTCCTGGTCATCCACTGCTCAAATGTATCTAATCTACCTTACACCCATCTATCTTGGTTTGCTAGCGTAGTCTCAACCTAGGGCTTCACACCCTCTTCCATATTTTGGACCTTTGTCTCCAACGTGGCGAATATCTTCATCGTCTTATCCCAAATGTCCTGTGAGATCACTATTAATACATTCAGGATCACTCAGGTTCAAGGTGGTACAAACTGTGTCAGAGGAGCGGCAATAGATTTACCCATTATATCTAAAGTGTATGGCTCAGTCCGCACATCTCCACCCATAGTGGCCTTAGTCTCAGCAACCTCAGCATTTTACTCTATCTGTACATCTTATATATCATATTAACTCCATGCCTCACTTGCCTGGCCATCGGGTTTGTTGTATCTCTGATCAACCGTAAGTCTGTAGTGTGTGTGGGCCCAATAGGCTCATAAATCTCGAGAAGTTTCGCCACCCCTACATCTAAACAGATCTGAGTCAGTACATATAGATATTCTAGCAATAACTTCTCTCTACCCATAGCTCTATCAGATATTTCTCGAGCGAAAAACTCTCTCATCTCAAACTCGTACCCAACCATAAACCCAGTTATCAAAGCTGAACGAATCAGGATGAGTACGTTGTCCCCGATAGTGGGACAAAGTTTGTGTCTGGATAGTGTCGACCACGCCTTGGCCTCAAAGTTTAATGTGTTCTTATTTATTTTCTATGATATCACTCCTGGGCTACCTACAACCCAGATTGCATCTTCGCCAGTCAGAGCAATTAAGCTCGCAATCCACCTGAAGTGTCTCATTTTATCTTTCGACCCTAGTTGTTTTCATGTAATTTTCCATGTTTCATCTATGAGGTAATCAACTTCTCCTATGTTCAATAGAAATTAGAAGTTTGGTCGTTTAAGAATCGGGTAATAGTAAGCGAGGAGGTGTTCACTCGCAGTCCCCAAATGGTCAAAGAGATAATAGGCTCTCCACCTCTCCACAAGTTTCCCTATGTATACTGCCTCTTCAACGTTCCCTTGTATGCGGCATAAAACTCCCGCACTAATGTGGCAATGTACTTTTCAGGCACTGAAGCCATCCATTCAAACTCGTACTGTCTGAATTAAGCCTTAAATTTGGGCTACTCAAAAAACCCAGATGTGGTCAACCTCCGCTCAAGATAAAGGCTTTTTTTTATTCTTTCATTCAGGAGTCTTCTCAACCCATCATTATATGTTTCCTAAATACCGGGGTACCACTACCATTCAACGGTGGTCATCGGAGAAGGTCTAATGGCTAGAGGTAGGTCCTGTCTGTCAATCGGAGTAGCATTAACCTCTTCCTCACAAGCATCCTTCTAACTTTCTTCCTCCAAACTTTCTTATTGTCGGTTACCTAATCCAGTGCCCTTCTTTTGTTTAAAAAAGGTGAATTAGGCAGGGTTGACCCACGACCCTCGACCTAGTAAGCATGGTTATGAGTCATGAATATGACTCATAACCAATCTTATGGGTTTTTTCCTGCATTTGTAAATACCTAGAACTTTACCTGGATTCTGAGGTCAATATGACTCGTGCCTTCAGGGTACGACTCATTTTGAGAGTTGTAAAGACTATAGAAACTTTTACCTTGATATGAATCATATCCCAGGTCCTTACGACTCCTACTCACAAGTCGTTACCTTAAGATACTACTGGTGAAGAGTCCGTATGACCTAACTTCTTGGAATTTTTTAGCCTTTTTCTACATCTTTAGTCCAGCATACAAAACAAACATAATACCCTATAAATAAATAAATAAGTACAAAACATAGGTTGCCTCCCACGAGCGCTTGATTTAATGTTGTGGATTACGAGGCTAAGTTGCTTACTTAGATTTCACCTACTAGCCTCTAGGCTTCCTCCCATGCAGTGCTTGATTTAACATAGCGGCACGACATAATTGCCTTGGTTACTTAGACTTCACCAAGGTCCATCTAAAAAATTACACTTACTTTTTTATTGTTACCCATGTTATGCTTTACTCTTTACCCATTCACCTTGAATGGATCTTCGTCATCTCTCATCATTTCCAAAGATCCATATGGGAACACTTTTAGCATAGTAAAGGGAACATACCATCTAGACTTCAAGTTACCTAGAAAAAAAAGAAGCCTCGAGTTGTAGAGTAATACATGGTGAACTTTTTCAAAGATCCTTTTCTTAATCTTACAATCATGATGTAGTTTCATCTTTTCTTGGTAAAGTATAGAACTTTAATATGCCCAGAGTAAGAATTCATCCAACTCATTCATTTTGTTCATTGTCTACTTTGTTGCATCCTGCCACTCAAAATCCATCTTTTTCAAAGCCCATAGTGCTTTATGTTAAGCTCAATAGGCAAGTGACATCCTTTGCCAGACACTAGCTAATAAGGTGAATCACCAAAGGATGTTTTAAAAGCTGTGCAATAAGCCCATAATGCATAATCTAACTTTCATGACCAATCAGTCCTATTGATATTCACTATTTTCTCTAAGATAGACTAGATTTCACTATTGGACACGTCAACTTGTCCACTAGTTTGCAGATGATAAGGTGTTTTCACCTTGTGTTTTACTCGTACTTCTCAAGCAGACTTTTTAATAGACTATTACAAAAATATGACCCACCATCACTAATGATAGCATGTGGCGTGCCAAATCGAGAAAAGGTATGTTTTTTCAAGAATGCAGTGACACTACGTGCTTTATTGTTGGAGAGTGCAACCTCTTCCACCTATTTAAAGACATAATTTACCGCTACTAGAATATACTTCATGATAAACAAACTTACAAAAGGACCTATGAAATCCATACCCCATACATCAAACAATTCAAATTATAAAATAGGAGTATTGGGAAGTTCATGTCGACTAGTGATGTTACCTTGGCATTGACATTGATAACAAGGGGAAGCAAAATCATGTGCATCATTGGGTATTGTTGGCCAATATTACCAATATTACAGGATTTAGTGGGTAGTGTGGGTTCCTCCATGATGTCCCCTAACTGGTGAAGAGTGACAAGCCTCAAGTATGCTCATTATCTCTACCTTAATTATACACCTACGAATAATCCCATCCGCATAAATTTTGAATAAATTAGGCTCATCCCAGAAAAATTTCCTTACCTCATGCCCAAAATTCCTTCTTTGTTGAAAGGAAAGATCTTCTAAGACTAGATCACTTTCTAGATAATTTACATAGTCAACAAACCATGGAATTAGATCTTGGGAAACTACTAATATATGCTCATCTGGAAAGCTATCATCAATCTCGATCCGACCTTCAACATTTTTCTTAGCTTCTTGCTCAAGTCTAGACAAATTATTTGCCACTTGATTATCAGTGTGTTTACTCTCCTTGACCTCTAAATCCAATTCTCACAACAAGAAGACCCACCTAATTAGAATAGGATTTTCATCTTTTTTCTCAATTAAGTTCCACAATACTGCATGATTAGTGTTAACAATCCCCTTTGTCCCAATCAAATAAGACCAAAACTTTTCAAAGGCAAAAACTATTGCCAACAACTCTTGTTAGGTGATGGCATAGTTCTCTTTATTAGGGTTTAGTGCCTTAATAGCATAGTAAATAGGAGAAGGATATTTTCTTTTTGTTGGCCTTGTACAGCACCTAAGGCCAATCCACTTGTGTCACACATAATCTCAAAGTGAAAGTACCACTCAGGGGACACAATGATAGGAGCAGTCGTCAACTTCTCTTTTAGGCTTTCAAAAGTCTTCAAGGATGCTTCAGTAAAATAAAATTCCACCTCTTTCTTAAAAAGCCTACAAAGATGGTTGACAATCTTTGAGAAATCATTGATGAATAGTCTATAAAACCCAGCATGTCCAAAAAAACTATGAATACCCTTTACAGAAATTGGTAGAGATTATTTCTCGATCGCTTCAATATTTTCTCTATGTACTGCAATAACCATTTTTGAAACTTTGTGCCCAATCACTATACCTTATTTAAATATAAAATGGCACTTTTCCCAATTAAGTACCAAGTTGCATTCCTCACACCATCGGAGAGCATTTTCCAAGTGCATTACGCAGTCATCAAGAGAATCACCAATGATTGAGAAATCATCCATAAACACTTTGATGGTGTCTTCTACCATGTCAGAGAAGATTGACATCATGCATCTCTAAAAGTTGGCTGGAGAGTTACATAACCCGAATGGCATACATATGAGTGAAAAGGTCCCATATGGACAAGTGAGGATTGTTTTTTGTTTAACCTCGGGTGCAATAGTGATTTTGTTGTAGCCTGACTACCCATCCAGAAAATAGTACCATCCTCTGCCTGTAATTCTATTCAGTATTTGGACCATGAAGGGCATAGTAAAGTGATCTTTTTGAGTCCATGTATTCAATTTTTTGTAATTCATGTACACTCTCCATCATGTAACTGGCCTTATCTGCATTAGCTTATTCTTCTCATTAGGCACAACAGTAATATCACTTTTCTTTGAAACACATTGTACCAGGCTGACCCATTTGCTATAAGTAATGTGATATAATAGACCAACATCCAACCACTTTATTATCTTTTTCTTCACCACCTCCTACATAGGAGGATTGAGTCAATGTTGATGTTCTATACTTAGAACACAATCCGGTCAAAGTTGGATCTTATGAATACAGAAACTAAGTGGGATACCCACAATGTCTGCAATGGACCAACCAATGGCCCTCTTGAATCTCTATAGAACTGATAGTAAAGCTTCCACTTTTGTCTCAATCAAGTTAGCTGGAATGATTTCCGACAAAGTGTTGTTGGCCCCCAAAAATGCATATCACAAATGAGAAGGGAGGGCCTTCAACTCTAAGACAGGTGGCTCCTTCATAGATAGGCGAGCAGGTAGAGTGCTTCTAATTTTTAGATCTAAATCAAGTTTCTTTGGTTAATAAGAATAAGAACCACTCCCATACCATGAACATGTCATCTCATCATAGAAATCTATAACCATGCTTTCAAAGTTTATGTTCATGGCTACTAGAGCATTAAAACCTAACCTCTCTTCAATAAGAACTAAATTAGAAGCATCATCCTAAATAATAACTAAATCATCATCATAGAATGAATCCATCTCCTTATTATACACATCAATCACGGATACAACTCTCAACTCATCCAACTGCTTGATGGATTTTCATATATTAAATATCACCTATTAATCATTGATCTCAATATCATATGTCCTAGCTCTAAATCAATCTATGTCCTTCCTGTAGCAAAGAATAGTTTTCCTAAAATAATTGGGACTTGAAAGACCACTTAACAGTCTAATATCACAAAATCAGCTCGAAAGATAAAAAAAAACATCTTTACCAATACATCATATAGAATACCAACTAGCTTTTTCACTGTCCTATCTTCCATGACTAGTCTCATCGTGGTTGGTGAAGGAGCCCCCAACCCCACTATTTAGATACTGCTAATGGCATGAGTTTAATACTAGTACCTAAATCACGCAATGCCTGAGTGAAGTTGAATGATCCAATAGTGTAAGGAAAGGTGAATGCACCTGGATCCTCCTTCTTCTCTATAAAAGATTTAGTAGCTACAACATTGCAGTCATGAATATTTTAACTGGCTTATAACTGACTGAACTCTTCTTGGTGATTAGATCCTTTATGAAATTTGCATATCCTAGAATTTACTCTAATGCCACTACAAGTGGGATGTTGACTGACAGCTCATTCAACATAGATAAAAAATTTAATACTTGCCCTCTTCTTACTTCTTTTTTAGCCTTTGAGGAAAAGGAGGGTGAGGGATGAACTTTAAAACAGTCTCCTCAACCTTTTATTTTCCTTTATCTTTCTTACTACTACTTTCCACATCAATAAAATAATCATTAATCTTTTGTTCAGCAACAGTGAGTACAGGCAGATCTATAGTGGTTTTACCAATCTGAGTGGTAATGGCTTGGCAGTGACTATCATTCTTTCCATTTACCACTGTGTTAATAAGAAAAGTTCTAGGTTGCCTTTTATTTATTATGGCTGACCAAATTATTGCTTTGAATGTATGATTGCAGTAGCATGTGACTCAACTTTCTAATCTACCCATATAGATCTTCCTTAATCTCCTTAAGACAACTTTCTTGAATTTTTTGTCCTTTGATTAATTTTGAAAAAAGTGCCTATATCCTGGATTCAAAATCATGACCACCTGGTGGAACTTCCCTGACACTCTTCTCCTTATAATCATCTTTACACCACCAATCACCATCTCTCTCTCTACTCATATCTCTGTATCTATCATTGTAATAATTTTAACATTCATTTCCTTGCCCTTGGGCTTGGAAATTTGCCAATCAACATCAAGACACTTTGTTTCCTCTTCAGATTAAGTTTCAACAATCTTAGAGGCAGATCCCTATACCACGACTACATTCAATTTCTCAGTACTCATAGTTGTGAATTATTTTATAAGCAGCCCAATATCTATCCGAAGTTGTGAAACCTCTTGAGCAACCAAATCCTGAGCAGCTCCATAATCATTAGTCACTCCAATATCATATGTACCTACACCATGCTCAGCATCTCTAGTATTCCATTATCGATTAGTCATTGAAATATCTAGCATACCTTGTGCAGTATCCCACCGAAGACACATAAATGTACCTCCCGAAATTGTATCGCCCATTGCTTTTGAACTAACATTTAGTGATCTATAGAAGATTTCCAACAAATTATACCCTGTGATTTTATTTTTAGGTACCATTCTCATCTTCTTCTTGAATATAAACCACGCCATATATATAGATTCTGTAGGTAACAGTGTGAAATTATAGATTTCATCTTTCAATTGTAGTATCCTTTTAGGAGGGAACCTATTCAAAAACTATATACGCCTCATACCAAGTAGTGATTGAACATCTTGGAAGTTCCCTTAACCATAGTGATGTTTCACCTATCAATGAAAACGGGAACAACTTCAACCTCAAAGCTTCCTGATCCACCCCCAAAATAGTATATAATGTGTAGATCCTAGAAAAATTAGCAAGATTCTCATTCGCATCATCTATAGTTGATCCTTGTTGTGGTCTAGCTAGTCCTCCTTACTGATCTAACCCAACCTCTTTAGCTACTCTTCTCTCATCCTTGGTAGTATCTAGGAATTATTGTATCTATAAATCTGAAACATTCTATGGATCACCTAGATCACAAGGAAATGTTGTGTTTGGATCTATAAGTGTAGGAGAAGGTTCTTCAACCCCAGTAGGAACACCATCACAAACTTATCCTTCTCGGTGTTTGGAGAATTCTTTCAGGGTTTGGATCAAAAGAGAGTAAGATATTGCCTCTTCTCCTAGTGTTTAAAATACAACGGCATATGCCAAATCAAGATCATAAAATAAAACCCATAAATTTCACCAATTTAATTAACTACACAAACTATCTTCCCCAGAAATGGCGCCAAAATTTGATGACACCCAAAACTAACCTCTAAAGTAGTATGTTACGGTCGATTCCAAATATAGTAACCCAATAGGATTGGGGTCGATCCCATGGGGAAAACGTTGAACAATTACTTAACTTGCTAAAATCCGCGAGCAGTGCGGAAAAGTAAATACGGGGATTTAAAATCAATCATAATTAGTAGACGAACTTGAATGGTTTTGAAGTTATAAAAATTAGAAGACGAACACTAGGACTGTGTTTCCCTGGATTCTCAACTCCACAAATTTCTTGTGTTCAACCCACCTATTTTGGTGCTCTGCATGTAAAGTCAACAAGTTATGTATTATCAACCATCTTGTGAACATGTTGATAAATCTCACCCATTACCTTGCGAGTCTCAGGGCGTCACCTTATTTCTCCTTATCTATGACTTCAGTTGAAATTTTACCTTTTGTTTCTCAAGCTGATCAGATGAGATAATGGAATATTAAGATGGATGTGAATCCCAAATTACTTTCTTAATCCTCTTTTCCTAGTCTCAAACTCTCTTGTGAGGACGTTATTAAATACAAGCAACCCTAAATCTTCTACAGTAGCTCTATGGTTAATTAATAAGAAGAAGATTAAGATACATGCAGTTACATTAGAATAGATGAATCGCCCATTTTCTTTACGTAGCTGATCCGCCAGGGTTCCCACACTCCTAGTCAGGAAAATTAGCCGCTTAAGTTCCTGCAATAATCCATGATATTCAATAAAGAATTCATCTAATTTATTTCACAAGAATAAAAAGAAATAAAACCCAAAGTATTCAATTGACTAATAACCCAATCTCAACAATAATGTAAAGTATTGTATAAGTATGTAAAATAATGGTAAGGAACGTCTAAGAGTTTAACCTAATAAAAGATAAACCCTAGGATATTTATAGTATCTCAAAATAACCTAGAAATCCTACTTAAAATGGAAAAAGAAATGTAATGTCAGCAAAAGGTAAGACTTGCTTGTCCACACGTAAGGTCTTCTGACGTGTCTTATAGTTCCTCTCATATGTTGTCTAGTGTCAGATCTTCTAGGGCTTGAACATTATGTTGTCTTTATGACTCATGCTTGTAAGTCATACCTTGACCATACGAGTCATGGCCTTCACTCGTTACCACCTGGTACTTCATTCTTTAATGTTATGAACACTGGTCTGTTTATAGTTTACCCATGCAAGTTGTACTCAGACTTTTGACTTATCTTCTTCTAAAACTTCATATCTTAATTTTACTTTATTTTTTGTTCTCTTGACGACTGCTTCTTCAGACTCGTATCCTCGTCTTATGATTCATATGCTCAAGTTGTATCTTATCATTACTTAGTTTTTCTGTTTGGCTTTTTTCACTGTTATGTTTATGAGTCAACCCATGAGCCATATAATGTGTTGGCGACTAGTAAGATGACTCGTATCATCTTCATCTTTGTCGTCTTCAGATCATTTTCTTCAAGTTCCATTCCAACACTATTATTGACCTATTTTACTAGCAACAATCACAAAAGCACACCATATCTACTAAAATATCCTAAGTACAAGCATAAATTCTTTGTTTTAAGCATCGAAAGTGTCGTGTTCCCACCGTGCATCAGCCACAATTAGCCCTAAGATAGCAATTTTACCTAAAACATGAAAAACTAAGTAAATGGAGCCGATTTATGATTCTGGTATAGGCTAAATATTCTAATTAATACTTATTATATCACCAAGACCTAATTCCAACCCATATTTATCATAATATCATAAATATACTAAGAATTATCTCAATATATGAGAAACGTAAACCTAGCCTACTTGGATACTGTAGAAAAACCTATATAACTCTACTAAGTCATTGATTTCCCTTACCAAGAAGATTCTACATGATGCCTCGCAATCAAAATTGTAATACACTTATCTATATGAGAATAACAATACCCATATTTCATTATAATTCTTTGGGTCTAAAAATACGTAAAAATTCTATGTAGGACCCACTTATGAAATTGCACTTTAAAAATTGTCAATGTGTCCTTGTATGCTCAAGGAACATTTACGCTCAAGAATGGGTAAATTTTGAGCTCAACTAGTGCGATAACCAACTAACCAGCATTCTAGGAATTTTTAGAATTAATAGATAAATTAACTAGGCAAGTGACATGCCTTGCCATACACTAGCTAATAAGGTGAAGAACCAATGGAGGTTTTGAAAGCTGTGCGGTAATCCCATAATGCATGATCTAAATTTCATGACCAATTAGTCCTACTAACATTCACTGTCTTCTCTAAGATGGACTAGATTTCTCTATTGGACACCTCAACTTGTCCACTAGTCTGTAGATGATTAGGTGTTTTCACCTTCTGTTTTACTCATACTTCTCAAGTAGACTTTTGAGTAGACTATTAAAAAAATGTGACCCACCTTCACTAATGATAGCATGTGGCATGCTAAATCAAGTAAAGGTGTGTTTTCTCAAGAATTCAGTGACACAACATATTTTATTATTGGGGAGAACAACGTCTTCCACCAATTTAGAGACATAATCTACAGCTACTATAATATACTTCATTCCAAACAAACTCACAAAATGCCCTATGAAATCCACACCCCATACATCAAACAATTCCAATTCTAAAATAGGAGTATTGGGAAATTTATGTTGACTAGTGATGTTACCTTGGCGTTGACATTGATCATAAGAGGAATAAAAATCATGTGCATCATTGTGTATTGTTGGCAAATATTACCCACTTTGCAAGATTTAGTGGGCTATGCGGGTTCCTCCATGATGGCCCCTAACTGGTGAAGAGTGACAAGCCTCAAGTATGCTCATTATATCCACCTCAAGTATAAACCTATTAATAATCCCATTCGTATAAATTTTGAATAAATAAGGCTCATCCCAGAAGAATTTTCTTACCTCATGCACAAAATTCCTTCTCTGTTGAAAGGAAAGATCTTCTGGGACTAGATCACTTGATAGATAATTTGCATAGTCTACAAACCATGGAATTAGATCTTGGAAAGTTGCTACTATCTTTTCTTCTAGAAAACTATCATCAATCTTGATCCCATCTTCAACATTCTACCTAGCTTCCTCCTCAAGTCTAAACAAATGATCTGCAACTTGATTCTCAGTTCTTTTACTATCATTGACCTCTAAATCAAATACTCGCAACGAGCGGACACGCCTAATTTGTCTAGGCTTTGCATTTTTTTCTCCATTAAGTACCGTAATGCTGCATGATCAGTGTTAACAATCCCCTTTGTCCCAATAAAATAAGACCAAAACTTTTCAAAGGCAAAAACTATTGCCAACAACTCTTGTTCAGTGATGGTGTAGTTCTTTTAGAAGGGTTTAGTGCCTTGCTAGCATAGTAGATGGGATGAAGGATATTTTTTTGTTGTTGGCCTAGTACAGCACCTAATTCTAATCCACTTGTGTCACACATAATCTCAAAGGAAAAGGACCACTCAGGGGACACAATGATAGGAGCAGTCATCAACTTCTCTTTTAGACTTTTAAAATTCTTCAAACGTGCTTCAGTAAAATTAAATTTCACCTCTTTCTTAAGAATCCTACAAAGAGGGTTGTTAAACTTAGAGAAATCCTTAATGAATCACCTATAAAACCCAGCATATCATAAAAAAACTATGAAGAACCTTTACAAAAATTGGTAGAGATAATTTCTTGATTACTTCCATCTTTGCTCTATCTGCAGCAATAAGCATTTTTTAAATTTTGTACCTAATCACTATACCTTCTTTATATATAAAATGGAATATTTCCCAATTAATTACCAAGTTGCATTCCTCACACCTTCGGAGAGCATTTTCCAAGTGCACTAAGCAGTAATCAAAAGAATCACCAATGATTGAGAAGTCATCCATAAACACTTTGATGGTGTCTTCTACCATGTCAGAGAATATTGACATCATGCATATCTGAAAGTTGTTACATACCTCGAATGGTATATGTCTGGATGAAAAGGTCCCATAAGGACAAGTGAGGGTTGTTTTCTGTTTAATCTTGGGTGCAATAGTGATTTACTTGTAGCCTGACTACCCATCCAAAAAATAGTACCATCCTCTGCCTGTAAGTCTATCTAGTATTTGGTCCATGAAGGGCATGGGAAAGTGATCTTTCTGAGTCCATGCATTCAATTTTCTGTAATTCATGTACACTCTCCATCATGTAATTGGCCTTATCAATATTAGCTTATTTTTCTCATTAGGCACAACAATAATACCGTTTTTATTTTAAACACATTGTACCAGACTAACCTACTTACTATCAGTAATGGGATATAATAGACCAGCATCCAACCCCTTGATTATCTTTCACTACCTCCTTCATAGTAGGATTGAGTCAATGTTGATGTTTTATACTTAGAACACAATCCGATCCAAGTTGGATCTGGCCCTCTTGAATCTCTATAGAACTGATAGTAAAGCTTCCACTTTTTTCTCAATCAGGTCAGCTTCAATGATTACCAACAAAGTGCTATTGGCCCCTAAAAATGCATATCATAAATGATAAGAGATGGCCTACAACTCTAAGACCGGTGGATAGAAAGGTGAGCAGGTGGAGTGTTTCTAATTTTAAGATCCAAATCAAGTTTCTTTGGTGAATAATTATAAGAACCACTCCCATACAGTGCACATATCATCTCATCATAGAAATCAATAACCACGCTATCGAAGTTCATGATCACGGCTGCTAGAGCTTTAACATCCAACCTCTCTTCAACAAGAACAGAATCAGAAGCATCATCCCAAATAGTCACTGAATTGACATCATAGAATAAATCCTTCTCCTCATCATACACATCAATCATGGATACCATTCTTAACTCATCTGATTGATTGATGGATTTGCATACATTAAATATCACTTATTAATTATTGAGCTCAACATCAGATGTCCTATCTCCAAATCAATCAACGTCCTTCCTATAGAAAAGAATAGACGTCCCATGAAAATTGGGACTTAAAAGTTCTCTTAACAGTCTAATATAATAAAATCAGCCGAAAAGATATAAGAAGCCTTCTTCACCAATACATCATATAGAACACCAACTGGCTTTTTCACTTTCCTATCTTCCATGACTAGTCTCATGGTTGTTGGTGAAGGATCTCTCACCCTGACTATTAAATACTGCTAATGGTATGAGGTTGATACTAGCACCCAAATCACACAATGCCCGAGTGAAGTTAAAAGATCCAATGGTGGAAGGAATGGTTATTCACCTATATTTTTCTTCTTCTCTACCAAAGATTTAGTAGCTACAACATTGGAGTGATGAATATTGTTGACTGGCTCATAACTAACTGAAATCTTCTTGGTGATTAGATCCTTCATGAAATTTGCATATCCTGGAATTTGCTCTAATGCCTCTACAAGTGGGATATTGACTGATAGCTCATTCAACATAGATAAAAAATGTATACTTTCCCTCAATGAAAACGGGAACAACTTCAACCTCAAAGATTCCTGATCCACCACCAAAATAGTATATAATGTGTAGATCCTAGAAAAATTAGCAAGATTCATATTTGCATCATCTATTGCTGATCCCAAAAATACACCCTCCAAATTCAACAATTGGATCATTATACTAGTAATGTCAAACTTAACATTGAAGGGGTAAAGCAGGAGAAATGATAGCATTTGTCTCAGTAGGTTCAACATAACCCATATCCTCTTTATCATCATATGCATGTAAGTGCAGATATGTAGGAATCAATAGAGCTCATCCTCACTGGATTCTGTCTCTATGCTTGGCTACTTTTCATAGTCTAGCTAGTCCTCCTTTCTGAGCTAACCCAACCACTTCAGCTAATCAAGCCTCTTCAGCTTCTCTTCTCTCTTCCTTGGTAGTATCTAGGAATTATTGTATCTGTAAATCTACAACATTATATGGATGACCTAGATCACGAGGAAATATTGCAATTGGATCAATAAGTGAAGAAGAAGGGTCTTGAACCCCAGTAGGAACACCATTATGAATTTTTTCTGACATCCTTTTCAGTGTTTGAAGAATTCTTTCAGACTTTAGATCAAAAGGAAGTAAGGGATTGTGTCTTCTCCTAGTGGTTGACATACACCGGCTTATGCCAAATCAAGATCAGAAAATAAAATGCATGAACTTCACCAATTCAATTAACTACACAAACTATCTTTCCCAGAAACAGCGCCAAAGTTTGATGACACCCAAAACTAACCTCTAAAGTAGTAAGTTATAGTCCATGCCAAATATAGTAACCCAACAAGGCTGGGGTCGATCCCATAGGGAAAATGTTGAACAGTTACTTAACTTGTTGAAATCCACGAGTAGTGCGAAAAAGTAAATGGGGGGATTTAAAATCAATCATAAGTAGTAGACAAACTTAAATACTTTTGAAGTTGTAACTATTAGAATATGAACACTAGGACTGTGTTCCCTTGGGTTCTCAACTCTGTAAATTTCATGTGTTCAACCAACCTATTCTGTTGCTCTGCATGTAAAGTCAACAAGTTATGTATTATTAACCATCTTGTGAACGTGTTGTTAAATATCACTCATTACCTTGCGTGTCTCAGGGCGTCACCTTATTGCTCCTTATCTATGACTATATTTGAACTTTCACCTTTTGAGTCTCAAGTTAATCAGATGAAATAATGGAATAATAAGATGGATAGAAATCCCAAGTTACATTATTTATCCTCTTTTCCTAATCTCAAACTCCCTTTTGAGGACGTTATCAAATACAGGCAATCCTAAAGCTTCTGTGGTAGCTCCGAGGTCAATTAATATGAAGAAGATTAAGATACATACAGTTATGTTAGAATAGATGAATCTCCAATTTTCTTTATGTAGCTAATCCACCAGGGTTCCTACAATCCTAGTCAGGAAAATTAGTCATTTAAGTTCCTACAATAATCCAAGATATTCAATAAAGAATTCATCTAATTAATTGCACAAGAATAAGAAGAAATAAAACACAAAATCTTCAATTGAATAATAACCCAAAATTCTCCAGAATAATTTAAACTATTGTAAAAGTATGTAAAATAATGTTAAGGAACGTCTAAGAGTGTAACCTAATAAAAGATAAACCCTAGGATATTTATAGTATCTCAAAATAACCCAGAAATCCTAATAAAAATGGAAAAGGAAATGTAATGTTAGCAGAAGGTAAGACTTGCTCATCCACATGTAAGGTCTTCTTATGAATCTTACAGTTCCTCTCGTATGTTCTCCAGTGTCTGATCTTCTGGGGCTTCAACTTTATGTTATCTTTACTACTCATGCTCGTGAGTCATACTTTGATCGTACGACTCGTGGTCTTCACTCGTTACCACCTGGGACTTCTTTCTTTAATATTCTAAACACTGGTCTATTTACGGTTTACCCATGCAAGTTGTACTCAGACTTTTGACTTGTCTTTTTCTGAAACTTCAAACCTGAATTTCACTTTAGTTTTTGTTCTCTTGACGACTGCTTCTTCTGACTCGTATCTTGATCTTACGATTCATATGCTCAATTTGTATCTTATAATTACTTAGTTTTTCTGTTTGGGTTTTGTCACTATTATGTTTACTAGTCAACCCACGAGACATATGATGTGTTGACGACTAGTAAGGTGACTCGTATCATCTTCATCTTTATCTTCTTCAGGTTTTTTTCTTCAAATTCCATTCCAACACTATTATTGACCTATTTTACCAGTAACAATCACATAAGTACATCATATCTACTAAAACATCCTAATTACAAGCATAAATTCTTTTTTAAGCATCAAAAGTGTCGTGTTTCCACCATGCATCAGCCATAATTAGCCTTATGATTGCAATTTTACCTAAAACATGAATAACTAAGTCAATGGCGCCTAATTTATGATTCTGGAATAGGCTAAATATTCTAATTAATACTAATTGTATCACCAAGGCCTAATTCCAACCCATATCTATCATAATATCATAAATATACTAAGAATTAGCTCAATATAAGAGAAACATAAACCTAACCAACTTGAATGTTGTAGAAAAACCTATAGAACTCTACTAAGTCATTGATTTCCCTTACCAAGAAGATTCTACATGATGCCACGCTATCAAAATTGTAATATACTAATCAATATAAGAATAACAATACCCATATTTCATTATCATTCTTCGGTCTAAAAATACGTAAAAATTCTATGTGGGACCCACTTATGAAATTGCACTTTGAAAATTGTCAATGTGTCCTTGTTTGCTCAAGGAACATTTACGCTCAAGAATGGATAAATTCTAAACTCAAATTGTTCTACAATTAACCAACCAGGATTCTAGGAATTTTTAGAATTAATAGAGAAATTAACCATGGAAATAATGAAAACTTACCAAGAATTCCGAGAAGAAATGAGTACTCCCAGCTTATGAATAGCCCAAAATCACCTATAAATGTTCTCCCAAGTTTTCACACCTTTTAGGGTTTTATACTCTTGACTTTTGTAAGAAATAGGAGAAAATCAGGCTAAGTGGGGAACTTATAAGACTCCAGGTGAAGCTAAAGCGGGCACTAGGCCGCCTTGGAACCATGCTTACGTGGCAGACTGCTAAAGCGAACAAGACAACACTAAAGAGGCTTGCACTTTAGTAGCCAACTTGATACTAAACCAGAACACACTGAGCTGGAAGGCCACTAAAGAACCCAAAGGGCCTCTATAGCGGTTGCACTAGTTGGAGTCTTAGTGTTTTTTCAAGTCATTACTGACCCCTCTAGATTCATTCAAAATTCCATATATGCAAATGAATTATGTTACCTAATCAAATTCAATATTTCGAACTCAATGGCACAGTTGAAATTTCCATTTGAGGTCATTTAAAAAAAATTGTTCCCACACCCAAGTGTCATTTTTCTTAACTTTCAGTAAATAGCCCAAAATAAGTCTAGAAAACTTGGAACTAGAACCAAAGGTCCATCTAGCCTAAAATCAAATTTTCAAAATTTTCTGATCTATCAAAATCATCGTACGAGGTCATTTGACTAAATTATTTTCCTGATAGCCAATTCTAACCAGCAAAGACATCAAAATAAGAAATTGGCTCTGAAAATCAAATGAACTGTCCGATAATAGAATGTTAGATCAAGAAAATCATAAATAAATTAGGGAATATATAGGAAAGCACTAAATGGTAAAAACAAACGTGAACATAGAAAATTGTTTGAAGGTTCATTACAGAAGGTAAGAAAGTGGAAGAGATGGTGTATTAGACGGTGATGACACAAAGACTTTTATGAAGAAAAGATGAAGGATAAATATGAGTAGAGGAAGAAAGATAAGGATGCCAAGAAAATGACAACTGCTGAGAGCGAAAGGACCTCTAAGGTGCATTTGTCAGAGAGAAGTAAGGTCCTAACAGATATTAATACTATTGCTATTAGGGTTGAGAGTGGAGGGTGCATAGACAATACCCCCTTGATATCATATTTGGGTGCACTAGCCACCACTGGTGCCAATGTGAGTATGAATGCCACAACCAATGTTGAGGCTACTAGAGTTGTAGAGCATAGAGGGGTTGCATTTTTTTACCCCGACTGATCATTCCACAAAAAGCTTCTAGTATGCCACATATATGTTTGTATCCTAGTTTTTTATTTTTACTATTTGTGTGCAATAGGGACATTTCACAATTGCTTAGTTAGGGGTGGGGATATCCAATATCAAAGGGTTTTTGTTGACGTGTTTACTTTTTCTCAGATGTGCTACCTAGTTAGAATCTCCATATATATTTAGGAGTTTAATTTTTGTTAGTTACAACCTCCATATATATTTACAAGTTTAATTTTTATTTTGTGTTATTTTTTTGTTGTTTGTGTAACCAAAAGAGAAAAAGGAGAACTTGGTGGAGTCAAAATAAATATAGAATGAAACTATTTTTTTTATTGAGTTTTGTGTTTAAATAACACCCCTCCATAGACCCCTCTATAAATTTTTTGATGTTTTAGTTGTCTTGTGTGTTTATTCTGATTTGTGACCTATTTGGATCTTATCCTGGATTAGGATTATGAATATGATAATCATAGCCTAACTACGCATAAATTAGATAGGTAGTAACTATGTGAGTATCTTTAAGCCATGTGTGTTATAAGGTGCTTACCTAGTTGGCGTGTGTGTGTGATCTAGAACTTGCCCGATTAGTATTGCCAAATTTGTAGGAAAGCATGGCAACAGACCGTATCAATCCTTTTGGAATGGGAAGCTCAAGGGCTCACCCTAGCACTATTGGTCGGTGACCGGTGCGCACTGATTCATTTGGTAGTGGCTCGTCGATAGACCAAAAGGGCCACCCAACAACTTTTTTATATAATTTTAAATCAAAATAATAGATCATATAATTTATATTATAAAAGTGATTTTAGTTTTATAGTTATATTTTTTGTAATTATAAAAAATAAGTATTAAACTTTTATACTTAAATTTTTTTATTAAAGTTAATTTTTCAATTTTTTTAAAGTTTTAAAATATTTTTTATACTTTTATTTTTTATAAGTATAACAATAAGTATAAGACTTTTATACTTATAACTTTGATTTTTATTTTATACTAAAGTTTTTTTATTAAGTTAATTTTTCAATTTCTCTAAATTTTATACTTATATCTTTCATTTTTCTTAAAGTTAAATGCTAGTTTTCAAAGTTGAATTTTAAAGTTTTCATTTATATTTTCAACTTTAAAGATTTTATTTTTTGAATTCTTTTGAAAGTTGAATCTTGAACTTTAGAATTTTAAAACTTTAAAATTTAATTTAAATGAAAACTTTAAAGTTTAGATAAACTTGAACATTTAAAAAACTTTTGATTTTTTTTTCTTAAAAAACTTTAAATTTTTATGAGCTTGGAACTTTAATGTTTAAATTCAAATTTTCAACTATTACGTTTAAATTTATTGCTTAAAATAATAAAAGACAAATTTGAAAATAAAATGAAGGTGAATAGCGTATATTTTATTCAAATAAATAAAGAAGTACATGTATTACAAATATCAGAAGAGAATTAACCTACACAACTACCTTCTAGGAAGGGTTCTGTTTCAACTAGGTCTCGATTATCATACTAATATCTATAATTTTCAAAATATGTTATTTTGAAACTTATCTATCAATTCCTTGCAAACAAAATCCGGAATTTGTATTTGATTTTCTCCATCCATTGCGTCCATGTCATCATCACTATTTTCTTCAGGTGTTTCATCTATTTTGATTTTAATTTAATGAGTTAATTTCTTGCAGTCTAGCATTCTTTCATCCAGCGTTGATCTAATCTTTGCGTGACACTAATATTTCCAAACTATCTTTTACTAACGAATACCTATGATCTCAGATAATCAATCTCCATATATTAAAAGCTTGCTCTAAAGCCACTGAAGTCGCTAGAATAACTAGCACATCCTGAACCACCCTTGAAAGAAATGAAAAATATTTAATTCGACTCTTCCAACATGTTAAAAGTTAAGGATCTCCATTTTCATCTCTAATATTTTTTTGTGTCTGATTAATATATTGATCAAAATTATTTTTTAAACCGAATCAAGACCATGTTCTTCTTTCATAATTTCATCAAAATCACTAAATCTCTCCTTAAAACAAGGAGCTTTAGACATTTATTCATTTAGTAGGTTGGGTATATAAAGGTCAAACAAATGTCTAGATTTAGTTATTATGTTATCCTTACACATTTCATCAAATGAAACTTCATCACTTATAACTCTTTAAATTTCTATAAATCTTTTCAACCATTTTTTTTCTTCCTTGTTCTTTGTATGTTGGGTTGAACAAAGTAGAAGTCAACAATACTTGAGGAAAGGGAAAAGTGAATTTTTTAAATTATCCAATCATATATGTACAAAAACTTTAAAATGTTCACGATCTTTATAATTAACAAATTCAGATGAAACAACATAAACATTTGCTAAAACTTAAGAAATAGAAGAAGAATATTGACTAAATATAATATTTATAGCACTATAAAAAAATTGAAAAACTAATGAGTTTTTCGTATTCTTTTCAATTCTCATCGGTGATTCACATTCTCCGATCTGAATTTTGTTTATTATGCATATAAAGGTGCACGATACACAATAGTAACATTAAGCATTTTATACAAAGAATTCTAACTTGTAGTCACTTCTTTTGGAAAATTTCTAAATGGCATTCCAAATAAAACACAAGAGTTTTCAAATTTTCTAATTCTAGCCCTTATTTTAGCTTTAAAACCCATGCACGAGTTGCTCAGATTCTAATACCAGAATAACCAAATACATCAATACCATTCATCACTATTAAATTATAAATATGTCCATTACACTTAAGATGAAAAGCATCATCGTCAATTGGATAATTCTAGGTTCCAAAAAATCAATAACTTTCAAATTACTAGAAACATTATCTAACGTGACACCCATTAGTATATCACAAAGTCCAAAATATTTCAGAATCTCTCCTGTCAAATAAGCAATATGACTACCAGTTTTTCTCTCTTCAACATATTTATAGTATAATTTCTCTTTGCATATTCCAATCATGACCAATCCAATGAGGCGAAATAGTTAAATAATCATTACCATTAAGACTACAACCCATATATAAAGTGATAGGTATTTTATCATCAAACTAAGAAAAATAGAAACGATGAAAATGACAACGTTTACATTGATATTTAAAAATATCTGTTTTAATTATATTTCTTAAAAAAACTCAAAAATCAGGATTATACACTTTTTGAATATAACAAATAAAATCGTGATATTCATCAAAACTAAAAGGTAAACGACAAATCGAAACCATTTTAGCTAATTATTGACGATCTCTAACTTGACTATATGTGAGTGTTGTTTCGGTCAAGTCGGATTACTAAAATATAAAATATTTTGGACCCTATTAGAACCTACAACTGATTGGTTAGTATTGGGCAATGGTATGCCCTTGTTTTAGCCATAGTAATGGCTTCTAGACAAACAAATTTAGGAACATAATCTCTCAAATGTCTAGTTAGATGTTCTATCCAACCATGCGATCCCCCCGTCAAATATTTTGTCACTTGCTTTCATTTATTGCAAGTAGTGGTAGTTTTCTTCTTATTTTGGGTCATAAATTTCCAAACTAATGATCTCTCAGCACATTTGGTCTTTCCTACTCTAGTAAATGTAGGAAAATTTCCTACTTCATCTTGTTCCGGTAATTTCATAGCCAGACTAGTAGGAATAGGGATGTCTTTTAAATCTTTTCCTTCTACATCTTCCTCATCTGATAAGTCATCCTCATAATTACCATAACATATAACTAAAGCTTCATGATCTACTACATTTCCAGAACCAACATCAATAACATAAGGACACTCAAAAAAAGTATCAAAAACATGAGTAAAATCGCCGGTATTAATTCTTAATCTAGGCGGCAACAATTTAGATCAACCTCCACCCCCACCTCCACTCCTAGTATCACCCTTATCTTTTTTTCCAACAATTTTATTTTTAATGTGACTAAAAATTAATTTTTTACCACTATTTTTTAATCAAAATCTATATTTAATGTGAATAAAATAAATAAATGAACAACAAACAATATAGATAGAACAAAAACTTAATAGTAATTAGTAAGCAAACAAATAAATAGATGAAAGTTGGAACGAATGTACCAAACGTCTTCATAAAAGCAAGAGTATATAATAAAAAGGCAAAATTGAGAGATGACAATTGAAGCTTGCTACAAAAAAGTCTATCCCCTTGGCCGAATAAATTAAATATTTTAGAGCATTACAGAGTAATTAATAAAAGAGATTATAGAGAGTTTTTTAGAGTTTTTGAAAAAATAAAGGGAGAAGAGTTAGTATTTATAAGAAATATGAGAGGGTTGGGGACGGTTGGGGGACTAGGGAAGGGAGGAGGTGCTAGGGGATGGGGTTGGGACTAGCCATTGGAGGACCAGAAACGGCTGGTAACAGATAATGTGGGTAATATTTATTAAAACATATTAAACAAAAATCATGTTACCATTTACCGGGATAAATAGATCTCACGACTCGAACTAGGGCCTGGTTGTGACAGGTATCTCAAATCCCACATAGGCCGGAGATCACCACCTTCACCTAACCTATCCAGCACAACAACATCAAGTATTGGATGAATTCCAAACATATAACAAGATAAGAAAAACTAAAACAAATAATAATTCATCATATGTCTATACCATCCACCAGTAACCAGATAACCGTTCATCACCGAAACAATCAACTAAACTACCTAAGTCCATAGTAATCCAACAAAGGCTCTACAAAACAAAAATCAATTAAATGTCGGTACATGCCCCCTACAGTAGCTAAAACAAAGTTTAAACAAGGTCTAAGACATAGAAAATAAGGACCATGAAATAAAGCCTTTCGAAGTACACCACTTGAGTGTCAACTCAAGAACTAACTCGAGCACCTGATCACAGAAAAGGAAAAGTAAAGGAAGTTCCAGTGCCTGCATCGTGTGAGGATACAGAGTCTAGAGATGGTTAGCAGTTCGAATGCTAATATGTAACTCAAGGATAGAGAAATAAAATAATGCCATCATTCAAAACCAAATCAAATAGCAATATGCAATCACATAGATATACATATATATCGTGTCAGGATAGGAAACATGATTTAGCATGCATTTAAAAACCTTAACCTTGGTTGTGTAACAATACCGTCATATAACAATGTACCCACAGGCTATATGGGCACAACCATATTATTGTTGGAGGGTCCCAGTGTATATAGCCACCCAAACCATAAAATATCCATATCTGTATATGTCTTTATGGGGGACTCGAACCTCTCAGCATATTCAAAGTGACTTAAGCACCAGCGTATACAATATCGGGGACTCAAACCTCCCATTCATATATTCATTTGAGGGACTCAAACCTCCCATTCATATAGACACCCTCACCGACTAGCACGATTTTCAGTGTTAGTCATTCGAACTCCACTTTCATGACCCGGCTACATATCCCACTTTAGAACCCAATTAAAATATTTGTAAAACATACACAATCATTAATCTAATTACTTGCCAAATGCCTCCCATTGGTATGGTCTTACCAACCCCACTTGAAAGCATACAACATACCATAACCAATATTAATCAAATTTAAGACTCAAACCCTTTTTTCTAAACAAAGACATCAATTTAATTTAGCATTTTATGGACTCGAACTAATTTAGTATTTCAAATCAATTTATGGCCAACAAGGCCTTCATAAACCATTTACCAATCATTAACATTGTTAAGACAATACCTTAGTTCAAAACATCATTCAATTCAATTCATAGTCATCAAGATCTTTACAAAGCCATTCATCCTTCATTAACAGCCTTATGACAAGAATTTGTTCAAAACACAATTTGAACTTGTGACAAGATGATTCTCATTGACAATTTGACAAACAGGTCGAGGGCATACCATTATCAAAGCGAAAATCCAACAATTTTAGGGTTAAACATGACCCATTTTTTAAACCCCAATTCACATGCATCCATATGTGCAAAACCATTATTAAAACATGCATAATCTTAAATTAAAACATTAGAAAGCAATACTCAATATTATGCATTCAAACCCTCAACCATGGTTTTCAAAACCACCATTAATGACTCATGAACAAGGCTCTAAACATATGATTTTAATGAAATAATAATGAGGGAAGGGTCACATGCCTGGGTTACGAAGATTCATAGAGAGAATTTGATCCTTAAGCTCTTAGATGACCATTTTGAAGAAACCCTAGCCCAATCTTTCTTGAAAGGTTTTAGAGAGTGTTTTGAGAGAGTTTGATCTTGTAAAAGGGCATAATGAATGACCAAATGAGGTTATAAGATGACCCGATCCAAACTAGGTCCTATTCATGTCGGGCAACTCAAGTCCGAGCGGGACCAGACATCGCCCCCAATAGCCAACTATAACCGCCTTATACTCTATATCGGATGAATTCTCAACATATAACAAGATATGACAACACTAATTGAAAAACCGTTAAAATTTCCATAACTAAAGTCAAACAAATATTTGACCAAATATCCAACAAGTGTCAACCCCAATGCCAATACAAATACCAAAGCTGGCACCAATACCGATACCGCTCATCCCTATAGTAGTCCCACAAAGTCTCAAACTGAAACTAAAGAACATCCGGTATGGACATACCCCCAACCATAGCCCAAAATCAAAGACCAAGAAACAAAAATAATGTAAAGAAGTCCTTATCATGTAATGGAGTCTTTCGGAGTATGGAAGTTCACCACTTCAGTCTGACTCTATGTTTTCCCTAAACCAAGTCTTTGAGCAGAAGGAGGAGTATAGTTGGTTACTACATCACGAGGGGATACAACACCCAAAGATGGTTAGCGGAATGAATGCTAGCTTGTACTCAAGAATAAGGATAAAATAATGCTATTATTCAAAATCAAAGTAAACAACTATATGCAATCACATACATATATGCATATAAACTATGCTGGGAAAGGGAACCAAGTTTAACATGCATTTAAAACCTTAACCTAGGTTGTGTAGCTTTTTCGTCCTAAAATCACCCATGGGCTATATGGGTTCAACTCCCCCTGCTAAAAGGGTCATAATGCATGAAACTGTAGGACCAGAGAAAAGAACCTGGGATGACTTGTACATCCACCAAATATAAAGTGTGACATCATGCACACGGTCACTAAGACCCTACCTTACATCAACAAACATGAGTTTCCCGATTTGGTCCCACGAAGACCTCCACCTTCCACAATTTACTACACCCTTCTTTTTATCTCATAGTAAAACCAATTAAACATTCCAACCATTTACCAAGGATCTTTTGTGAGAAATTAACCGTTGGTATCGTCATACCAAAATTAGAGCTTGCAAGTTTATCTATTTATGCCATACCAAAGCCATTAAACTAATTTGACTCCAACATTTCCAATTAAACTAATAATATGACCACCAGGTCCTTTCTAATCCATTTCAAATCATCGAAACCAATTTAAGTTCCATTACCATACTATACAATGCAAATATTTAAAGAATAGTCATACCATGTGACATAATCATTCTCATTGGCATTTTAATAAACATATTGAGCGCATATAGTTTCCAAAACCAAAACCAAGTATCAATTGAACATTCCCATGTAACGACATGTTCAAACCATAATTATAACATGGTAAACCATAAGTAAAACATGGGAAAACATTATCCAACCATAAACAACCAAAACCCCCAACATCTATTTTAAAGCCAAAACAATACCTCAATAATACTATGAAAATAATTAATTAAAACATGCTTTTAGTTGAACTAACAATGAGGGAGAAGTAACATGACTTAGACACCAAGGAAGATGGAAAGACACCACCCTTGAAATCCTTAATTGATCCCTTTGAAGAAACCTTAGCCTTCTATTGACCCAACAACTTAAGAGAGATTTGAGAGAGTTTAGAGAGTGTTTGATTTAGAATAATAGGTTAATGAAGTCCCAAAAGTTGTTTTATGTCGTGGGGTTAAAAATATTTAAGAGGGAAAATGTCCAATAAACCCCCAACTTAAACTGTGAAAATCACGCAGGTCGGTACAAGTTGACCCTCCAACTCGTCACCACATCATACAACTGGTACCATTCAGTTGTACCCAGAACAGAAAGTTGGACACCATATTTTTCCAACATACGACTCACTTGCCCAACTCGTGATTAGACCATACGAATTGTATGTTCCATTCGTACCCAATACAAAATACAAAGAGGTTGACACTGGACAACATTCGACTAGACTATACCACTCGTACCCTATCCTCATGACTCTTAGTGAGCCACTCATACTTAGAGCCAAGTTAAATCACTAAGTTTCAGATTAATTGAAGGACCAACCCAATGATCCATCAACAAACCATACGACTCGTACCCACCAAGTCGTAACCACAACAGAAACCTAAGCATCAAATAATGGACACTTTACGAGTTAGGTTACCTGGCCCGTACCCACATTATATGACTCATATGGTGAGTCATTTCAAGGACAGTGAGCTCAAAGCTCAGGAAGTTTTCAAGGGTCAAAACCTAGGGTGTTTGAATTTTCCCCCACTTGGATCATTCATCCTCGAATGATAGACAAGGCAGTATAAGAACGATTTATACCCCAACACCTCCACTCTGACCTTTAACTATATTAGAAAACAAAGATGCAAGAAATCAATTTTTTCTTTAACTAAGTTAGAAAACAAAAATGTAATGAAGGACACATACCTTCCACATGAACAAGAGCAGAAAATAGGAACGGACACTTGCACTTCTTATCCTCTTTAGTTTCCCAAGTAGCCTTTTCAACCTTTTGGTTCCTCCATATAACCTTTATCAAGGCCATGTACTTGGTCTACAACCGATGAACCTATTGATCCAAGATCTCAACCAGCCCCTCCTCATAAGACAGAGAATCTATAATACCAATATCCTTGATAGGATAATTCAAAATGAATCACCCAAACATTTCCTCAACATAGAAATGTGAAACACCGGGTGAATGGAGCTCAAACTAAAAGGCAACTCCACCTCATATGCAACATTGCCAACCCTCCTCAAAACAAACTACGGACCAATGTACAGGGGACTAAGCTTTCTCTTCTTCCCAAACTGCATCACTCCCTTCATTGGAAACACCTTCAAAAATACTTTATCCCCAACCTCAAACTCTAACTTTCTTTGCCTAATATATGCATATGACTTTTGGTGATTTTGGGAAGCCTTAAGCCTATCCCGAATCACCTTCACATTTTCCATGGCTTGGTGAACCAAATCTTGGCCAAACATCTCTTCCTCACCAACCTCGTACTACCCAATAGGAGACCTAATCCTCCTTCTATAAAAAGCTTCAAATGGAGCCATCCCAATGCTAGAGTGGTAGTTATTATTATAGGCAAACTCAATAAGAGGAAAATGTTATACCTAACTACCACCATATTTAATCACGCAAGCACGAAGTATATTTTCTAACACCTAAATAGTTCTTTCCACTTGCCTATTCGACTGCGGGTGAAAAGTAGTACTAAGACTCACCTTGGTCCCCAAACCTTTCTAGAACCATTGCCAAAAGTTAGATAAAAATTGTGTACCACGATTTGAGATGATAGAAAATGATACCCCATGTAACTTCAAAATCCCATGGAGATATAACCTTACAAAATCCTCAGCTGAGAAGTTTGAACTTACTAGAAAAAAGTAAGTCGACTTTGTCATCATATCCTCGATGACACAAATTGAATCAAACTGATTCCAAAATCGAGAAAGATCGGGCCTCATGTGCTCAATTTTCACTTTTTGACACACCATGCACTTAGCTGAAAAACTAGCCACATCCTTCTTCTTATTATTCAACCAATACATCTCCTTTAGGTCATGATACATTTTCATCAAACCAGGATAAATGACATAGCACGACTCTTGTGGCTTAGCCAAGATCCTCTCTCACAAACCCTCAACATCAAGAACACATAATCTTTCTTGGTACTAAAAGGTACAATCACAACTAATCTCAAAGCGCATCACCTTCTACCCACAAATATCACCCTTGATCCTTATTAAGACAAGATCTAACATCTGTTTCTCCTTAATTTTAGCACCAAGAGACGACTACGCCATCTCCTGTACAATCGCACCACCATTCACGGAGTATAAGTAACGAACTCCAAGGTTAGCCAAATGGTGAATGCCAAATGGTGAATGCCCTTCACCAACTCCTGTTTCTCTTTATCCATATGAGCTAGACTCCCCATGGATAACCTGCTAAGAGAATCAGCAAGCACATTAACTTTACCCAGATGGTAGTGAAGACTTATATGTAATACTTAAATAGCTCAAGCCATCTCCTTTTTATGAGGTTCATCTCTTTCTCAGTAAACACATACTGCAAGCTCTTATGATTAAAAAAGATGTCCACATGATCTCCATACAATTAGTGACACTAAATTTTCAATGCGAACACCAAGCCCCATACAAGATGCGTCATAGTAAAACATAAACCCATAAGTGCCTTCGGGCAAAGACAAAATAGAAGCCAAAGTTAGCTTATCCTTCAACTTCTCAAAACTACCCTCATAACCATTAGACCACAAGAAACTTACCTTTTTTTTAGTCAACTAAGTCAACGAGGTAGTTATAGAAGAAAAAATCTCTATGAACCTCTTGTAGTAACCAGCTAAACCCAATAAACTCCGAATATCGGTTGGCGTCGTGGGTCTAGGCCACTTCTTAACCACTGCATCCTTTTGCGGATCTACCATGATCCCTTCACTAGAAATAACATGATCCAGAAAAGTCACAGCGTTCAACTAGAATTCACATTTTGAAAACTTGGCATACAATTGTTTCTCATTCAAGGTCTACAACATAATGCGAAGGTAATCGGCATGATTCACCTTGGTCTTCAAGTACACCAAAATATCATTTATGAACACGATGATGAATAAATCCTGAAACTGATGGAAGACCCTATTTATCAAATCCATGAATACAGCATAGGTTAACCCAACGGACATAAACAAAAAATAAAAATGCCCATATAGAGTATGGAAGGCAGTCTTAGGGATATCCGCCTCCCTAATCTTTAACTGATGATAACCGTACCGAAGATCAATTTGGGAGAAAAAATCTAACACCCTACAACTGATCAAACAAATCATCTATTCTTAGAAGAGGGTACTTATTCTTTACAATCACCTTATTCAACTAACGATGATCAATACACATCCGATGGGAACCATTATTTTTACGAACAAACAACACCGGTGCACCCTATGAGGACACACTAGGATGGATGAAACCCTTATCTAAAAGATTTTTTAGTTGCTCCTTGAACTCCTTCAACTCAGCTGGAGCCATTCTATACGGAGGAATAGAAATTGGATGAGTGTCCAAAACAAGATTAATCCCAAACTCAATCTCCATATTAGGAGGAACACCAGGAATGTCATCAGAAAAGACCTCGGGAAATTAATTTAACACCAGGATAAAAGGAAAAAAAGGACCCTCCGGGTTAGAATCTTTAACCTGGACCAGATAATATAGATACCCATTGGAGATTAATCATCGAGCTTTAAGATATGATATGAACCTCCATTTAGGAGATAGGGAACTACCCTCCTACTTAATAATTGGCCTATAAGGAAATTTAAAGACAACCTTATAGGTCCGATAATCTAGAGATGCATAGCATGAGTGCAACTAATCCATCCCTAACATGATATCTAATTCCACCATATATAATTCAAATAGATCCACCACAGTTTCATTACTACCAATCGATACCACAAACCCCCTATAGAAACTTCTAGCAATCACAGACTAACCTACCATGGTAGAAATAAAAAAGAGGTACGAAACACACTCGAGACCAAAACCAAAAGGCACAGAAACAAATGGGGTCACATAACTGAAAGTGGACCCCGGATTAACTAAATAGTACACATCATGAGAAAAAAGTTTCAACATACCAGTCATGAAATCAAGAAATGCCTCAGACTTCTATCATGTAGTGAGAGCATAGAGATTGTTCCGACTAGTGTCGGAGCCTGATAGTGCACCCTTGGTGCTGGAGTTGAAGAAGAGGCAGCCGTTGTTCACCCCCGAAGTAACCTTGGCCAATGGACAGTTCTTAATCATATGTCCTGGCTGACCACGGCTGAAGCACTTATCCCTTCCTTCTTCACAGTAACCCCAATGCAATCTACCACAAAATAAGCAGGGAGGATATGATGGATCTAACTGTCCTGAGATTTGGCACCCTGTTCCCTAAATTTGTCACCACCTTATAAACGTCTGTTACTCGGTGGCTTTGGGTAGGGAGAACTAGCCTCTAAGTAAGACCCAAAATTACCCCACTTATTCTAGACCATTTACCACTATCGCAGACAATCTGTTGTTGTCCACCACCCTGCTAAAAAATCCAAACTTCTTGCTCTGCCTCTCTACTATCTCAACTTGCTTCTTCTTCTCATTCTCCACCTACTGTATGTACACAACCAACCCAGAGATATCCATTTCCTTGTTCAATAAGGAAACCTTACTCTCCAAAATCAAGTCTCTACATAACCCAAAAGAGAACTTTCTCATTCTAGACCTTATGCTAGAAACTAACTCCCGAGCATACCGAGATAACTGGTGAAATTTCAAGGCATACTCCTTGACTGACATCTTATCTTGCTTCAGATTAATAAAATCTTTTGCCTTCATTTTCCTCAACTCTTGAGGAAAAAAGCAGTGCAGGAAAGCATTTTAAAAGTCCTCCTAAAGGATCAACTCAACATCATCACCCCTTGATCGATACCATTCTTCGTACCACTGGTACGCCACATCTTCAGCTGGTAAGTGACAAACTCCATGCCCTCCACATTTGTGGCATGCATAACACGGAAGATCTTTTCCATCTCATCCAGAAATCCCTGAGGATCTTTCTCAACCTTAATACTAATAAAGTTCAGATGATTCAACCTTATAAATAGGCCAACCTCGTGGCCTCAAGAGATAGAGTAACAGAAGTAGCATATTTAGCTTGAGAATCTACCAACTGTACCAACATATGAATAGATTGATGAAACTCAGCATTTATCACTTCATTCTATAGAGGTTGGGAAGAACTAGAGGAAACTGGTGGAACTCCAGGACAATCAGAAACTAGACCCCTAGACCGGGTATGGACCTCATAAGTAGAATGGGCCCCATCAACATTGTCCTTAGGTGGAAAAGAGGAGTTTTCGTAAACTTTAGGTCGTCTGGGAGGCATGATATAAAAAGCAAACAAATGTGTATTAGAGAAGATTTCAGGACCTTAGACTCTACCGCTTGAAAACAAAACACAAGAAATAGAAATATTTCGAAATACCTTGTATCCTCTCCCTTATGAGTGTGGCGGACTACACACCCTTAAAATTAACTCTACAAAACACGACTATGTAGACTCCCAATTGACCATGAACCTAGGGCTCTGATACCAATTTGACACGACCCGAATCGAGGCCTATTCATGTCGGGCATATCAATTCTGACCGGGACCAGAGATCACCCCAATACCCAATAGTAATCGCCATGTACCCTATGTCGGATGAATTATGAACATATAACAAGATAATTAAACAATAATTGAAAGACATTTAATAAAGTTCATAACCAAAACCAACCTAATAACCAACCAAATTTCCAACTGGTATCAACCCCAATGCCACTACCAATACCAAGGCTAATACCAATACCGACATCGCCATCCATATAGTAGTCCCACAAAGCCTCTAACTGAAAACAAACAACATCCGATCAGGAAATGGCCCCGACCATCGGCAAAAACCAAAGTCCAATAAAAAAATAATTAAAGAACTCAATATCATGAAATGGAGTCTTCAAGCATATGAAAGCTCACCACTTATGTCTAAATATAAGCTATCCCCAAATCCAAGTCACTGAGCAGGAGGAGTTGTATGGCCAGCTCCTTCATCTCGTGGGGATACAGCGCCCGAAGATTGTTAGCGAAATAAATGCTAGCATGTACTCAGGAAAAAGTATAAGATATTGCCATTATTCAAAACAAAAGTAACCAACCATATGAAATCACATTCATGTATACATATATACTATGTTGGGCAAGGGAATCGGGTTTAGCTATATTTTATACCTTAACCTGGGCTATATAGCTTTCCCCTCCTAAAATTACACACGGGCTATATGGGTTCAGCTCTCCCTGTTGAAAGGTACCCAGTGCGGTAAGTCGCACGACCAGAGAAAAGAACCTTGGATGAATAATACATCCCCCAAATATAAAGTGTGACATCATACATAAGGTCACCGAGACCAAACCTCAGATCGGCAAACATGAGTTTCCAATTTGGGTCCCCGAAAGACCTCCACCTTCCACGGCTTTGCTACACACCCCCTTTTAATCCTAGACTAAAACCATTTACCCATTCCAACAATTTATATGGGAGTCTTTTGTTAGGTATTAATCATTGGTATCATCATACAAAAATTAGAGCTTACAAGTCTATCCATTTAAGCCATACCAAAGCCATTAAGATAATTTGGCACTAAAGTTTCTGATTAAACTAATACCATGGCCACCAAGGACTTTCTAATACATTTAAAATCATCCAAACCAATTTAAGTTCCATTACCACATTTTGCAAAGCAGAGGTTTCAAGAATAGTCATACCATGTGACAAAATTGTTCTCATTGGCATTTTAACAAACATGTTGAGGGCATATAGATTCCAAAACCAAAACCAAGTATCAATTGACCATTCCCATACAACCACATGCTTAAACCATAATTATCATATGATAAACCATAATTAAAACATGGGAAAACATTATCCGACCATAAACAACTAAAGCCCCCAATATTTATTTCAAAACCAAAACAATACCACAATAATACCATGAAAACCATTCATTAAAACATGCTTTTAGGTTAACTAACAATGGGGGAGGAGTAACATGCCTTAGATACCAAGGAAGACCTAGAGACAACACATTTGAATGCCTTAATTAATTCCTTTGAAGAAACCCAAGCCTTTTCTTGACCCAAGAGCTTGAGAGAGTTTAGAGAGTAATTGATTTAGAATAATAGGTTAATGAAGTCCCAAAAAGTGTTTTATGTTGTGGGTTTAAAATAAGTTAAAAGAGGAAATATCCATAATACCCCTAACTTAAACTATGAAAATCTCACAGGTGGGTACGAGTTGATCCTCCAACTCATCACCACATCATATGGCTAGTACCATCCAGTGGTGCTCAGAATAGAAAGTTGGACACCACAGCCTGTCCAATATACGACTCACTTGACAAACTCATGACCAGACCATACGACTCGTATGGTCCAATCTCAACTAAGACAGAATACAAAGAGGTTGACACTGGAAAACATACAACTAGACTATACCACTCGTACCCTATCCTCACAACTCTTAGTGAGCCACTCGTACTCAGAGCCAAGTCAAGTCACTAAGTTCCAGATTATGTAAAGGACCAACCCAACAACCCATCACCAAACCATATAACCCATACCCACCAAGTAGTAACGCAATGGAAACCTAAGCACCAAACATGAACACCTTAAGAGTTGGGTCACCTGACCCGTACACATATCATATAACTCATATAGTGAGTCGATTCAAGGAAAGTGAGCTCAAAGATCAGAAAGTTTCAAGGGCCAAAACCCAGGGTTTTTCATAAGACATGGGTTCTAAAGGGCTTGGGGTGGGAAATGTCCGGAATACCCTCAGCTTAAAAGGTGTTAAATGTCTGCAGGTGGTCAAGAGTCAATACATTGAGTCATCACCACATCTTATAACTCATACCATTGAGTCATCACCAAGATAGAGAACTGGACACCACACACTATCCAACTTATGACTTTTATCCCCTCTCATCACTAGACCATATGACTCATTTGGTCTAGTCATCACCAATATAGAACACCAAGGTCTTGGACACTGGAAAACATATGATGGGCCCTAACCACTCATCATATGATCATACAACTCATGAGAAGTATCTCGTAACTAGGAGAAAACTTGGCCAGTAACACACTAGTTTTGTAACAACTTGGGTCCCTATACCCGTAACCACACCATATGACTCGTATGGTGAGTTGTAAGAAGGGCGGAAAGCCTAAGGCTTAGGAAATTAGCAAAGGCTAAAGTCTGGGGAATTTTAGTCTCCCCCACTTAGGATTACTCATCCTCGAATGGTAGGATAGGGTATTGACTAGCGAGATTAAACCCCGAATACCTCTACTCTTACCTTTAAGAAAAAAAACAAAATACACAGGAAATTTTTGAATCTACCTTTAACAAAGATAGAAAACAATGATTTTAAGAACAACTCATAACTCAAGCATTAATTTTTAGAATTGAGAATAGGAACGGATACTTGGACTTCATGTCCTCTTCGGCTTCCTAATAGATTCCTCAAACATTTGGTTCCACTATAGAACCTTTATCATAGCCACGTCTTTTATTCGTAACTAGCATACTTTCCAATCTAAGATCCTCATTGAGACCTCCTCATAGGAAAGAGAATCCGATATACAAATGTTGTCCAAGGGAATAACCAATGAAGGATCACCCATGCATTTCTGCAAAATGGACACATGGAATACTGGATGTATGGAATTCATGGTAGAGGGAAAATCCAACTCATATACAGCATTACCAACCCTTCAAAAACCAAGTACACTCCAATATATTGGTGACTGAGCTTCCCCTTTTTCCCAAACTGCATTACTCCCTTTATGGGAGACACCTTTAAGAATACCCAATCTCCAGCCTCAAATTCCTAGTCCCTTCGCCTTACATCCACATAATACTTTTGGCAACTTTGGGCAGTCTTAAGCCTATCCCGAATCACCTTTTTCATAGCTTGGTGAACTAAATCTAGGCCAAACAACTCTAGTTCACCAACGTCAAACCACTTAATGGGAGATCTACACCTGCTACCATACAATGCCTCAAATGAAGCAATGTCAATGCTAGAATGGTAACTATTGTTATAGGCAAATTTAATAGGAGGCAAATGGTAGAACCAACAACCACGAAAGTCAATTACACAAGCTCACAGCATATCTTCCAAAGTTTGAATAATTCTTTCTTCTTTCCCATCCGACTACGGGTGAAAGATGATACTAAGGCTCACTTTGGTCCCCAAACCACACTAGAAAGACCGCTAGAAATGCATTAAAATAAGTACCATGATCCAAAATAATCAAAATAGGTGCACCATGCAACTTAAAACCTACTGAAGGAACAACTTCGCATAGTCCTCAGCAGAATAAATAGTCCTCACTGGAAAAAAGTGAGCATACTTAGTCATCTTATCCACGATATTACAAATAGAGTCACACTGATTCCACGACCATGGAAGATCGATAAATATATCTATATTAATTACCTTTCATTTCCACACTGGCAGTTTAATCTCTTAGATTATCCAATCGAGCCTCATGTCCTCCACCTTCACTTGCTGATACACCATACACTTAGCCATAAAGTTGGCTACATTTGCTTTATATTATTCCACTAATACATATCCTTGAGATCATGATACATCTTTGTTGAACCGGGATGAACCGTATATCATAATTCATGGGCCTTGACTAAAATCCTTCCTCACAATTCATCCACATCGATAGCACACAACCTCTTTTATAACCTCAAGATACTATCGCCAGCGATCTTGAAAGCCATTACCTTCTGCGTACCCACTTCATTCTTGATTTTCATCAAGAGAAGGTTTAATACCTGTTTCTCATTTATTTTAGAACCAAGAGATGATAGTGCCACCTATTATACAAACACACCACCATCCTCAGAGTCTATGAGATGAACTCCAAAGTTAGCCAAATAGTGAATATCCTTCATCAAGTCTTGCTTATCCCTATCCACATAAGCTAGACTCTACATGAATAACATGCTAAGAGTATCAACAATAATATTAGCTTTACCTGGATGGTAGTGACGACTCATATTATAATTTTTCAGCAACTCAAGTCTTCTCCTCTGTCTTCGATTTAACTCCTTCTGGATGAACATATTTTGTAGGCTTTTATGATTAAAAAAGATATAAATATGCAACTCATACACATAGTGATTCCAAATATTTAATGTGAACACCACGGCTAATAACTCTAAACCATGAGTCGGATAGTTCTTCTCATAAACCTTGAACGTTCTAGAGGGATACATAACCACTTTACCATGCAGCATCAAATACAACCCAAACCAACCCAAGACGTATCACAATAGATGACGAAACCCTTGGTTCCTTTACGCAGAGTCAAGACTAGAGCTAAAGTCAACTTAACTTTAAACTTCTAAAAACTACCCTCGAAAGCATCAGACCATAGGAACTTCAACTTATTTTGAGTCAACTTGATTAATGGGGCTGCAATAGAAGAAAAACATTCTATGAACCTCCTATAATAGCCAACATAACCCAAGAATCTTCTAATATCGGTTTTAGTCATGGTTCTAATCCAGTTATTAACCACAAAAACTTTTTGATGATTCACCATGATCCCCTCACTAGACAAAACATGACCCAGAAATATAACAATAATCAACTACAATTTACATTTAGAGAACTTAGCTTACAACTACTAATCTTTCAAGGTGTGCAACACAAGGCGAAGGTGATTGGCATGATCCTTATCACTCTTAGAGTACACTAAGATGTCATCAATGAAAACAATCATGAAAAAATAAAGAACCTGATGGACGACCATATTCATCAAATCCATAAATGTCGTCAGGACATTAGTCAAACCAAAATACTTGACCAAGAACTCAAAATTCCCATATCAGGTATGAAAACCTCTCTTAGCAATATCTACCTTTCTAATATTTAAATGATGATATCCAGACCAAAGATCGATCTTCTAAGACCCCGCAAAGTTCTCTCGTAGTCTGAGCCTTAGAGCATGTCAAGTAAAGTGTAATTCCAGCCTTAAAAGATCGAGAAGTGACTTCCAAAGTGAGAACTATTTTAAACCATGTATAATTTATCTAATGTAGAATTGAATAAGCTTTCCGTCGATACAAAATTTACCCAAATCTGATACTCGGGCGAAGAGTTAGGGCCATTTTAGTGAGACAGTATGCCACCTGGCACTTTATCGCATCGTGGAGCCACCCAAAATGGCAATTGTCAAATTCCAGTGAGCCTCCACGATTCCACCGCATCAAAGTGTCTTTCTAGTTTGCAACCAAGGTGGCAACGCGATTTCCACCGCGTCGCGCCAAGGCTCATATTCCCAATTGTCTAATTTCCAGTAAGCTGGCGCGATTATGGCGCGTCGTGCGAGCACATAAAATTGGGATTTTTCCAGTTCCGAATTTTAATTCCAAGGGCAAAAAGGGTCTTTTCCCAACCCCTATATATACTCTTTAACACGAGATTCAGTACATTTACACCCAAATATTGTTGGTTTCTCTCAATTTTCTTCAATAACAAGACCTAGGGTTTCTAATCCAATACCCAAATCATAAAGGTTTCACCATGAATCTTTCAAGAATTACATATCAAGGTATGTTAGATGTTGATTTTTGGGTTCCTTCCACCCAAGAAGTTCAAGAATCCTTTTTCTAGATTCAAAGATCTTATATTTATGTGTTTTCATGATTCATGTGAATTGAAATTGAAGTTCATGTTATTATTGAGTTAACTTCATGTTTTGTTTATAAAATATCAAGAGTTGATTCTAGTATGTGATGAATTGTATGATGTTCATGATAAATCCTCTTCAAGTTGAATGTTAAGTGATGTGTTTATGTCAACTGAGTGTAGAAATTGTTGAATAACCAAAGCATGCTCCCCATATGTTTGATAAAAAGCTTAGGTGAAGGAATTAGAGACATTATAGCATGTTGACTAGAAATCCTCAATTTGTGTTCAAGATCATGCATGCCAAGTGTTTGTTGAAAAGCTGTAAAGAATGAATTGTGACATGTTATCATGAAATCCACCAATTATATGCTCTCCAATGCATGTTAAATGTTTGTTCCAAGACCTTGTTGAATGGAGTATGAGCTAATAGCATGTCTCCCTATACTATCACATGTTTATGAGTTCCAAGTGCTTGAAGAGATGCTTTAATGATTATAATGGTGAATGAATGTCCATGGTCATATTATTCAAGAATGGTTATGATTTACTTTTATATTATCGAGTCTAGGGGGTATTTATACCCGACAATTTAGCTTCAAGTCTAGAGATCATGTCATTTCTCACGATAACCTCAGTTTAGCCATAATTCTTAGAACTCAGTGAGTTACAGAACTCAGTACTCTCATACGGTTATAGAACTTAATAAATCTCAGTAATCTCAGAATCATTAGCATTCCATCTTTAGTTCAGAACACAGCTAAGATCTTAGTAGTATCCAAGTGTTCAGTTCAAACCTCAGTAGCATTCAAGTAATCAATTCAAAACTCAATATCATTCAGTCTGATAACGAGATCCAGTAGTGTTCCGTCAGTCTTCGAAACCAAGTGAACTTAGCTTAACTCAGTTGATCAGTCAAGAAATATGATTAGTAATAGATTCAGCTCAGCCTAAGTTCAATTAAGAATCGATTCAGTATCTTTTAGTTGGGAGTAGTAACTAGCATCGAGCGAGTAAAGGGATGATGGCGTCCCCGTTAGAGAGGTAGAGTCATTAGTAATAGTCCCTAAACTCCAGAACTACATAACCAGTGCAGGACCAGGAGTCACCCATTAGATAATGGATTGACTATCAAATTACCTTGGGCTTGACTTCCTGTTCAAGGTCACCCGTTAGAGAGGCTTGACCATAGCAGAGGTCTTTACCCATGGCACGATATTGACACCCTTCCATCTGGGGTTATAGGTTGGACCCCACTAGATTAGATTTGAGGCATGTCGTTTAACTGAGAACTCCCACAATTCCAATTTCAGTATCAGTCTTCAGAGTAGAACTCAAAAATCAGGATTGTCAGATACAGTCACCCATCTCAGTAAGGAACTTAGATAGTTCCATAGATTCATGGACCACCCGCTAGATAGGCCTAGTCTCACATAAAGTTAATCAGTATCAGTACTAATAGGACCAAATATCACCCGTTAGATAGGCCTGATCTCAAACTTAGTTAGTCATTTCTATTATTAAAAAATTCAGAGAACTTCCGCTAGATAGGTCTAATCTTAGATACAATCATTCTTTATCATTATTAGTATATTCAGAGATCATCCATTAGAAAGGTTTGATCATAGATTTAGTCAGTCGATAGTAGAAATCTCATAACTCAGTCATTGATATGAGAAGATTTAGTTATTCAGTATCATCAGTTTCAGATATCAATCGCTAGAGAGGACTGATCTCAATTTTAGTACTCAGTTATCAATATCATAAGATTCAATTATTCAATATCTCAGTATTAGCAGTGAGTTCAGATATCAGTAAAGAAGTATCCGAGTATCAGTATTCAGAGTCATGATGATTTTAGTTATGGTTTTTGTATTCATGCATGTGTCCTCACTCAGTACTCTCATGTCATTCAGTTAAGCTATGTTTATGCATAAGCCCTTGCATTTAGCCTTACCTCATCTAGCATACCAGTACATTCAAAGTACTGATGCTTACTTTTCTCTTGCGCTATGGTGTCTTATACGATTGGTTTTGAAGCATGAGATCCAGAGCACCCTTAGCAGTCCAGAATCAGTCAGCAGAAATAAACGTAGTAGTGAGTCCTCTTCATTCGTGGATCATCTTTATTTTATTATGGCATTAGACTCAGTTTATTTTTAGTAGACGGAGTTAGTTGGGGACATGTCCCATCAACTCCACAGTTCAGACAAGTTTAGAGGCTTTTCGGATAGATGTATTAGTATTTAGTTTTCAGTATTGATTATTTTAGACATTTTAAAGCTTATGTCAAGTTTTCCGCCAGCTTACCGCATTTTTTAAGCTTTTATACAGTTATTGTACCAGGTAACAGATAAGGGTTAGCTTGTGGTTCTTCGGGATTATAAGCACCGTGTGACATTTCAATTCTAGAAAATTAGGGCATTACAGATCTTAAAGAAGAATTTGGCACCCTGAAGCTGATCAAAGGGATCATCAATTCTCAAAAGTGGATACTTATTCTTTACCGTCATCTTATTCAACTGTCGATAATCAATACACATCCAAAAGGAACCATCTTTCTTACGCATGAACAAGATAGGTGCACCCAACTAATAAACACTAGGATGGGTGAAACCCTTGTCTAAAAGATCCTTTAATTGCTCCTTAAGCTCCTATAACTCAGCCGAAGCCATTCTATATGGGGTTATAAAAATAGGATGAGTTTCCAAAACAAGATCTATCCTAAAATCAATCTCTCTGTCGGGAGGGACACCAGGAAGATCATCAGGAATTTACTAACCATGGGAATGGATATCAATGAAGTACCCTCTGAGCTTAAATCTGTAACCAAGACAAAATGGTAGAGAAATCCCTTGGAAATTAATTTTTTGGCTCTAAAATACGATATGATCCTTCCCTTAGGCAAATGAGAACTTCCCTCCTATTCAAAAATTAGTTAATTAGGTAATTTAACCATGTACTTATAGGTCTGACAGTCTAAAGAAGCATAGCACGAGTGCAACCAGTCCATTCCAAGAATAACATCAAAGTCAATCATGTTTAACTCTATCAAGTCTACCAGAGTCTCTTTACTACCAACAGATACCACACAGACCCTATAGACTCTTCTGACAACCACAGAGTCTCCCACTGAGGTAGAAACAGAAAAAAGTTAGATAGATATAGGGACCAAAACCCAAATGAACAGCCACAAATAGGAGCGAGTGGACCCCATATTAAGTAAATAGTACACATCACGGGAAAAAAGTCTTAACATAAAAGTAACAATATTGGAGATGCCTCAAAGTCCTAAAGAGAAGTAAGAGCATATATGTAATTCCAGCCAGTGCCAGTGCCAGAGGAAGAAGCAACACCCTTTGGTGAAGGAGATGATAAAGAGGAAATAGGAACCTTATTATCCCTAGAAGAAACCTTAGAAGAACAATCACGTTGCATATGGCCAATTTGACCACAAAAAAATATCAGTTTCTCCCCTTCTCATATTGGCCATAGTGCAGTTGACCATAAAATCTGTAAGGAGGTAATGATGGAGAGGACTGAGCCTCGCTAGCCTAAAAATTGGCACGCTATGCCCTATACCCTCAACCATGCTGAGAAAGAATGACCACCCAACAACTTTGGGTAAGTAGTACAAGCTATAAAGAATGAACCAGAACTCCCCCACTTCTTCTTAGGCCACCTCCCCCCATTTCTACCACTCTGATGTTGGCCTCCACCCTGATTAAAAAATACAAATTTCTTACTATGCCTCTCACCAATCTCAATCTGCTTCTTCTTTTCTTCCTCAACCGGCTGCATATACACGATAAGTCAAGAAATATTCATATTCTTGTTCAACAAGGCAGACTTACTCTCCAGAATCAACTCATAGAATAACCCAGAAGTAAACTTATGCATTCTAGCTCTTATGCTAGACACCAACTTAGGAGCATACCTGGACAATTGATGGAATTTCAAGGAATACTATTTGGCCGTCATCCTACCTTGCTTTAGATTAACAAACTCTCCCTCAACTCCTGAGGAAAGAAGTGGTCCAAAATAGCACTAAAGAAATCCCAGAATATAGAGTCAGCATCACCTCTCCTAGACTATTCTAACTCTTCATACAACTAGTACACCACATCCTTTAATTGATAAGAATCAAACACCACACCTTCAACATCTGAAGCATGCATAATACAGAAGATCCTCTCTTTCTCATTAGTAAAAGCTAGAGGATCTTCCTTAACCTTAAACCCAGTAAAAGTTTGAGGAGTCAACCTCATGAATTAGCCAACCTATTTTTCCTTAGAAAATTGAGTACTACGCTAGAACTGAGAATCTACCGGTTGAACCAACATATGAATACACTAATTAAACTCAGTGTTTGTCACATCAGCTTGAGGATCTTGAGGGGGGCTGGAAAGGACCAATGGAACTCCAGGAGGGTAATTAGGAACTAGACCCATAGACCAATTCTGAACCCCATAAAAAAGGCGTGTCCCATCATAATGTCCCTAAGTGGAATAGAGATGTTTCCATGAGCTTCAGATCATTTGGGAGGCATAATCTGAAAAAGTGAGAAAATGGGAATTAGAGGAATCCAAATCTTAGACTCTATAGCTCAAAAAAAACTACAATAAAGGAAACATTTTGAAATATCTCATAGCCTCTCTCTTATAAGTGTGGTGTGCTACACACCCATAAAATAAACTGTACTAGACAAGGCTTTGTGGACAACTAATTGAACATAAAACTAGGCTCTGATTAAAACATCTTCATGACCCGAACAAGGGCCTAGCCGTGATAGGTATTTCAAGTCCTATTTGGAAAAAAGATCACCACTTCACCTAACCTAGATAGCGCCATAACTTTAAGTGTCGGATGAATTCTGAACATATAACAAGATAACAAAAAATAAACCTATAATGATTCACTATATGTCATACCATCCACTAGTAACTGAACAACCGTTCGTCACCGAAATAATCAACTAAAGCACCCATGTCCATAGTAATCCAACAAAGCCTCTGTAAAAAAAACCAAAATAAATAAAATTTTAAGAAATGCCCTCGACAGATGCCAAAACAAAGTATAAATAATGTATAAGACATAGGAAATAAGGAACATGAAATGAATCCTTCGTAAGTATGGAAACTCACTAATTCAATGTCTACCCACGAACAAACTCGAGCACTTGATCACTGTAAAGAAAAAGCAGAAAAACTTATGGTGCCTGCATCACATAGGGATACAACATCTGGAGATGGTTAGCAGTTGGAGCACTAGCATGTAACTCAAGGATAGAGGAATAAAATAATACCATCATCTAAAACCAAATCAAATAAACGTATGCGATCACATATATACACATACATCATGCCGGGATAGGGAACAAGGTTTAGTATCTATTTAAAAATCATAACTTGGGTTGTATAGCAAAACCATCATATAACAAGTCACTCCTGGGCTATATGGTCCCGGATCTCCCTTAGCTAGAAGGTCTTCAGTGTGTGTAGCCATACACACTAGAGAATATCCATATCCATATATGCCTTTATGGAGGACTCAAACCTCCCGACATAGTCAAGGTGACTTAAGCACCAGTGTATGCAATATGGACGACTCGAACCTTATATTTATTCGAGGGACTTCAACCTCTCAGTCATAAAGATACTCGCACCAGCTAGCATGATTTCCAGTGTTATTCCATCGGACTCCACTTTTATGGCCCGGCTATACATCTCTCTTTAGATCCAAATTAAAAGATTTATTACACATATACAACCATTAATCCAATTACTTACCAAAGATATCACATTGGTATCGTCATACAGACCCAACTTGCAAGCGTACAATATGACAAAACCAATATTAATCTACTTTAGTACTTGAACTCATTGTCTAAACAAAGACATTAATTCAATTCATCATTTTAGGAACTCGAACCCATTTAGTATTTCAAATCAATATATGGCCAACAAGGCCTTCATAAGCAATTTACCAATCAGTAACTTTCTTAGGCCAATGCCTTAGTTCAAAACACAATTGAATTCAGTTCATGGTGATCAAGAACTTTACAAATCCATTTATCTTTCATTAACATCCTTATGCCAAGCATTTGTTCAAAACAAAATTTAAACTTGTAACAAGATCATTCTCATTAACAATTTCACAAACAGGTTGAGGGCATATAATTATCAAAGCCAAAATCCAATAAACTTAGGGTTAAACATGACCCATTTGTTAAACCACAATTCTCATGCATCCATATGTTCAAAACCATTATTAAAACACACATAATCATAAACTAAATCATGAGAAAGCAACACTCAACATTATGCATTCAAACCCTCAACCATGGGTTTTAAAAACACCATTAATGACTCATGAACAAGGCTATAAGCATATGATTTTAGTGAACTAACAATGAGGAAAGATTCACATGCCTGAGTTACAATGATTCACCAACAGAATTTAATCCTTAAGCTCACAGATGACCATTTTGAAGAAACCCTAGCCTAATATTTCTTGAGAGGTTTTAGAAGAGTTTGATCAATTAAAAGGGTCTAATGAATAACCAAAAATGGTTATAAGATGTGGGTTATTAAGGGTTTAGGGAGGGAAATGCCTAAAATACCCTATGCTTAAAAATAATAAAAAGTCTGTCGGTGGTCACGAGTAAAGCCATTGAGTCGTCACCACATCATATGACTCATACCATTGAGTCATTACCAAAACAGAGATCGGACACCATACACTTTCCAACATTCAACTTTCTATCCCCTCTCATCACTAGACCATACGGCTAATATGGGCTATTCATGAACAACACAGAACATCAAGGGCTTGGATATTTGATAACATATGACTTGACCCTAACCATTTTTCACATGATAGTATGACTCGTGAGGAGTCTATCATAACCAGGATAGAACTTAGCCAATAACACACTGATTTGGTTATGAATTTAGTCCCTAGACCCGTAAAAACACCATATGACTCATATGGTGAGTCATAAGAAGGGAAGAGAGACTAAAGATTAGGAAATTTGCAAAGGCCAAAGACCAGGGCATTTCAACGGAAAAAAATTGGATTAGACTTCTGATTGGAAGTACCTTGTCTGCACCAGTACCAGTGCTCGATTGTAATGATACTGTACCTTAATAGGCTTTGCTGGATCGAGCTAATTGGAACTAGAACTTGTTCCATAATCAATGTAGTATGGGCTTGATTGATTTGTGTGCTAGCTTTATTTGTAGGGTAAGAGGTTAGTGTAATATCCGAGTTATTGAACTCTGAATATTTCATAGTGATTATGCTTACTTCTCAGGTTACTACTAAGGTGACAAGTCATGAAGACTCATCACGAGTATTGTAAAGTGAATCACGGTCTAACTAGTAACATTTCCCAAAGTTTATTTCATGGTAACAACTGGGACCATACGAGTCATGAGGTAATATCATAAGTTTTGGTGAGGGACTCGTTCCCTTAACAATTAGATGGCCCAAGGTTTCTATCTTGGTAACGACTAGACTCTATGGGTCATAGGGTGAGGTCACGAGTTATAGGGTAGGACTCATGACCAAACCACCAAGTAGGCCTGTATTTTTTGCCTAGCTATGAGCTTTAGTGATGACTCATGACTAGTGATCACGAGTCATTATGTGACCCATAGTGACCGGGAGTTATAATTCCAGCACGATTTCATTAAGGGCATGATGGTCTTTTTCTCTTACCCCGCTACTATTCCATGATATAAAACCATCACTTATCCCTATTTCCACCCATTAAGCATAACATAAACTCTCTCAAATTCCCAAGTCAAAAACAAAGCTAAGGGTTGGTCATCTAGGGCTCAAAGTATGGATTGTTCTTCAAATTCTTGGTATTTTCAAGCATGTATCTCTTCCCTAAACTTGTATTTTATCATGGCATACGATGGTTTGATATTCATGTGGTTTTAATGTTTGGTTTTGGAATTTGGGTTAAGGTTATGGATGGTTATTTTTAAAATGGTTTATCCATGGTTTACATGCATTTGTTTATGTTTTATTGACGAATTTTGGAACTCATTGGGTGAATGGGTAGGGTAAATGGAATGGGAGTCAGATTCTCCCAAACTTATGGATTTTGGTATTCGAATTGGTAATAACCTCAACCCACCTTATGAAATTGACCTTGAAACATGGTTATATGAATAATTTAACCACTTTTGGAACCTTTCATTGCATAAAAGGTTAATGGAACATAAAATGGTTTCAAATAGGTCTTGGTGGACAGGAATTTTGATTTAAAATTGGTTGAAAGGCCTTGGTGTCCATGATTTGGTTTCCAACTGGAACTAGTGAGTCAAATTGGTTTAAATGGTTTGGATATCGCATAATAGAATTGGCTTGCAAGACTAATTAATTTGGTATGATGATATCGACGGTAATGTCTAATTAAAAGACTCCTTGGTTAATGGATGGGAATGTGTAAATGGTTGTAATTTAGGCTTAAGGTGGTTGTGTAGCTCGCCGTAGAAGGTGAAGGTCCCAGCGGGACCAATACAAGAAACCATGTTTTCCGGCGTGGGGGTCTTGGTGACCGTGTGCATAGTTCATATATAATATATTGGGATGGTTAGATACTCTTGGCTTTGGCCCTTTCTTGGATATCTCTGGTTCGTGCAGCTAACATGCACTAGAGCCCTTTCTCAGGGGGATCTGAACCAATATAGACTGTGGGTTTGCTATCACAACCCAAATTAGGGGTTGGATGTGACAGGTATCAAAAGTCCATGAGAACTAGATACCACCCCCATTGCCTAGTCTAACTGAGTACAAAGCCCAACAGAGGCTGAATTCCAATCAAATAACAAGATAAGATATAAAAGTGTAAAAGAATCTATGATTATTCAATATCCAACAATCATTAACCAAAACCACCCAAGTCTAGACTAATCCACAAAGCCTTCTACCAAAATTGAATTCAATACAGTATCGGAACATGCTCCTAACAATAGCCAAAAAAACTCAAAAGCAAAGTTCATGACATGAAACTGATGAAATTACCAAGTCTTGAAGAGATTTGAAGCTCACCACTTCACCACAATGACCGACGAACTAAGTCGATCAACCTAACACTATCCAGGAAAAGTAAAAGTGGATTTTGGGCCTACATCACATGGGGATACAACATCCGAAGATGGATAGTGGGTTGGGCACTAGCATCTAACTCAGGGATAGGGGAGAAAATAAAGCCAAGTCAAAACCATGTAAACACCATCATGTTCATACATAGATAATATGCCTGGATAGGGATCAAGGTTTTGCATGTAGTAAAACATTATCCTAGATTTTGTATCTTAATTGACATACAAGGCACCCACAGGCGAGCGCTCAGCTCCCCTGCTTAAAGGGCCCCAATGCGTGTTAGAGACACGAACAAGAGAAAAAGAGGACTAAAGACATCAAGGCAACTTGTCATCCTATATATATATATATATATCAGATATGACCCATGCACACAGTCATCAAGACCAAACCTCACGTCGGGAACCATAAGTACAAGTCATCTAAGAACCACAGCTTCACTACATAACCCCTATTAAGCCCAATTTAAAGAAGTTTCACATAACCAATTTATTGACCAAAGAATAAACCGTTAAGAGATACCGTCGGTATCATCATACCCTAACACTTGCAAGCTTATCTTTATGACATAAGAATCACATTAGTTTGGGGGAATACCACGATCCGCTTTGTTCATTAAATCAAATCATAGCCAACAAGACTTTCAAAAATCCATGTTCATTGTTTAATCAATTATGTAATGCAATAGCATACATGAATAAGTCAAAGGAAGTGACAATTTCACAATTCAAAGCCATTTACATAATTGGGGTGAGGGAACACCATTATTTAAAACCAATTCCAATTTCCAAATATCAATTGGGGGAAACCATGTCCCCATAGTTTATTTGACAGACCCATGTGCCCCATAAGTTTAAAACCATTAATAAAGCATAAATGATGCATAACAAATCATAGGAAAATAATTTAAGAATCAGCCATGTCAAAACACTCAACCATAACAAAACAATATTCAAATCCATACAATTTAAATCCCGTAAAACACATGATTTTCATAAATTAAGAATTGGGGAATACTAACATGCCTGAAATACCAAGATTTATGGAAAGAAATCAACTCTTGAGCCCTTAGATGACCAGTTTCTTAGCAACCCTAAGTATCTTAACTTTGGAGAGTTTAGAGAGATTGAGATTGTTTTTTATTTTGTTATGAATGAGAAATAACCCCCTTGAGTGTTTTATAGTCATGGGTCTAACTAAGGGAAAAGCTGAATTGACCAGAATGCCCTTAATAAAAAGACCCGAAATTAACCACCTAGTCGTTACTGGTGACCTTACTACTCGTAGGGTCACCTTACTACTCATAAGGTCCCACTCGTAGTCTTGACAGTGTCTGTGATCACCAACACTGACTTGGTTGTGATTATTACCATACCACTCATACTAACTCATTACGACTTGCATGGTCCAGTCGTTATCAAAGTAGAAATAATTAAGCGTCACACATGTTAGGCTAAAAAGAACACCATATCAACTTATTTTGATTCTTTATGACTCATAACCCCTAGTCGTAGTCATAATTGAAACTCTAGGCAAACATACTATCTAGGCTATGATTGGGTCCATAAGAGCCGTCAAAACTCCCTACGACTCATATGGAGAATCGTAGTCTGGGCTGTTAGGATAAAATATTAGAAATCTTCCAAGGAACAAATTCTAGAGTGTTACATTCCCCCCCCAACTTTAGGATCATTCGTCCCCGAATGATGAGACAAGGTATCCCTTAACAATATTTAACACAAAAACACACCCGCTTATACCTTTAACAAAGATATTATTTAACACGATTCCATATCCCGCTTTATATTATTTCACCAATAGTTCTTTTTCAAATCATGGTATATCTTTATCTAACCAGGATCCTCTTTCCCTTAATTCATGAGCCTTAGCCAAGATCCTTTCTTGCATCTTATCAACATCAGGAAGACATAACTTACCTTGGTACCTTAAGATACCATCACCACCAATCTCAAAAACCATCACTTCCTGCTAGCACACGTCACACTTAATCCATATCAAGATAGGATCCAAAACCTACTTATCTTTCATGTAGTCACAAAGAGATAACTTCACCACCTATTGCACCATCACACCACCATCCTCAGAATCTAAGAGATAAACTCCCAAATTAGCCAACCAGTGAATATCTTTCCCCAATTATCATTTCTCCTCCTCCACATGAGATAAGATCCCCATATATAACCTACTAAGAGCATCAACAACAATATTAGATTTACTTGGATGATTGTGAAGACTCATATCATAGTTCTTAAGAAACTCAATCCACCTTCTCTGCCTGAGATTTAACCCCTTCTGGGTGAATATATATTGCAAACGCTTATGGTATGAATAGATGTCAACATGAACCCCATATAAATAATTGCGCCAAATCTTCCAAGCAAACACTACAGCCAACAGCTCTAAGTCGTATGTTGGGTAATTCGTCCCATGATCTTTCATCTGTCTAGAATAATAGGCCATAACCTTACCAGTCTATATCAACACAAAGCCCAGTCCTACACAGGACTCATTACAATAAACAATAAAACCCTTGGTACCCTAAGGTAGTGTTAGAATCAGAGATGAATTCAGATTGTTTTTCAACTTCTCAAAGCTACCTTTACAAGCATCGAACCACAAAAACTTTGCCTTTTTCTGAGTCAACCAATTAATTGGAGAAAATATAGAAGAAAAGCTTTCCACAAACCTCCTATAGTACTCAGCTAAACCTAAGAAGCTCTTTATATTGATTAGGGTCATGGGTCTAGGAAACTTCTTAACCACTACAACTTTCTGTGGATCCACTATGATCCCTTCACTAAAAACAACATGACCCAGATAGGTCACAGCATTCAACTACAACTCACACTTTGATAACTTTACATATAATTGTTGATCATTAAGGGTCTGCAATACTATGCGAAGGTGTCCAGCATGATCCACCTCACTCTTGGAATACACCAAAATATCATCAATAAACACAATCACAAACAAATCCAAGATCAAAAGAAATACCTAGTTCATAAGATATATAAATGCCACTAAGGCATTACTCAAACCAAAGGACATCACCAAATATTTATAATGACCATATCGGGTTTGTAAGGCATTCTAAGGGATATCCACTTCCCTAATCTTAAACTGATGGTAACCCGACCAACGATCAATCTTAGAAAAGTACTTAGAACCCTGAAGCTGGTCAAAGAGGTCATCAATCCTCGAAAGAAGGTACTTATTCTTCATAGTTGCCTTATTTAATTGGCAGTAATCTATACATATTCGAAAGGACCCATCCTTCTTACACACAAAGAGAACCGAGGCATTCTAGGGAGAAATGCTACGGCAAATAAAACCCTTATCAAGAATATCATTCAATTATTCTGTAAGTTCTTTCAACTAAATTGAAGTCATTCTATAGGGAGGTATAAAGATATAAAAAGTGTTTTAAAGATGATCAATCCCAAAATCCATCTCCTTATCGGGATGAACACTAGGAAGATCATCGGGGAACACCTCAAGAAACTTATAGACCATAGGGACCGATTAAAATAAAGGACCTTCAGATCTAGATTCTATAACATGCACAAAATGGTAGAGACAACTATTTGAAACCAATTTTAGAGCTCTAAGATAAAAAAATAATGCTTTCCTTGATACTAGGGAACTACCTTCCTACTCAATCACTGGCTCATTTGGGAATTGAAAACTGACCTTTTGGGTCCAACAATCAAGACATGCATAGCACGATTCCAAATAATCCATCCCCAAAATCACATCAAAATCTAATATGTTTAACTCTATAAGATCCACTAGCGTCTCCCTACCACGTATAGATACCACACAACCTATATAGACTCTCCTAGCCATAATAGAGTCACCTATTGGGGTAGACACAGAAAAAGAATTAGAAATACACTCAAGACAAAAACCAAAATGAATAGCCACATAAGTGGTCACATAAGAGAGAGTAAACCCAGGATCAAGTAGATAATATACATCACGAGAGAAGAGTTTTAGCGTACCAGTAAAACACATCAGAAGATGCCTCATAATCCTGATGGTTGGAAAGAGCATACAGATGATTCTGACCAGTGTCGGAGCCTGAAGTAGCACCCTTTGGTATGGGAGTAGAAAACGTAACAATAAGGAACTTACAAGCCCCCATAGAAGCATCACTTGAAGCATAATTCCTCTAAAAATGGACAAGTTGTACGCATCTGAAATACTTATTTCTCCCCTCATCCCAAAAGCAACATTGAAACTTTCTAAAGAATTTGCAATGAGGATGTGATGGAGCTGACTGGCCCCTACTGACCTAAGATTGGGCACCTTTTTCCTTAAATCCATTGTTGCTCTGGAAACTGCGATCACCAAATGACATAGGATAAAAAGCACTATCCATAAAATAAGAACCAAAAATCTCCAACTTCGACTTAGACAACTGCCTACCATTTTTCCACTATTCTGTTGGCCACCACTCTGCTTAGAAAATCAGGATCTGTTACTCTGCCTCTCTCCTATTTTGGCTTGCTTCTTTTTTTTATCTTCCACCTCCTACATATACACCACAAGCCTAGAGATGTCTATGTCACTATTTAGTAAGGTGACCTTACACTCTAATACCAAGTCTTAGGACGAGCCAGAAGAAAATTTCCTTATGTTAGCCCTCATACTAGATACCATCTCGGGAGCATAACGGGAAAGATGATGAAACTTCAAGGAATACTATTTTATGGTCATCTTGCCTTGCTTCAAAATTATAATCTCCTCAACCTTTGCCTCTTTAAACTCCTAAGGAAAAAAGCGATAAGGAAAAGCAACAGAGAAATCCTCCCATAAAGCCAACTCCACATCATCTCCCCTAAACTAGTCCCAGTTCTTATACCACTAATACGCCACATCCTTCAACTAGTATACAGAGAACTCCACACCCTCAGATTCAGAAGCATGCATCATACTAAAAATCCTCTCTATCTCATCTATGAGCCCTTGAGGATCTTCCTCAACCTTAGAACTAATAAAGGTCGGGGGATTCAGCTTGATAAACTGGCCAACTCTAATGGCCTCAGAAGAACTCACAACAGCACCAATAGCACCTGACTAATGAGACTGAGATGCCACCAACTAGGTTAATAGATTAATAATATGGCGGGACTCAGCATTACTAAAATCTCCTGGAGCTGCCTGTGCAGAAGCATCACCTGCGGAACAAAGATCAGTGGGGATCGGGGGAACCCCATGAGGACAATTAGAAGCATCGACCCTAGACCGAGTCTGAAATTCTTGAGTGGGACGAGCCCCATCCATATTATCCTCAAGAGGGACAGAGGTGTTTCCATGGGCATCAGATCTTCGGGGAGGCATGATCTGGAAAGCAAACAAAAGGGAATTAGAGCAAACTTCTACACCCTAGACTCTACAACCCAAAAGTAGATCACAAGAAAGGAAAATATTCCTAAATGCCTCGTAGCCTCTCTCTAATAAGTGTGGTACGCTATATAACCATAAGAGAGACTCTACCCGACATGGCTTTGTGGACACCCAATAACACCAAACCTACGCTCTAATACCAACTTTTTCATGAACCAAACTAGGGCCTGGCTATGAAGGGTATCTCAAGTCCATCGAGGACCAAAAACCACCACTGTTTCCTAGTCCAACCAAATACAAAGCCCAACAGAAGATAAATTCCAAACATATAATAAGATAATATATAAAAGCTTAAAGGAATCTAACATAATTAAATATCCAATAATCATTAACCAAAACCACCCAAGTCCATAGTGATTCACAAAGCCTTCTAACAAAACAAAATCAATAAAGTATCGGGACATGACCCGACAATAGACAAAACAACTCAAAAGTAAAGGCTATGATAGGAAACTGATAAAATATCTAAGTCTTCAGGAGAATAAAAGCTCACCACTTCACCATAATGATCTATAAACTGAACTAATCCATGTAACACTACACAGGAAAAGTAGAAGTATCTCAACTGCCTGCGTCGTATGGGGATACGTGTCAAAAAATAATTAGTGGACTAAACACTAGCTTGTAACTCAGGTATAAGGGATAAAATAATTCCAAGTCAAATCCAATTCAAAACCATATGAACACTATCATATACATACATAGATAATATGTCGGGATAGGGAACAAGGTTTAGCATAAGCTAAAACATTATCCTGGACTATTTAGCTTAACCATCATAAAAGGCACCCATTGGATATATAGGCTCGACTCCCCCTTCTTAAAGGGACCCAGTGCATATTAGTCACACGAACGAGAGAAAAATTGAGGAAAAGTTGAAGCCATCAAGGCAAATAGTTGACCCAAATATATATATATATCAAGTGTGACTAGTGCAAACAGTCATCAAGACCAAACCTCACGTTAGCAAACATGAGTTTTCAGTATAAGTCATCTGAGACTCGTACCTTTACGGCTTTGCTACATAACCCCCATCAAGCAAAATTTCAAGTAGTTTCACATAACCTAGTTACTAACACAAGAATCAACCATTAAGGCATACTATGGATATCATCATACCCTAATATTTGAAAGCGCATATCTTGATACCATAACAATCACATTAGTTTAGGGGAATACCTCAAACCGATTCGTTCATTAAATCAAATCATAGGCAATAATACTGCAAAAATTCAATGTTTATTATTTAATAAATTATTCAATGCAATAGCATCAGTGAGTAAAACCAAGTGACAATTTTATAATTCAAAGACAATTACATAAGTGGGTTAAGGGAACACCATTATTTAAAACCAATTCTAATTTCAAAACATAAATTTGGGGAAACCATGACCCCTTAGTTTATTCGCCATACCCTGCACCCCATAAGTTTAAAACCATTAATAAAGCTTAAAAACGTATGACAAATCTTGGGAAAATAATTTAAAAATCAACCATGTTAAAACCCTCAACCATAACAAAACCCACATTCAAATCCATATAGTTTAAACTACGTAAAACACATGTTTTTCATAAATTAAGAATTAGGGAAGAGTGACATGCCTGAAATACAAGGATTTATGGAGAGAAATCAACCCTTGATCCCCTAGATGACAAATTTCTTAGAAACGGTAAGTATCTTGACCTTAGAGTGTTTAGAGAGTTTGAGAGTGTGTTTGATTTTGTTAGGAATGTGAAATAACCCCCTTAAGTGCATTATGGTCATAGGATCCCTGTCTACATAAAGGAAAGGGGGAATTAACTAGAATGCCTTTAATGAAAAGACTAGAAATTTACCGCTCATTCGCTATGGGTAACCTTATAACTCATAAAGTCAACTTACAACTCATAAGGTCCCACTCTTAGTCTGTACAGTGACCATGATCACCAATACTGACTTGGCTACAAGTCGTACCATACGAATCATACTCAGTCATTATGACTCAGGTGATGTAGTCATTGTCAAAGCAAAAATAATTGGGCATCACACTAGTTAGGCAATGGAAAATACCATATGACTCATTTTGATTCTTTATAACTTGTAACCCCTAGTCATAGCCATAGCGGAAACTGCAGGCCAACATATTGGCTAGGCAACGAGTGGGTCCATAATACCCGTTAAGACTCCTTACGACTCAAATGGAGAGTTGTAGACTTGGCAGTAAGGATAAAATTTGAAAAATCTTCCAGGGACCAAATTTGGGGCGTTACATTCCCTTAGGATGGTTAGACCTACACAATCCAAGTTAATGGTTTCAAATCTCATGTTTAAACCATGTACCCTATCTTTGCATCTCTTATATATATATATATATATATATATATATATATATACATATATATTATTACACATGCATGTATGTGAACATGTATATTAAGATTTAGTTTTGTTTTTTGAAAAGGCATTATTTTTTCCCTTTCCTGAGTTACATGCTAGTGTTAACCTAGATAACCATCCCGAATGATACATCCTTTCATGATGTAGAGTCCTATAGGTTTCTTCTATTGGTTTGTATAGTTTAGGTGGGGCAGGCGTCTATCTGATTTACGGTGAAGTGGTGAGCTTTCATCTATTGGAAATCTTGTTTATTCCATTATTTCTCCCCATATTTTAGAATTGAAGAGTTCAAATTAACATTATCATTGTCATTGTCAGTGTCATGGCAGAGGGCATGTCCTGACCTATTTTGATATTTGAATTGGTTTAGACGCTTTTGTGGACATGTATGGGTTAGGTGGTGTTGTTGACTCTTAGAGCTTATTCTTGAATTACTTAAACTTTTTTATCTTTATTGTCTGGTTGTCTTCTACCTTGTTTTTAGTTGGATTATACTTGGATTGGACAAGAAATAGGGGTGGTCTCCGACCCACGATAGGTTTGAGATACCCATCATTGCTAGGACTAGGGGTCGGGTCATGACAAGATTGGTATTAAAGACAGGTTCAGGGTCATTAGGAATCCATAAATCTATGTAGAGTCAAGTCCTTTTATGGGTGTGTAGCACATCGCACTTATAAGGGAGAGGCTATAAGGAATTTTGTAATAATTCCTTTTTTTGTGTTCTATTTCAAGCTTTAAAGTCTAGGGTCATGGAATTTCTCAAAATCTAGTTTGGTCATATTTCAGATCATGCCTCCTTAAAGATATGATATTCTTAGAAACTATGCCAGAACATCTACCCCACTGAAGGGTAATGTGAAGGAGACTCGCCCAATTTATGAAATATAAAACCAGTCTAATATCCCTGCTCCTAATTTTATTGCTCCATCTGAGGTTCCATCGATTTCCACTAGTCCTTATCTGGTTAGTGGCACTCATGATTAGTCACTTCAAGGATATATCTCTAATATGGAGTTCTGTCATTCTATTCATTTATTTACTCAGTTGGTGACTTTTAAGTCTCGCCAATCAGGTCAGGTTAGTTATATTTCTCCTTCTTTAGAGGTTACTCGAGTTGGTCATTTCATGAGGTTAAATCCTAAAATCTTCTGTAGCTCTAAGTTTTAGTAGGATCCTTATGCATTCATTAATGAGATGGATGAAATCTTTACGGTAATGCATTCTTCCAATTTTGAGGGAGTAGAGTTTGTTGTATATCAGTTGAAAGATATAGCATAGTAGTGGTATGAGGAGTGGGGGCAGTTAAGCGGTTATGATACTGAGCCAACAATATAGGATGAGTTCTCTAGTGCCTTCCTTGATTATTTCTTTCCTCAGGAGTTGAGGGAAGCAAAGGTAGAAAAGTTTATGAATTTAGAGTCGGGAAAGATGAGTGTGAAGGAGTATGCCTTGAAATTCCATGAGTTATCTCGCTATTCTCTAGAGTTAGTGTCTAGCATGAGATCCAAATTGAGGTAGTCTACTTTTTTTTGGTTTAATTTTTAATTTTATTAATAATTTAAATTAATCCACAAAGAAAGGACCAACCCATCCAAATAAAAAAATACAATCATGATCCAACATTTCAAATGGATCGGCCCAAAGAATTTGAAATGGTCCACATAGAAAATAAATATATAACTAGTTGGGTTGCTAATTTGAGTTAAGTTCAGCTCCACTTCTATTTCTCTTCCACTACCTCCATCATGTTTGCCTTCGAGAATCTTCAATTTGAGTTGTTTTTGCTCTGGGTGATTAACACCGTACCTTGGTTGGGAGAGATCAAGTCTGTTTCTAGCTTGCAAGAGCAAGTTCCCTCTTTTAATCTTTATTTTTGAGCTAACTGTACATTTTCCTTTACTGCTTGATGGTTTTCCAACTTCTATTCCAGTTGAGTTCTTCATATTAAGGGTGTACAAAAGGATTTTTGGTGCAAAAAAATTGGGTCTCATCCACTGAGAGTTGATATTGCATGTAGGTAACATACCTCTCTGGCTTTTTAGTTATTGAAGGGATAGATATTGAGAGATGCTCGGACCCTCGGGTAATTAGATAATATTAATTTCTTCAGTAGCATGTATTGAAGATCTGACCTTATGACCCTCAGGTCTACTGAGAATCTATTTTTGTTGGCTGGTGTAGATAGGCTAAGTAGCATTTTCTCCTTTTTGTATAGCTTTTTTGGTTGTAAATATGTAGTATGTCAACTACCTTTCATTAGACTTACCAGTCTTACTACCTCTTTGCTAATACTACCCTCAGATATGGATATTACTGTTTATCACTATTCAAAACCTTCCTGCCTACACTTGTTAAATGATTGAAAGATGTGTATGTGAATTTCTATTCCAATGTAATATTGTATAGATAATCTGTTAATTGGTTGCCTTCTTTATATATTTGTTGTAACTACACCTGCTTTGTTTATAGTAGCTGTCATATGCGACTGATGTTGTCTACTATTTGCCATTGCATTTCCCATTCCCTTCTCATCAATCTTTGCATAAGTAATGAGTTTGATTGAATGAACACTTTCTCCTGCCTTGATTTATTGCATTGTATTGTTGCCTGTAAAATAGCCATAGCCTCTGCCTCCATGCAATTATAGTCCTCTAAAGTTGCTCCTTCTGTATGTATTAGGTTTCCATATGGGTCCCTTAAACAAAAAGACCATGAGCTTCTCCCGGGATTTCCTTTTGATACCCCATCATTATTATACTTAACCCAAACTCTCTCCGGTAATTCCCATAGAAATGGTGTAACTCTAACTCTAGGCTTCATCTTATTAAGCTGCTTCAACATTTCTTCCATTCAAATGGAATTTACACTGCTGGCTTTCTAACTTTTAGAAGCATTCCTAGTTACTTAGTTACATTAAAAATTAGTCTATGCACTGTTACTCCTTTTTCTTCGTGTTTCAGAGTATTTCTTCTCCTCCATAACTCCCATATTATTATCCCTGGAATTGCTTTGAAATATACTTTATCCCTTGTTTTCACTTATGCTTCCCACCATGAGTAGATAGTATTCCTTAAGCTTATCCCTTGGATGCTTATACCTAAAAAAGAAGAGAGGTAGGACCAAGTCCTGTTAGCAGTATAAGATCTCAGCAGTACATGAGACATACTGTCTTGGGTTTGGGTTTTGGCAGCACCAACAGTTGGAAGGTCCCTTTATTCCCATCTTTTGGTAGTATCATCTATTACAATTTTGCCTTTCCACATTCTCCACATGAAAAACACTATCTTGAAAGGTAAACCTTTTATCCACAACTACTTATAAAATTCATTAGGATTTTCTCTGTACCTCACATAGTGTCAACCTGTTCTGACACTAAATTTCCCTTTTGAATCTACACTCCATATTATTTTATCACTTTTAATTGACTGCTGAGGTGGTTTCACCTTTTTCTTTCTGTTTTCAACTATATCTTCTATAAACAACTCTGTTAACAGGTCTATATTCTATTATCCATTTAGAAATAAGTCTTTGACCATCTTGTTGCTATCATCCCATTCTTTACTTTTATGCATGACAGATTAGAGATCTCCTATACCACTTCAATTGTCATACCAAATATGAGCATCCCCTCTTTTTATCCTCCATGTTATAAGATGATCTATGAGATCTCTAACTTGCAACATCTTTTTCCATACTTGGGAACCACTTCCTATCTTTCACATAACTTTCTTAGGATGGTATTTTGCATAGTATTTATTCATCATGTACTCACTCCATATAAATTTCTTGGTTCTGAGGTTCTACCATAACTTACAAAACAAGGCTTTGGATACATCTTGCAAAAGCCTAAAACCCAGTCCCCTTTTCTCTTTTGGTAGTCACAATTTAGACCAACCTACCTAATGTCTATCCCTTCCTCCTATTGTATTACTCCAGAAAAACTTAGCAAAACTTTTTTGAATTATAGATAATACGTTGTTTGGAGTATTCATCATTAATATACAGTGAATGGGTATACTTTATAAAACATTTTTAATCAAAATAGATCTTCCCCCAAGAGATAAGAGTTTACTTTTCCAAGCTTGCAACTTGTTGTTGATTCTATTCATGAGCTATTGGTAGTACACCTTCTTCTTCCTCATGTAGAATATAGGACACCCTAAGTAGTTAAATGGGAAATCATGCTTCAATATGCTTGTAACAACTTCATCCATAACTACTACACCATTAGAAACACTTCCAAGCAAATACAAACCACTCATCTCTTTGTTAATCTTCTCACTAGATACCTCCTCATATTTCTCCAATGTATTTGTCTCTAATTTCATGGTGACTAGCTCAACTTTACACATAATGATCATATCATCTACAAAAGCAAGATGATTGATTTTTAGACTTCCTCTAGGCATGCCAAATATCTTGAACTCTATTCTCTGAATCAACTCCTTCAAGCTTCTAGATAATGCTTCAGCTGCAATATGAACAATATAGGTGACAGTGGATCTCCTTGCTTAAGACCGCTTGAGTATTTAAAGAAACCCTTAGGTTGTCCATTCATCAGTACAGAATACCAATTATTAGACAATAATTTGAATATCATATCAATGATTTCTTTACAAAAACCTATCTTCCTTAGAAATTTAGTAAAAAAAACCACTCAACTCTATCATACTCCTTCCTCATATCCAACTTCATCACCAAGTTTGGGGCTTTTCTCTTTTTCTGATTTTAGTCACTATTTCTTGGACAACTCACATATTCTCAGCTATACTTCTCCCTTGAACAAAGCGTAGTTGCTCATCAAAAACAATGTTTGGTAGGATAGTCTTGATCTTCTCATGAATGACTCTGGAGAATATTTTATTCACAAAATTACTAAGTGAAATAGGTCTCAAATATCAGTAGGTATTTACCACCAACTTATTTGGTAAAACCACCAAATTAGTATGTGTGATAAACCTGGGAAGCTCATACCCACAAAAGAATGCTATTATCATCTAATGTAGATCTTTTGATTATATATTCCAAGCATCCTAAAAGAAAGCACCAGTGATACCATCAAGACCATTTGCACTATTCTATTCAAGTCCATGACTATTTTTTTCACTTCTTCGATAGTTAGGATTCTCCATATTCTCACCATCTGTCACTATACTTAGCAAAATTTCCAACATATAAAAATCCTCAGTATCCTCTTATATTTTAAACTGCTATTGATAAAACATAGTTGCAGCTTCTACAATTTTATCCTTATTGTCAAGCCATTAACCCTCATCATTCTAAATTCACTGAACCTTGAGTCTTAATTCTCTTTCTTTTACTATAGCATGAAAGAATTTTGTGTTTCTTTCTCCATCGTTGAAATATTCAAAGCTTGTCTTCTGTCCCTAAAAATCCTCTTGTCTTTCAATTGCATAACCAGTTCATCTTATGCTTTGAATAAGATAGACATTTTCATTCATGTAGGATCCTCTTCAAACTATTATTCTCTTACCTTGATCAACTCTTCAAGAGTAGCTATCTCTTGAAAAATATATCCAAAAGTTTGCTTACTCCACGGAGTTAATGCAGCTTTAGTCTTTTTCAACTTTTGATGGAAGATGATAAAGGGGATCACTTCTATATCAACACTCCAGTTCTATCTAATTACATCCAAACAAGATTCTTCTTTCAGCCAGAAGTTAAGAAATCTAAATGGTTTAATCAGGGGTTCCTGTTGTGTACGATAGTGCAATAACATTGGTGCATGGTCCAATCCATTTCTTACCAAGTTTCCAATCTCAATAATAGGAAATATTCCCTGCAAACTGTCATTCACAAAGACCCTGTCAAGTCTTTTGAATATACATTCGCCATCAATTCTTCCATTCCACCATGTGTATTTGCTATCCTTGAATGTTTCCTCTTCTAAGTTATAAATTTTAATCCATTTATTGAAATCATCTGTCTCCTCTAATGTAACTAGCAAACCTCCTAATTTCTCCTTTTCATTCCTTATGACATTGAAGTCTCCTCCCACCAGCCAAGGATCCTGACTTGTGATTTCTATTTCTTTAAGAGCTTCCCACAACCTTAACCTCTCATTCTTATTGCACTTTTCATATACTAGAGTAATCATTACTATTACTCCAGCTTATTGATTCTCTAACTTGAGATTAAGTTATTGTTTTTCAACTGTAACAAAACTACAAGTCATAGTTGGATCCATAAAATCCCAATTTTTTCTTGATATGTTTGCAATTACAAACTACATCCCAAGTCTTCTTTTATACTCTTCTATATTCTGACTTTCCTAAAATGGCTTCATGAGACCTATGAATCCAAACTGATATCTCTTGTGCATTGTTATCAATCTTGTAAAAGCCTTTTATGTATTGACAGATCTGATGTTCCATATTAAAGCATTCATTTGGATATAGAGTTTGAAATATTGCCCTTTCTCCATATTGAACTTGCTACTGTAGTAGCAATTGTATTCCTTTCTTTTTTGCAATGTTTTCCCTGTTTTGTCTTTATAAAATTAATCTTTTTTGGGGATAAGTCTCCCTCAATTGTTGCCTTATCAATATTATCCCCCATGTCTTCATCATCCATATCCTCCTTGTTGTTGTTGATATTATCAATCATATTCCCTGCTTTAATTGCCAAAGGTACAATATCCTCCAAAACTACTTGTTGCTTATCCTCTTTCTCTTCTTCTATCACAATTAGGTCCTTTGTCTCATTCTGTTGTACTATTGTATCTAGTCTAACTTATTGTGCATATTCTTTCTGCGGTGCCCTATAATATTATGAAGCTTCATCTCTGTGTATTTCTCCTTCTTTGTTAACAATGTCGATCTGGTTTTGATCCTCAGTACACTCTTTGTTTAGTTGTTTCTCTATTTCTAGCTCTCTTTCTGACTTTCCAAAATTCTTATCCACCCAATCTTTTGTGCTCTCCTGTATATGTGCTTTGCTAGTAGTGTGTTGCCCTTCTGCTTCATTTTGTTCTAAAACATCAAAGACATTTGATGTCATAACTTCATTTTTTTTGTCCACCTTTCCTACTATATGCCTAAATTTTTCCTTTTTGTACTTATTCCGTCTTTGCATCCATTGATGTTTGTTGTTATCCATTACTACATTCATTTTTCCATCCTCTTTATCATTGTCTTTGTCTTCTCTTTGCTTTTGTTCCTGCTTAGATGATTCTGGATGAACATTCCAGCACCTATCCTCATCATGTCCTTCCAAGCAGCACTCTTTAACATATTTTGGTTAATGGTCATACTGTTTATATATCTATTTTGACTTTATTCCTCCAGTAATATCATCTTCCTCATTAATCTTTACCCTGTGTGGTAATTTTGCTACTAGGTCCACTTCAATCATTACTCTAGTAAAACTTGGTTGCGTATGATTCTTTGTGGCCGTATCAACTATTAACGGTTTACCTACTGTTGAAGCAATAAATAAAATAGCCTCCTTTGCAAAAAAATTTGGTGGTAAGTCTGGTAATGATATCCATGCAACTCCAACAATGGGTTCAATATCTGGTTCAAACCACGGATCCCACTTGAGTGTGCTCATCAGCCAGAACCTGCCCTTTGCCTTGATGTAATATGCAATGGTTGATAATAGCTTAACAGAGTCGTCCTTCTAATTCAAATGTACCAATGTGTGTTTTGCATCAAGTACTCCTATCGTGCATTCACCTTTAATTCCACATTGATTTGGAATTTCTTTTTTTAGTTCAGTAACATTCGTCTTACCATATGAAAGCTTACCCACTATTGTATACTGCAAATTCTCCTGTATTATCATATGTTGTACTTCTAAAGTTTTCCATGTAAATCTTGGTTCACCATGCATCATTACCACCGGCTTATGAGTAACCCTAACATTCTCATACACGTATCCTTTAGGTTTTAAAAAGTCAACATATTTTCAACCAATAACATTATGTTTACCTTCTTCTTCTATAATTTGCTTCATAGATTCATCCAGTGGACTTTTCCCACTATACGTAGTTGCCATAGTGATCGGAAAAGTGTTTAAAATTTAGAGTTTTTTTCATGTTCCACCTTTAGGGTTTTTACTGGCCGCGATGTTGGTAGTCTACTTTTAGTTTGTCTTGTGACTTGGTATTGGAGTGTAAGGCTACAATAATGAATAATGATATAGATATCTCTAAGCTTGTGGTTTATATACAGCAAGTGAAGGATGAAAAAAGATGTAATCAAAGATATGACAAAGGAAAAATAAGTAGTTTGGGTATTCAAAGTAGGGTAGAGTTCAACAAGCTAGTGGGAGAAATAGTAGACAGTAGAGCAAGAAGAAGACTTGGGGAAATTCTGGTTCATATTCTTCGTATAGTACTCCTTATCTTAAGTCATTTAGTGATTGTCATTTTCAGACTAGTAATGGTTCGAAGGCACAAGGTGCCTAGTCTCAAGCTAGTGGAGCTCAGTTAGCACCGCCATATCCTCCTTATAGATTTTGTGCTCAGCTTCATTGGGGTTATTATGATGAGGGGACAAATTGGTTCTTTAACTATGTTAATCCTGGTCACATGCGGTGGGATTACCTTACGGCTAAGGTAGACAATAGGCCTAATAAAGTTTCAGTTGCCTTTTCTTTGACTTTTACTCCAAATGGTGCTACTTTCGGTATCAGCGTTGGCTGGGATTATCTCTATACTCTTGCTACTAGTCAAGAATTGGAGGCATCCCCTGATGTTGTTACTAGTACATTACAACTCTTATTTAATGATGTATATTATCAAATTGATTCGGGGTCCACCCTTTTCTATGTGACCTCGTATGTGGTTATGTATTTTGGTTTTAGTGCTTAAAGTATTTCTAGTTTTTCCTCTATGTCTACTCCGATGGGTGACTCTGTTGTGGCTAGAAGGGTCTATAGGGGTTGTGTGGTATCCATCTTTTATAGAAAGACCTTGGGTATTTGATAGAGTTGGATATCATGGATTTTGATGTTATTTTGGAGATGGATTGGCTTCACCTGTGATATGTTTTACTGGATTGTAGGACCCATAAGGTCAGTTTCCAATTTCCTAATGAACTGGTATTAGAATGGGAGGAGAGTTCCTTAGTACCTTAGGGGAGGTTTATTTCTTATCTTAGAACCTAGAAGTTGATTTCCAATCAGTGTCTTTGCCATTTGGTCTGGGTTAAATATTCTAGTTCTGAGGGCCCTTCCTTGTAGTATGTCCCTATGGTTAATGAGTTTCTCAAAGTGTTTCCCGATGATCTTCCTGGTATTCCTACCAATAGGGAAATAGATTTTAAGGTTGATCTTCTACCAAATACCCATCCTATCTATTCCTCCACATAGAAATGTTTTGGCTGAGTTAAAGGCGCTAAAGGAGTAGTTAAAAGATCTTCTAGATAAGATTTTCATCTATCCTAGTGTCTCTCTGTGGGATGCCCCTATGTTTTTCATGAGAAAGAAAAATAGGTCTCTTTGGATGTGTATAGATTATCGATAGTTGAATAAAGTGATAGTGAAGAATAAGTATCATCCTCCTAGGATTGATAATCTTATAGATTAGCTTTAGGGTGCTAGATGTTTTTCTAAAATTGATCTTGGTTTGGGCTATCATCATTTGAAGATTAGGGAGACTGATATCCTAAAAAATACTTTCCAATCCTAGTATGGTTACTATGAGTTCTTGGTTATGTTTTTTGGTTTGACTAATTTTATAGTTTCTTTCATGGATCTTATAAATCGGGTTTTCAGGTAAATTTTAGCCCTATTTGATATTGTCCTCATTGATGATGTCTTAGTGTATTCTAAAAGAGTGGAGGATTATGCCAATCACCCTTGAATTGTGTTATAGACTCCTAAGGATCATAAATTAAATGCTAAATTATCTAAGTATGAGTTTTGGTTGAATGTTGTGACTTTTCTTGGGCATGTTGTTTCTAGGGAGTAGGTCAAGATGGATCCACAAAAAGTTGAGTCGGTTAATAGGTGGCCTAGACCTATGAATCTAACCCATATTAGGAGCTTTTTGGGCTAGCTGGTTATTATAGGAGGTATGTAGAGAGTTTCTCTTCTATTGCAGCTCTATTGACGAAGTTGACTTGAAAAAAGGTAAAGTTCTTATGGTCAGATATTTGTGAGGGTAGTTTTGATAAGTTGAAGGATAAGTTGACTTCTTCACCAATATTGACCCTAACTAAGGGTACTGATGGATTTGTGGTGTATTGTAATATGTCCCATGTGGGACTGGTTTGTTTCTTGATGCCATATGACAAGGTTGTGGCCTATGCTTCTAGGCATCTTAAGGTTCATGAGAAGAATTATTTGACTCATGATTTAGAGTTGGCGGTTGTATTTTTTTCTTTGAAAATTTAGCGCCATTATTTGTATGGGGTGTATGTATACATCAATTCAGATCATAGGATCTTGTAGTGTGTGTTTACTCAAGTGGAGTGAATCTTCGATTAGAGGCAATGGCTTGAGTTTTTAAAGGGCTATGATATGAGTCTTCACTATCATCCAGGTAAAGTTAATGTGAATGTTGATGTTCTTAGTAGGTTGTCCATAGGGAGTTTATCCCATGTGGATGAGGATAAGCGAGGATTGGTGAAGGATATTCAATGGCTAAGTAACTTGGGAGTTCATATTTCAGACTATAAAGATGGAGGGGTAATTATATAAGAAGTGGTTAAATCATCTCTTAGTACTGAGATGAAGGAGAAACGGGCTTCGGATCTTATTCTTATGCAGATTAAGAATGAGGCGGGATAGCAAAAGTTTATTTCCTTAGATATCGGTGGTTATTGTATATTAAGGTACTAAGGTAGGTTATGTGTTCTAAATGTTGATGGGTTGTGAAACATGATTTTGACTGAGGCTCATGAGTAAATGTATACAGTTAACCCAGGTTCGACAAAGATTTATCATGATTTAAAGAAGATCTACTGGTGGAACAACATAAAGAGGGATATGGATAACTCGTGGCTAAGTGTATGGTTTGTCATCAAGTGAAGGTTGATCACTTGAGGCCTGGTGGCATGTCTCAAGAGATAGAGTTGCCCCTATGGAAGTGGAAGATGTTGTTGGTCTTCCGTGGTCTTATAATCAGTATGATTCAATTTGGGTCATTATGGATAGGCTAACTAAGTCTGCTCATTTCTTTCATGTAAGGACTACCTACTCTTGAGAAGATTATGCTAATTTTTTCATTGAGGATATAAATAGATTGCATAGAGTGTTGGTGGCGATCATTTCTGATTGAGGGATGCAATTTTTTTCTCATTTTCGGCGTTTGATTCAGAAAGGTTTGGGGACCAAGGTGAATCTTAGTACCGCTTTTCACCCTCAAATGGATGGACAAGTAGAACAGACTATTCAAATATTAGAGTATATGCTAAGGGCCTGTGTGATTGATTTTGGAGAAAGTTGGGTTGATTACTTACCCCTAATTGAGTTTGCATTTAATAACAGTTATCACTCCATTATTGGAATGGCCCCATTCGAGGCCTTTTATGGTAGGAAGTGTAGGTCTCCTATTTAGTGGTTTGAGATGAGTGAAACTTAAGAGTTATTAGGGAAAGTCTTAAGAGTTCTCAAAATAACCAAAAGTCATATACGGATATAAGGCAAAGGGAGTTGGAGTTTGATGTTGGTGATTAGGTGTTTTTTAATGTTTCTCCTATGAAGGGAGTGATGAGGTTGGGGTAAAGAAGAAGTTCAGTCCTTGTTATGTTGATTCGTATCAAATTTTGAAGAGTTAGAAATATTGCTTACGAGTTGGATTTGCTTCCAAGTTTGTGTTTATTCGATTTTCCATGTGTCGATGTTGAAGAAGTGATATTTCAGATTCTTTGGAGTACATTGATATTTCAGATTCTTTGTATTATGAGGAAGTATCGATTGAGATCTTGGATAGGCAAGTCCTTATGTTGAGGACTACGGGTGTAGCTTCGGTAAAAGTCCTTTAGAGGAATCAAAAGGTGGAAGAAGCTACCTGGGAAGCTGAAGAGGACATGAAGTCTAGATTTCTGTTCCGATTCCCTGTGATGGATGAAAACACTTAAGGTATGAATTCTGCTACGTTCCTTGTGGACTTTTGTATTTGTCATTTAGGTATGTATGCATTTTTTCATATTATCATGCTAATGGGTACCTTGACTGCTCATTCTGTGATGAATGATCCTAGGGGGTAATGTAATACCCAGGTTTTTAAACTTTGAATTTTTCTCAGTGATTCTGCTTATTGCTTAGGTTACAACTGAGGTGACTATTCATGAAGACACATCATAAGTCCTTTAGAGATAATCGTTGTCAAACTAGTAAAGTTTCCCTAAGTTTCAATCATGGTCATGACTAGGACAATACGAGTCATAAGGTAATGTCACGAGTCATGGTAAGGGACTCGTGACCTTACTAGTAAGATGGCCCAAGGATGTTGTCTTGGTAACAAATAGACTCCACGAGTCATAGAGTGAGGTCATGATTCATAGATAGGACTCATTAACAAACCAGTAAGGAGTCCATGAGTTTTGCCAAGGCTACAAGGTTTGGTGATGACTCATGACCAGTGATCACGAGTCGCTACGTGACTCATAGCGACAGGGAGTTATAATTCCTGCATGATTTCATTAAAAGCACAATGGTCTTTTTCTCTTAACCCACTACTATTCCATGACATAAAACATTTTGTTAGCCTTATTTCCATCAATTAAACATAACATAAACTCTCGCAAATTCCCAAGTTAAGAACAAAGTTAGGGTTTCTAAAAGTTGGTCATCTAAGGCACAAATTGTGGTTTCTTCTCCAAATTCTTGGTGTTTTCAGGCATGTATCTCTTCCCTAATCTTGTATTTTATCATGGCATGCAATGGTTTGATATTCATGAGGTTTTAATGTTTGGTTTGGGAATTTGGGTTAAGGGTTTTGGATGGTTATTGTTTAAATGGTGTTTCCATGGCTTACATGCATTTATTTATGCTTTATTGAAGGATTTTTGAACTCATTGGGTGCATGGGTAGGGTAAATAGAATGGTGGTCGTACATTCCCCCAAACTTATGTATTTTGGTATTGTAATTGGTAATAACCTCAACCCACCTTATGAAACTGGTCGTAAAACATGGCTATATGCAGAATTTAACCACTTTTGGAACCTTGCACTGCATAAAAGGTTAATGCAGCATAAAATGGTTTTAAATAGGCCTTGGTGACAAGGATTTTGGATTTAAAATAGTTGGAAAGGCCTTGGTGGCCATGATTTGGTTTCAAAGTGGAAATGGGGAGTCAAAGTGGTTTAAATGGATTGGATATGGCATAATGGAATTGGCTTTCAAGCCTAATTAATTTAGTATGACAACACGAACGGTAATTCCTGATTAAAAGACTCCTTGGTTAATGGATGGGAATGTGTAAATGGTTTTAATTTAGGCTGAAAGGGGGTTGTGTAGCTCGCCATGAAAGGTAGAGCTCCCATGGGGACCGATACTGGAAACCATGTTTGCCAGCGTGGGGGTCTTGGTGACCGTGTGCATAGTTTACACATTATATATGTATATATATATATATTGGAATGGTTAGAGAGTCGGTTGCACTGGATCTTAGGTGACGTCCAAGCTACACCTCCTCTTAGAAGATGATACTATCATTGCCAAATATAGTAACCCAACAAAGGTTGGGTCAAACCCCAAGGGAATACGTGGAATCCCGACTCTCAGCTATTGTAATAAATGGGCGGAACTAGAAAAGTAAATGTGAGTTTTTTAGTATGAAGGTCGAACAAGTTACGAGTATAAACTTCATTTGTAATCAATCGTAAGTGAACACTAGGATTGTGTTCCCCCTGGCTTCTCAACTCTGTACGCTTATCATGCTACATTGAACCAACCCAATACCTTGTATCCAAAATTGATAAGTTATGTATATTCTATAGTCTTTTGGATGAGCAGAAGGATTTCACCCTTTACCTTTTGAGTCTTGGGATGTCTCTTTACTAACCCTTATCTTGATCCTAGTTAACTATTACCTTTTGAGTCTCTAGTTAATATATGAAATCTAACCATCTAGTAAGATAAAACCAAGAAGCATGGATTGACATTTAAACTCCAAATTACTGTTGTCTTTATCTTTTCCTAGTCACTACTCCTCTTTTGGAGTAAGTAGCAATAGAAGGATCCTAATGTGGGCACCTATTAATAAAACTATTATATTGAAGATAAAGTGATACGTGCATGGGTATCGGTTTAAAATAATGATCGCACTCCCCCTACTTCATAAATCCCCTAGGGTTTCCACAACCCTCGCTATGGGTTTTTTGCCGCTCATGCTTGTGAAGTAATCAACAATATTCATGAATGAAAGTATAGATGAAATCACAATAATAAGAAGTAGAAAACCCACAATTGTTACTGAATTAATCAACTGAAGTTAATACAAGGGAATTCCAAGATCAAAATTGAATCTCGGAATCAAAATATGTTTGTGAACATCAAAATTGTCTAACCTCTACTAAAAAACACATAAAGGGTATTTATAGTACATGAGAAAACCCTAAAATCAAAGCCTGAAAAAATAGGGGAAAATAGAGTTGGTGACTATTTGTGGTCCCTACTTGTGCCCTATCCTTAGGCGCAGGTAGTACTTGCAGCCAGCAGGGAGGGCGCAAGTGGCAACTGCAAGTGCCAGACCAAAATTTCCTGCAAGTCAGATCTCAGGATTTTGAACTTCTGGCACTTGCTTTGCCCACATGCAGTCCATAATTACTACTTGTGGTCCACTTATTGACTTAGCAAGTGCCGAGAGTTATCTATTCAGCTCTTCTTCAATTCTCGCACATGGTTTGATCATGAACAAGCCAAAAAGTGTGTCGAACAACCATAATTGCTCCAATAAGTATCCAAAACACCTTTTTCATCTTTTTCACGATCTTAGCATCCACAACATGATTTCCTACAAAACATACCCAAAATACATAATATCTAACAAAACAACCTCAGAAACTTCCATATTTTAATAGGTTTGAGCATCGAAATTGTTATATTTCTATATCTTGTCAACACCCTCAACTCAGAATGTTTTCATGTCCTCGGGCAACAAAACAAAACACAACAAAACCAAAAATGATGCTTAACTAGAAGATTCTAAGCTATTCAAGGTAGCCAATCAAGACTTTTAACCTCAAAACACAACACCCTCCTCCAACCTCAGTTTTCAAAGACAACTGTGTATAAATATGAAGAACAATAATTTGACACAATGGGATCAAGGTATGGCATTACATTAGCAACAGACAATCGTGCATATGTACAAGTTACACTACCCAAAACAATCAAACAGCTAGCAATATGACTCATATTCCCTCACAACAAAGATGTCTCACTTATTTATAACTAATGCATGTCAATATAGGGATAGTTAAGAGACACTCACACTCAGAAGTGAAGTTCCAGTCAATGTTCATCAAATATCATAGGCTTTCCCTTATATGTTTTACCTTAGTTTTTGGACAGTCGGGTTAGGATCATTATAGGACTTTTCTCGACTTGTAATGTAGGCTTGGGGGGTAGGTATTATACATATGGACATATCAAGTGATTAAGCCTTCTTGATACTACACTAACCTAAGGGTCTCACTTACTAGCTAATTTCCATTTTATTCCACCCTTATTTCTCCTTTTTTATTCTTTATTGCACATTCAGGTTGGGATGGTCTTTTATTCTCTCTTTCATATTTTCACAATTTTTTTTATTTTCTTTTTCTACCACACCCAACCCTACTAAAATTCTTTCTTATTTTAGACATCTATATACCCACTTTACACTACACACCCTAATGATAGCTAACTTTAACTTAGGCATATTTCCAGAGTTGAGGTGCATAATGTCCAAGGAGGACCAGGGCCAAAATAGGTTCATTGTAATATGAATGGGAAGGTGAATCGTTGAAACAAGAAAAATAGGCTCTAACACTCAAAATAGGGATCAAGGGATATAATTCACACATGGAAGGTCATTTAGGATAAAAGTGGACTAAACTCAAAAACATTCTATGATCCTTTCTGAACTGACTATCCAACAACCTAGGTAATACTAACCGAGCAAGTTCGGGATTCAACACACAAAGAAAACTAAGTAGAACCTTATACATATATGTCATAGAATCAATATTACTAACTACTACCTATCCGGTTCATGCAATTGTTAGCAAGTGATTATAATATCCCTAACCCTGATGCCATAACAATATCCACAATATTCACACATATATACATTCACACAGTTCTAAAACACACATTTTTAGGGCTAACATTTTTCTCAAAAATTAATGAAAAGCATGACTACTGCCCTAAATACTTAAAATCTCCTAATTACACAAAAACACATCATAATATAAAATAAAACAAAGTACAAAATAAATTATCTTAGGCATATTGGTTCTACAACTATACCGGGGACGACAGGAAAAAGGCATGGCAATAAAAACCCATAGAAGCATGGTATACCTCACCCCCAACTAAAAAATTATGCACTATCCTCAATGTACAAAAATAATACAAAATAGAGGGAAGTGAGAACATACCTAGGACGCGCTAAGTGTTCGTGTCATGGGCATCCCCAGATGAGGGTATAAAAGTTGGCGGAGGTAGTGGTGGTGATGACACACTACTAGAGGATGCACCTACATCGATCTCTAAATACCTCTACTATCAATGATTGCAGTCTCTATTGAATCATGTTTGGCCCTTTTAACGACCAATTCTTATAGCATATCAAGATCCTAGAAGTCTCCAATGTGACCTCTCTTGTCCCCAACCACCGGGACGTCATCATCATCCTTCATGAAGAAATAAAACTATCTTAGTGTGTGTGGAAGTGATATTTGGACAAATGGGTATATAACGAGGGAATTGATGCTATATGTCTCTCTATGAGAGAGCATACCTCTGCTCATAATATATCAAAATCCTCCCTCATCTGGATAGATTTGGCATATCTATTTCTGTGAATCATGCAATAACCCATCTCTTAAACACATAAAGATGTGTCTGGAAGTCAACACGTAGCTCAGACAGTGCGGATCACTATGCATCATCCCATCTGACCTCTGCTTGCTCGAATCTAGTCTAAACCCCAAATCTTACCTACTCGTAGAGAGTGGCCCTATGACTGTCTACTAAGCTCTATAAGAACTATCTAGATATAGTAATCATACCTGTAGCAGAAGCTATAATGGATGGGTGAATAGGCTTTTAAGATACAACAACCGGCTTTGAGGTCAATATCGGGGCTGATAAAAGAACTGGTTGGTGTCCCATCACCCTGCGTACTCAAGTTTGGAGCCTCTCTCTACCTCCCTATCTCCATATCAACACCAATACCTACATCACCTCCATGTTCATTACCAGGCCCTCTAGAAACTGTTGGGACCTTAGTTTGGGTCTTAGGTACTGTGGCTGGCTCTGTAAATCTTTTAGGAAGTCTTGGCATGCCAGATCCTTCATACTCTTTATCTGTGTAGTAGTCATCACATGTACCCTCTCATCAACTCCTAATATCTCAAGTACACTGGACTCATTGCATAGTCTCTGAATCATACAAGGGAATGGCAGATTAGTCATCTCCCCAAATGATCTGTCATGTATCTCATATAAGAGGATAGTTGGAAAATCAATAGAATATCTGGTCATTATACTAGCAACCAGGGATGCTCTCTCCCAACTAAATAAATTATCTAAAGAAGTAGGGAACAATCGATATATGATCAACAACAACTAAAACTTGGCCTCAAATGTCAATAGGCCCTACTTGATCATACCATGACCTCATTCCCTGGGTAGTATCACTCAAAAGTGAAATATAGCTTGCTTTCCACCAAACTATCTCAACTCTCTCTCATCTGTGATCATCTTCCCACATGATATATTAATTATGTACAGCTCTTGATCTGTAGTCGCACTTAGCTATAGGTGCAGAAGTAATATAATCAGTTCCAAAAATGACCCGGTAGATAGTCTCTGCTGACAAATCAACTCTAACCCCTCTCACAAGTGTATGATCAAGTTGTGGTTTCTCTATGCTCCTCATCGTTCCTAGAAATTGCACATGATAAGATATATTGTAGCACTTTATAATGCGTAAAACTCACATGCCATGATCAGGCTATAAGAACTAAGTGGTCTGGTTATCCACTCTAACTGGTAAGGAATGAATGTCGCCAGTAACTATGGTACTCACCTCAGTCCAGATAGATCAATCTGGTGCTCCTTGTAAATAAGCATTTTAGGCATTCCAGTATCTGAGATACGACTGTCTATACCATAAACTGACTGCATATCCTCTATACACCAACTTAGGGGTGCCTCTAAAGCAATATTGGGTGTAGGACTCTGCCCTTATTGTACTGTGCATCATGGGAGGCCTACTCTATACCCTTCTCATACTGGAGTATATCTGACTATTGTACATATATGTCAGTACCCTCCTTGGACTGGGGTACCGCTTATGACTCCTCCTGCTCATCTTCCTCAGATAAATCCTTGGACCCCTCCTCAGACTGGGAGGGACCTGAGCTACAACCTGTGGAGTAAACTCAGGATCTATCTCATTCTCATCATCATCATCTAGAGGAGGAGTATGCGGGGGTGATATATGTTGTGACTTCATCCTTGGCCTGGCTATAACTTCCAGAGCAATCTTGTATATCTATCCTCTAGTCTCTATGTGTCACCCCAACTACAGTGCCTTGACATCATTTAATCGGGTACTCTTCCATTGAACCACTAGGCTCGGGAGACTATGCTCATCTCCTCAAGGTATCATTCTTCCTTTTATTAGTAGCTTTAGGTTCCATAGGTACTTGAAAAACTAGTTGTTAGATTCAAATGAAAATGAGACATAGCAAAAGTTGAAGAAAAACTCAAAATTCAAAAAGCTTGAATTTTTCCTCAATTTTAACACCGCTATGGCCTATTTGAAATCCCAACAAGTCCAATTTGCATACAATTATCAAGAATCGTGATTTTCAAAGAAAACTATCATGCTCAACTTATGGTATTACTCTATTCATTCAAGTTCAACTTCCGGTTGGAGCCTGGCCTTAGAATTTAATTCAAAATAAGGCCTTACATTTTGATTTTAGGATACTCAAGTCTCCTACATACAATCATGATAGAATTTATATATTTTGCATGGGAATACACATATCAACTTGTTTAAACCATAAATAAATCAATATATAACCATTAGGTGTCGAGAAAGTTACCTCTTTTATGATGAACCTGAAGTGAATAATGAAGAACTTGATCAAAATCAAAGTTGGAACTTATTTTTGGCGTGTTCGGACAAGTTGGTATCTCAAACAAGTGTAAATTAAGACTTTAATTAAGTGTGTGGTTTGTTTATGTTTTAATAGAAAAGTTTGAATTCAAAGAGAAAAGTGAAGTTTTGAGGATTTTAATGAGTAAGAAAATGGTTAAGGATATTTAAATATAGGTGGGGGCTATTTTAGTTCATAAATATGTGTTCGTGGGCCCAAAATTTTAATTAATATTTGGGCCCACTTATGATCTAGTAGTGGCAGCTACTTGCACCTTTCACATGCTGCTAGGTAGGGGCGCAAGTGGCCAGCATTTGCAGGGCGCATCTGCGAGGACAAAAATTTTAGCCCACTTTTTTGCAATCTGGACTTGGCTTTTTGATATTTTTATTGCTACTTATGGTCCCGTAACCTAAGTTTATTGTCCCAAAAGTATGATTAGGTGCCAACGTCTACAACTTTCCATTCTCAGCCTCAGAATGTCGACTTTTCAATTTATTGTTCAACTTACCTGGCCCTTGTGGGACTTGTGACCATAATGGGATTATCACACCGTCCCCTTACCTAGAAATTGAAGAATGTAGCATTTTTATAGTATTTTGAGCAAGTCCATATGCTAAAAACCTACAAAACGAAAGCAAAAAAAACATAAACACTAAAATAGTGGGTTTCCTCACACTTAGCTCTTGAATTAATATCGTGGCACGACGTGGTTGTGTTGGTTACTCAAATTTCACCAACAATATCATGGGTTGCTTCCCATGCAGCGCTTTATTTAATGATGTATCACAGTGCGGGTATCTTGATTACTCAGAATTCATCAAGATACATATAAAAGTACTTTCCAGGATCATTAATACAATCGATTACCAACACTCCCCTTGTGTCTATAGGTTGATTCATTTATTTTTAGATGTTGAATATGGCTTCATCGCCGTTGATTCTGAATTTTAATTCTTCTTTCCCTATGTCAACTATCTCTCTACTTGTATCGATAAATGGTCTCCCTAATATAATGGGCATTTCAGTGTCAGTCTCGCAGTCTAAAATGACAAAGTAAGTCGGAAAGATAAAATTGTCAACTCTCACAATCACATCCAATAAAATTCCAATAGGTTTCTTCACCATGCAGTCCACCATTAATAGTCGTATTAAGGTAGGTTCCGAAGGGTTCAAATCCAATTGCTTGAATAGGACACTGGCATCAAATTTATGTTGGCTCCTAAGTTACATAAGGCTTTATCAAATTGGGATGACCCAATAGTACATAGTATAGTGAATGCTCTGGGGTCACCATTTTCCTGAGCCAAAGACCTCATAGTGACTACACTTAAATGGTACGAGCCATTAACATCCTCGATCATAGCTCATTTCTTCTTTAATACTAGTTTCTTTATAAACCTAGCATATTCAAGAATCTGCTCGAACGCCTCGAGAAGAGGAATATTCAAGCTCAATTCTTTAGCATCTCAATAAATTACTTGAATTTTCCTTCCTCTCTTTCTATTTTAGTCGCTGAGAAAAATATGGGGGCATCACAAAATGTATCGTATTTTCTACTCAACAGTCAAACCCTTACCTTTTTCCTTAATAACTACATCATCACCACCTGTTGTCTTTTCTGACTCCCCAATAGGTGTCTCATCAACAATATCATCTACAGCAGGTAGTGGGGGATCTATAGTAGCAATACCACTCTTCGTGGTAATGGTAAGAACATGACTATCGTATTTTGAATTTTTCATAGTGTAACTCGGAAGGGTACCTAGCTTCCACTGGTTCAGAGTTACTTACATCTTCCCAAACTGGTGCTCCAACTGCTTAATAGCAGTGGTATGAGATTCAACCTTTTGGGTCAACCTTGAAACGTCGGCCTTAATCTCCTTAAGGTTGATCTCCTAATTTTCTTGTCCTTTTAACAGCTTAGTCAGTATCTCTTCCATTCTTGATTTTGCATCTCTTTTGCTGGAGAAATATACCAATCTCTTTTTTCTCTATAGTCATCCTTCTTCCTTTAGTAACCATCTTTCTCCATATTATGATCACTATATCTATCATAGTAGTACCGACCTTGGTTCCATTACCCTTGGTCTCGGTACCCCGCCAACTAATGATTCAGATAATTTGTTTCCTCCTCTAATTCTAACTCGTAAGCTTTGGAAGTTGAACCTTGTGTTGCTTCTATATTCAGTTACTCAAAAGTTATTACTGTAAGTTTCTTTTCTAGTACCCCTAGATTAGTTCTTTGCAACGTAAATTCTTGTGATACTAAATCATCAACTACTTTCTGGTCACCGGAGGCCCCAATAGCATATATTTCAGATCCTCTCTCAGCCTCCTATGCTTTCCACCCTCGGTTAGTGAGTGAGATTTGATCTAGCAACTCTGAAGTTGTCTCCTAGCATAGTCTCCTAAAACCTCCGCCAGAGATGGTGTTTGCCATGGATCTAGAACTGATGGTCAAGGCATGGTAAAATACCAATAATCTCATCCTTGACATTAGATGGTTGGGCACCATACTCAACTTCTTCTTAAACCTGAACCATGACTTGTACATAGATTCTAACTGCAGCTGCCTTAAATTATAGATATCATCCTTAAGTTGTAGCATCCTGGATGGAGGAAATAACCTATTCAAGAATTGCCTACACAACTCGTTCTATGTAATGATAGAGCCTCTTGACAGTTCCCTAACCATAAAGATGCTTATCCTATAAGTGAGAAGGGGAACAACCTCAGATCCTGGTGAAATTAGCAAGGTGCAAATTTTCTTCATCTTTAGGCAGACCTACAAACACACCCTTCAGATTTAAGAGCTAGATCATTTCACTCATTCTGTAAAACTTGATGCCTGGGGGTAAAACATGAGAAATAATGGCTCCAATCTCTGTCAGCTCAATATATCCCAAACCTTCTTCATCATCTATATATGGGATCACTTGAACACGGACACCTTTAGCTATGTTGAGATTCCCACCGAGTGTAGCTCGGCAATCAAATTCTTGTATTTGCTCAGCTATATCTACATCTAGGGATGCTCACTGAGCTTCTCCTGTTGCCCTCTTCTAGTTCTCAGCTTGAGATAAAAGTGGACCGGTCTATCAATCAATAATATCATGTACTCATTCAGAAGAAGGGGGAGGTACAACATCATGAACCCCTTCAGAATCATCATCTCTTTTTTGTTCCACCATCCTACTAGGTGTTTGTAGGATCCTCACAGGATTCATATTCATTGGGAGTAAGGGATTGTCTCTACCCCATGAGGTAGGCATGCACCAGTGTATGCTCAACTAAGAACAAAAAGAAAAACCCAAAAACTGCAACAACTTTAATCCAAAAATCAACATTATATTCCCTAACAACGGTGCAAAAATTTGGTGAAGTCCAAGCTACACCTCCTCTCAAAAGATGATAAGATCACTGCCAAATATAGTAACCCAATAAATGTTAGGGTCGAATCCCAAGGGAATATATGGAATCGCAGCTCTTGGTTATTGTAATCAATGGGTGGAACTGGAAAAGTAAATGGGGGGATTTAAGTATCAAGGTTGAACAAGTGACGAGTATCAACTTTAGTTGTAATCAGCCATAAGTGAACACTAGGAATGTGTTTGTAATGCTCTAAGTCTGCACCCCGGACGTCACACGGTGCTCATAATCCCGAAGGACCACAAGATAACCCATGACTGGTACCTGCTGCAATCACTAATAATAATACTGTATAATGCAGAAATTAGGCAAAAAATTGCCATATGGTTAAAAATAGAAATCAAATATTGAATACTGAAAATCAATACTATAAACTGAACATCTGTCTAAAATACTCTAGTCTGAAAAGCCTCTAACTAAACTATCTGAAAGTGGAGTTGATGGGACAAACCCCCAACCAACTCTAACTACCGAGGTACTGATAACTGAAAATAATACTCTATGATATAAGACATCATAGCGCAAAAGAAAGGTATGCGTCAGTGCTTTAAATATACTGGTATAATAGGTGAGGTAAGGCTGAATGCATGGGTTCATATACATAAACAATAACTAACTGAATGGAATGAACATAAGTGAATGAGAGTACATGTATATCTGAAACTGCTGTAAATACTAATCATGCAATTCTATGCACATAACTACGAATACTGTAACTGAGATTTCATTAACACTTGATAATGAGTTTTAAAAACTGCATTACTGATATTTGAGTTTACTAATACTGTATTACTATTAACTAAGTGACTATTTATGACAGTCTTAATTCTGCAGAACTAAACTGAGTCCCATATGAACTGGGTAATTGTATCTGATAGTCCTGATTCTGAAATTGAACTAAGGTTTTATAAGAGTCTAAAACTAAAACTGTAGAAGTGTTCATATAACCAACATACCCCGATTATGAATTGAGTTAGGGTCCAACCTGTGACCCCAGTTGGAAGGGTGTTAGCACCTTGCCAAAGGATACTAACAATGGCTATGAGTTAACCCTCTCTGGCAGGAAGCCTTTTCGTCAACCCTCATTGGCAGAAAAACTCGTACCAGTTGTATCAACCCTAATTTAGCAGGAAAACATCTCAACCTATGCTGGGTACATAGTTTTGTAATACAGGGACTACTACTAAGGGTCACACCCTCTACTGACAGGAATTCCCCCATCCTTGGGTTCGCTCGGTACTGATTCCTACTACCACCTAAATAGACACTGAACTGATTTCTAGACTGTACTAGGCTTGAATGAACTATTACTAATCGTGTTGTCATCTGAACTGGACTGAGTTCACTGATTTCTGATAACTGTCTAAATACTCTGAGTTCTGTTAACTAGTTGAATGTACTGAGTTCTATTATCTGTCTAAGTACTACTGTATATGACCTCACCGAGACTATTCTAAAACTACTGTAAATCTAGGTAATCATCTAGATTGTAGGGTATTAGATACCCCCAGGACTCAATTGCGTAAATTGTAAAACATAGCACAATCTTGAAAGCATGATAGCTAGACACGTTGTCACAATTCATTCATTGAGGCATTTTAGCAAACACATGCATGGCATGAACTTATACATATGCTAACATGATATGATTTCATTACTCAACTCACATGAACAATTCATCAAACACTTGGGGAGCATAATTTATACACATGACTATACTACAACATGCAAACATCATGATCAAAATCCCAAACTCACAAATTCAAGGGCCATTAACATGAAACCATATAACAACAAATATATGCTATTTATTTCTCAAGAAACTTGTAATTAATCATAGATTTTAAATCCAACTACATCATAATCATGAATACAATCAAATTCAACATGAAATTCGTGAAAAATATCAACTTGTAATTTGAAAAGGGTTCTTGAACTCCAAGGATGAAAGGAAACCCTTGGATGAACACCTAACATACCTTGATAATTGAATTCATAAAGATTGATGGTGAATTTCTTGAATCTTGATCTTGACTTGATGGACTAGAGTTTGATCTTGAGAGGATTTTAGTGAATAATGAGAGTATTTTTTCTATTGAGGGGTTTAATCTTGTGTTTTGGGGCAGAATAAAAGTGGGGAAAATGTCCCAAATACCCCACTAGATGCTGATTTAATTACTGAAAAGCATGCTAAGCAATGCACTTACCGATGCGCCGCATTGATGGCATAAATGCAATGACCAATGCACCACGTCGAGTTTGCATTAGTTCACTAGAATTGCATTGAAAGTTGGGGGGAAATTTTCTGTCAACGCAATGGGTGACGCAACGTGTCGAGATCGCGTAAACCCACTATTTTAGTCACCTGAATATGATTCAAACGAGGTCCAAAAAATCTTAAACTTACCCGGAGTGACCTATTGACACACCTGATTATTAGTCAATCCAAGGATCGATGTTTTAAGGTCATAAGGGTCGTAAAATAGGATCGCCAACTTATGAAGGCTAAAATAATTCTAAGTATAAGAACTTGGCTGAAATTTCTAAGTCTGGGACCTCTTTTCAAGCTTTAACAGACTGAGTTAAGCTTAGGATTTTGCGGGGTCTTACAATATCTCCCCCTTGGGAACATTCATCCTCGAATAAGACTGACTAATCTGAGAATATTAATAAACTGAATTTATATATACTGAATATGCACAACTGAATCATGATTACATGACTAAAAGTATTGGCATACTAAGTTATCATACTAACATGCATAACTAAAGCATGAATGAGTTCTGAAAACATGACACATGACTGAGCTATTTCATGAAGGTATGCATGATAAGAGAATGCTATGCAACTGAACCAATATAGTGTTGTAAAGGTAATCTGAGCATGGAACTGAGTAAATTCAAGGAAAATTATTACCTTATGTTGAGTCTGAGTTTGCGGAGATGAGGTGAGGATTTTTGGTCCGAATATATGCTTCTGCTTCCCAAGTATCTCCCTCAACGGACTAGTTCTGCCAAAGAACTTTGACTAGAGGAACCTCTTTATTCCTTAGTCTGCGAACCTGAAAATCGAGAATTTTGACTCGAATTTCCTCATAAGATAAGTTGTTCTGGACATCAATGCCCTCTATTGGGACTACAACTTTTGGTTCACCTATGAACTTCTTTATCAAGGAGACATGTAACATGTGGTGCACTGAAGCTAAGTCTGAAGGCAACTTGTAATACCCCCAAGTTTTCTAACTAATTTCATCCCAACAATATCTAGTATTATATTCTAAATTGAATGATGTTTATTACATGGGGAGTTTTTAAGATTTTAAATTTTTTCATGTGGGAAATTCAATAAGATTTCCATCGATATAAGATTCGCCTAAATCCGATAACCGGGTAAGAAGTTATGACCATTTCAAGTTCCCATCGTAAAACAACGCCATATTAGTCAGTGGCGCACCGCGCCACAAGAGAAAATGGCATTTGTCAAATTCCAGTAGGGGTCTGCATTTATGGCGCGTTGCACCAAACTTACTAATGCGGAAAATTAAATGAGTTAGGATAAATCAAAGGATAGAAGCCTAGGGTTAAGCCTTACGAAGAATCCTACAATGTTATTGAACTTCATTCGATTAATCGCATATTGTGGTTGTCGATTCGTAGGGTTAATTGCATGATTATGGTCTCCCAAACTCTAACCTTTTACCTATTTTGGATATTATAACTACATCATTGAACGAGAATGTAATAATCCAATTAAGTGTATTAAAGCTATCATCCTACGTGTGAATCAAGTAAGGCTTCTAAGTACATCTCTGTCCTAGACGCTAAGTTTAATTCTTTATTTTATAAAATAATAAAACTTCAAACTTAGTTCATTCCCATGTTCTATGTCCCTATTCCCTCTCCCGAGATCAAAAGGTCGGCAATATATGTATTTTATGGGTGATCAATCCATAGAATAATTAAATTAAGAATAAATAAATAACCATAATGATAAGAAAATAAATGAAATTAATTCAAAATGAAAGTAATCATAAATGTGGCCTTAACCCCAGGAAGAAGTTTTAGCCTTTAATGGGAATATTGATCATCCAATCCCTTGGATTAATGATACAAAATCATAAAAGAAACTAAATTAAAGAATGATAAAACCTAAATAATGTGTAGAGAAGCCTCCTCTTGTCCAAAGACATCCAAAAGTGTGTAAAAACGTGATATAACATGTATATATAGCATAAGGGTAAGCCAGGTTCGTGTTGGAGTCCAATTTGAGTGAAAGGACCAGGTGTGGAGTGGAGCATGCTCCGCATGATCCATTGCTATGGAATGGAGCATGCACTGCACCCTTTATTGTAAAGAAGCCCAGGGGTGGAGAAGAGCATGCATCGCACCCTCCATAGCTATGGAATGGAGCATGCACCCCACCCTCTATTGAACAGCAGCCCAAGGGTGGAATAGAGCATGCTCCGCATGCCATATTTAACCGGAATAGAGCATGCATAGCATTCTAATCGCATGATGCTACTGGAATTTCCTCTTCAAATATTTTCTAAGGCATTGGACCCCTAAAATAGAGCATGCGATGCACGCTTATAGCACGATGTTGCTGGACTTTGTCCTCTGAATTTCGGTTAAGTGTTGGTCCTTGCTCCTTTCATCCCTTGTCTTGTGGATTATTTCCCATGAACTCCAAGCCTCTTTATCATCAAAATATCATCATATTCAGCTACAAAATCATCCTACATTATCAAACAAGCGTTAAGCTAAGCTAGTTCGAATTGATCTTTCACTTATTGTTTCAGCTATACACTCATTTAAATTGAACTTTAATCATTCCCAACAAGTTATTACACTCATAATAACATATAAAAACCATTTGGAACACTTTATACATAATAGAATTCACCGGAATAAACTAAATACACACCTAGCTCAAGCTAGTAACACTAGTTTTCCAGGTTGAACTCTAATTGAATCTTTTATGCACATACTTGTTTGGAATTCACTTAAAACCTTATGAACACATGCTTTAACACTTTGTTACACATTTATATCATTCTCAACCTATATATCACATGAATTATCCTCAAAACAATGCTAAAAAGGCTAGAATAGTTATGTTAGAATGCGTAAATACACCCAACATCACCACCCCACACTTAAATCCTTGTTCATCCTCGAACAACTCTTGACTACAATCATCATCAAGTATGGAGACTTGAAACTTCAACTAAATGCAAGACACTCAAGTTAGCACTACAATGACTACATAGAATGCAAGTTACTACAATAAGCATGTTATTTACACAATTGAAAGCTCATGACTACTACTCAAAAACATCCTAGCGTCAAGAATTAACTCACCTAATGGCAAACTCATGCTTATCATACAAATCACCCATATTCATGAAACATGTGCCCCTCACAACAAGAGAGTTACCCATAATCACTCATAATAATGCAATTTATAACATGATGGGTACAAAAATCAAATTACGCTCACTCTCAAAAAGAATTCACAAGTTACACACAATGAACCATAGGCTTTCCCTTAGTGTAATGCTCCACTAATAGTCGAATGTAAATCTTAGGATTAATTAGGACTTTTCCGGGTTGTAATGTAGGTTAAGGGACGGGTAGGAACTATTTTGGCCAAGAATAGTGACTAACCTCTCTAAGTGCTTTAATACACTACATTAAACATTTAAAACCAATCTCCAACAACCAAAGTATAATTTTTCATCCACCCATATCTTTTATTTTTCCCCATCTCTTTTAAGCATTTTCACAAACACATGGTGGGCATATTGTTTATTCCTTCAAGATTCAATTTTTCTCATTCTCTACAATCATGGGAATATTTTTAACATCAATTATATCACAATCATCCACCACACATCAATTATACACCAATAACTTTCACCTTGGAGCATCAATTTCACCTTTTTCTTCTTCAATTTCATAAACTCCTTTTTCAATTATTCATTTTTTTTCATTAAAGCACTTAGGAGCTTTTTGGATCAAATTATGGTTTATCAAAGAAGGGGATTAGGCTACATATGAAGCTACCAAAGAAAAAGTTAAAGGATCAACGGGGGTTAACTAGGATAATGCACAAAGGGTAGGACAAATAGAAGGTATAGAACAAGGCTATCAAAGAAATGCCAAAATCATCTCCTAAACCCACATTTTTTATTTCACTTCACACACATACCAGGCAAGTTCTAGACATCACATGCATCAAGGAATATACAAAATACCTCACATCACACATGGTACATGCTCAAATCACATAGGATCATCGTAGACTCTTAACCAAACAATAGCATAAATTCAAAATTAAGCCACCATGAACAAGAGTCATAAACTTGAGCCTAAGAGTCTCAAAAATAATAATTCACAGCAATCAACATGCTTTTACAAACAAAACCGCTTGCATTATGTAATCAAAAATAGCACTTACAAGAATATCTCACTTTTTCCTAACCTAAAAAATTTTAAATTGAGTCACAATTTGGAAATTTTCCCACCCCACACTTAAAAATCTACTTTTTCCCCAAAGTAACTTAAAAACTAAGAGATAGAAATACTCTCTGAGGCCTTTAGGCCTAGCTAGTAGCATCTTCACACATAAAGGGGATTCATGGGACCCCACACTCAGTCTTTTTCATGCTCCTTATCTCAAGTTTATGGTACTCAGACTTCCCATTAACATATGACTCAACCGAAAACAAAAACTACGTGAAGTTAAAAAAAAAACTAAAAACTAAAAAAAACATACCTTTCTTGGGTTACCTCCCAAGAAGCGCCTAATTTAGTGTCGCGGCACGACCCACATCAATTTTTTTCTCCACCTTAAGGATATGAATTTCACCCCAACATCACATCCATCTTCTTGCCCCGATCATAGAGAGGTGGTACAAATATTAATGAACCGAGTAATAGAATATGCATGGTAAACCACTTGGCCTTCAAGTGAGGTGTGTTTTTATGTTGCTTATCTGGTGTAAAATCAAGAATATAGGATTTTTGTTCCTCATATTCACACTCTTCCACTATTTTAAATGACTCTATGGACAAGACATTATCTAAACATAATGTAGAAAAGTTCTTCGAGTGAGTCCTAACCAATCCTACTTCATAATTTACACAATCTACTATACACTCACTTTTATTCACATTCCCAATTCCAATCTCAAGATCAAGATGACAATCGAGTGGTTGCGATTCTTGTGTTTACTCCACACATTGGCTAATATCCTCCCAATATATTTCTTTATTTAGACACTGTAGAAATGGTGGAAGTGGCTCCATAATAATTTTCATAATTTCAGTTTTGGAGTACTCAGAATTCCTCGAATTATTTGCATCATATTGTGAAAGTTTTGTCCTCTCACTTTTATAAAAATTTGGCCATTAAGCCATAAGGTGGTTTCCTCCACAAAAAAAACAAGAATTTCCATCACTCAAAGACAATCTATCCCAGGCTGACATCTCGAGAAGAGTGTGAGAAAAATAAAAATAAAAGAAAATAAAAAGAAACTAAACAAAAACTATTTACAACTCAATATAGAAAAACTAAAAATAAGATAGTCTAATAACAAGTCCCCAGCAATGGCACAAAACACTTGACAGCGCCTAAGCACACACGCAAGTGTACGTGGTCTTATCAAGTAGTAAACTGGCTTCAAGGAAGCCCAAGTATCGATCTCTAAGGGACTTGCATTTGCCGTTTATCCAATTCTAGTTTAACAAATTGAGAAGATTAAAAAAATAAAGTTTTAGAATTTTTAACTAAAAATAAACTAAACTAATGCAAAAAAGTAAATGATTTAGGACAAATCAAAGTATAGAAGCCTAGGGTTAAGTCTTACAAACAATCCTACTACATTATTGAACTTCATTCGGTAAATCGCTTATCGTGGTTGTTGATTCGTAGGATTAATTGCATGATTATGGTCTCCCAAACTCTAACCTTTTACCTAATTTGTATATTACAACTACATCATTGAGAGGGGATGCAATAATCCAATTAAGTGTTTTAAAGCTATCATCCTACGTGTCAATCAAGTAAGGCTTATAAGTACATCCCTGTCCTAGACGCTAAGTTTAATTCTTTATTTTATAAAAGAATAAAAACCCAAACTTTTTTTATTCCCATGTTCTATCTCCCTATTCCCTCTCTCGAGATCAAAAAGTCGACAATATATGTATTTTACGGGTGATCAATTCATAAAATAATTAAATTAAGAATAAACAAACAACCATAATGATAAGAAATTAAATAAAATTAATTCAAAATGAAAGTAATCATGAACATGGCCTTAACCCCGGAAAGGAGTTTTAGCCTTTAATGGGAATATTCATCATTCAATCCCTTGGATTAATGATACAAAATCATATAAGAAACTAAATTAAAGAATGATAAAACCTAAATAATGTGTAGAGCAGCCTTCTCTTGTCCAAAGACAGCCAAAAGTGTGTAAAAACGTGACATAACATGTATATATAGCATAAGGATAAGCCAAGTCCGTGTTGGAGTCCAATTTGAGTGAAACGCCCAGGTGTGGAGTGGAGCATGCTCCGTACACTCCATTACTATGGAATAAAGCATGCACCTCACCCTTTATGTCACAGCATCCCAGGGGTGGAGTGGATCATGAATCACACCCTACATAGCTATGGAATGGAGCATGTACCGCACCCTATATTGCACACCAGCCCAGGGGTGGAATGGAGTATGCTCTGCACGCTATATTGCACCGGAATAGAGCGTTCATAGCATGCTAATAGCATGATGCTATGGGAATTTCCTCTTCAAATATTTTCTAAGGTATTGGATCCCTGAAATAGCGCATGTGACGCACGCTTATAGCACGATGTTGCTGGAATTTGTCCTCTGAATTTTGGTTAAGTGTTGGTCTTTCCTCCTTTCATCCCTTGTCTTATGGCTTATTTCCCATGAATTCCAAGCCTCTTTATCATAAAAATATCATCATATTCATATCCAAAATCATCCTACATCATCACACCACTCGAATTAAGAAGAGAACACAACACTACATCCATTACGACGAATCAAATAAGCGTTAAACTAAGCTAGTTCTAATTGTTTTTCACTTATTGTTCCAGATATACACTAATTTAAAATGAACTTTAATCACTCCCAACAAGTTATTCCACACATAAAAACCATTTGTAAGACTTTATACACAATATATTTCACCAAAATAAACTAAAACACACCTAGCTCAAGCTAGTAATGCTAGCTTTCCAGGATGAACTCTAATTGAATCTTTTATGCATAAACTTGTTTGAAATTCACTTAAAACCTTATGAACACATACTTTAACACTTTGTTACATATTTATATAATTCTCAACCCATATATCACATGAATTATCCTCAAAATAAGGCTAAAAATCTAGAATAGTGATGTTAGAATACATAAATACACCCAACATCAGTGGAAGGTTGTACTGAGGTGAACTTGGGTACCTAGACCGTTTTTAAATGCTATCCAGAAATGAGAGGTAAAATGGGTACCTCTATCTGAGATAATGGATACTGGGACTCCGTGTAACTTGCCCAACTATCTGATATAGAGTTTGGCATAGTCCTCGGCTGAATAGGAAGTATGAACTGGCAAGAAAAAAGATAATTTGGTCATCCTATCTACAATGAGACAAATAGAATTGGGATGATGATGAGTACGAAGCAAACCCATCACAAAGTCCATATTCTCTTTCTCCCACTTCCACGTGGGAATACTTAACTCTTGCATGGAACTACTGGTTTCTGGTGCTCAATCTTAACCTACTGACATGTAGAGCACTTAGCCATAAACTTTGCAATGTCTCTCTTCTTCCCACTCCACCAATAGACCTCCTACAAATCGCGGTACATCTTAGTGGACCCTAGATAAATAGAGTAACGCACACCATGCGCTTCTGTAAGAATTCGTTGCCTCAAGTCATCTACACCTGGCATGCATAACCGACCTTGGCAATGAAACACACCATCTTAACCTTGGGAGAAAACCTCTACTTTCTGATCTCTGACTGACTCTTTCAACTTGACTAGACCAGGATCTCTTTCCTGTATTTCCTTCACTTTGGAAACCAGAGATGATTTTGAACTATTTTGCACCTACACACTTTCTTCTACTGAATCGACTAAGTGGATACCTAGTCGTACAAGCTGATGAACTTCCTAAACTAATTTATTCTTACCATCCTCCACTTGAGTAACACTACCCATAGACATCTAACTAAGAGAATCAGCCACTACATTGGTCTTGCTTAGATGATATAGGATGCTCATGTCGTAGTCTTTCAAAAACTCTAACCACCTTCTCTGACGTAGGTTCAGATATTTCTAGGAAATAAATACTGCAGAATTTTATAGTCTGTGAACACATCTACATGTACCCCATACAAATAATGCCTCCAAAGTTATAAGGCAAATATAACAACTGCTAACTCAAGATCTTGAGTTGGGTAATTCTTTTTATGGGGCTTAAGCTGTCAAGAAGCATAGGATATGACCTTACCTCTCTACATCAAAACACACCCCAAACCCACTCTAGAAGCATCATAATATATCATGAACCTGTCTGAGCAATCTGGTAAAGTCAAAACTGGGGTTGTAATAAGTTGAATCTTTAACTCCTAAAAACTCTTCTAACAAGAATATGACCACTGAAATTTAACTTTCTTTTAAGTCAAACTGGAAATGAGGGATGTAATGGACGAAAATCCTTCAACAAACCATCAGTAATAGCCAGCCAAACCCAAGAAACTCCAGATATTTGATAGAGAGATAGGTTTGGGCTAGTTTCTTACTACTTTAGTTTTTTTAGGATCAACTCTAATGCCATAATCGGAAACTATATGACCAAGGAAAGCTACTGAACTTAGCCAAAATTTGCAATTATTGAATTTAGCAAACAACTGGTGGGTTCTGAGAGTTTGTAATACTATTCTGAGATAGTCTGCATGATTATGTTCACTGCGGGAGTAGAAAAGAATGTCATCAATAAAGACTATGATGAACATGTCCAAGTAATTCTTGAAAACACAGTTCATCAAGTCCATAAAGGCTATTGGAGAATTGTAATACCAAATGACATGACGAGGAATTTGAAGTGACCATACCAAGTTCTGAAAGCTATTTTCAGAATGTCACATTTTCTGACTCTGAGATGGTGATAGCCTGATCTGATCTCTATCTTAGAAAAGTAATTGGCACCCTGAAGTTAGTTAAACAAGTCATCGATTCTGGGAAGTGGATACTTGTTCTTGACTGTGACTTTATTTAGCTGACAGTAGTGTATACACATTCTAAGAGAACCATCTTTCTTATGTATGAATAGAACTGGTGCACCCGAAGGGGATACACTGGGCCTGATGAATCCCTTATCTAGGAGATCCTTTAACTGTTCTTTTAACTCTTTGGGTTCTACTGGGGCCATTCTGTTTGATGGGATAGAGATAGGCTGAGTATCTGGAAGGAGGTCTATTCTGAAGTCAATTTCCCGCTCGGGAGGGACTCTTAGAAGATCTTCGGGAAACACATTTGGGAATTCACATACTACTAAAACTAACTCAAGATTAGGGGTCTCTGAAGTAGAGTCTTTAACTCGAATGAGATGATAGACACAACCCTTGGCTATCATTTTTATAACCCTAAGGTAGGAAATAAGTTGAGCTCTAAGTGCTGAAGTACTACCCCTGCACTCAAGGACAGGTTCATTCGGAAACTAAAAATGGATAACTCTATTTTTGCAGTCAACTGACGCATAGCATTAATGAAGCCAATCCATGCTGAGAATCACATCAAAATCGGTCATCTTTAATTCTACTAAGTCTGCTAAAGTGACTTTCTAAGGTACCATAACCGGATAGTTCATGTATACCTATTGCGATATGATAGATTTACCCACTGAGGTAGAGACTGAGATGGGCTCTGCTAGGATTTTGGGACCGACTCCAAAGTCAACAGTTATATAAGGAGTTCTAAATAACAAAGAAGTTCCTATATCTAGCAAAGCATAAATGTGCAAATGATAAACCTGTAATATACCAATGACCACATCAGGAGAACTTTCCTTATCCTATCAGAACTGAAGTACATAAAGCCTGTTTGGGCATTTTCCAATGGTGGCACTGGAAGCGGTACCCTGCTGATTTGGGTGACTGGACTGAGCTGAAGGACGATTATGCTAACTCTATAAACCCACCTGAAGACACTCTCTGACCCTGTGGTCTAGATTTCCATATCCAAAACATACATCACTACTAGCCATGCAGACACCCTGGTTGTTTCTGAAAAACTTATGGCAAAGGGGATTTGTTCGGGCACTACTAACACTATCCTGAGGTTTAGAGCCTGGTTCCCTGTCTTTATTGTCGTGTCTAAATTTTGGCACTGGGGCACTAGCTGAGGACAGAGCTGGAACTGAGGGTTTTGGGTGGAATTGAGAATGATTCCCACCCTCTGACTTAGGCTGAGTAAAGTTGAAGATACCTATTTTAGCTCTCTTGTTGTCCCTCTCATTTGCCCTATTCTTAGCCTCCTCTATCTTTTGAGCATATACCATGAGCCTGTATATGTCCATCTCCTTAAATAGCATTGTGGTCCTACATACCTTGAACACACTGTTAGACACACCAGACACAAACTTACTCATCTTAGATCTGTTATCTCTACCATAAGAGGGGCATATTTTGCTAACTGAGTAAACTTAAGAGAATACTCTTACATTGTAATGTTGACCTATTTATGATTAATGAACTCCAAAACCTTCATTTCCCTTAACTCCAGTGGGAAGAACTTGTCCAAAAAAGCAGTGGCAAACTTCTCTCATTCTACGAGCCCTGTATCTGCGGCCCTTTCTGCCTTCCACTACTTAAACTATGAGTGAGTCACATCCTACAACTGATATGCGACCAACTCAATACTCTCACTAGCTTTCACCAATATAATATCTATGATTTTCTACCCCTGATCAAGGAATTCCTATGGGTCCTCCTCTAACTTAGACCCGGTAAAGGTTGGAGGATTCATTTGGGTAAAGTCTTGAATTCTAGCTACAAAGTATTGGTCACTGGGTTGGATAGAATGGAATTTGGGCGTTCATTCTGGGCTACCACAGAATAAGGTAGAGTGGTGAAAGTTCCTTTGAATTTTGCATGGGAAATATGCTCGTCCAGAGGATCTTGATGGACGGGCTGAGGTGCTAGCTGGTTTTTAATTCTCCTTCTATTGTTCTTTTTGGGAGGCATGTTCTATAAACGGATGTAAGAAAAGAATTAGACTGAGACTGTAACTTAATCTCATGCTCACTCTCACGATATGAATACTGGAAGAAGGGAAATTTTTCCTAAAATGCCTCATAGCCTCTGGTCCATAAGTGTGGTGCACTACACACTCATGCACAAGACTCTACTAGACGTGTCTTTTAGACTTCCTAGGAAACTATTGAACCTTAGGCTCTAATACAAAGTTTGTAATGCCCCGAGTGTAACCCATGACTAGTACCTGGTCCAATTACCAATAACTAAAAATAATACTCTATCGTCAAATTATGAGGACTCACCACTAGATCTGCTGCTGATAATTTGGACTTCTAGGTACGATCAGGAGCCCGTGTATCTGAACCTATGATATAAGATATCATAGCGCAAAAGAAAGGTATGCGTTAGTACTTTAAATATACTGGTATGCTAGGTGAGGTAAGGCTGAATGCATGGGTTCATATGCATGAACAATAACTGATTGAATGGCATGAACATAACTGAATGAGAGTGCATGTATATCTGAAACAGATATAAATACTAATCATGCAATGTTATGCATATAACTACGAATATTGTAACTGAGATTTCATTAACACTTGATAATGAGTTCTGAAAACTTAATGACTGATATCTGAGTTTACTGATACTGCATTACTGTTAACTGAGTGACTGTTTCTGAGAGTCCTAATTCTATAGAACTAAACTGAGTCTCATATTGAGCTGGGTGACTGTATTTGATAGTCCTGATTCTAAAAATGAACTTACGTTTTATACTGAGTCTGAAATTGTAATTGTGGGAGTGTTCATCTAACTGATATACCCTGATTATGAACTGAGTTGGGATCCATCCTGTGACCCCATTTGGAAGGGTTTCAACACTTTTCCAAGGGATACTAACATTGGCTATGAGTTAACCCTCTGACAGGAATCCTTTTCGTCAACCCTCGCTAGCAAAAAAACTCGTACGATATGTATCAATCCTAAATTAGCATGAAAACATCTCTGCCTATGATGGCTACATAGTTCTATAATGTAGGGACTGCTACTAAGGGTCAAATCCTCTACTGACAAAAAAACCCCACCTTGGGTTCGCTCGGTACAGATTCCTACTACCAACTGAATAGACACTAAACTGATTTCTATACTATACAAGGCTTGACTGAACTATTACCTATCGTGTTGTCTATCTGAACTAGACTGAGTTCATTGAGTTTTGATAACTGACTGAATACTCTGAGTTTTGTTAACTGGCTCAATGTACTAAGTTCTACTATCTGTCTGAGTACTACTGAATGTGATCTCACCGAGACTATTCATAAACATCTATAAATCTAGGTAAATGTATAGATTGTTGGGTATTACATACCCCTAGAACTCGATTGCATAAATTGTAAAACATAGCAGAATCTTAAAAGCGTGATAGCTAGACACTTTGTCACAATTCATTCATTGAGGCATTTTAGCAAACACTTTCATGGCATACACTTGTACACATGCTAATATGATATGATTTCATTAATGAACTCACATGAACAATTTATCAACCACTTGGGGAGCATAATTTATACACATGACTATACAACAACATGCAAGCATCATGATCAAAATCCCAAACTCACAAATTCAAAGGCCTTTAACATGAAACTATATAACAACACATACATGCTATTTATTTCTCAAGAAACTTGCAATTAATCATTTATTTTAAATCCAACAACATCATAATCTTGAATACAATCAAATTCAATATGAAATTCGTTAAAGAAATCAACTTGTAATTTAAAAAGGGTTCTTGAACTCCAAGGGTGGAAGGAAACCCTTGATGAACACCTAACATACCTTGATACTTGAATTCATGAAGATTGATGGTGAATTTCTTGAATCTTTATCTTGACCTGATGGACTAGGTTTGTTCTTGAGTGGATTTTAGTGAATAATAAGAGTATTTTGCCTATTAAGGGGTTTAATCTCGTGTTTTGGGACTGAATAGAAGTGGGGAAAATGTCCCAAATACCCCTCTGGACATTGATTTAATTACTAAAAAGTGTGCCCTGTGATGCACATACCGACATACCGTGTCGATGGGATCAATGTGATAACCAATGCACCACATCGAGTTGGCATTGGTTCACTAGAATTTCACTGAAAGCTGGGGAAAAATATTTATCGATGCGATGGGCAATGCAACGCGTTGATGTCGCTTTGACCCACTATTTTGGTCACCTAAATATGATTCAAACGAGGTTTAAAAAATATGAAACTCACCCGGAGTGACCTATTGACACACCTAATCATGATTCAATTCAAGGATCGATGTTTTAAGGTCATAAGGGTCATAAAATAGGATCGCCAACTTATGAAGGCTAATAATAATTCTAAGTATAAACACTTAGCTGAAATTTCTAAGTTTGGGACCTCTTTTCTTGTTTTAACAGACTGAGTTAAGCTTAGGATTTTGCGGGGTCTTACAGTGTTCCCCTAGATTCTCAACTTTGAAGGCTTATTTTGTTATGTTTAACCAACCTGATACCTTGCATGTGGAATCGATAAGATATGTACCTTCTACAGTCTCTTGGACGAGCAGAAGGATTTCACCCTTTACCTTTTGAGTTTCAGGAGGTCGCTTTACTAAACCTTATATTGATCCCAGTTAACTATTATATTTTGAGTCTCTAGTTATTAGATGAAATCTAACCATATTACTAAGACAAAACCTAAAAGCATAGATTGACAATTAAACTCCAAATTACTGTTGTCTTTATCTTTTTCTAGTCATTACTCTTCTTTTGGAGTAAGTATCAATAATCTAGGCGGGATCCTAACATGTGCACCTATTAAGAAAACTATTATATTTAAGATAAAGTAATACATGTATGGGTATCGGTTAAGAATAATGATAGTACTTCCCCACTTTCATCTATCCGCCAGGGTTTTCACAACTCTAGCTATAGGATCTTAGCCGCTCATGCTTGTGAAATAATCAACTACATTCGTGATTGAAAGTATAGATGAAATCAAAATAATAAGAAGTAGAATACCCACAATTGTAACTGAAGTTAATACAAGAGAATTCCAAGATCAAAATTGAATCTCGAAATCAGAATATATTTATGAATATCTAGTGTGTGTAACCTCTACTAAAAAAATACATAAAGGGTATGTATAGTACATGAGGAAACCCTAAAATCAAAGCTCAAATAAAATAGGAGAATAAAGAGTTGGTGGCCACTCATAGTCCCTACTTGCGCCCTGTCCTTAGGCGTAGGTAGTACATGTCGCCAGCAGGGACGGCGTAAGTGGCGAGTGCAAGTGCCAGACCAAAATTTCCTAGAAATCAACTCTTAGGATTTTGGACTTCTGGCACTTGCTTTGCCCACATGAGGTCTATAAACACTACTTGTGGTACACATGTTAACTTATCAAGGGTCAGGAGTTATCTTTTCAACTCTTCTTCAATTCCCGCATATGGTTTGATCAAAAACAAGCTGAAAAGTGTCCTGGACATCCATAATTGCTCCAATAATAGCCAAAAAGATCTTTTTCAAATTTTTAATGAACTTAGGATCCAAAATATGATTTCCTATTAAACATACCCAAAATGCTTCATATCTAACAAAACAAGCTCAACAACTTATATATTTTCTTAGTTTTAAGCATCGAAAGTGTTATATTTATATAGCACATCACCCATTGTTGGATTTCTCCAGTTTGTGCTGCTAACATATGTTGGAGCCCTTTTAGAAGACGGGGATGAACCCATATAGCTCATGGGTGACCTTTTAGAGCTACACAGTCTAAGTTAATGGTTTTAAATCTCATGCTTAAACTATGTACCCTATCCCGACATCTTGTATATAGTATATATATATATAGATATAGATATATATATGAATATACATGCATGTATTTGAACATGTACATTGAGATTTGATATTGTTTTGGAAAATCACATTATTTATCCCTTCACTGAGTTACATGTTAGCGTTTATGTAATACCCCATATTTTTCCTAGCTTAAATTCGTTCCTAGAATGTTAAGGGATAGCTTAGCTTCCAAAGTGAATAATATTTATTCCATGTGAAATTTTTCAGTCCATTGTGTGGGAAATTGAATAAGCTTTCCATCATTACCAAATTCGCCTAAATTCGATATGTGGTTGTAAAGTTATGGCATTTTTAAGTTGACAGTGTGCCACCTAGGTACTCAACGCATCACGGCGAGGGAAAAAATAGAAATAGTCAATTCAAGTGAACCTTCTCGATATTGGTGCATCGCAAAGTGGTCCATTTTCCCATTTGTCAAAATCCAGTAGCCCAATGCAATCTTACCACGTCACATTGGTGTCCAAAATTGCATTCCAAAGGGGCACCGCAATGGCTCCGCATCGTGGAGTCTGCCCAGTTCCCAATTGTCCAAATTCCAGTGAGCCACCACGATAGTGGCGCATCCTGGTGTCCTTCCAGTTCAGAAAAATATTGCATTTTTCAGTTCTGACTTAGGGTTTAATAGGGGTATTTTGGTCAATCCCTAAGGCCCCAATTCGTCCAAAATAAGGAATTAATCATATATAAGGCACATTATGCCCAATTTCATCCAGTCTCTCTCAAAGCAAAATCCTAGAGCTCTAAAGCTTCTTCTTCAAGAAATCAAAATCCTCCATAGTTTCTCCAAGAAATCTTAATATTGAGGATTCCCAAGATAAGATAATCAAGAACTCATCTTCAAGAACTCAAATAGGAATCAATAATTCAAGTTTCTTCATCTAATCATCAATCAAGGTATGTGGGTTTTATGAACAAGGATTCTCTTCCATCCTTGTGCCCAAAACTAAGCTTTTATTTAAAATTCATATGATTTTGAATGATTATACATGAGATTTGAATTAGGGTTCATACCCTTTATTGCTATTTGCAAGATTATGAGTTTTCGAGAGAAATTGAATATAAATAACATGTCTATTTTCATGTTTTCTTGCTTATAGATGTAATTTCCAAATTTTGGGTTTAATTATCATTGATTTTACTATCAAGCATGATTATTATGATGTCTTGAAATGAGTTTGATACATGGGTTATAAAGCCCCAAGTTTATATATTGATATTTCAAGAAAGGTGATGCTTTAAGCATCCTATGAGCTGGTTATTTCAGATTTACAATAAAGTTTTGATCTTTTGATCCTCAGATAAGTTTTGGAATCCACTTTATAGATTTATTATAGATTACAGGAAAAAAAATAGCTTAATTTATGGATTGATTCAGATAGGTGCATAATTGGTTTCATAATAAACCCTTATGCTAGTTTTAAAGTAGATTTCTAATAAGATGAGCATAGCAAACTAAAGAGAGTAGTATTAAGCACCGAGTCGGGTATGATTCCAAGGTCTCATACCCCAGGACTATGTGCCACCATAGAATTAAGATTAAAGTGCCCATAGTGGGCTGAGATAGTGATCACTGAAGTTGAGGTTATACTCACTAGCAAGAGTATGACACCTCTCCCTAATGTGAGGTTTCTTTCTTAGAAAGATGAGATGTTGGACTCTATGTTAGCTCACATATTTTATGTCAGTTAGAAGAACCTCTCTAAAGCCTTAAGATAAAGTGTTTTCCTTACAGCTTAATGTTAAAGATTTTTAAAATAGTTTCATGAGAAAATAATAACAGAAAAGCTTTTAGAAAAACTAAGTGAAAAGGATCACAACTTTATTCAGATTATGCTTTACAGAAATATATCATCTACAAATTTTAGCTTTCAGATTTCAGATTTAAGAGTGAGTCCTTTCTACACTTAGCCAGTATGATTTGAAGAGAGAATACAAGTACAGCTTTTAGAACTAAATGATATGACTCATTAGATTTATAAAGTATGATTTGTTTCTTATTATTTCAGTATTTCAGATATTCAAGCATATGTGAGTCATTTACATTTATCATGCTTTGTTTTATAAAATATGATGATGAGATGATGTTTTACTTATTTATTTCACCCCCATATACACAGTACATCCTCAAAGTACTGATCCACATATAAGTTTATATGCTGCATTATCTCATAATGTAGGTTCAGGTGCTCAGTATCAGCAGCATGAGTAGTTCGAGTATCTTCATCTATATCCGACAGTTGATGAGTCCTCATAATTCGAGGACTTATTCATTCAGATTTTGTAGCTTAGTAGTTTTATATGATTCAGTATTCTTTTCATACAGTTTGAGTTAGTTGGGGGTCTGTCCTAGTGACTCTTTAGTATCAGCAGTAGAGGCTTGTCACACTACTAGTTTTGATTCAGCTTATTCAATATTAAGATTTTAGACATTATTTCAAATTTTATATTCAGACATTTTTCTGCATTTAGAATGGCTCTTATGTCAATATTTCCTTTATTATGAGATTCAAATTTAGTAATAGGCAGACAGGGATAGCTTAAGGCTACTCATAGTCTTGAACACCGTCTGATATCTCGAGACTAGGTTTTGGGGCGTTACAAACTTGGTATCAGAGCCTAAGGTTTATAAGAGTCCTAGAGAGTCAAACAAGCCTCGTTACATAGAGTCTTGATCATGGGTAAGAAGTGCACCACATTTATGAGCAGGAGGCTACGGAATGTTCTTAGGAAATCAAATTATCTCTTTCTTTCATGATCTATCATTCTTACAGTATCTCTATCATCTATTAACTTATTCTCTTATGTGACAATTAAAAATGCCTCCTCATTGAGCTAATGCCCACAGAAATAATTAGCAGCCACCCCAGCCTGCCGATCCTTCTAATGAGAATATATCCCATCCTGAGTTTAGGGCTGCCTTTTAGGTGTTACCCTAAGCTGTGACTACTAATGTTCAGGGAAATCATCAGAATCAGGCTGTATTCCCACTACAGCAGAGTGGGGATTTAGAAGCAGCTAGAATCAGAGACTTCATGAGAATGAATCCGCCAGAGTTCTTTGGGTCAAAGGCAGGTGAGGACCCACAATTTTATCTAGATGAGGTAAAGAGGATTACCCAGATTATGCATGTTTCTGAGGAGGAAAGTGTAGAGTTAGCATCCTATAAATTGAAAGATATAGCATATGATTGGGTAGTGATGTGGAGGAATGGTAGAGGTGAGAATGTTGTTCCTATGAGTTGGAAGGTATTTTAGGATGTTTTTCTAGACAGGTTCTTCTCACATGAGATAAGGGAAGATAAGATAAAGGAGTTTTTCAATTTGAGGTAGGGATCAATGACAGTGAAGGAGTACTTCCTTAAGTTCAATCACTTGTCTAAGTATGCCCCTGATAGGATGGCTAATCCTAGGGCTAGTATGAGTTAGTTTGTTACTGAAGTGTCTAGCTTCGTAGTCAAGGAGTGTAGGACTGCCATGCTTATAGGAGAAATGGATCTTGCTAGATTGATGATGATGCTCAGCAGATTGAGGCAGAGAAGTTAAAGGGAAGAGAGAGAGGAAATAAGAAAGCTAGAATAGGGTAGTTTAAGTATGGCCAGACTAGGTCTCAAGGAGGAAATCATTTGCAGTTTCAGAATCGTTCATCTATGACAGCACCATCTTCAACTAGTCCTCCTACTCCTAAAGCTAGGCAGGAGTAGTGGGGTAAATCGTCTATGTCCAAATCTCAGAATAGTGTAAGTAGAAGACCTTGTTATCCTCTTTATGCTAAGTGTGGTAGGAATCATCCCGATGAGAGCTTGGCTGGATAGAAGGATTGTTTTAGTTATGGTAAGTCGGGTCATGGAATTAAAGAATGACCATATGCTAAGCAGGGAAATAGAGATGATCATCCCCAGGCTCAGATTACTAGTGCACCAGCTCCTATAGGTAGCCCAGTCCCTCCTCAGGGCGCATCATATAGTACCGGTGGTGGTCAGTGCCAGAATCGGTTTTATGCTTTATCATCCCATCAGTAGCAGGAGAATTCACTAGATGTTGTTACTAGTATGCTTCGTGTATTTCACTTTGATGTTTATGTATTGTTAGACCATGGGTCAAGTTTCTCTTATGTGACCCCGTTAGTTGCAGTAAATTTTGAGATAAGTTCTGAAAAGATCCCTGAGCCCTACTTGGTTTCTACCCCAGTAGGTGATTCAGTTGCTGCTAAATAGATCTATAGAAAGTGTTATGTCACTGAACTTTATAAAGTCATGTTAGCATACCTAATAGAGTTATATATGGTTGACTTTGATCTTATTCTTGGTATGGATTAGCTTTATTCCTGTTATGCCTCTATAGATTGTCACACCCGAGTGGTGAAGTTTCTATTTCTAGATGAGCCAGTCTTTCAGTGAAAAGGTAATTCAGTGTATCCCAAAAGCCATTTCATATCTTATCTTAAATCAAAAAATTTTATCTCCAAAGGGAGTATTTATCATTTAGTTCGAGTCAAAGATACCAAGTCTAAGACTCCAACAATTCAATCAGTCAGTTTAGTCATTTAGTTTCCTGATATTTTTCCTAAAGATTTTTCAAGGATACCTCCCGATAAGGAAATAGAATTCTATATTGACCTTCTACCAGATACTCATCCCATCTCAATACCTCCATATCGTATGGCTCTCGCCGAGCTCAAAGAGTTGAAAGAGCAACTCAAAGATCTTTTAGATAAAGGCTTCATAAGTCCTAGTGTTTCTCTATAGGACACTCTCGTCTTATTCGTGCAAAAGAAAGATGATTATTTGCGTATGTGCATTGACTATCGTCAGTTGAATAAAGTCACAGTCAAAAATAAATATCCTCTTCCTAGAAATAATGACTTATTTGATCAACTCCAAGGTGCCAGTTATTTCTCAAATATAGACCTTAGATCCGTCTATCATCAGCATAAAGTAAGGGAATGTGATATTCCAAAGACAACTTTCAGAACCCATTATGGTCATTTTTAGTTTCTATTCATGTCCTTCAGACTAACAAATGCCCCAGCAGCCTTCATGAATGTAACACCCTGAGAGCACACCCTGGGCATTATACAGTGCTTACAGTCCCGAGGGATCACAAGCTAACCCATGAGCTAGTACCTGCTGTGAGAACTGAATAACATGATCATAAATGTGGAAGAATACTGACATGCCATAAGGTTTTAATAACTAAATTCAAAACTAAAATATGATTCTATAGAAATAACTGACTGAATTGGATAAAATACTGATAAACTAGATAACTAACTGAAATGTCTGAATACTGAACAACTGACTCTAATATCTAATAAGCCTCTAAAACTTAATGACTGTGATTTGATAGGACAGGCCCCAACTAACTACTAAATCGAGACATGAAATATAATAAGCCTGTCCTTGAAGTATGAGGACTCACCACTGCTAGTGGTGAGGATGAGGATTCACCACTGCTAGCGGTGAGGATCTGATAAGTCTAATCATAACCCAGGAACTGAGCATTAGAACCTATGATATAATACATAATAGCGCAAAATAAAAGGTTTGTGATCAGTACTTTGAATGTACTGGTATGCTAAATGAGGTAGGCTGATATGCATGAATTCATGAACAGAACTAATAAATAACTAAATATGCATGTAAAGCATGGAGTACTGAATAGAGAGCATGAAATATGTAAGTAATGGGAATATATGGAAATCTATAAATACTGTGCATGCATGAAAGTCTGTAAATACTAAAGATATGTGAAAATCTGTAGATATTGAGGATGCATGACAAAGCACATAGCATAAACTGAATAAAAGTGTGTAAACTAAAATACTAAAATAATTGATATATGTATGCCATGGTCAAACAACACTGAGACTGAACTACTAATCTGATTATCAGATTGAGACTAGGGGAGCTATCATCTAACCAATATTCCCTAATTTTAGCTAATTAGGGTCTAAACTATAACCCCAGTTAAAAGGGTGTCAATATCATGCCAAGGTTACTAACACTGGCTGTGTGGATCCAGTATACTGATGTATTGTCCTGAAGGACTAAGGGTGTCAAGCCTGAATTGATGGGTGACCCCTGTGAGATAGTCAAGCCTAATCTGATGGGTGACTTCTCATATCCTACGTTGGCTATGTAGTTCTGGAGTATAGGGACTGTTACTAATAACTCTGCCTATATAACAGGGAAGAATCCATACCTACACTCGCTCGGTGCTAAATCTTACTCCCAACTGAAAGACACTGAAATACTAGATTGTTCTGAGTTTAACTGATTGATATTTGACTTTTCTGATAATGCTCATAGTATGTTCGGAATACTTTTCTGTAATATACTGAGACTAAACTAAATAAACAGCTATGGTTTTTGGGTATTCAATACCCCCAGGACTCAAAAACAACAATGGTAAAATGACACTAAAGCTTGGGGGACAAAGCATGAAGGCTTTTATTAAATCAATCACTCTTGTAGGCATTTTATCAAACACTTGTAGTTCATGGTTTAAAACAATCAAAGAAATGTCATTGAACTTATAGAAATAGCATGAATCCAACATAATAGTATTAAATCATCGTTTAATTCAATAAATAGTAATATTAAAACATTGTGGATTGAATAACAACAATAATTTCATTGAATCATGGTATAAAATCAATAGCACATGGAGATTCATGGGTGAAATCACAATTTAAAATCAATTAACTTGCAAAGATCACAATTTTGTAATTTAAATAGGATATTTGGACTCCATGGATGAAAGGGATCCATCGATGAAAATTTAACATACCTAGGATAATGAATTTAGAAGGATTGATCAAGAGTTCTTGAGATTTGGCCTTGATTCTTGAGAGCTAGGGTTTCTTGTTCTTGGAGAGAGTTGATTTTAATTTGAGACAATAATGACAAAGTGAGCAAATAATTCTCTCTTAGGGTTAAATCCAATGTTTATGCGGATTTGAGTCCACGGGAAAAGACCAAACGGCCCCTGTAATTTAAAATCACAAAACTGGAAAAAATCCCAATTTTCACCCTTGGCAAGACGCATCGCTATCGCGTCGTGTCAGTGGAATCGAAAAAATGGGAACTGAGGGCTTGGTGAGACGCGGAGGAATAGCGGGGGCCTTTGTATTCGAAAATTCAACCATGGCGTGACACGCCATTATTGCGACAGGACACTAGTAAATGACAATTGGGATTTTGGCTGACGGCACGTCATGGTGGTTTCGCGGAGCTTCACTGGAAATTGAAAATCGTTATTTATGTTGGCTCCGTGATGCGCTAAGGATAAAAATTATGGTGTTTAATGGCTAAAACTTTAAATCGTCATAACTTCTTCCTCAGTTATCAGATTTGGGCGAATTTTATATTGGTGGAAAGCTAATTGAATTTCCTACACAATGGCAGGCACTAAACTAAAATATACTGAGTGTTTCAAAATTTATATATAAAAATACTCATGTGTTGGTACTTAGATTATTCTATGGAAATGCGGGGTATTACAATATCTCCCCCTTGGGATCATTCATCCTCTAATGAGACTGGTTAATCTAAGGGAAAACTAATGGACAGCTTACACACTGAACATGTATATCTGATGCATGGAATGCATGACTGACATGAACATGATATGTAACTGAAACTGATCATGATAGATATAAATCATAAGAAGATTATTACCTTATACTGAATCTGGATTTGTGGAGAAAAGATGAGGGTACTTGGTCTGCATGTCTGTGTAATACCACGCATGTTTCTAAGCTACGAAGTGAATAAGTTTTCCTACGTATGAAACCTCCTATCCTGTGAGTAGCATTTTAGTGCATGACTTACAATGAATATCCTAGCTATAGGATAGCTTGCGATGTCTTAAGCATTCTCATATGAGTCGCTTAGAGTGATGCAAGCTAAGAGTTTTTAAATCCATCAAATCTTAGTGTTTGATTTTTTAAAGGTCATATTTGAACAAGAATAACGTGATTTATATGTGAAATTTTGGTATATTTAGACCCACCAAATTTTAGAGAATCAAATTATCTTTCCAACGATACCAATTTCATCAAAATATGACACCCGAGTAAGGAGTTATGGTCTTTCAAAGTAGAATGTGTCGCCTAACCAATCGCACATGGCCACTGGAAAGTATATGCGATAGAATATGCGGTTCCTATATAAATATAGGTTATATAATATGCATCACCTATGTAAATATAGGCGATATCATATGCGGCGCCTATGTAAATATAGGCGATATCATATGCGGCGGACATCTATGATTTCAGCCACGAAACCACTTAGTTATTGAGTTATTTTGAGGGTAGTTAAGTCTTTTAACACTCCTTACATGTACCTAAACTTAACCTCACAAAATTTATAGCTTCTAAACACATTACAACCCTATTAACATCTCAAAGTTCATTATCCAAGATCACCATAGGAGAAAAATAACTAGGGTTGCACAATCAAGATTGAAGATCAAATTTCAAGGAAATTCCTCCGTCAATCATCAAGAACCTCACTTCCAAGGTATGCGTAGTGTTCATCCACGGATTTCTTTTGTCCGTGGGGTTGAAGAATCAATCTTTAAAATACAAAATCTTGGTTGGTTGTGGTGATATGATCATACCCATACTGATGCTTGTTTGTATTGTTATGTAATAGTATCGTGACTGTATATCTCATGAAAGTTATATTTTTAGTTGAAAAACATGATGTTTAGATGGATTGATAGAATGAAAGTATGAAATACACCTATTCCTTAAATAATGCATGAAAGGTGTTTGATAAAATGCCTAGTATGTTAGAACTTCATATTTACATGATTTCATGATATTTAAATAACAAGTTCATGTTAGCCATACACTCCAATATGAATTTCCATGCAAATTATGTGTTGTTATTGTTGTGGTATAAATCATGTATGACAATGGAGATATAAATTATATACACAAAATATATTTATGTTCTTCCTATCATGTTTGAAATGTTGAATAAATACATGAAGTATACTATCCCCTGCTTATGATATTGTGAATTGTGGACTCGAATCTTGTGATCAAGTCATGTCATGTGTGTCAGTTTCCTACTATAGTGTCCTGGGGGTATTCGTACCCGAAAAATATAGTTGTGTGCCTAGAGCCATGTCATGTTTCATGATATCCGAACTCAAGCTATGATTCCATAGACTTCAATCAGTCATGTAACTCAGGAAAACCTCATGATCTCAGTCAGTTGTCAGATATCAGTAACATTCCACCAGTCAACGGAATTTAGTAAGATTAAGTCATTTATAGTCAGTTATTCATGTCCAGTCCCTCTAGATGGGAGTAGAGATTAGCACCGAGTGAACCTAAGGATGGGAACTCACCCGCCAGTTCAGGATGCGATTCTTAGTAGTCATCCTTGTGTTCCAGAACTACGTAGCCAGCGTAGGTTGAGACATCTTAACCTGTCAGATTAGGGTTGATGACGTGGTTTAACCTGTCAGTTTAGAGTTCCCACCATTCTCATTGAGTACCTTCCAGATAAGGGTCACTCACAAGTTGTCCTTACCCGTGGCACGGTATTGACACCCCTCCAGTCGGGGCAGAGATTGGATCCTAGCTTAGCCATAACAGCATACATGAGGCATGTCGGTTAAACATTACCTCTCACAGTTTCAGTATTAGTCTCAGTAAAAGAACTCAGGGTGTTCTTCAGATTTCAGTATATACAGGACTGTCAGATATAGTCGTCCATGTTATCAGCTTGCAGTATCAGTCATGATAGTTATCAGTAAACCATGTATTAGCTTATAGGTCTTTCTATCATGCATTCACGGTCCCAGTTTCTAAATATGTATGTTTGCACTCCCACGTTCATATTAGTCAGTCAGTGTTGTTCATGCATGAAACCCTTTATGTTCAGCCTACCTTCCTCGTATACTCAGTACTCCAGTTGTACTGACGCATTTTCACTATGGTGCTTTCTTTTCATGTTACACCATAGGTTCTGAGACACGAGCTCCAGCCCAGCAGTAGCGGTAGCATTCCAGTCGCAGAGACACAGTGAGTCCTTATTGATTCGAGGAAAATATGATTTGACACATTTATTTATTTCTTCAGTTCAGTTTTACAGAGTTAGTTGGAGACATGTTCCTTCAACTCTTTATTCAAATAGTTTAGAGTCTTTCAAATTTATGTTCAGATTTACATTCAAACTTAGCTTTCAGATTGAATTGTTTTGGGTATTTTCACCCACATGGACGTTATGATTTTCAGATATGGTTTTATTAAGTTGAACCTTATGGACTTATAGTTTTACGTATTCCACATTATTATGTCATGATTTGTAGTATACAGGTATAGATATAAGTCATGGGTTAGCTTGTGGTCCCTCGGGTTCATGAGCACCGTGTAGCATCCGGTTCAGAAAATCGGGGTGTTACAAACTTGGTATCAGAGCCTAAGGTTCACTAGAGTCCTAGGAAGTCTAAAAGCCGCATCTAGTAGAGTCTTGTACATGGGTGTGTTGCGCGTCATATTTATGTACAGGAGTTTATAAGATGTTTTAGGAACAGTCCCCTTTCTTCAGTATTCATGTCATGCTAGTGAGCATAATCACAAGTTAAACTCTCAGTCTAATCCATTCTTCTCTTATTTCATACCATGGCCCCAAAGAGAAGAAACCAGCCAGCTCCTTATCCCGAAGATCCTTTGGGAGAACATGTTTCCCATGCGGAGTTTAGAGTCGCATTTACCACACTTGCTCAGTCCATGGCTTCACAGAATGAACGTTCACCAGTTATTTCGTCCAATCCAGTGGCCAATTCCATAGCATCTAGGGTTTGGGACTTTACCCGGATGAACCCTCCATCTTTCCATAGGTCTAAGTCTGATGAGAACCCTCAGGAGTTCATTAACCAAGTCCAGAAGGTCATTGACATCATGGGTGTTACTTCTATTGAGAGTGATGAGTTAGCCGCATATCAGTTGCAAGATGTGGCTCATGCTTGGTACAAATAGTGGAAGTCTAAGAGGGTAGAGGATGCAGGTCCTATTGAGTGAGAGGAATTTGTCATGGCTTTCTTTGACAGATTCTTTCCCCAAGATCTGAGGGAAGCCAAAGTTCTTGAGTTCATCAACCTCAAGCAGGGGAATATGAAAGTTAGGGAGTATTCTCTCAGACTTACTCAGCTAGCCAGGTATGCTCCTCATATAGTTGCAGACAATAGGGCTAAGATGAGCAAGTTCGTGTCAGGGGTCAATGATAGCATGGTAAATGAGTGTAGGTCTACGATGATGATCGGTGATATGACCTTAGCCAGACTTATGACCCATGCCCAGCAAGTAGAAGAGCAAAAGGTTAAGACTAGGGAGAGGCAAAACAAGAGAGAAAGGTCAGGTAACTTCAACTTTTCTCACCCCAGTCCAAATAGAGGAAACCGTTCATAGTTTTCCTCCAAGTCAGCCGTTCCAGCCCCTTCCTCTGCCAACGCTCCAGTGCCGAAGTTCAGAGACGGCAACAAAGACAAAGCGCCAGGCTCTAAATCTCAAGGCAGTGTTAGCAGTGCCCGAACGAATCCCCTTTTTCAGACTTATGGTAAGAACCACAATGGCATTTGCAGAGCTGGTAGAGTTATCTATTTTGGTTGTGGCAAGCCAGGCCATAGGATTACGGAGTGTCCTCAGTCATGTCTTCTGGGTTAGCAAAATCATTCTGCAGCTCAGTCCGGTCACCCAAACCAGTAGGGTGCCGTTTCCAGTGCTACTAGTGGGCAACGCCCAAATAGACTCTATGCTCTTCAGTCTCGGCAGGATCCGGAAAATTCTCCTAATGTCGTTACTGGTACGTTACAGATTTTCTATGTTCATGTTTATGCTTTGCTAGACCTAGGTGCATCCTTGTCTTTTGTTACTCCATACATAGCAGGCAATTGTGGAATCAGTCCCAAAATTCTAGCAAAGCCCTTTTTAGTCTCTACCCTAGTAGGTAAAACCAACATAGCCCGGCGGGTATACAGGAACTGCTCGGTTATGATATCTCAGAAATCCACGTTAGCAGATTTAGTTGAGTTAGAGATGACTGATTTTGACGTCATTCTCGGCATGGATTGGCTTCATTCCTGCTATGCCACAGTCGACTGCAGAAATAGGATAGTTCAGTTTCAGTTCCCGAATGAGCCGGTCCTAGCGTGGAAGGGTAGCATTTTAGCGTTAAGGGGTCAACTTATTTCCTACCTTCGGGCAAGGAAAATGATTTCTAAGTGGTGTGTGTATCATCTCGTGCATGTTAAAGATTCCAGTTCTGAATCTCCCAGTCTCGAAACAGTCCCAGTTGTTAATGAATACTCAGATGTCTTTCCTAAAGATATTCCAAGCATTCCTCCTGAAAGGGAAATAGACTTTGGAATAGACCTTCTTACGGATACTCAACCTATTTCTATTCCGCCATACTGAATGGCACCAGCAGAACTCAAGAAACTTAAAGATCAGTTGAAGGATCTCTTAGATAAGGGATTCATCAGACCCAGTATTTCCCCATGGGATGCGCCAGTATTATTCGTGTGTAAGAAAGACGGTTCTCTCAAGATGTGTATTGATTACTGTCAACTCAACAAGGTCACGGTCAAGAACAGATATCCTCGTCCCAGGAATTATGATCTATTCGACTAACTTCAGGGTTCTAGTTACTTCTCCAAGATAGACCTAAGATCAGGCTATCATCATCTCAGAGTTAGACAATGTGACATTCTAAAGATAGCTTTCTGTACACGGTATGGTCACTTTAAATTTTTATTCATGTCATTTGGTCTTACCAATGCCTCTGCAGCTTTCATGGATTTGATGAACCGTGTGTTCAAGCAGTACTTGGACATGTTTGTCATAGTCTTTATTGATGATATTATGGTATATTCTCGCACAGAGCGTGATCATGCAGACCATCTCAGGATTGTTCTTCAGACTCTTAGGGATCACCAGTTATTCGCTAAGTTCAGCAAGTGCAAATTTTGGCTAAGATCAGTAGCATTCCTTGGCCATATTGTTTCCGATGATGGCATTAGAGTATATCCTCAAAAAAACGAGGAAGTAAGAAACTGGCCCAGACCCGTATCTCCATCAGATATCAGGAGTTTCTTGGGTTTGGGTGGCTATTACAGACGGTTTGTCAAGGGATTTTCTTCTATTGCATCTCCCATGTCCAGATTGACTCAGAATAAGATTAAGTTTCAGTGTTCAGATTCATGTGAGAAGAGTTTTCAAGAGTTGAAGACTCGACTCACCTCAGCTCCAGTTCTAGCTCTTCCAGATGGATCAAACGATTTTGTAGTCTATTGTGATGCATCCAGAGTGGTTTTAGGTTGTATCCTCAGGCAGCATGGTAAGGTCATAGCCTACGCCTCCACACAGTTAAAGCCACATGAGAAGAATTATCCTACTCATGATCTTGAGTTAACAGCGATAATATTTTCCTTAAAGATTTGGAGGCATTATCTCTATGGAGTTCATGTAGATGTTTTCACAGGCCATAAAAGCCTCCAGTATGTCTTTTCCCAGAAAGATCTCAATCTTCGTCAGAGAAGGTGGTTAGAGCTCTTGAAGGATTACGACATGAGTGTTCTTTATCATCCGGTCAAGGCCAATATTATGGCCGACGCTCTCAGTAGACTCTCCATGGGTAGTATTTCTCACGTTGAGGGTAGCAAGAAAAAGATGGATCAGGAGATCAATCCGCTTGCCAGACTAGGTGTTCGCTTAGTCGATTCTTCAGAGGGTGGTGTATGTGTTCACAGTAGTTCAGAGTCATCTCTAGTTTCTGAGGTGAAAGAGAAGCAAGACAGAGATCCTAGCCTTGTCAAGCTCAAAGAGTCTATTCAGAATCAGAAGTTGAGGTTTTCTCCCAAGGGGGAGATGGTGTTCTTCGTTGTCAAGGTCATCGTCTATGTGTTCCAGGTGTACATGAATTAAGGCAGCGAATTCTTGCAGAAGCGCATGGTTTGTGATACTCTATTCATACAGGGTCCACTAAGATGTACCGCAACACGCGGGAGGTCTATTAGTGGAGTAGAATGAAGAGAGATATTGTAGAGTTTGTGGCTAAGTGCTCTACATGTCAGCAGGTTAAGATAGAGCATCAGAAACCTAGTGGTTCCATGCAAGAGTTCACCATTCCTACTTGGAAGTGGGAAAAAGTGAACATTGACTTCGTGACGGTTTTGCCTAGAACTCGTCATTAGCATGATTCAGTCTGGGTCATTATAGATAGAATGACCAGGTCAGCTCATTTCCTTCCTGTTCGTACTTCTTATTCTGCTGAGGATTATGCCAAACTCTATATCAGGGAGTTAGTCAGTTTACACGGTGTTCCATTATCTATCATCTTAGACAGAGGTACCCAGTTCACCTCTCACTTTTGGAAAGCATTCCAAAAGGGTATCGGTACCTAAGTCCATCTCAGTATAGCATTTCATCCTCAGACAGATGGTCAAGTAGAGAGAACCATTTAGACTCTTGAATATATGATAAGGGCATGTGCAATTGACTTCAAGGGAAGTTGGGATGACCACTTGCTTTTTATTGAGTTTGCATACAGCAATAGCTATCATTCTAGTATTCAGATGGCTCCATTCGAAGCTCTCTATGGTAGGAGATGTAGATCTCTGATTGGTTGGTTTGAAGTTAGTGAGGCCTCAATCATAGGTCCTGACTTAGTATTCGACGCCTTAGATAAAGTTCAGTTGATCAGAAAGAGACTCCGGGCTGCTTAGAGCCGATAGAAGTCCTATGCCGATGTTCGTAGAAAGCATCTCAAGTTCGAGGTCAATGACTATGTCTATCTTAAGATCTCTCCCATGAAGGGAGTGAAGAGGTTCGGCAAGAAAGGGAAACTCAGTCCCCGATATGTCGGTCCTTTCAGAATTCTTTGTCGCTTCGGCAAGGTAGCTTATGAGCTTGAGTTGCCTTCAAATCTAGCCTCAGTCCATCCAGTCTTCCATGTCTCTTTGCTCAAGAAGTGCATAGGTGACCCAGCATTTGTTTTCCCTATTTAGACCATCGATATTCAGAATAGCCTCTCTTAAGAAGAGATTCCAGTTGAAATCTTAGATTATCAGACTCGTAGATTGAGGAACAAAAAAGTCCCTCTAGTCAAGGTTCTTTGGCGAAATCAGTCTCATGAGGGAGCTACTTGGGAAGCAGAAGCAGATATGCGTACCAAGTATCCTCACCTCTTCCCCGCTAATTCAGATCAAGCTCAAGGTAACAGTTCTCCTTAAGCTTATTAAGTTTCATGTTCATGTTTCCATTATAAACTTGGTACCTATTAACCATTGCATACTCAGTCATGCATTCTTATATCAGTTGTCCGTGCATTAGATATGCACGAGTTCAGTATGTTTAGCCTGTCAGTTATGAGATCAAGTTTTAGTTCTTCATGTTCAGTTTAGGTTTTGTTGTCTTGTATCCCCTGTCAGTAAATTCTCATTTGAGGACGAATGTTCCCATGGGGGAGATATTGTAATACCCCGCATGTTTCTAAGCGAGGAAGTGAATAAGTTTTCCAACGTATGAAACCTCCTATCCTGTGAGTAGAATTTAGTGCATGACTTACAATGAATATCCTAGCGATAGGATAGCTTGCGATGTCTTAAGCATGCTCATATGAGTCTCTTAGAGTGATGCAAGCTAAGAGTTTTTGAATCCATCTAGTCTTAGTGTTCAATTTTTCAAGGGTCATCTTTGAACAAGAATAAAGTGATTGATATGTGAAATTTTGTCAGATTTAGATCCACCAAATTGTACATAATCTAATTAGCTTTACAATGATACCAATTTCATCAAAATCTAACACCCGAGCAAGGAGTTATGGCCTTTCAAAGTAGAATGTGTCGCCTAACCAATCGCACATGGCCACTGGAAAGTATATACGATAGAATATGCGGAGCCTATGTAAATATAGGTGATATCATATGTGGCGCCTATGTAAATATAGGCGATATCATATGCGGTGCCTATGTAAATATAGGAGATATCATATGCGGCGCACATCTATGATTTCATCCACGAAAACACTTAGTTTTTGAGTTATTTTTAGGGTAGTTAAGTCTTTTAACACTCCTTACATGTCACTAAACTTAAACTCACAACATTTATAGCTTCTAAACACATTACAACCCTATTAACATCTCAAAGTTCATTATCCAAGAGCACCATAGGAGAAAAACAACTAGGGTTGCACAATCAAGCTTGAAGATCAAATTTCAAGGAAATTCCTCCGTCAATCATCAAGAACCTCCCTTCCAAGGTATGTGTAGTGTTCATCCACAAATTCCTTTCATCCGTGGAGTTCAAGAATCAATCTTTAAAATACAAAATCTTGGTTGGTTGTGGTGATATGATCATACCCATGTTGATGCTTGTTTGTTTTTCTATATAATAGTATCGTGACTGTATATCTCATGAAAGTTATGTTGTTAGTTGAAAAACATGATCTTTAGATGGATTGATAGAATGCAAGTATGAAATCCACCTATGCCTACACTCGCTCAGTGCTAAATCCTACTCCCAATTGAAAGACACTGAGATACTAGACTGTTCTAAGTTTAATGACTGATATTTGACTATTCTGATAATGCTCATAGTATAATTTGGAGTCTATTCTGTAATGTACTAAGACTAGACAAATAAAACATCTATGGTTTTTGGGTATTCAATACCCCCAGGACTCAAAACAACCATAGTGAAAAAACATTAAAGCTTGAAGGCCAAAACATGAAGGCTCTTAATAAATAATCACTCTTGTAGGTATTTTATCAAAGACTTATAGTTCATGGTTCAAAATAATCATAGAAATGTTCTAAAACATATAGAAATAGCATGAATTCATCATAATAGTATTAAATCATGGTTTAATTCAGTAAATCATAGTATTAAAACATGGTAGATTGAATAATAACAATAATTTCATGATAACATGGTATAAAATCAATAGTACATGGAGATTCATGGATGAAATCATAATTTAAAACATAAATCTTGAAAATATCACAATTTTATAATTTAAAAAGGTTACTTGGACTCCATGGATGAAAGGAATCCACGGATGAACATCTAACATACCTAGATTACTGAATTTGGAAGGATTGATGGAAAGTTCTTGAGAAATTGCCTTGATTCTTGAGAGCTAGGGTTTCTTGTTCTTGAAAAGAGGATTTTTAATTTGAGAGAAAGTGAATAATGATGAGTATTTAGGTCAATTAGGGGTTAAATTTCATGTTTAGGATGGGTTTAGGGCTTAGGAGAAATACCAAAATACCCTTAAACGTATTTAAAAATGGAAGCTGAAAACTTAAAACCCCAATTTTTGGCCTTGGCGTGACGCGCCACTATCAAGCCAAGACACTGGAATTTGGACAACTAGGTCCTGGAAAAACACCGCGATGCAGTGTCATCACGGTAAAGCTTTGACTTCCATTTTGTCCAGCTCCACAACACGCCATGATCGCGTACCTCCACTAGAAATTGACAAACGGGAAAATCGCCTACTCCGTGATGCGCCATGATCACGGAGTCACACTGGAAATCGACAATTGTCATTTGGGCTGCCTATGCAATGCACTAAGGGTTACAATGATGGTATTTAATAACTGGTACTTAAAATTGCAATAACTTCTTACCCGGTTATCGAATTTAGGCTAATTTTATATTGTCGGAAAGCTAACTTAATTTTCTACACGGTGGTAGGATCTAAACTGAAAAATAATGAGTATTTCAAAAAAATTATATGCAAATACTCATGTATAGGGGCTTAGATATTGCTTGGAAAAATGCAGGGTGTTACAGTAACACTATTCTGAGATGGTTTGCATGATCAGTTCTGCTATAGGAGTAAACAAGAATGTCATCAATAATACTATGAAGAACATATCCAAGTACTGCTTGAACACTTGGTTAGTCAAGTCTATGAAGGTTTTTGGGGCATTCGTGAGACCAAAGGACATGACTAGAAATTTGAAGTAACCATACCGAGTTTGGAAAGCTATTTTTGAAATATCACATTCACTGACTCTAAGAAGATGATAGCCTGATCTGAGGTCTATCTCAAAAAAATAACTGGCTCCCTGAAGTTGGTCAAACAAATCATCGATTCTAGGAAGTGGATATTTATTGTTGATGGTGACTTTGTTCAACTGACGGTAATCAATACACATTCTGAGAGAACCATCTTTCTTACGAACGAATAGAACTGGTGCGCCCCATGGGGATATGCTGGGTCTAATGAATAAATTATGTAGGATATCCTTTAAGCGTTCTTTTTAATCCTTGAGTTTAGTTGGAGCCATTTTGTATGGCGGAATAGATATGGGTCGAGTATCTTATAGAAGGTTTATTCCAAAGTCAATTTCCCTTTCGGGAGGAACTCCGGGAAGATCTTTAGGAAATATATTTGATAATTTATTTACTACAAGAACTGATTCAAGAGTTGAAGTTTCTGAGTTAGAGTATTTGATTCACACAAGATAGTAAATACACCTTTCGATATCATCTCTCTCGCTCTAAGGTACGAAATCAACTGACCCTAAGAGTTGTGGTACTACCCCTTCATTCAAGGACCCTGTTGGCACACATCCCTAACTTTCTGAGCAACTAACCAATACTTCTAAATCTGATGACCTGGCATACCACACCCAAAGTACACATCACTACCCGCTCTACACTCACCCTGATGGTGTTTCTACATTTCTAACATAGAGGATTTGTACGAACACTACTAACACATACCTGGGACTTAGATCCTAGTGCTCTATTCCTATGGTCATTTCTGAATTTGGGTAATAAAGCACTGGATAAAGAGGGTGCTGGGGCTGAAGACCTCTAATGAAACTGAGGAAAGTTACCACTCTCTGATTTTAGTTTTCTGAAGTTAAAACTACCCGTCCTATCCCTCTTATTTCCTCTTTCCCTCTCCTTAATCTTATGCTCCTCTATCTATTGAGCCTGGACCATCAGCCTAGATAAGTCCATCTCACTAATCAGCATTACGGCCGTACACTCCTTGACCACACTATCAGATATGCCAGACATAAACTTACTCATCTTGGACCTGTTATCAGCTACCACGTGAGGAGCATATCTAGATAACTAAGTAAACTTGAGAGAATACTCCCTCACGCTCATGCTTCCCTACCTCAAGTTAATAAACTCTAATACCTTAGCCTCTCTTAACTCCAATGGGAAGAATCTATCTCAGAAAGTTGTGGCAAACTATTCCCATTCTACAGGCCCTGCATCTACACCCCTATCAACCTTCTACTACATAAAGTAAGTATGGGATACATCCTGTAACTGGTATGTATCCAACTCAGTACTCTCACTGGATATTACCCTCATAGCATCCGTCCCCTTTTGAACCATACCTATGAATTCTTGTGGATCCTTTTTAGACTTAGATCCCATGAAAGAAGGAGGATTCATTCGAGTGAAGTCCTGAATTCTGGTTGCAGTAGTATTGGCCACTGAGTTGGCTTGAACAGTAGTTGTCCATTCATTCTGAACTACTACGGAGTTTTCTAGAGTGGTGAACACATCTCTGAATTCTGCATGAAAGACATGCTCATCCAGTGAATCTGCCTGACGGGCTGAGGGGCTAGCTGGTTTCTTGTTCTTCTTTCATTCTTCATGGGAGGCATGTTCTATAAACGGAAGGAAGAAATGGATTAGACTGAGAGTTTAACTTGATCTCATGCTCACTCGTACGACATGAATACTGAAAGAAGGAAAACTTTTCCTAAACGCCTTTTAGCCTCTTAGCCATAACCATGGCATGCTACATACTCAAGCATAAGATTCTACTTGACACGGCTTTCAGACTTCCTAGGAAACTTTAAAACCTGGCTCTGATACCAAGTTTGAAATGCCCTGAGAGCATACCCTGGGCGTCATATGGTGCTTAGAGTCTCAAGGGACCATAAGCTAACTCATGAGTTGGTACCTATTGTGAACACTGGATAACATGATCATAAATATAAAAGAATAATGACATGCCATAAGGTTTTAATAACTGAATTCAAAACTGAAATATGAGTGTATAGAAATAACTAACTAAATCTACTAAAATACTGATAAACTTGATAACTAACTGAAATGTCAAATTACTAAATAACTTACTCTAATGTCTGATAAGCCTCTAAAACTGAATGACTGTGAGTTTATGAGACAGGCCCCAACAAACTCCAACTAACTACTAAACTGAGACATGAAATATAGTAAGCCTGTCCTCGAAGTATGAGGACTCACCACCAGTGCTACTGAGGATCTGTTAAGTCTAATCGCGAGCCGAGAATTAAGAGGTAGAACCTATGATATAATACATAATAGTGCAAAAGAAAAGGTATGTGATTAGTACTTTGAATGTACTGGTATGCTAAATGAGGTAGGCTGATATATATAGTTTCATGAACAGAACTAATAATTAACTGAATATGCATATAAAGTATGGAGTACTGAATAGAGAGCATGAAATCTAAAGGTACTGGGAATATGTGGAAATCTATAAATACTGTGTATGCATAAAATTCTATAAATATTAAAGAAACGTAAAAGTTTGTAGATACTGAGGATCCATGACAAAGTACATAGCATAAACTGAATAGAAGTATGTAAACTGAAATACTTAAATAACTGATATCTATATGCCTTGATCAAACAACACTGAGACTGAACTACTAAACTGATTATTAGACTGAGACTGTGGGGGCTATAATCTAACCGGCATTCCCAATTTGAGCTAATTGGGGTCCAACCTGTAACCCCAGTTGAAAGGGTGTTAATACCATACCATGAGTACTAATGTTGGCTTTGTGGATCCACTATACTGATGTATTGTCCTAAAGGACTAAGGGAGTCAAGCCTGAACTGACGGGTGACCCCTATGAGATAGTCAAGCCTAATCTGATGGGTTACTTCTCATTTCCTACCTGGATACATAGTTCTAGAGTATAAGGACTGTTACTAATGACTCTTTCTATCTGATGGGGAAGCCATCATCCCTACACTCGCTCGGTGCTAAATCCTACTCCCAACTGAAAGACACTGAAATACTTGACTGTTCTAAGTTTAACTGACTGATATTTGACTATACTGATAATGCTCATTGTATGTTCTGAAGACTATTCAATAATGTACTCAGACTAGACTACATAAACAGCTATGGTTTCCGGGTATTCAATACCCCCAGGAATCAAAAACAATAATGGTAAAATGACACTAAAGCTTGGGGGACAAAGCAAGAAGGCTTTTATTAAATCAATCACTCTTGTAGGCATTTTATCAAACACTTGTAGTTCATGGTTAAAAACAATCATAGAAATGTCATAGAACATATAGAAATAGCATGAATTCGACATAATAGTATTAAATCATGGTTTAATTCAATAAATAATAATATTAAAACAAGGAGGATTGAATAACAATAATAGTTTCATTGAATCGTTGTATAAAATCAATAGTACAAGGTGATTCATGGGTGAAATCATAATTTAAAATCAATTAACTTGTAATGATCACAATTTTGTAATTTAAATAGGATATTTGGACTCCATGGATGAAAGGGATCCATGGATGAACATCTAACATACCTAGGATAATGAATTTGGAAGGATTGATGGAGAGTTCTCGAGATTTGTCCTTGATTCTTGAGAGCTAGGGTTTCTTGATCTTGAAGAGGGTTGATTTTAATTTGACAGAATAATGACAAAGTGAGAAAATAATGCTCTCTTAGGGTTAAATCCCGTGTTTAGACGGATTTGGGGCCATGGGAAAAGACCAAATGGCCCCTATAATTTAAAATCGCAAAACTGGAAAAATTTCTGATTTTTACCCTTGGTGCAACGCGGCACTATCGCACCGTGTCACTGGAACCAGACAACTGGAAACTGAGGTATTGGTGTGATGCGTATGAATCACGGTGTCCTTTTGATTCTAAAATTCAACCTTGGCGCGATGCGCCATTATCGCAAAGGACACTGAAAAATGGACAATTAGGATTTTGGCTAATAGCGCATCACGGTTGTTACATAGAGCTTCACTGGAAATTAAAGATCTTCATTTATTCTGGCTCTGCAATGCGTTAAGGGTTGAAATAATGGTTTTTAACAACTGAAACTTTAAATTGCCATAACTTCTTACCCGGTTATCAGATTTTGGCAAATTTTATATCATTGGAAAGCTAATTGAATTTTCTATGAAATGCAAGGAGATAAACTGAAATATACTAAGAGTTTTGAAAAATTTATAGACAAATACTCATGTATTGGGACTTATATTATGCTAAGAAAATGCGGGGTATTACAATGGACTTGATGAACAGAGTGTTCAAACAATATCTGGATATGTTCATCATAGTCTTTATCGATTATATTCTCGTCTACTCTTATAGTGAGGATGATCATGCAGACCCGCTTAGAATTGTGTTGCAAACTCTTAGAGATCACTAGTTGTTCGCCAAATTCAGTAAGTGAGAATTTTGGCTAAGGTCAGTAGCTTTTCTTGGTCGTATTATTTCAAGTAAGGGTATTAGAGTTGATCCCCAAAAGATAGAAGAACTAACGAATTGGCATAGACCTATCTCTCCGTTAGACATTAGTAGTTTCTTGGGTTTAACTGGATACTACAGATATTTTGTTGAGGGTTTCTCATGTATTGCGTCTCCCATGTCTATATTGACCTAAAAGAAAGTTAAGTTTCAGTGGTTAGATTCTTGCTAGAAGAGTTTTCAGGAGTTGAAGACTCGACTCACTTCAACCCTAGTTTTAGCGTTACCTGATGGTGTAGATGGTTTTGTGGTTTATTGTGATACCTCCAGAGTTGGTTTAGGTTGTGTTTTGATACAGAGACGTAAGGTCATAGCCTATGCCTCTAGACAACTTAAGCCTCATGAAAAGAATTACCCAACCCATGATCTTGAGTTAGCTGTTATTTTGTTTTCTTTGAAAATCTAGAGACGTGATTTGTATGGGGTAAATGGTTATGTGTTCATGGATCACAAAACCTTAAAGTATGTGTTTACTTAGAGGGGTTTGAAACTCCATCAGAGAAGGTGGTTGGAGTTGTTGAAAGATTATGATATGAGTGTGTTGTATCTTTCGGGCAAGGCCAATGTAGTGGCAGATGCCCTTAGTAGATTGTCTATGGGCAGTGTTGCTCATGTGGGGGATGATAAGAAAGAGTTAGTTCGAGAAGTGCATCGATTAGCTAGATTGGGTGTTAAGGTTGTTGATTCGGCTGAAGGGAATATTTGTGTTCAAAGTAGTTCCGAATCTTCCCTAGTTTTGGAGGTGAAAGAGAAGAAAGATAAGGATTCTAGTTTGGTCAAATTAAAGGAGACCGTTAAAGACCAAAGAGTAGAGGTTTTCTCCCTAGGGGGAGATGGTGTGTTGAGGTACCAAAGTACATTGGGTGTGCCATGTGTTGATGATTTGAGGCAACGAATTATGGCAGAAACACATGGTGCGCGTTATTCCATTCATCTAAGTGTTACCAAGATGTACCACGACTTGCGAGAAATCTATTAATGGAGTGGTATGAAGAGAGATATAGTAGAGTTTGTAGCTAAGTGTGCAACTTTTCAACAGGTTAAGGAAGAGCACCAAAGACCTGGTGGTGTATTGCAAGAGTTTGGTATCCCCACTTAGAAGTGGGAAGAGGTAAATATGGATTTTATGACTAGTTTACCCCATTTGCGTCATCAGCATGATTCGATTTGGGTTATTGTAGACAGATTAACTAAGTCAGCGTATTTCTTGCCAGTTCACACATCTTACACAGCTTAAGATTATGCTAAGTTGTACATCAGAGAGTTGGTCAGATTGTATGGAGTTCCTTTGTCCATTATTTCAGATAGAGGTACTCAGTTTACCACTCAGTTTTGGAGAGCTTTTTAGAAGGGTCTTGGTATCCAAGTTCATCTTAGTTCACCTTTTCATCTGTAGACAGATGGTCATGTAGAAAGGGCTATTCTGACACTAGAGGATATGTTGAGGGCATGTGTTCTTGATTTCAAATGTAGTTGAGATGAGCATTTGCCAATGATTGAGTTTGCTTATAATATCAGTTATCATGCTAGTATTCAGATGGCTCCGTTTGAGGCTCTTTATGTGCAAAGATGTAGATCGCTGGTTGGTTGGTTTGAAGTGGGTGAGGCCATTTTGATTAGGCCAGACATGGTGTTTGAGTCCATAGAGAAAGGTTAGTTGATTTGAGAGATCTTTAAAGCAGCGCAAAGCCATCAGAAATCTTATGCAGACGTAAGAAAAAGAGACCTTGAGTTCGAGGTTGATGATCTTTTGTACTTGAAAGTTTCAACCATGAAAGGGTTGAAGAGATTTGGCAAGAAGGGGAAGCTTAGTCCCCGTTATGTTGGTCCCTTCCATATTTTGAGTAGTGTTGGGAGTGTAGCATATGAGCTTGAGCTACCCGTAGACTAATCCTTAGTTCATCCAGTATTTCATTTGTCCTTGTTGAAAAAGTACATGGACGATTCAGCTGTTATAAATCCTCTAGAAAGCACAGATATTCAGAATAGCCTCTCTTATGAAGAAGTCCCAGTAAAGATTCTTGATCATCAGATTCGTAGCCTAACTAACAAAGAATCTCCCTTCATGAGAATTCATACACTCTCAGATCAGTTCAGTAGGTCATTTTAATTGAGATTCAGTCATTCAATTTATTTCAGTTGTGCATAATAGCTTATAGCCTCAGATTCCAAAGTATTTTCAGCTTAATTAGCCATATTCGAGGATGAATGTTCTCGAGGGGGAGATATTGTAATACCCTATATTTTTCCTAGCTTAAATTTATTCCTATAATGTTAAGGGATATCTTACCTTCCAAAGTGAATAATATTTATTCCATGTAAAATTTTCTAGTCCATTGTGTGGGAAATTGAATAAGCTTTCCATCGATACCAAATTCGCCTAAAACTGATACGCGGTTGTAAAGTTATGGCATTTTTAAGTTGACAGTGTGCCACCTGGGCACTCAGCGCGTCGCGAAAAAGGAAAAAATAGCAATCGTCAATTCCAGTGGACCTCCGCGATATTGAATCTTCGTGGAGTGGTCTATTTTCCTATTTTTCAAAATCTAGTAGCCCAACGCCATCTTACCAAGTTCCGTTGGTGGCCAAAATGGCATTCCAAAGGGGCACCGCGATGGCTCCGCGTCGTGGAGTCTGCCCAGTTCCCAATTGTCCAAATTCCAGTGAGCCACCACGATAGTGGTGCGTCGCGGTGGCCTGCCTGTTTGAAAAAATGTTGCATTTTTCAGTTTTGACTTAGAGTTTAATAGGGGTATTTTGGTCAATCTCCAAAGCCCAAATTCGTCCAAAATAAGGAATTAATCATATTCAAGGAACTTTATGCCCAATTTCATCCATTCCCTCTCAAAGCAAAACCCTAGAGCTCCAAAGCTTCTTCTCCAAGAAATCAAAATCCTCCATAGTTTCTCCAAGAAAGCTTAAGATTGAGGATTCCCAAGACAAGATAATCAATAACTCATCTTCAAGAACTCAAATAGGAATCAATAATTCAAGTTTCTTCATCTAATCATCAATCAAGGTATGTGGGGTTTATGAACAAGGATCCTCTTCCATCCTTGTGCTCAAAACCAAGCTTTTATTTGAAATTCATATGATTATGAATGATTATACATGAGATTTGAATCACTACTAGAAAACAGTAAATTTTCGACGGCTAGTTTAGTCGGAAAGTGGTCGGAAAATAAGGTAGTTCCGACTACTTTCCGACTACTTGATGGTAATCGGAATATAGCTTGTTGGAAAATATTTTTCGACTGAAGTAGTCGAAAATTTCCGACTACTATAGTCGGAAATGTAGTCGGATATTTAATAAGTATTTATTCAATAATTATAAATATTTCGACTACTGTAGTCGAAAATTTAATAAAAAAATTATTTAATAATCTTAATAATTCCGACTACTGTAGTCAAAAAATTAATAAAGAATTATTTAATAATTTTAATTATTCCGACTACTGTAGTCGAAAAATTAATAAATAAATATTTAATAATTATAATTATTCCGACTACTGTGGTCGGAAATTTAATAAATAATTATTTAATAATTTAATTATTCCTACTACTGTAGTCAAAAATTTAATAAATAAATATTTAATAATTATAATTATTCCGACTACTGTGGTCGGAAATTTAATAAATAATTATTTAATTATGTAATATTTCCGACTACTGTAGTCAGAAATTTAATAAATAAGTATTTAATAATTATAATTATTCCGACCAATGTAGTCAAAATTTTATAGATAATTATTTAATAATTTTAATTATTTCGACCACTATAGTCGAAAAATTATTAAATAACTATTTAATAATTATTATTATTTAATAAATAATTAAATAATTATTATATTTCATTAGCTTACACTGTTTTCAAATCATAAACAACATAATTAATGTATTTTTCACAATTGGATCAAACACAACAAAAATTTATAAATACAACCACTTTAAACCATTCAAAACAAATATCAAATCAAATAGTTTAAAAATCTAAATGTCACAACAAAAAACAAGAGCAATAACTACAATCTAATTATCATCATATTCATTATCTTCCTCGTCCTGAAATACTTGCGGCTTGTACTTCTTAACCAACTCCTCCAATTTATCAAATTTATCAAACTTAGCATTGTTAGCTGCATATTTCAGTGTCAATTCCACAATTTGCTTTTTCATCGCTTCCATTTCTTCCATAGTTTGTAAAGTAGAAGAGGAATTGGGAAACAACGAAGGACTGTTCGAGGATTGGACAACCTCTGTCCCGTAGGTTCTACCTTTCTTTGGACCACCTACCACAGTTGCCCATATATTATTCAGCTCTTCAGGTGATGGTTAGACCGTGGTACCATCCTTTGAAGTAGGTTGGGTTTGACGCCACTCTTCTATGTTTTTTTAAAATTCTTCGTGAAACAAAAATTATTTGTCAGTATGTAAACAAGCAAAGTTGAGTAATAATAAAACAATGTATGTAAAAGTTATTATCTTACATATGCATTCATAGCACGCGGTTCAACCCAATCTCCTCTTGTACCGTCCTTGTTTTTCTTACTATGCGTATCTTCGTAGACATCAATAAAAGGGCGCTCTTTTCCCCCATTTTCATATTCCTGCAAAATTTTAGAAAAAGAGATCATGCAAGTACGAAGATAAATTCGGGAAGCATAGACCAAAACATCTTAAGACTAATAATAGATAATGGAGACCATGATTCGAAAATACTCAAATCCAACAGAAGTAGTAGTTTAGGTGGATTCTTTTCAAGTGTTTAAGATATAAATAGATAGTTTGGAAGGGGTATACAGTTATATAGGGAGAAAATTCCCAAAAATTTCTAATACATTCAATAAAAATGTACCAAAGATACTATATTGTGATTCCCCGCATCACAACCCATTAAATTCCTCACATTTTGGGTATGTTCTGGACTGATCGGGTGCCCTTTTGAGCTTGACGGAGCTTCGATAAATTCCCCGAAATGCTACCAATGTTCCAGTACCTTCTAGGTGGTCAAATTAAGCATGCATCACACTTCTTGGACTTTGAAAAGTCCACATAGGTTGGCTTGAATGTGCAGAAATTTCCAGCATGCATGTGCAAATTTTTCAGAATTTCCAGCTTGTAGTTGACAATTCTATGGGAAGATTTCTTGCACTTGTTGTACATTTTTGACTTAGGGACTTTAAGAGGACTATAAATAGACGTAGTAAGACATAATAGGCATCAGCACATCCTTGTATATTCAGAAATATAACACAAAAACGTTGGCTCTTTGGCCTCCAAAAACATTGTCTTTCTTTAGTTCCTTTCCTTGCTTGTTTGTGTGAATGTTCATTGATTCTTGGGGACTGTTTTAGAGGGGTAGAGGACTGAAGTTTAGCATCACTTTATAGTGTGTTAAGATATCCACACGTGTCTTTAAATAGGCTCGTGACAATACACTATATAAGAAGCTATAAGTTAAATTGGAACTCCTGCATCAATTTCCAAGACTTCATACACTATATAAGAAGCTATAAGTTAGAAACTCTAATTATTTTCCAATAGGAGGTGGCATTCACTGGAGTTTCCAACCAGTACTTACTTTATAAAGTATTAGTATCATTTATACAATCCACTTCCCATGAAGACTTATCACCACTTACCTCGAACTTAAATATATGAAATTTGCTAGTTCTAGCTCCAAGATAAGTTAAAAAGTAAACATTCACAAGCTACAAACATCTTCACCACTTACCCCTCAAATGCTCCTTGTTTTTTCATCTTCTGCAATGGTTTCCTATCACTATAGCATTACATTACCAGCCAGCAGATGTTCCAACAAATGAATAACCTCAGACCACCAAAATTGGAAACCCAATTTCTTAAAAACTTTCAATAAACTAACACGATGGAGCTTCAAAAAGCTCAGTTTGCATATGAGCTATTGTAAGAATGTTTGTTTAACCAGGAAAGATACCTCAACTTGGTCTCAGCTGATAACTAAATACTCTAGCTCGTTTCCACTATATCTCATGAACACATGACGCTAACGTGGCACATTAATTTGTAAGATGGAAGTGTTCAACTGGCACAGTTGACACAAGTTGAAGTATCTAGACGTGAAAATCGGAGTATTTACAATGCTTATTTATCATTATGGCCAAAAAGAAAAAAAAAAGTTAGTTTCTCTTTCTCTCTTTTTTTAAGAAGATTTCTATAATTAGATCCTTCAAAAGATAGCTCTTAGAAACTTTAAAACAAATAACTTAAAGATGATACATGAACATAACCTATCTAAATTATTTTCCCTAGCACAAAATTCAATTCATTTCTCTCAAAGTCACAACTGATGGAAGTCCACAAAACACTATGCTATGTGCACATTATTTATGAAGTGAATGACCAGGTTTGATCAGAGATAAGAAAAGAAAGTACTTAGAAGGTTCTGTAATATTTGAGTTGGCTGAATATACTTCTAAAATAATTGTTAAAAGGTGTAAGGAAAGGTTCATTTAACATCATAATTAGGAAGACTTGAGCAAGGAAAGAAGTAGCCCAACATAAACAAATTCAGAGAAATATTCGTATCGAGGGTGCAAATAAGTCTATTTACAAACTTAGAATGAGTATTGCATACTGATAGGGGTGTTGATGGTTTGGTTTGGATCAGTTTTTGATAAAAACCAAAACTAAACCACCAACAACAACAACAAACTCAGTGTATTCCCACCAAGTGGTAATACAAGATGAACAAGATCAAGTTCACAACAAAAGAAATAAGCAACAACAAGAGCAATAAGATGTCAACAATGCTAGTGAATCAAAATAGGCCACACATGGCTTTACTAGACTTCAATATGAACAACAACAAGAGCAACAAGATGCCAACAATGCTAGTGAATCAAAATAGGCCACACACGGCTTCACTATACTTCAATATAAATAACAACAAGAGCAACAAGATGTCAACAATACTAGTGAGTCAAAATAGGCCACACACGGCTTCACTAGATTTTAAGATGAACAACAACCAGAAGATAACAACAATAGTGAATTGAAAGAGAACCATACGGCTTCACTATGTCACGGTATAGAACAGTGAACTAAACCGAACAAATCAGAAATTTAAGCTTTTATTACCAGTTTCCATCGGTGTGTAGCAAAACTCATCGAACCTCCAGTGTGCAACGAGCCACCCATTTAAGACACTCTATTTACCTTTGCTCGTTCCCTCTTTTCCCTATATTTAGGAGTATCCCATTTTTTTAAGAACTGATCCCACATATTAGCATTCAGTCATCCGGGTTTTTCCAAGTGCCTCTGGGCCTCATACAAGTGTTCTTTGATACGTTGAGTTGCTTTCAACTTGAAAATGTGTTGTATTTCATTATAATGACAAGAATTTTCTGCACACTTTATCTGCAAAATAATTTAATATAAAGTCATGAAATGAGTTGACAGATATAAAGGTAAATTCATCATTGATACCATACTGAAATGGTAAATTCTTTGATTTTGATTATACCACAAACTGATTCCACATAAGCACTCTGATGTCGAGTCGAATCTCATTCCAACTACCCCACGGATCCGTGTAAAATGGTTTAATTGCTTCTATAACCATATGTCTGTTGGCATAAGCGGGAATGAACCTGCAATAAAATTACATTAAATTATCTTAGCTTTCGAAAATTTTAAAGATTACAAAAAAACATAAGATTTACTTACCCATTATCATCAGGCGCGATAATTAGCCTCCCGTTGTCATCATATTCTACTACCTTTTTAAATTTAGGAATCTGGGAAGCAGTTGTTGTAGCATTAGACGTTGCAGCACTATCAATAGAGGGCGATGTTGATGTGTTGGAACCTCTAATTCTCAATTCAGAAAGGCTAGGTGTGGATGATGTTGGAGGTACAGATGAAGAGCTACTATGCAGACTATTATGGGGAGAAGAGGGCTGGAACTGATGGGGCGGTGGAGGCATAAAAAATGCATTTGGTAGTGAAATAGTTGCCCTTGGAGGAGGAATAATATTTGTAGTAGCTGGTTGAAGAGTTGTGGTAACAGGTGGTGCTGGTGGTGGTGTATATTGACCTTCGAAAAGACTATCAAGTCCTTTCTTACCTTTCTTACGCCGTCCATTACCATGACCTTTTGATGCCATTAACTTTCTTTATTAACCACCTAGAAAAAAATAACACAAAAAGGAGTTAGTCTGTGTTATGTTTCCCATATATGTTTCTTAGATCAAACAAAAATTAAATTTTACATTCCTTGTAGTACTGAGTGAAAGAAAGCCACATCTACCAGATGCATTGCTAAAAAGTAATCTCTGCACATGTGATTGGAGTAACCAGAACATCACCTCTTTCCCATATTCTATATCCTTCCAAACTTTAATTTGGCAAAATAAATACATAAACAATTACACCTTATTCACCATTATTACAAAGGGAAAAAATCTCTAAAAGAAGGTTAGAAAACTACAAATCCATAGTATTATTATACTAGACAGAAGAACTTCCAAGAGGTCTACATGTGGATCTAATATTATACAAACAAGTAATGAAGTGAAATTATTTTGTTCAATGTAAAACTCATTTTCAAACCAAGACCTCACAAGAGAAGTGAATGTATAATCTGAATGACTAATCAACAATCATAAAACTAACTGCTTAGATCAAGAATGGGATGTTGAACACTGTTGAAAACAAACCACAATACTACTAATATTAGACCTTGTTACAACAGCTAACAATAAAAGGCAACAGCTAAAATACAATTCAAGACCTTTTTACAACACATTACTACTAATAATAACTCAATCCTCGTCGCTTGTTTCATAGTCATTAATCAATTCTTCCTCATCACTTGTTTCATATTCATTCATCGATTCTTCCTCACCACTTGTTTCATTTTCATCAAGTAACTCTTCCTCGCTTATTTCATTTTCATCAATTGGACCTTCCTCGCCATTTGCCTCGGATGTTCCTTCTCTATAATCATGAACATTCAATCTAAGTTTAGAAGGATCAAATTCTTCATACAAGCATTTGTTATGCTGCAACTCACCTGCTAATTCATCATCCACCCTTTCTTCAACACTTGAAACGTCATTCTCATACGCTACATCCAATGCATCCTCTACTACAACTCTACCTACAGGTTTTTTTTTATAACTACCCGCCATGCATATTTATTTTTACATAAAGGATAAGGAGCATAATACACTTGTTTAACATTTTGTGCAATGACAAATAGATCATAGAGTCCATACTTCCTTGTACACTTAATTTCAACTATTTTGTACTGAGGGTGCACCTTTGTACCTAACTTAGGATTAGGATCATACCACTTACATCGAAAGAGAACTAATTTTTTCTTTGGACAACCAACATGATAATCAAGTTATAAAATCTAGTGAAGCACACCATAATAATCAACATCGCCATCACCTTTCACCCAAACCCCACTATTGTTGGTTTTGTTTCCCCTAGGGAACTCTTCTGTATAAAATTTGTACCCATTGACAGAGTACTTAGAAAAATTTTTGACTTTATCATCAAGTCCCCAAGCTATATCACGTAAAAATTGGCCATTTGGGTCATAATTAAGTGGATTATGAACCTATAAAAAGTTTTAAAAAAGTTAGAATTTAAATATACATGACATTGAACAATAGTGTAAATTTTGTTAAATATTTAAGTTACTCTTACATATTCTCTAAACCATACTGAAAAATAGGATAAACAGCAGCATCCCCATGTAAAGCCACGAAGTAGCTGCTCGACAAAGTTATGACTTTCATTAGTTAAAGCTTAGATAGACCTTGAATGATTGTCCTTAATATAAATATACTCACATATAAAAAGAAGGACCTTGGTACAATTTAATAATGCATGTGTTGTAGCTGACTTAAGCTCCACCTCATTCAAATATCGAACTAGACCACCTTTCGGACTTCCTTTACCTGGTTGATTAAATATTGAAAATGGTGGGGCCGAAGGATCTGTATTGTCTCCATCATCATGCCTACTAGGTCAGTTTCTCAGACATGGTACATCATGTTCAAAATAATATGAACAAAAATAAGAGGTTTCTTTAGCCAAATAAGCCTCACATATTGATCCCTCAATTCGGGATCTGTTTTTTATGGTCCGTTTATATTTGCAATAGTCCTACATAGTATGATCTTTTAGATGAAATAATGTTCAATTAAAACACATGAAGGTAAATGTTAAAAGTCAATACTTCTCGCAGGGATACATCCATCGACACTGAACAGGACCTCCAAGTCGTGCCTCTCGCACAAGGTAAATTGGAAGATGCTCCATAACATCAAAAAAAATAGGAGGAAAAATTTAGGCCAACTTGTTTAAGGTTAAGAGAATGTTGATATCCATAAAAGATAGGTTCTCCTCCCTTAATGTGTTAGAACATAAATTTTTGAAAAATAAGATTATCTCTGTTATGGGCTTCCAAATTCTATCGGGCAATGCACAGAATACAATAGGCATCAATGACTCCATAAAAATATAATAGTCATGGCTCTTCATAGAGGTCAACTTTCCTTCGTTCATGTCAACACACCTAGACAAATTTGACGCATATCCATCTAGCATTCTCAAATTATTAACCCAATCACAAATCACTCTTTTATCCTCCAAAGTGAATGTGTCACTGTCCTTGGGCTTCTGAATCTTATTGTTTAAGTATGTCAGGTACAACTCACTACAACGACAATACTCCTTTAAGTCCATCCTGGACTTCAAGTTATCTTTTATTTTGTTACTTACATCCATACAGTATTAAACAAGTTGTCAAAGAAGTTTTTCTCAATATGCATGGGATCCAGATTATGAGGCAGAAGATTATTCTTCCAGTAATCTAACTCCAAAAATATGCTTCGTTTAGTCCAGTTATGTGTTACACCATAACCAGGTATCCTAGATGGTGGAGACTCTATTACCTTAGGCAGATTTCTCACTCTATCCCAAATTTCTTCTCGCGACAAAATTAGTTGTGGCTCCTCAAAATCAGTCTTATTCTTTATAAAATCACTAGTATTTCTCCTAAACTCATGTTGCATTGGAAAGAATCGACGGTGATAGTCAAACCATGAGTTTTTACCCCTGTGTTTCAAAGTGAATGCTTTTGTGTCTTCCATACAACAAGGGCAACCTAACCTGCCCGCAGTCGACCACCCAGACATCATTCCATAAGCAGGAAAGTCATTTATAGTCCATATCAAAGTAGCACGCAATCTAAAGTTTTGTTTCATTGATACATCATATGCTTCCACAACTTCATGCCATAATAAGTTCAACTAATCAATCAATGGCTGTAGATATACATCAATCAAAACTTTTGGATTGTGAGGACCTGGAATAATGCATGTTAGAAATATATACTGACTCATCATACATAATTCAGGTAGAAGATTATAAGGATTCACAAATACTGGACAACATGAATATGGTGTAGATGAGACAGAAAATGGAGTGAAACCATCAGTAATTAATCCCAACCTCATATTTCTTGGTTCACTAGTAAAATCCGGATACACACTATCAAAATGCGTCCATGCTTCTCCATCTGACGGATGACATAAAATATCAGGTAGTGGTATATTTTCATAGTGCCATCTCATATGAGGGGCAGAACTCATTGATGCATACAACCTCTTTAACCGTGGTATAAGGGGTAAGTAATGCATCAACTTCACAGGAACCTTCTTCCCTTTATCATGTCTGACTTCCTTAAAACAAGGCTGATTACAAAATTTGAAATGTTCTAAATTTGCATTTTCCTTATAGAATAACATGCAACCTTTCTCGCTACAGTGAATCCTCTCTGATGAAAGTCCCAACTTAGAAACCAACTTCTTTGTTGTGTAGAAATCTTTGGGTAAGTCAAGTTTATTTGGGTTAAGTTCATTCATAAGTCCAATGATAGAGTTCATGCCCTCTTGAGAAATTGAATAATCTGACTTAATACTCAGTAACCGAACGGCAACAGATAACTTAGAATACATTGATCCTTCATACAATGGATGACTATCTTTCTTTAACTGTTCATAAAAGTGCTTAGCCTCATCATTTAGTTCATTTTGAGCCCCTTAGTGTGTCCCAAAAGCACCCCTGACCATCTCACTATATCGTGAACTTTCAACATTATTCTCTCTTATTGGATTTTCAACATAATTTTGAAAAGTAAAATTATTAGCAGCACTACTCTATCCATGAGCTGTCCACACAGAATAATTCAACATAAAACCCTTCCTATAAAGATGTAATGTAACAGCATCTGAATTCAATAACTTACAACACTTGTAATTCCAACAAGGACACCTAATTGTCCCTTCAATAAGAAAATCCTTAAGTTTCATTGCTTTAGCAATAAATCCAGCTACCCCAGCTTTATATTCCTCTCTTAACCCCGCACGATTAGGATAAAGTCTATTATACATCCATGTACGATCTTTATTTTCCATCTACATAAGAACGACAACAATAATCATAGAAAAGAGAAACAAAAACAAGAGAAACAAAACAATAACAGGGTTGTTTAGAGATGCTACTACGCAGTGGACACAAGAAGAAAACTAAGAGATTCAATACAACATAGTAAAAAAGTCAGCAATAATAGAATATTTTAATTAAAAGAAGAATTGTTTTATCAGTGAAAGGTATCCAATCCATGTGATAGCTATTTACTTGTTCAATATCTTGGAATTTTTTTATCAGCAACAATAGCTATTTACTTGTTTAATGTATATGTATGACATTTTTTGTGGCCAGGAGCAACACTTGGAGAGGGAATGAGTGCTACAATGTCTGATGATGAAGATGATCTACAGATGGATTTTTTATTAGACCAATCTGGAGGTGATGAACATGACTTGATGGGTATGGGATTTAGTCTTCCTACTGAATCTGAAAGGACTCTAATGGAGAGGGTCATACAGGAACTCAAAATTGAGATCAAATAATTTCCACCTAACCACTTTTATGACCAACTATCTTTTCTTTTTTTTTGGTCGAGATATCAAAAGTAGTGTTATTATATTAATTTTTTGACCTATTATACAGAAGAAAATAACATGTTTTCACCAATTATCTGCTACCCTCTTACAATTTGAATAGAAGAAAATAATCTCTACAGATTTCGAGAGTGTAAAAATGAAAGAACTCTTCTAAAAAAACATAAAACTAAATAAAAAGGGTGAGGAACCATATGACTGAAAACATTTGAGGATTAAGTTTTCATAAAATCACTTCAAAAATTTCAGACCCGTTTGCACAAGAAAATTAAATCCGAAGTTTCTTAAACCAGATTCTTGGATGTTCATAACTTGATGAAATTAGGATAAAATATTCTGAGGATTTTTGGTCTTATAATGATACTAGTATGAAACAACATAGATGTCATCCTCCTGATTCGTATCTAAAATGAAATTTGAAATTGTTGTCTTAGTACAAATATATACAGATCGATATATATTGCAAATTGCATACTAGCAATCCATGAGAAGAACTTCTTGGACAAGACAATATATAGTGGTACATGATAAACATGGAACAAAACAATTTTTCAGTATTGAGCTCAATTTACTCCAAAGAAGATTCACTAAGTAAGTTCATTTTTTACCTCGAATTAGTGAAATTGACCGTCGCCGTTACCACTTCTTGCAAGAGACGCAACCTTTACGGCCAACTTTTGAGAGACACGGTGGAGAGAAGAGAGAAGCGTGCCCTAGAGAGAGAGAAAGTGAGAAAGAGAGACAAAATTGGGAAAGTTGTGCGTTTAGGGTATATTAAAAGTAAATTTCCAACTACTTCCGTTGGAAATAAATTTAATATGTTTAATTATTTAAAGTTTTCGACTACTTCTGTCGGTTAAGTATTTAATATAATAAATTATGTATTGAAATTAATTATTTATAAGATTTTCGACTACAGTAGTCGGAAAAAAAAATTATTTTATTTAATTATTTAATTTTTCTGACTACATCAGTCGTTTATATATATTTGATATTTGATACTTACAATTTAATTATATATTTAAATTAATTAATACAACTTAATTAAATATTTAAATTAATTAATACAATGTGAAAGACTACCGTGTAACTTATATTTTACATATAATTATTTATTTAATAATTCAATATAACCTTCCTACCACTACAGTCAGTACAAATTAAATATATTTAATTATTTAATTATTTAATTATTTAATTATTTAATTATTTAATTATTTAATTAATTATATTTCCAACTATAGTAGTCGGAAATATATATTTAATTATTTATTTAAATAATTATTTAATTTTGGTGTAAGGGAACGATTATATATTTACTAATATATTTAATTAATTATTTTTATTTTCGACTACAACGGTCAGAAATATATATTTAATAATTTATTTTACTTATTTTTAAAATTTCACATTAGGAACTGCTTATACATTTAGTAATATATTTATTTAATTATTTATATTTACGACTACGGTGGTTGAATATATACTTGACTACTTTTAATTTTATTTAGTTATTAGTATTTTCGACTACAGTAGTCGAAAATATGAATTTAATAATTTATTTAAATAATAATTTAATTTTCATATAAGGGACTGATTAGATATTTAGAATTATATTTATTTAATTATTTATATTTTCGACTACAGTAGTCAGATGTATATTAAATTAATTATTAATTTTATTTATTTATTACTATTTCTGACTACTGTAGTCGGAATTTATATTTTTCAGAATTTGTCGTCAAACATTCTAACCTTTTTTTACACAAAAAGTATTGAAAAAATATTTTGTAAAAAAAAACAAAATAAAAAATAATATTTTCGACTGCAGTAGTCAAAAATTTCTGACTACTTTTTCAATCGAAAATTTTCAGTTGGAAAAATAGCAAATTTCTAGTAGTGAATTAGGGTTCATACCCTTTATTGCTATTTGAAATATTATGAGTTTTCAAGAGAATTTAAAGATAAATAACATGTCTATTTTCATGTTTTCATGCTTATGGCAGTAATTTCCAGATTTTGAGTTTAATTATCATTGATTTCACTATCAAGTATGCTATTCTGATGTTTTGACATGAGTTTGATGCATGGGTTACTAAGCCCTAAGTTTATATGTTGATATTTCAAGAAAGATGATGCTTTAAGCATCCTATGAGCTGATTATTTCAGATTTACAATAAAGTTTTGATCTTTTGATCCTCAGATAAGTTTTAGAATGCACTTTATAGATTTATTACAAGATACAAAAAGCAAAATAGCTTCATTAACGAAATTGATTCAGATAAGTGCATAATTTGTTTCATAAGAAACCCTCATGCTAGTTTTAAAGAGAATTTCCATCAAGATGAGCGTAGCAAACTTAAGGGAGTAGTATTTAGCACCGAGTTAGGTATGATTCCAAGTTCTCGTACCCCAAAACTACGTGCCACCATAGAATTGAGATTAAAGCTCCCATAGTAGGCTGAGATAGTGATAACTTAAGTTGAGGTTATACTCCCTGGCAAGAGTATGACACCTCTCCCCAATGTGAGGCTTTTTCCTTGGGAGGATGAGACGTTGGACTCCATGTTAGCTCATATGGTTTATGTCGGTTAGAAGAACCTCCCTAAAGCCTTAAGATAAAATGTTTTCCTTACAGCTTAATGGTAAAGATTTTCAGAATAGTTTCATCTGAAAAGAATAATAGAAAGCTTTTAGAAAAACTAAGTTCAAAGGCGCACAACTTTATTCAGATTATGCTTTATAGAAATTAGGATCAAATAGGTCTTTTACGGGTTGTAATACAGGCTAAAGGATGGGTAGGAACTATTTTGGCTAGAAATAGTGACTATCTTCCCTAAGCGCTTTAATTCACTACATTATGCAATTAAAACCAATCTCTAACAACCAATTTCCACTTCTGCTATCTTCACAGATTTGCTTTTCACCCCAACTCGTTAAGCTGAATTAATAATACTATGGTGGGAGTATGCAACCCTTTCAAATATTTTTATTTTTTACACCCCTTTTCACATTACGTACCGCTATAATAGTCACCCTCAACTTAAGTGATTTGCCTTAGTTGAGGTGCAAATGTCCAAGAAGGACCAGGGCCAAAACAGGTTCATTGTGACATGTCCGGGATAAAATTTAGAACTTTTTTAACAATTTTTGCTACTCCCAACCACATCAATTTCACATGCCAATAACTAGACTTTGGTGCATCAATTTCACCTTTTTCCTCTTATTGTCAAACTCCTAACTCAAATTGATTTTACATTAAAGCGCTTAAGAGATTTTGGATCAAATTACGGTCTATTAAAGAACGGATAAGGCTACATATGAGGCTAATAAAAGAATAAGCTAAAGGCTCATCGGGGCTAGCTAAGATAATGTACAAAGGTAGGTCAAAAAAAGGTATGAACAATGGCTATACAAGAAATGCCTAAATCATCTCCTAAACTCACAATCTTTATTTCTCTTTGCACACACACCAGAAAAATTCTAGCATCAGTTGCAATAAAGAATATCCAACAGTCTTACACACTCATAGCACATGGTCAACTCAATTAGGAGCATTATAGATTCTCAACCCAACTATTACATGAATTCAAATAAAGCCAACAATCACAACAAGAGTCACAACTAGAGCCTAGGTGTTTGAAACGTAATGATCCATCACATACTTATGTTATAATATCATGTGATCCATAAGAACAGTTACATGCAATTAAATGACTAATTTTCTCTTAAGACCGTCGACATCCATCCATCATCGAGAAAAGAACCTAATTATGACTAAATAGAATAAACATCTAACAAGAAACAAAATAAAAAAATAACTAATCCTAGCACAGAAGAATGCTAAGGAGAAGGTACTATTTTCTTACAAAACAAGTAGCAAAGTAACCATCCACCCCACACTTAGGCTAAGCACTGTCCCCAGTGCAAATAACAAGATAAAGAACCTGGCTAGTACTACTCTTTATACATATTAGAAGTCATGCCACCTGCATTGAGGTCATCATCAGAGCCATTTTTCCTGTGTTCATCATATCATCCACGTCAGCCTCACATAATGAAACTAACTATAATTAAGATGAGGGTGGTGAAGTCACCACCCCACACTTAATTTGTTAGTATCAACCAATTAAGTGTTGTTGTCGGGTACTCAGACTTTGCCGACATACACTTTGACATGGTGTATCAATATTAGTCACAATACAATTCACTCACTTCAATTCCCCCAATTCTATTTCAATGAAGTACTTTTTGAACAGAATCATGCTCTTCACTTTCAACCATATCAAAATATACAAAACACCATCACTTTCACAACATCTCCATGAAAAGAATTTAATTCGTAATCCTTAAGAAATTAATTAGTTATAACATAGAGTCACAATAACTAAGGATTAAGAAAGTAAAACTTACCTTGAAGATGGAAGATTAGTGAAGGACAAAGAGAATGGTGGGAGCTCAATATTGAACATATTAAGGGTGAAATAAGGATGAATTGGGGCATTTAGGGTGTGGATTCTATTAAAGGGTAAAATTCGGATCGGATTAACCCAATTAAAAGTCGGGTACTGAGTTAAATTGGGAAGGGTATGCGACGTAAAAGAGAAGTCAAATGTTTAAGTATGTGTCGCACAAGGTATCGCACATATTAAGGTGTGCGGCTTATTGGGCATCGCACAGGTGAGGTAGTGGGCATGTGCGTTTAAGTGTGTGTCACACATATTATCGCATAATGATAAGTGTGCATCTCTCAAGGTATCGCACAGATTAGGTTATGTGCCACATTGGTTATCGTACAAGTGAAACAGTGAGGGTGTGCGGTTAGGTGTGCGACGCACAAGCCATCAGCAAAGTTAAGTTGTGCGACGTATAAGCTATATTATACATGAGGGTGATCTTAGGCGACGCCTTTGCCATGGACTATGTAATCTTGGGCACCACACACCCTGTAGTACAATTTAACTTGGATGCCATGCACCCCATTTTTCATATAAAGCATTGAGAAAGGTTCGTATCCTTCGCTACCACCACAGACCTCATTGAAAGTCACAAAATATAGTCACACCGCGAAACTTTTTAGGTCAAATTAACATAATCGGGGCACCACTCTAACACGAATCATACTTAAGCCTTACACATTTGACCACTTCAACTTACCTGTAATGTTCCCATCACTCCTAAACTTACCACCGTTGACATGGATCAATTCCAAACTAAATTTGGTACTAATCTCCTCCTTAGTACTTCATGCATCTACACTTAATCAAAAACAACAAAAATGATTAGAAAGATGGGTTGCCTCCCACCAAGCGTTGTAGTTTTAATCGTGGCTCGACTCTTATTTTTGCATTTTTGTTTAACATGATAAAATGAAAATAAAATCATGGGTTGCCTCCCATGCAATGCCTGATTTAACATTGCGGCATGACTCAATTATCTTGACTACTCAGACTTTATCAAGATACCTCGATGATGCCATTTGTACCTCATTTGCTAGATCAAGAAAATGTTTCATTCCTAGTCCAACCACTTTGAAGTCACTCACATACTTGCTTGCAAGTTCAACCAAACCAGTTATGGTATCCACAACATACCTATCCTTAATTGGTATATCTCGCTCACCTTCATAGAATACATCAACAATCAAGAAGACACTCATCTCCTTTTGTTGTTTCATAGACCGACATACTTCAAAACTAACTTTTTTCTCATTGAGCCTAAATTTCAGCTCATTCAGCTCCATGTCAACTAACACTCTCCCAGTTTCTAAGAATGTCCTACCCAAAATTATGGGTACTTCAAAGTCCACTTCGCAATCAAGAATTACAAAGTCGGTAGGAAATATAAAATCTACAACTTTTACAAGTACCTCATGTAGAATCCCAATCGGCCTTTTTACTGATCTATCCTCCATTAGAAGCTGCATATTGGTGGGCGTAGGATCTCCCAAACCCAGTTTCTTGAAAACCGTCAATGGCATAAGATTTATAGTTTCCCTAAGATCACAAAGGGCCTTTTCAAACTTTAGCAAACCAATCGTACATGGAACAGTAAATGCTCCCAGATCAGCTTTCTTCTGGACAATAGATCTTGTAGCAATAGCACTACAATCATGAAGATTGTCTATCATTTCATAGCTCACAGTCCTTTTCTTCGTCAATAGGTCTTTTATAAACATAGCATATCCGGGTATCTATTCCAGTGCTTCAACTAAGGGCACATTCACGGTCAACTGCTTCAACATAGCCATGAATTTGCTAAACTTGCCATCATCTTCTTTCTTCTTTAATCATTATGGAAATGGGGGTGTCCTTGGGATTTTAGTTGGAGCAATTTTTACCTCCTTTTTTATGCGTTGCTCCACATCACTAATATACTTTGGCTTAGGTGGTTGTTCCACTTCTGTACTCTTCTTTTTCGAACTTCCCAACTCCAAAGGCACCAATAAAGATTCATCAACCATCTGCCAACCCATTTTGACCGCATCAGTATGAGAGGATGCTCCTAATCCTGGATTAGATAACATCTTACCGCTCCTAGTGGTAATGGCCATACACGATCCATCATTCATCGTATTTTGAACTGTGTCACTTAGTAAAGTCCCATTCTATCTTTGGTTAAATGATTTGGATAATTGGCTTATCTGCTGCTCCAGTTATTTAATAGCAATTGAGTGCGAATTTACTAGTTGACTCATGGAAGATATGTCACTCTTTATAGTAGTCACCCCAGAATTGGTCGCCTCAACTCCCTTTAATAGTTTCTCCATCATGTCCTCCATGGACATTTTGCCTGAACTGGTGGCAGCCTTATCATGGCTTCCAGGAGGTACATACAGTCCACTCCTATCACTTTTATTCTTTCAATCTCCTTGATGGTTCCAACCTTGGTTTTCTTGACCACTGGTCTGGAAACCCCCTTGGTTAAACAAGTAGTTAGCCTCTTCCTTGGTGTTTGATTCAGCTCTCTTACCATAGGACCCCACAACTTTTACCTTTTCTACATTCCCTGCTAGTAAATATTTCATGAGAAGATCCATCTGGGTTTTCATGTGAGCCATATACTGATCACGCTCCTCTTCTCTCCTACGTTGCTCTACTGATATTACACTAGACCTAGTATTACTTGTTACCATAGAATCTCTGGTGTTCCAAGCTCCACTTGTCTTAGTCATTCTTTTTAATATGTCTGCAGCCTCAGTAAAGGTGAGCTCCATAAAAGCTCATGCTGCAGCATTATCCATTATTGGCTTTGTAAATGAGTTCAAAGCTCTGTAGAATATTTCCATCAAGTGTTCATCGGTCATCTTATGGTTTGGGCATTGAGTCAACTTCTTTTTAAATCTCTCCCAAGTCTCATGCAAAGCTTCATTAGCTAATTGGCTAAAGTTGCTAATCTCATCCCTCAACTGTAACATTATGGAGGGCGGAAAGAACCTTTCTAGGAAAGCTCCTTTCAATTGCCTCCAATTTGTTATAGAATCATGAGTTAGCTCATTCAACCACATAGTCGCCTCTCCAAACAAAGACAGTGGGAACAATCTTAAACGAATATTATTTTGTCCCACTCCAGGATTATCAAATGACTTACAAATACTGATGAAATTCACCTAATGTAGATTTGGATCATCACCAGGTAATCCACCAAAGAGTCCTTTCAAATTCAGTAGCTGTATCATAGTACTGGTGATGTTGAATTTCACCCCAGGAGCTAGTGGTGGTAGAATGATTTCCCCTGTAGATCCACTTCTATCTAAATTATCCTCATTGTTGTAAACATCAAACTGTGCAGCTTGGCGGTCTACTCTTTCTCTGAATAGACGATTTAGATTTACAGGTGCAACTACCCCTGTAGCACGCCTTCTATTATTCGGGTTAATTAAATCATCATCTCCCAGGTCCTCTTCATCTAGATTAGGTACTCGACCTAGGTTATTCACATTTTGTTGATTTAATTGAGCATTAGCCAAAGCGTCTAATCTTTTAGTTTCCTGTTGGTTAGCCATTCTTTCAATGAGATGAGGTTCAATATTGAAGGGTAATAATGGTTCCCCTGAACTTCTGGTTCGTGGCATAAACAACAATGATCCTGTAACTAACAAAAACAACAAATAAATGTAAAATTAGGAAACTTGACTAATAGTCAATTAACACACATAAACTCAATCGACAACCGCATTCCCCAGCAACGGCGCCAAAATTTGATACGCCCAAATTACATCTCGCTTACGAGAGAGCAAGCAGTCGTTGTCAAATATATAACCCAACTAGGTTGGGGTCAAATCCCACAGGGAATATGGTGCTAATTAAGTTGTATGATGATTAGTTGACTTTTAATCGTTCGTTTCCGTAAAATAAATAGGGGGATTTGATTCAGTTCATAAATTAATGGTTTCACTTTAACAAGACGAAATATGTGTATTAGTATTCGAATCCAGAGAAATACCAAGCTAGGGTTATGTCCACCTTGTAGTTTTCAATACTTTCTAACTATGGGCTTTACGAATTCATACATGCATCCTGCTTACAGAGAAATGTATTGTATTTAATAACATAATCCTAGTGTTTCTCAACCATCAAGGACTAATTCACTTTAGTTCTCTCAAATCAAAAGCGTTTACCAAAAATAATATGAAATCTCCAGGTAGTTAATCCTGTTAAGGCATTAACATATAAAATAGGGGTTGGGAATCCTATTTTCTTGTCACTACTCTCTTTTCCGAACATCAACCTTTCTTTCAAACAAGTTGCATTTTAAGGCATATCCTCTATGTTTTCAACCACGAGAATTCAAAATAAGCGAAGAGAGTATGATGTAAACAAATCAATTCATAATGAATTCAAAACCAAAAGTGATAGATTGTATGCTACAAGGCTTCCATAACCCTAACTAATAAACTTAGCCACTCATGGGTAAAACGGAAATCATAATAGTAATATTCATCATACCAAAAACTAGAAGACGATCTTGGTGGAGAAGATGAATAGCGTTTCTTCCTTGGTGTAAGCCACCTCTCTCCTCTCTCAAAATAATACAGAATAATTCAATAATGAATAAAAATTTAACATTAAGCCTTTTAATAATCTTTTCTCTCATAATCACCTTCTAAGTCCCTGAACTAATTAGAAATGACAAACTAGTCTTGGACATAGTTTCTAGGTTCCACATTTGGTCCAGACTGCTACTCTCTCTTGTGTCATATGCCATCCATATTCCATAGTTCCATTATGTCTTCATCTTCTTCATTAATACCTGAAATCATGTTAATCACATCGGTTAGCTCAATTACATAGAAGTAGAGTAAAAACATAAGAAACTAGGCACTTTGTTCTCTAAACTTAGCTAAAATATGGATAAGTTATGGTGCTTAGGCGTATAAATACACCCAAGATCAGGAGTAACACTTATCACCGAGTGAACTTAGGGATGGAGTCTCCCCTATCAGTTAGGCATGAGGTGTTAGTAAAAATCCCTAGGTTCCAGACCTAGGACACCACCGTAGAGTTTGAGGGGTCCCCCGTTAGTTTGGCATGACACCCTCATCCTTTGGGACATCAGATAGTGGATCCACATAGCTAGTATTAGTATCTGTGGCATGGTACTCACACCGTTCCAACTAGGGTTATAGGTTGGACCCTGATAATATATTGGGGCATGTCAGTTATAGCTAGCTCCTACAGTTTCAGTTTAGCCTTCAGTGTTATTAAATTCAGGTTTGTCTTGACCATAGCATACAGTTATTAGTTCTTCAATTACCAGATTTAAGTGATTTCATTTTATGGACTATTTCAGTATAATTTTATATGCTTAGTCATGCATACTCAGGTGTTATAGCTTTCATGCATACCATGCATTAGTTATCTCACGTTATTCTTTCAGTCAGTCATTATTCATGTACATGAGCCCATGCATGTCAGCCTAACCTCATCTAGCATAGCAGTACATTCAAAGTACTATCCTCATACTTATTTTTTGTGCTATGACGTCTCATATCATAGGTTCAGATGCTCAGGTTCCCGACCGCACTTAGACACTCCAGCGCATCAGCAGTAGTAGTAATGATGAGTCCTCATACTTTGAGGACCGATTATGTTTATTTTAGCATTTTATTTCAGTTTAGTAGTCAGTCGGAGTTAGTTGGGGACTTGTCCCATCAACTCACAGTCAATCAGTTAGAGGCTTTCAGACACTTTTAGACAGCGAGTCAGTTTGTCATTGTTTTTATTAGTTTTCAGACAAGTTGTTTTTAGACTTATACTTTAGTGTTGTTTTAGTACTTGAAATCTTATGGCATATTCATATATTCCGTTCATGTGTATCTTTTATTATCAATTTTATTCAGTGCTCACATCAGTTACCAGCTCATGGGTTAGCTTGTGGTCACGTGTGACCGTAAGCAACTGATCTGAGGTGGTTTTATACACTTTGGGATTGTTATCTTAGCTTATTTAGCCTTGTTTTGAGAATGATTTGTGTACTTAATATGTTTATTATGATATAAATAAGCATCTAAGTGTTCAAGTGTGTGCTTACAATGTTCAATGTGTATTCCAAACATGTTTGTACTTAAATAGGTTACTTAGAGTTCGATCGAGGAAACTTGTGTTACTAGCTTGAGCTAAGTGCTTGTCTAGTCTATCTCAATGGATTCTAATGTGTTAAATGATTTCCAAATGGATTAGTAGTGTAATTATATATGTAACAATAAGTTCAAGATGCAAGTGAATGAAGCCTAGTCTTAGCTCGAGTTTCTAGTTCACCGTCTTAGATGTTGTGTTGTTATGAGCTCTAAATTATTGTGTTTAATGCTATAAGATACTTGTTAAATGGATTATGATCATATATGAAGGATATACATGCTTTAAATCAAGTGTAAATAACTCAAAATGGCTTGGAATGGATCAACAAAAGCGTAATACACAACTTGACGCAATTTAGACATCTGAAACGTCTTGGGCGCGTGAGGACAATGGAACTGGCCAATGGGCGTGTGCCATACACCAAAAGATTCAGAATACACCCAAAATAGTGAATCAATGTGAATTATTCATTACGCACCGCTCTTTCAATGCGATAACCAATGTGGCGTGTCACAGAACCCACCGACAGCAAATTGCCTTCTATTATAAATAGGACTTGTCACATTTTGCAAATCACTTTTGGATTATTATTGTACGAGAGGAGGCTGATGCACTTTATTTTTAGGGTTTTTATTCTTAAACTTTAGCTTTTTAATTGCTTTGATCATGCATTCATGTTTTTGGATCATGATTATGTCGATTAGCGGCTAAATGCCCCCTTTTCAGGGTTAAGGCCAAGATCATGACTACTTTCATTTGAATTAAGTTTGTTGAATCTCTTATCATTGTGGTTGTTTATTTATCCTTGTTATAACTATTTTAAGGATTCATGGACCTTAGAATATATTCATTGTCGACCTTGTGATCAGATAGAACATGGGGTAGATAGAACAAGGTTCTTATTTCATTATAAAATAAGGAATTTAAATTAGCATCTAGGATAGAGATTACCTGGAAGCCTTGTTTGACTCATATTTAGGATAATAACCTTACACTCTTAATTGGATTATTACATCCCCGCTTAATGATGTAGTTGTAATATCCAAGTTAGGTAGGCGATTAGAGGTCGGAACACCATGATCCTGCGATAAGCCCTACAAATCAATAACTAAGATAAGAAATCTAACAAATGAAGTTCAATGGTGTAGTATGATTGTTCGTAAGCCTAAACCATGGGTGTCTATCCATTGATTATCCAAAGTCATTACTTTTTCGCATTAGTTACTTTACTTTTTGTTTATAACTCTAAAACTCTCTTGGTTATTTTATCTTAATTGTTGAACCAAAATTGAGTAGTTATTTAGAACCAGTCCCCATGGGATTGATATTTAGTTTTCTTGAAGGCCACTATATTACATGGTAAACCACGTACACTTGCGTGTGCATTTGGGCGCTATCAAGTGTGTGGCGTCCGGGGTGTACTCCTGGGGTGTTACAAACTTAGTATCAGAACCTAAGGTTTTAAAGTATCCTAGGGAGTCTGAAAGCTACGTCGAGTAGAGTCTTGTGCATGGGTGTGAAGCGCGCCACACTTATGAGCAAGAGGTTACAAAACATTTTAGGAAAAATTTCCCATCTTTCAGTATTCATGTCGTATGAATGAGCATGACATTAATTTAAACTATCTTTCTAATTCAATCTCCTTTCCGTTTAGAGAACATGCCTCCCAAAAAGACTAATAGAAGGAGAAATAGAAATCGGCCTGTACCTTCACCTATTTAGGAAGATACCCTAAATGAGCATGTCTTTCATGTCGAATTCAGAGTTGCATTTCCCACTTTATCCCACTCTATATCATCTTAGAATAATTAGTAGACTGCTATCCCAGCTATTTTAGTGGTTAACACCGCTACAGGTAGGATTCAGGATTTCACTCGAATAAATCCTCCTTTCTTTTTCTAATCCAAGTCTGATTAGGATCTGCAGGAGTTCCTTGACATATTTCCGAAGGTAATTGACATTATGGGTATGAATTATAGTGAGAGTGCAGAATTAGGTGCTTACTAGTTGCAAGATGTAGCTCACACCTGGTATAAGCAGTGGAAGGGGGATAGAGGCGCAGATGTAGGTCCTGTTGGATGGGAGAATCTTGCTACTGCCTTTTTAGATAGATTATTTCCCTTGGATATGAAGGGAGATAAGGTGCTAGAGTTTATTAATTTGAAGCAGGGTAGTATGAACGTGAAGGAGTACTCTCTTAAGTTTATTCAGCTGGCAAGGTATGCTCCTTATATGGTGGCTAATAATAGGTCTAGGATGAGCAATTTTATGTCTGGTGTATCTGATAGTGTGGTTAAAGAGTGCAGGACCATAATGTTTATTAAGAAGATGGACTTGTCTTGGCTTATGGTCCATGCTCAGCAGATTGAGGAGGCTAAGGTTAAGGATAAAGAAAAAGAGAATAAGAGGGCTAGGATAAGTAGCTTTAATTTTACTCAGCAAAGATCGGAGGGTGGTAACCATCCTCAATTTTGTTAGAAATCTTCATCTCCAGCTCCATCTTCAGCTAGTGTTTCAGTGCCAAAGTTCAGAAATGATAATCGGGATAGGTCACCAGGCTCTAAGACTTAAGGTATTGTGGACAGCGGTCAAACTAATCCCCTTTGCCAGAAGTATGGTAGAAATCATCAAAGGGTATGCAGGTCTGGTAGCAATATGTGTTTTAAATATGGCAAGCCAGGTCACAGATTGAAGGAATGCCCAACAGGTATGTGGAAAGGTAGAAATGATTACCACCAGGGTTAGACTAACTCTTCAACAGCACCAACAGGATGCCCAACTTAGTAGGGCGTCACTTCCAGTGCCACTAGCAGTCAGCACCAGAATATATTGTGCACACTCTAGTCTGATCCTAATCAAGAAATTTCTCTTGATATTGCTACGGGTATGTTATAGGTCTTTCAGTTACGTGTTTATACTTTGTTAGATCCCGGAGCTTCTCTTTCTGTTGTAACCCCCTATATAGCAATTAATTTTGGTGTCTGTCCTGAGACTTTAGTAGAACCCTTCTCGATATCCAATCCAGTAGGTATCTCCATTGTAGCAAGGAAGGTAAATAGAAACTATCCGATCACAATATCCCATAAAGTCTCTTCTGTTGATCTTGTGGAGTTAGAGATGACTGATTTTGATGTTATTCTCGGTATAAATTGTCTCCACTCATGCTATGCTTCAGTTGATTGTAGAAGCAGAGTTGTTCATTTTCAGTTTTCAAATGAACAAGTCCTTGAATGGAGGGGTAGTACTTCAGCACTTAGGGGTCAACTTGTTTCATACCTTAGAGCGAGAAAAAATATATCCAAAGGGTGTGTTTACCATCTTGTCCAAGTCAAAGACTCTAGTTCAGAGACTCCCAATATTGAGTCAGTTTCAGTAATATGGGAATTTCCAGATGTGTTCCCTGAAGATCTTCCCAAAGTTCCTCCCAAAAGGGAAATTGACTTTAGAATAGACCTTCTTTTAGATACCCAGCCCATCTCTATTCTACCCTACAGAATGGCTCAAGCTGATCTTAGAGTGCATAAAGAGAATTTGAAATATCTCTTATATAAAGGATTCATCAAGCCCAGTGTTTCCCCATGGGGCACTCCAGTCTTTTTCATGCAAAATAAAGACGGTTCTCTCAGAATGTGCATCGATTACCGTCAGTTGAACAAATTCACAATTAAGAATAAGTACCCACTCCCTAGGATTGATGAAATATTCGACCAACTTCCGGGTGTCAGTTACTTCTCTAAGATAGACCTCAGATCTAGCTATCATCAGCTCAGAGAATTTGACATTCCAAAAATATCTTTCAGAACTTGGTATGGTCACTTTGATTTTCTAGTCATGTTATTTGGTCTAAAAAATGCCCCAGCAGCTTTCATGGACTTGATGAACCCAGAGTTTAAATAGTACTTGGACATGTTCATCATAGACTTCATAGATGATATCCTTGTCCATTTCTGTAATGAAAATGATCATGTAGACCACCTCAGAATAGTATTGCAGAAACTTAGAACCCATTCGTTGTTCGGCAAATTTAGTAAGTACAAATTTTGGCTAAGATCAGCAACTTTCCTTGGCCATATTATTTCCAGCGATGGCATTAGAGTTGACTCTCAAAAGACCAAAGCAGTGATAAACTGGCCCATACCTATTTCTCTGTCAAATATCAAGAGTTTCTTGGGTTTGGCATATTATTATAGATGGTTTATTGAAGGGTTTTTTTCTGTTGCATCTCCCATGTCCATATTGACTCAGAAGAAAGTCAAGTTTCAGTGGACAGATTCTTATGAGAAGAGTTTTAAGGAGTTGAAGACTCGACTCACCTCAGCCTCAATTTTGACCTTGCTAGATGGTTCAGATGGGTTTGTTGTTTACTGTGATGCTTCTAGAGTTGGTTTGGTTTGTGTTTTGATATAGAGAGGTAAGGTCATAGCCATAACCTCTAGACATCTTAATCCACAAGAAAAGAATTATCCTACCCATGATCTTGAGTTAGCAGCGGTTGTTTTTGCCTTGAAAATTTGGAAGCATTATATCTATGGGGTGCATGTTAATATATTCACGGATCACAAAAGTTTGCACTATGTATTTTCATAGAAAGATTTAAATCTCTGTCAAAAAAGGTGGTTAGAATTATTAAAGGACTATGATATGAGTGTTTTGTATCATCCGGGCAAGGCCAATGTAGTGGCAAATTCCCTTAGTAGATTGTCTATGGATAATGTTACTCATGTCGAGAATGATAAGAAAAAGTTAGTACAGGAGGTTCATCAGTTTGCTAGATTAGGCATTTGTTTGATTGATTCAGCTGAGGGTAGTGTATGTGTTCAGAATATTTCAGAATCCTTTTTGGTTGCTGAAGTGAAAGAAAAGCAAGATAGGGATCCCAGTCTAGTGAAGTTGAAGGCCTCATTCAGAAATCAGAAAGTAGAGATTTTCTCCCAAGGAAGAGATGGCATGTTGTGTTGCCAGGGTAGACTGTGTGTGCCGTGTGTAGATGGTTTGAGATAGTAAATTCTTGTAGAAACTCATGTTGCACGTTACTCTATTAACCCAGGAGCAACTAAGATGTACCATGATTTTTACAAAAATCTACTGGTGGAGTGGCATAAAGAGAGATATTACAGAGTTTGTAGCTAAGTGATATAATTATCAGTAGGTTAAGATTGAGCACCAAAGGTCTGGTGTCATGGTACAGGAGTTCAGCATTCCTACTTGGAAGTGGGAAGAGGTGAACATAGACTTTATGACAGGGTTTCCCCGTACGCATCGTCAGCACTACTTGATTTGGGTTATAGTAGATAGAATGACCAAATCAACTCATTTCTTGCCAGTCCATACTTCTTATTTAGCTGAGAATTATGCCAAGCTTTTATCTTAAAGAGTTGGTTAGATTGCATAGAGTCTCTTTGTCTATTATTTTGAATAGAGATACTCAGTTTTCTTCTCACTTTTTAAAGGCGTTTCAGAATGGTTTTGGTACCCAAGTTCATCTCAGTACAGCCTTTTACCCTCAGACGGATGGTCAGGCAGAGAGGACCATTCAGACCTTAGAGGATATGTTGAGAGCGTGTGTTATCGACTTTAAGGGTAATTGGGATTATCACTTGCCTTTGATTAAGTTTGTCTATAATAACAGCTATCACTCCAATATTCAGATGACTCCATTGAAGACTTTCTATGGGAGGATATGTAGATCTCATATTGGTTAGTTTAAGATAGGTAAGACTGTATTGATAGGGCTAGATTCAGTGTTTGATGCCTTGGAGAAAGTTCAGTTGATAAGGGAGAGGCTTAAGACAACCCAAAAATGATAGAAATTGTATGCAGATATGAGGATAAGAGATCTTAAGTTTGAGGTTGGCGACTTATTCTATTTGAGAATCTCTCCCATGAAGGGAGCGAAGAGGTTTGGAAAGAAGGGGAAGCTCCATCCCCTATATGTTGGCCCTTAAAGGATTTTGAGTGGTTATAGGAAGGTAGCATATGAGCTTGAGTTTCCCGCAGATTTGGCATCCGTTCACCCAGTATTCCATGTTTCATTATTAAAGAAGTGTATTAGTGATCCAACTGTAGTTGTTTCTTTTGAAAGTACAGATGTTCTAGATAGCTTTTCTTATGAAGAGATCCCAGTCAATATCCTATATCATCAGATTTGGAGACAAAGGAATAAAAAATTTCCCTTGGTCAAAGTTCTTTGGAGGAATCACTCTGTAAAGGGAGCCACTTGGGAAGCAAAAGCAGATATGCAAACCAAGTACCCTCACCTGTTCTCCTCAAACTCAGACTCAGTTCAGGTTTGTATTGACCATAGCATACAATTATCAGCTATTCAGTTACCAAATTTTAGTGATTTCAGTTTATGGACTATTTTAGTATCATGTTATATGCTTGGTCATGCATTCTCAAATTTTACAGCTTTCATGCATACCATGCATCAGTTATCTCATGCTATTCATTCAGTCAGTCATTATTCATGTTCAAGATCCCGTGCATGTCAGCCTAACCTTATCTAGCATGTCAGTACATTTAAAGTACTAACCGCATGCTTATTTTTTGTGCTATTATGTCTCATATCATAGGTTTGAATGCTCAGGTTCCCTACCGCACTTAGATATTCCAGCGTATCAATAGTGGTAGCAGTGGTGAGTCCTCATACTTTGAGGACCGATTATGTTTATTTCAGCATTTTATTTTGGTTCAGTAGTTAACCGGAGTAAGTTGGGGACATATCCCATCAACTCCACAGTCAGTCAGTTAGAGGCTTTCGGACACTTTCAAATAGCGAGTCAATTGTCATTGTTTTTATTAGTTTTCAGATAAGTTGTTTTCATACTGATACTTCAGTCTTGTTTTAGTACTTGAAACCTTATGGCATATTTAGTTATTCCGCTCATGTGTATCTTTTATTATCAGTTTTATTCAGTGCTCACAGCAGGTACCAGATCATGGGTTAGCTTGTGGTCAGTTGTGCCTGTAAGCACCGTGTGGCGTCCAGGGTATACTCCCGAGGCATTACATTGATGGTTTTAAAGTACAATTCCGCAAAAGGGCCTAACATAGGACTTTTACATAATTTAATACTCTAAACACAAAAATTCATTGTGGGTATCGTTGTTCTCATATTAATGAGTATATTATTATTTCGATAGTGTGGCATCATGCAAAAGTGTAAGACCTAGTATTTTGAGCCAGAAATCAAACTGTCATTCCTACGTTCATAAACTCCAATACCATGATTTATCTCTGAATACATATGTCATGATCTTTATCCTAGTGTGTCAAGTTCTTTCAAGTTGAAAAATGATCATAGGAATCACTTAGAACAAAGTTGAGCTAAGAGTCTTTGATTCGTCCAAAGTTTGGTATTCGATTCTATAAGGGTCTACTTTGAACATGTGTAACTTTTTATATATATAGAATTTTTCATCTCAAGACCTACCAAATTGTATATAATTAAGTCAGCTTTCCAACTATATCAATTTTGCCTTAATTCGATAACCGAGCAAAAATTTATAGCCATTTTTATGAGAGGCTTTGAGGGTGCACGATAATCCCACGCCGCCCAGGTTATTGCTTTGGAATAGAGGGGGCGCAGTGGGATCTACTCCCACGGACTAAAGGAGGCGCCGCCTGGTCCATTCCAACGTTGTTTTAAACTCCTTAGGGCTCAAGGGGCACTTTGGTACTTTCCCCTCAACCCCAAACATCTAAGGGACGATTTTTAGCATTCAAAAGGGCATTATTTACCCATCTTCCTCAAAATCTCTCACATAAAAGCCCTTTCCTTTCCCCCTTAAACAAATCTCAACTTTATCCTCTCAATAACACAAAGAATTCAAGATTTAAAGTTCAAGAAAATCTCAAGAAATCATCTATTAAGGTATGTGGGAGAACATCCATGGGTCCCCTTTCACCCATGGATCCCAAAAAGCTTTTCTTTAATTAAAGATATGAACTTTCCTTTTTGTTTATGAGGTATCATATGTTCAATATGAACTTAAATCATTATTTCCTTAGTAATTTGACTAAATTCATGTCCAAGGATATTTTCATAAAAAGTTAGGTTATCCCATGCTTTAAGTCTCGACTCCCATGACGTAACAATAGAATTTCATGTAATAATATTGAATTATGAACTATGCCTGTCTACAAGTGTTTCTAAGTGAATTAATCCATTCTTGCTTTGAGTTGGAAGTTTCAATATCCTATTCCATTGAATTCATGTTAAATCCCCATCTTATGAATTTAGTCATGCACTCATGTTGTTTACACGTGTATATTATATTCCTATGTTCATGTTCATGATCCCTATGTGTTTTATGAAATGTTTATGCTTTTGAGTCTTTGAACCATGATCAAATCCTAAAGTTTTAAGATTTAATATTGTATTTTATACTCATTCAGTGTTGGTGGGTTATCAATATCCAATACGTATGTGACTTACATAAATTCAGTTTTTCAATTATTCAGACAGTTGATCTATGAAACTAATCAGTGTACTCAGATATCCATATTCATAATGAGCATTATCAGTTTATGTGTTGTTAATTACCCCAGAATGTGTATGCACTGTTATTTTCAAAATACCATGACCTAAGCTTATTAGTAATTAGTTAATAGTGCATGCACCAGTTAGTATTCCAGTGTCAACTTAGTTGGGAATAGTATTTAGCACCGAAAAAACCTAGGGATGGGGGCTCACCTGCCAGTAGAGGGTGTGACCTTTAGTAGAAGTCCCTTGGTTCCAGAACTACGTAGCCAGCATAGGTTAGAGAAATCAACCTGCCAGCTGAGGGTTGATAAAGTGTTCACCTTCCAGTTGAGGGTTACACATATCTCATTAGAGAACCTACCAATTGAGGATGACTCTTTAGTGGATCCACACAGACATTGTTAGTACCCATAGCACAGTACTAATACCCTTCCAACTAGGGTCATAGGTTAGACCCCAATAAGCTCAGATTATGGCATATCGGTTAGATGATACCTCTCAAAGTCTCTGCACAGTACTCATTTGAGCTTTGCTTGACCAAAGCATATAGATTATCAGTTATTCAGTTAGCAGACTTCAGTATTTCAGTTTAGAGATTATTTTCAGAAATGTATATGCTTGGTCTTGCATTCTCAGATATTCTAGTTTTCATGCATTCATGCTCAGTTATCTCATGTTGTTCAATTAGTCCTTATCTCATAGTCATAGTACTCTATAGTTTTTGTCCAATTATTCAGACTAAGTTTAATTCAGTGTTACATAATCAGTATACAGTCATCACTTATTCAGTGTTTGAATATTAGTAGTCTGTATTCTTATATCAGGTACTTAGTATATAGGCGGTAGTTATCCCCTTTCTTAGATTTCAATCATTTCGTCACCCAGGCATCAGTTATTCAAGTAATCAGATCAGCTTAGTATATGTATATTTTGTTTCGTATGTTCATGTATTCATGTTTTACCATATCCCAGCTTTAATTCTACTTATCCTAAAAAAAAGTAAAGTTTTAAGAAACTGTGTCGTGATTCACCAGCTTATCAGACTATGTTTCTTACTCATGTTTTAAGATATTTTAGTTTTCTGTTTACTTCAGACTCTTAGTGAGTCTACTTACACTAAGCATGTATATTATAAGATTATGTGCAAAATTAGTTTTACTTATTGTATTCACCCCCCGCTTACTCAATACATTTCAGAAGTACTGATCCACATATACGTCTGAGTGGCTACATTGTTTCATAATTTAGGTACTATTTATAGTCCGCACATTATGATCAAACAGTTGCAGTTCCAACCAGCAGGTGATGAGTTCTCCTATTTTGGGGACTTCAGTCAGATGTTGTTTGTGTACTTTACTTTATTACGCATATGTATTGATTAGTGGTAGATGGGGTCATGTCCTAGCTATCTATAGTCAGTATAGTAGAGGCTTCATAGATGTCAGTCAGAGTCAGTCATGTCATTTTAATTTTCTACTCAGTTTTATATCACATTGTAGTTTTTATTTGTTAAATACTTATTCAGATTTCATTATGATTATGTTTCTGCATAGTAGAACTAGCTATTTAATATATTAAATCAGTTTCTAAGGAAGTATGCCAGTTTATGGGTTAGCTTGGGATCACTTGTGGTTCCAAGCACTGTGTTACAACTATGGGGTAGTCTTCGGTCGTGAAAAACTTAGTATCTAAGCACAAAGTTCAAGTGTCCTAGGGTGTCTATTAATTTGTGTCTAGTAGAGTCTTGCAGAATAGTACGGAGACGTCTGTACTTTTCTTCAAGAGGCTACAGGGCATATAGAAATGATTCTCATATTTTATGTATCAAATCGTGCAGTAGAAGTGTCCTCTAAGAAATTTATATAGATTCTTATGTTAATCCATTCATGCCAACTGTGCCTTATTCTTAAGGCAACAGAAATAGCCCAGCTTAAATTCCTACTGACAGTGTTTTCTCAGACAGTCCCCACAGACATTTATGGGATTGCACGCAGGCTAGAAAGTATCCCAGTAGTGCTTTTAATTTCAGAAGTTTGAAGAACTTTATTCATGTTTATGAAAGTCATGCACTAAGCCAAAGTTAGATACGCTTTCAGATCCCTTCTCAGTATTCTTGGACAGCATGTCACCTAGAGTTAGAAGCATGAACCCAGAAGATAAGCAGCAGTAAAGTGGGGATAGTGTTTATCTAGATTTAGTAGAATATGTATCCATGGGGCTATTTGTATGAAAGGAGAACCAGTAGACTTGAAATAGTGTATGCAAGAATTTGAGTTTGTTGGTTCAAAAATTAGTATGATGACGTTGGGTATGTTAGTGTAGTGGAAATTATCTTGGGTTTGCAAAAAACATAAGTTTAGAGACATGATATTGGTAGGCTATGATGGAATTAGTATGGTTCCTTAAAGGTTTGGGAATATCCATATTACATGTTAGAATCTAAGTTAAATCTTGGATAATTGATCTAATAGTAAGAAGAATTGAATTCTAGATGGTGTGAACTCATGGTATGGTGATACTCATGAAGGTTTTATGTTAGTAAGTGTTTAAGTTATTATATGATGACTATTGGGGATATAGAAAGTTAAGAGTTGTATCTCAAAAGGGAGTACTAGCAGCGGGTTGTACACTTTCAGGTGTAGTCTTTCAGGGTGAATTTATTATTTTTGTGTATTGATATATCTCGAACTCTAGAGTAAAATGGTTGCAGTTTAGTTTAGAATTTTTTAAGGGGTCCATAGACTTAGATTGATATCTTAAATCTAAGGAGGAGATGATAGAACAAGTAACCAAGTCAGGCTCACGAATTCTAGTAGTGATGCCAGTGTGTTGTAGAACAGCAGTAAGGGAGGAAGATACCCGACCCGTTCTTATGTTATTGCAAAGTATTGTACCTCAGTCATCACGACATCTACTTATGCCATACATGTTATCTCCATGATCATAGTTCATGTTCATTCACATTATCGAGAAATATGTACGCTTCCATTTCCTAGTAAAAAGAGTTCCAATTAACTCAGTCGTACAAATAATATTCCATGAAATTATGATCTCCAAACTTAGGTCATGCAGCTCATCACTTATGTACTCATGCTTTACAGAATGTTCAGTTCTAGGTACTCATGGTACACTTATAATGATCAACAAAATTTAGATTATGTCATGTATGTCCCCAGTTTAGCTCTTTTTGATTAATTCATACTTTTGATACTTTATTCCTCAAGCCTCAATTAAGTGTCCAAGTTATGTATAACATTATTTCATGTTTCAAGTCCTCATGTTTTAACCTTTCCGTGACATATCCTTATGTAACGATAATGGTGATGAATAATTATTTAGATGCGAGAGAGTAGATGTCTTATGTTGGGGAAAGTTTGTTACATGCTTGTTGTATCTGAGGTTATAAGTTTGAAGGATGATTAAGGCAGAACTCTTATATATGTCATGGTTAGTTGAGAATTCCATGTGTGTCTTCTTAAGAATAGTGCAAGAAAGTTGTTATTGATAGGGGTTTAGAGAATATGAGAAAGATGCTTTATGGGTATTTGCCTAGAAGTTCATATGTGGTTATAATGATAGGATTGAATATCAATTGATATGTAAGTGGATGGGTGCATTATGCGCTAGTAAATTCGTAGTAAGGGGTTGAATTTAGTTGTTGAAATGGTAAAAAGAATTATTCTTGAGATGAGAAGTGGTGAAAATGCATGGGGAATTGAATTCATGTTTCAGACTAGTATTACAGTGTTATATGTGTACTTTGTAGATTAGAGTAGGCTTGAACATAGTTAGAGAATTTAGTTCAGCTCAGACTTCAGTAGATAGAGTTATCAGTGCCCATGTGAATATTTTAAGTAGCCTAAAGTAAAGTGCAGTTTTGGAAGTGGAATGTATAGTTGAATATAAGCTTTCAATATGATTCAGTCTATATAGCCAACAATCCAGTCTAGCAGTCAGACAGACAAGTTCCTATGGTTTTCCATCTTTCCATCTAGTCATACTATCCGAAGTCACATGAATATGGCTATTCCAAGAGATAATTTTTTTTCATCCAGGTAATTTATGAATTCAGCTTAGTTCATGCATCATGCATCAGTTTCAGGTTCATATATTCAGTCTCGATTCAGTGTGTAAGTGTCCCGTGCATCATCTCAGTCTTTCCTTAGTATTTCAGCCAAGTCAGTATCATTCGAGGGAATACTAAGTCAGTATTTCCTTAGTTTCCTTAGTATTTCATCTCAGTAATAATATCCTAAACCTTTCATTTTTTCTTCAAAAAACAAGATCCATCTTGAAGTAATGATTACTCATAAGTTGACTCTCTCATTTTTATCTCAGCCTTATAACCATTCTCATGTCATTGCATGTATTCATGAAATTAGTTTGGTTCATGTATCATGCTCAGACTCGGTTATTCAATCCTGTTCCAAGTCACGTTCCAAGTCATGCATGTTTACAATATGATCTCAGTTCCTTAGTACTCTCAGTCTAACCAGTCTTATTCGAGGATGAATGATTCTAAGGGGGAGATAATGTAACGCCCCGTATTTTGAGCTAGAAATCAAACCATCATTCCTACATTTGTAAACTCCAATCCCATGATTTATCTTTGAATACAAGTTTCATGGTCTTTATCCTAGTGTGTGAAGTGCATTCGAGGTGAAAAATGTTCATAGGAATCACTTAGAACACAGTTGAGCTAAGAGTCTTTGATTTGTCAAAAGTTTGGTATTCGGTTCTACAAGGGTCTAATTTGAATGTGTATAAATTTTGATATACGTAGAATTTTTCATCTCAAGACCCACCAAATTGTAGATAATTAAGTCAGATTTCCAACTATACCAATTTTTTCTTAATCCAATAACCGAGCAAAAAGTTATAGCCAATTTTGTGAGAAGCGATGAGGGCGCGCGATAATCATGTGCCGCCCGGGTTATTACGCTGGGATAGAGGGGGCGCCATAGGATCTACTCCCACGGACTAAAATAGGGCGTAGCCTGGTCTATTCCAATGCTATTTTCAACTCTTTAAGGGTCAGGGTGCACTTTGGTGCTTTCCCCTCAACCCCAAACGTCCAAGGGATGATTTATAGCATCCAAAAGGGAATTATTTGTCCATCTTCCTCAAAATCCCTCACGTAAAAGCCCTTTCCTTTCCCCCATGAACAAAGCTCAAGTTTATCCTCTCAAGAACACAAAGAATTTAAGATTTCAAGTTCAAGAAACACTCAAGAAATCATCTATTAAGGTATGTGGGAGATCATCCATGGGACCCCTTTCACCCATGGATCCCAAAAATCTTTTCTTTAATTAAAAATATAAACTTTTCCTTTTGTTTATAAGGTATCATATGTTCAAGATGAATTTAAATCATGATTTCCTTAGTAATTTGACTAATTTTTTGTCCAAGGATGTTTTCATAAAAAGGTTAGGTTATCTCATGCTTTAAGTTTCGATTCCCAAGACATAACCAATTGAATTTCATGTTATAATATCGAATTATGAACTTTTCCTTGTCTACACATGTTTTTGAGTGAATTAATCCATTTATGCTTTGAGTTGCAAGTTTACATGTCCTATTCCATTGAATTCGTGTTAAATCCCCAACTTATGAATTTAGTCATGAACTCATGTTGTTTTCACGTGTATATCGTATTCCTATGTTCATGTTCATGATCCCCATGTGTTTGATGAAATGTCTATACTTTTGAGTAATTTAACCATGATCAAATCCCAAAGTTTTAAGATTTAATATTGTATTTTATACTAATTCAGTGCTGGTGGGTTATGAACACCCGATACCTATGTGATTTACATAAATTCAGCTTTTCAATTATTCAGACAGTTAATCCATGAATATTATCAGTATACTCAGATATCCATATTCATGATAAGCATTATCAATTTATGTGTTGTTAATTACCCTAAAATTCGTATGCATTGTTATTTAAAAAATACCATGACCTGAGCTTATTAGTTATTAGTTAACAATGCATGCACCAATTAGTATTCTAGTGTCAGTTTAGTTGGGATTAGGATTTAGCACCGAGCGAACCTAGGGATGGGGGATCACCTGCCAGTAGAGGGTATGACCTTTAGTAGCAGTCCCTTTGTTCCAAAACTACATAGCCAGCGTAGGTTTGAGATATCAACCTTCCAGTTGAGGGTTGATAATGTGTTCACCTGCCAGTTGAAGGTAATATATATCTCATTAGAGCACCTGCCAGTTGAGGGTTACTCTTTAGTGGAACCACACAGCCATTGTTAGTACTCGTGGCACGATACTAACACCCTTCTAACTGGGGTCACAGGTTGGACCCCAATTAGCTCAGATTGGTTCATGTCGGTTACATGATACCTCCCATAGTCTCAGTGCAGTACTCATTTTAGGTTTGTTTGACCAAAGCATACAGATTATCAGTTATTCAATTATCAGACTTCCGTATTTCAGTTTACAGATTATTTTTATAAATGTGTATGCTTGGTCTTGCATTCTCAGATATTTTAATTTTAATGTATTTATGCTCAGTTATCTCATGTTGTTCATTAGTCCTTATATCATAAGCACAGTACTCCACAATTTCAGTCCAGTTATTTAGACAAAGTTTAGTTCAGTGTTACATGATCAGTATTTAGTCATCAGCTATTCAGTGTTCGGATATTAGTAGTCTGTATTCTTATATCAGTTATTCAATATATAGGCGCTAATTTTCCCCTTTCTTAGATTTCAATCATTCTGTCACTCAGGAATCAGTTACTCATGTAATCAGATCAGCTTAGTACATGTGTGTTTTGTTTGGTATGTTCATGTATTCATGTTTTACCATATCCCAGCTTTAATTCTACTTATCCTAAAAAGAGGAAAGTTTTAAGAAACTATGTGTCGTGATTCACTAGCTTATCAGACTATGTTTCTTACTCATGTTTTAAGATATTTCAGTTTTCTATTTACTTCAGCCTCTTAGTGAGTTTACTTACACTAAACATGTATATTATAAGATTATGTGCGAAATTAGTTTTACTTATTGCATTCACCCCCCGCTTACTCAATACATTCCAGAAGTACTGATCCACATATACGCCTGTGTGTCTACATTGTTTCATAATATAGGTACTAATTGTAGTCCACACATCAGGATTAGACAGTTGCAGTTCCAGCCAGCAGGTGATGAGTTCTCCTATTTCGAGTACTTAAGTTAGATGTTGTTCGTGTACTTTACTTTAGTACTCATATGTATTGATTAGTGGTGGATGGGGTCATGTACTAGCTATCTATAGTCAGTATAGTAGAGGCTTTATAGATGTCAGTCAGAGTCAGTCATGTAATTTCAGTTTTCTCCTCAGTTTTTTATCATATTATAAATTTTATTAGTTTCATACTTATTCAGATTTTATTATGATTATGTTTCCGCATAGTAGAACTAGCTATTTACAACAACAAACCCAGTGTATTCCCACAAAGTGGGGTCTGGGGAGGGTAAAATGTACGCAACTCGTACTGCTACCTCCGAAGATGAACTAGCTATATAATATATTAAATTAGTTGCTCAAGTAGTATGCCAGTTCATGGGTTAGCTTGGGATCACTTGTGGTTCCAAGCACCGTGTTACGACTAGGAGATAGTCTCGTTCACAGGAAAAAGCTTCTCATAAGGGGAAATCATTGATTTATCAAATTTCACCGGGATCTCTTTGGCGTCCAGGTAGGCTAGGTTTACCCTTCTCATAGATTAGGCTAAATTGTGTGTATTTATGATAATTCTCTAGATATGGGTTGGGAATTAGGTCTTGGAAGTATAATTAGTACAAGTTTGATCTCTTAGCCAATCAAGGAACCATAAATCAAGAAGAAATTATTTAATTACTCATTATTTAGGTAAAATTGCGAACATAGAACTAAAATGTGGCTTAATAAATATCTAGTATATTTATGATAATGTGCTAGATATGGTTTGGGAATTAGGTCTTGGAAGTATAATTAGTATAATTTTGATCTCTTAGACAATTAAGTAATCCTAAATTAGGCATAACTGATTTAATTAATCATTCTTTAGGTAAAATTTCTAATTTAGAACTAAAATGTGGCTAATAAGTATATAGTCGTGAAATTTAGATGTCATAGCCTAGTCCAAGGTAGAATTTGCCTCAGAATGGATTTCTGGGATTAGAAACAGGCCCCTTCGGTCCATCTTTGGCCACGATTACTATTAAATCCTTGTTTTATAGACGTGTTATACCTTTTAAAATTTATATTCTAGAGCTTGAGGAGGTTACATATGTGATACTTATTTCTATATTAATACTTGGGTGATTATACTAGTTCTGGTTCAAATCTGGCGATTATATTGAGTTCTGGTTCAAGTCTGGCATATAATGATATTGAGTTTTGATTCAATTCCAACAAATGATTATGTTAGTTCCGATTTGAGTCCGGCATCAAGAGGTTATTATGACAGTTTTGGAACCGATTCGAGTTTGGTGTTTACAGTATGGGAGAATCTATGGTTATGATTTTATGATATGGTTATCTAGTATAATTTTGGTTATTACTTCTCTTTGGTTGCACCAGCCAGCATATGGGGGGCGGGGTCCCTGTTGGGTTATTTACTTTATTGCACTTACGAGCTTGTAAGGGTTCATTTGTAGTAATAGCTATGTTTCCTTTCATATATTGTTGTTCCGATTATTTATTTAGAGTATTTGGAGTGTCATTCCACGTTTTCTCTCTTACCTTGACTTAGTTAATTCATCTCTCATTTTTATCATATTTATATTATGATTTAGCTTAGTTGGATGATGATGCATACTGATTGCCCATGGCTTTGATCCTCATACTACACTTTTGTACCCTTTTGATACGAATCCTAGTACTAATAGCCATAGTTGATACTATGATCGTGCTAATTAGAGTTTGGAGACAGGGTGAGGACTCCAAGACAAATTTGACCTTTTCTTCTTCTTTTATTTTTTCTTAGTCTTTCTATATTTGAGAATGATGTATATTTGACTATTTTAGTACTCATATTCTTTTGGTTTAGTGGCTCTTGTACCAATACTACTAGGTGATAGGATGTTCATATTATCTTATTTATCTTTCTTTTATTATCACTCCTTGATTTATTGTTGTTATATTTATTTTCTTGCATAATCCCTACATTTATTCCTTTTTCCAACAAATTAGCCATTGCTTATTGCTATAGTACGGCTTACCTACTAGTGGGATAAAGTAGTTGCCATCATGACTCAAAAATTGAATTTTGACATGGGGTCTGTCCCAGTGGCTCTTTAGTAGACTTAGAGGCTTATCAAGACTAATCAGTTGATTTGTTTTTCCTTGAGTTTCAGATGATGTTTAGTTCATAGTATGTTGTTGAGATTGTTTACTCCCATTTGCGATCAGATTATTAATTCTAGTTTCCATTTATGTTTTAAGCATATTATTTATGGTTCAGTGCTGAGTAGATATCATGGGTTAGATTTGGAGATACTTGTAGTCCTAATCACCGTGTGATATCCTGGGGGTAGCTTCGGGTCATTACAAAATTGGTATCAGAGCAAAAGGCTTTAAGAGTCCTAAGGAGTGTGATAAGTCACGTTACATAGAGTCTTGATCATTGGTGTGAAGCGCGCCAACTTATGATCTAAAGGCTATGGGACGTATTAGGAACTATCCTTTTTTCCATGATCTCTATCGTACTCTGAAGTTATATCTATATCTATTAACTTGTGCTTTCACGAGATAGAGAATGCCTCCTTGCAAATCCTATGCAATAAAAATGGAGACCTATCAGCCCCATAACTATCTGCAAACCCTATAAATGAGAATATCTCCCATACTGAATTTTGGGCTGCCTTTCAGGTGTTAGCTCATGCTATGAATGCTAATGTTTAGGGTAATCAACCAGCGGTAGTCCCAATCATTAAAATGGTAAATTAGCTACAACTAGAGTTTAAAATTTCATCAGAATAAATCCACCAGAGTTATTTGGTTTAAAGGTTAATGAGGATCCACATTTTTTCATTAATGAGGTTAAGAAAATCACTCAGATTATGTATGTCACAGAAGGGGAGAGTATGGAATTGGTATCCTATCACCTGAAGGATGTTGTTGATGAATAGGTTACCATGTGGAAGGAAAGTAGGGGTGAAAATGCAGTCTAAATGAGTAGGAATATATTTCAGATGGTTTTTCTATATTTGTTCTTTCCTCATGAGGTAAGGGAGGCTAAGGTGGAGAAGTTCATGAACCTTAGGTAGAGCTATATTTCGGTGAAAGAATATTTCTCAAGTTCACCCAGCATCTAAGTATACACCAAAGTTATTGCCAGATTCTAGGGCTCGTAAGAGTAAACTTGTCACTAGAGTGTCTGACTTGGTGGTCATAGAGTGTAGGACTACCATGTTGATTGGGGAAATGGATATCACTTGATTGATTACTATGCTCAGCTAATTGATGATGAGAAACTGTAAGAATAAGAAAGAGAGACCAAGAGATCTAGGATTGGATAGTTTGAGTACGATCAGCATAAGTCAAGAAGGGGAAATTGTTCTTAGTTTCAAAGTTATTCGTCAGCACCTACACCATCATCAGCCAATGCCCCTGCACTCAAGACTAAGAAAGAGCAGTGGGTAGGTCACCGACTTCTAGATATCAGGGTAGTATTTTTGGGGGAAGAACTAATCCAACATGCCAAAAGTGTGATAGAAATAATCTGAATGAGTGCATAATGGGTAGAGATGGGTTTTCTGGTTAAGGAAAGACATACCATAGGATTAAGGAATTCCCTTTTGCTAAGCAGAGAAATATAAATAATCTTTATGCTCAGTCCACCACTTCAACAGCACAGTCAAGCTACCCAGCTCCACAATAGGGTGTATCATCCAGTACCGGTGGTGGTCAGTGTCAAAAGCTAGATTTATGCTCTACCTTTCCACCAAGTGTAGGAGAGCACCCCAGATGTAGTCACTAGTATGTTTTGTGTCTTTCATCTTGATGCTTGTATGTTGTTAGATCTGATGTAAACCCTCTCTTTTCTAACCCTACCGATTATTATGAACTTTGGTGTAAGTTTCGAGGGTTATTCTGAACCTTTTTCAGTTTCCACTCTCGTTGGTGAGTCAATTATTGCTAGACGAATATACAGGAAGTTCCTTATTACAGTCCTTCATAGGGTTACTTTACCATATTTACTAGAACTAGAGATGATAGATTTTGATGTCATTCTTGTTATGGATTGGCTCCATTCCTTCTATGCCTTAGTTGTTTGTCAAACTTCAGTGTTGAAGCTTTAGATTTCTAATGATTCAGTCCTCGATTGGGAGGGTAGTTCAATAACTTCTACGGGTCGTTTCATCTCATATCTGAAAGCCAAAAAGTTAATCTTCAAAGGGTGTGTCTATCACCCCAACCCTCTAGTCAGTTCATGTAGTCAATGAGTTCCTTGAAATCTTCCTAGATAATCTATCTAGGGTACCTCCTAATTGAGAAATCAAATTTCGGATTGATCTGCTTTCAGATACCCAGCCTAACTTTATTACTCCTTATAGGATGGCTCCTACTAAACTTAATGTGTTAAAGGAACAACTTTAGGACCTCTTAGATAAGGGGTTAATCAGAACTAATGTTTCTCCGTAGGGTGCTATAATTTTATTTGTACACAAAAAGGATAGTACTCTCATAATGTGTATAGGCTATAGACAGTTAAATAATGTTACCATAAAGAATAAGTACCTTATCCCCAGAATTGATGACTTATTTGTCCAGCTTTAGGGTGTCCGTTGGTTTTTGAAAATTAATGTTAGGTCGAGATATCATTAGTTGAAGGTCTAAGAAGGTGCCATTCCAAAAACTGCTTTTAGAACTCGATATGGTCACGTTGAGTTTGCGGTTATGTATTTTGGGATAACAAATGCTCTTGTAGCATTTATGGACTTGATGAATAGGGTTTTTAATCAGTATTTGGAAATGTTCATCATTGTCTTCATAGATAACATACTTGTCTATACTCGGGGTGAGGAGAAGTATGCAGATGATTTGAAAATAGTATTGCAGGACCTCAAAGATCACCAATTGTTTGCATAATTCAGTAAGTGTGAGTTTTGGTTAGAGTCAGTTACCTTATTGGGGCATGTGATTCTGGGTGAAGGTATTCATGTGGACCTTTCAAAAACAGATGTAGTGAAGCACTGGCTTATATCCATTACTCCATCTGATATTAGGAGCTTTCTGGGTTTAGCTGGTTACTATAGGAGATTTGTTGAGGGTTTTTACTCAATAGCTACACTATTGACCAAGTTGATATAAAAGAAAGTAAAGTTCCAATGGTCAGACAAAAGAAAGAAAAGTTTTCAAGAGTTGAAGGATAAATTAACTTCAGCATCGGTATTTGCTTTGTGTAACGCCCCGAAATCTTATCCCGAAGTGTCACACGGTGCTTAAGGATACAAGTAGCCCCAAGCTAACCCATTGAGCCTATTACTACATATAATAACTTATTTTGAGATGAAATAAACAAAACATTGGTACTGTGATATCAAATGATAGGAAATACGAAGAAAATACTCGATCCAAATGACCACAATACTGGAAATCTCAACATACTAACAATTTGATAACTAGTCTAACAAAGCCTCTACTACTCCATGACTAGAGATCCATTGGAACAGGCCCCCAACTAACTCAAACTGAACTGAAAGCAATAATATATCTACTAAAATACTGAAATATATGAAGATAGGTCCTCGAACCATGAGGACTTACCACTGTGGAGATGTAGACAAAGGTACTCGAAAATCACTGACAAGGCTGGGACTAAGCACCTGAACCATAGTATAAGACAATGTAGCATATAGACGTATATGTGGATCAGTACTTGGGAATGTACTGAGTATATTGGGGTGTATGCATTTAAATAAACATTATCATTACTCTTTATAAAATCATGCATGCATATATGAATGACTCACATGGCTTGAATAAATCTGAAATATAATTCTCATGAATCGTGAATAGTGAAACATGAAATACAAATCTCGTGAGTCATTATACTTAACATTAAAATCTCTACTCTCCTCTTATTCTCAATACTTGACAGCTAAAGGAACTTTAAACAATACTTTCAAACTCCTAGTTTTATCTCATGGAGAGTAAAACTTCTTTAAAACTCAAGGACTCAGAACTTTTAGGAACTTTCAACACTTGGGAACTCTAGAACTCTTTTAGACTTGGGACACTTAGAACTCGGGATTATATAACTTTGGACACTCGGGAGTTTCTTCTAACCAACATAAACCATGTGAGCTACATGGAGTCCAACGTCTTGTCCTCCTAAGGAAGAAACCTCACGTTGGGGAGAGGCATCATACTCTTGCTAGGGAGTATAACCTCAACTCAGTGATCTCTACCTCGGCCTCAGGCCCATAAATCTCAGTCCTACGGTGGCACGTAGTTCTAGGGTATGAGACCTCAGAATCATACCCAACTCGGTACTAAATACTACTCCCATACTCGGCTTAGAACTCTTAGGAAATCCACCTCAAATAACTCAAGGGTCTATATTGAAGACCAAAATGTATTACTATTTATTTTAATAGAACATCATTGTGGATTCCAACTCTATTATGACCAAAAAGTTCAAATATTTCTCAATAATCTCAAAGTACTCAAATCATAGGTGCTTGTAGCACAGAAGTTCATAAAATTACAGTTCTCAAGTAGGGCATAGTGTCCCATAGTTCAATCTCAAGTTAAGACTCAGCAAAATACATACTAGAGATCATAAGGATTCATAAATCATATAGAAATCTAGAATTTCAGCATTATGCATTAAAATCTCAATATTCTCATGTATCTCAATTTCTAAAACATGGAAATTATCATAATCTTGAGAACAACAACAAAGGGTACAAACCCATACTTCAATTTTCATAAGAAAACATGTGAAACCATATATTCTTGTAATTTAAAATAACTTTTGGGCACAAAGACGAAAGGAGTGTCCTTGTTCAAACCCCACATACCTTGAATTAGAAGATTTGGATGAAATCTTGCCTTTGGGACTCTATTCGTACTCTTGAATGAGGGTTCTTGAAGCCCTTAACTTAGGAACCCTTAATCTTGACTCAATTTAGAAAATCTATGGTGGATTCTTGAGATTCTTGGAAGAGGTTTTGGATACTAAGAATTTTTGTTGAGAGAAAACTTGAGAAAAACTTCATAGAATGCTTGTAAATAACTATAATTTGGTGTTTGTACAGTTTAAGAGGCTTGGAAAAAGTCCAAAGTGCCCTTTTTAACTTCTGTACGAAGCTGGAAAAATTAAACTGGGAACCCAATTTTATGGGCCACCACGACGTGCCACTATCGCGGTGGCTCACTGGAAATTGACAAATGGGAATCTGGAAGTCACCGCGATGCGGAGCCATCGCGTTGTCCCACTGGTTGGGACCTGGAACTTCAGCATGACGCGTCACAATCGCGGTAGGCCACTGGAAATTGACTATTGGGAAATTGGTGTCCTCTGCGATGTGCCACTATCATGGAGTTCCACTGAAATTTTACAATTATCAAATAGACCCTTTTCGCGATGCGCCAAGCATTAAAATGATGTTGTTTTATGATTAGGACTTAAATTAGCCATAATTTGTTGCACGGGCATCAGATTTGGGTGAATTTTATATCGACAGAAATATTATCAAATTTTCCATGTGATAAAAAGTTGAAATTAGGGAAATTCTATATGGTTAAAATGATACTCACTTAGGAAGTCACTCTTTAACCTTCTCAATGAGAAATTCAGCTTAGGAAAAATTCGAGGTATTACACTTTGACAAATGGGTTAGATAGATTTGTTGTGTACTATGACCCCTGCAGAGTTGGGTTAGGTTGTGTTTTAATGCAAAATGGAAGAGTGATAGCTTATGCCTCCAGACAACTTAAGGATCATGATATGAATTATCCAACTCATAATTTGGAATTGGTAGTTATGGTGTTTTCCTTGAAAATTAGAAGGAATTATCTATATGGTGTGTATGTGGATATTTTCACTGATCATAAGATTCTCCACTACGTGTTCATGTAGAAGGAGTTTAATCTTCATCAAAGAAGGTGGTTGGAGTTGCTAAAGGATAATGACATGAATGTTCTCTGTCATCTAAATAAGGAAAATGTGGTAGCTGATGCTTTGAGTAGGTTGTCTATGGGTAGTGTAGCCCATGTGGAAAAAAAGATGAAGGAGTTAACCAAAAAAGGTGCACAGATTAGCTTGATTGGGTTCATTTGCTTGACATGGATGGTGGTGGTTTAATGGTTTAGAATGATTCAGAGTCATCCTTAGTAGCTGAAGTGAAAGAGAAATAGCATGATGATCCTATACTTAGACAATTAACAGATGTAGTTTATCAGCAAAATATTAAAGTTTTCTCATAAGGGGAAGATGGTGTCCTTCGCTATCAAGATTGTTTATGTGTTCCCAATGTTGATGGGTTAAGAGAAAGGATATTGGTGTAAGTTCATAGTTCTAAGTATTTGATTCACCCTGGTGCTACCAAGATATATCGAGATTTGTGGGAATTTTCTTAGTGGAATGGTATGAAGAAGTACATAGCAGAGTGTCTAGATAAGTGTCCCAACTATCAGAAACTAAAAGTTAAGCATCAGAGACTAGGAGGTACTCTTCAGAATATCAGCATCCCTACTTAGAAGTGGGAGGTTATTAATATGGATTTTATCATGGGAGTTTCTTACACTGGACGTCAATATAATTCGATTTGGGTCATCGTTGATTGAATGAACAAGTCATCCCATTTCTTACCAGTTAAGACCTTAGATATGGTTGAGATTATGCTAAGGTATATCTTCGCGAGTTAGTAAGACTCCATGGGATTCCTTTATCCATTATTTCAGACCGAGGTACTCAGTTTACTTCTCAGTTTTGGAAATTATTTCATAAAGGCCTTGGTATAAGGGTGAAGCTTAGTACCGCTTTCCACATGCAAATAGATAGCCAGGCCGAGCGTACTATCCAAACTCTATTATACATATTGAGAGCAGGTGTGATTGACTTCAAAGGAAATTTCGATGATCATCTACCTTTGATTGAGTTTTCTTATAATAACAGTTACCATGCTAGTATTCAGATGGCTCCATTTGAAGCCTAATATGGGTGTAGGTGTAGATCACCTATAGGGTGGTTTAAAGTTGGTGAGGCTGCTTTGAATGAGACAGATTCTATTCTCAAGGCTATGGAGAAGGTTCAGTTGAATCTTGAGAGGTTGAAAACCACAAGTCACTAGAAATTGTATATAGATGTGAGGAAGAGAGAACTAAAGTTCACTGGGGGTGATTGGGTATTTCTGAAGGTATCACCCATAAAGGGAGTGATGAGGTTTGGAAGGAAAGGAAATATTGCTCCCCCATACATTGGCCCATATGTAATCATAAATTGTGTTAGAGATGTCGCTTATGAGCTAGATCTTCTGTTAGAATTAGCCGTCGTCCATCTAGTTTTCCATGTGTCTATGTTGGAGAAATTCATTGGAGACCTATCCTTAGTAGTGCCTATCACACCCTATTTTTACCTAGGTTAAAAACAAGTATGACTTTTGGACTCAAAAAAAAAAAAAATTGTACAGAGTCGCCACCTAATTTGTAAGGAAAATAAGGAAACCTATTTATTTATTAACATGCATGACTTGTGTTTTAATCTATGAAATAATTTTACTAGGTAAGGGTTCAAATTATTCCAAAGGAGAAGGGTTAGACATCCTTCAGTTCACAAATGTGGTTTCCGACCAGACTTAGGTTTATTAAAAGAGAAAAAAAAAATCAATGTTAGTAAATACAAATATAAAATATTTTTTAAAAGACTATAATATGTATATTGTCATAATTTATTTATATATATATATATATATAAGTATGTGAAAATATATAAATAAAAGTATATAAGAATATGTGTGAAAACAAAAGAAAATTTTGTAAAGAAAAAGATTACGTAATATTATATATATATATAAGTATGTGAAAATATATAAACAAAAGTATATAAGAATATGTGTGAAAAGATTTGAATAAAGAAAAATTTATAAAGAAAAAGATTACGTAATATTTTTTAGTGTAAAAAGTGTGAATTATTTGATTAAATATCTGAATTAATTTAATAATAATATTAACGACCAAAATTTGCCTAAACACATGCTGGAGATTGTATAAGTAAAGAATATCCTTGTCCAGCGTCCCAAAAATAAAGTTTTCACCATAATTGATATTTTGTACAAGTGTAAAATATAAAGATACAAATATAAAAATTTAAACTCTCCTTTGAGTGCCATTTTCGATAAACATTTCCAAGAACATGCACAAACACTTGTCGTAAAACTGTTAGTAACAAATAAATGATTATCAAAATAAAATGAGAATTATAGGTGCATACGTATATATATATTAAAAAAAAATATTAAAATGTGGGCTCGAATTAGATTTTAGATACCCCATGGCTACAAAGTGGTTGCTCGATTTATTGGTCGTCCTAAATTGTCTTGCCAAGATACGAATAATAAAACCTTGTATATTGTTATAAAAATTTTGTCGTCACCCAAAATATTTATTTTGTTACGTATTTGTATCCGTAAAATCCGTCTTTTTATTTACGAAGGCCTCAAAAATCGATGAAAGTTTTTTTCATTGGCCAATAGCGTAGTATTTATTCGTTATCAGTGTAATAAATGACAAAGCAACAAAAGTAAAAAATATTCAAAATAGTCCAAAATTAGCTAAACAGTAGCAAAGCAGAAGCATTTTCAAAGTAAATTTTTGGATGAAAATCAATCCTAAATTAACAGAACAGTCAATAGAATAACAACGGAGTGTAGCAACAATATATTAATGGCAGAGATAGCCAAAACATGAAAAAAATCATAGCAATAATTTAATATTAACAGTAAGTGAAACTTAGCAAAAGAAAAAAAAATGCAATCAAAAAAGTCATAAAAAATAGTGTAAACAGTGGGGCCTCATCGATTTTAATGAAAGCTTCACCAGAATTTGACCAACTCCGGCCAAATTTATCATATTAATAAAATCATAAAATAAAATGACCCCAGGATAGTAGTGGCAGCGTCAAGGTGGCGTTTCTTCAATAGCGGATTCTGAAGCAACACCGAACTTGCAAAAACCGATCAGATCTTGCTCAGTTTTTTCAACAAAAAATGATAAATGAGAGGGGAAGAGGGAAAATAAGAGGAAGGGAGGGAGGTTCAACTGGAAAACTCGCCCGTCAGTGATCATCACCGGCGAGGCAATGGAGAAAAGGAGTGGCAAAAAGGGAAAAAAAGTAAAGGGGACGGCGCCAGTGATGTTTGAGAGAGAAAAAGTGAGAGGCATGAGGGGAGTTGTCTCGGTAGTCGCCGATGTTGTAGCTCACCGGAATCCAGTGGTTGTGGGGCGGTAGTAAGAGAAAAATGAGAAGGGAATCTGATTCTTTTTGTGTGTGTGAATCGTGTGTGTGTATGTATGAATTTTTGTGTGTGTTAAAAAAAATAACCCTCTCCCATTCATTCATAATAAAAAATAACACCTTTCATTAACCAAAAAATAAACGATTGTCCCCTTAGAATTTTCTTTAGCCCGAAAGCTATTAACCGAAGAATTTTTCATCCTTTTAACCAATGTGTGAAAATCTTTTATCCAACGGATGAAAACGCTAATCCATTACCACAAGTGTCATCTTTTAAAAAGTGATGAGATTTTGACTTGACTGATTTGTTGCTCTTGTATTAAAATAATTGGGCCGACTTATTATTTTCAGACTGTATTAAATAATGTACAAAAATATGAATGTCGATAAATAATTACAGAAAGATATAGAAAAGAAAAGAAAGTAAAATTATCTTTGAAAAAAATATATTACGTTGTAAACAATTAAAATTATAGTGTGTGGTAAAGAAATGTAGTGTTGTATTGTGTATATGTGTAGATGACTGTGCAAAAAATATAAAATGACCACAAACGAATAAAAATCCTAAAATTTATGAAATTAAGAACAATTATCAATAAATTATGTAAAGTTAAAATATGACAATAAATCGGTAAAAATTCTAAAATAATAATGATTATCAATAGTTTATTAAAAATTAAAAAAATGCATGAAAATTATATTTTATGCTCTTAAAGATCAGGATGCCTGAAAGCGTTAATTTTAATTATGGAGAGCCAAAACTGGGTGTCAACAATGCCCATATAAAGTATTAGCGTGAAAGATAGTTTATTCTATGAGGAGATCCCAGTTGAAATTCTTGATCGCTAAGTTTGAAGGTTAAGGAATAAGGAAGTGGCTTTGGTGAAAGTTTTATAAAGGAATCAATTAGTTGAAGGAGCAATGTGGGAGGTAGAAGCAGACATGATGAGTCGATATCCTTATCTATTTGCTCCTAGAACAGAGTCAGCTTGAGATTAGAAATTCCTTTTAATCTGTTCTCCTCACTGATATTTTTACTCATATCAGTCTAACCTATGAAGTTCATGTGTAGTCAGTCATTTTAGTTGTATGTTTGCTCTTGATGTGAGTAGTTTTAGTTACAGAGCAAGATAAGCTTTAGACCTCAGTCTAATACACACATAAGATTTTTCCCTTTACTAACCTTTATTCAATAACAAGAGGTCCCCAAAAGGGGGAGATAATATCATACACCAAAATCTCGATGATTTTATTTTGATAGCTCTCATGCATTGTAAGGTTTTTTATGAGTTGAATAATGATAATAAATGTTAATGAGACTGTTAAAAAGTGTTTTTGAATTTTTGAATGAGATTTGAGGAAATTCGAGACCCCAAAATAGTAAGGGTTTGCGATTAGAGATTGCCATGGAGGCATGGCACACCTTGATATGAAAACCAATGGCTTGGCATAATAAGGGTGTGACACTCCTTCTAGTTGCCATGTTAAGTCTATGTCACGCCCTTGGCAAGGCGCGATATGGGTGTGCCATGCCCATTGTCGCATCAACGCCAAATTTTAATTTTTTCTTTATTTTTTTAGGATAATTAGGTCATTTACGTCCTAACTAATCCTATAACTAGTACTAAACGTAATTCCCCATTCCCCAACTCAAATTACAACATCCCTCTCTCTTTCCCCCTCCCCCCTCCCCAAACTCTCAAGAACACGCAAGAAGGGCCTTCAAGAAATTCATTAAGTTCAGGTATGTGGGGTTTGAACAAGGATTATCTTCCGTCATTGTGCCCAAAAGTTTGATTTTTACATGAATTTTAAGGATTTAATGGCTAGGGTTCGTACCCATTTTTCATGTTTTTGAGATAGTGATATTACCATGTGATTTAAAGTTTAGTTAGCAAAAGAATTTACACTTAATCCTGTTTTAACTCCATGATTATTATTATAAGACGAATTTTAGTATTTTGACATGAAGTTCCATGAGCTGATAAATATACACGATTTTCAAATACATAATTCGTTCAGTTTACCAGCAATTCAGACTTTCTATTTCAAATTTCAGTTTACTATGGGATGATTCTAATTTCAATTTGATCTTATAATCTCAGATAAGCTATGAAATTCACACAGTTATTTAAGAATAAGATTTAGTAATAGACGCATGATTGGTTTTCAGACTTATAAACCTCTGTGCTTAATTTAAGGTTAATTTCATATAGTATGAGCATTAGTATGTTTTGGGCGTAGTATTTAGCACCGAGGGGATGTGGGTTCATCGCACCATATATTTCAAAAATTACTTGCCACTGTAAGTTAAAGGGGTCCTTATTAGAGAGTGTCTCCCTTGCCCAAATGGTCTCAGTTTAGTGATCACTCCAATTCAAGTTCTATATTGGTGGCAAGGTGTGGGGCAGTCCTCATCAACGTCGGTCGGACGTTGGACTCTATGCTAGCTTATATAATTTATGTCGGATATAAGAATCTCTTATAACAAAGATAATTTCACAAACTAAGTGTAATGACTCACTCAGCTTCTCAGTTTATGCTTTATTATTCATGTTTTATGATATTTCAGTTTTCAATCTCCTTCATGATCATGGTGAGTCTAACTACACTTAGCATGCATGTTTTCAGTTTATGAAAGCTATCAATTTTTACTTATTGCATTGACCCCCTTATATTTAGTACATTCCAGAAGTACTGACCATATATACGTCTATGTGGTTACATTAATTCAAAATGTAGGTTCTGGTATTCATCTCCAGCAGTATGATTAGCCATGATCACTACCTCCTACATCCTGTCAGTTGGTGAGTCCTCATTGTTTGAGAGCCAAGTCTATGATTACTTTCAGTTTTTTCAGCTACTATTAGTTCAGACTTTATGTTTTCAGTTTGGGTCAGCTGAGGTCTATCCCAGTGGCTTTTCAGTAGACTTTGAGACTTGTTAAGACTAGTCAGTTGATTTTTTTTCCTTCAGATTTTCATTAGTTTCAGATGATGTTTAGTTCACAGTGTTTAGTTGAGATTGTTTACTCCCTTTTGAGATCAAATTATTAATTCGTTTCCATTCATGTTTTAAGCATATTATTCATCGTTTAGTGTTGAGTATATATCCATGGGCTAGCTTTTGTTCTACTTGTAATCCTAAGCATCGTATGACATCCAAGGATAGCCTCGAGTTGCTAAAGATGTTTCGTACTTCTTTCTTTTATAAGAAATCCTGCAAAGTTGTCAACATGAAAATTAGATATTGAATATCCTTAAAATAGGGTGCCAACACATGTTACTTGGTCTTCCCTTCTTAAATCAGAATGTTGGTAATTGCCAACGATCCTTTGGCTTTTATTGGGAGTATATCGATGTAAGTAAAAATATGCACATCATTCAGTTGGTGGCTAATGGAGGCCATGAGATCTGTCAGGGGCAGAGCTATAGTAGAACAAGGAGGTTTGATGAACTCTGATAGCCTATGTGTAGAACCTATATTTGCATTAGAAATTTCATAAACAGATATAGGTATTACGTCTGAAACCACATGCAAAAGACAAGTGGAACAGTGGTTCAGAGATGTGAAAGCACTCTCTATTCTTTTTTCTTTTTTTTTTGCTATTATATGTGCTGATTCTTTTAACCAAAATTGAAATTGATAACTAAAAATGGTAAAAAAAAAAAAAAAAAAAAAAAAAGACTCTTCTTTCACGAAGACTCAAACCCAAGTTCCAAAATCAAATTTTCAAGAATATATGTTATTTGTATCAATTTTATCATTTTTTTTAATTTAATTTTGATAACCCCCAACTTCAATTTCTAGCTCCGCATCTAAGATCTACCTCTTGATTTGCTTCTCTGAATTTGTTATATCAACTATTTCATGATAAAAATGACAAACAATATACCAAGAAAGATGAATTAGTGATCAACTAAATCTGCATTTCGAGAATGAAACCTTAAAAATATAATGGACTAAAGATTGTATAATAGTTTTCTTTTGGTATCGATCCTGGTTTTCTTTTCTTTTGTCTCATCCATTTTGTTTATGTAATAATATTCTCTTATATTATAAAAGGGAGTGAGCAGCTTCTGGTCGTCCTGCTTGTCGATCGTTCAGCTGTTTGTTTCGTGATTTTAATATATCACCCTAATTCATTATTATATGTCATGTACATATTAAAAAATTAATAATATTTATTAAAAATTCTCTTATATTATAAGAGGTAGTGAGCAGTTTTTGGTTGTCATGCTTGCCGACCATTCAACTGCTTGCTCTGTGATTTACTATCACTCCTGATTAATTATTATGTGTCATTTAAGAATTAAAAAATTAATTATATTTAATAAAAAATAAAATAAATATTTATGACATGTCTTCTTCAGCTGCTTCAACCGTAATTTTACTATATCACCCCTAATTAATTATTATAAGTCATCTAAGTATTAAAAATTAATATTAAAAAATTATTATAAAGTTATCTAAGTATTAAAAAGTTAATAATATTTAATGTTAAATTAACTTGACGTCTTATATGAGGCTCACTTAATTTTTTTTTCCACAAGTACTTTTTTTTAATAATTTTGATATATCACTTCTAATTAGTTATTATAAGTCAATTAAGACATGTCTGTTTCGCTGCTTCAATCCAGATTTCACTATGTTACTCCTAATTAATTATTATGGTCATCTAAACACTGTGCCACTTAAAATGAAATAGAAGAAAAGGTATTATAAGTCACAATAACTAAAAAATAACTTATTTAAAAAATATAATTGACAATCAGTTCCACAAAATTTTGGATAAGGAGAGTAACATATATTATTTGAAACTTACATAAAAAGTATTATAAATTGCAATAGTTAACAATTCAAAATATCTCAAAAAAATAAATTTCTATAGATTTCAAAAAAATACGTAAATAAATACTATAAATCACAATAACTAACAACTTTAAAAATTTAAAGGTCAATCTGCCTGTTTTGGCACAACCTCATTGGTCCTTTCCCTTGCCTTCATTTTTTTTCATCCATTTAAATTTGTTTGTATTTTTTTTAATTTGTTATATATTTCAAAAAATATATGAAAAAATTCTTTTAAATCACAATAATTAATAACTTAAAAATTTAAAAGTTAAAAAAATATTTGGCTTACTCTCAAAATTATATTAATCCCACTTAACTTGAAATAGAAGAAAGAGTATTATAAATCATGGTTATTAAAAACTTAAATTATTTTTAAAATATAATTGACTATGAATGCCACAAAAGTTTGGACAAGGAGAGTAACATATATTATTTATAAATTACAGAAAACGTATTATAAATACAATATATAACAAATTAAAATATCAAAAATAATAATTTGTTATATATTCCAAAAAAAATATGTACAAAATACTACAGGTCACAATAATTACAACTTAAAAAATTTAAAAGATATAAAATATTTGGTTGACACTCGAAATTATATCAATGTCACCTAAATTGAAATAGTTAAAAATATAATTGACTATCAATGCCACAAAAGTTTGAACAAGGAGAGTAACATGTATTATTTGAAAATTACATAAAAAACATTATAAATTACAATAGTTAACAGCTTAAAATATACAAAAAAAAAGGGTAATCTGTTATATATTTTGAAAAAATACGTACAAAATACTATAAATTGAGAGTGAGTAGCTTTCGGTCGTTCTGCTTTCCGGTCGTTCATCTGCTTGTGTCACGCCCCAAAATCCCATAGGGCCGGACTGGCACCCGAAGTCGAGAAGGCCCGGGAGAACCCGTTCAAATACCTGTACTTTCACTTACATGTCACCAAAAATTTGGACAGCACTTCGTTGCATATAGAAGGGTCTAATTACCTGTGTCAGCACAACACGCACAAATATATATATATATATATATATAATACTTGGCCGTCGGGGCCACCACATATACAAATATAACATCACTATATAAACTTCCATGACTTTACCCTTCCTTATGTCTACAAAGCCTCTAGGATATACATGACATAACTAGGGTCGGGACAACCCCCCCCCCCCCACACACACACATGACTCCTGTACAATAACAAAACATAAGGAACCGACTCGGAAAGCTCCGAAGCAAACTGGAGCTCACCAACAATAGCTGTATGACCTAGCTCCTATCTATGATGTGTATGAGCTGAAGCACATCTGCCTGCAGCATGAAATGCAGGTCCCCCGTGAGGGACGTCAGTACGAAATATGTACTGAGTATGTAAAGCTGTAAATAATCATATGTGATATGAGGGATCAAGAAAATCAGACACAAGTGAATAAATCATAATAGAAGTGAACCACACTTCATAAACACTTTTAGGATCATGTACATTATCATTAATCTGAATTGGGTTCTTGAATTCAAACACATTTGTGGAACGGTATACATTCGTTCATTTCATTCTTTACAATTATCATTCGCCATTACCTCCTCCTCCCGAACCTCCAACCACCTAACAATAATCAATAGTGTACCGTACTGTGACCATTAGGATGCCCCCAGTACATATCAACTGTAATCATATCAAGTATCGGGATCGGCCCATGCTAGGCTTAAGCCCCTGAGCTACCACCCACACGTATATCAAGTAACACACATAAGAGATCTTTCCAATAACTTAGTTCAAAAGCTTTTGAGATTATTACATTAGTGTTCATGCCGATATAGTACCTTTGGAACAATGATACATCAATAGGAACCAAGTAATAGACCTTCTATACAATAACGATGTAATAAAGACTCATTGGTACATCAACAATGTGTTTCAGAATCATCAATATCACAACAATGAAATAGGAGCCTTTTGGTATATCAATGAAATATTTTGACACTTTATAGAATGGAAACAACTTCGTTGGTAACGTAGAACAATACATGTTTTTTTTTTCGAACAACCTCAGAATCTTACTTGATGGAACATTGGTGTTTTCATGCCAAAGAACATCGTTAGAGTATGCTTTACATACCTCGTTGTAGATTCGGATACCAATTCAACAAAACTTCCCGCCTTTACAAATCACTTATCTACAATGAAATGTTTGGCATCTAGTATTAGCAACCCAACACCACAATTCTCTTCCATAATTCCATACAACCAATATTTGCAAAGCACTCCAAAAACCAACTTGAACAATAGGTTTATGTGTGTATATATATATATAATCATCATTTCAATACCACATCATCACACCAAATCCCTTCACAATTCAACATAATCCAACCATGCACAAGAATAATCCAACATCATTTCCAATCATCTTTCAACAACAATCAAATAACATACTTCTTATGCTCACATGCATATATATACATATCCATATAAATAACACCAACATAATTTACATCCTTACCATAAAATGGCCCTTTTGATTTCGAAGTCCTGTTGGCACAAATAAGGGGTGCTTCTCGAAGCCCTCGAGACGGTGAACACAACTACGGAATCAATTTGGATTTTCTACGGTTGAATCACAAGATAATTGGAGTTGAAATTAGGCTAGGGTTTTTTATTCTTCAATAATTTGGATGATAAATGATGGATATGAGGCTAAGTATATGTATATAATGACCAATTTTCGTCCATGAGGTGATGGAAAATGACCATATTGCCCTTAAAATTTAAGTAAATCTGAATTTGTCCATTGTGGACTGTTTTGATAGGCTAAAGTAAATCGACCATAACTCTTTGCTCCGATAATGGATTTGGGTGAAACCAATTGCATTAGAAAGAAGACTCTCGGGGATTCTCATCGATATATAGAAGCTCATACAGTTCATTTTGTACAAGTACTTATGATCGTTTAAAGTCGACCCAAAAATCTGTTTGGCTGCAGTACTTTTGTGTGCAGAAAATTTCTGCACATTTACTGTTCATTGCGTCCACCATTTTCAAGTTTCGAACATGCTCGCTTATATTCGATACTCATCTGTTTTCAGAAATCTTTATATCATTGGAAAGCTAACTCGATAAACTTCGCATAGAAACTTTGACGAGCAAATTCTGGTATAAATAAAGTCGATTCCTATACACATATAATCAAACTATACACTTGAAACCATCTCAAAATAATCAATACTCATACTTAAACTCATATATACCTAACTTATGATCAATACACATACTCCAACACATATAACCATGGCTAATGCACGTAATTAAGTACGGGGTGTTACATCCTTCCCCCCTTAAGGACATTCGTCCTCGAATGTGAATGTAGTTATTTAGCCGAAAAAAGTTCGAATTCATAATTGATATTCACGTCATCATATAGATATTATGCATATGTAAAAACTTACTTGTTAGTGTCCCAGTTCCACTCCTTGCACTTCTTTTTCACCTTCATCCGCTTCCCATGTAATCTCTTCCCTTTGTTGATTTCTCCAAAGTACTTTCACCGATGCTACTTATTTATTTCTCATCTTCTTAACTTGACGATCTAATATAGCAACAGGCAACTCCTCATAGGTAAGATCTTCTGTTACTTGCACATCTTCAGTAGAAGTAATAAGGGACGGATCTCCGATGCACTTTCGAAGCATCGATACATGAAATACTGGATGCACTGATGAGAGTTCCTGGGGTAGCTCTAATTCATAAGCAACTTGCCCACATCTTTGAATAATCTTATACGGGCCTATATATCGTGGACTCAACTTTTCTTTCTTGCCAAATCTCATCACCCCTTTCATTGGCGATACCTTCAAAAATACCCAATCACCTAACGAAAACTCTAGCTCTCTTCTTCTACTATCCGCATATGACTTGTGTCGACTTGGGTTGTTTTCAACCGTTGTTGAATCACCTTGACTTTTTCTATGGCTTGATACACAAGATCCGGTCCGAACATAAGAGTTTCACCCGCTTCAAACCATCTTATTGGTGATCTACACTTCCTCCCATATAAAGCTTCATATGGTGCCATTTTGATACTTAAATGATAGCTATTATTGTAGGCAAACTCAATAAGAGGTACATGATCATCCCAGCTGCCTTTAAAATCTATAACACATGCTCGTAGCATATCTTCAAGTGTTTGAATGGTGCGCTCTGCTTGTCCATCCGTCTGAGGGTGAAAAGTTGTACTCAGATTCACTTGTGTTCCCAAACTCCGTTGGAAAGACTTCCAAAAGTTTATGGTAAATTGAGTTCCCCGATCCGATATAATAGAAATTGGCACTCCATGTAATCGGACTATTTCTTTAACATACAGCTTCGAATATTCTTCAACTGTGTAAGTGGTCTTAACGGGTAAGAAATATGTGGATTTAGTAAGCCTATCCACAATCACCCATATAGAATCAAATTTCTGAGCTGTACGAGGCAAACCTGTAACAAAATCCATGTTGATCATGTCCCACTTCCAAATTGGAAGATCTATGCATTGCATATAGCCTCCGGGATTTTGATGTTCCACTTTAACTCGTTGGCAATTTGGACATTCAGCTACAAATTCTGCGATGTTCCTTTTCATGTCATTCCACCAATATACATCCTTCAAATCTTGATACATTTTGGTTGACCCTGGATGAATAGAATACCTTGAGAAATGTGCCTCAGTCATAATTCTTTTTCTTAGCTCATCAACAATAGACACACATAGCCGATTTTGGCATAGAAGTACTCCTTCTTGCGAAAGCTCAAATACCTTCGTCGCACCATTTTGAACATTCTCCTTGAGTTGCAATAAAACAGGATCTGCATCTTGCTTCTCTTTCACCTCAGCAACTAATGAGGATTCCGCGGCATTATGCACAATAAGCTCCTCGTCCGGAGTTTTGAGAAGACGAACTCCTAGACTAGCTAATTGATGAAGATCTTTAATCATCCATTGCCTTTCTACAGGTGCCATCATAGCCTTACGACTCAACGCATCAGCTACTATATTCGCTTTCCCTGGGTAATACAAAATATCAACATCATAATCTTTTAATAGTTCCATCCACCTTCGCTGCCTCAGATTTAGATCCTTCTGACTGAAAATATATTGTAAGCTCTTGTGATCAGTATATATATCAACATGAACCCCATATAAATAGTGGCGCCATATTTTTAAAGCAAAGATAACCGCTGCCAGCTCAAGATCATGTGTGGGGTAATTTTTCTCATGTGGCCTCAATTTCCTTGAGGCATATGCTATCACCTTACCATGCTGCATTAATACACATCCTAAACTAATTCTCGTAGCATCACAATACATTGTATACCCTTCTGTACCTTCTGGAAGTACCAACACAGGTGTAGAAGTCAACTTATTCTTCAATTCTTGGAAACTCTCCTCACACGCATCATTCCATTGGAACTTGGATGCTTTATGCGTTAGCTTAGTTAAGGGTGCTGAAATAGAAAAAAAACCCTCAACAAACTTTCTATAATAACCAGCCAACCTAAGAAAACTACGAATCTCCGTAGGCGTTGTGGGCCTTGGCCAATTCTTCACAGCTTCTATCTTTTGAGTATCAACCTGTATGCCTTCATTTGATACAATATGGCCCAGAAATGCCACTGACTATAGCCAAAATTCACATTTAGAAAATTTTGCATACAACTTGCAATCACGAAGAGTTTGCAACGCCTGTCGCAAATGATTAGCATGATCCTCTTCTGATCTAGAATAAACTAGAATATCATCAATGAAAACTATCACGGATACATCTAGAAATGGCTTAAACACCCTATTCATTAAATCCATGAAAGCTGCAGGTGCATTAGTTAGCCCAAATGACATAACTAGAAACTCATAATGACCATACCTTGTTCGGAAAGCTGTCTTGGGTATATCTTTTTCTTTGACTCTCACTTGATGATAACCTGACCTCAAATCAATCTTAGAAAAATATTTGGCACCCTGTAACTGATCAAATAAATCATCAATTCTTGGAAGAGGATATTTATTTTTAAGAGTCACTTTATTCAGCTGCCTATAATCAATGCACATTCTCAATGTGCCATCTTTCTTGCGCACAAACAGCACTGGTGCTCCCCAAGGGGAAATACTAGGCCTAATGAACCCCTTTTCTAGCAAATCTTTCAATTACCCCTTTAATTCTCGTAATTCTGTTGGGGCCATTCTATACGGAGGAATTGAGATTGGCTTAGTGCCTGGTATCACATCAATACCAAATTCTACTTCTCGTTCAGGAGGTAAACCTGGAAGATCTTCAGGGAATACATCAAGAAATTCACTTACTACTGGTACAGTGTGAAGATCTGGTGATTCCGATTCCGTATCCTTTACTCTAACTAAATGACATATGTAGCCCTTGGAAATTATTTTTCTTGCTTTAAAATAAGAAATAAATCTACCTCTTGGTGCGCCAATCTTACCTTGCCATTTAATAACTGCTTCATTAGGAAAATGTAAATACATTTTTTTCATACAACAGTTAATTTTGGCATAACAAGACGCCAACCAATCCATACCCATTATAACATCAAAATCTACGATTTCTAGTTCCACAAGATTGGCCATCGTGTCTCGACCACACACAGTTACTACACAATCTTTATAAACTCTTCTAGCAATAATAGATTCCCCAACCGGGGTAGATACTTCCAACGGCTTATCTAACAATTCGGGGGTTCTTTTGAACTTTCCAGCAACCAAAGGAGTAACATATGATAATGTAGAACCGAGATCAATTAGAGCATATACATCAAATGAAAATATGAACAACGTACCCGTGACCACATCTGGGGAAGCCTCTAGATTCTGTTGATCCGCTAAAGCATAAGTACGATTCTGAGTCCCGCTGGAACTAGCGACTTTTTTTTCATTTCTAGCGTGACCCGCAGGTTGTGGGCCCCTACCAGAATAAGATACCGGTGACGATGATGCAACAGCTGATCCCGAAGGTCGTGCTACGCCACCTGTGCCCCTTCGTGGGTATTCTCTCATCATATGTCTCGTCATACCGCACCAAAAACAAACATTTGTTCCCATTCGACATACGCCCATATGATTCTTTCCGCATCGATTACATAGCTCTCGAGAAGGTCTTGATTGGCTTATGTTCCCTTGCCCATGATATCCCACTGATCGCGAACTATGACCACCCTCACTTCTTTGCCCAAATTGACTGCCTCTGAACCCCTGATGCTGTGGTGGAGCACTAGCTGCAGAATAAGAAAATAATGGCCTAGGTGGTCTAGCAGAAAATTGAGGTCTAAAACCTTTCTGTGGCGCCATAAACTGCCCTGTAGATCTGGCCCTCTTAGAAGATCCACTTTCAAATTCCTGTGTTCTTTTTCTTTGCCTCTGATCTTTTATTTTCTTTGCAAATGCTTGGATCCTAGCTATATCCATGTTTTTATTCAGTGTAGCAATAGTACAATCCCTAACCAAATACGGATCCAATCCATCCACATACCGATGAACTATGTCATCCATAGTAGCTATAACATTAGGAGTATATCTGGACAAAGAATTAAATCGAAGACTATACTCCCTCACACTTGTATTACCCTATCGAAGATTTAAGAACTGATCCGCACGGGCCTGACGAGTCTCATATGGAAGATAATGATCAATAAATGCCTCTTTGAACTCTTTCCAAGTAGCTGGGGGTGCATCAATGCCCCTTGATCGTTTCCAGTCTTCATACCAATATATAGCCTCACCTTTGAATCTATACACGGCTAACTCCACTGTCTCTCTTCCCGATACATGCATCACCTCTAGGGCCCTTTGGATCTGATCAATAAATTCCTGCAGATCTTCTTTAAGATCGGATCTGGTAAAAGTAGGCGGATCCATCTAAATAAAATCTTGCATCCGAAGACTAGCCGCCCTATCAGTACCGCTAGAACCCGCGGCAGGAATAGCTTGCCCTTGGACTTGACCGGCAACAATCCGGGTCAACAGTTGTACTGCATCCCTTATATCCTGATCAGCAGCATTAACAGGTGGTTCTGTGAATGTGGTTCGCCTCCCACTTATTTCATCTAGAGTGGAAGACATTTCAGATACCCGCTCAGCTTGAGCTTCACTCTGATTAACTTGTACAGGTGGTGACTTACTAGTCCCTTCTCCGGCAGCCACATCTACCCGCTCGTCGGTATTCTTACTTTCGGTATCCGGCATTCTTACTGTAATAAGAGAAACAAATGGATTCAGTGGTCAACTATGACTTCATTTGCTATATAAGCTCTATGGCACGATCTATAATCTGAAGGAAAGAAACAATTTCCTAAATGTCCATAGCCTCCTGTTTATAGATGTGGTGCACAACACACCGATAAACAAGACTCTACGTAGACACGACTTTGTAGACTCACTAGGACGAACCTCTCTGATACCACTTTTTGTCACGCCCCAAAATCCCATCGGGCCGGACTGGCACCCAAAGCCGAGAAGGCCCGGGAGAACCCGTTCAAATACCTGTACTTTCACTTACATGTCACCAAAAATTTGGACAGCACTTCGTTGCATATAGAAGGGTCTAATTACCTGTGTCATCACAACATGCACAAATATATATATATATATATATATAATACTTGGCCGTCGAGGCCACCACATATACAAATATAACATCACTATATAAACTTCCATGACTTTACCCTTCCTTATGTCTACAAAGCTTCTAGGATATACATGACATAACTAGGGTCGGGACAACCCCCCCCTCCCCGTCCACAGATGACTCCTGTACAATAACAAAACATAAGGAACCGACTCGGAAAGCTCCGAAGCAAACTGGAGCTCACCAACAATAGCTGTGTGACCTGGCTCCTATCTATGTTGTGTATGAGCTGAAGCACCTGTGCCTGCAGCATGAAATGCAGGTCCCCCGTGAGGGACGTCAGTACGAAATATGTACTGAGTATGTAAAGCTGTAAATAATCATATATGATATGAGGGATCAAGAAAATCAGACACAAGTAAATAAATCATAATAGAAGTGAACCACACTTCATAAACACTTTTAGGATCATGTACATTATCATTAATCTGAATTGGGTTCTTGAATTCAAACACATTTGTGGAACGGTATACATTCGTTCATTTCATTCTTTACAATTATCATTTGCCATTACCTCCTCCTCCCGAACCTCCAACCACCTAACAATAATCAATAGTGTACCGTACTGTGACCATTAGGATGCCCCCAGTACATATCAACTGTAATCATATCAAGTATCGGGATCGGCCCATGCTAGGCTTAAGCCCCTGAGCTACCACCCACACGTATATCAAGTAACACACATAAGAGATCTTTCCAATAACTTAGTTCAAAAGCTTTTGAGATTATTACATTAGTGTTCATGCCGATATAGTACCTTTGGAACAATGATACATCAATAGGAACCAAGTAATAGACCTTCTATACAATAACGATGTAATAAAGACTCATTGGTACATCAACAATGTGTTTCAGAATCATCAATATCACAACAATGAAATAGGAGCCTTTTGGTATATAAATGAAATATTTTGACACTTTATAGAATGGAAACAACTTCGTTGGTAACGTAGAACAATACATGTTTTTTTTTCGAACAACCTCGGAATCTTACTTGATGGAACATTGGTGTTTTCATGCCAAAGAACATCATTAGAGTATGCTTTACATACCTCGTTGTAGATTCGGATACCAATTCAACACAACTTCCCGCCTTTACAAATCACTTATCTACAATGAAATGTTTGGCATCTAGTATTAGCAACCCAACACAACAATTCTCTTCCATAATTCCATACAACCAATATTTGCAAAGCATTCCAAAAACCAACTTGAACAATAGGTTTATGTGTGTATATATATATATAATCATCATTTCAATACCACATCATCACACCAAATCCCTTCACAATTCAACATAATCCAACCATGCACAAGAATAATCCAACATTATTTCCAATCATCTTTCAACAACAATCAAATAACATACTTCTTATGCTCACATGCATATATATACATATCCATATAAATAACACCAACATAATTTACATCCTTACCATAAAATGGCCCTTTTGATTTCGAAGTCCTGTTGGCACAAATAAGGGGTGCTTCTCGAAGCCCTCGAGACGGTGAACACAACTACGGAATCAATTTGGATTTTCTACGGTTGAATCACAAGATAATTGGAGTTGAAATTAGGCTAGGGTTTCTTATTCTTCAATAATTTGGATGATAAATGATGGATATGAGGCTAAGTATATGTATATAATGACCAATTTTCGTCCATGAGGTGATGAAAAATGACCATATTGCCCTTAAAATTTAAGTAAATCCGAATCTGTCCATGGTGGACTGTTTTGATAGGCTAAAGTAAATCGACCATAACTCTTTGCTCCGATAATGGATTTGGGTGAAACCAATTGCATTAGAAAGAAGACTCTCGGGGATTCTCATCGATATATAGAAGCTCACACAGTTCATTTTGTACAAGGACTTATGATCGTTTAAAGTCGACCCAAAAATCTGTTTGGCTGCAGTACTTTTGTGTGCAGAAAATTTCTGCACATTTACTGTTCATTGCGTCCACCGTTTTCAAGTTTCGAACATGCTCGCTTATATCCGATACTCATCTGTTTTCAGAAATCTTTATATCATTGGAAAGCTAACTCGATAAACTTCGCATAGAAACTTTGACGAGCAAATTTTGGTATAAATAAAGTCGATTCCTATACACATATAATCAAACTATACACTTGAAACCATCTCAAAATAATCAATATTCATACTTAAACTCATATATACCTAACTTATGATCAATACATATACTCCAACACGTATAACCATGGCTAATGCACGTAATTAAGTACGGGGTGTTACAGCTTGCTCCATGATTTTACTATATCGCCTTAATTAATTATTATTTGTCATTTACATATTAGAAAATTAATAATATTTAATTAAAAAAAGCAAAATGAACATTTATGACATGTCTACTTTAACCATAATTTTACTATACCACCATTAACTAATTATTAAATTAATCTAAGTATTAAAATATGAATATTAAAAAAATATTATAAAGTCATCTAAGTATAAAAAATTAATACTTAGGGATTACTTGGGAAGGCCACTCGGCCAAGCTATTACCACCTAAATAGCCATTTTTAAACTAATACCTTTGTGGGCCAGTCTGTCATAGAATTTCCATGAAACGACCATTTCCAAATTTGGTCTATTATATCAATTCATTTTCAAAATTCGTTATTAATTTCTTTTTTGGGTTTAGTTATATAGAATATGTATAAAAATTATATAATTATTATATAAAATATGAATCTGTATACAATTCATATAGAAATTGTATCGTTATTGTATAGACTATGTATATGAATGATTATTGTAGTTAAAACTTGTATAGGGTGTGTATAGAAACTGTATAGTTATTGTTATGATGTGTATAAAAATTGTATCATTATTTGTATAGAATGTGAATACGTGTAGAATGTGTATAGAAATTGTAGAATTATTATATAAAATATGTATCTCTATTTGGTATCAAAGATTCATGTATTTAATATCAAATATTGTATTTGATTGCTCAAATAAGAAGAACAACAATTACAATGTTATAAAATTATATTTGTTTGTTAAAAAAAGGTACCAATTAGAAGAATAAAAAAGGAGTTGCGGAAAAAAAGGGCATCAATTTTATTTTTTTAAAAAAGAGTGAACCAATGATTTTTTCTAAAAAAAAGAGTGAACCAATGATTTTTTCTAAAAAAAAAGTGTAGCAACAGAATTTAAAAAATAATAGCTAAAAGATAAAAAAAAAAAAAAAAAAAAAAAAGAACAAGAAGACAATAGCAACGAAAGGTCTAAATGGCTATATTTTGAAAAATGCAAAATCAATGGCCACTCAGTGGTAATTCCTTTGGCCGAGTGGCTATTTTTTTTCCATTCCCCTAATATTTAATATTAAATTAACTTGAAGTCTTTTATGAGTTTTGATTAATTTTTTTCACAAGTATTTTTTTATAATAATTTTGATATATCACTTCTAAGTAGTTATTATAAGTCATTTAAGACATGTCTGCTTCGCTGCTTCAATCATGATTTTATTATATCTCTCCTAATTAGTTATTATGGTCATCTAAGTATTGTTCCACTTAAATTGGAATAGAAGAAAAAGTATTATAAATCTCAATAATTAAAAAACTAAATTATTCAAAAAATATAATTGAATATTAATGCCACAAGATTTTGAATAAGGAGAGTAACATATACTATTTGAAAATTAAATAAAAAGTATTATAAATTACAATAGTTAACGTCTTAAAATATCTAAACAAAAAAAAAAAGTTAATATGTTATATATTTCAAAAAATACGTAAACTACAATAATTAACAACTTTAAAAATTTAAAGGTCAATCTGCCTACTTTGACACAACTTCATTGGTCCTTTCTCTTGCCTTCATTTTTTTCATCCATTTTAATTTATTTGTCTTATTTTTTTAATTTGTTATATATTTCAAAAAAATATGAGAAAAATCATGTAAATCATAATAATTAATAACTTAAAAAAATTAAAAGATACTCCCTCTGTTTCATAATAAATGAATTTTTGGAGTATTTTTGGTGTTTCAAAATAAGTGAATCATTGATTTTTTTTTTTCAAATTTACCCTTGAGGATTTGACAACCAAGGGGCCCATCAACTGAAAAAGAATAAAATAAATATGATTCTATACTTTGAACAAAGGTAAAAATGGAAACCTATGTTAAATTTATGTCTTTGATTCTTTTTCTTAATCTGTGTGTCAAAGTCCAACAATTCATTTATTATGAAACGAAGGGAGTATAAAATATTTGGATGACTCTCAAAATTATATCAGTGTCACTTAAATTGAAATAGAAGAAAGAATATTATAAATCACAGTAATTTAAAACTTAAATTATTTCTAAAATATAATTAACTATCAAACAAAAGTTTGGACAATGAGAATAACATATATTATTTAAAAATTACATAAAGAGTATTATAAATTACAATATTTAACAAATTAAAATATCTTTAAAAAAATAATTTGATATATATTTCAAAGAAATACGTAAAAAATACTATAGATCATAATAATTAACAACTTAAAAAAATTTAAAAATATAAAATATTTGATTGACTATAGAAATAATATCAATGCCACTTAAATTGAAATAGTTAAAAGTATAATTGGTTATCAATACTACAAAAGTTTGGACAAGGAGAGTAGTATGTATTATTTGAAAATTACATAAAAAGTATTATAAATTACACTAGTTTACAACTTAAAATATCTAAAGAAAATTTAATCTGATATATATTTAAAATAAATACTATAAACCACACCAATTAACAACTTAAAATTTTTTAAAGATATAAAATATTTGGTTGACTCTCAAAACTATATTAGTGTCGCTTAAATTGGAACAGAAAAAAGGTATTATAAATCTTAATAATTGAAAAAAAAAAATTTAATATAATTGATTATCACTGCCACAATAGTTTGAACAAGGGGAGTAATATGTATTATTTGAAAATTATATAAAAAGTATTATAAATTGCAATAATTAACAACTTAAAATATCTAATGCATATTAATTATATGATTGATTATCTAAATTCTATTTGTGTCACATAAATTGAGACAAAAATATAACATATATTGGGCCCGTTCTGGTACAAGCCCTAAACATCTAATATGAATAGATAAATGTAATTATTATTACATAAATATTAGAGAAAATACACTGTTTCCACCCTAAACTATACACAAAATTATTGAGACACATCCGAACTTTAGGAGGGTTCTATTACCCCCTTGGACTAATTAAAATTATATTTTTGACAACCTTAGTGCCTACGTGGCACATACGTGTGCCTACGTGGACCTTCAATGTGTTGATTTACTGATGTGTCACGTAGGCACTAAGGTCGTCAAAAATATAATTTTAATTAGTTCAGGGGGTAATAGGACCCTCCTAGAGTTCGGATGTGTCTCAGCAATTTCGTGTATAGTTCAAGGTGGAAACAGAGCATTTTTCCTAAATATTATACCAAAATGATAAGAGAAAATATTTAATATCATCCATGATCAGTTATAGAAAAACATCAGGATAAAATTTAAAATATAGTATATAATTAAATAAATTTTAAATTTCAAAAAGAATAAAAATTATTCATGAATAAAGTAATATCGAATATTTTGGTCCTATATGTTTTTCACCAGTCGTCATAGACCTGCTTATACCATTTTTAGCCAAGATTATTTTTCTCAAAAATGCTTATTATTTCTTAAAAGTGCTTAATTTAAAAATATGAGGTGTTTGACTAGACTTTTGAAATAAAAATAAGTGCTTTTGGAGAGTAAAAAAAAAAAAAGTTTTCATAAACTAGAAAGTAGTTTTTTTTTTTTCTAAAAGCAGTTAAAAGCACTTTTAAAAAAACTAAACCAAACATTAATTTCTACACATAAGTGTTTTTTAATTTCATTGGTCAAACACAAACTGTTTCTCATCAAAAATAATTTTTTGAAAAGCACTTTTGAAAAAACATATTTCAAAATAAGCTGATTTAAGAAGTTGACATAAAATTGTTAATCCTTAACTACACATGTCGCCTTATGTCATTAGTATGAATATCATTAGAAATTTTACTTTGTGCCTCGTACAACTGATATAATTATTTTTACGATATCCACCTGGTTGTTGGGAAAAAAAGAAAGTGAAGAGAAGAATCACTTTCAATTACTCAAATTTTTTTCTTGAAGACAAGTGCTGTAAATAATTCTTATATATTCAGTTTTGAGAACATAGAATAATGTTTGTGTTCACAAGGGCTAAGGATGCTGCTTTCGAGAGTTTATACACAATGTTAGACAGAAAAGGTGGGGATAAAAAGTTGTACAAGTTGGCTAAGGTTGGGAAGAGGAGGGATCCGGATCTGGACCAGGTGAAGTATATTAAGTATGTGGACAGCAATGTTTTGGTAGAGGAGGGTTGTATTAGAGAGAGACGGCAGTCTTACTTTCGTAAGCACCCGAACGAAAGAAGGGATACTGCATTGTGTTGGGCGAGTTGGAGCATTTCAAAAGGTTTCACGATTATGGCTATTGTAGGCGCATTAAGGTTGAGGAGGTTACGGGGGCTATTCGTAAGATAAGTAGAGGTAGAGCAACGGGACAAGATGAGATTTCAATGGATTTTTGGAAGTACACAGGAGGGACATATTTGAAGTGGTTGACTCGATTGTTTAATATAATTTTTAAGTCAGCGAGGATGCCTGAAGCTTGGAGGTGGAGTACGATGATTCTGTTGTATAAAAATAAGGGCAACATTCAGGATTGCAACAATTATAGGGGCATCAAGTTTTTGAGTCACACTATGAAGGTTTGGAAAAGGGTGGTAGAGTTGAGGTTGCGGAGAATTGTTACTATTTCTGAAAATTAATTTTAATTTATGCCTGGGCGCTCGACTACAGAAGTCATCCATCTCGTCAGGAGACTGGTGGAGTAGTATAGGGATAGGAAGAAGGATTTCCATATGGTGTTTATCGACTTGGAGAAGGCCTATGATAGAGTTCTTAGGGAGGTCCTTTGGAGGTGTTTGGAGGTTAGAGGTGTACCTATAGTGTATATTAGGCCAATTAAGTATATATACGACGGAGCCAAGACTCGGGTTAGGACTGGGGAGGGGACTCGGAGTACTTTCCTGTCTTGATGGGGTTACATCAAGGTTCGACGCTTAGTCCGTTTCTTTTTGCCTTGGTGATGGATGCTTTGACGCAGCACATTCAGGATGAGGTTCCTTATTGTTTGATTTTTGCGGATGATGTTGTCTTGATTGATGTGACTCGTAGTGGGGTTAATGCTAAATTGGAGGTTTGGAGGTAAACTCTTGAGTCTAAAGGGTTTAGGTTGAGTTGGTCTAAGATGGAATATTTGGAGTGTAAGTTCAGCGAGGTGTCTCATTAGTACGATGTGATTGTTAAGCTTGATTCTTATCCTATCAAAAATAGAGATAGTTTAAAGTATTTAGGGTCAATGATTCAGGAGGATGGAGAGATTGACGAGGGCGTCAATCATCAGATCGGGGTAGGGTAGATGAAATAGAGGCTCACATATGGTATCTTGTGAGACAAAAAGGAACCTCCCAAGCTTAAAGGCAAGTTCTACAGAGTGGTGGTTAGACCAGCTTTGTTGTATGGGACTGAGTGTTGGCCGGTTAAGAAGGCCCACATACAGAAGATGGATGTGGCAGAGATGAAAATGCTTTCGTGGATGTGTGGATGTACTAGGAATGATAGGATTAGAAATGAGGTTATTCGAGATAGGGTAGGAGTGGCTTCGGTGGAAGCCAAGATGAGGAAAGCGAAGCTAAGATGGTTTGGGAATGTGATGAGGATAAGCACGAATGCCTCAGTACAGAGGTGTGAGAGGTTGGCTAGGGACGGTTTCAAGCGTGGTAGATATAGACCGAAGAAGTATTGGAGGAAGGTGATTAGACACGACATGGAGCAGCTTTAGCTTACCGAGGACATGGCTCTGGATAGGAAGGTGTGGAGGAGGTGAATTATGGTAGAAGGTTAGTAGGAGTTTAGGTTGTTGTATGCTTTGGTGTGGTAGTTGGTGTATCTTGTTTTTTTGGTTTTATTGAATTTGTTCATGTTTATTGTATCTTGTTCTATTACTATTCCTTATCTTATCTTAGATTACTTTATTCTGAGCCGAAGGTCTATCGGAAATAGCCTCTCTATCTCACTTTTGAGGTAGTGGTATGGACTGCGTACACTTACTTTCCCCAGACCCTACCTGGTGAAAATATACTGGTATGTTGTTGGTGGTGTAGTAGTATAATGTTTGTGTTAAAATGAAATTATTATACCTTTCAACAAGAAATAAGATGCTATTTTTTGCTATACAGCAAGAGACAAGATCCATAAAATGTGCCCTCATTATTCTATTTATTGCTCATCATCACTATGAGTAAAGGTTGACAATAATCTTGGAATCTTGCACAACGAATGAGCGTTCAGGTAGTTCTAATCTGGATTATGGTAACACTAGCTACTAAACGATAATATTGGACTTTTTGTATGAATGAAGTTGTTTCCTATCAACTTCTCTTATGTGACAGATATATTTATCAAAATCATTTCTAACATGCATTTAATGAGTTGTTGCAAGCTACACAAAGGGGAATAATAAAAGAATAGTCCAGTTAGTGGGATGACTGTAAAGCCAACTAAAAAAGATAGTGGCTGCAGAAATCAATAGATCTTTTTCACATCCAAATGAATTTAAATAAAGGCATAACTACTATAGAAAGATAGAGGAGAACTCTGGACGCATGAATGTCCAACCGCTACCTTAGAAGCTCCAACAATCGTTCGAGTCAAGCAACGTGAGGCGCACTCAAGCTAGAACCTGCACCGAAAGAGTGCAGTAGGCATGAGTATGATCCACTTGTACTCAATAGGTATCATAGGCCGACCAATCAAACTAGTAAATAAAGCATACAAATATACACTACGGGCATGTCACCTGCAATAAGAAAATATCCCACAACGGTAGCCCACACTGCTTGCACTAACAGTTCTAATATATCACATATATTGCAACATCGCACCAACATAGAGCACAAGTACGCATTATATCACATATAAGTAGAACAAGGGGGAACATGCATGTACAAAATCATCAAATACAAGTAAAAGAAGACAAGACAATTACATAGATGGCAAGTCAATATAGCAGTACAACACAATATAAGCATAATAAAGTAATTGAAATGTATATGATAATGATTATGATAATGATGCACGAGATCATCGCACAACCTTCGGAATCAACGCACAATCCCCGTATACACCTACAGAGGCAAGCCTCCTAATGCAGGACCAATGGGGGGTTCGTCAACCCATATACAATCGACATATCTCATATCTCCTTTCAATCATATCTCTCAAATCGAGTTTTATAAGGTGTTACAATATCTCCTCCCCGACATATCCCTCGGGGAGGGTTTTTAAAAGGTGTTGCTAGTGTTACTCAGGTGTTGCCACTGTGGTATCAATGTTTCATAAATGAGTATGATATGCAGATATAATGCTCACAACTAATCACAATGAGGATTTTCACAACCAAGCACATGATATATTTCCACAACCAACTACAATGAGACCTTTTCCACAACCACGTGAGCAAATATCCACTTATTATTTTTATTTCATTCATAAATTTATACATGTCTCATATGCCAATAAAATATGAATATAATCACAATACACAAATGGTACCACATTAAGAATTTTAATAACACAATACAATTATCCACACGTATTCAAGGTTATCAATATCACCTAGGACCCCATACAGTCAAACGTATCACATAATATCTCAATTTCGATAATTACATCACATATATGCCTCCACACGGTCACAAAATATAGATAGTCATTTTTATGATTAGTTTTCACTCTTAACATGCATTTTTTACCATCATTTACTACTCAGCCCAGTTTGAAAGAGTTAAGTCATAACTTACCTCGAATGTTGAAATCGATCTGCTACTCTTCGAATCCACGGCCTTACTTTCCACGAACAATCCCAAACTTTACTAAAAACATCAAATATGAAATCCACACGATGAAACAAAACCAACGGCACCCATATTGGCTACTTTTATTTTGGGGTCAACCCTCCCTCCCCCCCCCCCCCCCCCCCGCAGAATGAATTTTCAAAAAAAAGGGCAAAATTATAACTTTTCTTCAAAAATGTGTTTCTAATATTTTTAGGAATGCACAACTGAAAACTCAAATTAAATCGAGTCAAAAACAAGGTTCAAATGGAAGAAAAAATATTTTTAAGCTTTATCAGGTAAAATCTTTAAAATTTGAGTTAAAATCAAGAATCAAAGTTGTTTTGAAAGTTAAATTGATAAAAAACTAGTAATTATAAGATTAAAGTATTATTCAAGTGAAAAGGAGTGAAATTGAGGTTTGAAAGAAAGCCCTAAGATTTTTGAGGTTTTACGAAACTAACCAAGAATTAAAGTAAGTAAGGATGAAATCTCGATATAATCAAGAAATAGATGTTAATCTAGCTTCCCAAGCTTTCACAAGCTTCTCTTATAAGTTTTCACACTATTTTAGGGTTTAACTCTCAAGAGGCAAGGTGAAAGAATGGACAAAATGGGCCAAAAAAGGAGTAAAAACTGCTATTTATAGCAGAAAAATCTGCTATATTGCAGATTTTCCTAAGTTCAAACGGACTTCGACGGGGTGCTCGAAATTCATTCAGAGTCCGATATATGCAAATGAACTATGTAACTACATTAAATTCGATGCTCCGGACTCAATAGCGATATCATATTTTCAAAAAAATATCATTTTCACAATGTTGATCCCCAAAATTTAAAATTACAATTATCCAAATCGAGGGTCGAAATGAGATTTAAAAGGCGTGAAATTACACCAAATATGTTACCACCCTAAAACAACATTTTGGATCTGCTTGCAAAGTCGGATTTTCCATCGGAGGTCATTTCGATCAAATGTGGATCCCACACCTATATTTCCAATTTTTCAAGTTTTCGACAAACAGGTCGAAATGAACTCGGGTGCATCAGAACCCGAACCAAAGGTCTACTTAGTCTAAAATTGATATTCTGGAGCTACTGACACATTCAATTCAGCCATTCATCGCATAGATCAAAAGATATCCATATAAGTCCATAATAAGGCTCTCGAAGCAATCAAAAATTACAATATCACATAAATGGTACCAAAATACATCAAAAATTATGTCAATAACCCCCACACACTAGAAATACCATAATTCAACTATGGGAAGGGGTAAAATAGTTAAATCACACAAAATCATAAATTTCACATATTTTATCAAATTTTTAGGTCGTTACATCATCCACCACTAAAAATTTAGTTCATCCTCGAACTAAGGCAAAGAAATACCTGAATCAATGAAGAGCTGGGGATAGGAACTACGTATATTAGACTCAACCTCTCAAGTAGGCTTATCTACAAGTCGATGTCACCACGGGACCTTAACCACAAGGATCACTCTAGAGCGCAACCGCGTAACATCCCTAGCCAAAATGACGACTGGCTCCTCAACCAAAGATAACTGCTCATCTAACTAAACTGACTCCTAACGAATAACATGATACTCATTCGAAATATAACGGCGAAGCATACAAATATGAAAAATTGGATGAACAACTGATAGATCAGGGGACAAAGCCAACTCTTAAGCCACATCACCAACTGTTCGAAAAATCTCAAATGGACCAATATAACTGGGGCTAAGCTTGCCCCTCTCCCCAAACCTCGTCACATCCTTCATGGGTGAAACTCGAAGGAAAACACGATCACCAACACCAAAGCTCAAGGCACGAAGTTTACGATCAGCATAGAACGTTTGCCTACTCCGAGCCGCTCTAAGTCTATCCTGAATGACCCGAACTCTATCCAAAGACACATGAAGCAATTCCATACCTCGGGGTCTCACCTATGAAACATCAAACCAACCCACTGGGGAGAGACACGCCTACCATACAATGCCTCAAAAGGAGCCATATCAATACTGAAACGGTAATAATTATTATATACTAACATTGCTAAAGCCAAAAGTTTCTCCCACTGGCCACCAAAACCCATCACGCATGCGCAGGGCATATCCTCCAAAACCTGGATAGTCCGCTCTGACTGGCCATTAGTCTGGGGACGAAACGTTCTGCTAAGATCAACTCGAGTACCTAACTCATCCTGAAAAGTCTCTCAAAAGTGAGATGTGAACATAGAGCCTTGATCTAAAATAATGGACACCGATACACCATGCAATGTACAATCTCATGAATGTAGATACATGTCGACCTCTCAGCACTAAATGAGACCTAAATCAAAATAAAATGAGTTGACTTGGTCAATCGATCCATGATAACCCAAACATTGTCAGAACCATGAGATGTATGTGGAAAACCAGTCACAAAGTCTATGGTGATCCGTTCCCACTTCCACTCGAGAATGGGTAACCTCTAAAGCAAACCATGAAGTCTTATATGCTCGGCCTTCACCTACTGACAACATAGGCAACGAGCCACAAAATCTACTATATCTCTCCTCATGCCACCCAAATAATAGTGTTATCTCAAATCATGATATATCTTAGTCACACCTGGATGGATGGAATATCTGGAATAATAGGCTCCTCCAAGATCAACCTAGTCCAATCACCTACCCATGGCACACAAACTCATCCCATAATCCTTAAAACTCCATCTGAATCAAGTAAGGCTTTCTTAGCCTCCCCACTCAATACCTTATCTCGAATCAATCTCAATCCAACATCATCAAACTAATTAGCTCGAATCTGCTCCATCAAAAAAAATCTAGCCTCCACAAATGCCAAAACATGACCAGGGGTTAAAATATCAAGCCTAATTATCTGGTTAGATAAGGACTGAACCTTTAAGGCTAAAGGCCTCTCCTGGGTCAAAAGATGCGCTACGCTACCCATACTAGTCGACTTCCAGCTCAAGGCATCCGCAACCACATTAGCCTTACCCAAATGATAGATAATAGTCAAGTCATAATCCTTAAGCATATCAAGCCAACGACCCTACCTCATATTAAGATCTTGCTGGGTGAAGAAGTACTAAAGGCTATGATGATCTGAGAAGATCTCACAACGGGCTCCATACAAGTAGTTCCTCCAAAACATCAAGGCAAACATAACTGTGCACAACTCCAAATCATTGGTAGGATAATTCCTCTCAAGAGGCTTCAACTGACGAGATACATAAGCAATCACCTTGCCCTCCTGCATCAACACCACACACAATCCAACACCTAAAGCATAACAAAACATGGTAAATCCCACGCTCTCCTTGGGCAAAACTAATATAGGAGTTGAAGTTAACATATCCTTGAGATTTTGGAAGCTCCCCTGAAAAAACATCAGACCACTGAAAGAAAATCTTCTTCTGAGTCAACTTACTCAAAGGAGCCGTAATAGAAGAGAAACACTCAACAAAATATCGATAATAACCAGCCAAGCCAACAAAACTCCAAATCTCATTGGACAAAATAGGTTTACCCCAATCACGAACCGCAGCAACCTTGGTTGGATCAGCCATAATACCCTCCTTAGTCACCGTATGACCCAAGAAAGAAATGGAATTCAACCAAAACTCGCACTTAGAAAACTTGGCATACAATTTCTCATCTTTTAATCTCCGAAGCACAATCCGCAAATGCTCCTCATGCTCAACCTCACTCTTAGAATAAATCAAGGTATCATCTATAAATACAATAATGAAAGAGTCAAGATATGGTCAAAACACCCGATTCATCAACTCCATGAATATGGCAGGGGCATTGGTCCACCCAAAGGACATGTCCAAGAACTCATAATGACCATATCTAGTTCGAAAATCCATCTTCGGAGCATTCGAAGCTCTAATCCTCAACTAGTGATAATCAAAACCTCAAATCAATCTTTGAAAACACTACAGCACCCTGAAGCTGATCAAATAAATTATCAATGTGAGGAAGAGGATACTTATTTTTAACCGTCACCTTATTCAACTGCCGATAATCATACACATCTTCATAGACCTATCTTTTTTCTTCACAAATAAAATAAGCGCACCCCGAGGTGAAACACTAGGTCAGATAAATCCCTTGTCCAATAACTCCTACAATTGATCCTTCAGTATCTTCAACTCTAATGGGGCCATCCTATAAGGAGGAACATGAATGGGTTTGGTGTCTGGCTCAACATCAATAGAAAAATCACTATCTCAATCTGAAGGCATACCAGGAAAGTCCATAGGAAACACATCCATAAACTCATGAACAACACGAACAGAATCCAAGTAAAGAGGTGAAACAACACTAGTATCACAGATATGAGCCAAATAAACTAAACATTAGCTCTCAACTAATTTATGAGCCTAAACATAAAATATAACCACCTTAGGACCCGAATAAAGTACACCCTTCTAAGTTATTCTTGGCACACCCGGTGAAGCTAAAGTCATGATCTTGGCATAACAATCTAAAATTGCATGATAAGGAGTCAATCAATCCATACCCAAAATAACAAAGAAGTGAACCATATCTAACACAAGCAAATCTACCAAAGTCTTATGCCCAGCAAAAGTCACAACACAAGATCGATACATACGATCCACCATTAAAAAAATCATCTACTGGGATAGATACATGAATAGGCATGGAAAGAGGCTTACTAACCGAATCAAAACTCGAAGCAAAATACACAGACACATCAGAAAAATTCATTCCAGGATCAAATAACACAGATGCAGGTCCGATACAAATAGGTACAATACCTGTGATCACAGCATCAGATGCCTCCGCCTCTAGCCTGGCAGGTATAGCATAACATTGATCATGACCACCAACTGCCTGGGTGTCCCCACGACCACCAACTGTCTGAGTGTCCCCATGACTATCCCCACAAGCTCTCCTACCTCTGCCCCTTGCACCTCTGGTAACACCCCTACCCCTCACAGCTAGAATAAAAGTAGCCTGAACAACCCAACGAGGACAGTCTCTGGCTACATGGCTAGTCTCATCACACACATAGCAACCTCTACAACCAGTCTTAATAGGAGAAGGTACAACTGGGCTAGAATGACTACCCTAAACTACTGAACTAGAAGATCCACCATCTGAACTCTGTAAAACCACATGCACTAGCCTACTATGGTATCCACTAGGACCTCTGAAATTTCTACCACGAGAAATATGACCTCTAAACTCACCAAAATGGTGCACCTTCTTGGTGCCTCTTTGAGATGCTCTAAAAATACCCGTTATCATCTTAGTATGATCAATAATACTCTAAAAAAAACCCAAGCACAACCATCTAAGATGTAACCAACTGAAGGAAGACATCCAAACCCTTTACAAACTTCTAAATCTTCTCAGACTCGGTGAAAATGCTATCGTAGGAATATCTGAATAGGGCATGGAAGCGTTCCTCATACTCAACAACTGTAATGGAGCTTTGCTCTAATTGATCAAACTCATTTCGCATCCAATCCCTTAAACTGTAAGGTGTAAATCTCTCTAGAAAGGCAGCAACAAACTAATTTTATAACAACTCAAGAACATCAATAAGCCTGCAATCGATAAAAGATCTTCATAAATATATCACAGTATCTCTCAACTGATATATAGTATAAGTCACACCATCCGTGCAGAAAGACTGAAACACAACTCAAAACATAAGGTATGACAAAATTCCGCATGATAAGGAATAAAATGAGGGAGGTTTCCTAAACACATCCTTTAGCCTCTCAAATATAGATACGAACGTCTATGTATCAATCTACGAGACTCTATTAGATATCATATTCTTACACCGTTGAGACTAATGAACCTGGCTACCCTGAGACCAATTTCTCACGACCCAAAAATAAGGGTCATGATGAAATTTGCCGCGACATGCCTTGGCAAGTAACCTATCACCCATACTGATTCAAAAAGAGAAAAAGATATAAATACCCCAAAGTAAGGCTTCTAGAATGTAGCCAAACCATATAAGTAATCATAACAATACGGAAAGAACTTATCCAAAATACTAATCATTCCCAAGACTAGGTATTAATAGTGTAAGAACTACTAATACAATCCAGGAGTCAAATACATCATAAAAATAACCACAAAGGAATAATATTTGTCTCCAAATACTAATAAAGACATAACTACTATAGAAAGATAGAGGTGAACTCCGAACACATGAATGTCCAACCGCTACCTTGGAAGCTCTAACAATTTCTCAAGTCAAGCAAGTTGAGGCACACTCAAGCTAAAACCTGCACTGAAAGGGCGCAGTAAGCATGAGTATGGTCCACTTGTACTCAGTAGGTATTATAGGTTGATCAAGAAAAGTAGTAAATAAAGCATACAAAATATACACTAAGGACACGTCACCTGCAATCAAAAAATATTCCACAATGGTAGCTCACACCGCTTGCACTAATAGTTCTAATATATCATATATATTGCAGCATCGCACCAAGATAGAGCACAAGTATGAAATATATCACATATAATTAGAACAAAGGGGAACATACATCTACAAGATCATCAAATACAAGTAAAAGAAGATAAGACAATTACATAGATGGTAAGTAAATATGGCAATACAACATAGTATAAATATAATAAAGTAAGTGAAATGTATATGATGATGATGATGATGATGCATGAGGTCGTCGTACAACCTCTGGGATCATCGCACAATCCCCGTATACTCCTGCAGAGGTGAGCCTCCCAATGCAAGACCCATGGGGGCTTTGTCAATTCGTATACAATCCACATATCTCATATCTCATATATATTTTCCATCATATCCCTCGGAAAGGGTTTTATAAGGTGTTATAATATCTCTTCCCCGGTACATCCTTAGGGGAGAGCTTTTAAAAAGGTGTTGTCAATGTTACTCAGGTGTTTCCACTGTGGTACTAGTATTTCATGAATGAGTATGATATGAGGATATAATGCTCACAACTAATCACAATGAGTATTTCCACAACCAACTACATGATATATTTCCATAACCAACTATAATGATACATTTCCACAACCACGTGAGTGCCAATATCTACTCATTATTTTTATTTCATCCATAAATTTCCACATGTCTCATATGCCAATAAAGTATGAATATAATCACAATACATCAATGGTACCACATTAAGCATTTTAACAACACAATATATTTGTTCACATGTATTCAAGGCTATCAATATCACCTAGGACCCCACATAGTCATACATATCACATAATATCTCAATTTCAATAAATACATTATATATAGGCCTCCATACGGGCACAACACATAGATATCCATTTTCATGATTAGTTTCCACCCTTAATATGAATTTTGTACCATCATTTACTACCCAACCCAGTCTGAAAGAGTTAAGCCATAACCTACCTCGAATGCCGAAACCGGTCCGCCATTTTTTTAAACCTATAATGCCCCGAGATTAAACCCTGGACGCCATACGATTCTTGAAACCACAAGTGATCCCAAGCTAACCCATGAACTAACATACTATTAAGCAACTGAATTATAATATAATAAATAGTTGTTCTGCTGTGCGGAAATATAATCATAACAAAATCTTAGAGAAATTATATTATGGATACACTTTACAATCTGATAAAAATTGAGGAGAGAACTGAAATTATATGACTGACTCTGACTGACATCTATGAAGCCTCTACTATACTGACTATAGATAGTTAGGGCTTGCCTCCAACTACCACTAATAAATACACATGAGAAATAAATAAATTGTACATGAAATAAACTTCTGGAGTTCCCAAAATAAGAGAACTTAACACTTCCTAGCTGAAAACTGCAACTGTCTGATCATGATGTGTAGGCCATAACTGGTACCTACATTATGAGACAATGTAACACATAGACATATATGTGGATCAGTACTTCTGGATTGTACTGAGGATACATGGGTGAATGCAATAGGTAAAATTGATTTCATACGTAATCTTAAAACATGCATGCTAAGTGTAAGTAGACTCACCAATAGGCTGGAATAAACTGAAAGCTAAAATATCTTAAAGCATGAGTGACAAACATACTCTGATAAGATAGTGAATCTCTACACTTATTTTCTATAAAACTTTACTTTAATGATATAAGTAGAACTGAAGCTGGGATATGGTAAAACATGGATATTGTATGAATATTGAGTCTTTAACTACATGATAGAGATTGACATAACTCGAGGATCTGAATATACTATTATACTAAGCAGGAATACCTAAACATATAGAACTGAACGTGACTATACTAAGCTTATCTGATTAACTGAATGACTGATAGCTGACTATTAGTCATGTAAGACTGGACTGTACTTAGTCTGAATAATTGGACTCGAACTGTGGAGTACTATGCATATGAGACAAGGACTAACTGAACAATATGAGATGACCAAACATGAATGTAAGTAAACTGTATTATATGAGAATACAAGACCAAGCATATAGCATGATTCTAAAATAGCCTGTAAACTTAAATACTGATAACTAATAACTGATAACTGTATGCTATGGTCAAGCAAACCTGAAATTAAACTCTGAACTGAATACTGAACTGAGACTATAATTGAGACTGTGGGAGGTATCATCTAATAGACATGCCCCAATCTGAGCTAATTGGGGTCCAACCTATAACCCGAGTTGGAAGGTTATCAGTATCGTGCCATGGGTACTAACGCTGGCTATGTGGATCCACTAAACTGTTGTCCTGAGGGACTAAAGAGTCACCCTCAACTGGTAGGTGCTCTAGTGAGATATATTTCAAACCTCAACTGGCAGATTAACATCTCAACCTACACTGGCTACGTAGTTCTGGAATACAGGGATTTCTACTAAGAGTCACACCCTCAACTGGCAGGTGAGCCCCCATCCATGGGTTTGCTCGGTGCTAAATCCTACTCCCAACTAAAAGACACTGAAATACTAACTGGTGTATGCACTGATAAGTAATAACTAATAAGCTCAGGTCATGGTATTCTGAAAATAACAGTGCATACGGACTTTGAGGTAATTATTAACATATAAACTGACGTTGGGGTTGAAATTGGAATGAGCTAACTTAATTGGACTCACAACTGACCATATTACTGACTGAATGATATTTCCTATGGTATAATTGAAATCATTCTGTAGATACTAAAAACTAGGTAAACAGTTAAGTTTCAGGTATTCATAACCCCCAGGACTCGATAACAATAACAATAGGACATACTAAATCTTCGGGACATAATAAGAAAGCATTATTTAAAGAAATCCATCACTTGGGCATTTCATCAAACACATGGAGATTAGTACTTTAACATGGGGAAATTCACCAAACACATGGGAATCATGAACTTGGACATGGGAATATCTTAAACATGAGAGCATAACATGATTACATAAGTAAAATCATGAATTTAGGAATTCACATGAATTTTGCTTGAAATAGGACATGGACGTTTCATCAAAACATGTAAAGATCATAGCTTGAACATAAGAATGTCTTAAACATGAGGGAACAATAGAGTTACATGGAAAAATTCATAACTTGGGGATTCATCTTGAAATTGATTGAACATGATATGGGAATTTCATCAAACATATGGAAAGCATAAATTTAAAACATGAGAATGTTGCTAAAAATCATGAATTTAAGATCTATCATGGAATTCACTTGAATAAAGCATGGAAAACTCACATTCATAGTATGAGGAATTTAAAATCTTGCATGGAATCATACATGGGCTGAATTGAATTAAAAACACCATGAAAACATGAAATTCAATCTTTCTTGAACATCTAAAATAACATAATGATCGAAAAATCCATTCTTTAATTGAAATAAAAGGATTTTGGGCTCCATGGGTGAAAGAGGACCCATGGATGAACTCCCACATACCTTAAAGCTTTAATCTTGAAGAAGAAACACAATCTTGAAAGCTTTCTTAAATTGAAAAACTTGAGTTCTTGTTTTTCTTAAAGAAAATTTGATGAAGTTCTTGATGTTCTTGAGGGGACTAGGGTTTTCTTGGAGAGAAAGGGATGAATAATAATGTATCTAATGCTTTTGGGGGCTGAAATTAAGTGTTATGGATGGATTTGGGCGAGAGGAAGTGACCAAAGTTCCCCTAAACCCTTTAGGAACTGAAATAGCGTGTGAAATAGTTCTGTAACGCGGTAGCCATTGCGTTGACAACCGACGCATCGCGTCGGCTTACTGCCTCTCATAAAAAATACCATAACTTTTCGCTCGAATTAAGGCAAAATTGATATTGTTGGAAAGCTAATTCAATTATCTACAATTTGGTGGGTATAGATGCAAAATTCTACTTATATAAAAAGTTATACACGTTCAAAGTAGACCCTTGTAGAATCGAATAACAAACTTTGGACGAATCAAAGGCTTTAAGATCAACTCTGTTCTAAGAGATCCGTATGAATATTTTTCACCTCAAAAGCACATCAAACACGAGGATATAGATCATGAAACTTATATTCACATAGGAACCACTAGAATTATAACTTATACACGTAAGAACAACGGTTCAAAGACTAGCCCAAAAATACGGGGTGTTACAGAACGCATGACCTTAATTTCCACGAATGATTTCAAACTTCACTAAAAATATCAAATATGAAATCTACACGTCAAAATAAAATAAACGACACCCATATTGACTACTTTTGATTCGGAGTCAAAACGGACCCCCGAATGGATCTTTAAAAAAGAAGGGAAAAATCATAACTTTACTTTAAAAACGTGTTTCTCATACTTTCAGAGACCCACACCTGAAAATCCAAGTCAAATTGAGTCAAAAATGATATTGAAATCAAAGAAAAAATATTTGTAAGCTTTACCAGGTAAAATCTTTAAAATTTGGGTTAAAATTAAGAATCAGAGTTGTTTTGAAGGTTAAATTGATGAAAAACTAGAACTTATAATATTAAAATATTATTCAAGTGAAAAGGAGTGAATTGAGGTTTAAAATCAAGTCCTAAGATTTTTGAGATTTTGAGAAATTAATCAAGAATTAGAGTAAGAAAGGGTGAAATCTCACCTTAAATCCATAATATAATCAAGAAATAGATGTTAATCTAGCTTCTCAAGCTCCCACAAGCTTCACTGTTAATCTATCACACTATTTTAGGGTTCAATTCTCAAAACGTAAGGTGAAAAAATGGACAAAATGAGATAAAAAGGGGTAAAAAAAATACTACCAAACATTCACTATTTTCTGACCGAAAATTCCAATTGAAAAAAATTAGTCGCAAATTTCTGACTACTTCATTCGGAATATTTACTTTTTAATTATTTTATTTTATAAAATATTTCCCCGATACTATTTGTGACTACAATAGTCAGAATATTTGGCGGTAAATTCTAGAAAATATATATTCCGACTGTTGTAGTTGGAAATATAAATAATTAAATAAATATATAATTAGACCCTTATATAGAAATTAAATAATTATTTAAATAAATTATTACCAATTATTTTTTGACCACTGTAGTCGAAAATATAAATAAATAAATTATTAAATATAAATTTTCAACTACTCTAGTCGAAAATACTAAAGCTAAATAGATATATGACTATATATATATATAAAAAAAATCATACCCTTATACAGAAATAAATAATCAAATAAGTAAATTGTTATGTATATATTTCCGACTATTCGGAAATATAAATAATAAAATAAATAAATTATTAAATATATATTTCTGACCACTATAGTCGGAAATACTAATAGATAAATAAATATATGACTAAATAAGTAATCATACTTTATACAAAAATGAAATATTATCTAAATAAATTATTATCAATATATTTCCGACCGAGTTAGTCAGAAATAAAAATAATCAAATAAGTAAATTATTAAATATATATTTCCGACTACTATAGTCGGAAATAAAAATAATAAAATTAATAAATTATTAAATATTATTTTCGACTACTGTAGTCGGAAATAGTAATATCTAAATAAATATATGACTTTATATAGAAAATTAATAATTAATTAAATATAATAAAAATATTTCCGACTGCTATGGCCAAAAATTTTATACATAATTTAATTTATCAAATTTTTAACCGACAGAAGTAGTCGGAATGTTATATTTAATTATTAAATAATATATGTAAGATAAAAAATAAACATATAAAAAATTGTATTCCATTTCTCTCACTAGCACTGTCGTCTCTCAATCTAAACTCTTTCTCTCACTCTCACTATCGCGTCTCTCTCTAAACACTAGAAATTGGTGGTGTCTGTCTCATAAATTGGCGGTGACGGTTACGGTGATGATATTGACGGTGTTTGTCTCTCACTCTCACGGTGAGTTTCTTGGTATTTGTTGGTATTTTCTGCTTTTTGGGGTTTTTGGGTTCTTTTTTTTGTGAGTTTTGGTCTGCAAACTACAGCTGAAACTGTAGGGATTCTACAATACAATTCACTGTGCTGATAATGGAGTTTTCTATTGAGTTCCTTACTGTATTTGGCTTGTTTTATAGCTTCTGGCTACTTGTCTTGACCCTTTCTGATTGTTTAGTTGTGGAATTGAACTAAGATTGTTCATTTGTCGACGCACTAATATTTTCTTCTGTGTTCTTTGCTAGTGTAACTTATTGTTGTGCTTCATTTTTTTGTTGTTCTTCTATGTTCCCTATCGTTGTTCCCTTGAACTGCGTTGATGTAATACACTCAACAATTACTGGTAACGGGAAAGTTTCATAAGTGAACAGATTTACGACTACCAGAATGAAAAGTAAGACGGCTAAAGTGAGGCAAAGATAGTACTATATAGTATGTACTTGAACATATCCCTCTCATTTATTTGTACAATTTTCTATTAGAGCTGGGATCAGGACAATATAAGTAATCACAGTAGAGGAAATTATGACTTGTGACATTAGCAACATACACAGATGCATCGATAAAATGATTAGCTGAAGTACTTCAACCAAACTTGGAATTTCAATTTTAGCTTTACTAGTAGGCAGAAGAGAAACATGAGAGCCTTCAATTTCTTGGATTTTCGATAAATTCTGTGAAGCTATTGTCGCTAACTTCTGTTTGTCCTATGACTGAGAAACAAGGCCAAGGCCAAGCGAATTTCTCTCTCGAATCTATCTGTTCAGGTTTGGATTTCGATTTTACGTGTACGGTATATTTGAAATTTAGCTTGGTTTAAGGTGTATACACATGCTTTATTCATATAACTTTCGCATTATGAATTCATAGTAACATTATGTATACTTGAAACTTAAAAGTAGATCAATGTTGTTTATCAAGTTTATAGTTTGAATTAGTTGCTTTGTTTCACAACGCTTGATACAACTCTGTGTCACATATTCAGACCAATTGTGATATAATTGATGCTTTAAAAATGTATATGTAATGTTTAAATCATTTTTATATGAGGAGAATTCTAGCTTACCAGCTTAGGTATGATTTAATTTCAGTTCCTTTTTCAGGTGGATACACGTGCTCTATTCGTATCTTTGACTGTGTGAACTTCTGTGTGAAAAGTTTAGCATTATCGATTGATAGTAACATTAATATAGTTGAAAGTAGATGTTGTTAATCGAATCTATAATTTGAATTAGTTGCTCTATTTCAAAATGTTTGATATGATTTTGTTAAATATATTAAGGCAGATCGGTATCTCGGGATTTATTTCGCCATCTTTGTTCTGATGAAATTTAGAGTTACTGAATTTGATCTAATATTAAACATTTGTCTTACTGATAGAGTTGAATTTGTAGCCTTTGGGTTTTATAATGGCTGTTCCTGCTGGGCTGAATTATTTTTATGCAGGTTTTTATACACCTTGCTCTTATCCTTGGCTCTTCTTATTGAATATTTGCCTGTTGAGTCCGCTGAGGAACAATCGTCTCTTCTAGCTAGTCAGCAGAATAAAAATTTGTGTCCTGTTCCCGGCATTCTTCTCAAAACAAGTTTCTTTGCACTTGATAAGCAAAGCCTACTTAAGGCAAAAGCTAAGAAGGTATAGTAAAATACCTTTTCACACAAATTGCTACTTAATTTCATGAATCAGTTAAAGCTATGATTACTTTTGCTTCTTCCTGATTTTTTATTTAATTTCTAAAAAATATGAGTAGTTCAAAAGTACACCCAATAAGAGTTGTGGTAGAACAATAAATGATGAAAAATTTCATAAATAACTATTGAAACTAAGTGAAGCATTGAAAACTAATGGTACTTTAAGCCATGAAATGTATGAAAACTACACTATTGGTGTTTTTTTCTTTTGTTATTGTTTTGGTTCTCTTGTTTTTGTTTCTCTTCTCTGTTATTATTGTTTGGCGTTCTTGTGTAGATGGAAAATGAAAATCGTACATGGATGTATAATAGAACTTATCCTAACCATGTAGGGTTGGGGGAGGAATATAAAGCTGGGTTAGCTGGATTTATTTCTAAAGCAATGACACTTGATGATTTTCTTACTGAAGGGATAATTAGGTGTCCTTGTTAGAATTGCAAGTGTTGCAAGTTATTGAGTCCAGATGTTGTTACATTACATCTTTATAGGAAGGGTTTTATGGTGAATTATACTATGTGGACAGCTCATGGAGAGAGTAGTGATGCTAATGATTTTGCTTTTCAGAATTATGTTGAAAGTCCAATAAGAGAGAATAATGTTGAAAGTTCACGATATAGTGAGATGATCAGGGATGCTTTTGGGACACACCCAGGGGCTCAAAATGAACCAAATGATGAGGTTAAGCACTTTTATGAACAGTTACAGGAAGTTTGTCATCCATTGTGTGAAGGATCAGTGCATTCTAAGTTATCTATTGTCGTTCGGCTACTGAGTATTAAATCAGATTATTCTATTTCTCAAAAGGGCATGAATTCTATCATTAGACTTATGAATGAACTTAACCCAAATAAACTTGACTTATCCAAAGATTTCTACACAACAAAGAAGTTGGTTTCTAAGTTAGGACTATCATCAGAGAGGATTCATTGTTACGAGAAAGGTTACATGTTATTCTATAAGGAAAATGCAAATTTAGAACATTATAAATTTTGTAATCAGCCTCGCTATAAGGAAATCACACATGCCAAAGGGAAGAAGGTTCCTCTGAAGTCGATGCACTACTTACCCCTTATACCACAGTTAAAGAGGTTGTATGTATTAATGAGCTCTGACCCTCATATGAGATGGCACTATGAAAATAAAATACCACCTGGTGTTTTATGTCATCCGTCAGATGGAGAAGCATGGAAGCATTTTGATAGTATGTATTCGGATTTTGCTAGTGAACCAAGAAACATTAGGTTGGGATTAGGGGTGGGCGCTCGGTCGGTTCGGTCTGATTTTTTAATATTGGTTCGGATTGACAAAATGACATTGTAACCAATCCGAATAAATTCAGTTTGGTTCGGTTTTTACAAATTCGGTTCGGTTATTTCGGATTTTTATTTCAGTTTGAAATATCAAAGTAGTTAGTCTCTCTTTTTCATAACTGAGCATTTAAAATTGATGGGTTTTTTTAGAAAAAATATTTTTTTCAAACCTGTTTTTCATTCCCAAATATAAATAACTATAAATAACTCAACAAGTATGAAACGAAATGAAATAATCATAAGCTTAACATAATACATAACGTCATTAATCATTACATATAATATAACCTTGCATAAATAGTCCATAAAAAAGTCCAAGGTCACCAAAATAGTCCATAAAATATTTGAGTCACTAAAACAATCCATAAACAGCCTGCGGCGTAGGCGAATTTGCTGTTAAATGTTAATTATGAATGTGAATTACTAAATATTATATATATATAATATAATATTATATTTTATTTATTTATTTATAAAATTTTGGTTTTTTTATTTAACCAAAAAAAAATTTAAAAACCAAAAACCGAACCGAAAAATCAAAAAATTTAAAATTACAAACCGAATCCGACCCAAAAAACCGAAAAAATGAAATCAAAATTAAATTTTGGTTTGCTTTTTGATTTTTTCGATTTAAACCAAAATATGTCCACCCCTAGTTGGGATTATCTACTGATGGATTCACTCCATTTTCTATCTCAGCTACATCGTATTCATGTTGGCCAGTGTTTGTGACTCCTTATAATCTCTTGCCTGAATTGTGTATGACAAGTCAGTATATATTTCTAACTTGTATTTTATAAGGTCCTCGTAATCCAAAAGCTTTGATTGATGTATATCTGCAGCCATTGATTGATGAGTTGAACTTACTGTGGCATGAAGGTGTGAAAGCATATGATGTATCAATAAAACAAAAATTTAGATTGCGTGCTACTTTGATGTGGACTATAAATGACTTTCCTGCTTATGGAATGATGTTTGGGTGGTCGACTGCGGGCAAGTTAGCTTGCCCTTGTTGTATAGAAGACACAAAAGCATTCACTTTGAAACATGGGGGTAAAAACTCATGGTTTGACTGTCACCGTCGATTCTTGCCAATGCAACATGAGTTTAGGAGAAATACTAGTGATTTTATGAAGAATAAGTCTGATTTTGAAGAGCCACCGCCAATTTTATCGAGAGAAGAAATTTGGAATAGAGTGAGGAATCTGCCAAAGGTAACAAAGTCTCCGCCATCCAAAATACCTGGTTATGGTGTTACACATAACTGGACTAAACGGAGCATATTTTGGAAGTTAGATTACTAGAGGGACAATCTTCTGCCTCATAATCTGGATTTCATGCATATTGAGAAAAACTTCTTTGACAACTTGTTTAATACTGTGATGGATGTAAGTAACAAAACAAAAGATAACTTGAAGGCCAGGATGAACTTAAAGGAGTATTATCAGTGCAGTGAGTTGTACCTGACATACTTTAACAATAAGATTCAGAAATCCAAGGCCAGTTACACATTCACTTGGATGATATAAGAGCGATTTGTGATTGGGTTAAGAATTTGAGAATGCCAGATGGATATGCGTCAAATTTATCCAGGTGCGTTGACATGAAGGAAGGAAAGTTGACCTCTATGAAGAGCCATGACTGACACATTTTCATGGAGTCACTGATGCCAATTGCATTTAGTACATTGCCCGATATAATATGGAAGCCCATAACAGAGATAAGCTTATTTTTCAAAGATTTATGTTCTAACACATTAAAGGAGGAGAACCTATCTTTGATGGATATCAACATTCGCTTAACCTTAAATAAGTTGGCATAAAAATTTCTCCTATTTTTTTATGTTATGGAGCATCTTCCAATTCACCTTGTGCATAAGGCACGACTTGGAGGGCATGTTCAGTATAGATGGATGTATCCCTTTGAGAGGTATTGACTTTTAACATTTACTTTCATGTATTATAATTGAACATTATTTCATCTAAAAGATCATACTATGCAGCACTATCGACAAATGTAAGTGGACCATAAAAAATAGATCTCGAATTGAGGGATCAATATGTGAGGCTTATTTGGCAAAGAGACCTCTTATTTTTGTCTATATTATTTTGAACATGATGTACCATGTCTAAGAAACTAACCTAATAGTCATGATGATGGAGACAATACAGATCTTTCAGCACCACCATTTTCAATATTCAATCAACCAAGTAAAGGAAGTCTAAAAGTTGGTCCACTTTGATATTTGAATGAGGTGGATCTTAAGTCAGCTACAACACATGTATTATTAAATTATCCCGAGGTCCTTCCTTTCTATAAGTGAGTATATTTATATTAAGGACAATAATTCAAGGTCTATCTAAGCTTTAAGTAATGAAAGTCATAACTTTGTCGGACAGCTACTTCATGGCTTTACACGGCGATGCTGTTGTTTATCCTATGTTTTCAGTGTGGTTTAGAGAATAGGTAAGTGTAACTTAAATATTTAACACGATTTAGACTTTTGTTCAGTCTTATGTATATTTAAATTCTAACTTTTCTTGAACTTTTTATAGGTTCATAATCCACTTAATTATGACCCAAATGGACAATTTTTACGTGATATAGCTTGGGGACGTAATGCTAAAGTCATAAAGTTTTCTACGTACTCTGTCAATGGGTACAGATTTCATACAGAAGAGTTCTCTAAGGGCAAGAAAACCAATAATAGTGGGGTTTGGGTGAAAGGTGATAGCGGTATTGATTATTATGGTGTGCTTCATGAGATTTTAGAACTCGATTATCATATTGGTTGGCCAAAGAAAAAGTTAGTTCTTTTTTGGTATAAGTGGTATGATTCTACGCCTAGGTTAGGTACAAAGGTGCACGTGCTCAGTACAAAATAGTTGAAATTAAGCGTGCAAGGGAGTATGGACTCTATGATCCATTTGTCATTGTACAAAATGTGAAACAAGTGCATTACGCTCCTTATCCTTTGTATAAGAATAAATTTGCATGGCAGGTAGTTATAAAAACAAAGCCCATGGGTAGAGTTGAAGTAGAGAATGCATTGGATGTAGCGTATCAGAATGACATTTCAAGTGTTGAAAAAAGGGTGGATGATGAATTAGCAGGTGAGCTGCAGTATAGCGAAGGCCTATATGAAGAATTTGATCCTTCTGGACTTTGTTTGAATGTTAATGATTATGAAGAAGGAACATCTGGGGCAAATGATGAAGAAGATCCAACTGATAAAAATAAAATAAGTGAGGAAGAGTTACTTGATGAAAATAAAATAAGTGATGAGGAAGAATCGATGGATGAATATGAATCAAGTGATGAGGAATAATTGATGAATGACTATGAAACAAGTGATGAGGATTGAGTTGTTATTAATAGTAATGTGTAGTAACAGGGTCTTGAATTGTATTTTAGCTGATGTTTTTTGTTATTTTACTTGACAATGTAGTGTCTGTTCTTTTTTAACATTTGTAGTGTCAGTAAGAACATTCAGGTTGTTGAAGTAGTTTAGAAAGAATTGAAGTAGTCTCGTGTACTCATATCTTCATGCTAGGTATATGTGCAAAGTTATTAGCTGTCTAGAACTGTAAGCATTCTATCCTCAGTTTTCTAGCTGAATATTGATTATTACTGGAATATAGTACTTGCCCGGTAACATAAGTCCGAATAATCTCTTGTTGAACGTGTGTGGTCCTTATTCTGTGCAAGGAGTATCCTGAAGTAATGGAGGTTTAACTTATGAATAAATTGTACAAGATGTATAAAGGTGGGTAAACATATTGTGATGGTTCTCTGAAAACTTGTGAGCTTCGGCTTGGAGATTATATATTCTGTCATACTTGTTCTTGTGTACTCCTTTAACTAGATCTATGATTCTAATGTACAAAAAGAAAAGAAAAATAGTTATAAATTTGCCTGCTATTTTATATCTAACCTGCTAAGGTTTTGCATAGACTACAACATACCTTGCTGCCTTTTATGGAGTGGCTTTGTGCTTTTCACATTTTTAGGGGTCCATCCATTGCTTTGTTATTCTTTTTCATTGTTTACTTAGTTAATCACACATTAAATTATGATCAGGTTAGGGTTTCAGCGTAGTTCTTCACCTGATTCACAATGACTTTTGGTGTAAAGGTCCTCAACTTTTCACAAAGTAGTATAGTATAGTACTTTTGAGGGATGTGCAGTGTTGTGCAAATTATCTTGTCACTGAACTTGTTGTAGCTGGAGGAAGTGAAATTTGATAGTATAGGTTAACCATATACAAATTTTTGGTATCCAGTCATCAGAACCATTTCTTTGTCAATATATTTCTTTGTCCAAAAATCACAGTAATGTCGGTAGCGCCATCACTGTCCTTCTATTTCAGGAGTTCTTCTATTTCATAGAACTCCCGGCCTAATTGTTTAAAGTATATATTTGCCTACCTTGTAACAAACATGACTATTCTTAAATTTTTTTGTTCCTTCTTTTTCAAGTGGCTAGTAAAGAAAATCAATGGCATCAAAAGATAATCTTAATGGACGATGTAAGAAAAGTAAGAAAGAAACTGATAATCTTCCTACAGGTCAATATACACTACCACCACCACCTGTTACCACAACTCTTCAACCAACTACTACAAATATTCCTCCTCCTCCTAGATGCACTATTTCACTACCAAATGCATTTTTCATGCCTCCACCGTCTGACCAGTTCCACACCTCTTCATCCTAAAATAGTCTACATAGTAGCTCTTCATATGTGCCTTCGACATTATCCGCACCAAGCCTTTCTGGGTTGAGAGTTGGAGGTCCCAACACACCAACATCGCCATTCATTGATAGTGTAACAACACCTAATGCTGCAGCAGCTGCTTCTCAGAATTTACAATTTAAAGAGGTATTAGAATATGACAATGTTGGGAGGCTACGAATCGTCCCTTATCGTGATGGGTAAGTAAAACTTACGTTTTCTTTAATTTTTAAAAGCTAAGATGATGGTTTAATATAATTTTATTGCAAGTTCATTCCAGTATATGCCGGCGCGCATATGGTTATAGAAGCAATTAAATTATTTTTCAATGAGCCGTGGAATAGTTGGTTTGAGATTCCATACGAAATTAGAATTGCTATGTGGAAACAGTTTATGGAATAAGCAGTTTTATAAGCTATGAATCTCATTGCCTAAAGATAGTTTTTCTATTGTATCCATCAACTCATTTTGTGATTTTATATTAAATTATTTTGCAAAAAAAGTGTGCATGGAGTGATTGTCATGATAATGAAGTAGATCGCATTTTTCGATTGAAAGCAGCTCTACGGGTCAAAGAACACTTGTATGAGGCCCAAAATAAATTGGTAAAACCTAGTTGGTTGAATGATGAAGTGTGTTCTAAGTTCTTGATATGATGGGACACTCCTGAATCTAAGGCGAATAGGGAATCAGGAAAGGCAAATCGAGCCTCTGAAATGGGTGGCTCGCTGCACACTGGAGGTTCGATGAGTTTCGCTACCCACCAAAGAAGACTGGTACTATTATTGTCCAACCTTTTTATCCATTTCCTCCTTTATTTCATTACAACAGAAAAATATTTGCTTATGAGTCTCCAATTTAATCCATAGGGCTCTGGACTTCTGTTAAACTATGGTCTCCTCAGTGTGACTTGCTTAAGACCCTATTAAGCGTTTAACTATACAGTCTGAATTTTGATAATACATAGTGTTTATTAGTAGAGTTTCTTGTTTCTTGTATTTCTGTATCCATGACAACTGAACTTAGCCAACTGAACTGACTAGCATCCAACTGATTTGGCAGCCCATTAGGAGATCGATTAGTTTGAGGTTTGCCCTTTGATTTGGCAGGTTCATTATCTGGTAGTAGTCTTGATCTTGGTGTTATTATTGATATGGGTAATTCATTCTTCCTATGATATGGGTCATAGATCAGTTGAAGGTATAGTATAATTATAAAGATCTAAGTTAATGATACATGCTTCAGTTTACCAACTGAAATGTGATGGTTTTAACTATAAAGCAGCCAATGTAAGAAATGAAGCTAATGATTAACATTTTGTTTATCTCTGACTGAATCCTTTCTTGTAGGGACCAAATAAATATTCAATTTTTGGCCAACTCTTTTTCTTTCTCAGATAAGCAATGTTAGGTATTGTGGCAGACATATTTGGTCTCTCAAAAAGGCACCAAATATGTCTGCATATTGTAGAGATTTTATTGATAATTCTTACATTTGCATATTGTAGATGTCAATGGTAGAAGGTTGGTTTTCAAAATGTGAAATTATTGCTCATGTCCCACTCTCATCCAACTAAAGTCTATTCACAATCTGGCCTTTTTCCATACATGGTCCAGAAAGGATAACTTCAATAAAATTCTGTCTATTATATGTTTGGTTAACCATAGTTTAAACTGTAAAGAACGTTGTAGCATCAATTGATACCATCCAATTTTAGATCTACAAGCTGAGGCACCCACAAAAACAAATGGAATTGCATAAAAAAATAAAATACGAGAAGGTCGCTTGAGATAGTTTGATAATATTGCTGAATTATAACATGTAAATGTCTTGTTCAGATTTTTTTAAGTAATAAGATTTTAGAGTATCCATATTATAAGAAATCTGTTTTTATTTGAAACCTGAGTTTTTACTCGAAATTAGCTGCAACTGAAACGTAAATTTTGCATTTGTTAGTACTGTTTCTTGATAAACATTGAGTGAGGTATGAAGTTTTGTTTAGAGGCAACTATGTCTTTGTGTTTCTTTGGTTTTGATCAAGTGCTTGCTACATCATTTATCAATGTAAAAAAGACACTAGAAGGTTCTGTTGCAAATGCAGAACTTTAGGAATGCAGGACTAATAGAAATTTTTCATGATCTTTAAGTTCAGACAGTGTGGAATTGATACGACCTTAATAGATGAACTTTTACAGTAGCATTGACCATGTATATGGGTAAAATTTTGTAGAAATTTTTAAATGGGGGAGTAGATGTACCTCTTCCTACGGCCTTCGAAGAGACACATAAGAAGAAAAATCTGAACGGTACAAGAGAAGAGTGGGTCGAACCGCGTGCTAAGGATGCATATGTAAGATAATAAATTTTATATATATTATTTTCTTATTATTCAACTTAGCTTGTTTACTTAATGACAATTATTTTTCTTTCAGGAGGGATTTTAAAAAAGCATTGAAGATTGGCGTCAAACTCAACCTGCTTCAGAGGATGGTACCATGCACTAACCATCACCTGCTGATATGACTAGAATATGAATAACTCTGGTAGGTGGTCCAAAGAAGGGTAAAACCTATGGGCTTGGAGTTATCCAATCCTCGAGTAGTTCTTCCCCAATGTTGCCCAAATCCACTTCTATTTCGCAAAATGCGGAAGAAATGGAAGCGATGAGAACAAAAATTGAAGAGCTGACGCAACACTGTGCAAAATTTGTCAAGTTTGAGGCATTAGTCAAGAAGCATATGCCGCAAGTATTTAAGGATGGGGAAGATAGGGAATCAGATGATTAGATTACATTGTAGTGGTTGGTTTTTGTTTATAATTGTGACATTTAGACTTAAACTATTACAATTGATGTTTGTTTTGGATTGTGACGTTTAGACTTGTCTTGAAATGCTTATACTATTTGATTCCGCTATTTGTTTTGGATGTTTCAAAGTGGTTGAATTTTTAAGTTTCAATTTTATTTGTAATTTTTAAATTCTAGTTGAAGAGAGGGTATTTCGATTACAATGATTAAAAATAATTTATTTATTAAATAATTTTTAATAAATATTTCGACTACATTGGTCGAAAAGTTTTTATTTATTAAATAATTATTTATTAATATTCCAACCACGGTAGTCGAAAAAATTTTATTTATTAAATAATTTTTAATAAATCTTCCGACTACATTGGTCGGAAAGTTTTTATTTATTAAATAATTATTTATTAAAATTCCGACCACGGTAGTCGGAAAGTTTTGATTTATTAAATAATTTTTAATAAATATTTTGACTACATTGATCGGAAAGCTTTTATTTATTAAATAATTATTTATTAATATTCCAACTACAGTAGTCGGAAAGTTTTTATTTATTAAATAATTTTTAATAAATTTTCCGACTACATTGGTCAGAAAGTTTTTATTTATTAAATAATTATTTTTACTTATTAAGTTAATATTTTTTACTGTTGTAGTCAAAAATTTCCGACAGATGTGGTCGGAAATATTTTTTGACAAGGTATTTTTCGACTATCACTATACAGTCGTCGAAAATACCTTATTTTTTTACTACATTTCGACTACATGTGCTGTCGAAAAATGTCGAATTTCTAGTAGTGAAACTGCTATTTATACGGACTTTGGCGAGGTGCTTTAATTCATTTAGAGTTTGATATATGCAAATAAACTATGTAACCACATTAAATTCGATGCTCCAAACTCAATGACGATATCAGATTTTCGATAAAAGTCGTTTCACAATGTTGATCCCCGAAATCCAAAATCACAATTTTTCAAACTGAGGGTCGAAATGAGATTTAAAAGCCGTAAAATTACACCAAATATGTTATCACCCTAAAATTGACATTCTGGATCTGTTGTTGAAGTCTTGATTTTCCATCCAATGTCGTTTAGACCAAATGTGGATCCCACACCTATATTTCTAATTTTTCAACTTTCCAACCAACAGGTTGAAATGAATCCGGGTGCATCGGAACAGGACCCAAAGATTTACCTAGAATAAAACCGATATTCTGAAGCTGATAGCACAGTCCGTTCAGCCATCCGTCGCACGAATGAAAAGATATCTACATAAGTCCAAAATAAGTCTCTCGAAGCCACCAAAAATTATAATATCACATAAATGGTACGAAAATGCATCGAAAATCGTGTCAATCAGTCCCACACCCCAGAAATATCATAATTCAACTACAAAAATGGATAAAATAGTCAAATCATATAAAATCACAAATTTCACATATTTCATCAATTTTTTTTTGTCGATACAACAAGAGATAAGTTCACTAATGAAGACATTAATGCAATACAAAAAGTATCAAAGATAAAAAAGATTCATATTTATGATATTGGACTCGATGAACATAGTTGAATTTCTGTATACAATACTACAAATTAAGTATGGGTTACAGTGCAAACTAAGCAGGAAGGGATCAACCAAGTCAAGAAATAATGTCGATATTCAAGATAAATGAGGGAGAAATTCTCCAAAAGATGTTCAATAGATTCACTGACATTACTAATGAATAGAGCCAAACCGAACGAAGACAATTCCTCATACCTATGTACCTACTGCGTGGATATCTTTTTTTCACTCTATCTCTTAATTCAGGAAAGATGAAGATTAAATCTGGAATTGAAAACAAAGTATTGAAGTTTTAATATTTGATCATCATGATGATAGTGAATTTGGTGCATTTTTGGATATTTATATATGGATAGGCTCACCAGAAGAAAATAATTTGATAAACTTGTCTGAAAACTGACAATGTCTTTATATAATAACTTTTGTTGGGTGTTTGCTCTAATTTTTTTTGTACTTTGTCAAGTTGATAATAATATTAGCTCATTTAGTGTTTAAGGGATATGGAGTTTATTTATTTAAGGGTCTAGTGTTAAATAAATAATTTCATTCCAAAAATACTCTTTCAGTTGATCAATAGTTGAGTATTAAGCAACAAGGATTGTGGTGGAATGATAAGTACTGTTTCATTCTTAACCAAAGGGCTCGTAAGGAGTGTTTTTACCCCTCCCAAATGTTGGACTTTCTGGCACAAATTCAGATTTAGTCGAGCTTCATTGCGGATAACAAACGCCAGATGAAAAAGGTGAAATGGACTAGTAGAACCTTATACTTGCCTCCGTTTGTATTCACCTCTTTACCAACTAAATCATTAAACTCAATAAAATACGATAATTTAAAACCGTCTGATCGTTGATCAAGCATATGTGACAATCTGATGGTTGAGATGGAGTAATTACGGTGAAGTCACACCTACACATGAATTTTTGACTAAAAATTAATTAAAATAAATAATTAAATTAACAAAAAACAAAATATCTAACACTCATTTCTTCTTCCGTACTAAGCCTCACCCAACCCTTATTTCTCTACGCACCACCCCATTCCTCCATTTTGCCCCATTTTCACCACCTTTAACATTTGAAAAACACAATTAGAATATTTTTTTTGTAAAATAGCAATTATTATAACAAAGAAAGAAATTACATAAAGCAACAACCCAGCTAAATTCAGTTCATATCCATACACAAAAATCTTGACAGCAACGATGGTGGTCACCACAACACGTTACACCCAAAAAAATAGTGGTTACCACCTTGAAATCTCAGACCTAGACGTGTTTTCACCTCTCTGGAGTGGCTTTAGCATTTTCACAATTGAAGCAAAATGTAAACCTGAGATATCGTTGGCTTCATCTCCTTCGACGGAGTCTAGATATGTTCGGATTTGTATCTTTTGATGAGCACACATCAAAATGGGCAGCACTTTTTTTTAATGTTTATTGTGTATGTTTGAGTTGTTGTGATTATCCATTATTACTGGTCGAAGATCAGAATTTTGATGAATTTTTTCATTTTGTGTTCCACTCCGATGAGCTTCACTTTTTCATTTTTGCAGTCGAAAATTGTAAATCCGATATTCTCCATTTTAATATATTTTCATATGTTGTCATTGAATTTTATTTGTTTTATGCAAACAAAATAGCGGTGGAGCTCCCTGGCAGTGCCGACTCGACCTATTAAAAAGAAAAGGCAACGCCTAAGGCCCTCCTCATTTTTTTTTTTAGCAATAAAAGATTATAGGCTTTTATTAAAAAGTTATTAAGTATTATTTGTAGAATATTTTTTTTAAAAAATAAAAAATTCTTAGAAAAAATTTGATGTATTTAAAGTATGTCTCCATAAAGCATTAGTTATACTAACAAAAAAAATTATTAAAAGAGTCGTCTATAATATTTACAACTTTGCATCTCAAAATTTAAAATATAGATTTTATTAACAAAAATAATTCTTCTTACAAATTTAAGGCCTCTGTTTGATTTTTGTCTTAGGCCACCGATGAGCTTGAGTCGTCCTTGCTCCTTGGTAAGCTATTTTTTCAAAAATAATAGCTGTAAATTTTTTCATAATACTAGTTTAGGTGTACGCGCCTCGCGCGTGTACCTCACTTTATTGAGTTCAAACGTTGCACTAAATAAGATATTTGTTTTTGTAATAAAGGAATATAATAATTAAATTCAACATCTTTTGGAGATTTAATTAATTAAACCTAACCTTTACAAAAAAAAATGTCAAAGTCGATCGACATTCATTTACCACTTGTAAACTGCAACAAAATAATATGATGATAGAAACATCAAAATAATATAATTAAATCTAACGTTTACACAAAAATTTTCTCAAAGTCGTCTGACACTCATCTAGCAGTTGTGAGCTATAACAAAATAATACGATAATAGAGATATCAAAATAATACAACTAAACTTAACCTTTATACAAAAAAATTCTCAAAACAGAGATATAAATACAATACAATTAAACCTAACCTTTATCTGGAAAAAATCCTCAAAGCCGACCGACATTCATCTACCACATGTAAATTCATCTACCACCTATAAGTTTATCGACGACGTGTAAACTATAAATATATCTTGATTAATAAAAAAAAACATGCCTATTATACTATAAATATATAGTCATTGGATTAAAATTCTACTTTCAGTTCTTTTAATTTTATTTTTGGATAAAATTATATGATATCATTAGAATTCAATTCAGTTAATACTTTTCTAAAAGCTAGATTGTTAATTTAACTAAATCTCCTAATATCTCACATGGATAAAAGGAAAAAAAAAAGAAATTCGTATACAATTAGACTAGCTAACCAATTTCTTATGATGAAATATAATCCAAAGAATTTGGTCAAAATTGTAAATAAGTTAATTTTAAATTATTTATTGTATATAAGTCATTATAAAAACATCACAAAAAACATCGTCTAACAAAAATACATGATAGTTTATTTTTATAACATAAAAAACATACTAAAATTTTAGAAAACTTACTTCAAATCACAAGAAAATTTGTCTCTTCAATCATAAATAATATTAATATTTCACTAAAAACTTCTCAATTAGCAATTGTCTATCACGAATACATGATAATTTATTATTATAAACTTCAATAACATACTAATTAAAATTTAAAAAAAACTTACTTCAAATCAATTTAAATTGTATATAAGTCATTATAAAAAAAATCACAAAAAACATTGTTTAACAAAAATACATGATAATTTATTTTTATAACATAAAAAACATACTAAAATTTTAGAAAACTTACTTCAAATCACAAGAAAATTTATCTCTTCAATCATAAATACTATTAATATTTCACTAAAAATTTCTCAATTAGCAATTGTCTATCACGAATACATGATAATTTATTATTATATACTTCAATAACATACTAATTAAAAATTTTAAAAAACTTACCTCAAATCACAAACAAATTTATTTCTTTAATCATAGATATTATCAAGATTGCAAATATCAAAAATAAAATTTTTAGAAAACATACCTTAAATCACAATCAAATTTATGAACAATGATAATAAAGGAAAAAAATATTTAAGAACTATATTGTGGACGTATTATTGTAGAAAGGAAGAATTCTCAATTTATAAGAAATTTTAGGTTTAGTTTACTTTTCTTCTTTGTCAATTCAATTTGTATTTATTTAATATAAATCTTTTTTGTTTTTATGTTTTGTTTTATTTTTCTTTTTTCTTTCTTTCTTTTTTTTCTTTTTGCCTCCACACGTTTTCTTTTACTTCTTCCTTTTCAATTCAATTAAATTTGCTTTCCAATTATGTATTTTCCTTTTTTTGTTCTCTTTTTTGCTTTGGACCTTCTTTTTCTTGTTCTTTTCAATTCAAATCAATATAATTTTTTATTTATTTAATTTATTAATAAATTACATATAAGATAAGATTTGAATTGATTTAGAACTTTCTTTCCTAACTCATATAAGGATTTTAATTAATTTCAAATTTCTAATATTAATAATAACTAAATAATAATTTGAGAAAAATAGTAAAAAGACGATTTTATCTAAAGAGAAGACTTTTAATGAAGGACAAAAAGTTCAAATCACTTTTTTAAGGATTTTCACATTTTTAATATATTATAGATTATAGATTATAGATTATTTTAGCCACTTTTAATATTTTCATATAATACTTAAATTTTAAAAAGAAAATAGAGGATAAAAAGTTTTTTTTTAGATGAATATAAAATAAATGCAATTAATGACTCAACTATAATGTGGTGTTAATTTTTCCGATGTGGACATGACATGTCATCCGTATCATAGTAAGTGAGGAACACACACTAATAAAGGGGGCGCTTAAAATTTGTGATTTGAATGCGTTGAAGTATCTTATTAAGGCCTTGTTTGATCATGAAAATCATAATTTTTTAAAGTTGAAGTTAGAGTTGTGTTTTATCATGAATATAAATTACAAATAATTTTAAAATTTTGTGAGAGAAGTATGAGTAAAAAAAGTGAAAATCCAAATACAATTTTAAAATTGTATTTGGAATTCTCATGGTCAAATACATGCGGTTTCACTTTTTCTACTAAAGTGAAATAGTTTTTTTAAAAAAGGTAAAATATTTTCATGGTCAAATGGCTACTAAAATTTTAAGAAGTAAGAGATCCAACTTACAAACAGAGATAAGTACAAGGGTCTAATAAATTATTTCGTTAAAGAAAAACTAAAAATTAAACAAATACACAACTTATGATTCTAATATTACAAAAAATTCTAACTCCCTAAACATATTACAAAAATTTCAACATATACACAAAATGTTATTTATATGTCATTTATGTTATGTATATTAATAGAAAGAGAGAATAATATAATTAAAAAAAATAAGAAAAAATATAATTATATTTAAAAAGATTGATATTTATGTTATTTATACTTAAAAAGATCGTAGTAAAATAGCCTGCAGGAAAGAAATAAATTTGCCGGAGAACAGAAGCAGTTGAACCTCCACATTTGACTTTTCTTTATTTTTTCCTTCTTAACCAAGTCCCCTACATTTAACAACTCTGTTTTTTTTTGGAGCAATTAATGAGTCTTTTTTTTCTTCTGTTTTAGGTAAAGAAGGAAATTGACTACTATGCAATCCTCTAAAGGAGGAAATTGACTACTATGCAATCCTACAAAGTATTTAGAGGTCTCTTTGCTAGTTGGTTAGATTCAATCCACATATTAATAATATAAGAATTATTATAAATTTACATATTATGTTATGTAAAATTGAATTATACAGAATATAATTATTTATGCATTAGTAGTTTTATTTTTATTAAATAATATATAAATTTATTCATAACTTATACATATATCAGTTATATAAATTTTTAAACTGCAAATCAAACATTATTTTAAGAATTCCTTTGGTACAAAAGGTAAGGAATAATTAATATCAAGATTAAATTATGAATGAATTTATCTCATGGAATAAAATACATGGGATAACTTATCCTGAAATTGTAATATTATTTTTATTCCACCTTGAGGATGGGATAATTGATCTCGTGATACCTATATCCAGAGATAACTTATTTTTCGATCAAATAATCTCTAAGGGATCGTTTGGTGTAAGACAAAGGTATAACAGTACCTAAATAAAATGCAAGATTATTTTATCCTACGTTTGATTGAAGGTATTAGTTAGTCTTAGTTTTATTCATGCCACCATTTGCCATAGTGATGTAATAAGTTATCTCATATACATATGAAATAACTAATCATAATGAGATAATTAATCTCGAGATACTATCATAAAATTAATTATGCGTGATAACATGTTTCCAACCAAACAACCCGTAAGTGTAATGAATTTTATACGTAGCAAAAAAGAGGTTACAAAATATGTTATTCTCTCAGGCTCATGTAGCACCTTTTAAATTTTAAAATTCAAACAAATCTTTTTTTATCATAATTATTTTATATACTTTTTAAATATTTTAAATTATTAATTATTATGATTATAGTACTTTTTATGTGATTTTAAATATAAAAATTTTATTTAAATTTTTGGGCCAGTTTTATAATTAAAACTTAAACTAGTTAATTCACGACAAGGAAAAATTGCGACGTAAATTGAGATTAAAATGCCTTCATGCGCCAAGCGGTCCAAAAAGCTTTAACCCCATTAGGTAGGATCTCCCTTCGGCCTCTTTACCTTTGTCGTACTCGCAGCAGCCATCAAAGAACAATTCTAATTAAGTTTGGAAAAACTTCCAAGAAAGCACAACTTCTTGTAGATGATTTGGTTGTAGTCAAATGTACCACGCAGGGCTCTTCTCCTTCTTACCAGAAACTCGGTATTCAACCATTCAGATTCATAGCCTATATATAAATATCAAATACCATCTTTCACTTTTCAATAGAGAAGTTGCAAGCAAATTAACCCCCAAATTCCTAATGAGGATTCCTTTATTCATAGCCATTCTTTTTGTTCTAACCTTATCAAGTATTCGATCTCCAGCCTCAGCTCATTTCTTTCCAAACATTTCTTCTATTCCTCCTTCTTTGTTGAAACCTAATGCCACTGCTTGGGCTGCTTTTCAGAAGTTATTAGGATGCCACTCCGGTCAGAAAGTCGATGGCTTAGCTAAAATTAAAAAGTATTTTCACTATTTTGGATACATTAATTCATCAGGTAACTTCACTGATGACTTTGATGATATTCTTGACTATGCTATCAAGACTTACCAGCAAAATTTCAACCTCAACACCACCGGTGTACTCGACGGGCCGACTATTCAGCATATCATAAAACCCAGATGTGGAAACGCCGACATCGTTAACGGCACTACTACTATGAACTCCGGCAAGCCGCCGGCAGGTACTCCGACGATGCACACAGTCGCTCACTACTCATTCTTTCCGGGAAGACCACGGTGGCCGGCGAGTAAGACTGATTTGACATACGCGTTTCTACCGGCAAACAGTCTGACGGATACCATTAAGAGCGTGTTTTTACGCGCGTTTGATCGTTGGTCGGAGGTAACCCCATTGACCTTCACTGAAACAGCATCGTTTCAATCAGCTGATATTAAAGTCGGTTTTTTCGCCGGAGATCACAACGATGGCGAGCCATTCGATGGTCCGATGGGGACATTAGCACACGCGTTTTCACCGCCGGCAGGCCATTTTCACTTGGACGGCGATGAGAATTGGGTCATTGACGGTGTGCCGATTGATGATGGGAATTTCTTTTCTACATTATCAGCGGTGGATCTTGAATCAGTTGCGGTTCATGAAATCGGGCATTTATTGGGTTTGGGTCACTCATCTGTAGAAGATTCCATTATGTACCCGACTTTAGGAGCGGGTACACGAAAAGTAGAGCTTGCTAATGATGATATTCAGGGAGTGCAGGAATTATACGGGTCTAACCCGAATTTTACGGGGCCGAGTACAACTTTGACTCCAAGCCAAGAGAATGACACAAATGGAACCCCGAAATTTGGTTTATCGTGGGTCCATGGATTTTTATGGCTTGTTGGATTCTTCGTAACGCTTGTTCAATTTGAAAATAATAGTATTTAATTGGCGGCATAATTTGATTAGTTTAGATAATTCCATTAGTTATATTGTTTTTTTTTTTGTCCGAGTGGTTGTAAATCTTTATTCTCTGTATAGATGTTTATACTATTGTCTTATTAAAATACTTGTCACTGCACGGGCCCAACAAATATTTTTAAAAAATTTATTTTAATTATTATAATTTATCATATTTTTTAAAATACATAATAGTTTTTTTAATAAATATTTTAAATTGTTACCTATTATAATTTATAATACTTTTTATATAATTTTCAAATAGTATATATTGCTCTCGTTATTCATACTTTTGTGACAGTGATAGTCAATTAAATGTTTTAAATAGTTTAAGTTTTACATTATTGTGATGTATGATATTTTTTCTTCTATTTCAATTTAAGTGTCATGATGCTTAGATAAACACAATAATTAATTATGGGTGATATAGTAAATTCACGTGTCTTAATGACTCACAACAACTAATTAGAAGTGATATAGCAAAATTACTATAAAAAAATATCTGTGAATTTTTTTTAATTAACTTATTATTTTATATCTATTTTACCTTTTTATCAAATATTATTAATTGACGCAATGCTTAAATGATCTAATAATTAATTAGGAGCGATATAGTAAAATCACGATTGAAACAACGAAACAGACACCAAGCACTTAATCGACACCCGACAGTTCGTGAATGAGATTGTGTTAAGTAATTAAAAGTGATATAACAAAATTATTACACAAAAATACTTGCGAAAAAAATTAAATGGATCTCATATAAAACGTCAAGTAAATTTAGTATTAAATATTATTAATTTTTAAATACTTAGATGACTTTATAATAATTTTTTAATAATTAATTAAATATAATATAATAAAATTACGGAGGAAGCAGCTTATGAAGCAGGCAGGAGAAGCATGCTGACGGAGACCTGACTGCTCCTCCCACCCTTTCCCTCTTATTAGATGTACTAGATACTGTAGCCCGTGTCAGTACGGGCCCAACATATATTATTTACGTTATCTCAATTTATGTAGCACAAATAGCATTTGGAGTGTCAATCAAATTTTTATTAATATAAATTTTTAAATAATTTAAGTTGCTAATCATTATGATTTATAGTATCTTTTATGTAATTTAGTAATTTATGTTACTCGTTTTGTCTCAATTTTAGAATTTATGAGTCAATCAATTTTTTTTACTAATATATTTTTTAAATATTTTAAGTTGTTAATCTTTATGATTTTAGTATCTTTTAATGTAATTTCAAATAATTTATGTTACTTGCTTTATCGCAACTTATGTGACACTATTAGAATTTCAAAAGTCAATCATATTTTTTACTATATGTTTTTAAAATATTATAAGATGTTAATAGTTATGACTTATAATTATTTTTTTGCATAATTTTTAAATATATAACATTTTACAAAAAAAAATTAAAATAAATAAAGTAATAAATTTTTAAAACATATTAAATTCAAAAACAACATTTGGATCAACAAATTACTAAATTAAAACAATAAAAGATGCACATTATAAAATATCAAAACTATCCCGAATTTACGTGATACAAATATAATTTAGATAATCAATCAGATTCTTAATATGTTTATAAATATTTTAAATTGTTAGCTATTGTAATTTATAATATTTTTTTATGTAATTTTTAAATAATATATTTTACTCTCCTTATCCAAATTTTTGTGGCACTGATATTCAATTATATTCTTAAAATAATTTAAATTTTTAATTATTATTATGATTTATAATACTTTTTCTTCTATTCCAATTTAAGTGGCACTAAAATAAATTTGAGAGTCAACCAAATTTTATGATTGAAGCGGCGGAGTGGATTTGTCCTAAATGACTTATAATACCTAATTAGAAGTGATATAACAAAATTACTATGAGAAAATATTTGTGAAAACAATTTAAATAAGTTTCATATAAGATGTCATGTTAATTTAAAACATCAAGAATTAATTTATCATTTTATGTCAATTTTATTTTTATTAAATATTATTAAATTTTTAATACATAAATGACTTATAATAGTTAATTAGGAGTGCTATAGTAAAATTACGGTTGAAACAACTGAAGTAGACATGTCATAAATGTCTATTTTACCTTTTTTTTTATTAAATATTATTAATTTTCTTATATATAAATATTTTACAATAATTAATTAGGGGTAAAATAGTAAAATCATAAAGCAAACATACTTGTGAATATTTTTAAATAAGTCTCATATAAGATGTCCTATTAATTTAAAACATCAAGAATTGATTTATCATTTATATCTATCTTATTATTTATTAAATATTATTAATTTTTTAATACTTAGATGACTTATAATAATTAATTTGAGGTGATATAATAAAACTACGATTGAAGCAGCTGAAACAAACATGTCATAAATGTCTTTTTTTTTTTAATTAAGTATTATTAATTTTCTTATATATAAATGACTTAAAATAATTAATTAGGGATAATATAGTAAAATCACGGAGCATCTAAAACAGATGAAGAAGCAGACATGTTGACGAAGAGTTGCCTGCTTCTTTAATAGTAATTAATAGTAGTAATATATATACTGTAGCCCGTGCCAGTACGGGCCCAACATATATTATTTACATTATCTCAATTTATATAGCACAAATAGCATTTGGAGTGTCAGTCAAATTTTTATTAATATAAATTTTTAAATAATTTAAGTTGCTAATCATTGTGATTTATAGTATTTTTTATGTAATTTAGTAATTTATGTTACTCGCTTTGTCTCAATTTTAGAATTTAGCGAGTCAATTAATTTTTTTTACTAATATATTTTTTAAAATATGTCAAGTTGTTAATCTTTGTGATTTTAGTATATTTTAATGTAATTTCAAATAATTTAGGTTACCTGTTTTATCGCAACTTATGTGACACTATTAGAATTGTAAAAGTCAATCATATTTTTACTATATGTTTTTAAAATATTATAAGATGTTAATTGACTTATAATTATTTTTTTGAATAATTTTTAAATATATAATATTTTACCAAATAAAGTAAATAAATTAAAATAAACAAAGTACTAAATTTTCAAAACATGTTAAATTCGAAAATATCATTTGGATCTACAAATTTCTAAATTAAAACAATAAAAAATGCAAATTATAAAATGGCAAAACTATCCGAAATTTATGTGACACAAATATAATATAGATAATCAATCAGATTCTTAATATGTTTTTAAATATTTTAAATTGTTAGCTATTGTCATTTATAATATTTTTTTATGTAATTTTCAACTAATATATGTTACTCTCCTTATTCAAATTTTTGTGGCATTAATAGTCTATTATATTCTTAAAATAATTTAAGTTTTTAATTATTATGATTTATAATATTTTTTCTTCTATTCCAATTTAAGTAGCACTGAAATAAATTCGAGAGTCAACCAAATTTTATGATTGAAGCAGCGAAATGGATATGTCCTAAATGACTTGTAATACCTAATTAGAAGTGATATAAGAAAATTACTATAGAAAAATATTTGTGAAAAAAATTTAAATGAGTTTCATATAAGATGTCATGTAAGTTAAAACATCAAGCATTAATTTATCATTTTATGTCAATTTTATTTTTATTAAATATTATTAAGTTTTTAATACCTAAATGACTTACAATAATTAATTAGGGGTGATATAGTAAAATTACGGTTGAAGCAGCTAAAGTAGACATGTCATAAATGTCTATTTTATCCTTTTTAATTAAATATTATTAAATTTTATATATGTAAATGTATTACAATAATTAATTAGGGGTAATATAGTAAAATCATGGAGCAAACATACTTGTGAATTTTTTTTAAATAAGTCTCATATAAGATGCCCTATTAATTTAAAACATCAAGAATTAATTTATCATTTATATCTATTTTATTATTTATTAAATATTATTAATTTTTTAATACCTAGATGACTTATAGCAATTAATTTGAGGTGATATAATAAAATTACGATTGAAGCAGCTGAAATAGACATATCATAAATGTCTATTTTACCTTTTTTGTAATTAAATATTATTAATTTTCTTATATATAAATAACTTAAAATAATTAATTAAAAATAATATAATAAAATCACAAAACAGCTGAAGCTGGTGAAGAAGCAGACATGTTGATGAAGAGTTGCCTGCTTCTTCACTCTTATTAATAGTAGTAATAAAAATTGAAACTTGACATTATTTTTAGATGGATAAATTTACACTTTTTTTTTTTGTTATTTTACTGATGTCAGATTTGGGGTCTTTTCCACCGGAAGATTTTTTTGATTTTTCAGATAAATATTGACAATATATAAATGTTTGATTGTATTTGTAAATTTAAAAGGATTATTCATTTTTAAAGGGCTAGGAAAATAGGTGTATGAGATGCAGACTAATTTTTTAGCCGATAATCAAAGTTTAACCACAGTTTTAAATGTTTTCTAGAGTTTGAACAAGTCTTGTAATAAAAAGAAATTGTCCGCAAATAAAACTCAAGACTGCTCTACAATTCAAACTTTTACAATTAATACCCTAGGCCTCTGTATGATGTATAATTAAAAATTGAGAAAAGATATCATTTTCCCTGAACTTGTTCGCTCAACTTATTTTAGCACTTAAATTAAACTTCTGTTTATTTACCCTTTAACATCTTTAAAGTGTATTAATTTCACCCATCAAGACTGAATACCACTCTCACCACGGAGAGTGCATCACACGCGCCGACAAATCAACCCCACATCACTGCCACATCGGAGTCACGCAAGAAAAGTAGTTTAAAAATAAGTTTTATATATATATATATATATATATATATATGTATATATATGGATTTCAAATCCTTTTATATTTGATATGATTTTAGCAAGACTTTTGGCAACTTGGGTGAGGTCCACAATCACATGGCTATGTCTTTACTTTATCCGTCTATTTATTTATCTATTACACCATTGCATACATCTGTAATATCGTCATTGTTTACGTATTCAGATTGTTTAATGCTTCTGAATCAAACTTCATTTCTTGAGAAAAAAAGAAAAATAAAAAAAGAAATATAGAAAAAATGGTAGTAGACTCTATAAAAAAATTGTTAGCAGAACAACTGCCCAAAGAAATAGCAATGAATCCAGAACCGTCAGAGCCAAGACCCAGAATTTCCTTAATTCCAAGAGAGGAGACAAGATCACCCAGAACAAGAACAAGACTGGACTATCAGACAGAGACAGTGACAAGTATGAACAGCATCCCCAAGCAGATCAAGACCAAGTTTTACCAAAGAAAGATTAACAACAAACATGTTATCAAGAACCATAAATAGACCCAAAATGAATTTAAGACAATAGTTAGAACCATTGGAGTCCAATATGAACAAAATGTTCAAAATCACCACTTGTTTGACGAAATGCCTCAACGAAATCCGAATTCAACCCACCACCTATTCAACAAAATGCCTCAATGAGCATCAACTCAATCAACAACGACAACAACTTCTCTTCAACAACAGAATTCTCTAACTCAAGATGACAAAAAATAGAGGTGAAATTAAGTTTAGAACGTCTAAAATCTAGAACGTCTAAAATCTAGGGAAGAAGATATATATAAATGCCCAGCAGTGACCACAAAAGTGTCTACTGTGCCACAAAAGTACCAGCAGCTTACTCCGCTAAGAATCGCAAAAGCTGGTAGTGCCACCTGGTACATTGTTGCTAAAGTGTATTGAATTTCATAAAAATGGTTGCCACTTAAGTGGACAAGCACTACAAAAGCAGCAACATTGGCACCAGATACACTATAATCCACAATCCATTCACCTGATTATACGAAATTGAATTCATCGAATTTGGTGAATTTCAATAAGCACAAGATGTGAGAATTCAGAAAAATTAATAAGCAATTGACGATGACCTTGTTCGATAGAAAAATACCAATCGAATTTTCAGTTAATGGGAACCAACATAGATGCAATTTGCGGGATTTTTGAACAAATATGAAAATAAAAAATGATGATACGGAGTTGAGAAGCATTGACGCAATAGAGATCAAGTAAATGATTTGAACTTGTGAAGGAGATAAAGCGGGGAAGGAATAATATTTTTGAAAGTAGTTGGATCAATGAATTTTTTTGAATTTTGGTTGAGAAAGAGAGGGAAGGAAAAGAGGGGTGGGGCAATGTGAAGAAGACGGGGGTTACGAAGAAGATAAAGAAATGGGTGGAAAGGGGAGGGGAGGGGGTACGAAGAAGATGAAGAAATGGGGGTGGGGGTGGGGGTATGAAGAAGATGAAGAAGGTGGTTTATTTAAAAGAATTTATATATATATATATATATATATATATAAAAGTGGTACCATGTCTATTTTTAAATAAAATACGCTCTTTTTTTTTCCTTTTTAAAAAATGTCACGTCAGCATAAGTGTTTAAATTAATACACTTTAAAGATGTTAAGAGGGATAAATAAATAGAAATTTAGTTTGAGTGCTAAAGTAAGTTGAGTAGACAAATTCAAGGGAAATAATATCTTTTCTCTTAAAAATTCTATCAAACTTTTGAAGTTTCTAGTGTTTGAATTGATAAAAATTAAATCTCATGGTTTGAAACATATTTCAAATTCCATAGATATTTTTTGAAGTTCAAATTGTGTCAACGATAAATGTCGAAAAAGTTTTTTGAAGTCCATATATTCCAAGTTGTGCAATTTTCGTATTTTAATTGAAGCTTATTGTCGTCCAAATGATATTTCAAAATTAAACGGTAGCTAATTTAATTAATTTTGATGTGGAGAATAAAGCTCAATTAACGGTCCAAAAAGGAGTATTAACCCGTTTCTTCAAAGCTTACATATAGCACAATTTTTTGGCATCTAGTGTTTTAATAAACATGATATATCTTCAAAACTCATCTTTATTGGCAGAATCACAATCTTCAAGAATACTCAAAATATAAAAAAATACATATATAAAAAAGTCAAGATATAACATTTGTATCATAAAAATCAATTTAACTATATATAAATAGTGAGTATAAAAGTTTGAGAAAATATCCTATTTCACCTTTGAACTATACCCAAAAACGACTGAGACACACCTCAACTTAATGGGAGTCCTATTACCTCCTGAACTAATTAAAAGTGTAAATTTGACACTCTTAGTGCTTACGTGGCACATACGTGGCACACACGTGTACCTACGTGGACCCTTCAGTGTGTTGTGCCACGTATGTGCCACGTAGGCACTAAGGGTGTCAAAATTATACTTTTAATTAGTTCAGAGGTAATAGGACCCTCTTTAAATTGAGATGTGTCTCAGCCATTTTGGGTATAGTAAAATAAAACATTTTCTCTAAAAATTTTATAGTAATTTACTCAATTATTATAAGTGAAAAATTGATACAATTCACGCTACAAATTCATGTTATCAGATGGGTACAGTGGTAGGCACACAAATTGCTGAAATGTTTATTTGCTTTGCCCATTTCCCCTCCATGACTTTTTCTATTTCATGTTTTCACCAGGCTGTTCACAATTTGGTTAAAAATTAAATTAAACTATGAATCAAATTAAATTGATTAAAAAATTGATATTTAGTTAGGTTTGATTTTAAATTTTAAAAATCGATACGTATGTAGTTTGATTTTGGTTTTACTCTAAAATAACCGACAAAATAATCAAATCGAGCCGATAAAAATTATACATACACACACACACACACACACACACACACATATATATATATATATATATATATATATATATATATATATATATATATATATATAATTCATGAATAAAATACAAATATTTGTAACATTTTAAATTTTAATCATGAATTTAATTTTAGCCGTAGCACTTTTAGTTATATGTCTCTATCTAGTTGACAGTATGTTATGAGATTCTAAATGATTTTCGCACATTATATGACAAGTGATACTAATTGATCTTGTTGTCTATGGGATTTTATAGGTGAGTTTCATTAGATTATAGATAATCACTAGCTTTGAACTTTCTTTTTGGTTCTATTGAGCAAAAAATTTATGTGTTCACCTTTTGGGGGTTGGGATGGGGTGGGGGATTTCATATCGTTCTCTTATATATAGTTTCTAAATATTTCTTATAGAAGCTTTCATATGGCGTTGTTCGTGGCTTTGCCTAAGTATAACACTGAATTGACACCTTAGTTTCAAGGTTGAGGCACAACACTCGGTTGACATCTCATATGTTGGATTTAATTTGTTTTTTTTTTTTAATTTTAACTTTTATCATTAGCTAAAGTTATAAACCAAAAAAATCGAACTAAATGAAACTAATCCGACATGAACCAAACCAACGGTTATTTTTTCTGTTGGTTTGGTTTGGTTTTAGAAATTTAAAAACCAACTAAGTTGGTTTGGTTATGATTTTGACTAATAACCAATCCAAACCGAACCATGAACACCCCTATTTCCACCTACATGACTTTTTCAAAGTTTGTCCAAGAGTGTGTTTGGTATGAAGGAAAGAAAAATGACTTCTCTTAAAAACTAAAAGAAATATTTTTCAAAACTCTCTTTCAATCTCACACCTCAAGTTTTGAGGCTAACTCGAGTCTGAGATACCAATTTTGAACACTTACTCAGGATTCGACTCTCGACCTTGACCTCGATTCTCAACTGGGGATCCCACTTCAAACTTTGATTTCGAGATCCAACTCCCAACCCCGATACTCAACACCCGCCTCTCGACCTTGACTCTTAACCCTGACCCAAGAAATAAGACCCAAGATCCGACCTTGACTCGAGATTTGATTTGGGTTCAAACTCCTGACCTCAACTAGGGACCCGGGACTCAACCCGACCTTGAACCCAATTCGAGAACAACTCCCAACAACAAATTGGGATCCAACTTTAAGATGAGAATCGATTTGATCTCGACCCTACTTCTAACTTTTTACGTCGACTCAAACTTCGATCCCTAATTGGAACCCGTTTCTCTGCCAAACCCTTACTTAAGTCTCAAATCGAAAGTCAGGGTTAGGTCCCAAGTTGAAAGTCGAGGTTACATCCCTAGTTAGGATTGGGAATGGGTCTCGAATTGGGTATAGGAGATTAGGGTCGGTTATGAGTCAGGTGTTAGGGAAGGAGACATATCTCAAGTTAAGAGTTGGAAGTTGGGGGTTTGGTCCCAAGTGGGCAGTTAGGTTCGAGGTTGGGTCTTGAGTTGGGAGTCAAGGTCAGGTATTGGGGTTAGGTCTTAGATCGAGAGTTAGGAAATGGAGAGGGTCGAGGGTTGAGGTCTGGTTTTGACTTTTTACTTAGGACCCGACTTTCGACCAGAGACCGGACCCCGACTCCTAACCACAAATCTTGATCCTGACTTCTTAAAACACCCTGGATTTTGGCCCTTGGAAAATTCTTGAGCTTTGAGGTCACTGTCCTAGTAACGACTCATCAACGAGTTGTATGATATGGGTACGAGTCAGGTGACCCTAGTCGTTAGGTGACTAGTGGGTGGTAGTTGGGTTTTCGGTCTTGATAACGACTTGGGGGTACGGGTCGTTAGGGGTGGTGACGAGTCATTAGGGCGATCCTTAATTAAATAAGAAACTTAGTAGCTTGGCTTGGCTCTGAGTATGAGTGGCTCACTAAGAGCCGTGAGGATAGGTTATGAGTGGTAGGGTTGAGTCGTATGTTGTCCAATGTCCAATCCCTTAGGTTCTCTCTTGGATACGACTAGACCATAAGAGTCGTACGGTCAGGTCACTAGTGGTGTCATGGAGTCGTATGGTGGATAGTGTATGGGTGTCCAACCCACTGTCTTGGTGACGGCTCAAGGGTACGAGTCGTATGTTTTAGTCACGAGTTAAGAGGGTCGACTCATAACCACCTGCAGTCTTTTTTACAGTTTTAAGCTGGGGGCAGTTTAGATATTTCTCACTTACAACCCTTAAGACCCCACTTCCCTATAACACTTTTTGGCCATTCATTCCAGACTTTACAAGATTAAACATCCTCTTTACTCTCTCAAAATCCTCTCAAGCAAAATTGTCTAGGGTTTCTCCAAAGTGGCCATCTAAGGGCTTAAGAATCAATTTCTCTCCGTGAATCTTTGTAATTCAGGCATGTGACTCTTCCCTCATTGTTAGTTTACTAAAAACATATGTTTAAACCACTGTTCATAAATCATTAATGGTGGTTTTAAAACCAAGGTTGAGGGGTTTTGATACATATCATTGGATATTGTTTTCTATGTTTTAAATTGTGACTATGCATGTTTTTAATTATGTTTTAGCACATGCTGGTGCATGAGAATGGTGATTCAATTGAGGGGTCATGGTTAAACCCCAAATTTGATGATTTTGGCTTTGATAATGGCACACCTCAACCTGATATTATCACAAGTTTGATTTTTTTTAGTTTCGTCAGTCTGTTCATATGTTGGCACATATTGGTAGCTTCTCAGTCTGAGCACGATGCTTCTGTTACTCTATTTTTTTAGGCCATAGGGGTTGGCTAGTTTATGAGGTTGAGCCCTCCTATATCCATTGGTGTCAAGATTGAGGAGGATCCTTAAGGTTTTATTGATGAGATCGAGAAGATCTTCTGCGTTATGCATGCTACTAATGTAAAGGGTGTGGAATTTGATGCATACCAACTGAAAGATGTAGCATATCAATGGTATGAGGAATGGGAATAGTCTAGGGGTGACGATGCTGAGTCAGTCCTATGGAATGAGTTCTCTAGTGCTTTTCTAGACTACTTCTTTCCTTATGAGTTGAGGGAGGCGAAGGTGGAAGAGTTTGTTAACAGGCAAAATGTAAGTCAAGGAGTATTCCTTGAATTTTTACCAATTATCTCGGTATGCTTCGGAGTTGGTTAGAGCATGAGGGTTAGCATGAGAAAGTTCACTTTCGGGTTATCCCGAGACTTGATTTTGGAGATTAAGGCTTCCTTGTTGAATAAGGACATGTACATCTCCAGGTTGGTTATGTACATACATCAGGTTGAGATAAAGAAGAAAAAGTGAGCGGAGATAGGGAAAAGGCAGAGTAAGAAGTTTAGATTTTCTGAGCAGGATGGTGTCCAACAACAGAGTGGATAGAATGGTGGAAAATGGTACAAAAAGAAGTGGGGCAATTTTGGGTCTTACTCGATGGATAGTTCTCACTACCCAAAGCCGTCGGGTGAAAAACATTTTTATGGTGGCGATAATTACAGGGCACAAGGTGCCCAAACTCAAGCCAGTGAGGCCCAATAAGCTCCATCCTATCCTCTCTATAGATTTTGTGGTCGGTTACATTGGGGTTACTGTGATGAAGAAAATGACAAGTGCTTCAACCGTGGTCAGCCAAGGCATATGCATAGAAATTATCCTGTTGGTAAGGTTGCTTTTGGGGCAAATAAGGTTCCGGTTGCCTTTTCATCAGCTCCGGTACCAAAGGGTGCACTATATGGCTCCGATAATGGTCGAAACCGACTTTATGATCTCACTACCCGTTAGGAGTCTGAGGCATCGCTCAATGCCATTATTGGTATGTTGAAACTCTTTTCCCGTGATGCGTATTATTTACTTGATCCGGGTTCTACTCTTTCTTGTGTGACCCTATTTGTGGTTGTTTATTTTGGTTTTGATTCTGAGTGTATTTTGGACCCTTTTTTATTTCTACCCCAGTGGGTGAGTCTGTGGTGTCTAAAAGAGCCTATAGGGGTTATGTGGTATCTGTGGGTGGTTGAGAGACTTTAGTGGATCTGTTTGAGTTAGACATGGTTGAGTTTGATGTCATATTGGGGATGGATTTATTGCACTCGTGTTATGCTTCTCTAGACTGTCGGACCCGTAAGGTCATTTTTAAATTCCCTAGTGAGCTGGTTATTGAGTGAGAGGGTGGTTACCTAGCTCCTAAAGGAAAGTTCGTATCATATCTTAAAGCTCAGAGTTTAATCTTCAAAGGATGTCTCTATCATCTGGTTCAGGTTAAAGATTTTAACTCGGGGGGTCCTTCCTTACATTTTATCCTGGTGGTGAATGAATTTCTTGAGGTCTTCCCTGACGACCTTCCTAGTGTTCCTCCCGATAGGGAGATTGATTTTGGGATTGATCTTATTCCTGGCACTCATCCTATTTCTATTCCCCCATATAGAATGACTAAGACTGAGTTAAAGGAGCTTAAGGAGCAACTAAAGGATCTTTTAGAAAAAGGGTTTCATCTGTCCTAGTATGTCTCTGTGGGGTACACCGGTGTTATGCACGTGTAAGAAGAATGGTTTCTTTCATATATGTATTGATTATCGACAGTTGAATAAGGTGACGGTAAAGAATAAACACCCTCTTTTGAGGATATATGATTTTCTTGATCAGCTTTAAGGTGGTAAGTTTTTCTCCAAAATTAATCTTCAGTTCGGGTATCATCAGTTAAAGATTAGGGAGGTGGATATTCCTAAGACTACCTTTCGTACCCGATATGGGTATTTTGAGTTCTTAGTTATGTCTTTTGGATTAACTAATCCCCCGATGACATTCATGGACTTGATGAATAAAGTCTTCCATTGATTTTTAGATTTGTTCGTTATTGTATTCATACACGATATTCTGGTGTACTCTAAGAGTGAGGTGGATCATACCGATCACCTCCGCATTATGTTGTAGACCCTGAAAGATTAACAATTATATGCCAAATTTTTGAAATATGAATTTTGGTTGAACGTTGTCACTTTTCTGGGTAATGTCATCTCTGGTGAAGGGATCATAGTGGATTCGCAAAAAGTTGTAGTGGTTAAGAAGTGTCCTAGACCCATGACCCAACAGATATTCAAAGCTTCTTGAGTTTAGATGGTTACTACAGGAGGTTTGTGGAAATTTTTCCACTATAGTTGCCTCGTTGACTAAGTTAACGCAGAAGAAAGTAAAGTTCTTATGGTCTGATGCTTGTGAGGGTATCTTTGAAAAGCTAAAGGATAAGCTGACTTCGGCATCGGTATTAACTTTGCCTGAAGGCACATATGATTTTGCAGTCTATTATGATGCGTCCCGTATAGGGCTTGGTTGCATCTTGATGCAGCATAGCAAGGTGATAGATTATGCCTCTAGACAGTTGAAGGTGCATGAGAAAAATTATCCGACTCATGACTTGGAGCTATTAGCTGTGGTGTTCGCATTGAAAATCTAGCGCCACTCTTTGTTTAGAGTGCATGTGGATATCTTTTCAGATCATAAGAGTCTGCAATATGTGTTTACCTAGAAAGAGCTTAACCTTAGGCAAAGAAAATGGCTTAAGCTTCTCAAGGATTATGAAATGAGTCTTCACTACCATCCAGGTAAAGATAACGTGGTTACTGATGCTCTTAGTAGGTTATCCATGGGTATTCTAGCTCACGTGGATGAGGAAAAATGGTAATTGGTGAAAGATGTTCACTATTTGGCTATCCTTGAAGTTCGTCTCTTGGACTTTGAGGATGGTGGTGTGTTCATTCAGTAGGTGGCGAAGTCATCCCTGGGTGCTGAGGTAAAAGAGAAGCAAGTGTTAAATCCTATCTTGATGAGGATCAAGAGTGGTGTAGGTGGGCAAAAAGTAATATATTTTGAGGTTAGTGGTCATGGTACCTTGCAGTACCAAGGGAGATTGTGCGTTCCAGATATGGATGGATTGCGAGGGAGGATCTTGGGTGAGGCGCATGAGTCGCGCTATGCTATTCATCCTGGCTTGACGAAAATGTATCATGAACTTAAGGAAATATATTGATGGAACAATATGAAGCGGGATGTGGCTAAGTACATGGTGTACCAATAAGTGAAAGTTGAGCACATAAAACCTAGAGGGTTATATAAAGAGATTGAGTTGCCTGTGTGGAAGTGGGAAGTGATCAACATAGATTTTGTTATCGGTATTCCTCGATCTCGGAATCAGTTTGATTCGGTTTGGGTCATCATGGATAGGATGACGAAGTCTGCTAATTTCTTGCCAGTAAGGATAAATTTTTCAGCAGAGGATTATGCCAGGTTGTACCTCTATGAGATTGTAAAGTTTCATGGGGTGCCTGTTTCTACTATCTCGGATTGTGGTACATAGTTTTCCTCACACTTTTGGCGGTCATTTCAAAAATATTTGGGGGCTAAGGTGAGTCTTAGTACTATTTTACACCCACAATCTGATGGGCAAGCAGAAAGGTCTATTCAAACATTAGACGATATGCTTCGAGCTTGTGTGATTGACTATAGTTGTAGTTGGATTGAGCATTTGCCTCATATAGAGTTTGCATATAATAATAGCTACCACTCTAGCATTGAGATGGATCTGTCTGAGGCCTTGTATGGTAGGAGGTATAGGTCTCCTATTGGGTGGTTTGAGGTTTAGTGACACGGAGATGTTTGGCCCGGATTTGGTTCACCAAGACATGGAGAAGGTGAAGGTGATTCAGGATAAGCTTAAAGATACCCAAAGTCCCTAGAAGTTAGAGTTTAAAGGGAGTGATGGGTGTAAGATGAAGGGGAAGGGAGTTCTTACAGGTGTCTCCCATGAAGGGAGTGATGGGTGTAGGATGAAGGGGAAGCTTAGTCCCCGGTATATTGGTCCGTACTTGGTTTTGAGAAGGGTTGGCAAAGTTGCGTATGAGTTGGAGTTGCCTTCTAGTTTAAGCTCCATTCACCCGGTGTTCCATGTTTCTATGTTGAAGAAGTGTATGGGTGATCCGTCGCAATTATACCTATCAAGGATATTGGTATTTTAGATTCCCTGTCTTATGAGGAGGTCCTTGTTGAAATCTTGGATCGACAGGTTCATCGGTTATGGATCAAGGACGTAGCTTTAATAAAGGTTCTATGGAGGAACCACAAGGTCGAAGAGGCTACTTGGGAAGCTAAAGAGGACATGAAGTCCAAGTATCCATTCCTATTTCCGTTCCAAAAAATCGTGCTTGGGGTATGTGTTTCTCCTAGCATCTTTGTTTTCTGTCTATGTTAAAGGTAGATTGTGAATTTCTTAGTGTTCGGTTTTCTGTCTTAAAGGTAAAAGTAGAGATTTTTGGGGGATTAATCATACTAGTCAATGCCTTGTCCCATCATCCGAGGATGAATAATCCAAGTGGGGGAGAATTAAAACACCCTGGATTTCGATCCTTGGAAAATTCTTGAGCTTTAAGCTCACTGTCCTAGTAACGATTCATCGTATGAGTCGTATGATATGGGTAAGGGTCAAGTTACCCTAGTCGATAGGTGACCAGTGAGTGGCGGTTGGATTTTCAATCTTGGTAACGACTTGGGGGTAAGGGTCGTTAGGGGTGGTGACGAGTCGTTAGGGCAATCCTTAATCAAATAAAAAACTTAGTAGATTGGCTTGGCTCTGAGTACGAGTGGCTCACTAAGAGCCGTGAGGATAGGTTACGAGTGGTAGAGTTGAGTCATATGTTGTCCAGTGTCCAATCCCTTAGGTTCTGTCTTGGATACGACTAAACCATATGAGTCGTATGGTTAGGTCACGAGTGGTGTCATGGAGTCGTATAGTGGATAGTGTATGAGTGTCCAACCCACTGTCTTAGTGACGACTCAAGAGTACAAGTCATATGTTCTGGTCATGTGTCAAGGGGGTCGACTCATAACCACCTGCTGTCGTTTTACAGTTTTAAGCTGGGGGCACTTTAGACATTTCTCACTTAAAAACCTTAAGACCCCACGTCCTGACAACACTTTTTGGTCATTCATTCCACAATTTACACGATTAAACATCCTTTTTACTCTCTCAAAATCCTCTCAAGAAAAATTGGCTAGGGTTTCTTCAAAGTGGTCATATAAGGTCTTAAGGATCAATTTCTCTCCGTGAATCTTTGTAATTCAGGCAAATGTTCTTCCCCCATTGTTAGTTTACTAAAAACATATGTTAAAAACATTGTTCATCAATCATTAATTATCACTAAATATTGTTTTCTATGTTTTAAATTGTGACTATGCATGTTTTTAATCATTGTTTTCCACATGCAGGTGCATGGGAATGGTGATTCAATTGAGGGGTCATCGTTGAACCCCAAATTTAATGATTTTCGGTTTGATAATGGCAAGCCCTCAACCTGTTTGTGAAATTGTCAACGAGAATGATATTGTCACAAGTTTGAATTTTGTTTTGAACTAAGGCTTGGCATAAAAATGTTAATGATTGATAAATGATTTTAAAAGGGCCTTGGTGGCCATAAATTGAATTGAAAACCTTGTGGGGTACATGGGAATCCCCCAAGTGATTTTAGTAATGGAGTCTGTGGGATACATAGGAATCCCCTAAGTATTGAATAATGACATTGCTTGCAAGCTATAATCGGTATGACGATAATACTTGATAATGCCTTAATAATTGACTCCTGAAATTAGAATAAATAATATCAATATTTATCTTTGTGAGAACACCATAAACATTAGTTGTAACTGTAACAACCAAAAAAGATAATTTCAAAGTTGCACTTAACTAACAAAACTACAAGTGTTCAACATTAACCATTTCATCTTTGTCCAATGGTATGAAGTTGCATTTTGATCTTGGTGGATCTTCATTATCACTAAAATATCCATTCTCTTCCTTTACAACTCCATTATTGCATAAAAAAGAGGCATATCTCAATTGATGATATTGAACAACAATTTCAGAAGATGGTATCTCTAATCCATCCCTTAGATACTCAGCGAACACAACCACAAATACCCCGCAATCTCTAGATCGTGAAACATACAAAATGAATAAAAACACAGATTTATAAATAAAAAAAATAAGAAAAAAATAAAGTGATACATATAGACTACCACTTTCTTGTTGTGCAAAACTAGAAACATACTTAACTTGAAATGGGTCATTTTTGGTCTTTTCCTTGTAAGTTTCAAGCGTTGACCAGTCACTTGAAACCTTTTGTTCAAGAAAATTATTGTACTGAAGGTATGTTGGCAACATTATAGCCAACTTTTGGACTTCACGTGACTATTCTCTATTTCATGAAGAGGACATCGAATCATACACACGAATACACCACTCCTTCAGTAAATTGACTGTCAGGACCCAATAAAACTCACCATCTATCATGATCCAAAAACTAAGATCATGACGATATTTATCGTAGCTAAGTCTTGATAAGTAAGCCAATCACCTAAACAAGTAAGAAGAAAGTAATATAAGAATTTTCAAGGTGAGACTTCTAGAGCAAAATCATACCCATACAAGTACAACAACAGTGAAAGTCTGAAAGTAAGGATCCCATAAATCATCCCAAAATTTGGTGAACAGTGTAAGGACAATCTAAATACAACTTAGAACCAGAAATACAACTGAATCCAAAAAGCTATAAAGTCTGTCACCGAATATAAAATAAAGACATCAACTGGATAGAAAGAGGTCTGAGGTCGACTCTGGAAACATAGAGTGGCCAATACTTCAAAAACATCACTGATCAACTGCATGATCTTATTTATCACGCAATGCATTGGTACCTAGATCTGCATTGAAAGTGAACAACTTGGATGAGTAAGGTCCACTTGTACTTAGTAGATATCATAGGTCAACTGAGCAAAGTAGAAAATAAGGTACATAAATACATACCATAAGCATGTCACCTACAGATAGCTTACACCATCTCCACTAACAATTCTAAATATAACACATAAAGAAAAAAATAGGTGCACAAAAAAACTGAACAAATATGCATCAAATAAAACATAGAAGCACAACACTGAAAATGCATAATGTATGAAATTCAATGATGATGATACAATATGATTGAGGTTATTGTATAACCTCTGTATACTTCTATTGAGACTCAGCGCTTCCACATAGGCCCCATGGGGGATTCACAACCCATACACTTTTTCAATACTCAATTCCAATCTCAATATCCATATCTCTTCTCCGACTCATGGACTATGTCAGAGAATTTTATAAGAGTGTCTTATTTCTGTGAAAAATCAGTGTTTTCTCAATAGTACCAATGTCTCATGAGTGCATGTATGATATGAGGATGTAATGCTCAAAACCAAATCAATATGGATATCTTGAATTCATTCAATAAAAGTACATGTGATCTCAAAATTTACTCAATATGCAGACCATCCATGATTTTGTGTGAGCAATGTACTATAGGAATAAATTTGCATGTAAGACATCATTAATCTCATATTAACTCCAGCTTGGGTATTACTATCATGATGAAAACAACCAATGCTAGATAAGGCCTATAATTACCATTTTAAGCCCCCACACGAGCATTATGTCAACTATAAAGGCATAAAATGCATATATAAGGTCAATAACGTTAGATAAAGCCCCCACACATGCAATATGCAGTAAATATCATCTCAAGTCACCACCAACAACATATAAGCCCCCACACGGGCACACAATGGTAATAACATCATTGAAACATGACTTTCATGATTATTATCCATACACATAGCATGCATAAATATATATATACACACACACTTGTTTAACTACACGTGTCTCGCACGTGTAATCTTTAATTACTTAAAATTAAAGAATTTTGTCAATTGCGAAGATTTTTAATGAAGTGCAAAAAATTCAAATCACTTCTCAAAATCTTTTCTTATTTTTAAAGTTAAATGTTTTGAAATTCTTTGATTTCTTACTTAAAACTTTTAAAAATTTGGTACTTCTTATATTTTTCTTATTCTAACATTTTTCATATTTATTTTTAGATTTTTTAAATCTTCTTAAAATCAACTTTAGTTGATTTAGAATTCTTAAACTTATGAAAAATGTATTAATTGTCATTAATTTTAATGAATTCTAATAAGAAAAGGTTTTACTATAAACATTTAATTAATTTTCAACTCTTAAATATTAGGAAAATAGTGAAAAAGTGATTTTGTTTAAAGTAGAGACTTTTAATGAAGGACAAAAATTTCAAACAATATTTATAAGTCCCTTTACACTTTTAATATATATATATATGTGTGTGTGTGTGTGTATGTGTGTATATACATATATACAAACATATATATACTACCCAATCAGTCTGAAGAAAGTTAAGTCATAACCTATCTCGGACATCAAAATCCAAGCCTAAAGCCCTTAAACGCAAAGCTTTCCTCTCTCTAATGTGCTTAGAATAAACTAAAACACATAGATATAGAATCTATGAATTAATAAGGAGCCAACGATACCCATATTGCCTGTTTTCAAGTCAGCATCAAAATGGACCTCTAAAACGAGTTTTCAAAACAAAGGATAAAATAAACATTTTTATTTAGCAAAACATTTCCCATGATTAAAGGAAGCCATAGGAGAAAATCGAAGTGAAAATGAGTTAAAATTGAGGTTTTAATCAAAGAAATTCTTTTTTAAGCCTTTCGGGCCGAAAATCCCCAAATTCAAATTTTAAATCAAGAATTAAGAGAGTTTTATACGACATGATCAAAGTAAAATAATTGAAATAGTGATTTAGAGTTTACCCAAGATCGAAGATGGAAGAAATCATCCAAAAATCTCTCAACCACAAAGATCAAAGTCTCAGAAATAGTGGAGAATTAATGAAAAATGATTTTTTTATCAACCCAACCATGACCACAATGGTCAAATGATCGGTTAAGCGGCTATTGCTTAAGAGATGGGTTGACTACTTAAGTAATCCATCCCAAAAGCGTGAGTCACCTCTAATACAATCAAGTGTTTGCTTTAATGATAATTGACAATCAACGAAGTTTTGCTAAAGCGGTACATTGGCTGCTAAAATGGCTTTACCAGACTTCAGTTGTATCTACAACTTTGCTAAATTGCAAAGTTGCCAATCAAACCTTCAGTATTCGTTTAAAATCTCATGAAGGAAAATAAAATATGCTAGTAGACTAAATTCAGCATTCCAGACTCAATGGAGACATCTGATTTTTTAAAAAGATTATTTTCATAAAATTGACATACGAGACCTAATTTCACTATTTTTTGAACCAAGGGTCAAAATAAGATCCAAAAGCCTCAAAATCAAATCAACCACGTTACCAAGCTAGAATAGATATTCCAGATCTGCCGATGCAATCCATTTTGCCATTCAACACTTTGAACAATAAATGTTGATCAAAGTCAATTATGAGGCCTTTCCAACCTCTAAAAATCATAAACTTGCACAAATCATTCTGGATCGCATCAACTATGCCAACCATCCCCACATACTAGAAACGACACATAGCAACTACGAGAGGGGTAACATAGTCAAAACACATAACAGAGGAAGGTTCATAGAATCAAGTCTTTACAATATCCACCACTAAGAATCTATTTCATCCTTGAACTAAAGGAAAGAGAATACACGAATCAGCAAAAAGTTAGGGATAACTGCAACACATATCATACTCGACCTCCAGAGTAGCCTCATTTATGGAATGGTGTCTCTACTGAACCTTAACTACTAAAATATCTCTATAATGCAATCGTCTAGCATCTCAGGCTAAAATAGAGATTGGATCCTCAACATAGGACAACCTAACATCTAATTGCATTGTGTCCTCATAAATGACTTGAGACTCATTCGAGATATAACAACATAGCATGGATACATGAAAAACTGGACGAACGGCTAAAAATTTTAGGGCAATGCTAATGTAATAACCCAGACTTTTAATGAGTGGTAAATGAGTAATTTATCCTTTACTATTAATATTAATTATTGTAATTAAAATGAGCAATTCAAAAGTCTAAACCTCTTCTCTATTCAATTTTTTTCCTCTCATATTTCGGTTCAAAAGAGTAGGATATTAAGGCTTTCTTTTGTTTTTGGTTCTATTATTTCTGGAAGAGAGAAATAATTCTATTGACAAAATTTGGCCAGTTCATAGGGCAACATATTGATTTTCAGTGACCGACTTTTAGTTAATTAGCATGAAACTTTGTTTAAAGTAGTATATATAATTAGTTCATGGGATTTACTAAATATATTAATAAATAACTTTCTCTCTACCTTATAACGATAAGGTTATGATTTAAGACTTAATAATTATCCGTTGATTAGTGGGTGATGGTATTGTATGTAAATCAAAAAGGGCTTTGAGATATGTTATGAAAAGGAACTGTTGCGGCTGACTGCAATTCCTATCACTTCTAATTTAGATAATAATGGGTGAGCTATATGATATGATAGTTATAATTGAGTGAAGTAAGTAATATAAGAATGGTTCATTAGGCAGTGATTATTATGAAAGAGCATCTTAGTGAATTGTAAGGCTTTTAATCACTGTTTGATATCCTTTTATAGAAATATGTTCGCATGCTGTTTTCTGCAAATTCCTTGGATTTAACCTTATTAACCTTTAACTTAAATATTGATAATAGAAGTACTAAGACTTGGTCCCAACTAGCATAATTGATATCGTTAATTAATATTTTTTTGTAGATTGAGGCTATTGTAGGTTGTTTGATTTGTGTTCTACACGTTGCAAGGTTGTGGAAAACTTGTTATCGAGGTAAGTGAGACTTTAATCTTTGAGTTCTTGCTTTTTAAATTTATTTTAAAATGTGTGTCTTTGTTCGCCCGGTCCATGTGTTGGGACTAGCGTGTGCTTGGAAAAATCGATGGTCTTCAAGGCCAGTCGTATATACTTTATGTTTAATAATACCAATTCTCCTATTATAAATTATTTTATGATGTGATATGATTGTGTACTGTGAGATTGGGTCATTGTGTATGCTTCTTAATTCCATTGGGGCATTGTGTATGCTTTCCTTGGGCATTGTGTATGCTTGTTGATTTGATATGGGACATTGTGTATGCTTTCCTTAAGCATTGTGTATGCTTGTTGATTTGATATAGGATATTGTGTATGCTTCCCTGAGTATTGTGTATACTTCTGATACACGTTGTGTATGTTCTCAAAACTCCTAGTGTTGGCTAATTACTTTAATTGCAAATTATGACAAGTGCTTTGTATGAATTGTATTGAGGTATATGTTTTTTGATAAAGGTTTGTTGGGCCTTGTTGGTCACCTTATTATGAGATAATTTTTGTGTGTAATAACTATAGGTCCTTGGTGTTGTATTATTTTCTAATACTTGTCCTAGGAGTACTTAAAGTAGCGAGATGATGATCTTACTGAGTTATATTTATATATAACTCACTCCTTACTTATATATCTGCAGATACTATCGTGCAAGGTGAAACTAGTGGGTGACGGTTCCTTCGTAAGGATTCTATTGCTAAGGTGAACCTTCGCATTGTTCGTGGAGGCTTTTTGTTTCAACTTTATATATCTAGTTTATATTTATTTTCATTGGGTTTGCATGCCCAAAGGTTGAACTCATGTAACTCTATTTTAGATGCTCTATGGTCTTAGTGTGAGATTGGGACAAAGAGTTAGTTCTCGAGTGATTGTTGAATCTATAGTTTGAATATGGAATTTTTTGAACTAATATTCGATATTTATTGATTCATTAAAGTTGTACATATCTTACCTTAGTGTTTATTATCTGGTAAAGTGTAAGTAAGATTGGTTCTTCCGACAGGTGGTGTTAGCTGGTCCAAAATACGCTGACTTATTGAAACCTAAGCCTCATGTGCATGAGAATATTAGGATTAATCCTAAGCCGGTGGTAATGCTGCATAGTGAACAAAGCATCCTATGGAAAGCTTCTGAGGTTGAAAAGATGACAATCCTGGAGAATCTTCAGTATGCAATTGTTGGGAAATTCTTATATGGTAAATCAGAGGTGAATGAGCTACGAAAAACGATTCCAAATCAATGTGGAATCAAAGAGGAATGCATAATAGGAGTACTTGATGCAAGACATATTTTGATATGTTTGAATCAGATACAGGATTACATGAGATTGTTATCAACCACTGCATACTATATCAAAGTGAAGGAAAGGTTGTGGCAGATGAGAACACTCAAGTGGAATCCTTGGTTTAAACCAGATATTGAAATCACTAAAGGGGTTACATCGATCTCATTATCGGATTTACCTCTAAAGTTTTTTGCAAAAGAGGCTATTTTCTTCATTGTTTCTGCAGTAGGTAAACCCTTAACTGTATATATGACCACAAAGAACCATACGAGATCACGCTATGCTAGAGTCATGGTGGAAGTGTATTTAATAGCTAAATTGCCTCACAGGGTTATGATTAATGAAGAAGATGATAGTACTGGAACTATACAGTCGAAATGGATACACATATAGTATGATCATAAACCAAAATACTATAAAGAGTGTTTCTTACAAGGACATAATAAGGCTACCTGCTAGAATATGCATCCGAAATTATTTGATCATGAAAAAGCAAACAAAGAAGATAGAGGCAAAGGTGAGGATGAAGGGAACAAGAAAGTAGCAAAGCAAGATATTACAGTAGCAGAAGGAATGCATACCAATAATTACCAATGGTTTCAAGAAGAAATAAGTATAAAAAGGAAAAGTATGGTCATATATTGGGAGAGGAATCATACAAGAAGGATGAAATTCAAACATCAAATGTTTTTGATGCTTTGAAACAATTAGAAGCAGAGGAGCACAACAGTACCAGTAAGGAACAGATGCAGGAAAGTACAAAGGAATGGGTTACTAAAATGTTCAGCAAGTCAAAAAAAATGGAGAAGCATAGAACCAAGTGAACAACAAGGGGGAGGAGGAGCAACATCAGGTTAACTATGTGGACAATAATAATAAGTAAAGGGAATCACAAGCACAAAAAGTAAATACATCAGATAAAACACCTTCGAAAGAATAGGAGTATCAGGTTACACAAGTTACAAAAGATAATGTAGATCACTAGGATGATACAAAGAAGCAAATGGTCATAATGGAGGATAAAGTGAGTAAAAATCAAGAAGTGTTGGAAGATATTGTTCCACTGACAATTGAAGCTGGGAATATGATTGAGGGAGTAAATAACTAGAAAGATGATATGGATGATGAAAATATGGGGGATAATATTTAAAATGAATCAATAGAAGGAAATTTGTCCCCAAAGAAGATTAATGTTCTAAGGACAAAGCAGGGAAAGTACAACAAAAATGGAAGAAATAAAGCTGGTACTGCAGTAGCAAGCTCAATAAGGACACAAAGTAATGTTGACAAATCTGTGTCTAAATAAATGCATTAATTTGGAACATTAGATCTGTTAATACTCAAAAAGCTTTTACAAGGTTGATAACAATGCACAAGAAGTTTCAGTTTGGGTTCATAGGTCTTATGGATCCATTTCAAGAAAGCACAGTATAGAAGAATATAAAAGGAGACTTGCAATACAACATGCTATTTCAAACACATCAAGAAAAATATGGGCCTTTATGGACTCAACTATGACTTTTAGTGTTGTTAAAGATGAGGAGCAATAATTCACACTTAAGTTGGAGAATTAGAAAGCAGGAGTTAAGGTAAAGGTGACTCTGGTGTATGCTAAATACAATCAGAATGAGAGGATAAAATTATGGGAATTATTAGAAGATATGGCAATGACTAATCAAGATCCTTAGTTGGTAGGAGGAGATTTTAATGTTATAAGGTATGAGAAGGAAAAGTTAGGAGGTTTACTAGTAATAGTAGAGTAGATGGATGACTTTAACCAATGCATTAATATTTGTAATTTAAAAGTGGTTACTTTTAAGGGTAGCAAATTCACTTGGTGGAATGGAAGAATTGATGGTGAATGTATTTTCAAAAAAATGGATAGGGTAGGGGTGAATGATAGGATGCAAGAAATATTTCCAGGTATAAAGGTGGAGAATTTAATCAGAAGTGGTTCAGATCATGCACCAATGTTGATACAGTTTAGTACTCAACAGGTTATCCTGGTTAAACCTTTTAGGCTTCTTAATTTCTGGTTGCAAGAGGAATCATACTTAGAGGTGATTAGATAGAATTAGAGTATTTATATAGAGGGTAATCCATTTATCATATTCCATCAAAAACTAAAGAAGACCAAAGCTGCACTAACTCATTGGAGTAAGCAAACTTTTGGAAATATCTTTCAAGAGATTGCTACTCTTAAGGAGGTAATAAAGGTAAGGGAATTTTTTTTTAAAGAAGATCCATCTGGAATGAACAGGTAGCTGAGATGGTTATGCAACTAGAAAGAGAGGAGGAATTCTGGAGACAGAAGGCTGGATTTAAGTAGTTCAAGGATTGGGAAAGAAACACAAAATTCTTTCATGCTGTAGTCAAAGAAAGAAAGTCAAGACTAAAGATATAGAGAATTTAGAATAGTGAAAGGGATTGGCTAGATAATCAGGAGGAAATAGCTGAGGCTGTAATTCAATTTTATCAACACCAATTTAATAAATAAGAAGATTCTAAGGATTTTTCTATACTGGAAGTGTTGCCAAGTATAGTGACAAATAATCAGAATTTGGAATTGAAGAAAATTCCAACCATTGATGAATTAAAAAAGGCATCAATGGATTTGAATATGAATAGTACAACTGGTCCTGATAGTATGACAAGTGCCTTCTTTCAGGATGCTTGGGAAATATTATCAACTAATTTACATCAGATGGTAATTGCATTTTTCTGTGGAGGAGATCTTCCCAGGTTTATCACTCATACCAATTTGGTACTCTTGTATAAGAAACTGGTGGTGAATAGTTTTTCAGACTTGAGACCTATCTAACTTAGAAATTTTGTGAACAAGATATTCTCCAGAATTATTCATAAAAAGATCAAGAGTATTTTGCCTGGCATAGTTTCTGAAGAGCAGGCTGTTTTGTTCAAGGCAGAAGCATAGCAGAGAATATATTGGTGGTACAAGAGATAGTGGCTGAAATAAAAAAAAGAGTTAAACCTCCAAATATGGTAATCAAGTTAGATATGATGAAGGCATATGACAGAGTTGAGTAGATGATTTTGCCAAAGGTGTTAAGAAAGATAGGTTTCTGTGAAGAAATTATTAACATGGTATTCAAATTATTGTCTAATAATTGGTATTCTATACTGATGAATGGACAACCTAAGGGTTTCTTCAAATCCTCAAGGGGTCTCAAGCAAGGGGATCCATTGTCTCCTACACTATTCATCATTGCAGCTGAAGTGTTATCTAGAAGTTTAAAGGAGTTGATGATGAGGAAAGAATTCAAACTATTTAGGAAACCTAGAGGTATTCCAAAAATCAATCATCTTGCTTTTGCAAATGATATGATCATTATGTACAAAGCTGAGTTAGTAACTACGCAATTGGTGACTATTATATTGGAAAAGTATGAGAGGGTATCTGGATAGAAGATCAATAAGGACAAGAGTGCTCTATATTTGAGTGGATCTGTATCCAATGGTGTAATAGTCATAGCAGAAGTGGCTACAGGTATATTAAGGAAGGAATTCCCTTTTAACTATTTAGGATGTTCTATATTCTATATGAGGAAGAAGAAGGTGTATTAGCAACAACTAATGAACAGAATCAGTAGCAAGTTACAAGCTTGGAAAGGTAAACTCCTATCTTTTGGGGGGAAGGGCTATTTTGATAAAACACGTTTTACAAGGCATACCAATTCATTGTTTATCAGTGATGAATCCTCCAAAGAATGTCCTATATACTATTCAAAAATTTTTTGCTATCTTTTTCTGGAGTAGTACAATAGGAGAAAGGGGTAGACACTAGGTTTCTTGGTCAAAATTGTGCATTCCAGAAGAGAAAGGGGGATTGGGGTTCAGACTATTGCAGGATGTATCCATAGCCTTGTTTTGTAAACTATGGTGGAACTTCAGGACAAATAAATCAATATAGAGTAAGTACATGATGAACAAGTATTACAGGAAATCCTATCCCAAGAAAGTTATATAGAAAATTGGAGGGGGGGTACCAAGTTTGGAAGAAGATGTTGTAGGTAAGAGATCTCACAGACTATCTAATAACATAGAAGATTAAAGGGGGGATGCTTACATTTGATATGATAACTGGACTACTATTGAGATTTATTTACTGTCATGCAAGATAGTAAGAAGTGGGATGATAGACAGGAGCAGGTCAGGGATTTAATGATTGATGGTCAATGGAATACTGATTTATTAATAGAGTTATTTACAGAAGAGATAGTAGAGCATATTCAGTAGACAGTAATACCTCCTTAGCATTTAGATCAATATGACAGTGAAATATGGAGTATAAATTCAAAAGGGAAATTTAGTGTGAGCACAACATGGCAATATGTGAGATACAAAGAGCATCCTAATGAGACATACAAGCATATATGGATAAAAAGTGTGCCTTTCAAGATTTGTTTTTTCATGTGGAGAATGTCAAAAGGTGAAATCTCAGTTGATACTACTCTTAGAAGGTGGGGAATCGAGGGACCATCCAAATGTTGGTGTTGTCAGAATCCAACTCAGGAGACTATATCTCATGTGCTACTAAGGTATTATACTGCTAACAAGACTTGGTCCTATTTTTCTTATTTTGCAGGTATTAATATACACGAGTTGAGCTTGAGAAATACAATTCTAGCATGGTGGGAGGCACAAGTGAAAGAAAGAGAGAAAGTATATTTCAGAGAAATTCCTGGGATAATTATATGGGAACTGTGGAAAACAAGAAATTCTTTGAAACATGATGGCAAAGGAGTAACAGTGCAGAGACTAGTTTTTAATGTCACTAAGCATCTAAGAATGATATTAAAGGTGAGAAAGCCAGCTTTGAATTTTCTATTGCAATGGACAGACATTTTGAAGCAGTTGAATCAACTGAAGCCTAGATTTAAAGCAATTCCAGTGTTATGGGAACTACCAGAGACTAATTGGGTAAAGTATAACTCAGATGGAGTATCTTAAGGAAATGAGAGGAGTAGTTCTTGGTCTTTTTGTCTTAGGGACACACAGGGTGATTTGATGCATGCAGAAGGATCAGTAATGGAAGACACTAATAGCATGGAAGAAGAGGTTATGGCTATTCTACAAACATCAATACATTGCACTAAATCAAGGCAGATGAAGGTTATCATGCAGACTAATTCACTACTTATGCAAAAATTATTGACAAAGTATTGGGAAGTACCATGGAAAATAGCAGATAAAATCAGTCTAATATGGAAGCTATTATCATGTAAGCAAGTACATTTTCAACACATATACGGAGAGGGAACCAACTAGCAGATTATCATACAAATTTGGCATTGGAAAAGTAGGAATTCAAGTACACATCATTCAATCAGCTACCAAGTACAGGAAGAAGGATTTTAATAGTGATAAGATTACTAAGACTGGGTAGAGTCATGATAAGTAGTTCACATACTACATATTTATAACCAGCAAAGTTTCACAAAAAAGGGGAAATTACTACTTAATCTATCTACGCCAACCAACAAAATCAGATTCTCAGTAGATCGGGAGGTCACATGGTCAGATTGTCAGTGCATGCGACTGAATTCATTGATAGCATCCAATTACATGTGGGTCTGAGCATCTTACAACATCTCTCCCTGCCATAACTACATATCTAAAGAGATAGAGCTGAGGGATAAAGAAAATCATGGTTAGAAGTTTATAAGGAGGGATCTATTACCTAACAACATTAATCTTCAGTGGACGAGACTCATCTTGTTAGTACCAAAAAGTATTGATTACATCCTTACATTGAAGAAACCAGCTGGAAAGAAAGAAGAGCATGGGTTAAATAGTAATGAAGAAGGTGTTATCAGTCAAAAAACAAAATTAAAGGATGTACTTTTGCAAGATGGAAAAGGAATCAAGCCAGATCAACCAAGGAAGGGTGTTGATTACTTAAAGCAGAAGAAAGTGGAAATTCTTGAAGACAAACATGGAGGAGCTGGTAGAAAGAGAGTGAGCTCAACTGAGCTCCATTTTAGAAACCCTACTTTTTTTATTTCCTTTTTCACTTGGACTGGGTCAGTATGTGGACCGCCCAATTTATATGTTGAATCATTTTTGTTGTTTTGTTTGGATGGGTTGGTCCATTCATGTTTCGATTAAGTTAAATAATTAATAAAAATCCATATTAAACTAAAAAAAAGAATCATAGCTAATTATACGCAGACTCTACCAAGGATAAGTGCTGCTACCATTGACCCCCAAAGTCCATAATATAAGCATAGATCATGTCCTTCAAAACATAAATAGTCCGCTTCGACTGACCATCGGTCTGGGGGAGAAAAGCTATGCTAAGATCGACTCAAGTACCCAACTTCTTCTGAAAGGTCCTCCAAAAGTTAGAGGTGAAAATGAACCTCAGTCTGAGATAATAGACATTGGTACATTACGGAGACAAACTATCTCACGAACATTTGTACGGGCTAACCTCTTAGTAGTGAAGGAAACTTGAACAGGGGTGAAATGAGCATATTTGGTTAATCGATCCAATATGACCTAGACACTGTCAGAATCATGAGAAGTATGAGGCAAATTTTTGAGAAGGCATAATTTGAAATGTGAACAAATGAAATTAGACTAGTTTTCATGACCTTAGACTCTATAGCCTGAAAATAGATCACAAGAAAGGGGATACATTCCTAAATGCCTTGTAGCCTGTCCCTTATAAGTGTGGTGTGAAACACACCCATAAAAGAGACTCTACATGACATGGCTTTATGGACACCTAATGACCATGAACTTGGCTCTGACTAGTCAAGAAGTCTATAGTGATCCTTTCCCACATCCACTCGGGAATGGGTAACCTCTGAAGAAAACCACCGAGCCTTAAATACTCGGCCTTCACCTATTAACCAATAGGTAACGAGCTACAAAGTACACTACATCTTTCCTCATACCACCCCACCAGTAGTGTTATCTCAAATCAAGATACATCTTGATCACTTTTTGATAAATAGAGTACCTAGAACAATGGGCCTTCTCTAAGATCAGTCATACCCAATCATCCACTATCAACACACAGACTCGACCTCCAATCATCAAAATACCATTCAAAATCAAGAAAGGATTCCTTATCCTCACCATTCAACACTTTATCTAGAATTACTCTCAAACAATTATTATCAAATTGATGAGCTTAAATCTGCTCCATCAAGGAAGATCTAGCCTCCACAAATACCAAAACAAACCTAGATTTTGAAATATCAAGCCTAAACATCTAGTTAGCCAAAGACTAAACCTCTAAGGCTAAATACCTCTCTTAGGTCAAACGATGTGCCAAGCTACCCATACTAGTTTTCTTCCAACTCAATTCATCCACAACCATGTTAGCCTTGCCTGAATGGTCGAGAATAGTGAGATCACAATCCTTAAGTAACTCAAGACAATGATACTTCCTCATATTAAGGTCTCACTGAGTAAAGAAGTACTGAAGACTATGGTGATCCGAGAAGATCTCACAATGGACTCCATACAAATAGTGTCTCCACAACTTTAATGCAAACACAACAACATAGAACTCCAAATTATGTGTAGAGTAATTCTTCGCACGAGGCTTCAACTGATAAGAAGAAGTATACGCAATCACCTTACTATCATGTATCAACACCGTACCTAACCTAATGCCAAAAGCTTCACAGAAGACGATAAAGCCCACATCTTCCTTTGGAAAAGTCAAGATAAGAGATGATGTTAATAAATCGTTGAGCTTTTAAAAGCTTGCCTTACAAGTATCAGACCATTAAAAAGAATTCTTCTTTTGAGTCAACTTGATTAAATAAGCTGCAATAGATGAAAAACCCTCAACAAAGCATCGATAATAGCCTGCTAAACCAACAAAATTTTAAATCTCGATAGCAGAAGTTAGCCTAGCACAATCACAAACCACTACAATCTTGGACGGATTGACCATAATACCATTCTTGGTGACAACATTACCCAAGAAAGAGATAGACTCCAACTAAAACTCGCACTTGGAGAATTTAGTATATAGCTTCTCATCTCTCAACCTCTGAAGTACAATCTTCAAATGCTCATCATAGTAAGCCTCACTGATGTATTAAACAACTATATCATCTATAAATACAATGACAAAAGAGTTGATATACGGTCAAAACATCTGATTCATCAACTCCATGAATACATATGTGGCATTGGTCAACCCGAAGGACATGACCAAGAACTCATAATGATCATACCGAGAAAAAAGCGTCCTTAGAATATCAAAGCTCTAATTCTCAATTGGTGATACCCAAATCTCAAATTAATCTTTAAAAATATAGAAGAATATGAAGTTGATCAAACAAATTATCAATACGGGGAATGGGATATTTATTCTTAATTGTCACCTTGTTCAGATGTCGATAATCAATATGCATGCGCATAGACCTATCTTTCTTCTTCACAAACAAGATAGACACCCCCAAGGTGATATATTAGGTTGAATAAATCCCTTATCCAACAATTCTTATAACTGATCTTTCAATTCCTTCAACTCTACTGGGGCCATCCTATACGGAGGAATAAAAAATACGCGTGGTGCCTGACTCAAAATCAATAGCAAAGTTAATATCATGATTAAGAGGCATACCAGGCTAATCCATAGGAAATACATTCATGAACTTTCGGACAATATGGAAAAAATCTAAAGGAGGTGGTGAAGCAACACTAGTATGACGAATATGCGCCAAGTAAGACAAACATCCCCTCTCTAACATGCGATGAGAATGTAAAAAGGATATAAGTGTCTTCAGCCCCCAATGAAGCCTACCCTTCCATGCTATCCTTGGCACACCCAGCGAAGCTAAAGTCACGGTGTTAGAATAATAGTCTAGAATAGAATGATAGGAGCTAAACAATCCATACTCAAGATGACATCAGAATCTACCATATCTAATATAATCAAAACTACCTAAGTCTCATGCCCCATGAAGGTCACAACATAAGATCGGTATACCTGATCCACCACTAAAGAGTCTTCTATGAGGGTAGATAAATGAATAGGTATGGCAAAAGGCTCATAATTTGAATCAAAACCCAAAGAAAAATATGCATACATATAGGAAAAGGTTAACCACGGATCAAATAACATAGATACAGATCTCAAGAAAATGAGGATGATACTTGTGATAACAACATCACCTCTACCTCAGGTATGGCAAGTATAGTATAACATTGACAACATATTCTACCAAACTATGTAACCCTGCGACCATCACCACAATCACTACTATATTTTCCTCTCGCACCTCTAGTAGTACATCTACTACTCTGAGAGTCGTCTTTCACAATCGATATAGGAGTAGGCCTAAAAATATGGTGGGGACAGTCCTTGACCATATGGCCAAACTTATGACACAAAAAATGACCTCTATGGCCCTACTCAATTTGAAGAGGTATCGCTGGGCTAGAACGACAACCCTAGGATGACGCCCGACTATCCATAGCTGCTGAACCTGAAGGTCTACTACCTGAACCCTGCGAAACTGCCTTTACTGGTCTACCATGGTAAGCATGGGAACCACTAAAATTTTTGCCTCGAGAGGCGTGCCCACTAACTAGACCCAATGGTACACCATCTTGTTACCTCTCTAAGTAGATTGAAAAATGGACTTGGTCATCTTTGCATGATCAACCACAATATGAAATAATGCCCATGACTCTACCATCTGGGTAGTATCCAAGTAAAATGTAGCATCCAATCCCTTCACGAACTTTTGAATTTTCTCAAACTCGGTGCTAATACTGGCAGTAGAATATTTGACCAAGGCATGGAAATTTGCCTCATACTCAGCAATAGTCATGAAGACCTGCTCCAAATGATCAAAATTGCCTCTCATCTGATCCCCCAAACTGAAGGGCATAAACTTGTCCTAAAGAACCCCAACAAACTGATCCCAAGTCATCTCTGGAGAACTAAAGGGTCTGAAACTAATAAGTAACCTCCACCAATCCCTGGCTATATTTCTCAACTGATAGGTAGTGTAAGAAACTCTATGCGGCTCGAGTGATCCAAGGTTATACAACTTTTTTTTACAGTAAATCAAAAACTTATAGGCATTTCTCCTAGAGTACCACTAAACTTAGGTAGACCCAAGTGAGTAAATCACTTAAACTTCTTCAAATCCTCATAAGACATAACCGTACCCAAAGTAATAGAAGGAATAGTAAATCTAGTAGGCTGAAATTTCACCTGAGGGGGCAACATATATGAAGGATAAACTCCTAAACTCAAATACCATTCTTAGATACTAGCACAAAAGGGTGAAAAACACTCAAAGTCTGTAGAATACCGTAAGAAGATATTGGTGTTGATAGAGGAACCACACTTAAACCTAGAGGAACATCATAAGTAGACTCTGGCATAGATGGAGGTATAAAACTCGAAGCTCGAGGAATACCACGTAAAGTCAAAGAAACACTCTCCAAAAGAGTTAGCAAACGAACCAATAAACTATCCAATATTAGGGTAGTAGTACTTTATGGAACCTAAGTAGGTCCCATACCCCCAACATGCTCAACCTCGGGGTTAGGGTAGATCCCCCTAGTACTACCTCTGGAAGGGGTAGATCCTTGTGCCTTTCCTATAGCTCGAGCCCATCCGCAATCCATGACTCATCTTCTAGACCGAGCTCTCTCATCAGATACTAGCTCAGCATCACTAGCCTCATAGGATCTAGTCCTCATAATTTGTATAGAAAAAAGTGAAAAATAGTTTAGAATATAGGATATGGAGCACTCACATGATATGGAAGAAAACAACGAAGTTTCCTAAAGATATCTCACAGCCTTTCAAAGGTAGATACATACATTTATGTATCGATTCCTATACCTCTACCAGACACCCTATTTTTACATTTATGAGAATGATAAACTTGACTATTATGAAACCAATTTTGGTGGTCCAAAGCTAAGGTCATGATGGAACTTTTCTAGGCTAAGCCTTGATAAGTAAGACAATTAGCCAAAATGGTAAGTAAGAAGAAAACAATATATAATTTCTAAAGGCAAGATTTATAGAGCGAAGTCAGACCCATATAAGTACAATAATAGCGGAAGTCTGAAAGTAAATATGCCATAAATCACCCCAAAACCTGGTGTCACAGTGTAAGAACAATCTAAATACAAATCATAACTGGAAAAACAATTGAATTTGAAAAACTACAAGTCTTTCTTTCAATAGAAAATCAAGACATCAATTGGATAGGAGAAGGCCTGGAGTCGACTCTGGAGGCATAGAGCGGACAATACCTCAAAAATATCACTGATCAACCACACGATCTCAGCTACTACATGATGCACTCGTACCTGGATCTTCATCGAAAGGGTATAACAAGGATGAATACGGTCTATTTGTACTCAGTATGTATTATAGGCCGACTGAGCAAAGTAGAATATAAAGTACATAAATACATACTATGAACATGTCCCCTGTAATAAAAAATTTCCCAAATAGTAGCTAATATCGTCTCCACTAACAGAACAAATATGCATCGAATAAAACACAGAAGCACAACATTGAGGGTGCATAATATTTGAAATACAATAATCATGATATGATATGATTAAGGTTATAAAATAACCTTCGTATACACCTATCGAGTCTCAGTACTTCTAGGTAGGACCCATTTGGGTTCACAACCTATATACTTTTTCAGTATTCAATCCCAATCTCAATATCCAAATCACCTCTCTGACTCATAGACTATGACTGAGGGTTTTATAAAAGTATCTCATTTTTTTGTCAAAATTGGTGTTTGCTCAATGTTATCAATATCTCAAGAATGCATGTATGATGTGAGGATATAATGCTCAAAACTAAACCAATATAGAGATCTTGAATCTATTCAATACATGTACATATGAGCTCAGAATCTACTCAATATGTCAACCATCCATGATTTCATATATGCAATGTACTATAGGAATAAATTTGCATGTAAGGAATCATTAATATCATATCAACCCCAACTTGGATATTCCTATCATGATGAAAACAAAAAGTGCTAGATAAGGTCTATAATTACCATTTTAAGCTCCTATACGAGCATTATGTCAATTACTAAGGCATAAAATGCATATATAAGGCTAATAATGTCAAATAAAGCCCTTACACAAGCAACAAACAGTAAATATCATCTCAATTCACCAATACCAATAATATAAGCCCCCACACGAGCACTCAACAATAATAATATCATTGAAATACAATTTCTATGATTATTACCCATACCCATAGTATGCTTTTATATTTATATTAACTACCCAATCCAGTTTGAAGAAAGTTAGGCCATAGCCTACCTCATGATGTCATAATCTGAGCCTAAAGCCCTTCAATGGGGAGCTTCCCCCCTTGAACGACCTCAAAATCAACTAAAATATACAAATATTAAATCTATGCATTAAAAGAAAGCCAACAATAACCATATTTCTCAATATCAAGTTGGGGTCAAAATAAACCTCCAAAATAGGTTTTCGGAACGAAAGGATAAACCCAAAACTTTTATTTAGAAAATCCTTACCCACGATTAGAGGAAGCAATAGGATAAAACCCAATTAAAAATAAGTTAAAAAAGGTTTTATTGGAAAAAATTCTTTTCAAGCCTTTTGAGCCAAAAATTCCCAAATTCAAATTTGAAATTAAGATTTAAAAGAGTTTTAAATGGCATAATAAAAATTAAATAATTGAAATAGTAATTTAAAGCTTACCCAAGCTCAAATATGGAAGAAATCATCCAAATATCTCTCAACCCAAAGTGCAAAGACTAAAAAATGGAAGAGAATTCATGAAAAATGGGGTTTTATGTCAATCCAGCCATGACCGCTAAAGCGGTCATTGCTTAAGCGATAGGTTAACTTCTTAAGTGGTCCATCCCAAATGCGTAAGGTCACTAAAGTGATCCCATACTACTAAAGTATTCAAGTGTCCGCTTTAGCGGTAGTTGACAATCAATGAAGTTCTGCTAAAGCGGTGCATGGGCTGCTAAAGCAGCTACCACTTTAGCGATCTTTTGGCTACTAAAAAGGATACTCTAGACTTCAGTTGTATCAACAACTTTCCTAAGTTGCAAAGTTACCGATCAACCCCTCAAGATTTATAAAAAATTCCATGAAGGAAAATAAAATATGCTACTAGACTAAATTGAACATTACAGACTCAATGGCAACATTAGATGTTGGAAAATATATGTTTTTACAAAATTGACCCTTGAGACCTGAATTTATTAGTTTCTAAATCAGGGGCCGAAATAAGATTCAAAAGACAAAAAATTGAACCAACCATGGTACCATTAAAAAATTGATGTTTCAAATATGCCAACACAGTTCATTTTGCCACCTGACACTCAGAACAACAAATTTTGACCAAAGTTAACTATGAGGCATTTTCAACTTCTAAAAATCATAAACTCACACAAATCATTCTAGATCGTATTAGGAACCGTGCCAACCATTCCCCCACACCAATAAAATATATATCAACCATTAAAAGGGGTAATATGGTCAAAACTCATAAAAGGAAAAGATTCACAGAATCAAGTCATTACACCATCACAATTGATCGAGACATAGACTCATCTAAAAGATGCCAAGGCAGGCTAGCGGGTGTACTTAATACTATGATTGTGTTAAGTAGTGACTCCTCATACTGAGCAACAACACTAGAATGTGCAAATGCCTCCTGAGTAGGAAGAACTTTATCCCTTGCCATTGGATAGTAATTCTTATGCACGTTATCAATGTAGATTTTGAAAAAAATAATTTGCAGTTGTGTATCTGCATATTGGAGAATTCTATTTCTTATAATTCTTCTATTGGTAGCAGAAAATGACATCCATATGCTGCACAATTATAATAATAAATGATAAATAAGTAAATAATATAAGCAGATACATTATAGATATTGGTTGTATTTAGGAAGTCTACAAGGACTGTCAACATTATATTGTTTACCAAGAATCTGATACATTATTATGTTTTATATAACTAATTTATAACATTCATTTTATAAAATTTATGTAGTTGTTTCATCATGTGATATTTAGTTTGAATATTAAGATAAATGTTATAGTTATACTTTATCATTCCAGCATTTCTTAGCTTGGTACATAAGGTAGAACCAACTCTCCGTCTTTAGAAATGCAACTACAAAATCTAGTTGACGAAATCCTAGACTCAAGGATTTAAATTTATAGTGATCATCGTTATCTTTTCTGAAAATTTAAAACAATTGTATTAATATATGTACATTATTATTTAACGTTGAAGAAATAAATTGTCGACTTACTTGTGTGGATATTGCTTGTAAAGACCATCTGCTATCCGTTCCTCGAATAAAGTAATTAGATAAGTTGAAACCATCCCAGAAATGTTATAACCTTTGAATGGAAGTGTTTGACACACAACAGAAAAGACTTTTTCCTTCACTTTTGAACTAGAGCTAAAATTCATCAAATATGGAGACTTGAATATCTGTGATTGTTGTCTAGTCAATTGTGCAAATGTCTTTGTATCGTTTGTTATGACCTTTCCTAGACTAGGAAATTTAGCTACTAAAACTATATCACAAATGAAAAATGGCTCTCGGTGATTGGTGGAGAAGTATAAACTATTAAAGCCAAAGAAGATAGTGGAAAGACATGACTTGATTCAAGCAGTTCTCTTGATTCTACTATATTATCAGGCAATGATTCAGTGCCAACATCTTGGGGAAAATTTGTACATATGTACAAAACACAGATATATAATAGTAAGCAGTAACGCAAATACTATAACAGATGGCCAAGCCTTTTTTAATATTTCCACCTGATGCTTTACTAATGTAAATAACACGTTAGATTTTTCATATTATTTACAACTATATCACCAACATATCATATGTATATACTATAATTTATTGTATCAAATACATCATACACAATGTTTATGTAACTGAAGGATTTTGCACATATCACAAAGACATTACATGTCTGTATTGGAAGCCTTTAACATAGAACATCAACATAGAATTATTGTATATAAGGTAGAATGTACATAAAGCATGTGATCAATTACCTTCTCAACCTCATGACCATAATGGTAGCCGATGGTGCTTGATTGGCGTTCATCCCTTCCATATCAATAGAATTGATTGGGGCATCTTTGGACTGTCAGATTTACTAGGACGTTCAATAGAACCTTGACCATTTGAAGGTGGTCTCTATTTTGGATCTCTTTTTAACGAATAAGCATGTGAAACATAATGAGATACTAATCATTATGAATTGTGTTATGATTCAAATTAAGTTACTTTCTTCTCATGAACATGCTTCAACTTTATTGCTTTCATAATCTTTGTGAATTGATTAGTCACTAGAGTCTCTAGGTCATTGAATTTCAGGTACACCTTATAATGTAAACAAGTAGAATTCATAAGTGTATTTAATAGAAAATTATTGACTGATATGACACAATTAAAGTGATAGTTACATAGGTTTTCATATAGGACTTTTTCTCCGACTACAATAAATCTAAGTCTTCTTTAACCAAGTGTTCATTCAGAGGTCTGTTGGCAGATTCATTAACAACTTTTGTATTCATGTCAAGTTATAGGGGATGTGGTGATGTCCATTAACCATGGAAATTGTACGGTGAAGCATTTTTTTCAAGAGAATAAATGGATCAATCGGAGTTTTTGATGTCCATAGGGACTATTTTTCTTTTGCAATATGTGTCTCAAATTCTCCTTCCCTGGCTATGTTTTTTCGACCAAAATAGTTTTCCTTTTTTTTGAAGGCAGGGCAAACGTTGTGCCTGATATATAAATTAGCTTCTTCATCAGATTCTCAGGAGGTTTAGTACTGAAATCACCAAATCCATCATGATCCATACCAACTACTGCTTTTTTAACTTTAGGATCTATTTGGGATGGCATACCATATGATATGAAAGGTATCAGTTATGATGCAGGATCATACGATACAATACTCACTGGATACAAATCAAGCTTTTCCAACTCCTACCAATGTTGGAATACGAATGTTGTGAAAAAAAATTAGACAAAAATATGAAAGAATTAAAAATGGTTGTAATTTCAGTTTAATATCTCAGTATCATCTATACATACACTGAGATATCTATAAAAAATTCAAAATTTTAAAAATTAACTTAAATCACTATATACTTAATTAATGTACCCTGCTAAACATGCATACCATAAACTGATTATACTGTGGTCTGACTGCCTCGACTAGCCAGCTTACAATCCTTGATATTTGATTACCATTATGAATAGCTATATCTTTTTCAAATTCTAATAACTTTTAAATATCCACACATTCAGTACATGTGGCATGCCACATAAATGATACAACTACTTCTCGATAAAATATTTTTGTCTTAAAGAAATCACCAACTTTGTAAAATTAACTTTTCCCCAAGTAAGATCTTTATACTTTCCATCCTCAACCATCTTAAAATTCGCCAAGGGGACAGATACATCTTTTAACTGAGAAAATAAGTAGGTGTGGATGAAATACAGAATGATCATGTGGAGAGCATTTTGATCATTATTAAAATTTTCCATTCGAAACTATTGTACCAATGTAAGTTTATCAACACCATTTGTTGATTCCAAAAAATACATCTGCATCAAGATGCTTGGAGATGCATCAGGATATTCAAAATTTTTGATATTTTTGGTGCATTTCAAACTAGTTAGCAGGGCAAATTCAAAAATGGAAAATCTAAGAATAGTGCCCTTGATGCATACATGGAGTTTATCTTGGTTGTTATGCAGTATCTCAAGTATCAATAGACATTTGGTAATTTGGCCTATGCAATTACACTTGGGAATTTGAGGTAACAACCAAAACATGTCTTACTGAATATCGTAATTACTTCAAAATCTTCTACAAACTTAGCATTGCACGAGCTGCCAAATCTTAAAGAATGTTGTGGCATCTCATCGATAACATAATTCACACCCTGAAATGAGATACAAATTTTTGTTACTCATGATTAAAACGTATTAGGGTAATACATCATGTTTCATCATAAAGGACAGTTGATATACATTACACTATATCTTGTTGCTATATAAACATAAATCTAAGAGATACATAATCTACATATGTATCAGGTATATAGACCTAAGATATAGAGCTAAGAAATATTATGTATCTTCAGCTCTTAAATATGTATCTAAGTGTAAAATACGTGTATAAACAAACAAGTATGCTTGTGATACATTACATTATACTTTTACTATAAAAACCTAAATATAAGAGATACAAATTTTGCATATGTATCAGACACATAGAACTAAGCTATAATATGTATCTTCAGCTACTAAACATGTATCTCAGTGTAAATAACTTCAAATATGAAAATTGGCAAACCTTTGGAAGGATGTCTCTCGTTGTGAATTTAACAACTTTTCATTTTGAAGCACCATCTTTTCGCCTCGAAGTGCCAGATTCTCTTTTCTCAGCATCATCAACTCTTTTTTTCTTAGATTTTGCTGCCATGTTTTCACGCAACTTCTTGATCTCAAGGAGATCATTGCGGTGTTTAGATCTATTTTCATGAAAATCATCAGAGACATAATCCAAAACACCAGGAATAAAATTAACAACATCTTCGTTTAGGTTGATGTTATCTACTTAGAAATTTCAAGACTAAAGATAGTACTGAATCTAGATTCATTGTATAACTTGATATTGTAACTGTAAATTGAACCAATGAAGGCTCAAAATTTTAAACTATAGGACTTTTAAATGCAATTATAACAAACTATCCTAAAAAATGTAGATGAAACTTAAATTGATATTTGAGAGGACTTAATGAACTTTGCTAAGATATAAATGAAGATGAAATTAGAGGAAACAATCAAATTTCAAAAATTCACAAAATGTAGAGTAACTGCAACATGCTGTTGCTTGATTTGCACCGTTATTGGAGCAGTCGTTGCTTCTGAGGGATGTATCCGTAAAAATAGGAATTTTGAAGGATGTATCGATTGTTTGTACATGAAAGAGGAAAATAAGGGATATTTTTAATTTTTATAAATCATAGAAATTTTAGGTGAGAATCCACTAGAACTTTTAAAATAGTTTATGTAACTTAAGATGTGGTTTTGATGTAATTTTTTCAAAAATAAATGCACTTAATGGGCTATAGTCTCAACCATTCAAATTCAGATCCTCATTAAGTGCAAACAAATGAGTCTTTAAGTATTTGTCTTGATTATACCTAGACACTCTTGGGGACAAAATTTTCTTCTTACTAACCAAATACCAAAAATAAGTAAGAAAATCACTTATTTTTCAAGAAAATATTTTCTAGGAAAGCAGTTTCCATGAAAAATACTTTTCTTCGTACCAAAAACATCCAAAGAGTTATTCAGTTTTATTTTGTGACGCATAAGTCACTCAATTAATGATAATTATCTTAAAAGATCAGTTAATCAATGATAATTATCTCAGAAAGTCACTCAACTTTTTTTCTTTATAACAATATAATCAGCCAACTATTGTTATTTCAACAACGTAACACAGCTATTATGATTTCACTCACAAAGTTACTAAAACAATTTAGACAATATTACTGATAGATATTGTTGACATGAAATTATTTTTAAGCCAAAAAATTTAAAAAAAGAAAAATAAATTTAATTTAGTAAAATAAAAAGTAGGTCAATTAAATTGTTTACTTAAAATATTTTTTTTAAAAAAATATATCATCTTTAGAATTTAGATGTCCACAATATTTAACGAAAATATCGCGTAAATTGAATGAGTACTTTATAGGTGAAATGACAATAGATGAATGGTTTTTTTATTATAAAATAAAATTCAATAATTCTCTTGAGATAAAACTTATTAGCTGAATAACTGTGTGAGAAATATTATCTATCAAGTATTTAAAAAAAAAGAAGAGATTTGTACGAGCTGTATTAAAAATTGCAAGTTTTTCATAATAGAAATGCAAAATAATACATTTTGAAATGTAAATTAAGTTCACTAATTTTGAATTGTGGGACTTAGACGTGTCATATTTTATAGGGATAAAAGAAGTGATATTTTTCTTTTTATATTTTGTTTTGAAATACATTTTTCTTTCTTTCGGTCTCTCAGATATTGATTTATTAAAAGATACTCATAGAAGGAATTAATATTTAATTCTATTTGTTCAGTGTTACATTATTTGATCAGACATAAAGATCGTAGAAAAAACCAACTTTGAAGTTGGTTTGATACAAGAATTACCACACATTTAAGTTCAAAATTTAAAGTTTAATAATTCAATTTTTTAAATTTTTTTAAAAATTATAATATTTACAACAACAACAACAACAACAACAACAAATCCAGTGTATTCCCACACAGTGGGGTCTGGGGAGGGTAAGATGTGTTATCTTTTATGTATTCGGGTACAAGAATCTGTAAATAAGAAACACAAACTTCAATACAAGTTCAAGTCCAAGACAAGAACACTTATGAAGTTCTGTAACACCTTCAACACTAGATTACGAATAATCTATCTAAGAAGTGTGTTAAGATTCTGAAAAGAGATGAAACAGAATTTAAGACCAAGTCCTCCGAATTCACAGAGTATCCTTAAGGAATAATTCCCCTCACTGTACCCGAGGTTTTGGAATCTTCCTCCTAAGATAAAATGACCTTCAATCCGAATAATAGCGGTACCTCAAATTGTTGGATTCAGTGAACTCACTCAACGGTTTGATAGATCACACAGAAAGTTTTTCAAGACAAGAAAAGAGTTTTATTTCAGAAAATTCGTACCTAAACTTGTGGATGAAAGCAGGTTTATATAGCCAACATGTGTCTCTTCTGAAAAGTGGCAATGATTCACTTAAAAGGTGTGACCTTTCTGGAAAAGCCATGTCTGTTCGTCCAAAGAATGTGTCTTTTCCGAACAGGCATATCATTTCATGAATCAGTGTGTCATTTCGTTGAAGGGTTGCATCTCTTCGTTTTAGCACTGCACTATTTCGAAACACTGTTTCGGAATCTGCATGCATGCATATAAATGGAGTATCAAAACACAAAAAAAAGTTGCATTTTTCCCTTTGGTATTTTCGAACTGAATTTCTGAATTTTTGTCAAATAAACTTTGTCCAAAAAGATAGATCTCATTGATCGATCATTTGACAAATCCAAATCCAAATCCAAATCCAAATCCGAAGCCAAGTCGAGCGAGCGACGACGACGATGGTGCGAGGAATCTCTTATTTCTTGCCTCACTTACCATGTGGAGTAAGTGTCCTTTATTTTAAACACTCACAAGTTCTCTTTTTCCACCAATGTGGGAGAAAGAGTGAACTTTCCAATTTGGGAGTACACTTTCTAAGTTGGTGTCTCCCTTCTCCACAATTTTCCCTCCATTTTTCATTCACACTTTTTCATATACTTTGAACCCAACAATCCCCCACATGAATGGTAAATGACTATTTTTCGTAAAATTTTTATGAACAAGTATGTGATCATCAAGCAAAGACTGATTGCATCTGGATAAATGGATTTCCCTTTGAACTTTCCCTAGTGAACATCTGACTCGGTCAATCGGTAGATTTGATATCTTTGAACTGTAGAGCTTTAGTGTACACCTAGACAACACATGTCACACAACTAGCCTTTTACCATTTATGGTTCTCACGATTTTGTTCTTTTCAGCCATGAACACATTTTGATTTCATGAGAGCTTAGAGAATAGGCCTTTACTAGCATTCTCCTTGAAGCGGCTTCCACTTCGCCCTCATATAGGTGATTTATATACGTTCAATCCTATAGATTAAACTATTTGGTCAAATCTGCCAAATTTAGATAATCATTAAAAGACTTTTCACCTTAAGTCTTATCCTTGTTTACTAAACATTGTCTACATCATGAGAATGAGTTAGATAATTAACAATGTTGAACCTGTCAGACACAACTTTGTTTGATCTCCTTGAACCTAGTTCTTTGGATCTCCAGTCTACTAGGTAGAGTTACCGCCATGCTGACTTATCCTAGGCCTTAAACCCATTCCTTTAGATGTCCTTTCCACTCCTTCTCTAGAAAGGCCTTTTGTAAGTGCCTTTTGTAAGTGGATTTTACACATTATCCTTTGACTTTACATAGTCAACAGTGAAAATTTCACTAGAGAGAAGTTTCCTAACAGTATTATGTCTCCGTCATATGTGACAAGATTTACCGTTGTACATCATGCTCCCTGCCCTACCTGTTGCCGCTTGACTATTACAGTGTATACATACTGGTGCCACTGGTTTGGGCCAATAAGGAATATCTTCCAGGAAATTCTGGAGCTATTCTGCTTCTTTATCGGCTTTATCTAATGCGATAAATTCAGGTTCCATTGTAGAGAGAGCAATACAAGTCTGTTTGGATGATTTCCAAGAGACTGCTCCTCCATCGATAGTAAATACATATCCACTTGTGGATTTTACTTCGTTCGATTCGGTGATCCAATTTACATCACTAAATCCTTCAAGTACCGCAGGATATTTATTATAATACAAGGCATAGTCTTGAGTGTATTTAAGATACCCCAAAACTCTTTACATTGCCATCCAATGAGTTTTGTTGGGATTACTTGTGTACCGACTCAATTTACTAATAGCGCATGCTATATCTGGTCGTGTACAGTACATTATATACATTAAACATCCCAATACTCTTGCGTACTCCAATTGTGAGTCACTTTTACCTTCATTCTTTCGAAGTGCAAAGCTCACATCCAAAGGAGTCTTGACAATACTGAATTCCATATGCTAGAATTTTTCAAGTACCTTTTCTATATAATGAGACTGTGACAATGCTAACCCTTGTGGAGTTCTATAGATTCTTATACCTAAGATCACATCCGCAACTCCAAGGTCTTTCATATCGAACTTGCTTTCGAGCATTCGTTTCATTGCATTTATGTCTGTATGATCAACATATCATCCACATATAAACAAATAATGACTTGGTGATTCAGAGTGTCTTTAATGTAAACACATTTATCACAATCATTTATATTGAACCCGTTTGCCAACATAGTATGGTTAAACTTTGTATGCCATTGTTTAGGTGATTGAATTAGTCCATATGATAACGCTCAATCTACATCTCTCGTTTGAGTGTAAAGCGGTCGTTAGCAAATATAGAACCCAACCTGGGTTGGGTGTCGATCCCACAGGGAATAGCTTGGCCAACAAGTAAGTAAAATTACTAAACTTTTTGTGCAAGTCTCGTAAGAAGGGGGGATTCTTGTTTTGCAAGTAATGTAAACAAAAGCTGAAAATAATAAAGTAAAAAGAGAGAGATTGTTACGTTGGTTGTAAACAATGAGAATTGAAGCGTTGGGGTTATGTCCACCTTCTGAGGTATACGTCTCTATTGGCTATGAGTGTGTAGAATTCTGACATGCAATTGCTTATAGAGGATTGTAGTCGATGGTAACTCCAAGCGTCTCTCGACCTAAACAAGGACTATTTCACTTTAACTCTCTCGAGCTTAAAGCGTGTCTAACGGTACGAATTCTCCAAGAGGTTAGTCCAGTTATGACACTAGCTTTTTAATAGGAAAGGGTGCCCTACTACCTTGACATTATCTCTTTTCCAGACAAATAACTTTTCTCTCGAACAAGTTAAATATTAGACTGGCGTATTCTTGCGTTTGCAACCGCAAAGAATGTAGATTTAAGATGAAGAGAATAATGATATAAGCAATATACGTGCCTCGAACTCACAAACTCACAGCAATAGATAGTAACTCATTCGGCTTCCATAACCCCAACAGAGAAGTTTAGTTACCCATGAATGCGAAGGAAATCACGATTGACATTGTTATTATATCACGATATTGAGTAATGGCGTGTAGATCAAGTGATAGGCGTGAGGCGTGATTCCTTAGCAAGTAACGATTCTCTTGTTGTGGAGTTTAAGAATAGAAGAGTAGATTAGAAGTGTTTGTAGTGGAAGATGAGAGGGATGGAAGAAAATTAATTGTTGAATGATGTATGTAAGATTCATTAAAAATCTTTAGCATGATAGGGTATTTATAATACCCATATCCTACTCCTACTAAGCTAATGAAATAAATAACCAAATCCTACTAGACTAATGAAATCCTTAACCCAAATGTACTAGGTTAAGGTAAAATTATCATAATCCACATAAAATAATGAAATACATAACCTAATTGTACTAGGTTAATGTATCATTGTCAAAATCCAGCTTTGTGTCTGTAAGTCCCCAAAGTCTTCAGAATTGCTGTTTTAGCCCGGGACAGATTTTCCATGCAGCAGTTTTGGTCCTTTAGGCGTCCCACTTCCTTCTCCTTCGTTCGTGAGCTTTCTTTTGCGTCAAGTTAGCCATAAAATGCTGTATTTTTCATCATTTATACCTGAAACTTTCCTAGTCACGTTCGTTAGCTCATTTACGGGAAAAAGGACTAAAAGTGCATGAAATATATAATTTGTTCTCAAAACTAGGCTAAAATATGGGCAAAATATATTGATATAGGCGTGTAAATCCGCCTATCATCAACACCCCACACTTAGAGCTTTGTTCGTCCTCGAACAACATATCATGTCCTTCTAAGCATCAACTTAAGGTTTTTACAGTAACAACACAAAACATTTATTAAGACAAGCACAACGATTATCAACCAAGAGTAGCTTTCCGATTATAAGTAGAAACAATTTAACCTCAAGTATAGACTCTTGATGGTGATCAACTCGCATGCAAACGTTAAAGTGCATAGAATCATATACAACTATCCAAAACTCATCAACCATGTGTGTCTCACCATATAGTACCCATAATCACTCAAAAATATAACATATTTTCCAAACATGGGTCTCAAAATGTCCTTGCTCTTACTCTCACAAAGAATTCATATGTAGCAACTGATGACCATAGGCTTGCCCTTAATGTAATACTCTACTAAATGTCAGAATGCTAAGCTTAGGATCAAGTAGGTCTTTTGATGGTTGTAATGTAGGCTAAGGGACGGGTAGGACTATTTTGGCCAGGAATAGTGACTAAGTTCCTAAGCGCTTTAATACATCACTTTGTATCATTGACATTTTTTTTTCTTTCAACCTTTCTTTCTTTTATTCTACCACCCTTGTTCTCCTCTTTTGTTTTTCAATTTTAAGCACAACTCGCTTTTCAGCTTTCTTTTCCTTTTTCTTTTCACAACATACCTCTTATGATAGCACTTTTTTTTTCATAACACATTCAAGCACCATTACAATTTATAGCATCATACTCACCTAATTTCCTCTTATGTTGTCACATGACTTTTTCACTTTAAAGCACTTAGGATTTTGGATCAAATTACGGTCTTGAAAAAATGGATTAGGCTTACATACAAGGTTGTCAAAGAAAATAGGCTAAAGGCTCAAAAGGGTTTAACTAGGATGATGTCCATGGGTAGGTAAAACTGAAGGTAAACAAATATAGGTTGCCAAAGAAATGCCTAAATCATATCCTAAACTTACACTCCTTATTTTCTCTTTGCATACATACCAGGCAAGTTCTAGCATCAGCTACACACATAGAATATACGATTATCTCACACACACAAGGCACATGGTCGACTTGCTTGGAAGTAATATAGACTCTCGACCCAACAAGTGAAGGAATTGAACCACACAATATCACATAATGAGTCACAACTAGAGCCTAAACGTCTCGATAGTCATAATTGTAGCACATACTCTTGTTATAATCTCATGCTGCCTATCAAAATAATTTCATGCGACGCTAGAAAAAACAACAAAAACAAAAAAACTAAAATACGGAAAAAATCAACAAAAAAAACAACAAAAAAATAAACAAACATAGATGCGATAGAGAAGTATAGCATACGATACCGCCACCCCACATTTAAACAGGACACTGCCCTCAGTGGAAAATAAATACGAGGAACCTGGTTAGTCGGACTCTTCCTCATTGTCGGGGGTCATACCCCCTTCGTCGGAATCATCATAAGAGTCGTCGTCAGAGTTCTCCTCCTCGTCAGAGTCTGGCAGGCGTCGATCGTCATCAGTCGGCACATCATCATCTAGAGGTTCCTTAAAGTATACGCCCACTCCACACATCTCCCATGCATGCATGTTCATGGGATAGTCGTGGTCCAGCTGTTGGAGCTCTGCAGCAGTTGGAACACGTCCACCACTCATCATAGTAAATCATGTCATGCCATAAAGATGACGGAAGAAACTCTCATCACGAGCATGTCTTTCCGCAGTAGTAAGGTTGACACCATGAGTTGTTTCAGCATCTTTGACTTTAGTAAGGTCAACCTTCTTTGGGTTATGTGGGAGTTTGTGGTCAGATGGTTCCTCTTCGATATCCTCCTTCCGCAAGATTGTTGTAAACAGATTTCCAAACGTGAAGTGGGACCTTTTGTAGAGTCTGGCCTTCCTCATGGTAGAGCGAATGATTGCCCCAAAGTTGATAGGGACATTCGTCATCAAAGCATAGACCAAACACACTTTATCTCTTGATATCTTGGTGTATTGAGTCCCAGGAATAAGGCATGAGTTGACAATACGCATCCAGATTCTTGCTTCCCTATTCAGTGAAGCATAGGGGAAGGTGTTGTGTCGTCCTGTGTCTTTATGTCTGCCCCACCTTGCCATCGATCTACTTTCACAAAGTGTGTGTCTAATTGCTCTATAAGGAGGCCTGCTGTACAGCTCTTTGAATGGTGCTGGGTCGACTGAAGGTAAGCCAAGAAAAGAGTTGATCCAGTCCGCGTTGAGCTGTAACACTTGGCCCCGAATTTTGACTTCGTTGCCTGTTGTTTCCGGCGAGCAGTTGGCGTAAAACTCTCTTGTCAAATCAAGATTACATTCTCCCATATCGCGGAAGATGAAATCCAGCTTCAATGCCATGATTTTCGCCAACATACGCGGCTCCTTCTTTGCTAAGGTGTCCTTGTTGATCAGGTCGACGTGAGCATATCTTCTTTCTTTGTTTTTCCTGTACCATTCTTTGGCTTCCTCCTCAAGAAGCCATTTTATTCCAAACATTCTGCGTGGTAGTTGTGCTGAGGATGATTCTCCTTGGTCTTTTGGACTTCTCTTCTTGCCCTTTTGGGAAGTGGTCGCCTTCTCCTTGCCTTGCCTCGCTTTAGGTGCCATTGTACCTGAGACTAGAAATAGTGTTAGTTGCAGCACAGTCTCACTTGATACAATCTATAAGCAAGCATTAGGGGTACCATCCCACACTTAGTTTTGTTAACACAAATCAGTGAGGTGAAAGTAGTCGATTTACTCAGATTTCGTCGAGATACATTTTAGGATTGTATTCCGACAAGAAAATCAGCAATGCATCACTTACTTGCAGCCATTGGACTACTTTCATGGTAGATATAGCAACACTACTACATAGGGGTTACCACATTGAATCGTTATTCTTACAACAATCACAACCTCCTAAGTCGGTAGGCACTATAAGTCTTATCCCGATGGCCGGGATAGTCTAACATGTAAGTATCCAAACAACAATCTTAAGCAATATTCATAGCCATAGCAATTCCGCAAATATCATAACAATGCTATTGAAACCAAATTCAAGTCGGAAACAAGTCAAGATTTTCCTACGTATATGTTCACTCACATGATTTTGCAACAACAATCCAAACACATGAACATCACCAACAATCTTATATAATTTAGCAATTCATAATAGCCATAGCAACGTAGTACATACGAGAAATAAATGAAGAATAAGAGAGTACTTACTTGCTTGAAACTTGTGGAGATGGTTTTGTGAATTGGAAGAGCAAAAGAAGAAAATTTTGAGAAGATTTGGAAGAGTATGCGGCGCCTTTAGGGTATTTTCTATTGTGGTTGTGTTATAAAACTAAGTCCCCTTTATATAGGAAGAGTATGGGTCGGGTTATGACCCATTTACACTCGGTTTTGGAGACAAAAATCCTACATATGCGGCGCATAATACTAGGCATATCAATGACATATGCGGCGCATTGTCTATGGCATAATGGGACATATGCGCCGCATAGTCTATGGCATTTGTAGACATATGCGCCGCATAGTCTATGGAATATGAGATACTGAGACCAAATTCTATAGCATAGGCGGCGCATAGTCAAAAGCATACCTAGAAATAGGCGGCGCATAGTGTATAGCACACTAGATTCCGAGACCTTAGGCTATAGGATAGGTTGTGCATCGTTCGTGGCCTAGTTTTACCAAGGCCTAGCCTTCCTCGAAGCCTATTTTGGCGTGAGAAAGGCTCAATCCATAGCCTTATGCATCACCCTTACTAACTTACCAACTTTACCATACAATGCGTCCAAATCGTCAATTGAAATCAATCTCCTCGTTGACTACTTCTTGCACCTACATTCGCTCAAACAAATGAAAACGATTAGTATGATGGGTTGCCTCCCACCAAGCGCCTTAGTTTTGGTCGTGGCACGACTCTTATTTTTGGATTTTTCATTTATCAAAATCAAAACAAGTACTAGAATAAAAGAAAAAAATGATAAAATGATAAAACGATGGGTTGCCTCCCATCTAGCGCCTTATTTATTGTCGTAGCACGACATGGTTACCTCGAGTACTCAGACTTCGTCGAGGTAAATGGAGGATCGTTTTCTAAAAGGATTTAGACGACAATGAGGCTTACCTGTGGGCATGCGATCTTCTTCGAGATGGCTCATACATTTCCCCAGAGAGTCACCAATTATATCATCAATAGTCCAACCCATAGCTCTCTTGTATCTCTTCAGAGCAGAGATGAGAGCTTCTACGTGCTGTTCACTTAAATCATCTGCACTCTCCGGAAGTATATTCCTACTTTCCAAGAACACATACCTTAGATAATCGGGGAGCTCTTGCGATTCTAGTGTTGGTGTCTCGTCAATGGGAGTCTTCGCTGTTGGTTGATTCTTGAGATCACAATCCGGTTGCTTAGGAGTATAAGACTCTATTTCTGTTAGAGCACCCATAAGTTCTTCATAATCTTTATTATCCTCATGCTCAACTTTCAGTGGCGCAGCAGACAATGGCTCAACAGTAGGCTGTTTCTCTATAGATAATGCTTTCATATCCTCATGATGAACATCATCTACAGATAACTCATTCATATCGCTGGGATGCTTCATGGATTTGCATATATCAAAGCGGACCACTTCGTCATTAATTCGAAACAAAAGCTCATTATCTTTCATGTTAATAAGAACACTTCCAGTTGCGAGGAAGGGGCATCCCAAGATTATGGGAACGTCAGAATCCACCTCACAATCCAGAATAACGAAGTCTGCAGGAAAGATAAATGAAGATACCTTCACCAACACATCATTCAAGATACCCACAGGTCGTTTTACCGACCTATCAGCCATCACGAGCCTCATATTGGTTGGTGTTGGATCTCCTAGCCCCAACTTCTTGTAGATGGATAGTGGCATCACATTGATGCTAGCACCCAGATCGCACAATGCCTTAGCAAAATTTATAGATCCAACCGTGCAAGGAATAGTGAAAGCACCAGGGTCTGCCTTCTTCTGTACTAAGGACCTTGTGGCAATTGCACTGCAATGATGAATATTATCTGCCGGCTCATAGCTTACTGCTCGTTTTTTTGTCAACAGGTCCTTCATGAATTTAGCGTACCCAGGCATCTTTTCTAGCGCCTCTACCAACGGAACATTAATGGTCAGCTGCTTCAACATGGTCATGAATTTGCTGAACTTTGTATCATCCGCCACCTTCTTCAATCTTTAAGGAAAAGGTGGTGGTGGGTATGGAATTGTTCTCTCCATGGCTTTCTTCTCCTCTTGCTTCCGTTTTTCAGCTTTTCCAGGCTGCACATTGTGAGGAGTGATGTTAAGGACGTTAGGATCGGCTGCTGTGGCATCTTCTCCTTTCTCCTTATCATCAATTTCTGCTTCTTTGTCAGCCACTTGCTTGCCTTTTTCTGAAGTTTCCAGCACCTTACCACTTCGGGTAGTGATGGCCATGCATGACCCATCATTCCTTGGGTTTTGCACAATATCGCTAGGTAAAGTGCCAGCCTTCCTTTGATTGAGTGCTGCTGAAAGTTGGCTCAATTGCTGCTCTATTTGCTTGATTGAAGTGGAATGAGAATCAACTAGTTGTTTCATGAAGGACAAATCATTAATTACCTCAGTAACTCCCGCGCTTGTTGCTTCCACTCCTTTCAATAATTTAGCCATCATGTCTTCCATACTTCCAGAATTAGATGTGGTGGTATCACGTCTACCAGGGGGAACGTACAAACCACTCTTTTCATTCTTGTTCTTCCAACTACCTTGGTCCATGTTTCCAGATTTACCATAATAGTTCCGACCTTGGTTTCCTTGGGTATTCCCTCGAAAACCCCCCTGATTGTTTAAGTAGTTGGCCTCCTCTTTCGAATCAGATTCGTCTCTTCCTTTTAGCGCCACAACTTTCACTTTTTCGGTCTTCCCTGATAATAAATGCTTTGTCAAAAGATCCACTTGCGTTTTCATGTGCGCTAAATCTTGATCACGTTCTTCTTGTCTTCTTCTTTGGTTAGCAGTCATGCCTATAGATAAAGTGGGGCTTGCTACCTTGGAATCCCTGGTATGCCAAGATCTACTTTGTTTCATCATGCGATCTAGCATATTGCTTGCTTGACCAAAGGTGAGGTCCATAAAAGATCCTCCAGCTGCGTTATCCACCACTGGCTTAGTTATTGAATTCAAGGCACTATACAATATCTCCATGAGGTGAACATTAGTCATGTGATGGTTTGGGCATCTCGCTAGCTTTGTCTTGAACCTCTCCCATGTTTCATAAAGAGCTTCAGTGGGAAGCTGTCGAAAGTTGCTGATTTCATCTCTCAATTGTGCCCTTTTGGAAGGCAGAAAGAATCTTTCTAGGAAAGCGTCTCTCAATTGCCTCCAATTTGTAATTGAATCAGGAGTCAGCCCATTCAACCATAGTGTTGCCTCCCTAGACAGAGACAATGGAAATAGACGTAATCGAATTGCATTCTGACCAACACCAGGATTGTCAAAAGACTTGCATGTAGAAATAAAGTTGATGAGATGCATATTCGGATCATCGCCTGCTAGTCCACCAAACAATCCCTTGAGTTGCAATAACTGAATCATGGTGCTTGTGATGTTGAACTTGGCTCCGGGCGCTAATGGTGGTGGAATTATAGCTCCAGTGGCTCCGGCACCATCAAGATCATCATCATCATTGTCGAAAGCTGGCTGCATAGCTTGGCGTTCAGGCCTAAACCTAGCTTGACGATCTCTTCTGTTGGCAGGTGTTGCGATCTCAGCGGCATGCCTAGGGTATAGTAGCTCGTCATCACCTAGATCTTCATCGTCAGGATTTGTTGCTCGTCCAGGGTTATCAATGTTTTGTTGGTGTACTTGGGCGGCGGCAAGAGCAGCTAATCTCGCCTTCTCCTGTTGGGTGTCCATTCTACCAATGCGTTGTGGTTCAGGATTGATTGGTAATAACGGTTGACCAGAACTTTGAGTATGGGGCATGCACTAAAATAAAAACCTGCAGTAGAAAAAAACAAAAACTAAAAGTAAAAGTACGAGAATCTTTGACCAAAGGGTCTAGTAATTTACACGAACTTAATTGACACTTGTATTCCCCGGCAGCGACGCCAATTTTTGATAACGCTCAATCTACAGCTCTCGTTTGAGTGTAAAACGGTCGTTAGAAAATATAGAACCCAACCTGGGTTGGGTGTCGATCCCACAGGGAATAGCTTGGCCAACAAGTAAGTAAAATTACTAAACTTTTGGTGCAAGTCTCGTAAGAAGGGGGGATTCTTGTTTTGCAAGTAATGTAAACACAAGCTGAAAATAATAAAGTAAAAAGAGAGAGATTGTTACGTTGGTTGTAAACAATGAGAATTGAAGCGTTGGGGTTATGTCCACCTTCTGAGGTATACGTCTCTATTGGCTATGAGTGTGTAGAATTCTGACATGCAATTGCTTATAGAGGATTGTAGTCGATGGTAACTCCAAGCGTCTCTCGACCTAAACAAGGACTATTTCACTTTAACTCTCTTGAGCTTAAAGCGTGTCTAACGGTACGAATTCTCCAAGAGGTTAGTCCAGTTACGACACTAGCTTTTTAATAGGAAAGGGTGTCCTACTACCTTGACATTATCTCTTTTCCAGACAAATAACTTTTCTCTCGAACAAGTTAAATATTAGACTGGCGTATTCTTGCATTTGAAACCGCAAAGAATGTAGATTTAAGATGAAGAGAATAATGATATAAGCAATATACGTGCCTCGAACTCACAAACTCACAACAATAGATAGTAACTCATTCGGCTTCCATAACCCCAACAGAGAAGTTTAGTTACCCATGAATGCGAAGAAAATCACGATTGACATTGTTATTATATCACGATATTGAGTAATGGCGTGTAGATCAAGTGATAGGCGTGAGGCGTGATTCCTTAGCAAGTAACGATTCTCTTGTTGTGGAGTTTAAGAATAGAAGAGTAGATTATAAGTGTTTGTAGTGGAAGATGAGAGGGATGGAAGAAAATTAATTATTGAATGATGTATGTAAGATTCATTAAAAATCTCTAGCATGATAGGGTATTTATAATACCCATATCCTACTCCTACTAAGCTAATGAAATAAATAACCAAATCCTACTAGACTAATGAAATCCTTAACCCAAATGTACTAGGTTAAGGTAACATTATCATAATCCACATAAAATAATGAAATACATAACCTAATTGTACTAGGTTAATGTATCATTGTCAAAATCCAGCTTTGTGTCTGTAAGTCCCCAAAGTCTTCAGAATTGTTGTTTTAGCCCGGGAAAGATTTTCCATGCAGCAGTTTTGGTTCTTTAGGCGTCCCACTTCCTTCTCCTTTGTTCGTGAGCTTTCTTTTGCGTCAATTTTGCCATAAAATTCTGTATTTTGCATCATTTATACCTGAAACTTTCCTAGTCATGTTCGTTAGCTCATTTACGGGAAAAAGGACTAAAAGTGCATGAAATATATAATTTGTTCTCAAAACTAGGCTAAAATATGGGCAAAATATATTGATATAGGCGTGTAAATCCACCTATCATCACCATACAATGACTTAATAAGTTTACACACCTTATTCTTCTTTCCTGGAACCACAAAACCCTCAGGTTATTCCATGTAAATTTCTTCTTCCAATTCTCCATTTAGGAATGCGGTTTTCACACTCATTTGATGATTTCAAGACCATATACTGCCGCCAAGGCAATTAACATTCGAATCGATGTTATCCTTGTTACTAACCAGTATGTATCAAAGTAATCAAGGTCTTCTTTTTGCTTGAAGCCTTTTACTACAAGTCTTGCCTTGTGTTTGTCAATAGTACCATCCACTTTTATTTTTTTTTGAAGATTCCTTTTGAACCTAAAGGTTTATTTCCTAGAGGAAGATCAACCAATTCGCACGTATGGTTGCTTAAGATTGAGTCAATCTCACTATTGACTGCCTCTTTCCAAAAAGATGAGTCTGACAACGACATCGCTTCTTTAAATGTTTGTGGCTCATTTTCTAAGAGAAATATTACAAAATTTGATCCAAATGTAGTAGAAGTTCTTTTACGTGTACTACGTCTTGGATTCTCTTCATTATGTACATTCTCACTTGGTTTATCTCAAGGTTGTTTAGACCCTCCACTAGACTGTTCATGTCTAGTTTTATATGGGTAAATATTTTCAAAGAATTTAGCATTATCTGATTTAATTATCATATTTTCATTTATATCCGGATGTTCAGATTTATGAACCAAAAATCGACATGCTTTACTGCTTTTAGCATATCCTATGAACACACAGTCCACAGTCTTAGGTCCTATCTTAACCCTCTTAGGCATAGGAACTTGGACCCTTGCTAGACACCCCCACACTTTGTGAAATATTTTAAGTTGGGTTTCCTTCCTTTCCATTTTTCATAAGTTATTGATTGTGTCTAACTATGGGGAACTCTATTTAGTATTCGATTGGCTGTAAGAATAGTGTCGCCCCACAAGTTTTGTGATAAACCAGAACTTATAAGCAAGGCATTCATCATTTCCTTCAAAGTTTGGTTTTTCCTTTTTGCAATTCCGTTAGATTGAGGTGAATACGGGGCTGTAGTTTGATGGACAATTCCACTCTCTACACATATTTCAGCGAAGGGAGATTCATATTCTCTGCCCCTATCACTTCTTATTATTTTTATCTTTTTATATAACTAATTTTCTACTTCAGTTTTGTATTGCCTAAACACATCTATTGCTTCATCCTTACTATTTAGCAAGTAAACATAACAAAATCTAGTGCAATCGTCAATAAAAGTTATGAAATACTTTTTCCCACCACGTGATGGTGTTGACTTCATATCACAAATGTCAGTGTGTACTAAGTCTAAAGGATTGGAATTCCTTTCAACGGACTTATAAGGATGCTTTGCATACTTTGATTCCACACACGTTTGACACTTTGATTTATTGCACTCAAAGTTTGGCAAATATTCTAAGTTAATCAATTTTCATAACGTTTTGTAATTAACATGGCCTAAACGTTCATGCCATAAATTATAAGACTCAAGCAAGTAAGAAGAATCTGAACTTTTATTTATTTCAACATTCATTACATTCATCTTATAAAGGCCCTCAGTGAGATAGCCTTTTCCTACATACACTTCTCCTTTGCTAATTACAATTTTTTTAGAAACCGTTACACATTTGAATCTGTTCTTGTCTAGAAGTGAAACAAAAATAAAGTTCCTACGTAATTCCAGAACGTACAAGACATTGTTAAGTGTCAAGACCTTTCCTGAAGTCATTTTCAAGCCCACTTTTCCTGTTCCTTCTACCTTAGCCATAACGGAGTTAGCCATGTAGATCATTTCTTCTACTTAAGCCAAATAGAATGACAAAAAAAACTCTTTGTTGGTACAAACATAGCGGGTGGAACCAGAATCCATCAACCACTCGCGAGGATTCCCCACCAAGATGCATTCTGAAAATATAGCACACAGATCATTACATTCTTTGTTGGACTCAATCATATTTGCTTGGTCCTTTTTCTTGCCTTTCTTAGGGGCATGACAATCCATGGACTTATGACCAATCTTGCCACAGTTGAAGCACTTTTCCTTGAATTTCTTCTTGGGTTGATGGCTTCCTTGTTCAGCTTTCTTTCTTTTCTTAGAATTGTTTT